>OZ022264.1:247765988-249107385 GCA_963978885.1 Nemotelus pantherinus | reverse complement strand
AAAAACAAAACAAAACCAATTCAAAAAAACCTCAGAATAGAGAGATTTAAGGAAATGAAACAAGCATATAAATATATGAAATTTAGTGCAGGAATTTCGCTAGAAAGATAAAATCTATAAATAGGCCAAATTGAGAGAATTACTACTTCAGATATTCCCTTTGGTTTCTCCGCTAAGTTCTACGAGTTTTTGGTTGTTACTTGTTAAATTCACGTACATATGGCCTACTATTTCAGTGCATATGGTGGCCACATTCTGCTCGTGAAGGAGGAGGCTGTCCAATTCGCCCATAGTCCCATAGCTTGCCTTCACTACTACTAACACTCAGATTCAGTCAAATTGTTTCAATTCTTACTGCTGTTTTCATTTCCTTATATCTCTCTCTTCTGAGAAAAAAAACACAAATGTTTCAATTGTTGTGAAGCAAACTTCTTTGCCATAGTTACTGAAATAAATGGAATTGACTAGTTCCCTTTCTTTCGTGGTCTTGATATTGATGATGCTTTACAAAAATTTAGCGCTTTCCTTTCCAACCTGATTTCGTATTTTACTCCAATCTACCGTTTGTCTAAAACTAATGCTACTGCATGATTTAACACTAACTCTGCTACCGCTCTTGAAGCACAAGACGCTGCACGTAGTAAATAGAGAAGCGGAAGTTGATGACCTACAAGAGTATAAGCGACTACGATCCGAAGCGAGAAAATGTGCAAAGCACGCAATGCACTCCTGTTTCAACTACATCGAAGCATCTATCCGAACAAACCAGCCTAAATTATTTTGGTCGCTCTTTAAAGAGCTCCCTTGATATTCCCAACCGTATGAAGTTCAATGATGTAATAGCCTCCACTTCACAAGGTGTTTGCGAGCTCTTTGCTTGCTACTTCTCTTTCTACTTTTCGCAACAAAATTTCACTTCTTCCACTACTTCTTTTCCCCCAATACTCCCCCTTATTATTCTCTTTTCGTACCAACCTTACCGAAATAGAATCCTCCATTTGCTCCCTTGATGCCAGCTTTGACTGTAGTCCCGATGGTATTCCCAATATAGCTAAGTTTTTATTTTATTCTTCATGTATTCTTCTTTGTATAATCTTCAATCTAAGCATTACTTTCCAATGGAAAACTGCAAACGTTTTTCCAGCATACAAAGCTAGTCGTCTTTTTTGTACTTCAAATTATTACCTTTCTTACTTGAATAAACTGCTTAAAAAAGTGGTTTACAATAGATTCTTCCTTTCAGTCCAATCTTTTCTAGCTCCAAAGCAGCACGGAACTTTATTTCGTTCGATTCTGCAGAAGCGTCTTCGTTTTTATACAAAATTTCACGTAAAATTTATTTCGGCGAAAATTTAGCTTGAAAATAAGCAAGAGTTGTACTCACTTCTTAGCATGAAAATTTGCTTGAAAGTTGTTTTCCCTTTGAAAATGCAGATAGCATTGACACATGTCTCCGATCATTCCACACCAATTTAGTATGTGCAGCTCATTCTTTCGAGCTAAAAAGTGACATTTGGTCTTTGTATTTGCACATTGTGTTGTGCAAATGTCTTTTCAATAACAAAATCGATCAAAAAATGAAAATCTTGACATTTTATCCGTCAGAAATGTCAAAATTCATTGTCATTGTCCAAATTTCCGCTCGAAAGATCGGCCAGATAATGGAGACGTGTCAAAATTTAGCTTCACTATTAAATCAGTTCCAGCCTTAAAGGCTTGTTTTGATATTTATTTCTTGTGCTGCCATTCTTGCGCAATACAATTGTGAAGCTCTGAATAAAGATTTACAATTTTTCAGATTTAGAGTTTTTGTTGATCCCGAAACCAGGGTTCTAATTTATATCAACAATTAGTTAAAAAAAAAACTAACTGAAAAAAACAGAATAAATTGTTTGTTTTTTTCAAATATCGTAATTAGCATAATAAATTCTGGCTTCTCTTCCGACACTGGACCCCAGATTTACGATGACATGTTACATTAATTTTGCCAAAGCCTTCGGCAAAGTAAATCGTGATGTGCTCCTCAAAAAGCTCGGCCTATTTTGCATATACCGGTGTCTATTCTTCTGGTTCGCATCATAGGTTCTTAATCGGGCTTGTAAACTTATCCTGAATGGTTGCTCTTCCTAAACTTTTTACTCCTCATTCGGTGTGCTACAAGGTTCCATACTTAGTGCTCTGCTGTTCACTCTTTTCATTAATAACATTCCACGTATATTTACATCTAATTTCCTCGTTAATGCTGATAACCTAAGGTTTTTCAATGAAATTTGTATTTAAGGCTGACCTGCCAGCCTTACGTTATGTCTGGTACTGAGGCTAGTACTGAGTTAATCGTGAAACTAAATTTCGATAAGTCTCCATTATCTGGTCATTCTTTCGAGCGCAAATTTTGACAGTGGAGAAAAGCGAAGATACTGCTCATTTCTTACATATAAAGGCTGATATTGTCTTCAATTTCCCGTGAAATTTTCATACAAAATTTCACGTTAAATTTGTTTCGGCGAAAATTTAGCTCATGCCAATAACATAAGGAGATTCAAGCTGTCTGTTTCTCCTCAGGGCTACTATTTTCTTATTTTTCAGCTCCCCTTTCAGATACTGGCATACGTACTTCGACACGTCTCGACTGGGTCTGGCTTGCCAGCCCAGGCCTAAGAGCTAGGTCTGGTCCTGTACGGACAAAAGCCCCTTCCCCCTTTTATCGTTGAATAGCTTCTAGTATATTTTCATGGCGGATGAAATATACGAAGCGTCCTCCATTTTCTGGGTGCAAATATACTCCGTTTTCAATAACCCACCCCAGCCGCGTAGAGCTAGCAAAGCGGCACACCAGCATCCATCAGGGTTGGATTAAAGAATATTCCGCTAATGCAGACGAAGAGCCTTCACGGATATTTTTAAGTACTCTGCTCCCGGGGCACTTCTTTTTTTGTTGACTTGCCCTGCTGATAGTTCGCCATCACTTACTCTGCTTGACAGGCCCTTCTGTTGAGGCACTCTGCAAGCATCTCCCATATTTAATAAATCGCTAAAAGTATTTTTACGCAATTTTTACGCGGTTTTTAACGTCCCTCTAAATCTCGGAATATCCTTAATGTTCTATTTGCTCGTACAGAGTTATACTTTCATTTTCCTCTTTTATGCATTTAACGAAACCACCAGTTCCATTATATGCTTACAAGTTTACAAACCTAACAAAACACATTTGTAATATTTTAACGTTAAAATTAAATTAATCGTCATAATATATAGTTATCAAATATTCTTCGTTTCTTTTTTTCTTCTTTTATTGTTACCTTCTATTTATGTTAGTAAGCTCTCAGCTTTGTAATTGAATTATCATCCGTAAAACTGAAGTATAGGAAATAAATAAAGAATGAAAGAAAATGAAAGAAAAAAACTGATGCATTTTCATCACCCATTAATTTTATAGTACATCCTGTTCGATAAAACTAAACATTGTACTTGAACGCTGAAGGGCAATAGTGCTCCGTAATTTCTGATCTTTATAAAATAGCACTGGGTAAGAGTAAATCTTTAATATCGATCAGCTTCACCAACAATAACTACATCCGTGCATTCATCTAAAAAGTGCATTGTTACTCGTAACTTTATGATTTTGTTCATTGATTAACTGATTATGTGACATATTCCCATGCTAGATGTTATTATTATCAGTAATTAGTACTGAAAAAAGCGGCAAGCTTTTTAAGCATGTATGGACAGATATCCGGGTATGCAGATAAATAGCATGTTTTCCGAAAACAATTTTCAACATCAGATTGTCAACGGTCGTATTCATCGTACTAATCAAAAAGACGCACGCTAAAAATTGCGTATAGTAAATAGTAAATTCTCGTAATTGCCATTATTCATTTACGAGTGCTAACATAATGCAATTTAAATTAGAAATTTCCTGATTAGTCGAGGGTGACAGAGTAATTGTGTTAATGTTGATTTTGATAAGATTTTCTCGTGGGATTTTTTTTCATCGCGAGAAAAACTATATTTAATAGTTAATGGCATATAGTTCATACAAACAGCTTTTAAAAATATGATATCGATTTGCTGGATTTTAAAAATAGATTAATATAAATCATATTTGAGAGGCACAATCAATAGCACAAAAATTAAGCAGACATAACATTGACACAAAACAATTACTACTTAATCAGTAAAACCAAATTTGTTTCATGGTCAAATTCATTTAAACCAAAATGAATGATATAAATAAAGAAATTTGAAAACGCTTGTTTCAACTTACACGCATATTACTATCAGTGCAAAGTGCGATGCTATCAATATTTGACAAAAGACAAAGTCACTTATCAAACAATAGTGTAATATGATAAGAAGGCAGCATTGTACTTAAGATTTTGCCAAAATTATCGCAAGTCTCGAGGAAATGTTTGAAAACAATAATGAAATGGGAAGTAATCGATTTCGATTGCAAATATTAATAGTCGATTATAAGCAGTGGTAGTATCATGGTTGAGAAGAATAATTAATTTCTGTCACTCACGTGAAACTTATTGTTTAAACAATTGCATTTTGATTTCATATTTAAAAATTTGAATAACAATATAATCCTCGAAAGGTTTAAGGTTAAAACTCTAGCGCATAGGAACTAGAGATGGGCAAAATGCCTCATGACACACCATTGATCGCTCTTTTTTAGAGTATTTTACAGTATTGCGCCGTACTCTCAGTACACTGTTCGCTTCGCATTTCATTAAGTTTATTCAAACGAAAGCTTTCGCTCACAGACTATGCTGTGCTTTTTTCAGGCGCTGCACTGTAAGAAAGAGCTATGCCTCACGTGTCGTGAGGCATTTTGCCCATCTCTAATAGGAACCACTAGAAAGACTGATTTTCAAAGAAAAAAGAAAAAAAAACAAACAGGAAATGTGTAGATTCAGCTTCCTTTTGAATACTCGTATTCTTTATATGTTTTTTTTCTTGTACTCACTACTGGATCATAACACCTGATATACAGCATATAAAAATTTACTAGTAACATCTCTTTGTGCAATAATGGCAAAATAATTTCAGCTCTACCAGCACTTTATTAGCACCGATACTAACAGGATATCAAATCTGTTTCTGGTTGAGACCAATTCACTCCGTGAATTTCGTTTCGATCTGATGGTTGGACTGGAAGTTGTAGGCACGAAAATATTTGGAGGGCTGCCGCCCGAAAATGTTTAACTTTCTGAGACTTTCCCATCGTCGAGCGGAAAGTCACGGAATTATTTCCGACACATCGGGAAAGTCCACTGCGCAATAAGTCCACAGCAAAGCGATCAGTTGTTGAACTGTCCGACTGATGGTCGGAAAGTCTCGGAAACAGCCCCTGGACACGGACGGCATAACTTTCCACTATTAGCCCCTTCAATCCTCTCACGCACAAAGCATGTTAAAGCTGCCTTTACGCCATTTCGACCTCATTGTCAAATTGGAGGGGAACTACTTGGATTTGACAATGAGTTGCTAAAAAATTACTACCATCCCCTACAATGTAAATCTTATGGGCATGTCCACTCCATTTCTACTATCTCACTGCTCGGAAAGTCACAAGGGTGTGACGTAATTTCGGCACTGTGCTGCTGTTGTGTATGCAAGTTTTATTTGTGTGAAAAAGTAGCTTTTGAGAGACCGAGAATAGTATTATAGCTTGGTATGGCTGTGATACTTATGACGAAAATAGAATTCTGCTGCTCAGATGGTCGCATTGGCCCGGTTTACTTTTTGATTGTGACGAGACATGCAGCTTCAAAAGTGGCAGCTCTGATTTGAACTACGTTTCACGCTAATGCCTAGTACTATACTCATCGCGAAACGAATTCAACGGTCAAATCCCATACAAAAGAGCTTTACTGACGAATTGAAAAGCTCTTTTTGTATGGGATTTGACCGTTGAATTCGTTTCGCGAAGAGTATAGTACTAGGCATAACCATGAATGAACTTTCAAGTCATGTGTAGGACCGACGGAGAGAAATATTTCCGGTCATGTCTGGGACGGAGGTAAGAATATTTGCTGTGTGATCGTAATCGGACATTTTACGTGTTGCTTCCTCCCAAATTACTGGAAGATATTCTTTTTTTTTTGTTGCGAATTCATGTGGCAGTTCGTTTAGGCCTGAGAAGTTTATTTATTCTTTGATTTATAACAGAAAAACTGGACTTTAAGTTGGCCCACTGGAATGCAGAGGTCAGCGGTAGCTATGATATAAAGAATCGGTCCAGTTACAGAACCTTCTGGAACTCCTGATGTCATAGGTCCTTTGGGAGAATCTGCTCCATTAACGCTGACAAAGTATTACCTGTTGGTAAGAAAGTTCGCTGCGAGTCTTATCATCTCTTCCAAGCATCCAAACCTGACCAACTTCAACAAAAGACCTCAGTGCCATACGGAATTGAAAGTCTTCTCGATATCTAAAGCGCAGATTACTATTGGAATGCTCATTCAGTTGAGACACCATTTGATCGTGCATGTACGAGATGGTGTGGTGCTACCTCCCGAGCTTGCGCCTAGAGCCAAAATTGTACTCAGGAGTTACCTGCGTGAGCTCAAGTGTTTTTTTACCATTCCCACCTAGATTCTTTCTAAAATCTTCCCCAAATCACTAAGTAGAGAAATCGAACGAAAATTACTGTCCTCCTTACAGTGGAGATGCTTCGAAAGATGCAAAAAAATTACCGCAACTAACTGCATAACGAAATATCAAACAATAATCTCCCAAGTAGTCACATCAGCCAGATATGATGTCTAATGAGAAATGGGGCATATTTTCGAAACCACTATGAATCAAGAATCGAGAAATAATCGCACAACTAATAATTATCTGTAATTCATTTCAAACACGTTGCACTGGTGAATTTGATATATTTTACCTTTCCTCGACTAACAGATTTTACCCTTGATCGACCAAAAATTAAACATCTGAATTGGAATACAATCGGGCTGATAACAGCATTATAAATTTATTACCTACTTGTAAATAGCGATGTTTTACGATTACTTAAAAGTTTTTTTAATCTTATAAAGATATTAGGAATCTATATAGATTATATAATTTGTAATCACGTTCATATCAGTTACACTCAATATTGATATGCTCAGATGCGATTACAGGAAAATTCACATCTTAAATTTGATCGCCCACCAGACAGAAATTTATGCTAAGCTTTCAATTCGAGCCAACTGACGACAAATCTAACTGCCTACTACGCACGATAACAGCTACTTATTTCTATAAAATTACCTATTTGCAACAACTTAGCGAGTAAACGTGAATTAAAACGTACTAAAACCGTTCATTAGCTTGATTATGTCAACGAGCAATCGAACAATCGATCATGACAATGTGTTCGAACAAATATCGGTTTCGGATGAGTAAACTCACAGCTTAGCTACATACCTACACGAGTCATCAAAGAAAAGAATGACCTAGTCCTGAATAATATGTTCGAGCTTCTGCCTAATTCGAAACGAATGCATACTAGCTTCTGACGATCATTTTAGTGATGATCTAATTTTAACTCTCAGAGGAGGAAAATAGTGAAGTTACATTAGTAAGTTACACTTCGAATAGTTTGCTAATCAATTATATCAGGGATGAATACGAACAAGTTTCTCTCTGCTCCAATTCACTTTTAGATCGTACCTACATATATCGAATTAGCTAATGATAAATAATGAAAATTGAGTCATAATGAATTTCGAAATTTCGGAAAATGACTTTCTGAGACATTTTATTGATGATCAATTTATAGAATGTATCTGAAGTTATGCATCATTGAGTTCGTGGAATATTATTGAAAGTAAGAAAATAGAAAATGAATCGGTGAAGGTTATTGATATTTCGAAATAAAAGTTCAAGTTGAATTTCATCTAATGTACCTAAATAAAAATTGGATTTGGCATAATTATATTTGGATAATGAGCACTTGCAGTCGCCAACTATTCTTAAACGTTAGGATCTTGTTCTTCGTGGAGCTGGCTCTAGGTATTTGCTTCACTAAATTCCTGAGACAGTCTTGCATGCCGCAATGGCTGATGATCTGAGTAGTCCTGAAGTCAAAGCTCATATAAACGATGTTTGGCAGGATTTCAAAGACGCTATCATTGGTACAGTCGCACAAAAGCTCAGAACGATTGTTTTGACGATGACAGCAAATCTGCTTTTGCCCAAGGCGATTCAGCTCGAGTTTTTAGGAGGTGAGGGTGAAGTGAAGAAGGTCGGATGCATTGATTTGTCTACCATCAACTTTGTGACGTTTTCCATTTACTGATTCTAATTTGTGTTAAAAGCTCGGGATGAGGGACATTTTTTTAAAAATATTTTGCGACAATTTTGTAATAAGTCAATCATTTGTGCTCCTAGTCGCTAAATAAATTTAGAAACTTTCATCAATTTTCAAAAAGCTCACAAAACTGATTACGAATTTGAGAGGAAAAAGCCACCGATCCAAGCATTGACATAAATTTTAAAAGAGGATCGATAAAAATATTTCGTATTAAGTTCTGTAACAATGTTCTGTAACAATGTAAAAGCTAAACATTGACCAAGCTAGCTACTGAACGTAAGAATACTGCAGACAGAGTCATACATACACACATAGATACCTTTCGAGATCTCTATGACCAGTAGAGAAACGGATTCACAGAGCCAACAAAAAAGCCTGAAAGGAAAAACTGGAGATTAACTCAACCACACTGGGCGCACCAGCAGGTGAGCAAGATGAGGCAGGATATAGCTTGCTGTTGAGCTTGTAAAGATAAGGAAAGACATTTGATTTTTACCCAGTAGGGAATACTGGAGGGACGGATTTGGTGCTTTGATAAATTATTAAACAACTAAGAAGACCCTCGGTTGGAGTCAGAAATGACGGTCAAGTGCTGCCATCACCAACCATCGAAGAGACTGTAGAATCAATCCAACAGCTCAACAATAGAAAATCACTCAGATCCGATAGAATGAACACCGAATTAGTTAAATATTGTGGCGAAAAATCACATCACGCAGTCTATCGACTATTATTGTAGGTATGGGATTATGAAACTATACTTGAAAATTGACACCTTGGATTGATTTGTCCCAAACATAAGGAAGGAGCGCAAAAGAGTACAGAAATTAAGGGGACATAGCACCTTCAAACCAAAAAAAAATTGTTTTAAAAAAAAAAAAATTGTTTTTGCCAAAGGTTAGTTTTTAATTGAATAAAAAGGTATATCTTAATGAAACTTTGTGCATATACTTTATTTGCCTTATACTACATCAAAAAAATTGTAAAACATTTTTTGTAGCCCCCTGTCGTCTGCTACATTTTTTTTGAAAAAACACCAAAACACCTGGCGTGCACGATAAAAGCCCTCGGAAAAGGATGGGGGAAAAAACAAAAAGGGGGTTTTTATCAGCATCAAAGCGGTCGTGGAATGAACTGAAAAAAAATGTGGCTCAAAATTAACAAAATGGCGGGTTTTTTTTCGAAAATCGAGGCTTTTTTCCCCCAGAAATCGGTTATAACTAAAAAAATTTAATGCCGATTTTTTCATTCGTAGTTCATTCTGAGCATTAACATGTGTATATTAATCATGCACGCCAACTTGAAAATGGTTGTTTCGAGAAAATCGCGTTTAAAGTTAAAATTCAATATTTTTTGTAATAAATCTCACCGAAATTTAATCTGCGTTGCCTGGACCATACAATATACCTGTACCTTCCTCTTGCTCATACTCCTCCTCTTCCAAAGATTTTTGCTCCCTTCGAGCAGTTCTAGCCTCTTTAGATGCCTCAGTCGAGTGTTTTTCCGCCTGGTTGATTCTTGCAGCATCTCTTTTTTCTGCATGTTCCAGCACACGTTAGCCAATTGTAATTCCCATGACTTGCATTATTTTCAAAATAGCCATAAATCCTTCATTGACTGTACATGCAGAAATATTTGGAGCCATATTTATGATATTTTTTCCACAAAAAGTATCTATATTTGGGGGCCAAATTCCAAATACACGAATTAAAGCTTTCGTTATTATTCTGCGTAAAATTGCCCATGCAGCGCTTTAATAAATCTTCTGATGATAAGTCTTCATAAATAGGTTTTAACGTTTCTTGTACCTCATCATCTAAAGGTGGAAGATGCTTGAAATTTTTTAAAGCATTACCACCAGCTGCTTCCACCTTGCGCCAGTTACACCAAGTCTTTTCTCCAACAGGATAATAAGAGTGTTGAGGATTCTCATCAGTTGAAATTTTTTGGTAATATGCTACCCAAATTTCCTTGAGCATGTTTTCAACCGAATTAGAATTTCATCGTATAGGTAGGCCATAATATGTTGATAAATTTTTCATTAATTTTAGTGTCAGTTGAACTTTTTTTTGGAGTTTTAACACTTTTCTTAGAAGCATCTTTTTCAGCTATTTTTTTTTTGTTTTTTTTTGCCAAAGCTAACTTTGTTTTGCTTCTTTTGAGGGAGCTGACTCAGTTATCTTTCTCTTCACTTTAGCCTAAGTCGATGTAGCGGTATAGCGAAGTGAACGAAAATCATAGAAAAAATGACATTGGCGCGCCTCGCTATACATATATGCTGACAAATTTTTTTTTTTTTTAGAATTTCAATTTTATATTATTAAAATCATGTTTTTAAAGCTTCGTTCTAACATATTCAGTCAAAAAAAATCGATTTATTAAAAATATGAAGGTGCTATGTCCGCTTAAAGACATATCACGTTGCTGCGTTGCATTTTACATGGGGTCAAAGGTCACCAAAAATGATTTTTTGTAAATATCTCAGTAATAATTACCTCCACAGAAAAACAATGCATAACGAATTAGCTTATACAATTTCCTAGAAAAAAGATTTTATAACTTTTTCTTGTAACGATAACCATTTTTGAGATATATTGATGTAAACAGTTGTAACAAATTGTATGCACTCTCTCAACGTCATGTTTATATTATCGGACTTTCGTCATACATTGTTTTAGAGATGATCATTACTACTATTTACGAAAAATCATTTTTGGTGACCTTTGACTCCGTGTAAAACGTAACGCAGCACTCGGATCGTTGAGGATTTTTGACATTTTGTTTAAAACGTCAGTATCAAGGCTCACAACAAAATCTAGATTTCCTCAAATTTTCCTGAAGCACCATGTCAAATTTCCCTGGAATATATAACGTTCGAGGAAGAAGACCAACGTTAAGGCTATTTTGCTGACGAGGCAAACGCAACAGTGAGGAAAAGAAATAAGTGTTTGCATGGGCAAATATAACATTAAAGCAGGGTAAGGTTCTATTAGGGCGGCCCAGTTTTTTAACAGAAATGTCAATACTGGGGTCAACTTATACACAGCCGTAAAGCAGTTTAAAAAAGGAGGCACTCATCGAGGAACACTCTTCGTGACTCAAGGGGACAAATTTGTAGAGCATGCTGTAATTAAAATATAGATTTCTGCACTATAGAATAACGAGTGGGTGGATCGGCGTTGCACAGATTCAACCGCATTGATCAAGTTTTTGTAATGAAGATACCAAATTAAGCAGCAATATTCTGTAACGGAAAAATAGATGAAAAGAGGTGGACAGGTTAACAAAAAGTTTAGAGGAGCTATTGATGAAACCGGAAAAAAAGAAGCCCTGGCTGTGAAATGATAGTTCCTTGAAATTATCGACAGCACTGAAAGAGCAGCCAAGAACAGAGTAGGGTGAAACCAGAGAGTATCTTTTGTAGATGAAGAACATTTGATTAAACTTCACAGCATTTAGAGTAAAAGAATTCGCAGCGCACCAGTTGGCTACAACACCCAAATCGTTCTGCATACGAAACAGTCAGATTCAATCACTCTGAAAATTTTAATATTTTCAGGGTTCAAAAGGCAGACACCTTTAAGAGATGAGGAATATCGTTAATGAGCAAAAGAAACAATATTGGGCCAAGAATGGTTCCTTGTGAGAATCCTGAGGTAAGAAAAAAGGGTGTGAAAGTAACAGTAGCAACACAAGAGCCATCACAAACGTAGGAAGAAAAAATACATAAATAAATAAATAAATAAATAAATAAATAATAAAACGATAACAGAGAGACCAAATGCAGCTAGCTTTGATAGAAGAATATCATTGTTCACAGAATTAAAAGCTTTGGCCAAATCTGTATTTAAGGCATCCACTTGATTTTTCTGGTCTATTGTGGAAGCAACGGTTTTTGTAAACGATAATAGGTTTGCTACCGTTGACTTATGTTTAATGAATCCATGCTGTTCACTGACTAGCAAGGGCTGGATGAAAGAGTATACTCTATTGTAAACGGCTCTTTCGAGGAGCTTACTGAAACAGGGCGGAAGAGATATGGGACGGTAATAAGAGAAGTGGCAAGAAATATCACTAGTTTTATAGATGGGCAAAATGTGAGCGGATTTCCAAAGTGACGGAAAGGTTCTGGTTGAAATGCTATGATTAAAAATGATTAGCAGAGGAACAAGGAATATGTTTTAGATCGATGATTTAGCGAAAAGATTTAGGATGCCATCAGCACCGAAACCAGTGCTTGCGTCCTCATTAAAAATTCGATTTCAAAAGGTTTAGTTAAAAAAGACAGAGTACAAGTAGGTGCAGAAAAATTGATTAACAGTCAAAAATTACTGTGACGGAAGGTGCAAGAAGAGTAGAATTAAGCGAAAAGCTCACAGGAATCTTGTGTAGAGGCAGACTTATCATCAAGATACATAACAGAAGAAATGCCAGAGGAAGTATTGAGTGAGTTGATATAGGACCAGAAACCTTAGGTTTGTCGAATGTAATAGAAGTTTCGACATGCTCAAAGTAAGCACGCATTGCGCCGTTGGCTACCTTTTTAGCAGTAGCTCGTAGACTTTGAAACCTATACGGTCATCAAGCGAGTCAAACCTTTTACATTTGCTACGCGCTGCATCTTTGGCTCTAAGAGCAATTGTGACATCGACAGCGAGGGCGGAACTTCTTCTACAACGAAAACATGGAGTATAACAGGAAATAAAGTAGGACAAGAAGGAATAAAATTTGCAGAGAGAAGAAATGATACCAGAATTCGCAGAGTCAGATTAAGGCAGCTGAATCGTTATCATGGCCATTCACAATTAACACCAGTCTATAGCAAGCAGACCTCTTCTCTTGCGTCCTCTTTAACGTGGAACTTGATAAAGCGGTCTGGGATGCCGAGGTGAGGCATCCAACTGCTGGCTTATGCTCTCGATGTTGCTCTCATGTGCCGGACGAACGGCCTGTCGAAAAATCCTTCATGAAAATGGGGCAGGTGACAAAGCACATAGGGCTGCACATAAATCAAGGAAAAATGAAATATGTGGTGAAAGCGTTGGAATCGAAAACCATTAAACCTACCAATGCCACGTCAGCAGGAATGAAAATCAAAATCCTGAAAAGCACACGTTCGAAAGCCTATCTAATACAGCTTCGAAGAAGTGAAAACATTCATCTATTCAAGGTTAAAAATCATAGCTGATAACAACTAAAACGAGGAAACCTGAGCATGGCTGTTGGTAGCCAACAAAGCTACTCCACTCAAAATTCTCCACGAAGTCTAAGCTCGAGCTGTTCACGACCAGTTCTCATGTATTCCTTGTAAATATGGGTTCCAAAGGAAGGTCTTCCGATGTGTATTCTCATGAGAATGGACGATTGCACCGCCTATATAAATAAAACTTGTTTCGATAAAGTAAGAAAGGCCGTAACATAATGAAAACATTCTGATAGAAATTCTAGAGTTATGACCTAAAGATGAGGTAAACAATAAGATCCATAGCAGATATAATGTTACATCACGCGGGGCTACGGTTCTTTCAGAGCTAGTCTTTTCACCACTTAAACTTCCCTTCTCCTCGTGAATGATTTCTTCAGCCTAAGTAATAACTCAGCTAACCAACGTACTTTCTTTTAGTTCAGGTATTCTGCATTCAACCGTGAACTGTCTGGCCTCGGGTATCTCTTGTTGGGACGAATCATTTTGTGATTATTGTGATTATTTTTTGATACAGCTATTTTGATAGTCAGGACAAGAGTTAAAAAAAAATTGATAAAAATTAATAATACATTGTAACAATTTTTTTTGTATCGGAGAATAAGTACTGAATTCATTTCATGTTTTTATTTTGCTTTGTTAGTTTTCAATGCGGTTATAGTTTCTGTTTAGTCAGAAAAGTGAACGTTAAAATCAGCTGTAAATATTTTTTGCAAACTAAATCTCACATTACATGCCAATAAACCCACATCGTCAGCTTTAAACTAACGAGTCATTGACAAATAAATCGAATAACGCTTAATATATGCTTATCGAATCGACTTTTTGAACTCATCAAAGTTGAATTATGTTCTCACTGCAATTGTAATAAATTGCATTTGCAAGTATGTATTCAATTATTTTTTTTATGCACAAGTCGACGATACTCCCATGTCCCCATATTAGCCGTACTTTGTAAATTCAATTGAACCTTGTTAAACACATTTTTGATTAGCTTGCCAATTCGTGTTATTCATTCATGTACAAATTTTGGTCGGCACACATATACATATGTGTGGGCTGTCGATGGATTGGACACAATGCAACATTATTTATTTCTATTAAACATTTTAAACAAAGTTCTTTGCAAAATTAATAACATAGTTTTATTTCAAAATTTATTTTCAGAATGTTGGAATGGCGATATGCACTCTTTCTAACGTTTATCGTCATCACAGTACCTCAGATGAAGAGTGCAGGATTTTTGGCGACAGACGAGAAAAAATGCCAATATTTACGACCAGATCGAATGCTAAAAGCTCGATGCTATCACATGGATCTACGGGATGTCCCGCAGTTTCTCAAGAGCGGAATAGATGTAAGGAACCACTACAACATATACATAGAGTCAATTCATAGTATTTAACAGCCACTGACTCAGCCAAGCCCGATGCTCCATAAACAGAAATATGAACCACATTCTAAAGAATTACGAGAAGACTTCTTCATGTGACTCGATTTGGATACAGATGATCTTTTTCTTTGTTCTTGTCATTCCCCTGTTGGGCTATGGTACTCGCCTTGTCTTAATTGAAAGGTCAATTGATCAGTCTAACTTAGCCCCAAACACAAACCAATTGAAAGCAATTAACTGGGTTAGCCATATATCTTTCTCACTATGAATAATGCAAACTCAGTACTATCTTGCGGCTCTTTGCTTAGTATTTGCTATTTGTTTTTACGTCTTGTAGTTAATTGTCAATTTTCATTCGAGCTGGTGAAATCCAGTTCAGTTTCTTTGATGACTAAGAACTCTATGGCATAATTTATGAAAGGTTAGCCGTGGACTTTCAATTTCCTACATAACTATGGGTTCGCTTGTATGATGTGTCTTTAATAGAGCGCCATTTATATTGAAGCTGTGTGTATAAGAGTGATACTAATAAACGGAAACATTTATTAACAATACCAAAATAAAAATCTTCAAGATTGTTATGTTATGAATTACAACGGCATGCAAAAATTTGGCTCATGTTGTTGTATTGTAGTTGAAAGAATATACAAAGCTTATTTGATACAAACAGTTCAATGAATAAGTTCTTTTTTAATTCATATATAGGAAAGTATGCAAATTTATTCAAACAAACAACTTCAAATGTTATTTAGATTTGAAATGATAAAGAATAGATATCAATTTGATTTCTTTTACTAGATAGCTTTAGTAAAAGAAGCGGAGTCATAAATGGCTGTACTTTTTGTCCAATTACATGTGTATTTCTAGTATCATTATCATTTAATTGAATTAAACATAATATCATTTTCAAATATTCACTAATTTAATAAAAACTCGATACAAAACAATAGTATCAGATAATAAATTGCTATTAATTTACGTTATCTAAAGTTGGGTATTAATAACATGGCCACTCAATCATTTGTTTTTATCTCAAAACGAAAAAGCATGAAGTAGCTACCGTAAATTTTGTAAATAATGCGATATTTTTTTTAAGCTTAATGGCAACAATACTTGATAAGTTTCTTAATGAAATGGATCATATTAACGTAAATATTTATACACTTTCAATCCACAGATTCTCGATCTAACGTGCAATCGCATACGAAAATTGAATGTGACATCGTTCGAAAATTATTCGGGTCTACGATATCTTCTACTCTATGATAATATGATACAATCCATACAGCCCGGAACATTTGCTCATTTAACTTCATTGGAGGTTTGTATGTACATACATCGTTTTTATTATATTTTATTGTATCACGTACAATTTAGAGCCAGATGCTATTGAATTACAACACATGAAAAGAGACACTTTTTGATATTAGTTAATATATTAGTATAATATGATTATGATGCTGGTACGTTAACTGCTCTCTTATTTTATTTTTAGGAAATCGATTTAGCCAATAATGCTTTGATTACAATACCAAGTGAATTGTTGCAATTGCCAGCGTTGCGAAATCTTTACGTTGATAGTAATGAGCTAATAAATTTGGATGAGACGTTACAAGTACGTATACTAATTAATTTAATCCGAATTAATTTTTTGTAGTTTTTTGTAGTAGTTTTAAATTAGTAAGATAATTTTGCTTCGACTTTATAATATAATTTTTGCGTTTTTAGGCGACGAAAGTCCGGGTCGGAATCCGCTTTCGCATTACTTCAACTCGGTTGTGCTTGTTCACCTATCGGTGCCTACTATTGCCACAGCTTGTGGGTCGGTAAGGCAACCCTTCTCTCGCTTTGTGTGCAGTATTTTCTCAACATATGTTGAGACTGTGCGCCAGTTATCTTCATTACGCAGCATCGTTTCCACAATCGATTCTGGCGTGACCATGTCAATCGTGAGCTCGAGGCTGCTCCTCAAACTAGCGAACCGACTGCACGCAAAGAATGTATGATAAGTATCATCGTACTCATTCATACAGTATCGACAGTATGGTGTACGCACCTTATCGATTGTCAGACAGGTCAATTTTACCTCTCCGTGACCACGGCTGACCCAAAGATCCAAAAGACCTATCAGTCTCGTCGTCCTGCGATCTTTGTTGCTTGCACCCCAACGTTATTGCCAAAGTTGGGGTGTTCGTGAACGTGTATGCACTAGAACCCGTGTTTTGTCCGACTCAGAGCGTCTGAGGTACCCTTCTTTGCGCTCTCGCGCATGCAGATATATTAGGATTACTCCCGCTACTACCAGCACGTCATCTTCCGACACCGTACGGCAGCTACTGGCAATACGCATGGCACCTCTACACTGGACGAAACTTCTTCCTTTGGAGTGCATCCGTTCAAATTTCCGCTCCGTAAAGCAAGATGGAGTTGGTTGTCGCCATCGGCAGCCTCCGTCACGTTTTACCGGGACCATCGATGTTAGCCATCATCCTGCTCAGCAAGCCGACGATTCTCAGAGCCCTGTCACATACCTTACGGATGTGGTCCCAGTAGAACAGCTTAATGTCTAGCGTCACTCCCAGATACTTTACCGACCTACTGGTCTGGACCTCTGCAGAGTTCACTGTCATCGGGATGACAGTCGGTATTCTCTGTTTGGTCAGCTTGACAATCGGTGTCTTCGACAGTGCCAGCTATAGCCCATGGTCGGTCATCCCCCGTTCCAACCTCCTCATGATTTGATTAAGTCTGAATTGGGCGAACTCGGCAGTTCTAGGGTTGATTACTGCTGCCACGTCGACAGCACAAACCACGAGAAACACATCCGTTGGCATTTCCAGGCGCAGTAGTCTATCATAAGCGATATTCCAGAGGTCAGGTCCAACTTTAAGTGCTTCGACTGGCACTCCATCAGGGCCCGAGGCCTACCCTTTTTTCATCCCAGACATCGCGACGATCAGCTCCTCCTCCGTAAAGAGAGAAACGTCCCCACAGTGAACGATGATACTACTATCCATCCTTTGTGGGTGCGCCGGGAACAGCGAGCTGACGCTCCACGGGTTTTCAAAAGCTCCTTAATCTGTTTTAGATAGGCTTGTTCCTCTATCTACATTCCTTTTGAATCCTGAAGGAGTTAGATTTCCGGTTTTTTATTTCTTGTTTTTATTAACGACTTTCCTTCTGTCATTGCCTTCAAGTGTAAAATGGGCATTGTGCTGGAGACGAACTCCTCTGAATTTTCCGAAATATAAAAAAACATGTAAAATTTATCGTCTGTTCCTTTGCTCGACTTTCTCTTGTTATTTTTATTTCTCATATGAAAAAAGGAAAAACAGAGTGCTGAATAAACTAAAGGTATGTGTCATCTTATTTCCAAACAATATTTAGCCACGAATATATTTCATTATAAATACTCATATTTAAGGACATCGTCAGCTTTGAGCTCCCGTCAAATTCGAACAAAATATATCATTGATATCTTTTAACTTAATACGCAATTTCTATTTAAGTTCCCGTCTCATTAAGTTCATTTAATGATTAAAAAAATATTGGCCACACTAGTTTCCAACTTAATGTAAATGATTCTTCCGTTCTTAGTTTTTTATCCGATCATAAAAATGTGAATTGTATTCGTTTAGTGGCTTATACGTAAATTGACTGTTTGACATCATAATGATTTACAACTTCTTCTATTTACAAATTTCACATGAGAATACAACTATAAAAGCACGATACGACGTAATTAGCAGAAAATATTACTGCTTGAATAAACGTATCAGCATTAACAATTTCATGTTATTTTTTTGCGCGCTTCCCTTCAAAGTCTGTACTTATGGCTATGACAAAAAAGTTTTAAATTCCTCCTTGCCAATCGCTTTTTTGTCCATAAAATACAATTTTGAAAATATAAATGATTTTATACGTTAATTGCCTCTTCTTGCTTATCTATGTGGTCCAAGATTGTTTTAATTAGAATATGGTTCCTCGGCTTAGCGTCATGCAAATATATAGTCGCCAAATATCTAAGCTCATACCAGCACAACATCCCCAACCAAATAATCAGATATTTTAAAAATAAATATTTTGCTTTGATACTGAACTCTAAACGGCATTTTGATCGACGAAGAGAAAACCATCCTCCACCTGCAGTAATATGTCTTAAAAAAGAAGGTCATATGATTGATGGTTGAGATGAGGCGTACATACTACATAGAACAGGTATATGGAAAAACTATTTTTTCGGAATAGGTAGTACCTTTTTCAGATATATGGAGAGTGCATTTTTCAATGTTGATTTTAACATATTTCCACAAAAGATAGGTTTTTCAAATTTTGTGGAATGATGTAATAGACTATGTTTTTTTCGAATCCGGTGTTAACTCAAAAATGAGAAAAATGCAGATAGAACGTTTATGCTTAGTAGGGCAGTATTGTTAGGTAGCGATACCAGATAACAAGACCTGGAGCGTAAATGTTTAACCTAAGTGGCCGTCGGAAGCCCTGCTAGACATTTTTCCGAATTGAAGTATGTTCTTTTCTGCCTCGTGCATCAGGTTCACAAGCCAGGGCTCACCGAAACAGCGCTGTCTGGTTTTTTTCCAGTGCCGCTAATTGCTGAACTCTGATCGTCATATCAGCAAAGGTGATTTGATCTATTGCCGGCCATCAAACCAGACAGCCGTAAGATCTGCCTAGCTATCGCTGTGTAGATCCAGTGCGTTAAAGCAGGGTTTAGGCCCCGAGTTTTGCCCAATATCCTCTTACTAGCGTAAATCGCTTTGCTTACCCTCTTTGCTCTTTTCTGTAGATTTACCTTCTACGCGGGCTTCCTGTCCAGAATGAGGCCCAAGGGCCACCCAAGCTGATTAGGTATATCTCAGGAATCCTGTATTTCCTCGTGAAGAGTATAATATCGGTTTTTTTTTGGAGTTTATGCCAGGCCCACGATGTTTGTCCACTGATTAACCAGCCCGTGAGCATGCTCGATGAGCTGGCTAAGGATGTGTGGAAACGAAGAAAGGAGATAAAATTTTTTTTTGAGGTGTGCCTCTATGAACCTTTTTTCCAGAACCCGCCCATTCCGCTGATATTAGCCTTTGCTTAAGCACGTTGCTTATCCACCTGCATATAGTTGGGTTGGTTGCACAGAGGCTTTCAATAATGGCTGTAATTTGATTGAAGGCATCCTAGATGTCCAAAATTCCCCAAAGCTTGCTTCTTGTAAAAGAGCGCCTTTTCTGTTTCAAGAACTACCTTATGGAGTCGTCCTCACATATTTCCATTTCGTGTGCGCGTTTTTGGGCTCTCTAAACGGTTTGACATCCAAAAATCTCTTTGACATGGAAACCAAAGTTCGCAATCCAATAATTGCTCATGATTAATTTCTGTTTCTCATAATTGATTTTTATGGCTGTATATTAATTATGTTTAGTGTACATTATTTTGTGTCATTTTTCATTTCTGAATGGACATTGCGCCTGTACGGTTTCGTATGAACTAAACAAATTAATGAATTTCAAAATATTATCTCTTTTATTTCAGAATCTTCCGAAACCCATTCGTGCACCACTGGAATATTTAAATATTGCTAACTGCGGATTACACAAAATACCAAATTTAGGCATATTGCCATGTTCGTATATATTTCTCGATCTATGAATAATTGAAATAATTTTTATCCAACATTTTCATTCTAGACCTTTCACATTTAAATGCATCAATGAATCCCTTAGAAGGAGCCATTGCACAAGATTTAGTGCCAATGTGCCATTTACGTACTTTAGATTTACGTAAAACAAGCATGAGTCCTTGCAGTTGCCTGGGCATTATACAATACTTAGGAAATTTAAATTTAAGGTTTACTGATAGGATTGACTGTGATATTACCGGTAAGATACATATATTTTATTCCATCATATTTTAAGGAAATTACTGCTTTTGTGAAATTGGGGACTAATTTCAAACCTAATGTATACATCCATGATTTCAAATATTAAAATTTTTCGTCAAGAAAGGAAAGAGAAAATAGGAGAACTAAAGATCAAAAGCTTCACAAAATATGTTCTGCATCGTGAGCTACGATTTTCTTTGATAATTATAAAAAAAAAACTCCTCAAAAACACTCGAAAGAAAGATTAGTGCGAGGTTAATTTAAAGTTAAATATATTGATCCTACTTTGTCTGCTTCAATGAAATATTAGATTTGCACATCTTTCCTTATCAGCTACAATATTCCCATATAATTTTGAATGGATTTTTTTACAGTAAAAGAAAACTGCTACCCAAATATCTCCATTGTCGATACCAAAGACTATGATGCGTGCAATGCAGTCATTCAAAACCAAGAATCCAAAACTAATTGGATAATAATAGCTTCATGCATAGGAGGTTCATTGGTGGCATTAATTTGTATGTATCATTTCTGTACTGAATGTGAATAGATTCAAATTGATTTATTGATTATTTTCTTACGATTCACAGGTTTTCTTTGCTGGTATCAAAGGAGAAAATCGAATTCTAGCCGACCTCCTGGACGGATTGAAGAGCAAAACAGAGAACTGCTTAAGAATTCAAATAAAATTGTGTCTTAATTGCTTTAATTGCTAACCCTTTTTCTTTTTCTCAAGTATTTATTATGTATATAAAACAGAGCGAGTGTGTGTTTCTAAGAATGTAGTAAAATGTATATAGTCAAAGGGAAGTAGTGAATCGAACTAAAATGTGTATTTTTGGCTTATAAGAAAAGAGTTCGTAAAACTTCAATTTTGTTAGAAATAGAAATGTTCAAACTTGAAATGTTTATATGAAAATAAATAAAAATTAATATGAAAATCAACTTAAGCTTAATTTTAATTACTCGAAAGCAGGCGTACAATCGTATTAATTGCTGTGTTATGGATACTTCAAAGATTTGAAATGCAATACCTAATTTTTTTAACGACAGTGGAACGATGACATTGAGAAAATATAGAATCAAATCGAAGGAACACGAGATAATTAAGTATAAAACGAATTTATTAACAAATAAAATACAAAAGCAATAATTCCAACGAACCTTAAAATTCACTTTTAGCATCCGGACTCTTTGATTCAACATGTTCTACCAAATCAGTCGGTACTGTATTTTCTCCTGCGGTGTTTGTATCCTTTGACGATTTTTCTTTTGCTCGACCCATACGTCGTTCCGAATAACGACTGACTTTGCGTTTTACGTTTGGCACTTCATCCTTGTCACGCTTGATGCTTTCACAATCTGAAGTTGGATTACTTCTGTAGTCTTTCAACTCTGAACTGGAACGACCACTTTCATCCTTGCTCGAGGGCAAACGCATTTTTCTCGGCTGATAAATTTCCAATGATGGACGATCCTGTAAGTTGAAATTGAGATCAAATTGTTTGAAATTGGATCGCATTTCATAAAAAACTGTGGTTTTGTACTCACAATTTTCTTTGTAAAATAATGAATGAACAACCATCGAAACCGAAAATGAAATAACGAAACTTTATATAAGTTTTGGTTTTTGTTTTGTTTTTAATCATAATCATATTAAAGCTTTTCAAAATAAAGCACAACGGTTAGTGATTAATAGATTGTAGTTATGTGTGCGAATTAAGTGCTTAATACTACTGATAAACTGCTGGTATGGATACCGCGTTATCGTCCATCCCACAGGTGTATCATCCAGTTCTAGTCTAATACTAGCTCCGCAGAGCGGTACATACACGGCATATGTGCCGCTGCACGGTATTGATACCGTGTAAATTTTATCAAGCATGGTGAATATTTTACTGCCAGCAGAAACAATTGGGGCATTTCACGTGAAGCGGACAACGAAAAAAAGTCGAGGCTCTGGATTTCATTCAAATTGTGCATAAAGGTACTTCTAAAGAATATGAACAGGGGTATGCAATTTTTCCTTTCTTTAAGGTTTAGTTGCCGAGCTATGGGCTTTTGAATAATTGACAAAATTGATGAAATGTTTTTTTGGAAGCCGATTCTGAGGCTCGAAAAAAAATCTGAAAAACATTAATTATAATGATTGGTATAGGAAATTAACTGTTCTTTTTAATTTTGAAATTAAATTTGAAAAACAAATTTGTTTTTCTGTGCGAAACCGGAAGTAGACACATCAACTCGTTATTTGAATAATTTGGACCAGGTTAATTTTGTTTATTTTTATATCAAAACAAAGCTTAAAGTGTACTTATTTTATGATAAAAGTTTTAGAATGGGATGGCAAGTAGTTTAGGAGGTAGGTGAATTTCAATACTTACAAGTCGTATGAGGCGTAGTACCGAGAGTTTGCTTGGGGTAACTAATGAGTGTGAAAACAAAACATTTGTAGTAAAACTGTTATATTTCACTATATCACTTACATATAGAGGATAAAATATTAAAAATGAGTAATGGTAATTTACTTAATGTAAAAAAATACTTGTTTATGGAAAATTGAATTTATTACACAATATTTACAATTAGAATCTCGTTTCTTAAACTAGTTCTGTTTTTTAATGACTGGAGGTGTTTCTACGACCAGTTTTTTCCTGCAGCTTCGCCATAAATTGTTTTCTGCTAATATTCTTGGACTTTTTCTGAGGTTTTTAACCTTCCGATGAAATTTCGAAACGAATGTATTGAAACATCGATAGCCGCAAGGAGACATAATACACATAATTAAGATTCTTTAAGCTATCAACGAAAGTAATAGTCACTGCAAGCGCTGAACAATAACTTGAAAAATAACCGAAAATTCGAAATGGCTTGGCGTCATATATATTATATAGGCGCCATATATTTTAATTAGGTTTTTATAAGAAAATAAAACCTTTTTCGGTAATTATTTAGAAGTGGGGCTCCAGTCAAAACTCGCCCCAAAAAATTTTCCACCCTCTGGAGAGTATTCTATAGGTTAGAAATAGATGTTTTAAAGTGGGGGAAGACATTTTCAATGATAGTTTATAATAAAAATAGAAAAAAAAAGAAAGAAAAAATTGTAAATAGTGTAAATCCACGATATTTCATTCGAACCTTTTAGTAGAAATAAGAAATAGAAGAAACGTTTACTTTCCAAATGAAAACAAAGGCAACAAGAAAATAATTCCTAGTATTTGAAATCTCGTTGTTATCTTTGTTATCATACAAAAAAAATCATACTCTAATATTAGAAAATCAAAACAAAGCAAAGTTTCGTTTACTTCCATAGTTCAAAGAAATAAGGGTATTTATTTTGATGGTTTGTGATCAAAATTATTAGTGAATTTCAATATCAGAGTAAAAAATGGAAATCGTTATTTATCGTGAAACCGTAAAAAAATTCTCCGAAAGAACAAAAAATTGGTCAAAATATGTCATTTAATAAAAATTAAAGTAATTAAAAAAAAATTTTTTTTTGTTTATAATAATTTTTTTTATTATAAACAATCATTGAAAATGTCTTCCCCCACCTTAGAACATCTATTCCTACCCTATAGAATAGTCTCCAGGGGGTGAAAAATTTTTTGGGGCGAGTTTTGACTGGAGCCCCACTTCTAAATATTTACCCCTTTTTCAAATAAAAGATGTCAGTGCTAATCACATTTCGATATCAATTTTTGTTTTTGAGCCAACTAGCTCGACCAAGCAAGCTCTCGATACCACGCTTCATAAGACTTTTATGTATTGAAATTCACCTACCTCCTAAACTACTTGCCATCCCATTCTAAAACCTTTATCATAAAATAAGTACACTTTAAGCTCTGTTTTGATATAAAAATAAACAAAATTAACCTGGTCCAAATTATTCAAATAACGAGTTGAAGTGTCTACTTCCGGTTTTAATCAGGAAAAAAATGTGCTTTTCAAATCTAATTTCAAAATTAAGAACAACTGTTAATTTTCTATACGAATCATTATATTTAGTGTTTTTCAGATTTTTTTTCGAATCTCGAAATCGACTTCCAAAAAACCTTTCATCAATTTTATCAATTATTCAAAAGCCCATAGCTCGGCAACTAAACCTCATAGAAAAGAAAAATTGCACACCCACGTTTATATTCTCTAGAAGTACCATTATGCACATTTTGAACGAAATCCAGAGCCTCGACTTTTTTTCGTTGTCCGCTTCACATGAAATGCCCCAATTCCCAGCCAGTGGTGAGCGTCGTAACAAACTGTCACTGAATGATTTCTTTTTGGAAGTGCATCAATAAGAAAAATATTACAATATTAGGCGCGTTTTTTTGCTCCCCTTATCCATAACAGAACAATGCAGTCGCATTGGAAACAACAACAACTCCTGTTATGGAAAGGGGGAGTTGTTGCTGTTCCCAATGCGTCTGCATTGTTCTGTTATAGATAGGGGGAGCAAAAAAACACGCCTATTATCGCGGAACGAAAATGCGTGGATGTATGGAGGAGCCATTGAAGAATTGAGAAGCTACCGCAGAAATGTATACTTATTCTTGACCACACATGCCGGGCTCTACGTTTTTTAGCAACATCAAAAAAGCTCTTCGTCGGAATATTTTATTACGACGTTAGGCACGAAGCCCTAATTCACTAAGGTGTTTCCTTTGCAACGCTAACGTCTCGGCCTGGAGCTGTAATTGCATCGAACTAGCCAATAGTTGCAACAATTTCACTTTTGATTCCATTGCACTTTTGATTCTACAGTCAATTCAATAGTTTTCACTTTTGACAGATGATGTCACACAATACCACGTAGGATCAAGTAGCCAGGATGTTTTTGTGACAATGTAGCAGAATCGTTGGAGTCAAAGAAAAAAAAATACCACGTGCAGTGGGTAAAAAAAGTTAAGGCACAAATTCTCAATAAGAACAAAAACCTTATTTTTAATGCTACTTTAATCATAAATGATGGTGGTTTTGCATTCTATTAAAAGTTTTGCATGTTTACTTTAAGAAAAATATTGAAAAAACTGAAAATGAAACAAATCTCCCAACATTAACGTAAAATTTTTCACTGGTGATCCAAAAGAGCGCAAATAAAAATTAAGACACAGCTCAGTTATCTATTTTGGTACTTCAGTGAAAAATTTTACGTTAAGGTTGTGAAATTTGCTTCATTACCAGTTTTTTTGATATTGTTCTTAGAGTAAACATGCAAAAACTTGCAAAATAGGTTTTTTTTTCTTATTAAGAGTTTGTACCTTAAATTTGTTTACCCACAGTGGGCGCAGTTGTATCACCCTCCCAAGTGATCGATATCGTGGTATCGATACCAGCAGTGTACCAGTAGTCTAGAAAGTTTAGTTGGCAATGAAATGTATATTTACCCTGTTACGAATTCGACGTGGATTCTTCTCCTCTCTTTTCTTTTCAGCGTGGCTACTAGTCGATCGCTCATCACCCCTTGCTTCGGTCTCTCCACCTAGTTTTTCTAACTTTTTACAAACTTCAGCTAGACCAGCATCGGTATCAGGGCCCTTCGGGACTACACAGCCCTTGATGAAATTTCTCACACATTCATTGACTTCATCGTTGGCATTGAGCTTGTCACTTGAGGCATTGCTTTGTACACTGGTTGTACTTAGTTGTGAAGAAACTGGTTCTTTAGTTTTCTGATCTGCTGCATTAGAGGACGCTGATTCCGCACGACGACTTTCTTCACGAGACCGTTGCCTTTCGCGACGACTTAAATTCGTTTTTTTCGAATCACTCCTTTTCTTGTCGTCGTCTTCGCGTACTTTATTTTCAGACTTTTCTGAATTGTTTTCGGATAAATTTTCTTGTAGAGCTTTCAGCATTCTCTTTTCACGTTCCTCTTTACGTCGTTGATCACGTCGACGATTTCGAGAATCTTTGCGATCATCGATCTTTTCACGATCACGCCTTTTTTCGCCCGGCTTTTCTTTGAGTTTATCGTCGGTTTGCTGTATAAAAGGCGAAATCAATTAGTGACCAATTAACAAAATTTTATGTTTTTGGTTGAAGACGAAATTATTCGATCTATTTTTTAATTTAATTATTCGAATTTTTGAGTTTGTAAATTCTAGATTATAATTAAATCATCAATCAAAATACCTTAGTATCTTCTTCGACAATTGCTTGTGGAATATTTTTCGACACTTGAATTTTCTTGCGTTGTCGCTCTTCTTCACGTTGTCGCCGCTTTTCATCCAGTTTACGTTTTCGTTCATCACGACGCTCTTGCTTCTTGTTGGCCAGATATTGTAAAAGTGGTGTTGATGTAATTTTTTTATCTACAGAAAAAAAATTCATGAAAATTGTTTGATAGATCAACAAAAGTAATGGACATAGTAGTAGATGAGTGGATCTTCAGATCGTATAAAATATCGAAATGTTTAAGCGAACTTAGGGCCAAAACAAAAACACCTATTTGCTTTTTTTAGGTCAAAAATATGTGTAGTATGGCTCTATTTGGAGACAGTAGGATAATAGAAAAAGAGCAGATCGCTCTTGAATTATCGATGCATTTAGTACTCAAAGATAGAGATAGTCATAGATAAATATGGCCTATATACAAATATAACAACAATTGATCATTCTTATGAAGAACTCTTTTAAGTAATGTTGTAGACAAATGGAAATCAAACATAGAGTAAGCATCGTTAAAGCATCTACTTATTGCTTTGACTGGTTCATTGGTCCGATGTTGACGGATCGATAAAAAGTTTACTCCCTGACTCGTTTGTCGTGTCAAAATTAAGTTGACTTAGCAAGGAGTTTGAGTGAATGCTGCCTGCTAAAATAAGATTTTGGAATTTTGACGTCAAGAGTTGAAGGTATCCATTCGTAAAAGATTTAAGCGGTTTTGATAAGAGGGCGGATGTAAAGGGTCATACTACAGAACACCGCAAAGGCAGAAACGTATGAACCTTTTTTGAATGGACTCCATTTGGCCAATGTACACTTTTTGATACGGCGCCCATACCAGACTTGCGTATTCGACAATCAATCTAACTAAGCTGCACAGAGGGTCTTAGAAAAATCTTTAATTCCGTCGAACGTCTTCTGACAGAAGCTGAGGTATCACTAGCTTTCACAACGATTGAGTCGATGTGATCGTCAAATGTGAATGATTGATTCAGCAGTACTCATAAATCGAGCACTTTCGCTGATCTATTTAAAGGTGTTCTCAAAAATAAGTATTCTTAGGTTACATGATTATTTTTGCGTGTGTAAAATATGATCGTATACTTGCCAGGATTAATAAGGAAATTATTATCGAAACACCAGCTGGCAAATCTATTTAGATCCTGCTGCAAATTGTTGCAATCGTTGTTTCTCACAACTTTGAAAATTTTAGCGTCATTGGCAGAATGGAACCTACATCATTGATAAATAAAGCAAATAGTAAAGCGCTTAGATGACTACCTTGTGGAACATCAGACGTGGTTTTAATTTCAGATAACAAAGCAGCGCAAAAAGATATACGTTGGTTTCGATTCGTCAGGTAAGAGTCAACCCAGTTCAAAAACATGTTAGGGAATTGAAAAGAATGAAGTTTGGCTAAGAGTATAGAGTGGTAGAGCTTATAAAAGGTTTTTTGTTAAGTCTGCTTAGGCACAGTCAGTTTGGAGGCCAACTTCGATTGGGTTGGTTAGTTGGTGAGAAAATTCAAGCAGGTTGTGTTTAGTTGAACAACCTTTCATAAAACCGTGCTGGTACGGTCCAAAACGGATTTGCAATGAAAGGCTAACATCGGTGAATATAGCTTCAAAAGGTTTAGCGACGCAGGGAAGTTTTGTCACAGGTTAATAGATGCATAAGTAATTAAGATTTCCTTTTTTGAATATAGGCGTGATGGTGGAGTATTTCCACAAAGATGCCTGCTTTTAAGATGAAAATATAAGACAGTACAGGCAGTAGTGATGACACACAATATTTTAAGACCAAATTAGGTATGCCATTTGGGCTAGGTGTTAGATTATTGTCAAGTTTACTAACAAATGCGATAGTGGTGTCCTCATCAACTTTTAAATCCTGCATCTCTAAAGAGTAAAATGCTGAGTTCATTAAGTAGTGGGAAAAAAGTCTGGAGTTAGGCAAGTCCGAACGATAAGCTTTGCGGAAAAGAGAAGCAAATAAATTACTAATATCAAAGGGTTCATCAATCTCTGAGTCAGTAGATTAAAATGTTAGTGGATCCCCCTTAGTAATAAATCTTAGAATTAATAATATTCCCAAAATATCTTAGATTGCGCTTGAAAGTTAAATTTTAGCTGTTGCGTATGTCTCTGATATGCAAATGAAACTTCTTTATGGTACATTTCTCAATGCAGAGGAAAGTTTGTAGTCTGGCTCTAAGCGAGTCAAGCGAAACTGTTTCCAGGCATTGGTTTTGAAATTTTCAAATGGCAAAGCTATGAAGACATATTATTTATTGGGTATTAAAGTATATACACTATCGTACCATCAGGATCCCTTTTGGTACTACCCATGCTCCCTTAAAAAATGTCCCTGCATAATTTCCATAATAATAATAAGAAATAATTCCAAATACAAAAAAAAATCGCAGCACTTTAGAATAAGTACAAAATAGTGAGATAGTTCCCAATATTTTGCAACTCTTGCGGTAACAAATATTGGTCTTATGTAGTTTCGTTAATCTTATGGATTATTTATTTACAACTAATGCAAATGAGCTCTGTCAATATTGCATTAACTTGGATCGCATTTTAGAGCCTGCACAGACGATCGAACATGTTCTAAAACTTGGTGCGAAAACATGTTTTAAAACTTCGATACACACTTTCGCACCAAATGCCGAACATCAGCACACCGCACATCAGTTGGTACTGAATTTTTCAGGTTTTCAATGTTCGCGCGTACAACAACAAATGCACGTGTTCGCTCGCCAAGTTGTAGAAAATGTTCGATCGTCTGTGCAGGCTATTAGACATCCATTTTATCGGCATGTTTGATTCATTTACCATAATTTTTTAGAAAGGGAAGATAAAGTGTAAACAAATTACATTTTCCAGGAGGTGATATCACTCAACAAAGTCATTCCAGCTCATCAGTTCAGTTCATCTCTCAACAAACCATCAGCTCTATAGAGTATGTAGGCATATCCAAACGGGATTCGAAAGCAAACTGTCTACCCGTCTAATTGCGCTAGATATAGAAAAAGCTTTTGACTCGGTATGGCACAACGGATTAACATTCAAGCTCTCTAAGCAACTATTCCCTAATTGCCTAATAAAAATAATTAAATCCTTCTTGACAAATAGAAATTTTTCGGTGAAAGTTGGGCAAATGTATTCCTCATCATGTATTGTTCCCGCCGGGGTTCCTCAGGGTGCCGTTCTTAGCCCAACTCTATATAATTTATACACTTCGGACGTCCCAACGACTCCAGATTGCGCTATTGCAGCCTATGCGGATTACACTGCGGTGTACACAACTGCGATCAACCCTGATGTTATTATCAACAATCTCCATGACCACCTGACATTACTTGAAAAGTTTTACAACAAGTGGAAAATTAAAATCAATAAACAAAAAACCCAGGCTATATTCTTTACAAAGAGGCGCGCTCGTCGTTTTCTTCCAAATCCCTCAATCAATATCCTAGATAATCTAATAAAATGGTCGGACTCTATCAAATATCTTGGCATCCGATTAGACAAGAAATTAACATTCAAACCTCACATGGATGATGCATGTTCAAAAATTTCCAAGGCAATACGCGTGCTCTATCCCCTCATTAACCGTAACTCCACCATGTCAACCGCGAACAAACTGCTCATCTATTGCCTCAGTATGCAGCCTATATTACTTTACGGCTCCCCTGTCTGGTGTACTTGTGCCAAAACAAACAGGAAAAAGCTACAAACGCAACAAAACAAGTGCTTAAAAATAATTTTAAACAAATCGCGATTCTTTTCTACAAAGCAACTCCACCGTATTAGTAAAATCAAATATATAAATCATTCTGCTAAACAGAACCTACATCAATTTCTGCGGAATTGCCAAAAATTGAATCACCCACTAATAGCATCCTTAATTTCTGACTATGTCGATTCCTAGTTTTAAGTAGTTATAGGAAATTAGTCGTAGTTTATAAGTTCCCAAAGGTTTTTGTGAATTTTCCCTTGTAAGTTGACAACTTCTTTAAATATGTATGCATTTTTAAATAAATTAACTCCAATATAAACTATTAAATACTTATATAGATGTAAAGACATAGTCTGAACTCTAATTTAAGAAATTATCATTTGTATTTGTACAAACTAAGATCAGCCATAAATAAAGTATATCTATCTATCTAAATTACATTAGTTGTTCCGATTTCATACCAAACTATTTTAAATTTGGATGGATCTATATTTATTACCTTTTATTATTGTATTTGTTATGCTCTTAAAATATATGACCATTTCAGTACCTTTCTTAGGATTTTATATATTAGTTTTTTTAGGAATACTTTTGCAGCCTAATAGTCACAATGAATCTATTCCACACTTGCTTTTAAATTCAAAATAGATCTTTTGCTTCGTTCAAGGAATGCATAAGTCATTAACAAATTTTTATCGCACTTACCATCTTTCAGTTGAAACGAATACTCCAATTTCAGTTCAGTCTTCGATCCTTCCGTCTCTTCCTTATTCAAACTTTCCAAAAAACTAATATAATGCGGATCACTCTCAATGGTATTGACTTTTGGATCTTTTTTGCGGCTCTTATTCCGTGGCAATCCTTGAAATGGTGCAAATTCAACAACTGCTGGATACTCGGCTCCTTTGCTATCAACAAACACGTATCCATCGAAGCGATCCTTGAAGAGGAATATGTCGTCCTGATTCATGAAATTGATGTAGGCTCGAGCAGTCGCATCCTGACCTAATGACCAGTCGGCCGGAACAAAGTAGTAGTTTTCGTGATCCGGAAGCGGTTCTATTTGCTTTAAGAAAGTTTCTTCGGTCATACTGGGTGGCAAGCGACGAATAATAACCTACGATGAACCTGAGCAGTGATGAATTCTAAAGGATATTTCGCTTCTACTAACCTTTTTCAAGACCTTCACTTTATCCCATTTATGCGATTTATCCCGATGTCTGGACGGTGACTTTTCTCTATTCTTGATTTTCTCGTTTGTTTCCTCGGTCATTGTGAAACAGTTTATGCTCTTTTCTTCAAAATATATATGTTGACGCGCACTACAATAATTGCGGTCTCCGTATTTCCATTGACAGTTCCATTTCGCCTTCAGAAATAAATGAAGGCAGCTGATGAGTGACATTACATTTCGACTTGATCTTATTGAATGCCGATAAAATCGCTTTCAGCGACTTTCAGCAGGTCTTTCGGTGAACTCATATTGAATTCAACCAAATTCAACATCATCTCAGCTGATCACTTAGCCCAGAAGTGAAGTGGAATCTTGCAGGACTGTTGCAGGTTAAGTAAAAGTATAATTAACGATGAGTGTTTACCGGGTGTTAAATAGAAGCCTGTTAAATAAAAACATACCATTTCTTTCCGCGTGCAATACCCAACGAAACTTTTGTTCAAATGTAGAAACAAAAGAACCGGATAGCAGAAAAGGAGGTTTCGCAAAGGCATTCGAAAAATATACAGCACCTGAAGTTCCTGAGATCAAGGAAGAACAGTCGTTTGCAGCTATGCTGCGGAATTCTAAATTCATCGATGTAAGTTCGATTCAAGATAATGTTTAAATAGATTGGGAAGAAAAATGATGTATTTTGTATAGCTTGGAGATGCTGAAGGTAAAATAGTCACAGGGAAAATATTCCATGTTGTGGGAGACGATTTGTATATTGATTTCGGATGGAAGTTCCATTGTGTCTGTTCGCGTCCTGCCAAAAACGGGAGGTAATAGTTTTGGTCATCTTTTGTTTGTTTACATGTAGAAATAATGGAAATATTTTAGTGACTATGTGCGTGGCTCCAGAGTGAGACTGAGAATAAGAGATTTGGAACTATCCACTAGATTCTTAGGTTCGTCGAAAGACTTGACGATTTTAGAAGCCGATTGCCAATTATTAGGTCTCGTTGCTAGTCGAACCAAAAAGCAATAACTTTTTTTTTACAATTTAAGTTTATGTTAATTAAAATTTAGATCGAATAGAATAAAAGCAACTATGTTTCATTTGATACATGTAGTAAAAAGGAAACTGCAGCCGTTCCGTTTAAAGAGCAGCATTATGCTTGCCCGGAACTAAAAGTGCAAAATTTGGAGTCTCATAAAGTAGGGAACTTTAATCTTTTCGGAATGAACGATTTCAAGATCCGCATGTTACTTGTAACTTGATGGTGTTGGATTGTTATTTTAAACCATAAGCGACAGCAGAATATTTGTAAATTTGCAGGAAACATCAAAAATGTCCCATCATGTTTGTCAATGAATTTAATATGTGTTTATAATTTAGTGGTCAAAATATATCTTACGAAATTATCAGCAATCGTTAAAAAATTACTATATTCTCAGTACCTCAGTAATCTACCGGCGAACCGAATTTAGTCAAAAATGATCTTGTTCAGAAACAAAAACACAGCAAGCTAATGTCACAGTTGAAGTTATTGATTGAACTAAGGTTTTATGTCGGTACCTGCAATGAAGCTTAAATCGACAGTCCAACGTTAGGACGGTAATCGTGATATCTGCACGGTCAATAGCGTTTTAGTTAACCTATGAGCTTAAGTTCATTTCTGATAAAAAGCCCATTTCCCCGGGAACACTGCCTAGACACACTACTCCTAAGCCAGCGCCAGATCCGGAAACGATTTCTGGTCAATGTACATAACAAATCTTTACTGGTAGCCTATAAAAAACAAGCCACCGCGATGGTCCCACTTTGGGGGCCTTCCCCATGACAGGCTACATTTCTTGGGCAAAACATAGGGCTCACCTGCCCTCGCCGTACTGATACTAGTCGGATTCAGTTCGTTTCGTGAACTGTCTTTCTTGCAGTGAAGCTTATATTCATATGAGGCGCGAAGGCCTGTAGTATATGTATATGATACATACTCCCGGAAAACATCTCATAATTATGCTTTGTATGACCGGGTCCTGAATAAGTGAAGGGTGATTTTTGAACCCTTAAGCAGGTTCCAGTTAAAGTTATGTAAGATCTGAGTCCTATGTGCCAATTTTAGGAGACAAATAAAGTATAAGTAAGGCCAAGCAAACAAGCAAGAGAAGCCTCCACGATTTAAAAAAAAATATTCAATTTTAAAAAAAATTTTAAAGATGAGCGGTGAACTGGAGATTTTTTTCCAATTGTCAACGGAAGGCGAGATGTATTCTCGGTATTTAGTGGCTAGCACTGAGTATGAACGCGTTTTGTTTAGATGAGCTTCGACCCCCAGGACCTTACTAGTCTTTTCTCTTATAATTTCGACAGTTCTGGTCAAAGTGCGGAATCACGAAAATCCGAATGAAAAATGAAACGAGTGATAAAGTCCTGGAGGCAATACTAGTTCGAGCAGATAAGGTGGCCGATATCGCACCACCAAAAATAGAAAGTGCTGTAGAAAAGATAAAATTATATTTATTATAAAATGAGATTTGCATGATATTAATTGATTGGGCCAGAAATAATTCTGGTAGCTTTTAAAAGTGTTGTGGGAACTATTTGATAAGTCGTCAAAGTTGAAAGAAAAAGTCAATAATGATGACTCCTAGAAGTTCACATCAACAATATCATTAATGAGGCTCTTAATTCCTTTTATTTTTCCCTTGATACCATATCAAATTTTATACCCTTAACTCGTCTACGCTGAAAGCTCCCTTCATTGTTTATGGTTGCTGTTTGCAATGCTCTTTTCTATAAAGGCAAGTTAATGCATGGTAGCATTATTGTAGTTTGCGCTTAATGGCGGAAAACATAATCGCTGAAGCCAAACGCAACAAATTGATGAAAATAGATTGGTGAGAATAAATCCATCTGGTCGTACATTGGAACCCTAAAAACAACAACAAAATGGCCTGAAACAACGATGTTTGAAGTTAAACTGTTTTCGTTTCCTCAAAATATGTGCAAATGTTTGCTGACTTCTTTTCTTCATCTTTTGCATCCTCTTATATTCTCCCCAGTAGTTTGAACCCATGCATACTTCCTCCTGTTGACTTCCTTTTGACAAAACCTCTTAAAGTAGAAACATTAATATCCTTTTATATTTTAGTGTATACCAAATGTTTTCTTTCTTATATGTTCTCTTGTTTATACTCTTCAACCATAGCTCATTTCTTGGAATTTTTCCTTCGTTTTGGAAAACTTCTAATGTTTTCCCGATATTGAAGTCAGGTGACATTGAAAATGTTTCGACCTGTGGACCAGTATGGCTCCTACCCTAGTTTCCTAAACTTTTAGAGAGGCTCGTTGACAATAGAGCTTACTGTGTTAGAAATCAAACTTCCAAGAAGCATCAAGGTTTTATTAAGGGCTGCTTAACTGCAACTAATTTAGTCGAATTTGTTAATTTCATGATCTCTGCGCTTCACGATGGATAACAAGTCGATATAATTCACACTGTCTTTTCGAAAGCCTTTGATAAGGTTAATCACTTCTTTCTATTTTAAAAATTCGGTTTGTTTGGCATATCCGGCTCGCTCTTGTCTTGGGTCGGATCTTGTATCTTTAATTGCGCTTGTAAAGTTGTCCTAAATAGTTGCCCTTCCTACCATTTTTATCCTTCTTCCGGTATACACGGCCCTCTGTTATTCACTCTTTTCACTAATGACCTTCCATAAATATTTTCATCCAATGTGCTCGTCTATGTTGGCAACCTAAAGTTTTTCAGAGATATATCGTCCTTCAATGCTGTTTGCTTTAAATACATGGTATACAAGAAACTTTTTCCCTCGTAATGTTTCCAATTTCCTCAAACATATCTAATTTGTTATTTTCCAACTATTTTCTGTCTATCAATATTTTACCACATGTAGGTTAACATAAAGATCTTGAGATCATTTTCGACCCCCAATTAAAATTTGGCCTTCCTGTACGTTACATTATTTGGTGTCTAAGGGTGTCTAAGCTTGTAGGCTTTGTTCTACGTTGCTCACGACGCTCTATACAAATTTCTACATGTCTTCATTCATTTACTTCCCTAGTCCGTTTTATCGCTGAATACTGCTCGCAAGTATAGTCTCCTCGATTTGTGTACTTGTCAGATGTTACTGTTCAATGTACCATAAATTTACTCGTTGTTTGTTGTACAATTTTCATGCCCCTTATTGTCCGTATGAAGATCGTCTAATATTCTTGAAACTCCCTTCCCTTAGTGTCCGCAGATTGTACCTCGATGAAATTTTTTTGTACAAATTGTCCAATGGAGGTTTTCATTCTGGTATTTGTATCTCGCAGTTTTTACGCGATCACAATCGTGCCTCTAGATCTCGTACAGGCTTATACTTCCATTGTCCTCTCTTACGCATATTACGAAGCAATAGCGAGTACCTGTTCGGTTCTGTGCCTTTAAGTTTCGCATCTTATGAAAAAGACATTAAAGATATTTTAATTTCAGAATTAAATTAATCCCCTATGCTGCCCTACTAAGGATAAAAGTTCTATCTACATTTTTCTCATGTTTGAGTTAACACCGGATTCGAAAACTACATACTCTATTACATCAGTCTACAAAATGTGAAACACATATCTTTTGTGGAAATATGTTAAAATCAATATTGAAAAATGCACTCTCCATATACCTCCAGTACAAACCAAAACACAAATCAGTGAATATCTTGAAACTAATAAAATGTAGATAGAACTTTTATGCTTAGTAGTGCAGTATATTCCAATTGTTTTTTTTTGTTCATAACTGTGCCATTTATTCAAGTTATGCACTCACTTTTGTAATTGGATCTCTAAAATTGAACTATATAAATAAATGAAATCATTTCGAAGAAGAATTTAGTTTCGGCAGTTTTGTAGTTTGGCCTTTTGTCTCTCCGTACAGCTCAACACTGATCAAAGATATTCTGTCCTCTGTCTTGCATTAATTTCCCACAGGTAGAAAAAAGTAGAAGACCATTTTTCGAAGTACTTCTGATTTATCTGTGCGTTTCCCAATTAGAACTCAAAGGAGATTCAGCGATATTAACGCTCTAAACAGCTTAATTTTCATCATAATTGTATAACTATTTTTTTAATAATTGTATAACTAAAATTGTATAACAGCTTAGACAAACAAAAATATTTACTCATACACGTATTAAATTGCGATCACTTTTGCCCTTTTTGTCTATAGAAGCATTGACCTACCAAGCAATAATAGCATTGAACCTTTTTGTCTATATATGGGCTCTAACATATACCAATAGAAAAAACAAAACTATTTACTTCTTTTTGAAATAAATTTATATTTCAATACACTTTATTCCATCGAAATCACTAGACGAGTAAATAATATAATAGTCATTAAAAAAAAATCAAAATCACAGCGAAAATTGTAGATTCATTCGTTGAAGCAAATACATCTTCTGTCTTAGCGATTATTCGTTTTGAAAAACACTAAACATTATGCACAATTTTAGAATATCTGAATTTCAGTATCGCAGTATTCAACTACATTTTGCTATCACTGTTCAAACTCTCTCCTCATATAGCACAATTTCTAACGACAGAAGTATTGTTACGAACATTATTGTCATATTTAGATTTATTTTTGAATATCTGTCTTAATTAACATCGAGAATAATATAAGTCATTAATTGGAATCAATTTGTTTTCAAGAGAATCGTCTAATCGACTAAATTAAAATAATTATTAATATAATAATGCGAATTTCGAGTATAGATATGCAATTGTATGCATATAATGTTTAAAGTAATCCATAGACTAACTAAACTATATAACTATACCTAAACTAATTGTAACTAATATCGTACTAGTCTTTATTGCTTACGCTTGCAGACATTAAATTGCTATTTGGACAACTCATTTAAGCTGATTATATTAATTGATGATTGCAGTTTTGTCTGATTCCATAAATTAATGTTTAAATAGATTTTATTCGGAAGATATCCTTGAAAATGATCTAGATCTGAGTTTTGATGAAATATCTTACATTCGACAGGAGGTTTTAAGATAAAGTTAATCAATATTCATGTGATTAATATCCATCCTGGTCACAAGGAATGAAAGTGAATACATGAAAAATTGACGAGTTCACATGTGGACTATGTAGTATCTTTACAGGCCTGGTTTCGAATCGTCGCTACCATCATCTGGCATTGGACTGGCGCTAGAACTGCGATCGTATGTAAGCTTTTTATCATCAATCGGAAGTAAATCCTATGACGCAACGAAATAAATAAGAAATCATTGTGAAAATATGAAAATTTCTCAATTTACGTTCTGTTTTAGAACATCTGGCTCTACGGTTCCATTTCCCTTGACAACATCTTCGCCTTTTTGCTTTTTCTCCTCCCAGCTTTGCAGGTATTCGACTACAGAATGATGTCCGAAAGTTTCAGCCTCATCGATGGGCATGTTTCCCCAGCGATCTTTCATATCATGCGGCACATGGCATTGTTCCAAGAGGAATTTCACGCATTCGAGATGTCCTTCGGACGCTGCCAAGTGTAAAGCGGTACGACCATCGTAATCGGCTAGAGTGATGTCCATTCCTGAGAGTTTATGACGGCGGAGCGCAGTAACATCTCCACTGGCTGCTGAGAATAGAAGGTTGACTATCGATAGCCCCTTGGTTTCGTAACGATGACGACGAGGATCTTTCTTATCGGCGGCATGTTTTAGATTGTCGTAGCGGTGGAAGTTGAAAATGTTGACCAGCTCCTACAAGAGGAAATTCGATGGTTATATCATAAAATAACTGAATTGAATAATGCTTCTAGTGAAGTATACCTTGAGACTTCTGTTTAATGTAACAGGAGACGTATTTTTTTGTTAAAAATAAAAGAAAGCGTAATTAACTGGTGACCTACCTCACAGAATTGAACTCCTCGACAGCTGTTTCCTAGTGGATCCAATGGTGGTGACCAAGTGAATATTCCCATTACGTTTGGAATTACCACAAGCATACCACCACATACACCTGATTTTGCGGGCAATCCTACTTTAAAAGCGAATTGACCGGAATAATCATACATGCCACACGAATGCATTAGCGAAAGAACATCACGAACGACATCAGGTCTAAGTACTTTCTCTTCAGTAATCGGACAGATTCCACCGTTGGCCAAAGTAGCAGCCACAACGGACATACTATCACAAGTAGATTCCATGGAACAGCACTAGAATTAGGTTTAAGTGTAAAGAATTGAATCTTATACCAGTCAGAGACAACTAACCTGGAAGTAAAAGTCCATCACTTCACGTAAATTTGTCTTTTCTGGATAGCAATTATGTTCTCGCATATAAAAACCGAGAGCATAGTTTCGATCGGCAGCTTCCCGTTCCGATAAAAAGACAGCATTATTGAAGCCGAAGTTATCACCACCAGAAAGTCTCTGCAAGTATAAAATTTCCATGAAAATCTTTATATTCAAAAGTAAATGAGTAAAACTTACGCTAAAGCATTGTTTAGTGTACTCGAATTTCTCAGCCAAAGTCATTTCAGGAGCAATCAGTGTTTTAAGCAGGGCACATGTTAGGATGGCTCCAGCATTAATCATAGGGTTATGTGGCTTCTCTGTAAAAATCGAAACATAAATAAGTATGAATATGGCAAATATATTTAATTGCACTTACTGTTGTAATCTAGTACCAGTTCATTGAAATTTCTACCGCTAGGCTCCTGCCCAACATATTCATGGACTACTTTCTGACCGAGTTTTTCTAGGGCGATGGCATAAGTCAATGGTTTGCTGAAATGAATGTGAATGAGGATTTTGTTTTAAAGCTAGTCAATAAGCAGAAAAATTAAAGCCCACAAAAATTTGTTTGAACGATAAATTTTTTGTCCTTTCGTTCGATTTACTACATGTTTTCATTAGCGTGATAAAGCGTATCTTACCTGCAACTTTGTAACGTGAATGCAACATCAACGTCTCCGATTGAAAATCGCTGTCCATCAATCGTACAAACACTGACACCCCAATACTCTGGGCTAAATCGTTGCAATTGAGGAATATAGCTAGCGACTTTTCCATCAGTATTGCTTTTGCATTTCCAATAGATTTCTTCAATGTCCTTGGTAAACCCATGGAAATCAGGAATGACAAATTGATGTCGAAATGCTCTTGCAATCAAAACAATATTTGGAGCAACGACACTGTAATGAAAGCATAAACAAGTTTAATACATAGTTGTTAATTTAAGGATTTGGTTTATTCAAAAAACCTTACATATCAAATACATTTATAAAAGTAGGGTTTATTCGGTAGTAAGTCAAATTTGAATATGAGAGCTAGAGTGATTTTTTTTATTAATTGGTTAAACTGATCAAATCATGGCTCATTAATACAAGTTATGTTGCATATAAATATTTAATATATTAAAATAAATTCCCAAGTAATATCTGCACATATAAATGATAATAACAGGTATTTCTCGTTAGTCCTACCTCTTAAACGTTTCTCTATTGAGGTTTTGAGTCTCAGGCGAACCACCTTCATAGTTCGACAATTTATGAACTTTTCTCAAATTGTCCATCATTTCCCGGATACGTGGATCACTCATTCGTATCCCAATAGTTCGTAAGGCCTGTTTAAAAAAGAAATAATTAACATGATTTTTAAAAAAATAACCGAGTGCTGCGCATAGAATGGATACTTACGGCTAAAAATCTTCCAATTGGTATAAGGCCAGTATCTTCATTGCGGAACATATCGAATAGAACATCTTCGGCATTTTTCTGCTCTTGCTCGCGCTGACTGTAATTGAAATATAATGAATATTAGTGAATAATTCGAAAAACGTGGGTGCAAGCATGGAAATTACAACATTGAATAAATAAACAACGTTTATTCGTTACAAAACAAAATCATTCAAACATTATATCATACATTTAATGTAATTGCAAAATGATCACTGTCTGCAAGTGACGTAATGCTGGTGGAATAAGTGAAGTATTATCGGTATTGTTTCTGTAAGCATTTATAAAGCACCCGTTTGTAGTGCCAATGAGTTATTAAGAACGAAAATAGTTGATTTATGATTTTATTTTAATTTATGTACGCATGTGTTTTTACTCGTATTTGTGTATATTGGTGGCAGATCACTAAAAATCAAACACTTTGTTTCGAAGACTAACTTGAGATATTAATCAATCAATCTAAAACTACACACAATTAATTGCAAACACCACAATAACACTAAAACATTGTAACAAAACATTTTATGTAAAATTTTGCTTCAAAAATACTCACAGCCTAAGTGAATAATATCGTTTTTGCACACTGTGAAGAATCAGATTGAAATAATTTTGTTATGGTGATTGGTAGTCCAATTAGAATTTATTTCATAATTTTTATTGATTTTAATTTTAAAACCGAATTAATTAATGTTTGTGAAATTAATTTTTGGTTTCAAACCAATGATTTGATCAGTAATTTGATTCTTCATACCTACACAATGTTAGATACTAGAATGTAAATTATGAAAACTTAGGGTGAACAAAGTGCATAAGACAATTTTTTCCTTCTTTTAAGCATTATGCAAAAAATGTTCTATAAAAATAAGTAGTCAAAAGTGTTCAGTTCAATTTGTCAAATTCTTTGTTGATTGTAGGCCAGATATGTATTTCTTCAGAACGATTGCTGAATAGTTATAGTAAAAGAAGAGAAAGACAGTTGGAACTTAATTAAGAATACTAGTAAGAACTGAACTTGGTCATCCAAGATCTCTAATTAATAATTTTTTTATAATAACACCTATTATAATTGGCGGTTTTGGTAACTGATTAGTTTCATTAATACTAAGAGTACCTGATACTCATGGAGCTCAATTTTAATTCACCGTTAATAATGGGTCCGACTGATATCTATCCAAATGTGGGAATTTCGCGAAATATTTTTGCATTAATTTAGAAATCCCAGACTCATGAAAGTTGTGAGTTTACAAAATTGCCTTGATACATTAATAACTAATACCTTTAAAGGCGGATCGGAAATAGTTCGGAAACTCTAAGCAGATGAAAACAAGTTGGCAAGAATTTAACCGAAGGAAAATCGTGTTTAGAGTTGAAGTGTGTTAACCTGAAGATTAGACATATTTTTAGAGTCCATTAGCTGTAACCATTGCGAAATTTTGTAGGTCAAACTAAAATCGAGTCTATGAAAACGTGTAACTTCAACATCAAATATAAACATTGATTTTTGAATGACATTTAATATCAAATTTACTTAAAAACAAAAATGGGCAAAATACTGAAACTCAAATTCTTGATTTTCAAGTCTTAAGTAAAGGAAAATAAAGTTGCCTTAGAACCGATAGCTCGTGTAGTCTATTGGCTCTTGGTGTGTGGGGTTTCTAGTTCGTACGATCGCGCACCGAGCCTGGAGTTCTAGCTCTGAGTAGGTACTTAAGTCAAATCAGGTGCAAACTTAGTCGTGAAACCAATCACTTCACACTTGTAAAGTTTCGATTATGAAAAACTGACGTCCCTACCATCTCCACTCCCCAAGACCCTAAATGGGTAGTGGCTGGACAACGCTATGTTTTTAGAGCATAAAGCGGCTCTGATTGCTAAAGTTAGTGAGGTTTTGTTTCAGAGACCATCGTTCTAAAATTATCTTTGAACTTTGAAATATCAGGAGTTTTTTCTATGATGATTACAAAGCTCAGCGGATACCTTTTGATGCTAAAACAGTCTTGACAAGGCAGGGAATCTAAAGCAAGAGTAATGGGATTTGTGGGTTGGGCGAAAGAGTTGCCGATACCATTAAGACGAAACAAAAAAAATAAAAAGTCATACGAAACGGAAAGACAGGAGATTGTTAACTGTTCCGCATCCGTAGGTTTTGCTAAAAAATTGAACCACGGAATTTTATGGTCCGATTGAACCTAATCTTCAAGATATTTATGTATTTATTTATTTTCCGTTGCGCTACAGATATAATCAAATTAAATAATAAAATTAATTATACTAAAATTAATCAAACTTAATAAAAAAATAAGAAATTTAAGAAAAAAATACGAAAGAATTGAATAAAGGCAATAAAGGCGAGTGAAAATATGTGCAAAAGAAATATGAAAAAACCTGATATGATTGACTAGGACGATTCGATTCACGGGAACCAAGGTTTGATCAAAAAATGCCTTGACAAGGTTTGAAAAGTATACATTCATTGAGGAACAATCAATGTGCTTCCAAATATGATATATTTAAGATGGAAAGACAGAAGGAGTATAGATAATAGGGGATGCTGAATTAAAAATACGGCGAGTGAATGGCGTCACATAAATACTGTAAACCAGGGGGCCATATTTGGCACCCATATTCCAGAATACTATCTACAAATAAACGAACACAGCTGGAAATGTTGATAAACCTATACGATGAACGCAAAAAAAAAGTCAGCAATCGTAGAGGCCTTGGTTTTGATGTTCGTGACCTAAATTTCAATTTAGAATCAAACACCACACCAAGGTCTTTAAAACATGTGTGGAGCATTTTTATATGAAAATGACATCTGGTGAAACTTCAGGACGTTAAGTGGTAAGAGAATAAGGGCAAATAAATCAGCTTTATTCGGTGATAACCGTCTGTAGATTTGATTTATAATTTAAAGTCATTCGCGTATAGAAGACAGGAGAAGTTACAGAAATTGAAATAACAGAAATTGACATCATTGACAAACAGGATGAGTATTAAGGGGCCTAGGATAGATCCTTGAGGTGCTCCGGACATGAGAAATATAGGAAAAGAAGTAAAACCGTTTAAAATCACTACAGGGACGACTATGAAGATAGGAAGAAAGGCAAGGGAGAAGGGAAACAAATATGCCGAACTCTTCAAATTTATTGAGCAGCAGGTAATGATTCGAAAAGTTTGTTTAAATTACATCAACTTAACGTTGAGAATTGAAGGCCGAGGCGACGAAATTAGTGAGCACCATAAGGTTTGTTGTTGTAGACAGGTCCTTGGTAAAACCATGCTACTGAATAGCAAAAGAAAAGGTTGTAAAGAAATATAAACTATTATAAACAACTCGTTAAAGGAGTTTACTGAAACCGCAAAAATGACAGATCGATCACTAGATATGAAAATGGGAAGAAATTAACGCTTTTCCATGATGGAAGAAATACACCAGATGCAAGGCTAATGTTTACAAGTATAGCTAAAATAACATAAAGCGAATTAAGAGGACTTTATCAGGATTTTGAGAATACGATCAGGATCGGAATCAGCTTTAGAATTTAAGGTATGCATCATATGAAGTTATCGTGGTGATTAATGCAGTTTTAAAGGAGGAGATAGTACTAAATAAATCATAGATACCCTGAAAGTTGGAAGCAATAGAGTCACCAAAATGCATAGAATTAGGAACTGAAGAACGTGAATTAAGGGAACGTATCTAGGACCAAAAGGATTTTGGTTGACTAGAACAGATTCATGTCTCGATGCTCAAGAAGTAATCAATCATTGCCTCCTTGAAGATTGTTTTTTCTTCAGAACGCAAACTACAGAATACCTGAAGATCAGTGAGTGAACTCGTCTTTTTCAGTTTTCTTACAAGCTTTTTCTTTAGCTTTTACAATACTGTAAGAGGCCCAGGCATTTCATTGCATTTTTGGCAACTGAGAAAATTTGAGCTGTTTAGTTTGGTATGGAAAGTTGTTTGCCGCCGCTCGTATTCATAAAGAACGGATTGTGTTCAAACTGCATTGTTCTCCATATAGCTCTGCTTTAGCAGCAACTGCGAAATCACGAGGGTACAGTATTGACTGAATGAAGGCAGTTATTTTGAGTATTGAGTGAATTTTTGTTTGTTAATCGTCTTTATAAACGAATGGCTTATTAAACAGAGAGTGAAGGTGCGATGTGAAAACGGTTTACTCCATTTAAACCCAACATAGTGTTTAATTCAAATATGATAGCTATTGTCAAAATTTGCATTTCGGCACCAAAATTTCTGAGACAATGTTTTCAGCTTTCTATAAGATGTCGAGTGGAGCGGCCAGCTTGAAAGTAAGTTAATTAAGTATTTAAAAAAACATCTTCTATGCTTTAATTGCATGACAGAAGGACAAACCTCTTCTTAATGTTCCGAAAAAATGTGTAGAAAACGTAAGCAAAACACAACATTTTGCTGCTTTTTGACGACATTGGAAGGAAATTTGTGAACTGTACATTTTGGTGTACCAAGTAAATAACGGTCGTCCATTGATACGAACACAGCTATAAATAACCTGATGTTAGGGGTGTCTAAATCATTGTTTTCAAGCGAAACAACATCGACAGCACATACAAAAAAGACCAGGAGATAATTAAGCACTGTCCTCGTCAAAATGAAGAGTAATGAGGAAACATTGAACTGGTCAACGCAAGTTGAAGCTCATGTTTTGCCGCAAATAATATTTTGTCGCAGCGAACAAATATCAAAACCTGGCTCATACCGAACCTACGGAAGGAGTTGTTTCGCTTCTAGGGGAGATAGCTTCCTTATGTTACTTTCCTCTGAACAGAATCAGCTATTAGATAGCTTCTCAAAGTTAAAAAAATACAAAATTGAGTTGGATAATTAGAAAAAAGTACAAAATCACTATTGACTTGCGACATATACTCGGAATAAAATTGCAGTCTAGACGAGCAACTGGAGAAGAAGATCCCTAACATTGTAAAATTGTACACGTGAGAAGTGATAACATAGGCCGATCATAGAACTTTCGCATTCAGGATATTAACCTCCCTCGGAGAATCAAAAGACCCAGTCGATTTCATACAACGGAATAAAGCCTCATAAGAAATCCGGAGCCAAGATCATGTCATAAATAAATATCTGGTGCTGGGACACTGACTAATGTTCAATGGCCATCAGAGTTAACAAATGTTTACGTATATGATTTTTGCTCAAAATCTGGTGGGTTCTGGAATTAACTTAAGTTAACAAACTGAATTTGATTTTTAAGCTAAGTCAAAAATTATCAATTTATCTTACTGAATAAATCCTAAACTCGCTACTAATTTTGTTCGCACATTATTCAAGAATTCGTTACTCATAGATTTACCGGTAGGAAGGACAGGAGATGCACAAGAATTCATTCACACAGTACATCCCAAGGATTGATCCCTAGTTTAAATCACTAAAGAGTCTTTATCACACTTAAGCCATACATATAGTTGACAGCACTTCACACGTTTTACCTAATAAACCGGGATAAAATCTTCACTAAAGCCTCTTTATGCTTCGACGGTAAACTTTCAATTGGGTCGCTTTGGTTTTTCTCATTCTTATCTTTCACAACGCTATCTTTTTCCATATTTCCCCGACAATTTGTTCTCGTACGACTTGCAGAACTAAAACTCACCACCGTTTAACCACTATCGACAGTTTGAAATACTTCTCAAACCCGCTTCACACTTTTATAGGGTAAAAGTTCGTTGCTAGCTAATTGCAAACGTAAACCACTATCAATACTATCCACTTCAACAAAAATCTGAAGAATGGCTCACTAAAAGAATTTGCAAAGAACCTAGCAAAGCCGGCAGTTCAGCAGTTAATTTGAGTGAATACAACCCAGTCACGGGGGGTAGTATGTGATTTGGTCTATTGTATTAGGTTGTTTTCTTGCAAAAACGTTTTGCAATTTGTGATCGGTACTGATGGGTGTTATTAATACGGTGGATTTCGTGTGATATGTATATAGTTCAATTAGCGGCCAATTGTTAATGTCGTGTTTAAGATATGTATTTTTACGGAAAGAATGAAACAGTTGCCGTGAAGTGCGAATTTCATGATATGTAAATGGTGAAGAGATGATTTGATAGCAACTAGAATAGTAATAACTCAACAGCTTTCTTCAGACAACAGCCAACCGATGATTGTTTGTTGCTGTAAATATCGTGTCGTTACAAACGTAACCAGTTGAGGTAAACATATTTGATGACGAACGAAAATTGTCCTATCATTTGCTCTAATTAGCGTCTATGGACGTAAATGATTTGAATGATAGTACAATTGACTTATTATTAGGGTAAACACTGTTTTTAAGTAGTCTGGATTCGGAGTTCTAAACCATTCTAGAAATACGAAAGGTAGGGGTAATGCATTGCTACGTGACTATATACACAAAAAAAAAAACAGTTGGCTTCAATGTACCTTCATACATTGGACTCATTGTGATTTTGGTCGAATTTCGGATTCAATTTTCCATATGGTTGTAATTTTATCACCTTTCTCAAAAAGAAAGCTATTATCTCTTTTTTATGGAAAAATACCTCGATGAGTTCGTCTAAATAATAGAATTTCCATTCGATAATTTTCGCAAAGTATTAGCGAAGCATTGTAAAGTTCAAATTACAGGTTTAGTGATATTTTTAGCACATAATCGAAGAAAACATTTACTTATTCAATTATATCAATGTTGATTGATGCAGTATTTCAAATTAATTTTCTAAGAAACCCCTATAAATAGATATGCAAAAAAAAAATTCTATGACTGATACTCATGGGACCAAGAAAACTATCCGCCAGAAGGGGTATTTGTTATGAAGGGGTTTGAATAAAGTGAATCATACCAGTCTATAAGGTGCGAAAACTTTATTAGGTAAGTTTTCAAATATTGCCCAGGTAACCCAAGGCTGGTTGTGCAGGCTGTATAGTATTATTAGGGTGTCAGATGAAAACTCTCCATGAACAATAAAAATACATTTAAAAACAACGATAAGGGCCAAGAGGCCAAAACAGTATAGCCGCTGGCTTGAAGTTTTCATTGCTAATTAAACTTTAAGCTAGGTTAAGAATTTACTATTAAAAGAAAGTAAAAAAATCTTTTTTTATTAAATTCAATTCAACAAGCTCAAATACGCACAGAATAAAAAAAGTGATTCTGTATTTGCTAAGAATCATGTTTGTTTCTTTATAAATTCAAGTTCGTAATTATTTCGAAAAATAGCTGAAAACAATTTTAAACTTCTCTCTTTCGATGAAATTCACACAGCCGTTGGAATTCAGCAACAGTTGCTATTAACTTTAAAATTTAGCAGTTTTGCTGGCTTATAATGGTGATTATTGTTTGTTTGTTTTTGGTTCATTTTTCAATCCTCATTAGGAAATTGAATCGAATTTGAGTAAACGTTCTTTAAAACTCATATATTTTGTAAATTTTCTTCGGAAATATTCGGTAGACATTAGAAGAAATTTTGTAAGTTCAATCATCTCGGTTCAGACGGAAACTTCGATTTCAACGGGCTGACTGACAATAATACTGCCCATTTCAAAAGGTGCTGCCATTTTTTTTAGTTTCCTGCAATTGTTTTTTAGTTCTCTGCAACAACAACTCCTCGTCCTGTTTTTACTCAAGTTATATCTTCTAAGACATCGATTAGCTCCGTCAAATTTTTCCTATTTTTTATTGAATCCTGTTCCTAGCTCACAATTTCCTGTTACTTAGCAAGTCGTTGATTTGGCATTATCAAAATCTAGTAAAATTACCTTTCTTGGCATTCATATTTTCTCATCACTCTGCTCATAGTTGGTGTTGCCATTCACGCCTTTTGACTTTCGTTTCCAACATCTATTCTCTGAAATTTAACATTGATGCCTTTGAAGTGTTTTGGCGGGCGAATATTTCCAATCACAAATGGTTTCAATTTCTGGCTAAACTGGACTACGTGCCCCCCATAGCCGTTAGACAATTTTACCGATTCTGTATTTTTGTATATTTCTGGTTGTGTGTTTCTTTTTGAGGATGTTTTTGTTTGTTTATCTTCAGTGTGTTTTCTTTTGGTGAATTTTTGTACGTTTTTGTTAGTTATTCTTCTAGTTTTTGCCTTTCCTACCATTTGAGGGCGAGTAGGGATAAAAAATTGAAGAATAACTAACAAAATCATGTTGACCATTCAATATTTCAGCGCCCAGTGTGGGCGCGTATTATTGAGGGCGATGTAAACATTTTTTATCAACTTTGGCAATTAAATATGGATTGAAAATGTGAGATTTATAACAAAAAGGTAACTTATTAAATATGAAAAGATTGTATAGCCTGATATTAGCTTCTACATAGATATTTCTAATTTATTGTTACATATTAGTACTTTTATTTGAAATTCCTTTCTTCTTTTCATCGAAATTTAATCGGCTCATGCACTGGTCCTTAAATTGTTTATGGATTCCACTAACCAGACAATGCTAATGCAGTCTTCTTCACCTCTTTAGGGAATACCAGCACCACACAGTTTTTGGGTATAATGAACCCATAAATAGATGTTTTTGAACATTACTTTAATTTTTTAACATTTTCGAGCACTATAAGCACACTATAATACTATTCTCCAAACATGTCTAAATCCACCTTCAAACATAACATGGCAAAGGCTCTCTTAACAGCATAGACAATTTGATATATATCCTAAGTCGCCTGAATAAAAAATGTACTACTTTTTTCCTTTGTTTTAACAATGACATTATCCTTTGTTTTAACAATGTTTTTAGGAAATTTTGTGTTTAACTTAAATGTTATGATTTGTATAAATGTATTAGTACATTATTATTATAAGTGATGCCTTGTTTGGTAAATAAATAATTCATAGTTATTAGAGATGTCAAAAATATTCAAGACAAATTCAGAGTATAAAGGTCGACGGTGAGAATTTTCATAAATAAAAATATTATATTTTTGAAGATGATTTGAGCAGAGCAGATTCAGATTAAATTGAAATATATCATAGATATATGTCAATAAAATGGTAACGGAAAAGGCAAAAACTGGTGCAATTTAAGGTAGAAATTGATATCGTGTAAATAATAGTTATAGACATAGTGAAAAGGTGCGGGTGGTCCAAGCAAATTTGGACCTCAAAAGAGTGGCAACGATCAATCTGCATCGGCTTTTTAGTCGGAGGCATGCTGACATCAGCAAGAAACGCTTCAAAATGAGAGCACAGTTTGTGGACCAAACAAGTAATAAATGTGATTTTGATTCTGCAGCTCTATGATGGAAATTAAGCTTCAGTGTGCTGGGAGAGGAAGGTCGCAGACGGCGTCACAAAACGCTGCCTGTAGTCGGCAATGTACCAACCATATAACATGTTCTATCACATCCGGACTGAGAAGAGTGGTGGACGCGGCCATAAGGGCTGATATTGTGGGCTTGCGACGCAAATGTTTACCAGGGTATATACTGAGCATCAACATAAACGATAGATGAATGTATTTACTAGATAAACCAACCAACCAACCTTAATGATCTCAATATAGCTGACATAAAAAGCCTCTATAAAAGTCTGCATTTATTACCAGGGACAGGGCTAAAATAATTGATATTACCCTGGCAACAACATAGAATAAAAGCGTCCACAGCCGCCAAATGTTTGACCTACTATCACTTTCGGACCATCAATGATTATGCTGGAATATCGGTAGCTCTGAAATATTACTTAAAAGAGCGTGGAGCCCGAGAACAGTTCAACTGAGAGTTTACTCCAGAAAAACAGAGAGGTACCTTAAAGAGTTAGACGACCGGAATGTCACAAGCCCAGGACAAATTAACGAGCAGGTTAACCCTTTAACAGAAATCTTGGTTTCAAATTTCAAAGACGTGTGGACCCATAAAGAAAAATGCTACCATTGGATATGAGATTTCACCTATAGTGGATATAATAAGTGACCGCACACGAAGGCCATTTAATAACGTCAGGTGGTCAGACCAGATTGAAGACTGAAACCGATACGAACAAGAATTGTCGCTCTTCAAAAAGAAGATACGATGTACCAAACGTGACTCATGGAGAGAATTCTGTGGAAACAGAAGCCGCCAGAACCAGCAAGGACCTAAACATGCTGATTGCTCCCACAATCGGCTTACAAGTCACCGCGGAATGACCAATTGCAAACAATCCACCGGATAAAGTTAGCAATAAGCGGTTATCAATAAGCAAATACACAGGGTCGATGAGATATCACTTATTATGCTCCAAAGAGCCTACAGGACCATGATTTCCACACTGCAGCGTACTTTAGTAGCATTCTGCCACCTCGGGGCTTCACCACAGCTATGGACGAAAGCTAGAGCGGTTTTCAATCCACAAAGTTACAGATTGAATTGCCATAATGTGAAGGATTTTAAACTAATTAGCTTAACATATTTTCTGCTGGTAAATTTGCACATCAAGAGCTCGATTGAAGTTGCTGGACTTTTTGCCAATTCTGTACTTTGCCAAAGTACAGAATTTGTAAGAACCGCGCAGCACTTTTTCGCGTACTGATCTATCTAGCCCAATAATTGGGGTCCTACACCTTGGTTGACTTGCTGTATTTTCACATGTGCAGTTTGACCGATTTTAATATCTGGAGAGATCTTGTAGACCAACATCAAAGAGCTAATGACATTGGAAAGATTATTCTGTATTACGGCTGAATTAGGAAGTCTGGGGTTTATGCAACTGGATCGGTTCATCTTCAGAAGCGCATGCTTAACGGCAACAGGTGCTAACAGTTCAGGCATGTAGTACAGGTCAAATTAATAGGGCCATACCGGAATGCCAGAGATTAGATGATCTTGCTGCTGAGGACACGATCACTGGACTGGTGGATTATAGGTGTGTGGATTTACACAGACGAATCAAAGAAAGTATGTGACTATTAAGTAGATTATTTGTGTGCAAAAAATTGTAAATATATTGAAAGTTCAAGATTTTTTTCTTCTGCATACAAAAGCAGAATCAATTTTGCTTTATTCGTTTTTAGGTTCCTCACACTATAACTCGTCTGAAATCATGTTTCATGAAAAATTAATTGATAGTTTATTCAGTTCACTCTAGAGCTAAGATATACTGAAATAAATCAATATAGTGGATTGTGCTATGTATACTTCCTACTATGTATACTCCTACTACTCCTACTATAGTACTCCTACTATGTATACTGTGCTATACTAGTGGATTGTGCTATGTATACATACTACCCCCGTAACATAATGCAGAATTGTTTTTCACATACGATGTGTACATAGTACCCTGAGCTACAACTTATGGATAAAAAGGTTAAATTCCCATACATTATGGGCTTTTCTTCTATGTGCATAGTCTCAACTCCTACACAACATAGCTGCAACTACTATGAACATAATCTTGGCGCATACTATCAAAGTGAGCTAAATAATAATAATTGTCCTATAGCAAAAACAATGCAAATGAGAATCTACATCTCCGAAAATTGTTGTTATCCCTGTTGATGGTCTTAAACGGGGACAATATCGCTTTTACTTTGGTTTTTATCTGGGCTGTAATGCATGACGTCGATGGCTGGAATATATGGCTTTGTGAGCTATAATGCATTGCTTTGCAAGCTATAATACATAGCGCTTCCTTCTATGAACTTTACGCCATGCACTATGGTGTCAGGCGTTCTGGTTCATCACAATCCCGAAATCAGCTATGAGCATAGCGCTAGAAGTATATTAGTTATGGTCTATGGCACTATGCTTTTTCTCAGTGTAGAAAAGCTAAATCTTAAGTGATCGCATTTTAAAAGAGTCCTTATAAAATCACTTTAAATACACTAGTTTTCTGATCATTTTATTCACTTAGTTAATTGCCAACTATCAATACATGCACTTAGTAAATCATCAGAAAGTAGCACCACACATCATTTCAACCCTGCACGATATCATCATGATAAATATTTCTTACATTCGAATCAATTGAATCATTTCTATTGTTTTCGGTTCCACTTCCGACTTCTGACACTTTCAAATTCAACCAAGACGGACCGTTAAATTAGATTCGGCTAAATATTTTACACACATTAATTAGGCTCACACAATTTAATAAACTACTATGCCCAAATTATTTTCACCGACACCACGTCCAATACGAAATAAGCTCTTCAGGAACTTTTCCCTTGAACGTTTAAGGAAAAACTGAAATCATGCTGCATAATATTTCATCCAAGAGCCTGTAAGGGAATTTAAATATATTCTGTCATAAAGTCTATCTCGCCAAGCAATCATCATTCTGGCTTCTAATTTAAATCAATCGAAATTGTAATTGATACCAATGAAATAGTTTAGATAATTTTCAATTTCCCTATAACACCGTGTCGCGTTGTGGTTTGTGTGACGTTGAATTTGTTCTGTATCGATTACAAGTCAATTGAACTATATTGATTTGAGTGGCGCTTTATAGTTTTTCCAATATTTTTCAAATTCTATTAATAAAATGCATAGAGAGTTGCACAACTTGCAGCGCATCGTACTCTCTGTCGCGACGAACGGCTGAAACAGATGAGTATGATGTGGCGTAGTTTCTCAGGTTGCATAAGATGATGAATTCAAATGTGTCTGCTATGTGTGAGAAAGCATTTTTCAAAAACTCGCATCGTTTAATTTTAGTGTCTCGAAAATATGTTTGAATGCCAAACCGTAAATTGAAGATGTTTACAGGAATTTATTTGAGTTCCTGGTTTATTTTTGCTGATAGCTTTTGTACGAAATTTGGATTGTTGTGACAGATGTTCAAAAAGATTACATTATTGGATGGTCTTAATCAAAGTTCATCTGCAACATTCTCAGGATAATGTAAGAATGGGTGTCCAACTTTTTAATATCTTCTCCTCACAAATTTTGGCTAATCAGAAGAATAGCACTCCGAAAAGAAATCATTTTTTTTGGTCATATTATTCCTCACGGACTTACAAATTAAATTTACGCCTTTAAAAGAAGTCACATCTCCCTTCAGAATCAGTCATGCATTTGAAATAAATAATTTTGGATAAACTATAAAGCTCAAAGATCGAAATGTCTGAATGCAATGTATTGTATGAAGTTTTCTGAGAATAACAACTTTCACGTTCTAAACATTCTAAAAAGTTGATGTCAAACAACAGACAATCGAAATTATAGCATCCACGTGCTAATCGATTCAATTTTTTTAGTCTAACACAGCTCGTGTCTATTTTTTCTGTCTGGCAGCTTCTTGCATTCTAACGATAATCAAAGAACGTAACCATAGAATGTAATAAATGTGCGATAATTACAGTAATAATATTATGTCCAATTCTCCGAAAAACTGAAAAATTATCCATAAAAAAATTCTGTAAGCCGTAAACTGCTGTTTGCGTGGCAGATAGGTGTTAAGTTTAGCGCAGATGATTCGCTCGGTTTCATCTAAAAACGAAGCTCGGTCATTGGCTATTAAAGCTGCACACCCCCCTCGAAGTATGCAGGTTACATAAATATTTGTGAAAAATCAAGCCAGTTAAGCTATTGAACATAATGGATATTATGTTGAATTATTTTTCAAATCATATCAACAAATATGTTTTCCTGATTGAACATCTAGCTCCGTTATATTGCCATAGTCCGATTGCTAAACACAACACATTTTAATGGTATGTCAGCAATAACGGTTGTGATACAATTGATTAGACAGTTCAAAGTTGAATTGAAAATTGAATTGTACAAAGTTTGGAGCAAATCATTGATAATCATCCCATCAAGAAGTTCAGATGGTAATGGTTGCAGACATCATAGAACACTGGACAACACATAATTCAATTTTTAAACTACAATGCTTTGTTTTGTAGTATTTGAACTGAATTTGGACTTTGGCGAATTTAATGGATGCTGGGATTTTTTCAAAAATTAACAGAATTCGTTGTGAATACTTGCAAGTGCATGAAAGCGGTATTGTGATTCAATACGAAATGAAATAGGCACAAAACTACATTTGCAGGGCAAAAGCTGGTGCAGTTAACTTCCTTAGATATAAGAACTATTGAAAAGACAATGTGCATTAGCCAACATTCTTGTGCTTACTTAATTGATAAAATTTTATTAAAAATAAATCTTATTAATAAAAAAACTTACCAATCGTTTGCACTATTATCCAAATCATAAAAAGCAGTTCTTTTGTTGAGAGGTAAATTTAGTTTAGGTACTGGTTGTGCAGGTAAAAACTGTAATAGAATAAAAATATCTTTAATTTTTAATACAAATGCGAATTTGAAGCGTAAAAAATTAATAATTCGGGAAAATCATAGATTTTCATTATATACAAATTGGAAAATAGAATTGACAAAAATTTTCTTTGAAACCATCCTATTGGTTGATATTTACAAATTCATCTGGGAAGAGTTTTTGAAATACTATTTAAAAATGAAGAAGCACAATAATATCAAGTTCTATCAAAACTTCAACATAAAATTGATTATTCACTAACTATCTGTGTGTGTATTTATATGTATGGAGTATTGATGTTGACTAAAACTATACACACTTAGACTTTAAAGACTGTGCGAGCAACCCTGTAGCTACGGCAGACACGTGAAAAAAAAATCCTTCAAATCATCGACACTCCTGTTTTTTTTTTATCTTTGATAAGATATTCAGATTATTAATAAATTTTATCTTTTGATTACCATGCCAAGTTGAAATTTTCTAAATTCCGCGTTGCACAAGAACGGCAACCCATCACCAATTCACCTCTATTTTCAGCACTCGGGGCTTCTGTTCATGAGAATTGACGATCGGGTAATCCGATCAATATGAAATTTTAAGAACATGCTGGTAATGACTAGAACCAGTTCTGATAGAAGTAACTTTGAAATGCAGGCAACCCTGTGGCAGTGGTGCCATCTTGAAGAATCACTGCAAAAAAAACTGCTTTTTGGCCTATAGCTAGCTTCCGATTCAGCCAACAAATTTTAACGAAATTCACACAGTTCCTGAACCTTACTCTAAGCCACATTTGGTAGAAGTGCGGTGGAAAAATTTGGATAGAGCTGCCAACTATGGAAGTCTCTGTTGCCTAATTCTTGTAAAAATTGGTCAGCAAAATAAAGCCTTATTCCCTATAACTTCCGATCCAGGCATGAAATCAAAACGAAATTCATGTAGTAAATGAACCTTTTTATAAGCCAAATTTCGTAGGAGTTTCGTAGAAAAAATCATTAAAAAGCTGCCAACTATGGTAATTTTGATAAATTTCTTAATCGTTAACAATTCACAAACTTTTAATGGCTTTAATTTCTAAAAAGCAAACTTTGACAGTATAGATTTGTATCGTAAAGAAATCAACTGGGAGCTTTGATTCAACAAATTAGATCTTACTAGGAAAGTTGATCGTTTCTATAGCGCTTTAAACTGTAGCATAAATAAGTATGTCCCAGAACCGTTTACACTGATTCGGCATACCTATCTTGGCTTTAGAAATATTGCTGAATAAACTCATTTCAGTCGCCCCAACCAAGAGGGTAGGCCCAGACGGCATTTTTTATCAAGTCCTTGTCCTAAATCTAACTACACCCTTCACCAAATCGTTAGCTTTAGGTTCATTCCCTGGATTTGTTATTTAAGTCCATAAATGGGGAAACAAATGTTATAGAATATCACCGCTCAATTTATATTCTACTTGTTGTTCCCTAGATATTCGGAAGCAACCAAAATGGATTTTGTAGAGGCAAATCTACAAAGACTAATTTATTAAGCTCCTTTCCCGTATCAATATTCTCTGCTTTGATAAGCTTTAGAGACGATATACGTTGTCTATGCCGATTTATAGACAAGAAGGGAACCATGATCACAATTAAATAACCTTTACAAGTAAATTTTATCGATGGACATAAGTCGGAGATGTTAAAATTTGTCACAACTAGCGTAAATAAAAGTTAATGATTTCCAACTGCAAGTGGTCACATCAGTCAAGTATGCACTGTGTGCTGGTGTCTGATGAGAATCAGTGCATACTTTCGAAACCACTTTGTCAAATAAAAAATTTCCAATGTAAATAAATTTTTTTTTCAGTTTTAATCATCCCGCAAAAACAATTCCAACTCTATGAATTGTATTTCTGCGTCGTTTTTCAGTATACATACATTCAGTATACATTGACTTGAATGAAGCCTTTGATAAAATAAATCATAATTTTTTTAGCTAAATAACTTGAAGCTTGTTCATCGCTGGTTATGTGACTTTATCACAAATCGTAAGCTTAAAGTATGCTTCAATAAAGCGGCCTCTCAGCCATTTAGTGCCACCTGAGGTGTACTTCAGGGCTCACATTTGGGTCCTTTACTTTTTCTAATATATATGAATAATATTTTCTCTATTTTTTAAGATCTTGAATTTATAGTCTTGCAAGAATTTCAGAAAAATTAATTCTATTAATGTCTTATCTGTATTTCAATTCATTATCAAATTTTGCTTTTAGAAGCTAGATATATTTTAATTTCTTGACAAATATCGATATTGCGAGAGTAGTCTTCAGTGTCTATCGGATAGACACTGAAGAAGAGGCCGATATAGGCCACCAATCTGCGGCTATCATTATACGCAATACCACCATATTTAGTTTCTCATCTACAGAAGAAACTAATTCTGGCGAAATGGGATATAAAATTGATTTGAACAAACTGCTTTAATTCGGAAATAACTCATTTAGTAAAGTTCGAAATATTCATTCGAAATCTTCAACGAATTGTCAGCGAAACCGGGTGCGAATACTTTTTGGCAAAGACAAGCACACGAAAACTGAAGTTCAGGCAATACTCAATGGCTCAAGTGGGGAACAACTTTATGGGTATTATAAAAGAGCAATAAAATATCGAGTGGAAATAATTGATGAAATGCTATGATAATAAACAGTCAAAATAAATCAACCTCTAACAAAAAGAGAACAATTATATGAACATGAAACATAAACTTCATAGCCAGAGTATGTTTAACCAATTCTGAGGAAATAATTTCTATAGAAGCAGCCACATAGAGACTTACGCTAAAAAACATTGGCATAAACAAAAAATCTTAACAATTTCTTTGATGCAAAGTTTTATTTCTGAGCACAGCTTGATTTTTTCGCAAGTACAACCATAGCTTCGTAACGTTAATAAAATGCTTGTTAAATTTGGATATATCTAAATCTTTCATGTTATATCCAATCTGGCAGATGACGAGTATTAGCTGTTTTTAAAATATTTTTTCCCTTCTCTTTTCCTATTTGTAATTTTAATGAACTTTCAATAAAACATTTAGCCATCCATCTGTCAGTGATCTTTATTCCGAAGAAATACCAAGCTAAAAAAATCTAGATTGAAATTTATGAAATGGCGCCCAATGTGGGCTCACTTTCTGCTCAGTTATTCTGCAACGAACTACGTTGCGATATGATAATTTTGTGAAAACAATGTTTTGGAAAAATTCAAGACGCAAAAAACACCGAAGTATGGTGTAAAAGTATTAGTGTTGTTAAAACAAGACTTGTCGTTTAGCGGGGTATTGGTATTCTGGATAATTCTAGGATCGCATACACATTATTCTTGAATTCAAAAGCTAAGAATTTACTGCGGTTCGATGTGTCATCGGAATTAGATTATAATTCAATAGCTCCTTTAATAAAATTTGGCGGTGTTTCAATCGTTAGTGATATCAAAACATCACTTGTTATTCGACTATAATTCCATCACAAAAGCTAGTCTATCGTAAATCCCCGGATATACTCCTAGCCAATCCACATTTTCCATAAATTGCGTGTAAATCTATTTATAATCCCATTCTCATGTTAGTGAACATGTGATGACCTACGATGAAGACGCCGTATATATTTTTTTCAAGCACCTGGTATTTGTAAGGAAAATTCGGAAGCATTTCGTCATGATGAATTTCTGGCCTTACGCTTAGCTGCAGAAAATGTGATCGAAGGTGTGTCTGTCACGTCAATGGGACTACTTACAAAAATAGATATTTTAATATTTATGATTTCAATCTATGCGAATGGGGTTAGACTAAGCGGAATATTGTGCAGGAAATGCATTAAGTAATATTAATTATTAATATCAATTATTATTAATTGTAAGTCCGTATAGTAATATTAAATGAAAAGGCTAGATCGGATATTAAGGGATATTCAGTTTGAAATACTTATTTCAGCATTAGAGCAATATAGCCATTGTTTGACATGCATAGATATGTAAATTATCTTGGCGTTATACATACATATGTATGTCGATTTGCTGGCACACACGAACAAATTTAAAAATTGGCTAAACAACAAGTTCAAGGTCCGCATTTCGGCAGACATTCTCAGTGATACATATTGCAGAAACTTTTGATATATTTTCGGAACTTGGGATTGACTTCTCTTGTAAGAAGTATTTTTCTTGGTTATGCTAAATATGCAGTCAGCAACAAAAGTCTAGCTGCAGCGAAGTAAACTTTAAGAATGTCTTCACTTTTAATGCTGTATGGAAATTTTCGGAAAAAAACTGACAAGAAAGTTTCAAAAGATATTTTGGGTGCGAAATTTCACCAATTTTATTCCAATATAACGTACTTCTTAAAAGTTAATTTAAACCTTTGGTGCTACATTTAGAGACCGTAGAAGCCAGTAGTATAGGCGCAGCGTAAGAAGCTAGTTCCTGCCCAGCGTGCGGACTCCGTATTTGTATACGGACCAAAAATCCAGTGAACTGGCCTGAGATTGTATTGTTGATCAGCCTGGAAAATTGGAAGAAATCGCATGGAACAGAAAGAGATGCAAGATAAGATTCGACAACTACATACTCAGGCTAGATTTTTCGTTGCTCACAGAGGGCTCACTCTCGCAAAAAATACCAGCCCACTCTCAGGTTGCTTTGACAGATAATACATTGCGTAAATGGAGGCGCAATTTGTGTTTTTTCTGGAAAATGGACGGAGTTCACGCACTTATCATTCTATACACTTTGGTATAGGCTTCCACGGGCAGTAGTTTGTGGTCCATTTGGCAACATCGTCAACGATGTATTACACGTTTGAGTCAAGTCCTTATCTCAGGGAGTGAACGGTTTTATGGCAGTATTGTATCATATGTCCGGAAACAAAATATTGCTGCATGCACCATCCACCGAAGACATATTCCTATTAGCCAGAAGGAACGACGATTCCGAACAGCCAAGCAGAAATATGCCAGAACAACCTAATGAGCGAGAAAACTAGAAAAGTGCGCCCGAAACTTGGCTAGGGTATTCGAGACATTCTACGTACGCATATAAATAATCCTAAATAAATTGAGGCAGCTTGTTTGAACTAGTGAGCCAAGAAAAAAACAGTGAATTTTTTATTGAATAATTTTATTGAAATTTTTTATGTGCACAGTCGTTTTCAGAGTTTTAATTATAATAAAAGCGTCTTTTTCCAACAGTTTTACTATTAAAATCTCCGATAACCACGAATCTAAAAATAATTCATGATTTTTTTTCGAATTACGAAAAACGCAATAATTCGTGTCAAAAGTGGGATCAATTTGCGTTTGCGATTCAATGACGGATTTTTTTAACTGACCCTTTGTGAAAAACGGCAGAGCACGTGAAAGTTCTGCGGGCTAGTTAAAAAATGTAAAACTTCGACAAGTACTAGCGATTATCGTGTCAAATAGCGTGGAGAAAACAATGCAGGATTTGGTAAGCCAGTTAATTGTAATGGAGTTGAAAGTAGAATGCCGGAAATGTAGTTTGTTGACAAATGGGAACAAACCAGCTTTGATATAACGACTAATTGAGACTTTAAGCTCGGGAGGTAGCGATCCATAAGCATTAAAGGATGACAGCCAAGAACACCGTCATCCGATGATAAATCTGCTGTTTCAAATGGCTTCCGATATGAAGTAATTAATCATCATTGACCATTCATCAGAAACTTGAACAACAAGCTAGAAACAGTCGACAATAAGGCTGGAAGCTGGATCAGAAACTCAATCAATAACCCGTTGACATACAGGAACCATTAAACTAGAAACTTAACCAGCAAGCCCTGAACATAAAAGAACAGCAGACTTGGAAAAATGAACTGCAAATGATACTAAACAAGCAACAATTGCGACAGTTGCATTTCCAGACATCCAACAGCAAGATTCTCATTATCTATCGCTTGGTATTATAGCTTCACTAATGCTTTGGATATGAGGTATGGAGAAGATTGATGCGAAGAAGATTAATAATTAATGTAAGGAGTATTTAAGGAAACTTTACAACCGCTGGCCTGAGACCGTTGCTTTATACTACGCCAGATATAGAGCATCGAGACGAAATACCAAGAGATGAAAAGATTCAGCAGGCACTTTAGGTTGCGAGTATTATATAATATTCGAGTTCGTGAATTGCACGAGAAAGCATAAATTACCAGGGAATCGATGGCAGGTGGAGCTCCTCAATGTTGGAATTGTGGAGAAAAAAGGGGCAATTGAAGTGTGATTGTCATCAGAAATGGAAGCCTGGTTATGTATACACTGAAAAACAGCTACCACTGGAGCATCAGCAGCTGGCGGAGATAATCTATGTTGGAGCTGTGGAAAGGAATGACATCTGAGTTGTTCCTACTAGAAATATGAGCCCAGGTACTGCCAGTGATATGCAAAAATATACAAACAAAATGGTGAACAAAGGTAAGGAAGTTAGCAGAAACCAAGGTGTTATAGTTTGGGCCATACAGCTGATAGCCATTGAGTTTGCAAGAAGAAATCAATAAAGAAGTAACGCAGATAAGGTGAAGCTCTGGAGACTTTGCGATGTGGCACAACATATGCTTCGGATGGATACTGATGAATTCAAGTCAGCTTGTGGTGAGATCGTTCAACAGGTACGGAAGTGTTCCTTTTTTTAACTTCTGCTCCTGCACTGAAGCTTAATCAGCTTAATCCATCATTAGGACGGGGACCATGATACCGCACGGTCGTCAGCATATTGACTTTTGTCATTACTACCATTCTTAGTCTAACCCGTGATGTCCAAATGCATTAATGGTTAAATGCGCACCCATCCTCACGCATTTTTGTTAGTCCATTTCCCCGGGTCCAGGCGGAGAATGCGTCTTCTTCACATTTCTCTTAAGCAAACGCCAGGTCCGGAAACGATTTCTGGCCATTGCAAATAATGAATCCATATTGGATAGCCTATAAGCCTCCGAAAATGGGTTGTAATGGTACAAATTTGCTTTGCTTTGAAGTGATCTCATCAGTCGATAGTTCCATTAAGTCTCAAGAATCAATATTAATGACTACTATGCTGAAATCAACATTGATGTGAAAATGGTTCTAGTAACACTCCGGTGCGAAAACACGCCTTAAATAGAATACTTTTTTGATTCAACGATACACATGATATTACTTTTTGGCAGTTTATGCCACAAGTTACTGTTTCATACTCATAGAGCCAATATTAACAATTGTCACCCAACTTTATTTGAAACATGTTTGCATTTCAACCATAACGTCAAATTTTAAATTTTCGTCAAAAAGTCTTATATAAAAAGGCAAATGAATGTTTGCTTCTGATAATAGTATTTGCCTTCATTTTTTTGCCAAATTTTATAACTAGTGCGATTCGGATTCTTTGTCTGAAAAAAAACAAGTCAATTCTATAAATAGATTTTCACCATGTTTGTTGTCTATTCTAAAATGTTTATAAGCAGTTCAAAAACATCTAACTTCGGTCTAATGTTATGAGTAACTTGAAACAAATGGAAATTTACCAGGCTAAGCAAATCTAACTTAATGCCAAATATGAAACAAATAGAAACCAGATAATCAGAACATCAAAACTTAATGAAACGCGCCTAGCTACTAGACTACATCAAATCGTATTCGACTAATTTTACTATCTATCGGTCAGCAACATCCGAAAAGATAGTGCTGAATTTGAATTATTTGGAGGCACGACTGCTTGCGTAGCCACGTTTAACAGATTGGCAACTGATTATCACTAAACCAGTGCTAAGTGATAAAATGTGTTAGTAACCTACCGAAAATGTCTTATGACAAAGCCCGTAGATCGTCAGTAGAGTAACGGATGTAATGTTTGTAGCTCGTCGAAGCTTTGCGGAAAATCTAATCACCTGAGCTTATCAGCAGACAGTGCGCAATGTTTAGTTTATCAGTTGTGAAGATACTTGTTCACAAGCACATGTGTAGTAAACACATGTCAGTCTTATAGTCCGGGGAAATTTAACATGGTGCTTCGGAAAAATTAGGTTAAAAGTGAATTTTAGTGTGAACTTTGGTACTGGCATGTTGAACAAAGTGTCAAAAGTCCCCATCGATCCGAGTGCTGCGTTACTTTTCATACGGGGTCAAACGTCACCAAAAGTGACTCTTCCCAAATATCTCAGTAACGGTCACGTCTGCAGAAAAACAATGTATAACGAATTTGTAGCTTAGAAAATTTCCAACAAAAAAGATTTTAAAACGTTTTCTTGTAACCATAACCGTTTTTGATCTAAGCATTTGCTACTAAAGCATAGTACTGAGTTCGATTTCACGTGAAAATTTCATACAAAATTTCACGTGAAATCTGCTTCGGCGAAAATTTAGCTTGAAAATAAGCAAGAGTTGTACTAAGTTCTTAGCATGAAAAGTTGCTTTGAAGTTGCTTTCGCGTTGAAAACGTAGATGGCACTGAAACATGTCTCCAGTCATTTCACGCCAATTTAGTTTGTGCAGTTCATTTTTTCGAGCGAAAAAGTGACATTTGGTGTTTCAATTTGAAAATGAAATCGATCGAAAAGTGAAATTCTTGACATTTTATCCGTCAGAAATGAGCATTGTCTCTGCTTTTCTCCATTGCCAAAATTTTCGCTCGAAAGAATGACCAGATAGTGGAGACATGTCAAAATTTCACGTGAACTCGAACTCAGTACTATGCTTAACAGCATCCTCTTTCTCAACAGCATGTTGATATTATCGGATTTTGATTACGAATTGGAATGTTTGTGAGTTTGTTTTTCTATGTTTAAGAGGCCCATAAAAAACATGTAAGCAACTTTATCTACCACACTCCAGGGTAGATGGAAAAGTGTGTTCCGAAAAGTTATCCCCCTCTCCCCCCTCTTTCCATAAAATGGTTTCTCTGAGCTTCCATCCCAAATCTTCAGGAATGAGCTCGTTGCCTACTCTTTGCCAACTGTTAAACAAGATAAGATCACGTTTTATCCTGTTAATTGAGTATTCTTGACATCGCAGGACTAGCCCTACATCCACACCCTACCCACCCCCGCAAACGAACCAAGTCTCGTAATTTCAAGTGCAAATTGGTTTCGAGACGTGTCGTGTCCCTTTGGCGCTATGCAGGATTGGTAAAAAAAACTAATTATGCGGGGATAGTCTGCAGCGGGTTGAGCTCCTATAATGTCAAGAATGAGCGTTTACAAAATTACGCCATGATATTATCTTGCTTTTTCATACTCCTAGGGCCATGATATGTTAGAAAACCTATTTTCACCTGCAATGTTGCGGTTTTGTCCTGCTCCTTCGTGGAATATCCCATACATGATGCAGCAATACAGTTTATTTCCGAGAAGAGAGTAGCGAGCAGATGTCCCTGCAAGTTTTATGGCAAAGGAGGGAGCACACTTTTCCACCTATCCTGGAGTCTGGTAGATAAGTTTGTTAGCATGTTTTTTTCTTTATGCGCCTGTTAAAGATAGAAAAACAAACCCACAAACATTCCAAGTCGCAATCGAAATCGGATAATATCAACATGCCGTTGAGAAAGAGGATGATGTTAGTAGCAAATGTTTAGATCAATATATCTCAAAAACGGTTATGGTTACAAGAAAAAGTTTTCAGATCTTTTTTGTTGAAAATTTTCTAAGCTACAAATACCATACATTGTTTTTCTGAAGTCGTGACCGTTACTGAGGTATTCAGGAAAGGTCACTTTTGGTGACCTTTGACCCCGTATAAAAAGTAACACAGCACTCGGATCGGTGGAGACTTTTGACATTTTGTTTAACACGCCAGTACCAAGGTTCACACCAAAATTCAGCTTTTCCCTAATTTTTCCAAAGTTTCGCCTTTTTTATGTCGGATTTCACTGGACTATTATGTATATGGAAATAGTGCATGCATAATGTTCAAAGTCTAGAGATATCCGCAAATTTTTTTCCAAACTTTTAACTAGCTGATGTGAAACCATAACGCATAATGGAGTTATGAAGATGGGTAAGAAAAGTTTGGCGCTCTAACGTCTACTACATATATGTAGTAGAAGTTAGTTACAAGTCGATGAATATAAGTAATATCTTTTTAAATATATATGTATTTGTTTAATCAAATCAATTTATCACCACGGTGTGAAAATAAACTTTTCCACAAAAGCCCACTAAATATTAGCATTGGACAACTGCACTAACTAGTTTGTTTGGCAAATATGTTTATTGAAAAGAATGAATCAAGCGAGTAGGAAAATTGAAAAATCAATTCAACAACAAATTTCAACTTTAATGTCGATAAAATAAACAACGCGAAAAATGCAAACTGGTGTAGCACTCAAAAAAAATATTAAAAGGCGCAAATTACGCCAATTCGCTATCTATACAACAATGACATGTAAATAAGCTTTTTGAAGAAAAATTTCAATTGAAAATGTATGAATAATGATAGTCACAAGATGATGATTATAAGTATGAACGTATGCAGTAGGCATACATATATGATACATCTGTATAAACACTGAGCAAATAGTACGTACGTACTTTTTTCGGTGTTATTATCTTCAAACCGTCATCGGTTTTAACTACGCCGAGAACCTAAACAAAAATCGATATCATTACTGTTATCTTTTTGAAATTATGATAGTATTATGTCTGATTTGACAAATGGTATTTAATGCGAAGCAAAATATATGGCATTATTATTAATTATCTGTTTATTCTATTGCGAAGCGAATGGGATTGTATGAATGCAGAAAGCTTTTAGTAGGCTTTGAATGATTTCAAGTTCAGTCCATTTGTGATGTTGGGGACCCATAAATATTGTAAGCCAATGTGTAATAAAACGTAACATAACTTAATTAAAAAGGAGATAATCACTAAAATCCTTGCCGGGTCTGGAAGTTGAAGATGATGGAAACTCCATGATAAGTTTCACAACTCACTGTACCTCTGATTCAATTCAGGCACCTATTCAGAGCTGGGCTAACTCGAAATACGGTGTGTAATCCTGGCTGGATTTGAACCATAGAGCAGCTAGGCTAGAATCCTATACCCAATACCACACTCACTCGGCTAGTGAAGTTTAAGTAAAATAAATAATTTCGGTATTTTATACGCAGTTGAATAGCTCAAAGGTAAAATTAATTGCGTATACAGTATCGAAATTTGCTTCCACCTTGTAACCTGGCCGTACTTGTTCGTATCAAATGGACTAAGCAACTCCATATGCATGCAGTTCCCCCTCAAATTTCATCCATGATGCAGTGCTTACTGGTCTTGAAGTGAATAATTTTGAATTGTTTTTAATGTGTACCAATTTTTTCCCAGCTTGTAAAAAAATATTATAGCTAGATATATTTAATTTTGTGACAAATATCGATATTTTGAGGATAATCTGCTATTTTCTATAATCAGTGTCTATCGGTCTAATCTTAATCTAACTTAGGTATGTTATTTATAGAGCTTACTTTTAAAGTATTGACTTATAATAATTACCAACTAATTATCTACTAATTACTTTGCTTAAATACATTTAACTATCTATATTAAATAAATTTTCCTTCTTACTATCAAATGAATGTTCAAATTAACCTGAACAATGGTGATGCACAGTTTCCTTGGTCTGTGATTAGTCTTCTATTCATTGGGGTTTTCCATACGTTCAGGCTTTCGTACGCATCCAGTTTTCGTACCTGCTGTACCTCCTTAATCACCCCCACGTTGTCGTATGTTATGTTGTGATCCTCCTCCAAGATGTGCTTCGCTACTGCTGATCGTACTAATGTTGCATTCGTTTTCTTCGCTGAAGCTGGTTCCCGTTTATGTTCCGTTAGTCTAACACCAACTAACCGTTTCGTTTGACCGATGTATATATTGTCGCATTCTGGGCAGGTAATTTTATATTTAACTCCACATATTTCCTTTTTGTCTTTCACGAGACATAGTATAGTACCTAATTTTTTAGCTTTACTGGTTGGAACTGCTTTAATATCATATCGTTCAAGAAGTTCCCGAACTTTTTTGAATATTGACGAAAAAATAATTGGAACTCTTATGGTTGTTTTTTGTTTTTCCTGTGTAAAGAGCGTCGTTAATAAATCACGCTGTATTCTATCCTTTTTCTTTTTGACAAGATTTCCAATTATCCTCTTGTCAAATTCATTTTTTCTCGCCGTATCTTTAGTATATTTAACTTCTGAGTTAAAACTTTCCTGATCCACGGGCACTGTTCATAGCCGGTGAATCATCGAATTAAAGGGCGCCATTCTTTTGGGAATGCCAATGATCAGACGTGGATGGTGTTGCCCTCTGGGTGTGTGTGAGCTTTCGGTAGATATTAAATCTAAGAAGACCTTCTTTCCTTATGACCATTAAATCCAAGAAGGGTAGTTTCTCATTTTTTTCGATTTCCATTGAAAATTGGATGTCCTTATGTTCAATTTCTCCAAAGTTTCTCCCAAAGCATATTTTTTAACGATAGCTAGAATGTCGTCTACATATCTCAACTAAACCCGAGGAAGCGGACCTTCTTCATAAAGTTTCTTCTCCAGTCTGCCCATAAATATCTCACTCATAAGTGGAGATAAAGGATTTCCCATTGCAATACCTTTCATCGCTTTAAAGTATTTCCCCCTGAAAGTAAAATAACTTTCATTCATGCAAACCGAAGCAAGTTTCAAAAAGTCTTCAGTCCTCCTCCTCCCCACCGGTGATCTATTCCTCTTTAATAGCCAGTCCTTAAAGAACGTGAGTGCTTGTTTTACAAGCACACTTGGGAACAGAGCCTTGACATCAAATGATACAACTAGCTCTTATTCCCCTATTGTTGCCACTCTTCCAAGCCGCTCCATTACCTCGTCTCGATTTTTAACCGTTCTATCGCTAATCTTTCCTAAGGTCCTACACTTGTCTACAATCCACTTTGCGATTCTCCTTGTTGGAGCGTTTGTAGCAGTGACAATTTCCCTAAGTTCACTTCCTTCCTTATGTATCTTTGGAAGGCACCTAATTCTTGGCAACGTCGGGTTTGAGACTCGCAGCTTGTTCACCTTGTTCCTTCCTGCTAAGTTTAGCCACATTGCCTCTAATCTGTGCTTTCTCCTCTTCGGGAAGGGTTCTAACCGCTGCTTCGATGTCTACGATCAAGTCTTCTGTTGGGAATGCTGTTTCCTTGACAGCAAAAGTCAGACCTTGGTTAGGCAGCTTCATTTGCTCTTCTATGAATTGAACCGTGGACTTGTTCACCACATAGTTGGGGATAGTCGCTACGGCATTCTTTTTCTTTTCCATGGTATCCTTTCCTCTCGTCAGCTCCTTCAGTTTCTTTGTGAGAATTTTCCTCTTTCTATCTTTCTCACATTCAAAGGCCCTGTTTGCTTTTTTTTTATTTAAATCTTAACCTCTTGTTTATTTGTAATTTGTATGATAAAATCCTAAATCTTGTATCCTGGCCGTACTTGTTCGTATCAAAAGGACTAACCAACTCCATATGCATGCAGTTCCCCCTTAAATTTCATCCATGATGCAGTGCTTACTGGACTTGAAGTGAATAATTTTTTTTTATTTAAATCTGAACCTCTTTTTAATTTGTAATTTGTAATAAAAAAAAAATTCAGGTTGAAGAAAATAAGCATACAAGTTTACTAAAATACATAAAACAAATGCATTTTGGCCCGAAATGCAAGACACGTGCAAGAAAATAAATTTGGCTGCGAAATGTAATTTAAACTTTTTATAACAATTAATAAATCAATCGAGGACATGAGAACTGAGATTATTTCAATGTCTGACATCTGATCCAGAGAAGCTCAATTCGGAGGAACTAACGAATCGCCTTAAAACTGAAGCACCACGTAAAGCCCTTTGAGCCTTATCTGTGATAAGTGCTAGAGACGATATACGTTGTCTATGCTAATTTATAGACAAAAAAAGGAACTGAGATCACAAATTAATAACCTTTATATATAAACTAATAGCCTTTGTAACGGCATTTTTGCCAGGAAACATACAAAAAGATAGCAGAGAAAGTCTGCGTTTACCTGCTGAATTTTGCAGTTCCTGTAAATAATTCATTTCAAATGCACTGTTTAATATTTTAACGCGCATTTCATTCGATACTTTGTAGTCATTCTGGCAAGTTATTTGTTAGTTGATTGGTTCGTTTGCTTTAATAATATTTTGTTTTGTAATCAGTGAATCAAAGAAAATTATTGTAAAATTTTGGAAAGTTTGGGAAAGCTACAGTGATGTAGCAAAAATAGTAGGGAGACAATTTTCATCGGCTCAATGGGCTATCAATAATTTCAAATCAAGAGTACATTTCAGGTCCAGCCTCATTTTAGTCGTCCATCAAACCTACCATGTAGGGTAAAACGGACTATCATATCACTGGTGAAAAGAAATCCGTGGCAAATAGCAACTATTTATGTTGAAAGAAAATTATCAAAAAGGCTGGATACGATGAAAGAGTAGCTCAAGGAAAACCGTCACTTCACGTGTTAACCGGCAAAACCTATAGCCTTCGCAAAGCCCTCGTAAATAAACCAGTAGAATTCTGGAAGAATGTAATATTCTCAGCATTTCTCTCAATACTAATTTTGCAGCTTCGGCATAGAAGGACGCAAAATAGTATGAAGAAAGGCTAGAACAGCACTCCAAAAGGAAAACCAGCAAGGTACTGTAAAGCATGGTCGCGGTGGAATTGTGGTATGGGGGTGTATGTCGAGTAATGGCGTTTGACAGTTGGAGTTTATTGAGCAATGGATAAATTTGGTTATCTGAGCATTTTTAAATGAAATCTAAAGCAAAGTGCCCGAATGCTTACAGACAAAATTGTATCGCTCTAGTTGCTGAATGATGTCCTAAAACAGCTATCACCGGACCTGGACCCTATCGAACACTTGTGGCAACAATTAGAGAGCAGAATTCGCGAACATTCAATAACTTGTAAGGAAATACTGAAAACTGATGTAACGGAAAAATGGAATAACACAACTGCAGAGGAGACAAAGCTCGTTAATTGACGCTAAAATACTGCAAGAAACTTTTTCTGCCTTCCTTTTGTGTGTTTTATGGCAAAAGCACCGTTGTTTCAAAGTGAAATAAATAAATTTTTGAACGTCGAACATTAAAGATCTGCTTAATGAATAGAAAAAAAATTCTACAAAAACCTTATTTGCCTTTCATTTTCAATTGTAAAAGCAAGTAAACAAAGAATTTTTCTTGCAATTCTATATGTGTAAGCAGCCGTTGTACGGAACGAAACTTTCCGTACTTTCTGTGAATATTATTCCTTTACGTTAGAATTTTGGCATGTTATCTAAAAACCAGTCTTCCTAAGCGATAAAATAAACGTACCATTCACATACGAGCTCATCGAAAACCAATTTCATCATAAATTAAATAATAAAGCACCACGGGATCAACGTTAAGGCATTTCGTCACGGAATGCCATCAAGTCGAAAGAAAAACATTTATCCAACATCAATACTCGTAGGTACAGCTCTCCGCAAAGAACGCATTTCCATTTTTTTCTCTCGAACGAATGAAAAAATACTTGTTTATGCAAATATCACGTTATGTCAATAAATTCGAAAGCTTTCGAATGTTCCGAGCTCATTCACTATGCGTAACCAACAACAGTTTTGAGTCCCAAGCAGTTTGGTAACCAAGTAAATCTTGAGTTAAACGAACTAGAACATTCCATGCCCAATCACGTTTACCATAAATCGATTACCACACTCACGTGTGACCGGCAAAACTATTTCAGTAACGGAAGTGAATCACGTCAGCTGACGCCCAGATAAGCCAACATTCTACCCCAATGTAGAACAAGTGCAACATCAAGCGGGGGCGAAAATGAAAATCAATGATGGAAATCAGATGAAAAAAATAATCTGCAGTAAGCTATTACTGTATGAATGCGGATTTACAGTGTGCATAGAACGGTATGGATCATTGGTTTACTCACTTGATAGCTGGAGTCGTGAAAATCTCGGGAAGTTGAGTTCCAAAGATATCGTTGGTCTCTCGTGCCACCGTCCAAGCCCCGACTCAGCAGTCTTTCATCTTTGAGTAGATTATCGTTGGATCGATCTTTACTGCCGGAGTTCGATGCAGACGATGAATATCTAGTTGTTAATTTGATGTACTCATTTGAGCTTCGAATTAGTTGGCGAATCGATACACTCTTCATCATGCTAACTACGAACTTTTTCACACACTAGCAATTTAATTCGAAGGAATTAGAACGCTACGCTTCTAGGCTACACTAATCGTAAATCAGTTTTGATTGTGATTTGTTATCAAACTTCTTTTTGCTTCTGTCGCACTTATCACACTTTTCACCGAAAAAAAATCTATATTCGAGGCACAACGTTATTCACTGATTCGAAGTCGAACTTATATGCTGAGTAATTGGCGGAACACTGACGAATGAACACTCCTCGTAGCAGACACAATCTCCACCAAAACCTAGAAAAGCCCGAAAAAATGTTCAGATTAGCATTGCCATTCCTGAGTTCGAAAAAGAAAAGCACTCAAGAGAGTATACTAGACACACAAACGCACATACGTGATCTATCTAATTTGAATTTCAGATTTAAAATTTTTAGATCTGGAGACCTGTATTACTGTCTGGAGCTTCAAAGTGTATTGCCACGAAATCCGCAAAGACAGTAGACATAAATGGTTTTCTTCGAACCGATAAGAAGTGTTAGGTAAGCCCGAATGATTAGGGAAATTTACTTTGATTCTCCTTAGTGTCGCACATGTGCAAGTATTCAAGATAAAATCGCACAAGTTGGGGAGTCATGGCGTAAAGTGCGTCGAATCCATCAATGACGTCAGAGATAGGGGGTGTTCCACTCACTCATCCGGCGTGAATGTTGCTATTTTTATTCAGTGTTAGATTTTCTTGGTTCCAGTGAAGATAATGCGTTTAGTGTACTGATTATATGTCAGACTATGGGATTCGCTATAATATGAACCTGATGAACCAATGATTCTATACTTTATTACCTGGTTGTTTATGAATCAGATTTTTCGTGACGATTTTTTTAACGCTGCTATAAATGCTCATAATTCGGCCAGTCAAAACTTATCGCTTCAACACTATTCAAAAAATTCAAGCCTTTTTTTATCAACCCCATATTGGGCGCATTTTTTTAATTTCAGTATTTCTAAACCATTCTCCTACAACACGCAATTACGGCAGGTTATAAACTCAGCCTGTACGAGGGCAGAAGATTTGGCAAGTAGAGTTATTTGAAACATCCAAAAAATACAAGGGGAAGCATTGCCGTTGGCTTGTATGAAACACTGAAGACAGCAAACTTTCGTATTTCGTGTCATACTGTATATGCACTCATTTTTACTGATTTTCGAAGAAAATTATTAATAGAATCACTGTGCCCAAAAACTCAGGTTTGTATTAAGTATACTGCCCTGCTAAGCATAAACGTTCTAACTTTATTTTTGTCATTTTTGTGTTAACACAAGGATTCAAAATTTACATACTCTATAAGATCGTTCTATCAAATTTGAAAAACCTATCTTTTGTGGAAGTATGTTAAAATCAATATTGACAAATGTACTCTCTATATATCTCCAGTACAAATCAAAACACAAATCATTGAATATTTCGAAAGTACTAAAATGTAGATAGAACGTTTATGCTTAGCAGGGCAGCTCTAGCGTGCGTCTTTTCTATATTCTTAGCGATTTTTTTATATATGTACTTAACAATTCTTATAATTATGCGAAGGATAATCTGACATAAGTTCTGGTCAATGAAGCTTTTGTTTCAATTGGATATTTTATAACACATCGAAAGGTGTCGCTAAATTTTAAAATGTTTCAGATTTCAATTATAATAATTCAATTCTCATCTTATCTCAATATTTCCCGAAGACTCACATTTATCGTGTCATTAGTCGCAAACCGCAAACAGTTTACTAAACCACAAATGCATTGTGCAATTCTATTGCAAACTGTAAATGCTAACTCGAACTTTCCAGCAAGCTTATCGCTAAGTGAGTTAAGAATTTTCCAATGATTGCATTGATTAATAAAAACCAAAAGAATCATATTTCTTGGTAGTACTTGGGATGATTTGAGTGTTTGTTGTAGTTATATGTATGTACATGTCTTCCAATCATTATTAAGCCAATGGAATTTCGATAGCGACATCACACTAAAATTGTAAATTGTTAGTTCTATTGTTACCACGATATTTGACTAAATAATTCATAGCTACCAGATTGTGTAAATATTTTTGAGTTTAATATAAAGCTTATTCCAATGTGATCTCACACAATGAGTCGAGTCGAGTAGGCGAGAAAAAAAACTTTGGACAATTGAAGTAAATCCAATTAAATCCATCTAAATTATGATAGGAATATTTTAAATCTAACATATTACAATATTTTATAAAAATAAACCATCATCTTAATTGTTTTCATCAAATTTATCGCCAAGAGCTAACGACTTATTCAAAAATATTAATCATCATTTTGAAAGTGTTACATCCATAAATACATATACTATATTGTGATAACATATCAACAAACCACCTCCGTTATCTCTTTACAATTTGTCTATCTTAAGTGCTGTTCCCGCAAGACATCGACGATTTTTTATCAACTCAGTGATGAAAAACACACCGTCTAACAAACAGCAACAACAATTCACTTTGTAAAAGCTTAAGAACTACTCGAAGACAAAAAATTTTCGCGTAATCTGTACGTTCTTACATGCTCTTATGAAGCCATCAAAGAATTTTTTAATGATACGTATCAGTGCGGTGCACTCTCCAACGGTTGCTAGCCCACGTTATAAATGTGTTTTGTATGGAAATTTAGGTAGAAAGCAAGTGAGTTGTCTTGAATCATATTCAAGAATACACCCTTGATCCTACTCATTTCAGCATAGCAATTGATTAATCTTTGCTGGGGACGAAAAAAGAAAAAAAATGTATCTGATGTGACTGTCCCAATGTGTGTCGGTCATCGACTTAATCTCTAATGCTGTAATATTTTTTGTCGCTTTTGATAATGAACTTGTAGTTAGCATATGATATTTTGTGCGGATATTTTTGATATGTGTTGTATATTTATGCAATGAGCATAGTTTTGTGATTTTATACATTATTTATTATTTGGTTATGCTTAATTTTATGTTGGGCGTAAGAAAAATGAATCTTTATTTTTTAAACACATAGCTATGTTAAATATTCTCTTCAAAAAAAGTTCTTTTGAAGCTTTTCGAAAAAAAACTGCTGCTTTTTAAGCATTATATATCTTATGAATGTGGTCTTTGCGGCTATCTTCTTCTTTTATATTATGCCAATGCAAATTAATATATTATGCAAATGACGAAACTATCTATCTCATAAGTTTCATATGCTTACATAGACTTAATAGTATTTTTTTAAAACAACAAAGATATCAGAGACGAGCCCCTACATTCGATTTTGGTATTCAAGAGCACATTCGTTAGAAACAAGTTGATTCACATTTGCATAAACAGATAAATTCTTCTAATTTTAGTTGCCTCCGTTACGTTAATATACAATTTTATAGTCTAATTTCAACGACCTTGTTTACTTTGTTTTATACGTAGATAAAATAAAATATTGAGAGCTGATCGATCTCAAAAGGTGAATATCGATATGAAATAATCGGACACATAGGTTTCCTAGATTTTTTACCATTTAAAAATATTATTAATTTAAATAAGATTTTTGCAGCAAACTCTAGTACATAGTCTGAAAACTAAATTCAATCCTTCAAAAATAATATAAATGCAAACAATTATTTAGTGAACGTTATTATTATAAAACAGTACTATGATAAGAAAAACATACAATGAGTTTATGGTCTAAATAAAACAAGCAAATACTTTCTACTTATATCTTCAATCACTTTGACATATAACCATAAACAGGTTTGAAAGGAAATGCAAATAGTCCTCTTCGACCAGTTTCACATACGACAACGGACTATATTTTGGTTCTTCTGGTTCGAAGAAAATCTCCACTTCATCTTCATCGTCTTCCGTACAAACTTTCTTTAGACTGGTCTTATCACCAGTTGAATTGCGTTTACCATTCCGATCTAAGCTCGGTGTCGATGACTGGATGTCAACATTCAAATCCGCTTTGCCTTGGGAGGGCATTGATGGCGCTGATGAAATTGGACTTATAACACGGGACATTTCGAAAGATGGCTTGCGCGATGTTTCGCCAGGAGTTTGATGTTTCTGTTGGACTTGCTGAAGATGTTGGCGTCGAACAACACTCACGCGCATCGATTGTCGAAGATCAGTAGATTTAATGGATGATTTCGATGAACTGGACGACATTCGCTCACCATTTCCTTCCACAGTATCCATCATCATGACTTTTCCGTGTTTCTTACGTTGTAATGGATTTCCTCTATATTCGCTCAGCACCTTTTTCCGAACGAATTCGTGGTACGACATCAGTTCCGTGCTAATTTCACGACGAATTAGTTGTTTTTCGCGATTCGAAAGATCTGTGTTTTTCAACGCTAGCAAAGTTTGTGATGCTAAAAATGTTAAAATGTGTTCCAAAGATGTTAGACACAACGAGCCATCTAGAAGTGATAAAAACTCATATGATTGAGCGGCCGTCGTTGACATCATGCTAGTAACCGAAGTTACAGACATTGATTTTAAGAAAGATTGCCGTAAATCCGAAGACCCTCCGTGGTCGCTTTTGATAGAATCAGCTGGAGATCCGTTCCTCTTGTCATCTTTCTTCTCTTCGATCGGAAGCGAATTTAAAGCATCTTCATGGAAGGTGTGGTTTTGCTGTAATTCATTACAAATAGCCATTATCATTGATTTTAAGAATTAGAATAACTTACTATGTTCAACGCTCTTGTGAATAAGCTGGCTGCACTTAGAACAGTTCCAAACGTCAGTAAAGGGCACAATCCGGCGTCAAGTTTCGGAGCTCCGAATTGGATTTCTATCAATGGCAGCCAACGAGTGAGTAGGAATTCTGGTTCAGCAATTAAATCAAGCAGTCTTGGACTGAAGCGTAGTAGGGTTTTCGAGCTTATAATTATAATTTCAGTTAGGCTAAGGAATATAAAAGTAATAAGCTTTAATATTTTTTGTGTATTTGACTAATAAATTTTGTACTGAAAAATGAAATCAATGATTCGTTAATTAACAATTTATGCGTTATGATTTTTGATGCGAAGTTCAGTATAAAAAAGGATATATTTTTTGTTGTTTTAAATGTAGCTTCCGCTGAGTTTGACATCCTTGCTTTAGCCACTTATTTAGTCTGTTTATTGATTTACAAATTTAAAAAGAATTCTCTCTCTTTGAAACCATGCCATCTCCTCAACTACACATACACAAATAAAACACATTATTTGGTAGTGAATGTACAAATATAGAAAACCATGTTAATGTGAATTCAAGTTTATTGATGGCATTGACTGTAGATACCCAAGAAAAAAACCGATCTATGATACAATATGAGTAATTGAGGTTCTGTGGGGCTAAGCGAAAAGTTATAAATTGATAAGAATAAGTTATAAGTTGAGAAGAATAATACTACCCACTTTGATTGTTGCTGGTTAAGTTATTATTTTAAAAAGTTACCGACACAGAAAGTGTCGAGGCTTAACGATAAGATATTGTGAGATTCTTCTGATATTTTGATTTCATGCGAAATGAAGATTAATATTATTATTTCCAAGAGTTCAAAAAATTTGAATGACTCACAGATAACACACTTTCAGACACGAGTTGTCATTTGTCTTTTCTAAATAATAGAAATTCATTATCGAAGGACAACTACACCTCTTACTGCAAAAGGCAAAGATGATGACGCCAGTAATATCTGACTACCAATTCAGTATCATTGGCAAGCATGGGACATCGCATGCAATCCTTGCATCATCAATTTGTGTTGCACCTAAATGGGCGTAATAACCCAACGTGTTGGGTGCTACAGAACTCTGCTGAACATGGAAGTTCAAGACTATTTGGAAACAGGCCAAAAAAATCGCTACCTTGTTCGGAACTTTTAGAATTATTTTTGGCCTTATATTACGATACTTTACGGACATGCATGAATGCAGACAGACGGACATCCAGACATCTCGATTTCGAAAATTGGACGCACAGATAGCCCCCAATAAATAATTTATGTATAGAACAACGTAGCAGAACAACGGCGACTTACATATTTTTTGTTTAATTATCTTGATCTTTCGACGGATTGCAGGGGATCGAAAGACCAAGTTAAGTTTAGGTATAATTCTGTTCTGATTGCAGGCATAGCAAAAAAAACTCATGCAGAGTACGTATAATAACTTAGTAGGCTATACCGGCAATCTTAATCGTCAAGAAAACCAAGTACTTTCGAAACTATACGCACAAACGAAAGTCAACGATGAAATTATCTTCGAAATTACAATCCAAAACGAAAGTTTTACAGCTACGCTACGTGCTGCTTCTAAAGCCAACACAAGAAATTGGGATAAATTGGTTGAACTTAATGATATATTGGCCCAATTTAGTTCATCAGCCTCCTCATTAACTAAAACCAAATTTAAATGTCTAGCGAACGCTAATAATTTGCTTAAAATGCTCAAAAATAAATTATCGGCAGTAGTATCAAAAAAGATTGATAATTTGCCAAATACAATCTCCCCGAATATTCTCTCCAACCAAAAGTTAATTGCCAACAAATTAGAAAATATTGAAAAGTTCCATAAAAGCCAGAAGAAGGCCCAATTTTTGTAAATCCATGAACGAAACGTCACTTCACGAGGGATTAAATTTTAATAGCAACAATTCTCACTTGCAATAACAGTTCTTCCAACTTAAAAACGTCAGTGAAAATTACTAAAAACATTGCAACCTTCCCAGTCAAAGAATTGTTCGCGACCACTGAGAAACAAAAAATTGTTCTCCAAAAGAAATTGCTGTTTCAATCTCTAAGTAGAGATTCCCACAAAACAATTTTTAAATTTGTCACTTATTGGTCAGAAGATGACTGACTGAAACGTATTAAAAAATCAAAAGCTGCAACTTAGAGCCTAACGATTTTCAACTCAGCAACAAAGTTCCAGCTAATAAGAAAGTTCCATTTTTCGTCGAGGAGGTATCAAGTTTTACCGATAAATTTTGGCTTAGCAGGATCATAAAGGCAATATTTCACATCAATGAATTTAACGCCAAGCTTTTATCTCAACGTAGAAAACATGCAAGCAGGTGGTACCAAGTTTGGATTTTTGAGAAGTATTTTTTTTGAAATTACTTGCATGTACACTCCCCTATTAAGCATAAAGGTTCTATCTGCATTTTTCTCATTTTTGAGTTAACATTGGATTCGAAAACTACGTACTCTATTACATCATTCTGCAAAATTTGAAAAACCTATCTTTTGGGGAAGTATATTAAAATAAATATTGAAAAATGCACTCTCCATATATGTACCTCCAGTACAAATCAAAACACAAATCAGTGATTATCTCGAAACTACTAAAATGTAGATAGAACCTTTATGCTTATTTATTTATTTATTTGGTGCGTATACAATTCAACAGGCAAAACTGCCCAGTTACAGATTGGATACAATAAAAAAAAATAAAAAAAACAAGAACTAAATAAGAATATATAAATATAAGTATGTAAAATAATTAAAGTTAGAATAAAATAAAGTAAAATGAACTAAAGCAAAAAATTCATTACAATCACGAATAATCAATTCAAAAATGATAGGATACAATGAAAAAAAAATACTAAGAAATAAATGAGTAAATATAAATATAAATATATAAAAAATAATTAAAGTGGTAAATTAAATGAGAAGAGATAAGGCAAACAAAACAAAAAAAAAAAGAAGAAAGAATCCATTAAAAGAATAGGAAATAAAATTAATTAGGAACAAAAAAGAAAAATTCATATACATATGTGAGTATATATAAAATTAAAAATATACAAAAAATCTTAAAGTAGTAAATAGTGAAGTAAAATTAAGTAGAGCAAAAAAAAGAAAAGTAAGAAACTATTATTAACAAGAATAGAAAATAAAATTCATTAATTAGAAACAAAAATTTTACTTCGAACCATATTTTTGAAAATGGCAATAGATTGTGGAAGAGGACCAAGTTAAAGACTATTATGAGTGCGTAAGAGTCGTAAAACGGGAGAGTAAAAGAAAGTGTCAGTACGGGCATACGGCACTTCAAATAGAATGGAGGACCTGATTGGCCTTACGGAGTCCCGCTCAATGAACAAAAATGAGGAAGATAGGTTGCCGCGACAGATTTTGAACAGGAAACACTCATCCGAGTAAACTCTGCGCTGCTCAAGGAGAGGAATGTGAAAAAGAGATAGACGTTCACAATAGGGTACATACGGCAGACTATATTTAAAAAGTAAAGTACGTGTAAACCTGCGCTGAACTGATTCAACAGCGTCAGAGAGGTATTTGAAACGAGGATACCACACTTGACTGCAGTATTCCAGTACAGGACGGACTAGGCTAATAAATAGGTGGACACAAGTAGAAACACTAAATGAATTGTGGCAGGAACGAATCACGAAACCAGATATCCGAGAAGCTTTTCTAGTGATAGTAAGGACATGAACGTCGAATTTCAGTTTACGATCAAAGGTGACCCCAAGATCTGAGAAATGATCGACACAAGAGAGGACAGTGCCATCAATAGCATAAGGAAAGACATAAGTGTGAAGCTTTAGGGAAAAAGACATAGAAAAACACTTGGAAACATTAAGGGACAAACAGTTCAAGTTACACCAACCAGAGAGAGCTTGCAAATCATCCTGAAGAAGCAGAGAGTCAGCAGTATTTTTGATGACTCGGAAGATTTTTAAATCATCTGCATAAAGAAGACATGAAGACTTAAAAATAGGGGGAAGGTCATTGATAAAAATATTGAACAGAAGAGGTCCCAAGATGGAACCTTGAGGAACACCAGAAGAAGGGGAGAAAGGTGAGGACGACAAGCCAAAGAGGGAAACGAAACAAGTGCGATCAGTTAAAAAGGAAGAGATCCAGGAAAGCAGAGGTTCACGAATGCCGTAATGCTTCAGTTTGACAAAAAGCAGCATATGATTAACAGAGTCAAAAGCTTTGGCAAAATCAGTATAAATGACGTCAACTTGATTGTTGCTGTCAATTGCAGAAGCGATTACATGAGTAAACTCAACAAGGTTCGTAGAGGTGCTCCGGCCTTTTACAAAGCCATGTTGCTGCGCTGCAAAGACACAGTAGAGGGTATCATAGATACGATTGAAAACGAGGCGTTCCAAAATTTTGGAAAGGCAAGGAAGAGTTGAGATGTGGCGATAGTTAGAAGCAAGGTTCCTATCACCCGATTTGAAAATGGGAAGAATGCTAGAGAGCTTCCAAGAGGACGGAAATTTACCAGCACAGAGACTGACATTGAATAAGATGGCTAAAGGGACACAAAGGGAAGACGCAAGACTTTTTACGAAAAAATTGGGAATACCATCCGGGCCCGGGGAACAGTTAGTGTCAAGTGACGACAAAAGCAATTCAACCTCTACGGGGTTAGTTACGACTGAGGAGAGACAAGCAGGGAAATCAAAGCAGTCAGCAGCAGGAATCGATGGGATAGTGTAAACAGAAGAAAAATACATAGCAAAGAGATTACAAATGTCGAGAGGGTTGGAAGCAGTAAAGGCATTAAACACTAGTGAGTCGGGAAGAGAGGAGGAAGATTTTAAGGAGTGGACAAAAGACCAGAAATTTTTTGGGTTATTCGAGTTTAAGGAAGCTTCAACAGACGAGGAATATCTGCGTAGTGCTAATCTAATTTATTTCTTGGCAGAGGCACGTAAACGAGAGAAGATTGCATAATCTTCACTAGATCGAGAATTCGAAAATTTCGAGCGTGCTGAATTTTTATCTCTAAGGGCACTCCTTGCCCTAACGGTAAACCAAGGGGGGTCACGGGGCTTACGAGAACTGTAAACAGGAGTATATGAGAATGTATATGAAGTAAATGGAAGCGGTATGGAATATAACTAGAAGCGCATCATATTTTGCTTTCGCAGGTTCAACATTACAAGCAGTAGCATTATAAGTAAAAATATTGTAAATTCAAAATATTAATCGTATTTATGTCGGTTACCCCTCAATAAAAAAATCAAACTTTTGCTAACAATTTTCAATAAAATCTATCGATTTGCTGGTGTGCCTCAAACATTTTTGCAGAGGATATAACCATATCGCAAAACAGTAAATTTACTGCTATTATGGTGCGTGAAAGTGACAGGGGCTCTGAACTTGGTTTTTTTTTCTAATTTTCTGGTCAAATGTATAGAACAACAGAACATACTACATATTGTTAATAGTTATCTCTCCTTTGAACTATTGTCGACGTATTGGAAATCTTACTACATGCTACCCATCTTCTGCACCATTACCATTTATAAATTTGGTGATAGATATTTAATTCAAACTTAAAGCCGTATCGCCATTTACGATAAACTCTTTCCTCTGGCGAATGCTCGGCTGAAAAAACAACAGCATCGATTTAGGAAAGGTTGTTATACCACTACTAATCTTAGGGTGCTCGTGTCTAATGTTTTATGCAACATGGAGAAAGGTTGTAGCAAGTTGCAGCAATATCAATTAGCGATTGGAAGATCTCTACTAAAGTGGCTTAGCTCCTATCGCTACAATCGCTTACCATATGTGAAATTTCAAGGAATAAATTCTAAAAAAGTTCGTGTCAACTCTGGTGTGCCTCAAGGTAGTCTTATTGGCCCTGTTAATTCTAATATTTCTATATCAGATTCATCGGAGGATTTGCCTGGTATTCCTCTTTATCTATATGGACAAATTTAAAGCTTATCACGTTATCAAAAGTTTAAAGCGTATCACGTTATCAAGCCACTGTCGGACGCCTTCTTTTTTCAGTCAAAACTAAACAAACTCCCCTCTTAATATCGCTAAATGCCGCGTGATTGTTCTTTCTCACCAAAACTCCGCTACAATTTACATTACGATAGAGTACTTTCCCGAGCAAGTTAAAAACTTAAATTCTTTAATGGACGAGCCAAAGAGTTTCAGAGCCTCTGAGGTACAAAAATCGTTATACATTTCACGCGTGCGCCTTCTTTTTGAATCGTGCAATATTTTGAACCCATCTTTCAAAATTTACAACAAAAAAAAATTTGAGTCCGTTGAGAAGCAGTTCTTACTTTTCGCTCTGGGAAACTTTTCAACCATAATGATTTCAGCAATTCGAAACCCTTAAGATTTATGGATCTCGCTTTAAATTTCTCAATTTATCACCACCTGCGTTCAAAAGCTTCAGCTTTGATTTTAACACAGAATAAATATTACGAAAATAAACTCGTATCGTAATTGTGTAAACAATATACAAATACTTCGATTCAGTTTGTAAAACAATTGTGGCTATTGAATCTATTGAACATAAAACATTTCCACATTGAAGAAATATTTTAAGCGAAAATAATAAAACTTTATGTGCTGAAAAATTATTCACATTGCTTGTCGTTGCAAAAAACGATGCATCCCTACCATATAAAATGTTGTTCGCAATCTACTTACTCATTCATGGCGTCTACGATTGTATCACTTGGATGACTATTTGCTGATTCCGTACTAGGGTCAAGTTGATTTTGCCCTTCAACCAGCTTCTTCAATAATTTCGGTCGATACAGTAACGAAATCGAATGGTCCATAAGCGTTTGAATGCATCTCTGGAAAATAAAAAAAAAATAGCCAATATATATTTCATAATCCAGCAGATCACCAATAATGGCACTTACTATTAAATTGAACATACTCTGCGAATGTTCCAGGCGCCATTCCTTTTCATACGCAACCAGTTCTGATATAAGCAATAGAGCATTTTTAACTAAAATCATCGCATTCGGCTCAAGTGATTGTTTTGCTAGCAGCATCGAATCGGCCAGATATTCTTCGTGTACTCCGACGAAAATCAGAACCTCTTTGAGAAGGCGATATTCATGTTTTTGAAATAAAGCCGTAACTAAGTCAATTCCACGCGCATATATTGGCCACCAATTCTGACATGCCCATGCGCTTTCCTTAGCCGGCTCAAGAGCGTATGATGCCTGGGTTAGCTCCTTTGGCGGCAGAAGTTTCAACCACAGGTAATCGCCGATATCGCAATACAAAAACTCATCGGAACAATTGCTTTTAGCGAACACTATGAGGACATCCAAAAGTTCTACAGAAAGCTTATGCCTTTTCGCATTCTGTAGAACCACACTGGTGCAGGCTAGAAGTCGTGGGAATATTTTGGCTGCTTTCAATGGCATATCCCAGTTGGTGGGACCTTCATAGGAAAACATTACGGAGGTGTTTTTTAGTAAACTCAAGCTGAGAACGGTTGCCTCTTCGATCGTTCTGTCCGATGTTTGAAGCTTTTCGTCAAGTCTCAACTCTTTTTCTAAATTGTCCAATTCGAAGGATATTATGTCAACAATTGACTGTAAGAATCTCATAGATAAGGAACAATCTTTTGCCCATTCCCCTGTCATAAAACCGACTGTTTTAATAGCAATCGAAAGGCATGATTCCTTGGCACGGTTGTGAATATTTTCATAGCAAGAAGAGATCGTGGTCAGGAGCTGCACAGTGTTTGCTAGAACCTGTTGGTCTTCCTCTGAATTATCGGTAAACTTTTGTTTAAAATGCAGACTGAGAACCAGATAGAGTTCAGATAGAACAATAAATGGTCGGAAGTCTTCATTATATTCAGCTCTATCGACCAGAGCTTTGAGACAATGGATTGCCAACACTTTTAATGATTTTTCAGGAATCTCTATTCCATTGTTTTTCTTACGTAGCAAAATCAAAACGAAATCTTTGAACGACTGCACTCTACTTAACCAGTCCGGGATTTCTCCATCGATGTGGCTATCATATAGTTCTTTCGGTAGATCAAAAATCGTTTGAATGAAACTTTCAAAATGAACAGGTTCAAGAAAACTTTCAAGAACTTTCTTAAGCTCCGAATTAGGTTTGTTGCGTTCACTACAGCAGAACATTTCAATTCCGAGAATATTAAGCAGTTGACTGTAGGCTTTTGCATGGACAGCAGTTTTGCTGACGAGGGGGTTGCATAGTGATTTCCAGAATGTGGGTTTTTCCATCAGATCTTTGACTAAAGTTTGCATGTTATTTTTCCAGATCGCGTGGAAGAGAGCTAAAATTCGGCTGAGCAGTGGGCTCTCAACAGTTTTAGGATCCTGCAATCGAATAGACATAAGGATTTTTATGAGAAATTGAAATATAATCTATAAAATTTTGAAACTAAATGAGGGATGTAATTATACTCCTACCTTTAATATCGCATCGAGAAACTCTTCCATATACGTCAGAATGCTATCACCAATGTTTGGTGTTTTCTTTTCTTTTATTAAGAAACTTCTCTCCTTGTCGCAGTTTATTTTGAAAAAGGCTTCCGTCAGCCCTGGTTGACTTTCAATACAAGCCTCGACCAGCTCTAGTACAGCGATTTTAAGTCCGTCACTTTCCAGTTCTTCTGGCAGTTTTTGAAGGAAAGTTAGCCTAATCTGGTCGGGTTCCATATCAAGACAAGCAAGCATGGACATTTTGAACTCAATCGCAATACGTCTTAACAGGCGACATGATAAAATCGGTAGCGATCGGTTAAAAATGTTGCTCATGTAACTTGTGACCACTGGTATGATGCGCAACGTGTCTCGCTGTTTCGGTTGAGTGTAGATTAAAGTCTCCAGGGGCGATAGAGTGGAAATATCGAAAATTGTGGTTTTCAGACGAAGTAGTTGCATCAAGATGGCCATGGAGAGCTGGACAAGATGATTAGGACAAAACGGAGATGACATCCAATTCGTTTCGTTTTCCATAACAGACTGTAGGTACGGATTTCCGATGGCAACGAACCTAGTAAAATACATTAATCAACCTACAGATATTTGCTGATATTCTGATCTTACTTTAACAGAATAATTCCATTCTCTAAATTCAACAAGCTATAGACACAAATATCACGGAGCAATCGGCGACCTTTATTTTCGTCCAATTGTTCCTTGGTTAGTTGCAGAATTTCGAAGAAATACTGCATTACTTGCTTGTACAATACATTTTTCAAATGAGGTTTCTTGAATCGCCAGCTATGAATGTGCGGGAAAACTTCACGCAGCATGAATATAAGCCCAGGTATTTCCATAGCGAATAGATTGTTTCTATTTAACTGAAAGCATACATTTGAGTCTGCACTAATCCTAGACTAAAAACTAGACTTACCTTTGTATATTTATTCAAAAAGTTTAGATATACAAGCAAGAAATCATACTTTTCCAAAGTTTTTTCGAAATTGATCAGATACAATCCCACCAAACCTGAATCGAAGCAAACTCCATGGGAATATTTTTTATAGTCCAACGTATCGCTTGTCATGTTCGGTAAAATGCTCAAACTAATCACACGCTTGAAGATTTCCTTGTCGAACAGTGGCAGCAGTGCAGCACAAACCTTCAAACAATTCGCCAACAGTTCGATCGGAGGATTTTGGAGGATCTTCAGCCTATCCAAGATATCAACAACCATTTCGGTTGGATGTACCATTTCTGCGGATATATCTGTCGGAACTTTAATCTTCTCTATCGCCAAAGACAAGTATTTGATCCCTGAATTAACGCGTGCCAGTCTTTCGGTGCTAAACTCGCTGAATTGTAGTGCTTCAGCAAAAAGCATGTTGATTTCATTGTGTAAAGCATTGAAATAGTTCAGAGGATGCCGGAAATGAATGTATGTCCCATGAGGCTCGTCAGTTAATATTGCCACTGTGTTGGCAGGAATTTTGTAATCGATTCGACGAAAAGGAAAATAGTCCTGTTGCAAAATGTATTCTTCATCGATTTCAGCAGAGGCTTTTAAATTATATTTGCGGCTGTCGTATTGTTCTGTGTAAATTGGAAGTTCTTCAAGTTGATCTTGAATCTAAAATTCAACGATTATGTTATTGATTAAACTTTATGTGCTTTAACCCAACCATTTGATTGTCCGAAATCTTTTTTGACGAAAGGCCAGCTGCTATCATAGACAGAGGGATGAAATCGGCAGGAAATCTCTCCATAGCTGTGTTAAACAATGATCGGCATCCAGTATCTAAAAAAAACCAATAATATTATTCAACCCAAGCATAAATTACCGGTCGAGCTTATATACCTTCCGTCATGTTAAACTCAGTCGCAATCGAAGGCCATGAAATCAGCTCGCAGAGTAAGTCGAAGACGTTAGCATGCCGCCCCACTGACCCGTCTGCATCGAACAGGTCACATAGGTGAGATAGAAGATTGTAGACAGTTTTTCGGGATATTCTTGACACTAAACTTTCATCCTATAGATAAATTTTCAAGAATTTAATTATATACTCTGACCAATGAGGAAATTATATATTACTTTAAACATTTGATGCGATAGCAATTCGAACAAATAGCCAAAAACACCTAGTTGAACAGCCTTCGAACCAAATTGCCGATACTTATTCAAAGCATCATCGTCGTCCTGTGGTATAACATCGAAATTTAGAAGCATCCAACCGAGCAGCAAGGGACCGTGTTCACGATTATGATGCAACTGGACAATTTGTTTGTCTAGAAGTTTGGTGACATCACTTATCCATTCGCTCTTTGGGCTGAAATATAATTTTTTTATTAATCCGTGATGTGATGGATTGTTTTGAGGACGCTAATTACGAATATGTTTTTATTTGCTAATTGGACTGTTCACTTACCTTCCTTGCTGATCTATACACTTCAAAAACAGCATAACTTCACAGTATGTTATTTTAGTAATTAGCTCTTTATGGTAATCATTTGTATCTTCTAAGTATCTTTGATCGGTACCAAATCCATGCATCCTAAAACACTCCAGCAACTGCTTCACTTCATTTGGCTCAACCCCATCGTAATGAACAATCAAAATCAATATATGTAAGATTTCGATTGTCTCACGAGCCTTGCGTTCGCCCCAAGTTATCAACTTCAATTGATAGTTGAAAAATTCTCCGGCAGATAGTTTTTTAGGTGGATTTTCTTTGATCAAGAACTCTAGTTGTTCGATGTAGGATGTTCGCAGCTTCTTTAAAGTAATACTTTCCACAACACATTTATACTGTACATTATATGGATGACCACTGACTCTATGAAATTCCAACATATTTTTAACAATTTTTAATACAATCATTCGTTCTAGTGAATAATAGCCCCAAATATCGTCCAGTAATTTCGTCATATTTGATTCGGTCGAAACAAAATTACTGAGCGATTGTACGGATCCTCGATATTCATTGACCAAGTAGAAACATAGCAACTCCCAGCACAGTTCTGATTCGATGTCCTGTCCAAAGAATAGGGTGTGTAAAATTTAAAAAAAATTAGATGTTGGTTTGAAACTAACCAAAAATTGCTGCAATTTATTAGTGAAGGGAAATAGTTTTTCCTGCTTCTTTCTCTTCATGAATGTTTCTAGTTCGGAGCTGGTTGTAGTGCATTTTCTGAATTGAAGAAGTCCGTCCTGCAGTTCCTTCGAAACTTCCATTAATTTGTCGCGAACAGTTTCGTTGGGGGTTGCATAGTGAATACCTGAAACAAGTTGCCATAGCTTTTTCCAGTCTGAACTGAAGACATAAAAATTATCATCAACCAGAAATCTCAGTTATTTTAATATGTTAACTTACAGGCCTCCATCTTTTACTTTAGCCATTCCGAAACGTATTTATATTTTCGCAAACCTCAATGCCGGCGTAAACAAGCCCAAACGCAGTGCGGTAACATTGAATTTGCCAAATGTCAAATGGACGGCTATCGCTGTCATTCCATCAAATGTGAGTTCGGCGAAGTGATGAATTCGCTTGATTGAATGCTGGCTGAAAAGCTGATTGACTCGATTGACTCAGCGATGGGCATTTACTACAATTGTAGTAGATCTGCTACTTTTTTCTGCTTTTTTCTGAATCTACTACGCAGCAAATGATATTTACTACTTTTCCCGGGGAACTACTTTTTAGTGAAGATAGCACTGATGCAACTTCGGTGAACCATTATTTATCAACTGAAGCACATCTACGATAAGAAAACGCCGAGCGTGTGGCAACTATAGTTAGTGCTGCTCGTCTGACAAAATTCTTAGAATGCACAAAAAGTCGTTGTTCTCGGTTTTGTTCATACATTATGTATATGTCTAATTTTTACTACTTTTTTTCTGATTCTGCTACTTTTTTGAACAAAATCTGCTACACATTTATTCGTCTCAATGCCCATCGCTGGATTGACTATAGCTGAAGATAGATTGAATGATGTTTCTTGTTGAAATTGAATTGAAATGCTGAACGGCAATGGAGTTTGCTTGAATATCAATTATAATAAAATTGGGAGAATTGTGTTAAACCTTTATCATTTTGCCTACGATTCATTCAAATCAATTAGTTTAGAAAGAACGTGGTGTTTAAGAAAGTGTATTTTAGAGAAAAGTGAAGAGTAGTTGCTTGCCTATGTAAAAAAGCTAAAAGTGTTTAATCTTCTCGCCAATATGCGCAACCTACACAATTTTGTATAGAAATTTGTATTGAATAATAATTATATAGAGCACCTTATAAATGCTACTTAGTAGAGATGAAACGTATATACTGGAGCAGATATATGGAACAGGTATTTTTTGGAACAGCCAGTACCTAGTACGAAATTCAAAAATACTAGGTACGAGACGAGTATTTTAGTTCAAATGTAATCAAGAATATACCCAATAAATTTCTTCCATTTGATTGATTTCAATCAAACAGCGACGTAATAGTATCCTAATATTAATATGTACTCGTATTTCATACTTGCAAGTGCTTTAATACTCGTATTTCATACTTTCATACTCACGAGTATTTCGTACTTGCTAGTATTTTCGTACCTAGTATTTCCTTATTTGCAAGTATTTTCTTACTTGCAAGTACTATCGTACTTGCTAGTATTTTCGTACTTGCAAGTATTTTCGTACCTAGTATTTTCGTACTTGCGAGTATTTTCGTACTTAGATATTATATATTATTATACTTATATATTATATTATACATCACTGCAAATCGAATGTATTGTATGTATATATGTACATACTTCAAAAAATGCTTGCTAGTATTTTTGGAATAAGTATTTGGAACAGGTATATTTTTTGTACTCGTACTTGTTATATCTAGCATTTGAAAATCCTAGTACGACCCAACTCTAATACTCAGCATCGTAATATCCCTTTAAAGTCCCGAAGATATTCAGATAAGGGTCAGAAAAGAAACTCCTGGAACTGACGTTGGGACTAGGGTCACCGTGGTTGGTGGACAAAAAAAATAACAGGGAACCCACGGAAGCATCTGAAGAAAGAAGCCCAAACCAGAGCTGCCGCTTGGATCCAAATGGATAATTTTTTCGCATATAAATAAAAATGGATACAAAGATACTTTTACTTTTATATCTATTTTATAAATATAGACAATTTTATCAAAATTTATTTTATCTCAATAGGAATTATGCTCAAAAACTTATTTGAACGAACCGATATTTGCAAATATTTCACAATTTATGATAGAATCGATGACCTTTTCCCACAGTTCAGCAGCTGCTGAGCGAAAATGTTCTAATCTCAATTTAATAAAATATAAAAAGTCCAACATATTTTATATTGAGACTGTGCAAGCAGTCATGTTTGCGAAAGAGTTGTCTGAAACTTGGATCCCATTAAAAGAACTGTCTAATTTATAATCTTCATACAATTAAGATGATTACTGTGTCTGATAGAATACACTGTTATGTTTGTGAAAGAATTTTTGTTGGTACTTTAATGCTATTAAAGAATTTAAAGATTGAGATTTGATTACTTACATAATTTTTGACTTCTTCTAAGTTGCTACTTCTATCGAATCAATTTTCTTCCTGTTCCACAGTTTTTTTTCGTATTTTGTTTTTCATCTTATTTTTATATAGTCATTTATTGAAATAAGAGTATCTATAAAACTAGCATGTATTTATTTTAAAGTCGCGGATCCGTTTTTTTTTCGTAATTGGATCCTGTTTTTAAAAGATGGCGGACTTAATGTTCTGTTTTTCGAACAGTCATAGTGCTTAATAGCTGTTAGATTACAAGTCGCGACCGGCCTTCTATGTGACGGCCAGAATTAAATGTTTACTTTGCTTCGGGGGGCTGCGGCAATACTGGCTTAAGCGAAAATAAATGTGCCACAATAGGGCAGGGTTAAAAAAGCGCAAGAAACTGAGTGCCGTAGTCAATTACGGATTGCTATAAATTGTGAAGGAATAGTCAAGTTCATGGCTCCTAGAGTTGAAATCGAGCTAATAGAACCATCTCTAGCGATGTGGTAGCCACAGCCAGAAGGCGAGAAACTGGAAAAGAGGAAGCCGGCGAGTGCCAAGCCTCCTCCTAATTCTGAGACCCCAGCTCCTAAAATCGTCACGTCAGTTCGATCCAGAGTGGAGATGGTATGAGGCTAGAACTGATACGTTGCTACCGATGTATGGGCTATGACCACACCAGGTGTAACTGAAAAAAGCTGATCCGAATCGGTTGCTGCTACTTCTCTCCAAATAACCCAATGCGGGAATTCAGAAATAATTTTAGCTTTTTGGAAGACACTCTCTGTAGCACTGAAGGCAACCACGGCATAGGGGTAAATTTCAATGCAAAGGTGCTCGAGTAGAGTGTATCCTCTCAGAATAAGCGAAGGTGGTGAGATGGCAAACAGTGGAGCAAACGCTCAAAATGGCAGGTTCTTGGCAAGGAGGTCAGCTCCTGGGATGAGATTTACGAATTGGCTATCCACAGACTCGGTTGCATCTGGTCTTGCGCTCCCAGTGACGCGAAGGTTCCTGGAGTATCTGTCCACTGGAGGGTCGGTCACCTCTTTACGGAGGAAGTGGTGTCTGGATCAACGTGGTGTCTGGAATGAAGAATAAGAAAGCCCTGATAAAGTACCGGTCAAAGCACTAAAAGTCGTAGTGAAGAGTCAACCGTTGCTATCATTGAATTTAAATGATTTCTGTTTAGTGGCGCGGGTCTTTCCATCACGATGGAAAGTTGCCCGATTGACGCTCATTGATAATTAAAAGGGAGACCTAGACAGCTCGTTCGTGGTGGGAAAGTTCCACCAGCGGTTGCTGTCAGGAATTATATCAGCTGGCGGTTTACCTGACAGACAACAAGGCTTCTCGACCATGATTGGGGCAGAAGCAAGAGCTAAGGAGACATGTCACAGCACCAGATCGGTCATTTTACTGGTGACATTAGATGTCTAAAATACTTCCAATTCCGCAAGGTGGACAAACGTATTTGAAATCTTCTCATTTATTATTCAAAATTCAAGTCACTTTCTACCGTATTTCCAGCAAAGCTTTTTGAAGGTAAATTCGTCTAGCTGACTTGCAGTTTTCGATTTTTATGAGGAGCACACTTTACAGTTTTTCTTTCTCGCTGCCCTTGAATCAGTCCTGTGCTTCCTTTCACCTACATTTACATAATTTTACGAGTTAGGGCAGTTGGCTTTACGCAAAGTGATCTTTGACATATATCACCTAAATACGAGTTTTCGGCAGGAGGAGAGGAACTGGAAGGAGCCATGGAGGTTAATTTGTGTATCATCAACTTTTAGATCGGTATACTCTATATATAGAGTCCAAAACCATGACCCTGTGATAAACAAACTGACGAAAAATGTGAGTGGCAGAACCCACTAAAACCAGTGCTTTGTTGGCTAATATAATTAAAATAAATTTTAAAACCAAATTAAGGGGACTTTTTCCTATTGTTTTGGCTAATCTAGAATGACTCAAACCAACACAAAGCGCATAAAACAGGAGGCAAAAATGTCCATTACATACTGTTAAAAAATGAAAAAAGTTTCCAAAAAACTTAGAAATGTCAAAGACGTAAAGTCAAAATAGTTCCAAATTTGATTGGGTTCAATTAAAAGCTTTGTATCATTTATTTTCAATATAAATAATTATGGTGAGCTAAAAGATAATTTGAATTCTTATATATTGTTTTGCTTTATGTTACTAGGCAGTGAAATCTTATTTTGCTTTTAATGAAAATAATGAAAAAACAATATCTTTGATTTTCCGTTGCTTTTAACAACGGTAAGTGGCTACACTGAGGTGATTCACATTTTGAGTGGCTCAACAGCAATATCTGTTCGTTTACGTTCATAATTTCCACACACTTTGTCAACTAAAATTATCATATCGCCAGCCGTACATATTTCCGTATAGTGAAATTGGTTTTTGCAAGGCCCCCTAAACCAGGCAAACAGATCATACTAAGGAAAATTGCCTCCAGCCTTTTCCTTTTAAGGTTCACTGGAGTATAAAATATATTGGCAGTTCTCAGTGACGGATATTCTCCCAATCATAGAAAAAACAGGTTGTCCGGACTGGTTAAACCTTTTTTCTTAAATCCGCCACTGTGCACATTAATTACTTTTGTGGCCGGCCTGTTTAAGGGGCCGCGGTATTTTACAAATTCTAAGGTGTCTTCATTTTGTGTTTGAATATTTTTTTCGGTTGATTTGTTAGACTGTGTTACGTTCTTTTTACTAAGCGCTTTAAAAGTGAGCGAATAGACTCACAAGCCCAATCATTTATTACGATTGCAAGTTTACCTATAATAAGAATTTGGCGTAAAGCGTAAAACTAAAATATGTAGCTCGTTGTCAAATTCTTCCAACCAATTGAATCTAATTTAGCTCGATTTTATACGCAAAATGATTTACCTCATAAGGAAAGTTCCTAGTTTCCGTCCCTGAAATTTCCTTTTGATGTGCTTATTACTTTAGTCACTGACTGTTCTACTATTTGAAAATTTGTGACATTGCTAACTTATAACTAAAAAAACACCAATTTCTATAGCAAGCTCATTTAGTAGGTACTAAATATGCTGATAGAAAATATTAAATATATTCCTAATCATCTGAATAAATATTATAAGATTGAAAGAAATAAGCAAATGGACGAACCAAAAGAAATTACAAAACAATGCATCACCATACATTGAACAAAATGCCTGCATATTGAAATCCACCATTTTTCTGTTCTGGTTAAACGCCATTATGAAAATTTTATTGGCTGTTGATTGGCTGCACGAAGATCTCTCACCACTCCGTCCAAAGTTCGCTTAAACTGTATTGTCGACGTTTGATTTAACTACACACCTATAGATGGGATTTAAGTGGATCGGAAATTTAAAGCTCACGTTAAAAGCTATTGCATGAAATTTTTCGGTCTGCTTTTGTAAATGTGAAAAAATTTGGAATTATGTAAATTTTTATTGGGAAAAGTAATGGAGAGTTATCGATGGTAAGAATATCAAATACCTGAAGATATTCGTCATTAAAATTTATTCTGGCTGAATAATTATTAATTAGCACATATTTTGGACATATTACCTATTGCTGAAGATTTTGTTTTGAAAAGGAAAAAAATGTTTAATGAATAAAAAATATAATTTCGGAAAAAGGAAAATAAATACAACGGAAACACATAGAATAAGAAATTTTCATTTGAGGCAGTAATAACCATTTAGTTGTTTTAAAATATTTGGTAGTGATATGAATGAATTTTGTATTTCCTCTCATCCTTTATTTGATTGATGGTGTGAGAGCTTGTGTTTGCTTTGTGTATTATTTAAATTTAAATAAAAAATATTTTATTAAAATCACAATTTGTGCTCAATTGTAAACCGTGTCCGGCTAGGTTTGGATATTTGCCTTCAAAGCTGAATTTAAGGATATTTTTTATGATGCTATCCGTATTTCGAGCAAATTATAATGAAGTCAGTATTTGAATAGTTTCATTAGGTCTATTTTTCAGTTGGAATTTATGCTTATAAAAGATAAAAAAATCACGGAGAAAAGCCGCCTGATTTTTTTAGTTGAAAATGAAACCCACTTTTCATTATAATGATCCCGACCGCGAGATTTCTTGCATAAATATAAGCATGTCCCTCCAGTTGAGTTATTTTTGTGAGAGATTGAGCTCGGAGGACTAGTCAGTTTTTCTTCGCAGGGTAGATTGACTTAGCTGGTGAATATTGCATGAATGACTCACGGATACAAGGGGGTGAATTCAGCGTTTTTCATTGATTTTGTTTTTATATTTCAAAATAATTCCCTCGAACCTCAGTACATTCATTAGGTTCGAAAATAAAATTCAATCCACTCTTCTCAATCCTGATAAACAGAGACTTTGCCTTGCTTTTTGGTTGGAAATCTTTATTTGCTGTCATGTGAATTCAAGTCGAATAAAAACAGTGAATGATCGATGATTTCATATCGTAGTTCATGCAATGTGGCCTTCAAAAGAGTGCACGCGTGAATAGGAGCGTTATCGTGTTAAAAAAGCATTTTCCATTTCCGCAATCCACGATATTTTACTTTGATTGCAAAGTTCAATGATTTTGCTTAGTACCTACTCTCCAATAATCGTCTTTCTTCTAAAAAGTCGATCAAGATAATCAACTTTTTCAACATAAACCATAGTTTACCCAGCCAATGGAACTAATTTCGCCTCTTTTTCGGAAAACCTCGAAGACGGTGATTTCCTGGGTCTATTGTGCCTCATTGGCATTCTGTCCTATAGGATGTCTAGGTTTCTTATGAACCATGATGTGGTCCTTGACGGGACATTTGTTATGTCTTTGGTGGATGGGAGAGCAGAGCCAAAGAGCTTTTATTTTCGTCTCGCTAGTGCTGGAAAGTGTTGCAGTCATCTTGCTCCTTACTTATTTTGTGGAGGTAATTCTTGCAAATAAGGTGACCTATCTTATGCCCCTTTATGCAAAGCGCCACAGCTTCTTTTGCTACGCCAAGGTATTTTTTGAATGGTAAATGTTGCAAATCCTCAATATTAAGCCAGAAGCTTTTTCTTGGTCCATTTTTTAATTTCTTTGTCCGTGTCTACCTTTGTAAAGCTCCAGTACGGAGAAGGACGTATGAAGGACATTCTTGCCCATTCTTTGGCTTTGATATCAGATTCCTCGTTTCCTTGGTGCCTTTCATAACCGTATATCCATACCAAATCAAGGCTGGTCTGTGCCTTAATTTCATTTAGGGCTTCTCGCATCTCTAAAATTATAGCTGAATTTATGTGACCACAATTGATGGCCTTGAAAACCACTTGGCTGGCTATTCAGAAGAATTTTAATGCTGATCCTTTTAGTGTTCCTTATCTTTGTTATATGTGAGGCTTTAAGTGTGGCTCATTGCTGTTGTAATCAGCAGCCATCCTTTGAATCTTGTTGAGCCTAATAAACAACAGTTTTTTTTATGGTTTTTGTTGTCTGTAGTGGCTGCTTTTAAGATAGTTCCCGATTGCGTCCAAGCACTTGTTTTGGCCTTTAGTGTCGTTTTGTTTGGATGATTCTCTCAGGTGAGTTTTCTATCTAAATGGATTCCAAAATATTTTAGCTCTTCTTGCAGACATACCACTGTATCCTTAATATTTAACGCTCCACTTCGATTTTTCTCTTTTCTATTGAATAGTATTATGCTAGTTTTTTGCGGGTTTATGAATAAATCCACTTGCTCGTACTGTTGGATTGTTTCATTCAAAGCCTTTTTGTATCCTGGATCTCAAGGTATTCATGTTTGAGCCTCTTATTGTAGTAGGTTTGGCCCGGTTGAGTTTCGATCTTCCTGGCTTTTCTGAGTTTTTTATTAACTCTCTGTTTCACCATGGCATTGATTGACAGTTGTCATGGCCGATTTCGAGAATAGTTTTAATGACCTAGCCCACCATGTCCTCAAATTCCATCTCCTTCGCTTAGTTCGATTAAAGACCATGCAGTCCTGTTGTAAGGCCATTTCAATAGCCTTTCCAGTCCGTGTACTTTAATTGCCTGTGCTTTACCCTTTTTATGATATCTTTCCCTAGTTCGAAGTTTATATGACTGTGATCAGAGAAAAAAGCTCGTATTAGAACATTCCACATCTTCAGTGGGTGCACTGCACTGTTTGACACCAACGTAAGGTTCTCTTGTCTGTTAACGGTCAAGAATGTTGTCTTCTTGCCCTTATTTGTTATAGCCAAATTGCTGGTTAGGAGGATTTCTACGATCTCACCTCTAGCGCTGATGTCACTACTCCCCCATGCTGTGTGATGAGCGTTATCATCACATTCAATAATCAGCATTTTGTTCTCCTTTCTGCAATGGTCTATGAGTCTTTTGATGCTGTTACTTGGGACCTGGTCTTCATCCCCTGAGAAGTAAGCTGAGGCAAATATCGCCTCTATTGTTCCTCCTAATCTCTTCTTTGGATATCATTTTTCTTATGAAGCTTTGCGTCGCTCATTTCCTTCCTTTTTGGAGACTCCTTAGATGGCTCTTGTGGAGTCATGTTCAGCGCTTCCATATTTCGCGAGAGGTCCTCTTTGATTCATAAGGAGGATCTGCCATCAGAGGTATAAGGAAAGGCTACGAGAGTATCTGCAGCCTTTCTTACTTTTTCTTATCTTGATAATGAAACATGCGGCTTAACCTTCGAAAAAGAATGTTTTATGAGTGGAGTGTCACGCGTTGCGGGTGGAAGTGCCACTCCTGGGATCTCCTATGAAGATTGGTTGATGGTTTGGAGGAGAGAGTATGATGTAGAAGCGTGGTACATCATTTTCTGAGTGAGTGGTAGCAGTGTCGAAAATAGTGGCTGTTCAGGTCCCACGGCGAGCTCGTAATCTTGATTGTGGATCTTTATTGTAGATTACCGTAGGAGTGAGTTGGGTTCGGTGTGGAGGACGTTTTCATTTTTCGGACCAGCTCTTGCAGCAGAGTTGAATTTTAGTTGTCTAACTAGTCGCAAGACATGAAAAGTGGTTGAACCCTGAAATTATTTCACGCAAGTTATTATTGTGTTTCTTCTTTAAAATCGACTTAAATTATCCTTACTGAGTTTCCGTAGTTTATCAACCTGTATCTCGTAGATATCTGCATCTTATGCAGGTACTAGTTCGACTCAGACGGTTGCCGATCATCATATTTCACAAATAAATTTCATCTACCGCTGAAACAAATCAAACCATCACTGTGCAGAAAGATAATATAAATACACAGTTTTTTCTGTTTAAGTCTGCCCAGTTTTTTCTGTCTCTCAGACCACTTAAAAATTGATAAAAATCATGCAATATTTTATGAAGTGTTTCCCGATTGTGGAAATTCTAGATTACGGTAAGAGATTTACATACATCATTGTGCCTTGGTATATTTACTACTGGTTGTGTGTGTAAAACTGAAAATGCTCTAATATTTTGCTGCCCTCGGGTACAAGTTGGTGACCTAAATACATTTTTCTCTAGTCATATGCTACCTATTTTTATTGGAGATAGTCTTTTATCGCTGATATGTAGCTATATTAGGTAAAATATTTAACCTTTTATTTCAGTTAACAGGAGGCATAAACTAAAAATCTTGAAAAGCTGCACAAAATTGTCTCACTCTACGATAAATACTTTGCATTTATTCATTGATACTGTGTTGTTTGGTCTAAATTCAATTTTTCGTTGAACTAGTATTACCTTTATCATTAAAGTAAGTGAGACCAAGACGTTAAAAGAACGGATGTTCTTGCACTCTTGCACCATTTATTTAAAAAAAATACCAATATTAGTGGATGTATTGAATAAGATCCTTCAACATCAATTAGATAATTAAAAATATCTAGAACTTAAGATGGTGAACACAAAAATGAACAAAGGGTCATCATGTTTTATTTTAGTTTATAATGTGACTAAACGCGATTATAATTTTTTTTTATTACATAAATCGCTTATTTAACAAAAATAGTAGTATTCCGCTATCTCATAAAATATATCCTTCTACATATTCATACACAATTAATTTCATAAATATTTTCACTAATAAATTTCAGTAATCATTTCGAAAACTCATAAAAACACCTATTAAAAACAATCAAAACCCGAAAACGCCACACAACAAATTTCCAAACCAAATCGGACAATAGACCACATCATAAAGCTGTCCACCCCTAGGAAGAAAGTAAAAATGTTCGATGCATCTCCTGCCGTGATCCTTTAAATCAACCCGAATTTCACACGCCATTCATACACAACGACTGGAGGGTTTGTCGGTTTTAATAATAAAATTCGTTATGGCTCTCATAATTTTCAAAAATATTGAAGAAGAAATTGTGGAAATATCATAAAGAACGTGACCGCTCTTTCAGGTTCTTCCGTTTCGACCTGGATTCAGTGTGTCAGGTGCGTGGAAAGTGATTGTGGGTTGGAAAAATGAAACGGTAAAGTTGATTTGTATGTAAGTTCTTGTGTTTTTGATTATCAATTTATATGAGACTTTTTCGTAGGATTCTGTCGGTTTAAGTTTAAGCATTAATGGTGTTAGCAGCATTTTCTTGAAGATATTTGTTTTGGTATCATCTACAATTTTTTTATTTGTGAATAGTACCTACTTATTTCTCCAAAATCCTATCTTATCTAATGTTCAATCAGGATGTTCTAAGATTAATTTTCATAACATCGATCAATGTGCCCGAAACAATCAGTCGCCTACGAACTATGAAATACTCGAAATCCTTTTCGGTGTTTTCGCATTCACTCTAGTTTTTCCTTGTTTCCATTTTAGAAGTGTATCTACTTTGCAAATCTTCAGTGACGGATAATTAGTAAGGTATAGGTGAACAAAAGTGTGCCGACACAAACAACAGGTAGACGCGGTTCCTTTGGTTGATCTTCGGTTTGACCTAATTCCATTAACCGAATCCGGCTTCGTTGAGATTAAATGATTGACAGCATAGGACACTCGTGGCTGACTGAAATTGATACCGAACACCAATGAGTTGAGCTGCGTTTTGTTGCAACTGGTGATGTTAGTGAACAAATAAGTAATGGCTAATTCATAGTTTCAAAGGTAGGTTAATAAACATGAGACACATAAACGTCTAATAAAGTATATACTTATTTTAAGTGTATTCATAAATCATAGTTCATAAACAATGTGGTTCTCCAAACGCCATAAAAGATTGATGTTTTATGACTATAAGACATAGCACCTTTAAATTTTTAATAAATCGATTTTTGTTTTTTGATTGAATATGTTAGAATGAAGCCTTAAAAACATGATTTTAATAATATAAAATTGAAATTCTAAAAAAAAAAATTTGTGAGCATACATATATAACGATGCGCGCCAAGGTAATTTTTTCTATGATTTTCGTTCACTACGCTATACCGCTTAATCGACTTAGGCTAAAGTGTAGAGAAAGATGAGTTCAAAAGAAACAAAAAAAAATTAGCCTTGGCAAAAAAAAAACAAAAAACAAAAAATTAGCTGAAAAACATGCTTCTAAAAAAAGTGTTGAAACTCCAATAAAAGGTCCGAAAAAAGTTCAACTGACACTAAAGTTAATGGAAAATTTATCAACATATTATGGCCTACCTATACGACGAAATTCTAATTCGGTTGAAAACATGCGCAAGGATATTTGGGCAGCATATTACCAAAAAATTTCAACTGATGAGAACCCTCAACACTCTTATTGTCCTGTAGTAGAAAAGACTTGGTGTAACTGGCGTAAGGCGGAGGCAGCTGGTGGTAATACTTTAAAAAATTTCAAGCATCCTTAACTTTGAGATGATGAGGTACAAGAAATGTTAAAGCCTATTTATGAAGATTTATCATCAGAAGTTTTATTAAAGCGCTGCTTGGGCAATTTTACGCAGAATAATAACGAAAGCTATAATTATTATATTTGGAAAAAATGTCATAAATATGGCTGCAAATATTTCTGCATGTACATTCAATGAAGAATTTATGGTTATCTTGAAAATAATGCAAGTCATGGAAATAACAATTGGCCAACGTGCGCTGGAACATGCAGAAAATATAGATGCTGTAAGAATCAACCAGGCGGAAAAACACTCGACTGAGGCATCTAAAGAGGCCAGAACTGATCGAAGGGAGCAAAAATCTTTGGAAGAGGAGGAGTATGAGCAAGAGGAAAGTATATTGTATGTTCCAGATTAAATTTCACAGATTATTTTTACGCAGATTAAATTTCGTTAAGATTTATTTCAAAAATATTGAATTTTAACTTTAAACGCGATTTTCTCGAAACAACCTTTTTCAAGTTGGCGTGCATGATTAAGAAAAATGTATTTATCCAATCGTTCTGAAATTTCAACAAGTTAATCTGCACATGTTAATGGTCATAATGAACTACGGATGAAAAAATCGACATTACATTTTTTTAGTTATAACCGATTTCTGGGAAAAAAAACCTCGATTTTTCGAAAAAAAAACGCCGCCATTTTGTTATTTTTCAGCCAATTTTTTTTTTAGTTCATTTAGTTCATTAATTTTGATAAAAACCCAGTTTTTTGTTTTTTTTCCAGCCTCTTCTGAGGACAGTTATCGTGCACGCCAGGTTTTTTTTGTGTTATTTCAAAAACAATTGTAGCAGACGACAGCGCGCCAAAAAAAATGTTTAACAATTTTTTTATGTAGTATAAGACAAATTAAGTATACTCGTATGTACAAAGTTTCATTAAGATATGTTTTTTTATTCAATTAAAAACTAGCCTTTGAAAAAAAACAACTTTTTTCAATTTAAAGGTGCTATGTCCCCTTAAGTTCGATTATGGGAACAAAAAATAAATCAGTTACGAAAAGACCTAACGGCTGTGAGTTTCTGCAACTTTAGAATCAACGTGAAAAAACAAAGCTATAGGCTTGTTTTAAAGCTTTTCTATTTCATTATTTAGAGAGATCCATTACAACAGAAACCTTTCAAATGAAATGAAAAAAATGAAAAGATAATAAAAAATTGTAACCTAAAAAACAAAATAAGAATTGAAAACAAATTGAGCTTATGCTAAGATTAAATATAAACAGCTTCAGTGCAAAAAATGATGGTGATAGAAAACCAAGCGTGGAACACATTATGAAGACCAGGAAACTAATCGTGATATTCGGAGAGCTACGCGGTGATTTCTGCAATTTTAAGATTACATTTCGATTTTGAGTCAAAAACCATGCATAATTCTTTGAATAACTTATGAATCGACAACAAAATTTCGGACGAAGTATGAGAAAAGGGTGAAGGAGAGACTTTGAGAGTAAAGGTCACCTGTTGGAATTTGCTTACCTATATTTAAGGGCAAGGAGTAACGACAACAGCAATTAAATAGAGCACTCAAAGCACTTTAGAGTCTGAGCAGCCAAGTAGGTAGAGCATCGGCTTCTACCTTTCAATCCAGCAATAAGCGGGTACCTAAGCCAAGTCAGTGGTATACTCTACACTAATAATTTTTTCCCCTAGTGAAGATTTTGAAAAAAAAGTCTGCTTACCAGATTCCTGGGTGAATTATCACCACGGGGTATAGGAGGTTTGACTCACATAAAAAGGACCATCTACAAACCCATGAAGTTCTAAGTCGCCTTAGCACAGCTTCAACCCAGTTGTGCTGAATCACTTGTTGATAACCACGGACTTCAAAAACTACCGCAGCTCATGGGTCGATAGGGCAACTCTCCTCCAGCTTTATGCGCAATACTTTCTCAACGTATGCTGAGACTGCGCGTCAGTTCTCTTCGTTTCACAGTATTGCACCCACTATCGTCTCCGGTGTAAACAGGGCGAGTGTGAACTCAATGGTACGTCTCAAACTTACGAAGTCACTACACATGTAGCATCATAGAGCTCAGTCACACAGTACCGCCAGTACGGTGTTATCACATCACCTATTCTGTTCAGGTATTATAATTGACAAAGGTAAATGTTTATTATCTATTATATCTATTTAATTACGACAAAGCCAACGCTTAATAAGACCAATTAGCTTAGCCGTCCAGCGTCTTTTATCACTTTCACTCTAACGTTGTTGACAAAGTTGGAGCATTGGCGTACGCGCACGGGTCAGATCGTCAGTTCTGCCCAGCTCGGAGCAAAAGAGATACCCTTCCTTCTCGCGCTATTTGGTCGATCGGAATTGCTCCCGATACCATAATCACAGCCTTTCTGAGACCATGTGGTAGCTACAGGCGATTCGTAGGACACCCCTTCGCTGGACACTGACAATGCGCTTTTTAGCTCGGAGCGCATCTCCTTGAATTTCGTCTCGATATAGCAAGATGGAATCAGTTGTTACCATCAGTAGCCTCGGTCTGGTCTGACTGGATACACCAACGTTGGCCATTAGCATACTCAGCAAAGTGACGACCCCTAGAGCCTGTCACATTTCCGGCTTATACGATCATAATCCGGCAACTTGGTGCCCAAGGTCACTCCTAGACACCGGATCGACTTTCGATCTCGATGGAATCAACAGTCATGGGTATGAGAGTTGATAACCTTCGTTTCGTCAACATGACGGTCTTTGTCCACCGATCTAACTTCCTCATTATTTGGCTAAATCTAAGCTAAGCGAAATTGGCAGATCTGGAAGCGCCTATCAATGCAACATCACCAACGTAACCTACCAAAATCACATTTGCAAGCATTTTAGGCGCAACAGATCATTGTACACGATGTTCCAGAGATCAAGTCTTAAGATTGAATCCTAAGCGGCACCTGAGGTGAGAGACCTCTTTCTGACTCCATCGTCGCTGTCGTAGAGCAACCATCGGTCTCTGATATTGACCCGCATCATGGCTAGCAAGTAGGCAGGAATTCAAAGCCTTGGTAGGTCCAGCGTTACCAGCAGGACGACTGGTCTGGCTTGATGACGTGCTTCTTTTCTTCTTGGTACAGGCCCAATAACCTTTGAGGTGATATCGATTGTTGATTGCTCTTTCCGGAAGCCGTGCTGCCTGTCAGAAAGTTTGCCAGCTGATCACACTACTGAAAGCTGCCGCGGCATGAGCAACCCTTCGAGAAGCTTTTCAACAGTGCCCAGCATGATGACTGGAAAGCCGGACAACCAGGAAACCGGACAACCTCGCAGCCGGACCACCGCACAACTGGAAAACCGAGCGGCCGGAAAATCAAACGGTCGGAAAACTGGAAGACCGATAAACCGGGCGACCAAAAAACCGAACGGTTAGAAAACTGGACAACCAGAAAACATGCAACTGGAAAATCGGACAACAGGACGACCGGAGAACCAAACGCACTGGAGAATGCATTGAAATTCATAGGGCGAAAATATTTTCAGGGTTACCAATTGTATGAATTTAAAAATCTAGCGATATCAAACACTTGTCACTTACATATATTCATTATCGGTTGCATATCTTACAAAACTTTGAAAGAAGCATTTCCAGTAACATAAATGAAAAAAATGCCTAGTGGTTGCAAAAATTTGTCAGCTCTACAACTAATTGCTACTCGTCAAAATCAACCTACTCTATCTCAACCTACTCTCTCATTTTCATCCCGTGACTCCGTTAAAAGCTACAGAGATAAAAAGACGTTTGGGGCTGAAATCCGAAAAATTTCCAGAATTTGAAAATTTAAATATTGTTCACCATATGAATACTTAATGTTAGCATTTATTGTAGCAAAAATAACAAAAACGCATTGTGCTGGCAACTCTTTGCCAAAGCCAAAATTATATCACATTAATTTCAAGTTGAAGTCAACCTATCCTCCGAATTTCGTTTCGAACTGATGTTTGCAGTAGAAGTTATAGGGCTACAAAGAAATGTAGGACTACCACCCGCAAAAGCTTTCATATTTTCGAAATCATAATATTTGCTGCTTATTGAGACTACAAGATCATTACCGTTTGAAAATATAATGATAATATCGCTTAGTAAGGAATGACATATGAACACAGAAATAACCATAGCTGGCAACCCTATCGTGATTTTTCAACCAGATTTTTCCTGTATTTTGTATCTAATAAGGTCCATTCACCAAATGGATTTCGTTCTGATATCATGATTGTCTGGAAGTTATAGGGAAAAAGGCTTATTTAACTGAGTAAATTTTAAAAATTCTATTCACATAAATTACCATGGCTGGCAGCTCTAACTTGATCTTTCAACTAAATTTCTATAAAAAATATATCTTGAAGTAAGGTTCATTCATTCATTCATTTATTTATTAAATTCATCTAATCCAGACTATACACACACAATAAAAATTAATTATTCTTATGCAGAAATCGTTTAAGTGATGCTGTAGATAAATGAAAGTCAAACTTATAATAAGCTTCGTTAAAGCATCTACTTATTGCAGGGGCTGGTTCATTGCAACCACAATTGGTCCGATGTTGAGGGATCGACAAAAAGTTAACCCGCCTGACACATTTGTTATTAGTGTTAAAATTAAGTTGGCTTAATAAGTAGTTTGAGTCAACGGTGCCTTCCAAAATTTTCGCGGGAAATAAGATTTCGGAATTTTGACGTCGAGAGTTCAAGGTATCCATTCGTAAAAGATTTAAGCGGTCTTGATAAGGAGGTAGATGTAAAGGGTCATACCACGGAAGACAGTGGAGGCAGAAACGTAAGAAACTCTTTTGAATGGACTCAATTTGGTCAATGTAGACTTTTTGATATGGACAATAGGTCTGACTAAGCTGCAAAAGAGGGTCTTAGTTAGAAAAAAGTCGTTGAATTCCCTCGAACGTCTTCTGACAAAACCTAAGGCATTGCTAGCTTTCACAAGGATTGAATCGATGTGATCGTCAAATGTGAAGGATTGATTCAGCAATACTCCTAAATCGGGTACTTTCGCTGATCTATTTAATGATGTACTCAAAAGTGAGTATTCATAGATTACAGGATTATTTATACGTGTGTAAGATATAATCGTACACTTGTCAGGATTAATTAGGAGATTGTTATCGGAGCACCAGCTGGCAAATCTGTTTAGATCCTGCTGCAAATCATTGCAATCGTTAAGGTTTCTCACAACTTTGAAAATTTTAGCGTCATCGGCATAAAGAATGGAACCTACGTCATCAATAAATAAGGCGAACAGTAAAGGGCCTAGATGACTACCTTGTGGAACACCAGACGTGGTTTTAATTTCAGATGACAAGGCACCGCGAAAGGATACACGTTGAGCTCGATTCATCAAGTAAGAGTCAACCCAGTTTAAAAGCAAGTAAGGGAATTGTAAGGAATGAAGCTTAGCTAAAAGTATAGAGTGATCAAGCTTATCAAAGGCTTTCGTCAAGTTTGTGTAGGCGCAGTTAGTTTGGAGGCCAGCTTCAATTGAGTTGGTTATTTGGTGAGAAAATTCAAGCAGGCTGGTTGTGGTTGAACGACCTTTCATGAAACCGTGCTGATACGGAGCCATAATGGATTTGCAATGAAAGGCTACAACATTCGTGACTATGGCCTCAAACAGTTTTGCGACGCAGGGAAGTGTTGCAATAGGTCTATAGTTGCAAGCGTCACTACGACTCCCTTTCTTGAATATAGGAGTGACGGTGGAGTATTTGGTTGTGGTGGAGTATAAGGTTTAACTACTGTGTGAATTTTGACAAAATCTGCTGAAAAAAATGAAGAACAGAAAAATTTCATAAAATTATACCGGGTTTTAATTTGTTATAAATATTGATTAGGATCGATTGTTCAGTAAACGTAAGTCTACCTTGCGAAATTCATTACGCATAGAAAATTATTCATTTTAATGCACAGCCACTGTATCTAATACAATTCTTATGATAATATTTAATGTTGACTTGATGCTACTATTTCATCACTATAATAAAATCAGTCACTCGCTATCGAGCCATTCTCCTCAAAGGCGCCAACATAATGATTTTTCGATTATCTCCTTTTCAATACGACCTACACACACCTTCGAAATTTCGCACAAAAGAAAATAAATGATTAAAGCAATTCGTGCAAGGTGAAAAGTCAAACTGAAGCGTGAAAATGAGTTTTGAATTGTAAGATAAATAGAAAAAAAAACGAAAGAATACGAACATATCTTCGATCAGACTCTCACTTCTAAACAAGTGTGACTGAGAAGATTTGTCAAAACTTCGAAGATCGAGGACAAAGGTCGATTTTGCCGCGTCATTGTTGTCTTTGCGAAAATGTCTCGTGTACAGGTTGAAAAGGGATCTGACGGTGTTCTAGTGAAGTGACGAAGATTGATGGACGAATGACGTGGACGAAATGAGGATTTGTAGGCCTACTGTGATCGCTACGTTTTACAAACTACGGTGATTGTATTTCGAGACTGTACTGAAACATGACAATTTTTCAGATTTTTGTAATGTGTTTGAAGTGATGTTAGCGCACATTATTGGTGTTAATGAATTTTTGTGTTGAGACCGGTATGAAATTATGAAGGAGTAGGGACAGTTAAAAAAACGGGCAGTTTGAAGAGATTTGCCGAATCAGTCCCCAAGAGCTGGTGGTCTTAATGATTGACAGGAGACATATTGGCAAACCACACATGTTGCAGAAAATAGATATGATGTTAGGCTTTTTTTGATGTTGACCTTCATAATTTTATGTAAATGAGCAAATATGCAATTTTTTCAATTTTTTTTTAGCTGTTGTTACGCAGGAAGCAATAAGGAACATGAAATCAATAAAAGATTCATAGAGAAACGAGTGTTAAAAATTCACATGTAAAGTAAGATAATATATACACTCAAAAAAATTTTGGTTGAATTTTACCCTTATAATAGTAGGACACTGGTTTCCTAGTATTAAAGATGTAAATTTACAAAAGGCCGGAAAAAATAATATTTTTTTTACGACCAAATGGTGTAATTTTACCCTAAATAATGCTGCAATTTTATGGCTTTGGCGCAAAGGTGAATAGCAAACTAGTAAATTTACTCTCTTTTTGCTTCAATTTTAAAAAAGCTGTGTATTATTCAGCTGATATGACGTAAAAGCAAAAAAATGCACATCGAATGTGTAAAAAAATTTGTGATTCGTTATTTTAAACGAAAAAATGAATATATTTCCTATTATCAAAGTATTAATTATAAACCCACTTTTTAGAGTGTAGTTGGTTTAAGTTAATTAAACGAATAATATCAACAGTAATTTTAGGTAATTCTAGTTTTCAAGCCAAAACCAGCAGTGATCTAACTAATTTGCCGTTTTGATATTATTGTATTAAGTTTGGTTATACGTTAATTCTTACGCAGAATATCTCTTAAGATAAAATATTTCTTAAGATAAAAACAATCTAATCATTTAAAAATAGACGAATTCGTTAAATTTCGACAGTTTTATTGGTGCTATCTCTTCTAAATAACAGGGATTTGAAAATCATCTAGGCCTTACTAAAAATAACTATCTTCTTTCCATATCTTGCATTGTTCTCTCTTAGTTAATGAATTCAATGATTTTATTTATACTTTAATTAAAAAGTACTCTGTGCAGAATAGTGTGAAAGAAGAAGAGAAAGCAATGGAAAACCCCAAAAAGAAAAACCCCAAAAAGGAAAACCCCAAACCCAAAAGTCTAATTTTCCTATTTCATGGTAATTAAAAGTGTTTTTCTCTTAACAAAATGAAGTATTGTGTGCGATTGGAATGATCTAGCTATTCTGATTTTAAGTATGCTCATAATCAATTGATAGACAATTAGGAATGAAGCTTTTGCTTTCAGGACGTACTATTGTAATTTGATCGCATCCCTCGCGATTTGCTGTCTGTTCTGCCGAACTCTCTATCCACTACGTACCTTCTACACTGTCCGATCCGTTCGTTTTGTCGCTATGCTCGTAGCGTCGATTCTCTCCATGGTTAGATCATCATCATTTTTACAATATTATCGTGAGTTTGTTCAATATACTTGCTAAAGCAGCTATAGCTGCTATTTTAGCTGCTCTGGCTGTCCAATGTCACGAAATAGCTACTTTCTGATGCTTGCTATTTGACAGTCAGGATGTCCAAGATTCCGGAATAGCTGCTATGATAGCAGCTTTTATATACTTCAACTCAACTCGAGTTTTAAGTAGGCTTTTACACAGCGCAACTCATCTTGAGTTTTTAGAAGCCGGGTGTAACGTGCAAAAGGCCGGGCACGCTGATGCGTGTGCCATCCAATTTTCATCGTTTCTTCTTCGCTCTTTTCACAGATATGGCGACAAAAGTCGGAAACAAGTAAAACATTTTGAATATGTTAGGAAAATATTAAAGTTGATTATCTTGTACCCTTTGGCACCGGCGGTCATTTTAGTGATATTTTGTGGATCCTTATAATTCTATCAGCAAATAACTTCCAAAAAAACTAATTTTACTAAATAAATTTTGAATATGTTTTGAATATGGATATAAGATAAATATGGATAAAGTTTGGAAAATTTTTAACCCGATGTTTGCGCTAGGAGCCTAAAAATTTGCAAAAGTTCGAATTGCGAGAACTTCTGACAGAGTTATAAAATCATTATGAAATTTACAACATTCATTGATGTTATTGTGTTGTAGATTTATGTAGTTTTTTATGAACGTGCTGGCAACCCTGTAGCTACGACAAGCACTGAAAGCGAAAATCTAAAAACATAAACCGGCTCTAGGTGCAGGAGTACGTAGCCCCTGAGTTCGAAAAGCTAACGGATGAAGAATTATTGATACGTTGCTTAGAAAAAATACACAGAACAACAACCAGTGTTATAATAAAATACTGTGGGCAATTGTTCCTAAGTATACATTCGTTGGGAAGGATGTCGTCGAATTGTGGGTCCGAATTTCACTGTCAATATTCAACGAAGGAAGAATGGCATTATTGAAAATTATGGAATCAATGGGCTGCACCATTGGATCAGCTTCTTATGAATACGCGCGGTCTAAGGCCAATGACAAACACGGCGGTTCCAGCGAAGCGTTTTCCGAGAGGAAAACCGAGCCGGTTTAGTTTTGCACTACAAAACCGAGAGGCGTCCAAACCGCGGTGTGTGTCATCACAATGCTAAATGAACGCACGACTAAACCGACTCGATTTTCCTCTCGCGAAACGCTTCGCTGAAACCGCCGTGTTTGTCATTGGCCTAAGGATGTGGAAAGGATTGCAATGGCCGAAAAAGCCACCAAAGATGCAACAAAGGAAGTGCGTTTAACGAGAAAAGTTGCTCAACAACAGGAAGAGCACTCTTTTATTGATGATGGCGTACTAGTTTATAGTCCAGGCATAGCAGATTAACCGATTGTAAATGCTTGAAATCGAATTATAAAATAATATTTATAAACAAAATGGAAAAAAAACTTTAAACACGTTTTTCTCGATACAGGTTTTTTTTTTAACACGGTGGAAAGATAATCTCCGGATTTACTAAACCGATTTTGAAAAGCTTTAGTGCGTTTCATTTGTTAGAGTATCTTACATCGTAATCTACCAGAATATGACCAAAAAATTGAAAAATAAATTTTTGGCGTTAAAAAAACTAGGAAAAATTTTTTTTTCACAAGTCCGCCATTTTTTTCTTGATTTTTTTAAAAAACGGTGGTGGATTACGATGTGAGAAACATTACTTTTTAAAACCCGGTTGAAATTTTTTGTTTCAAACTTAGCAGTTCATAGATTATCTGACCGCCATGGAGTAATGATTTTTTCAAAACATAATTTCAGCGCCTTTATAAAAGGGAAAAATAAAAAACGGTTTTTGTATTTTCCAATTATAATAAAAAATTAATATTATAATTTTATGTCAATATTATAATAAAAAATTAATGTTAATATCTAATAAAATATCTCAGGAAAAATTTCTTTAAAAATGGTCATAATTTTGCCTTCTAAAGTATACTAGTACCTTAATGAATTTGAGCGAGACTGACTTAATCTACTGTTTTCAAATGGGAGAAGCATATTTGTATTAAACTGAAAACGAACCGTTTCATTTTATACGATATTTAATTTTTGAGGAAGAATTTCGTTAAATGATTTTTCACATCGTACTGGAGATAGTTACCATTATCTATCTCTTTTATTTAGCACTTTTGCGTAGTCTTTATGTCTTAGCGTTTAATGGATACCGTATATTGACAAACAATTTTAACAATTCATTTCCTGTTCTACTTTATACAATCGAACAATAGCCTGGATAATCGCAGTTACTGTACAAGCTGGATAGTATTGTGTAAGATAAAAGAGACTCCAAGAATTAATAATAAAAACAAAAATAAGACAAGAACCAGCAGGCCAAAATAGTATAGTCGCGAGATTTTAAATTTTTCATTGTTAATTAAACTTTAAATTAGGCTAAGAATGTCCAAACTATATATACGGTGAAACCTGTCTAGCTTGGTCGCCTACGGTACAAGCATTCGTGGCCAACTTTCACAGGCGGCCAACTTGTAAAGGTATTGATTTTTAAGAGGATTTCAAATCAATTATTATAAAATGTTTGAAAATAAGTATATTTAGGAAATGAAAATAACAGAAACATAACAATCCAGTAAATCTAATTTGAAAACAGCTCAAATACCAAATATAAATACATAACGACAAACAAACAGAATACAAAATATTAATGATTGATTGTTTCAAAATAGTTCTGAATATCAGCTTGCCTCAAAATTGTTGATTTTCCCCTTTTCTCCTCAATTTTGCTTATGATGCGGAGAATGTCCGGGATCAAATAACGTTGATTGACTGAAACATATAAAAGGAGCTTGTTGATTTTCTCTAAAACATCTTTATCTGTCACATGAGAATTAGTGATGGATTCATCTTCTTCGTGAGAATCGTCCTCATCATCAATTTTATCAGGATCATTGATTTCATTAATTACTTGTTCCATTATTTCATCAGGAGAGACAGCTTGTAAAATGTCATTCACAGATAGCAATTCGGTTCTTTTCTCGGTAAAACTGGAAATTATATGAACTAGTCCAGTTTCTTCTGTAGCTTCTTTGAAAACTGCAGGGTTTCAATGGGAACCCTATAGGATGGAAACATTTCTGGATTGTTGAAATTTCAATTTGTTCCCAAGATAAAACCAACCGGTTAATTGCGTCTACAACACTAATCGATTTCGAAAATTCCATTTCCGATTCGCATTTATCAATTCTCGACAATAATGATCTAGAAATTGTACTTCCGATGTTAAATTTAATGGACGGAACTTTATCATAATATTCAAAAATTGTTTTTTTTTTCAAATTATGGCTTGTTGCGTTATAAAGCAAGATAATAAATTTCCTCGTTTTAATCATCATATTGTTGTTTAAAGAATCCAGCCAGTTTTCAAACATCAATGATGTCAACAACCCTTTTTTATTACTCGCTCATTTATCCACAAAGTTATTTGGATTCACTTAATGTTGACGAAATGCTCTAGGTTTGGCTGTATTTCCAATGACTAGTGGTTTCAATTTTTCTCCCGTCGCGGTACAGCATAATAAGATGTTTAATCTATCTTTAGATTTCTTGCCACCTTTACTTGATTGCTCTTTAGAAACAAAACTTTTTGTTGGGAGTTGTCGGAAAAGAAGTCCAGTTTCATTAGCGTTGAATTGGTCTTCGGGCGGAAAGTCTCTCAAAATTGCAGGCAACTTCTGTTTCCAATCGATAACTGCTTGGGGATTGATATTTACACCTTCACCAGAAAGAATTTTGAATTGTATATTATGCTTGCACCGAAATGATCGGCAAATTCTTTGATCGGCACTTCTGGTAAAACGACAGAACACTATTGTTTATATCCTCAAAGGATGTTTTTTCAATTTTCTACGGCGATCTACAGCTACATTTGCCTCGATGGAAGCCATTATTTCTGCCCGTTGTGCTCTAATACTCCTAATCGTACTTTTTTCTTCTATGTCTTTAATTATAGCCATTTTCAAGGCAAAGAAACCATCCGTTTTCTTGGTGCCATAATCCTAAATCTAAGACATCTTAAATTTCATCAAATAGAAAGAAATAAACTCGAGCTCAGGAAAATTTCAACTGAAAAGCGAATTGCATCATCAAATATGTACATACGTATATGTACAGGAAAATCATTGGCCAAATTATACAGGGCATTTTATGAGGACCGCACCAAATGTTGGGTGCTCAAACGGCCAAATTATAAGTTAGACAGGGGCCAAAATATAAGAGTGTTTCAGACAAACTATCTATGGGATTTCAATTGTGACGCAAAATATAGGCCAATTTGGGCCAAATTGTAGAGGTGGCCATCTTTACAGGTTTCACTCTAACAGCATTTTTCAATTTAATTCTACTCTTTATATCACACTTTAAAACTTTGGAAAAAAGTTCATAAAATATCTCGTTACCGAAGCCGAACCAATTAGCCCATTGAAGGATGTTGTATCTAAGCTGCTACAATGAAAGCTTGAATTTTTCACAAGAATCGGGACTAAAATTGTTGACAGGATGGGCTTTGGCGATTTCCAGCCGGATCCAAAAATTCTTTTACTTAACGATTTTGTTTTGCCTTGTTGCATATGCTTGTTATAAAAGCGGTTGCTCACTTTATTCGCAGTATGTCCTAAATCTCCACTGTTAAACTATTTTGAATTCAAGACGCTGGAGGAATAATATCAAAAATTATTTTCTCACTTCACTTAAACAATTTCGGAGTCAAGAAACAAACTTTGAGGAAGATAAACATAAATTGAGAGAGCTTTAAAACTTTTTTTTCAATCATCCCATCATCTATCATTAAGGTTTTTTTGCTTTGCACTCTAGGATAAACCATGTATGATCGATAGCTTTAAGGCAGTATTCTAGATCTAGAGGCGCGATTTTGAGGTGATTTTACGGACGCAATAAAAAAAACCATAAACATTTTTGGTTATCAGTTGTTTATTAACATTTTGAAAGTATAAAAATGTATTCAAAAAAAAAAAAAAAAAAAAAAATTGATATAGATACAGGCCGGCGAAGTGAAGGGTAAAAAAAAACTTGTCTCATGGTTGACATGATTCCAACCTTGTTGGTGGTCTGAAACATACATTTTTTGGTGAATTATGTAATAAGAAAAATGTAGAATTCATCTGATGTAAGCGATTTGAAAAAAAAATTATTTCTCAAAAAATGGCGTCCATGTAAAAAAAAGTCGTTTTTTGCCTCATTTTTTCAACTTTGGGAATTTTTCATAAATAGTAGAAAAAAAATTTTCAAAAATCCATACGTCAGACGAATTTTTATAGTATTAAGAGGATTTGTGCAAAATTTCACGTAAATCGGTCTATTACAACTAGAGATATCATGTCAACCGTATCGAAAAAAGTAGTTTCGAGAAAAACGCGTTTAAAACTTGGAGTCTAACTATGTTATAATAAGATTTTTTTAATCAGATATCCCCGTCTCATGCAATGTTCCTTCTTCAACCTCAAAAGCGAGATTTTCTTGAGCTCCTTCAGCTACACGAGCAGTTTGAACTTTTTTAGAAGCTTGAGAAGCTCGTAGCTTGGAGCGGTTGATTCGTTGAATGGTTGAATGGTTTAGTTGGCGTGTCACAAAAATAACTGTAACTCCAAAAATAATTCGAATTTCCGAAAATCCTTTTAAGAGCTTATCTTTAAAGGTCTGAACTTTGAAAATATGCAAACAAAAACAAATCGATTTGATCAAATTTCTAGACCAGAATACTCCCTTAATGAATTTCAATACCGTTACAGGCAACATTAATCAACGAAACAAAATTGCAGCTAGACCAATAAATTGTGACCACATTAATTTCGCAATGAAATCTGGCGACCATCCATCCATCCAGACATAGCGGCTGCCAAGAAAGGCAGCGATACTGGTGGCCACGTGCCTGACGATAACAAAACAAAATTATGTTACTCCTTCGTCGCTTCCGTCGTTCTTTCAGTTCATTCTAAGTTGCTTCACTTAGGCTAGCAATGCAACATAATCTGAAAATGAGTACCTACATACATGTCTAACTTTAGCAAAACTGCAGGCAAGGATTCATCTGTCTCCTTCATAACAATAACAATAGTAATATATGCATGTGCCCAGGGTGTGCGGTTTCTGGAGAGCTGTTAGGCAAATTACGTTCGTTTGGCATAACGAAATGAACAATGCGAAAACGCAAATAGGCCACCAATTATTGTCATCAACGGACTCAATTTGTCATGACGGTCGGCATATCGTCAGGTAATCGCAATCACAATCATAATCATAATGATTCCGTCAATTTTCTCGGTATCTGTTGTTATCTCGGCGAAGTTGCGTTTTGAATGCATCAATGCAAAAAAAAAAAAATGCAACAACAGCGACGACCTTAAAGCACTCCCATCCAGAAAATCTAAACTGGGGACAGCATCGGAACGAAGGAGCCGGTAAATCGTCCAGCAGCGAGAATATGCAACAGTGTGTTACATTATACAATCAGCAAATAAGCGAATCTAATAAGAAGATAGCATTCAAATTTAATGACAGTAATTGACATTAAATCAGTTATTAGGGCGTAATAGATCAGCAACTACCGACTGAGGGTGGAAAATGATTGTTTGAAGGTTGAAATACTCTTTTTAGAGCCATCACCTTCAGACATATTTTTCGACGGGCAATATTGGGAAGTCGATCCATTTCGTACACAATAAATGTGTCGACCTAAAATCAAAAGAAGATATTTCAAAATTAATCGGAGAGAGTTGTTTTGCATTCATCACTGATTATATCACCCAGATAAGCAAATTATGTGACCGAAGTAGCATGAAGCCGATAAAACTTTCGAATCAGCATCGCCAGATAAGTCAATCAAGACAACATCATAATTTGCTGACGCTCAAAAAAACCCCTGAAACACATTACATATGAAAGTTTTCAATTCAGAATCCAAGACGCTACTTGCATGCTCCATTATTCAACAAATTATACGACAATTTGAGCACTACATCATTATTACCACCAAAACATCGAAAATTACCATAATCAAGGTGAGCAATGCGAAAAACAAATTCTTGTCAAAAATTTAATTGAATCGCATACTAGTCGTCAAGTGTCTGTCCAAAACCCACCAAAACATACTCGTACGTGACGATTATGGTGATTTTCCGTCTAATGGCTGTTACTTCCTCAATGAAACCGTCGTCGTCCGCTAGATTTGCTACAACAGGTAGTACTGCGCTGTCAAGCCGTTATTTTCATAATTTTTCTGCCACCTTAGAGACGAACAAAAGACGATCGTTACTTACTTGCCTAAAAAATAATAACAATAACGAAATTGGATGGGGCGAGAAGGTGAAGTGGAAAAAATATGGTAGCACCTTTAGACATCGTTACATGCACACAGATTATCTGCTGGAAAGTTAACAATCGTGAGAACAACACATCGACGATAAGACCAAAGAAGACCCAAACTACCTACCATTCTCCACTACACTGGGCACCATTAAATTTCCCATAATGAACGCTCATTATGGATGCGCAGTGTAAATACTCGATAATTTCATTGTACCGCCCGAAAATATTATTCCCGGCTGGGATGGCTTAAACTGTATAGAGTTTTCTTGCACAGGATTTTGATATTTACGATGGTGATAGAGGATGCTGCGATTGGAGGTTTGTTTTGCAAAGTGACGGACGATATTGACGAATTTCAGCAAAATTTGCAGCTTAGGCTTTGATTTGTTAACCAAATTTAACTATTGATAAATTTATATTTTCTTTGGATATCATTGTATCTTATGGTTTAAGTATGAGTGTTTCAATACATTTGTACTGATTTTCGAAGAAAATTAGTATTAAACTCGTTTCGCCGAAAATTCATTACATATATATACATATATATATATATATATATATATATATATATATATATATATATATATATATATATATATATATATATATATATATATATATATATATATATATATATATATATATATATATATATATATATATATATATATATATATATATATATATATATATATATATATATATATATATCAGCAAAATGATTAAGGGAGACAATCCCTAGAGTGGCTAATCCGATTGAAATGAAACTTTCGGAGAATATAGATGTATATAACAGGTAGTTCCATGACTAATTGAAATCAAGATATCTATAACCCTATGGCACCGGCGGGCATTTTCGTGAATTTTCAGGTATCCTTATATTTCTATGCAGAGTACATTTTTGCTGAAAGTAAATATTGAAAATGAAAACTTATTATGTTTTATGTTTGTTTATGATACAAAAATGGAAATTTTGAGCCTAGTCTGGGCGCTGAGTGCCAAAAAGTAGACAACGATTTTTTTTTCAAATTTTGATTTGTCATTATTTCTAACAAAATCAATGGATCATCGTAAAATTTGCAGAGCGTATTGATGTGGGGTAAAACTTAGCACACATGGACTTTCAAGATTGTGCGGGCAACCTTGTAGCTACAGCAGGCTCTTGAAAAAAAATCCTTCAAATCATCGACCCTTCTGAAAAATTTTTGGTTTTTGAAAATAAATTCAAAATTTTGATAAATTTTGACCTTTGTCCACCACGTCAAACTAAAATTTTCATAATTCCGTGGTGCACAAGAACGGCAACCCGTGATCATTTTACCTCTATTTTCAGCACTCGAAACTTCTGTTCACGAGAACTGACGACCGTATAGTGCGATTAACATAAAATTTACAAAACATGTTCGTATTAACTAGGACTGGGTCTGATAGAAGTGATTTTGAATTACAGGCAACACTGTGGTAGTGGTGCCATTTTGAAAAATCACCTTGAAAAAATAAACTGGTTTTTGGCCTATAGCTTCCGATTTTTCTGAAATTCACGCAGTAGGTGAACCTCACTCTAAGACAGATTACATGGAAATTTGGTTGAACAATTAGTATAGGGTTGCCAGCTATGGCAATTTTCGTCTTCTAAATATTCTCAATTTGCTCAGGAAAATAAAGGTTTGTTTGTAGCTTCCGATGCAGTAACGAAATCAAAACGAAACTCATGTGACAAGTAGACCTTGCTGTATTTCTAATTCTGTACGAATTTCGTAATTTTTTTATCGTGCGATGTTGTCATTAAATCTCCAAATGGAAATGATCCTGTAATGAAAATGAACAACATATATTTAGATTTCGAAAATTTAAAAAGTTTTAAGGGTGGTAACCCAAAAATTATATTCACTCCTGTAACTTCCAGCCCAGTCATTCAATCGAAACGAAATTCATAGGGTGGGTTTAACACAACGTGAAGCAGCTATGGTGCTAACACATGATTGCCAGAGCCAGACAATTTCGTAAATATTGCACCAACAGATGCGTCCATTTTGTATGCATAAGCAAAGAATTTACAATAAAATAAGCAACCGATGCTTAAATTTTCAGAGTTTTGGAAATTTTTCGGATGGCAGCCCCAGACATAGTTTAATCGCTGAAACTTTCGATGATATCCTTGGATGAAAACGAAATTCAAAAGATAGGTTGATTAAGTACGAGCATGTTATGGTAGACTTATTGCTGCTGATATAATGCTACAAAGCAGGATTTTACGTCTTCATAGATTTTTAGGTCACTCAGAGATAATTTCTTCGAAAATCCGTTTTCTAGCGGTTCTAATGCGCTAAACTTTTTATATTTTCTCTTAGCTAATGTTAGCTTATGAAACGAGCTCAACGAAAATATTTTGCATGTGACTTCGAATTGTTGCAACTGTTGGTCCAATCGTTGTATCCTGGAAGTCCCACCTTACATTTAATTTATTACCCTTTAAATTCCTGCGACTAGAGTATTCCTTGGCTTTCTCTTGAAGCCGATTAGTGTTTTCCCTGTGATTGTTTTGGAGGCAGATTGTAACGTTCTCTTTATTCATGGTCACTGGCCGTTATAAAAATCAGCAAAGCGAAAAGTATACACCTAACGAATATTGAATCTTTATTTTCGTCATCTTATAAATTTATTAATAATCCTACATTGGCATTAATAATCAGTTTGTTTTTCAATGAGACGTTAAAAAGAAATATTACTTTCAGTTTTCAAAACATTTATAATATATTTGTGGACTTCTTACCTTTGTCTTTTGTGGTCCCAGACTTTGCACAATAAAAATAGCTAAAGTGCACAGCTTTAAAAATAACTTTACAGAATCGCCATGGAAACTCAAGCGTTTAAGCCAAAGCTCCAAGCAACGCGTTTCATTATAATAGAGAGTATACAGTTCGTTGCCTTGCATTGAAATATGTTACATAGAACGCTGAAGGAATCTCGCCTCAATGCAGGTTGTCATGACTTGTGCGTACATCTATGAACAATACATCCATTAATTGATGACCATACAAACTTTGTAATGAATGTTCCCAAATAGCAGCGCAGACAATGCTTAGCTCCTCGCGCTTTCTTGTGCAGAGAAATTTAAAAAAAAACCCTTTCCCAGTTGGCACGTTAAATAGCCCTTAAAATTTTTGTTCATAAACGCAACAGGATTTTCAGCATTTTCTTTTCGATTTCTGCTTCTCTTTATAATTTACACTACAGATCTTAGTGCTTTGTAAGATTTGTTCTCTGGATTGCTCAAGACGCCTAAGTTTATTATGCTACCTGTATGTTGGATTTCTGGATTTCTGTATACACTGTTATTCGCATGTCAAATTTCTATTTTGACCTATTTTGTGTATAGTATTGATGGTTTGTGTTGTTTTTATTTATTTTTCAACACTTATAGAAAACACTTAGTTAAATTTACTCACAAAGGTTATTGATTTGTGATCATGGTTCCCATCTTGTCTATAAATCAGCATAGACAACGTATATCGTCTCTAAAGCTTATCAAAGCAGAGAATATTGATACGGGAAACTCGATCGTTTTGCGGAATAAGCCTCCGAAGCCGAATCAAATTGAAATTGTTTTTGCGGGATGATTAAAATTGATTAAAAAATGATTAAAATTGAAAACGATCGAGTTTCCCGTATCAATATTCTCTGCTTTGATAAGCTTTAGAGACGGTATACGTTGTCTATGCTGATTTATAGACAAAAAGGGAACAATGATCACAAATCAATAACCTTTATGACTAATGAACATCTTAAAACTGGTTCCTTTCCTGATTGCCTTAAATTAGCAAAAATCACACCTATAATATATATTGTGTATAAATGAAACTCTGAGGGGAGATTAAACAGATACACATATAAATCAAAGTATAATACTCAGTATGCAGATGTTTATTAAAGCAAAATTAATTTACTTTCTATACACTCAGAAGATTTGATACCATTGAAGACATGATTACGGCCTTATAAAAACAAGAGGAAAAAATTTCGCATGAATTCCTCAGAAATCGGACGAAATTAATAGTATTTTGGTCGTAAATGTTATAGGATCAAAACTATCAACCGATTACTTATTATTAATAGCATACATTGTGTATCTAATGGGATGATCCCATAATGTCAATATCATCTACTATTAACAACAAGCAGGTACGATCTTTTATTAATGATAGACAGTATTGAAATTATGGGCTCGTGTCGTACGAAATTGTGTTTACTATAGTGCACAAAATGGTATACGAATGGTATGAACTATAGAAATGATTCGATCGCCTCATAAAATCATACTATTTCCGATCCGAAAATTCCGAATCATACTATTAACCGATTGAAGATTAAAGTGCATTGGTTGTGCTCCGCTTTATTATTTCGTTAAATACTCGCATCAACTAAAAAACGTTGGAGAAAGGTTTACTTTTCCTCGGTGTACTTGAATTTTATGAATTTTATTTGGTAAAAATGAAAGAAGAATTTCCCTATTTATTTGAAGTGGCAGATATTTAACGATTGGCAATGAAAGTGTCATTCATTTTGTTTGCAAATGGTGGGTTCTGAAAAGTTTTTCTAACCATATCCAATCGTACATAGTTGATGAATGCCGGTGAGAATGTGATTCGCATCAAAAGACATTACAAACTTAGATTTTTGTAAAGTTAAAACTCATTATAATTTTACGCATTAAGTTGAAGTATATACCAAATAATATATGTTGTTTAGTGTCCTAATTAAGTTTATTTTATTTTTAAAAGAATTAATAAACATTTTATTACTACTGAAACGCTTTATCTTTTTATTGTATGTGATTGATAGATTAAGATTATGGAAAATAATTTTTAAGTTGACTACACATCATTGATGTAAAGAGATTATACTATTATTAGATATATAAGGCTTCTGCGTATTACTTTATTTAGAGATAATGATAGAAGATATAGGTTACATATGACATACTTCACCATTAAATAGATTTTCACGTTATTTTTACAGGAGATATATATATTAAATTAAGAAGAAGTAATAATAAATAATACAGTTTGCATATCCTTAAATTTATTAGCCTACCCATTGTTTCAGTGCGTTATTCACATTTGTTCTATGGGATATACATATAATAGTTTTAATAATTTTTAAATTGTTGAAATAATATTATAAATCATATCGCCATATTTAATGGGAAAAATAATTAAAAAACTATTAAATTCTTATTGCTTTTATTGGATCGTTTTCTGAGTGTATAAGCTGTTAAATCATTTTTGTCTCCTCGCTTAGAGAATAATTGGTGGCCAGTAGATTTAAAAAACATATCAATTGAAAACTGATTGCATCAGTAACGCCATCCATTTTTGTCATGTGGTCTACTCCAAATAATTGATTTACATTTATGAACACTGCACCCAAGCAACGAACGCTTGACACTAAGGAAAACAATTTCATAACTATTCGCTTCCGTAATACATAATTCGAAATCACTTTAATTAAATTTTAAATCGAAAATCACATTAATTTTCCGAGAAGTTTAATTAGTAGTTTCACATTACACTTTCTCATCCATCATTAGAGTTGCCCAGATTCGTCTCCAGCTCATTGAAAGGTTTTCGGTTGGAAAGAGTTAGTTATGGCGCCACGACCACTCCCAGTCCATTCATAAAGTCTGAAAAGATCGGTCAGTGAATTGGGCGTATGTGTATGATTTTTTCCCGTAGGTCAGATCTAGTCTGATCGTTTCTGGTCGGCGGTGGTTAGGTTACGTTCATCTAGCATCTCGCAAAAGACATCAATAAAGAATGAAACAAATGAAATGCGGCCGACAAAAAGATTCAAATGGAACAGGTACTAATCCGGACATCATTAAGGGGCTCAAATAACATTGCGAGATATGTCTATGGAGGAGCAGTAACATCGGGCTGATGCGGGCATGCCTCGGAGAAGTCAACAAATTGGTTCTGTGTTTCAGTAATGTCAAACTTCTTGTAAGATCGCAACTTGGCTTGATCGCTGTTGTGTTTTTCTTTCGGGATTTCGATGATCTCAAAGTAAACCGCTTGGCGACTATGCCTAGAGCCTGAAGCGAAGACAATTAGATAGACCCTACTCATGCCGAATATATTCTTCCTGCTATTAATTACACTGAAAGCAGGAAATGTGGTTGTATCTGATGACGGCGGGGAAGATATGTGTGTATTGTACAGGAAATGGTGAATGAGAGGTGCTGGTGATCTTAATGTGCTCACATGAAAGAACATTATGGAGCTTAAGCTGTCAATTTATTTCCATGTTCTCTCAAATTAAGTGCACAGAGATCTCTAGACATAACTTTAAATTCAATAATTTAGGAGTTTGCACATCTGAAGAGCAAATATATTACCTGATGGATTTGTTTGTTTGCGAAAATTCATTTGGTGTAAAATACTAATGAGATTTAATTACTAGTGTTATTAAAAGCACTTTCTCGTGGCTTCCTTAGTGTCTATTAACTGAGTCTCTAAAACGCGATCCTTTATAGAAAAGTCCAAACTTACCCTAAGTGAAGCAAATCATAGTGCTGTAGAACAAATGACCCGATGAAGAGAAATTTTCAACAAAGACCTACTTCATTTCCATGGGCTTACATATGTTCATATAATTCACATGCATGTCCTCACGCATTGCCTAGAATACGAGGCCACCTTATCGAATTAATGCGTGAATGACATAGTGCCTGTAACATTCTTTTATTTGACCGTATTATCGCGTATAAAAGACCATAAAAATTAATACAAAACATGTCAGAGAAGATATCAACGCGGACGATACCATGCCAATCCAGTCAGATACCACCTGAGAGAATTTATAGCAAAAAGGTTGACTAGGTGAGGCCATAACGATTGCTCCGTAACCGCAACTTGACGAGGTTTCATTTTTGCCCTCTGAACATATCCGAGATCTTACGTTCGCCAGCCAGTCAGCTAGAGCACAATCTACGCCCGAAACGTACAACACGTGAGTTGAGATGAAAGAAACCGCGCCGCTGGCGCCAAAAGGATAAATCATACTCTTTTAACTCATACTCGAAAATAATTCATTTCTACCTTTCGTTTGACCATTTCGAACCGAGCTGACTTACTGAGATTCAGGCTCAGACTCAGGTCGAGCTCATCCAGGTCCACCAGTCCGACTCTGATCCAGTTGTGACTGTTTACATGCAACTCGAAATCGTTTTTTCCGTACGTTTCTTTCTTCGAATGGGTGTCTTCAGGTGGGAAATGATGTTGCTTGGTGGACTTCTGCGGGCTTGTTTTCTAACGTGACTCGAAGGGATTTGTGTGAAGTGTTGCAAAAGAATCTTGCAAAATTTTTTTGTTGCGCCTAGAAGTCTAAATGAGTTTTATGTTTGCGGTGTGTCTGCGCTTCTGCTTCGCTAATTGGATGCCGCGGTCTGTCTGACCTTGTTGTTTGTGGGATAGACCGCGCAATTTGTTGCACACAAATGTTAGGTAACATAGATATTAGATAGCTTTTAAACGCTGGTGTTTCATTTTTCGATCAAAGTCACCTTTTGGAGTTTTCCACCCAAGATACTTCCGAAACCCCAGATATTTATTCTCATCGAACTCCGATACTCCTGAGCATCACCTCCAAAGCAGATCTTCTGCGATCATTAAACTTTTGGCAATAAAAAAAGTGTGTGTTCCTCGCACTCGATAAACTATTTGTCAATACGAAGCAATCGAGTGTCAACAAGTACAAAAGGTGTGAAAACAACTCGAATGAAGTGATGACGGAGCACTTTGCTACGGCTGTGACCGAAAAGATTGAGATGTGAACATGGCAGTTCTGCCGCCCAGTCCAGCCCGGACCCCTGCACGAGTCGACATTTCGTGCCTCTCAATAAGATCTAATAAAGATCGGCCATAAAATTTACCTAGTGAAAAATGATCGTGAAATGACAAACAGAAATTTCACTAAACATCTTCAGATAAGGAGGTGCAGGTTCACAAGTTACGAAGCGTGGCGGTGATAAACAGAATGCGATGATGGCTGATTTTCGAAAGGAGGCTTGGTGTCTTCATTTTTCCGAAGATCAAGTAGCGTTTGTTCGAATCAGATTCAGATACATAATTTGAACTACCGTTTAATAGCTTCGACCGGGAAGACGTAAACGTACTTTCAAGTAAAGCACTGGCTCTGTAGTAGAGGGCTATGAGGTGATCAGGCGGAAAATATGGTGTAATGATGGATTAAAAGTGCGGTATATGAGAAGTACGTAAGGCTTGTATTTTTGAGAAATGTTTATTGGATTTGCTCGATTTCGACGGATTTGCTATGGTCAGTTAGAAGACAATTTGGCAATTATCTACGCAATAGCGTGGTGCTACTATTGCGTCACTAGTGGTTAACCTTTTTGTTTTTCGTGTTTACTTTAGTTTCGATAGGATACTCGTGTGAGAGTGACGAATTGATTTATGGGATTTGTCATGAGAAAATTCCTTTCGATAATTTTCGTGACTGTTTACGGATATAAACCAGGTTACAATATAGCTTTATAATACTATAACCTTTTTTAAATTACATCAGAGCTCAAATTTTTCTAATTCTTACTTTTGCTTTCGATTTTCAGTGTTCGTTTTTTACACATTGAAACTAGTAGATGCTCCAGAGTGAATACATTTTTCAGCTTGAAACTTTTGACATTCAAAAGCTGAGATGGGAGTCAACAGTATTTGGTCAATAATATAGCCAATGTGATAAATAGCTTCGACTGATGTATATTTCAGCCAGTGCTGTGGAATAAGGAAGAAAAATTTGTGTGTCCGACTCGAATCACGAGCCTCTTAGCATTAGTAGGTCGACTTATGACTCTAAAAATTCCTCGCTAAGCTAAGCCTAGAAGATGGGGATCCTTCTTTGTCTTACAATTAGATCATATTTTCCTATTAGTTTGTCTGTTTTATTAGTATTAAAATATAAGCCCTACGATGTGTTTTTAGACATATTTATTACAAAATGCCAAAATACTCATTTTTCTTTCCACATATAAATGTAAAAACACAAAACAAATTTAATTCTAGCTAGTTCTTTGAAAAAACGCTTCAATCAAATCTGACTTCTCAAATCTAACTGGGAGAAAACAGGCTTTCCACCGATACTTAAATTGAGGCATTACTATGACGAATAACGACCAACGCTGCATTTTTGGCATTTTCGCGGAACTTCTATATGGCAAAACTGAACTGTAGGCAACAAAATCAACTTAAATTCCAATTTCATCAAATTCATACTTCATAATAAAGAAAAAGGTTGTATCATTGCAAATATAAGATTTCTAAAATAATGCTTGAAAGAGAATGTGGCTCCAAAAAGTCACATGACTCCGTAAATAGACTATACAGGAAATTACGAGATATCACACTTAATGTTATACCCTACATTTAAAAATGGCGAGTTATGTTTCGGGCAGAAAAGGGTACATTTTAGACATTGCAGGAAAGCAAACAGGGCCTTCGAATGTGAGAAAGATGGACAGAGGAAAATTCTCACGAGGAAACTGAAGGAGCTGACGAGAGGAAAGGATACCATGAAAAAGAATGCTGTAGAAATGGTGCCAAACTATGTGGTGAACAAGTCTATGGTCCAACTAATGAAGAACAAATGGAACTGCTTAGCCAGGGTCTGATTTTGCTGTCAAGGAAAAAACATTTCCAACAGAAGACTTGGTAGTAGACATCGAAGCAGCGATATAAAGCCTTCCCGAAGAGAAGAAAACAAACATTAGAGGTAATGTGGCTTAGCTCATCAGGAAGGAAAGCAGTAAGAGGTGAAATGCTGGTAACGCATAAAAAAATGCTTAAAGAGTTGGCTACCAAACCGGTCTTTTATACCAAAGCACATACATGAAACGCCGTGGTCATAATGAGTAAGGATGAATATGGCGGATCATGAAAAAGTTCAACAGTGTATTACCACGAGCTAAGGAAAGATCCTTTACCAGACTCTATCAAACAAGTGGTAAGAATCTTGAAAGAGTCCAAAGAGAGACTATTGGAGATGTCGACAATCTACGGGTCTCAAACCCGGCTTTGTCAAGAATTAAGTGCTTTGCAAAGATAGACAAAAAATGGAGTGAGCTATGAGAAACTATCATCGCTGCAAACGCTTCAACAAGGAGAATCGCAGAATGGATTCTTGACGAATGTTGGGTCTTAGGTAAGATTAGTGATAGAACAGTTAATAATTAAGACAAGGTGATAGAGCGGCTCAGAAGACTCGCAATAATGGAGGAAGATGAGCTGGTTTTTATCATTTGATGTCATACTGGTAAAACAAGTACTCGCGTTCTTTGAGAAGAGAAGAATAGCTCACCAGAGGGGAGAAAGAGGGTAAAGTACTATTTGAAACCTATTTGGGTTTGTATGAGTGAAATTTGCTTTAATTTCAGAGGGATGTATTTTAAAGCTGTATATATAAGGTCCCGCCATCGGAAATCTTTTATCACCACTTATAAGTGAGATATTTATGGACAGACTGGAAAAGAAACTGCATGTAGAAGGTTCGCTTCTCCATGTATATATGAGATATGTAGATGACATCTTAGCTATCGTAAATAAATATGCCTTGGCAGAAACTTTGGAGAAGCTGAACCCAGCACATAAAGGTATCCAATTGTGAATGGAAGTTGAAAAAAAAACCAGGATTGGATTTGATGATCATCAGAAAAGAAGGTCTTCTTGTGATTAATATCTAACGAAAGACCACATACACTTAAATACCATCCACATCTGATCATTTACATTCCCACAAAATAGCACCCTGTAACTCGACGATTCACTGGCTATTAACAGTGCCCATAGATCAGGAAAGTTTTAGTCCAGAAGCTAAATATATTAAAGATACCGCGAGCAAAAATAAATTTGGCGAAAAATGAATTTCAAAAAAAGAAAGATAAAATGCACCATGATTTTTTAACGATGCTTTTTACACAGGAAAATCAAAAAACAGCCATTCCAATAATTTTTTTCGTAAATTTTTAAAAAAGTTCGGGTAGTTTTGGAAGGCTTTGATATAAAGGCAGTTCTGACCAGTAGGACCAAAAAAATTAGGTGCTAAACTATATCACGTAAAAGACAAAAAAAAGATTAAAAGGAAAAATATGAAATAAACAGAATTACATGCCCAGAATGCGACAAAGTATACATTGGTCAAACAAAACGATTGGTTGGTGTTGGACTAATGGAAAATAAGCGGGAAGCAGACATAGCAAGGAAAAAAAAACACAGTGGTAGTACGATAAGCAGTAGCAAAACACATCCTGGAGGAGGAGCACAACATTACTTGGGACGGGAGGTATAGCAGGTACGAAAACTAGATGCGTACAAGAGCCTGGGTAAAGATAGTGGTCTAAAAGCTTACAAGATCCAATTGATGCAAGTTAAAGCTGTAGACCATCGTATGTTCGGAGAATGGGCCGAAAATTAACTGTTAGTTAGCCGTCTGTTTTGCGAGAAAATTTTGTTCAGCGACGAGGTTAATTAGAGCGAAATTGCCACATCTGGAGCGAGGAAATCCCCGTAACCTTATGGAGACACTGATGTATCCACATTGCATGCTGGTTGCATCAAAGGGCCATAAATCTTCAAAGATGAACACAGCGAGCGCCTTATTATCAATGCCGACCGTTACAGAACGATGATAAGCCAGTTTTTGTTCCCAAATAAGCATCGCTGGCAAAGTATTGTAATAACTGAGTATTTTCATCGCTTATGTCATAGGAGATGCCACTTTCAAAGTTTAACAAGACACACATTCGATAATGAATATGAGTAACAAGGAATTTAATTTCGTAAATTTTAAATTCATACAAGTATTAACCATGAACATCTATGAATTTCACTGGATTTTCGGACCACGGCCTTCGAAATCGGTTGATTGTAATAATGAGCACGTGTTGTACACTCAAAATCTGAATGATTCCTTTGCTTTTCTTCGAATATTAGTGTTTCTGGGGGTTCTGATGCGTTAGAGTTTTTTTTAGTGATTAAATTAACTTTGAAGGATAATTTTTTTCTTCTTGGGGATTCCTGGTGGTTATTCACGAAAAGAATAAAAATTCCGATGGATCAATTTGAACAAATGGTGAAATTTTCTCAACAACGTGTAATGCGAAACTCGTATTAAAATTTCACATCACAAATGCCATCTTGCAAGTTCAGGTCACTTCGTTAGTTACATACGAACCGTATTTTATTTTATTACAGGTATTTAGTAAAACTAGGATATCCGGTGGTAAATAGGCGATAAAAATGGCTGATTCATGAAAACACGGAGTTTTTTTAAACCTGGTTTCCATTTCTTAATGAAAATATAAATACTTTTCTTTGTGTCTCTTTACAATAAGCTTTGATCTGATCGATTAAATTCTCTATGACTGTGTCAGCGAAGAAGTAGGATTGAAATTTGCTGCGGTTTGTACTCGCTGCGTGTTCACGAGCGATCATATACTATGTATCTGAACCTACACAATTTTCAATTAATATACGGATCAAAGTCTAATTTCAATCTTCTTAGAAAGAAATCCATCTTAATACTGCACATGATTGATATCTTCACATTTCAATTAACCGTGAATAAGTCGCGTATAAATGCAACTTGTTAACACCATTATTAATAACTTCATTCCACCATAACAATGCTCGTACAGCCCGAAGACAGCTCTATGAATTAGCCTACATTATAGCTTTCGAGATAAGCATCCATTTCAATAATATTATTCAAATAAACATCAAAATAAATGACTTGACGCCGCCACAGTCATTAAAAGATCTTTTCAAAGAATCGTTCTGATGAACGACGGTGGCGGCGACGCCGATTGCCACTTTTTTTAAGAACTTTTTGTTTCAACAACGCGGCGGTAGACTAACACCGGCCATCATAAAAGTCAAAAGATAAATCATAAAAAATTGTTCACAATTTGATTTTTGCTCCTCAACTCGTCTCAGTCAGATGAGCTTCGATTCCGTGTGCTTTGATTTGATTTAGTTGTTTTTGAATGGTATTTGTTCGTTTCTTGTCGAACTGATAGTGCTGTAGTAGACTCGTCATCTGTCTGAGAAAAAAGTTATTCGAATCAAGATCACTCTTCAGAATTACATTTTGAGACGCGCTTTGTAGATTTGCGTGTGTGAAATGTCTTATCGAATGATATTGAAAAAAGTAAACCGTAAACAAAGATATTGAAGAGGATGTTGTAGCAAGTGGACTTGACAGAGGGCTTAGTGGTGATGAGTGAAGGATGTGTGCTTAGTGTATGACTATCAGCCGGGTTTTCAGCACAGGCATTAAAATAACAAATGCCGAAATATTTCCCTAAATAGGTGACATAATCAATATGTCGAAAACTCATCAGCTTTTTTCTCTATGTAGCTCTGAATGAGTTTCCACAGAAGTAGCTATATCTGTCTGAAAAATATACTCTACAAAATTCTCCACAATCCGATATTTATTTTACACAACCCTATCTATGAGAATGGCAGTCACTGTCGGTTTCTATAGCAATGAATTCGAGAAAAAACAATTCAGTTTTCCCGATATTTGTTTATTGGCAGGTTGAATTAATGACCTAGTTAAAAAGTTCCGACTTTTAATTATTTTCAGAAAGGTTTCAGATCTTCGCTGCCGGGAGTATTTTACGAATCGTTGAAACACATCATAAAACATCGCTCATAATATTTTTCTGTGAAACTAAATAAAAAAATTGAAACCATGTTCAATTTTTTTTGTATTTATTTTCACCATAGCATCACAAAAACCTATGAGTATTTGCATTTAGCTTATTTTACCCTATGAAAGAAGCTTTAATTATGTTTGATACTTATTACTTCATGCTTAATTCGGAAGAATGTGGTATGCAAATAAGTGGCAGCAAATGTTTCTTCCGAGAAATTTCCAATACTCACATTCAAATAATTACCTAAAATTATTTGAATATATACTACAGGAAACGATACGACGCTGCATCTTCCAAGTTGCTCCGATCACTCTTTTACAGCTGTAAAGAGCACGCAGTGTTTTGCGAGCCCTTTCCGCTATATTTTCCTGCCATAAAAGCTTGGATTCCGCAATAAGTCCCAGATATTTTACATCGTTTGTGAAGCTTACAGGAGTTCCATCCATTAAGTTTCGGTAGATCGAAGGATGGCATCATATGCTTCCTCCTGAAGATTAATAGTTCGGTTTTGTTAGGATTAGTACTAAGGTCATACTCCTGATACTATTGCAAGAGAATATGCAAATAAATTTCCCTGATATGGCAATGGCATCTTCATATGCTATCACTTTACATCCAATTTGATCAAGCTTTCTTATAAGCTCATTAACTGTTAAATTACAAAGCAAAGGAGACAGAACGCCGTACTGAGAAGTGCCCGTATATACTACTCACTTGATAGTTGAGCTACCCAATGATCTATAAATGAGACTGATCTATAAATTCTACTAGCTGCTGATTATCATTCAGATTTTGGAGAACATTTACAATTGCGTGAGGATGCACATTATTGAAAGCTCTCACGGTATTTTTGAATAGCGTTAATTTGACTTTGTAATTTGACCAGTTGTTGAGTCTTTTGACAAGATTAAACTCCTTTCTGCATTCGATCCGAAGAGCCGCAAGCTCTCTACTCCAGCATTGGGGTTTCTTTTTTCCCTATGGATCTAGTTAAACTGCACGATTTTGAAGCAGCATTGTTAAATGTGGCGGTTAAAAAGTGCATTGCATGATCCAGTTCAGTGCAGAAAGCTGGTCAAAAGTTCAAGCGAGGGATTGCTTCCAAATGTTGCAATCCTCTTAAATGGAATTCCATGTACATGTGCTCTGAGAGTGAAAACTCCTGTTAAACTCTCTATCTCGTTAGATGATCCGCAGCGTGCCCACTTATCTATGTTATTTCTAAAACCTCACTTCTGTTGGAGGTTCTCAACGTAGATTCATTGCCAATATTTGCAATAGCAAAATTACAAGAAAGGATGAATTTATATAATGGTTCACTTCTTTCGTTGGTGTCTGAATTGCCCCATAACTCATAATATGCGTTTGCCACTGCACCTATTATTAGCGGGATCCATCGTGTATTTGCGGCAGCTGTTCATCGTTTGCCATATAACATAAAGCGACCCAAAATGACTTGACTTTGGCTCATGTCGGTCACAATTACAATAATTTGGAGTTTGAAAGAAACAAGAATATTCCAAGACTTCTTGATGAGGATGCAGGCTCTTGGGGGACATAAGTCTGTATCCGTCATTGTGTAATCCACAGACACGGTGCCTAACGATTCATGGATCTTGAATGAGAACTATATCCTTTGTAGGTTTGCACAAATGAAGGAGAAGTGTAGCCGAAGCCGCCTTGGAATGGTGAAGGGTAAGTTGCAGAATCTTCACTCTTTTTGATCACGGTGCTATCTAGACCCTCATCAAATCCTATGGCCATCAGCTCCTCCTTACTTGATTGGAGGTCCAAAAGATTAAGACAGCAACCTAGCTCAGAGCCTGTGCAAGTCTCAGGCATATCAACACTGAAAAAACACATGGTGCCAGACGCCATAATTTATGGACTTCTGGCGCCATGTACATAGCCGATTTGGGGATTGTGATAAAATATAGCACCACATTCCATAGTACATGGCGAAAAGTACATAGGAGCAGACGCTATGCTTGCCATGTACTATAGCCCTCCACGCCATGTGTTATGGTTTTCCACGCTATGCACCATGGTCCTCTACGCCATGTATTATAAAGGTCTAACAAAAAATTTAACTCTTAAAATATTTGCACGCATGCTTAACAGCAGATACGTATACCTCCATATCATTTTTTTTTAAAATTTCTTTATTTATTTTTTTTTTTAATTTTTTCTTTTCCTTTTTATCTTTTTCATAGTGCTTCCCAGACAACTAGCTTGTTTGGATAAGAGGCAGTACAACGTTTTTCGTGCCAACGTCACGTGGTATTTCCAAGTGGTCCCCGATCTTAGTACTAACTGCGACCAACACTGCTTACCTTCGGTGATCTGACGAGAATCGGTTATTCCAATGTGGTATGGCCGTACATTCAAATATATTTCAAATAACGAACAATATCTAAATTCGCTCACCTATAAATGAAGCCATATTACATGGCTCATGTAATTTCTGCGTCATGTAATTATGGCGCTGGGAGCCATACTGCATGGCTCAGGGTACTATGTACATAGAGTGTGGGACCATAAATGCTGCGCCATGTTACATGGCACCACACGCTATGTAGATTCTGAAATTATGGCGCTGGGAGCCATTATTTATTATTATTTATTATTATTATTTATTATTATTATTGAACACATTTAAGTGTATAAGCTCAAAACATAACTAATTTTGTTGCCACGGGCCTTTAACTTAAGAAGGGATTCCTCGTTGATGAGAATGGGGGCTTGGCGTCAGTCACCTGAAAGCTCGCTGACCTTGGCCAACTTACAGTCGCTTACAGGTAAGTCATCGTCACTAAGCTTCATTATTTCCAAAATATCCTCAGGTAAGGAGGTTTTGATGGGGATCCTTGCCCTGGATCGCGGCTTACTTGGAATATGGTGTCTGAGCACCACTTTCAATTTCGCACTCTCACACAATTTGCTTACCGCTGGTCTCTACAAGTCTGCGAAGCACTGATCCTGACAGGTTATTAGTTTAACTCAAACTTGATGCAATCCAGCATCGACCTATCTCGGAGATGGCCTAAGATTTTCTTTAATTAAATCTTTGAAGCCTGAAAGGAGTGCTTTCTGTACAAGTTGTGTAGCGAGATGATGCCATCGTTTTTGCTTTAACCGATGACTGGCCTTACCAGACACTCTTTGGTTGTTTTGTTAAACGGCTGAATTAACGTCTCCAGCCAGAGTTACGGGCAAGGTACCTATGGATAGTGGAGCAGACTTTCAAGCTATTTCTTCTCCTGATAACAGTAGAGCAAGTCTTCTAGCCGCTTCTCGTTCATTATTAGGCGACTTGCCGTAGAAGTAGTCACCCCATTGACTGCAGGAACTGAGGTTGAATTGGGGAATTCAGAATTCTGTCCAACACGTTTCAATTTTTTTTTCCTACACGTTTCAAAACTCAATTCCATTATCTTAAGCGGGCGCCAAACAATGCGGTGAACGTTTGATTCAAACTCTTGCCTCCAACGTTTGAGTCAAACGTTGGACGATTGACATGGCAAGCGCTCTGCTACACGGTGGATCGAATTCTTGATCCAATACATTTGATTCCAGTGTAGGTTCAATTTTTCGTGCACATTGATTTTGTATCATAAATTATATTACTTTTGTTAATTTCAATTTAATTGATGGCACGCAATGGATAACCCAATACAACGATTATAATATTAATCTAGAATGATTTTTAAAAATAATTATCTATTAAAATTTAAATTGATACTTAATTAAAATATGTAAGCAATAAAAATTCATACCTGTCAAAACACAACAAAAATCTGATTCAATCGTTGCAACGAATCGTGTAGCAGTTCACCAAATGTCTTCCAATCACACATTCCAGTGACGAAAAACCCTTTGAAGCGGACAAAAAGACCGACAACAGACCGAACATGTTCCAGCGCGTACATTGGACGCTGGATATTGGGCACTGGTAGCTGGCGCATCGGCAACACGATGCGTCCATCCATCAAGTGTCTAACGTTGGAGGGTGTTGGTAGCATCGTTTGGCGCCAGCTTTAGCCCTTTATAGGTGCATTTGCTCAGAGCTAGATTGGTGCTAGTCAAGAGTCCAACTCAACTGAACCTACACCACCAATTTAATGACTACGAAACTAAGAGCGTTTTCTGAGACCCACCACGGTTTTATTACGACGGAGGTAATAATCTTAACTTGGAGCCGTTCACGAACAGATTTCACTCTTCCGCTACTAGTCCAGTGCAAAGATCATAGTCAGGATCAAAGAATAGTCAAGAGACAAAACCAAGGTTGTGACGAGATTAGATCATTTGGCATCACTCAGGATGCACCGCGAGGAGGCGATCTGACTACATTCCAAACTTTTAGCTGTAAAATATGGTATTTTTCTTTGTCCCAGCAAAGGCAATGCTAAACTTTGAAATACTTAGCTCTGTTTCGGAAAATAGAAATTAAGTTTTGGGAAAGCTCGCCTTTTTTTGTAAATTGAGTGCTCTTTGTGTATCATATATTTTCCTGATCTTATTAATATCTCAGATGATGATTTTCATTCCAATGAATGAATTATTTTATCTGAATTCAAACATATTCATAAAAAGAGGTTTTCTTTAGAATCTTCTTTAACGTGTTGAGAGTTAAATATGCTAGTCAATTTTTTGATGGATAAACATTTTACGAAAATATGCCCAAATGTAATTTTTGATTTGAAATAATAAATCTAAAAATAGTACTTTCATAAACTATGTAGGCTCTTAAAAACTTCGTCTAAACTCGAATCTTAAGTACAATTTTACACGGCTCGACTCAAATTGAGTTCAGCGAGAGGAACTGTTTACGCTGATTTGTATGTTTATACCATTAATTTTTTGACGTTTTTCTTTTGCTTATCCTTATTTTCACAGAAATGGCATGAAAAGTCGCGGATAAGTGAGAATTTTCGAATATTTAGTGAAAATTTAAAAGAAATGTTCAAAGTGCATGTTTTGGCTGTAAAATTAAGATTGACCAACTATGGTAATGTTTTGACTTTTTCACTAAGAAATACTACCATTGAATTTTCGAACATAAGTGATCTTGTAGTGACATAAAACAATCAATGTTTCGACTCCGAAAGTTAAGAAACTTTCGCGGGAGATAAATAAAAAAATGTTCTACTCCTATAACTTCCAACGCAGCTATCGAATCGAAACGAAATTCACAAGTTAAGTTACTGACACTTTGTTGATGACAAAATGCATAATTTTACTTTTGATGCGACAAGATCTAGCACCGCAATCGAGTTATCGTATTCCATAAATTTGATAATTCGATAAAAATATGTTGAATATTTTGAATCAGTAACAAATTAATAATATGGTTATACATCATTGGAGAATAGCTCTAAATTACGCTAATCGATTTTTTTTTTAAATTTGGCCCACATAAGATATAGAATATTTCTTCGTTTTTTTTACTACACTGAAAGAAAAATCTTGGTAAAATCACCAATTTTCCTTAGTTGTTTTTGCGTCAACTACGGGCTATAGTTAAAACAACCATAAAAAAATAGTTGATTACTTTTATGCACCATGACGCGTGGTTGTTAAACAACGTCCGTGGTGCAAAAAAAATAAGCAACCACAAACAATGGTATTCCAACAATATATATAGTACGCAGTGTGCATAGTATGCAGTACGGAATTATGTTTGTTGAATTTAGCATTTGTATGGTAACGCGCACAATGGCTGTGGCTGAATTTGCCGCTGCGGCAGAATTTACCAAATTTCTAATTTTGCCGCACCGCTAGCTGTCATACCTACCATAGGTTGGCATCACTACTAGGTTGAATGGTCTAATAGACAAGCAATGGCTGATTTGTATTGTGACAAGCCAAGCTAATCCTCGTACAACAGGATTTAGCAATACAAAAAACAAAAAAAAAATGGATGTATTGCCGCAGCCCACTGCGTTTGCCACAGTGGAAGACATTGTCATGTGATTAACTTATAAAGCGTCATGCAACGTAATATAAAGACTTCACCGCATAATATGGATATGAATTATATCGAACAGCAAACCGAACACAATTTTGCCATGTAGTATATGAAACTTCTATGACAGAATAGGAGTACGAGTATGAGGAGTATGGAAAATCAACAGTTTTCCTTAGTTGTTTTTGCATCAACTAGGGCTATAGTTAAAACAACCATAAGAAAATTGTTGATTACTTTTATGCACCATGACGCGTGGTTGATAAACAATTTCATTCGGAGCATGAAAAACGTCCAAATGTTGAAACTATTCTACTTTGCGTAGAATAATTCCAAAGACGTTGCTCACTGAATTACGTTTGCTGAAATCAACTATTGCGAAGTAGTTTAAGTACCATAAAAACGGTTGATAATTCGAAACGTTGAAGTTTTGAGTGAATTGATGAATATTTTTCTATTTATCAACTAATTTTCGTGGCTATGAAACAATTAAAACAGTTGATTTCATGAACGTTGTGATATTTTTTGTATAACCAGAACCAACTACTTTTATATCGTTAAATTAACTATATTAACATAATAAAAATAACTATTTTCCGTAGTTCGTTTAACGATTTTGAATGAATCGTTGCAATACTATTAAAAATAGTTGAACCAACCAAGAGTTTTTCTTTCAGTGTAGCAAAACTTATAGCACGTGTACCCAAAAGAACAGTTTGAGTCGTTAGCAAGAAACTTGCGTGGAAAGCTTATATTTATTCCAAACAAAAATTGCCAATTGCATGAGGTCAGAGCGTCCGATAACTGATATTTCTGCAATCAAATATGATAAACGAGGCAAAAACATAAATTTCGAGGCATTAAATATTTGTAACTTTATGCTTATAATAAACACGCTATGCAATTTTATTACATTGCAAAGTGCGGTTTATCATGATAAGTAAAGTTCATTGGATCAAATTAGCTCGAAGTCAAGTGATCATCGTGGTAGTCTTTATTAAATTTATTAAAAAAACCATAATTCACAGAAAAAGTGTGCTCAAATTAGTGATGTTTACTATTAAATTACCCTATTTTTTGAATGTCATGTATATGTATATGTTATCTCCGGTATCATGTGCATTTGTTAGAATTTAAATCATTAAACGTTAGAATTTAATTTTGGTTTCGGCTAGTTGACTAAAATATCAGATACAGAGCTCTTCCACAAACAAGGAAACAAAACATTTTATGAGATCACACAACCATTTCATATCGGCAATTGGATTCATTAATAGTTTTCTTCTAAATCTGAATGGCGTAATATCTTCATTTCTTCAATGACGCTCGGTAGTACAAGCCTTAATTACTCCTACTGATTACCAATTTTTAACAGAAGCTCCAGAAGCTCTCCACACCGATCACGTGATGTTCGCATTTAGTCAAAGGTTCAAAAACCCTCTCACAGCCAACAATTCCAATTTCATTCATAAGTCGCTTCCCGACAAAGCACTTCTCGCAACCGTGATCGCTTCTATGAAGCAAAAAAAACTAAAATCAAAATTCTCTCAATTTTTCACGAAATCCAACAAATTGTGTCTTTAATCATCCTGGTAGGTCTCGATGGTAGAGCACCGAAAACTTACCACATATGGAAAAAATTAACGTCTAATTTGCTACTATCATTTCCGAGTCGAAATGCCGACAATCACAACATGATCACAACACGACCGCAGCATAGTTACAGGCTTCTCCACTTGGCAGTTTACCTGGGCAATCCTATTGATTTGAGTTTCCGAGACTAATTAGAAAGTTGGGAGTCTTGTTTTAGTGGTAGCTTTTGAAGCTGTTTGGATAGTGTGCGGGCTAAAAGTTCTAGTCTGGTTTTTATAGCGGTTTGGGGTAAGATTAAACTAACGATTTTTATAAAATATTGCGCTTTTATGAGTGAAGTTACACAATTAAAGTTCTAAGGCGATATAATTTATAAAATAAAGCGATTAATCGCGGCTAATTCTGAACCTGTCACTCTCTGATATTGGTATCAAATTCGAAGATAACAAAATGGTTTGGTTTTCTAAAATTAATACCTCAAACAATAATATTACGTTGTGTGGACCAAACTTTAAGCTATCAGCACAATTAGTCAGAAACTTTAATCATCGAAACGTGCAATGGCTATTCCCAAACTCACCTCTACCATCATGACGTTTGCATCCTCACGGTCAGTATGCTGGCTTGCTGGGGAGTTCCTGCTGTGATTCGAGCTTACCGAATACGCTGACCGCTATACGACCAGCCTTAAAATCTCAAGATGCTCTCGAACCCTGGCAGGGTGTCCCAGAAAAACAATAGTGGATCTTCGTCGATCACACTTCGGAGGTGCCCCGGAATTCAAACAAGCCGCCACCAGCATGGTGCCCCGATTTGAATTATAAACGCAGCGAACAGGTTGTAGCGGTGCTGCCGTTGCACAGTTACGCCGACGGTTTTGTGGAAAAGCGTGCATGGAAGTAAATTGGTCGATTCGTACGTTTGAACCATTAACAGGTATCAAAACGAGTCCGCAACGGCCCAAATCTAATCGAGAACGATCCCATAACAATGGATGTCGCAGCACGAAATTTAGGATTGTTCTTTGATCGGAAACGATTTGTTTTGTCTCGCGAGACATTTTATTACAGGATTATTTTGATAATCGGAGAGCTAAGTCAGTTTATGTGACTTTTATGATGATGGCTTGATCAATAGCTTTTATTCGAAGAAGTGAAAATTTGTTATTGTTCGTTAAGGAATTCGAAATTAGGCGCTAAGACTATCCGTAATATGAAATCAGGAAAAGTTGAGAACTGAAAAATACTCGTATGTCCTTAAGGTGTAGGGCCCTGTGTGCACCTTGAATAAAATTGAAGTTATCGTTGTGAGCAGTAAACCCAATCAGTTACTAATTGAGCTCGAAAATAGTTTCTGAAAATAGCACAAATCAATGGGTTTTTTGTTTTTTTTTCGAATCTACTTTAGGGACATCGGTTTAAGTATGTATTTTACAGTTTATAAATCATTGCTATTTCATTGAAACGTATTTAAACTACCTCACTCGTGCGTAGTATCGTCTATGGCTTTTATGATTTGACACCTGAAATAAGATGTCCAGTTAAATAACAAATCACTGAGAACAACAACTCTATATCATTAAACCAATACGCTACCTGTTCAAATCATTCTTAGCCGTGTTCCATGTGTTCATTAAATTATTTATTTATCTGTTCTTTTAACCCTTAGGCACTAAAAAAACAATAATCAAACACAGCCTCAATGTGTCTGTTTTGTTCCACGAAATAGCCAAAACCAATTAAAAAGCAATTCTACGAATGAGCTACCAGCGATATTCTTGTTTCTATGGGCGTATATACATATGAGCTTACGTCATATGTTTTTTACGAGAATAAATATATTTTTTAGCCAGATTTAACTTCTACTGTATCAATGAATCTGCAACCGATGTCATTAAAGAGACGCAACAAACTATAAAATCTAAGCAACCGCCGAATCGCCCCTGGGGTTTTCTTTTGTACCTACATATGTGACCACACTTGATTTTGTTCTATTGAGATAGATAGGTGAGTGGGCTGTGACACTTAAGTGCTAGCGGCTTTAATAATATATTTTAACTAGGGGTTAAGAAACACATCTATCTAAAATGAGTAAGTAGTTTTTCGTTAATGATCGATTTCACAAGATAGATAAATAAATAAAGAATGAAACTGAAAGCTTATTGTAAAGCTCACCAAATCAGAAGCATCGCTATTAAATTTAAAGTCATATTAATTTATTTGAGCTGTATAAAAATCTTTGCAGTTATGTTAAATCTGTCACCTAAGTAATATTCAGGTGACAGCATACTCCAGAATACTGGAACACCTATTCCTCCTGTAATTTTTTATTTGAACGAGTGTTAAAAAACCTTGAAAAGGTATCCTGTGGACGATTCAAGTTCATTTGAGATTCAAACTCACCAAAAAACATCATTCGCTAACCACGGAAAAGCAATGATTTCTGCTACTAGCCCCTACCAGGTGCTCCACCTGCTCACTGCCGTTCTGACAGTCTTTCAGGAGACTAAAGGGCATTCTTTCTCTTTTTTAAGCACTATTATACCAGTTCCACATAAACTGGTCCAGATGACCAAGTCTCATCTGATCGTAGCATTGTCTCCATGATTGTCTCCGGCGTTGCAGGTCCAATTGTAGAGATAAGCGTGTGATAAGCCTTGTGAAACGGACGCACAGAAAAAAGATATGCAAAGCGTCATCACTTTCCTTAACACAATATTTGCAGAACTCCGTCTTGACTTTCCCCATTCTGAAGTAGCTTTGGCCCGATAGAAATTAATTTCACCGTGGTCGCGATTAAGCTAAAGTTTTAAGGCGCAAATATGCCTGATCGTCCATGGCCTCCTCCAGCTCGTAATCCACCGCTCCTCAGAAAGCTTAAGTGTAGGTGGTCTGTCTTGTTTGAACCTTTACTATTTCTCTTCCCACTTCTGCTCTGCTCAAGAGTACGACCCTACGTTCATTCGCTAATACATAGACCAATTGTGATGACTCCCGCTAGAACTAACATGGCGTTTCCTGAAACTGTTCTGTAGCTGCTTGCGATTCGCAGAGCTTCCCTACGCTGGACGCTCACCATCCTGGCTGGATACTTTTCAATCATTAACGCAGTGATCTATATATCCGCACCATACAGCAGCATTGCGTGAGTCATCGTCATAAGAAGTTTACGTTTACCCGTAATAGGATTACGAGCGTTTGACATGAGTCTCCCAAGCAAGATAACAGCGCCCTATCTCATACTTTTCCGATGAGCTCTCCATAAGCCAGCTTGAAGTCCAACATAACTCCAAGATATTTAGCCGGTTTTCTAGTTTCAAGTACTTCAGACCCAACCGTCATGAGTATCATCCTCTTGGTCAACATAACAATCTCAATTTTTGCGATCGCTAGCTGAAAACCATGGTTTTCTATCCAGCCCTCAACCTTTCTCATTACTTAATTGAGTTTGAGTTCGGCGAGATGAGGATTTCTAGATGTGTTGACAGCAGTTTCATCATTGGCATAGTCCACCAAGAGCATATTTTCTGGTATTTCGAATCGCAAGAGATCAGCATAAGTAAATTTTTACAGGTCTAGCCCAAGAATGGACACTTGCTCTAGCTGCAATAGTTTAGCATATAATTCCCCGATTCGTTTCATATTTCAAATGATGATCCTTCAGCTTCAAGTACTCCCGTACCATTGCTAGCAAGTATTCCTCCACCTGAAAATGTCGCTGAAGAGAATCCAACATGTCCACCCATTTCGCCGAGCTAAAAACACCTTAGGTCTAGACCGATAACAAACGGCCTCTGCATGCTCTACTGCGCTAATAGCTTCGCGGATTGGACTTATTGTTGAATGGCCACTGCAGAATCCATGTTGGTTTTTCGAAAGGTCACCAGCTCTTCGTATAGAGGTTCCAGTAGCTCTTCTAGAAGTTTCCCCGTAGTATCCTACATGCAGAGAGGTCTCTACGCTGATGGTGTGTTAGGTTCTCGCTTTCACTTTACAAGTAGAGCAAGTTGTGGCATTTTCCAGCGTGATGGAAAGACACCCACCAGTAATCATGTATTTTAGTAATAATAGTAGTAATGTAGTATATTAATAATAGTAGTAATAATGTTGACAGGTATACGTTACCAGTTTTAGAGCTTTCCTGAGGCCTGGGACTTTTCGGTTCTTCATTCGCCTACACTGCGTAGCTCTTCTGTGTGATCTTTTTCTGCTGACATCGTGCACTGAAAACAGTGAATCTAAAATATGTCGCCTCAGGCCATGCGCCTCCATGGGTAGACTGGGGATCTTGCGGCCGAGCCTACTGGATACTATTTCGTTGCTTTGGTTCCATGGGTCTCAGTCCACTTCTACACATAGAGTTTGCCGCATTTGTTTTTCTCTCTACTTTATAGCTATAGCTCCAAGTTCTTTTTTGACTTTTTGTGAGTCGCGGCAAGTCGCACCGCTTTTGGTCCTTCAAAAGATCACCGTGCCCTGTGTATGCACGCTAGAGCTCTTAACCTCAGTTTCGCTAGCTTCTCAGCCCGCCAATAACCCTTCTGTTTTCGCGGTAGTGACTTTCGAAGTGGCATCACCGAATTTCGCCCATGGTGAAATTTACCATCCCATTAATCACCTCGGGGCCCGTCGCTGCCACAGGTTGGCCTGCGCTGACCTCGCCAGCAATGCTGGTATCAAGTGATCCCAACAGTTTCCGACTGTCCAATTTCGAAATATTGCACCCAAGTATTTTTCGGCTAGAGTTCTGAGGAGCCTTTCACTCATATATTTGTGGTCACTTCCAGTGTACTCTTCCATCAATTTCAGTCCCTTGCCGTCATGGGCAACGCCTCTGAAACGAGGGAAACAAAAGAAACAAGAGTGTCTTTCAAAGCTTCTATTTTTCTATGAAATACTCTTGAAATACTCTTGAAATACTCTTCTCTAATACAAACCTGATGAACCGATTTTCAATCCACACATGTCCATCGCCCGAACCTTGCCGATCATAATTGTTGCAAACATTCTCCATCCACTTTCTCCTGCGATAAGGTTCACTGATCATTACAATTTGGGGCTTTTGATTCATGGATAAGCTGCTTGATTAAGATTTCCGATTGGTTCTGTTTTACATTTTTTACGAATTCATAATAATTGTAATCACTGCAATAATATACACTCAAAAAAATTTTGGTTTAAATTGACTCTTTTAATAGTAGGAAACTGGTTTCCTACTATTAAAGATGTAAATTTACAAAAGTGCGTAAAAATAATATTTTTTTACGACCAAATCGTGTAATTTTACCCTAAAAAATGATGCAATTTTATGGCTTTGGCGCAAAGGTGAATAGCAAACTAGTAAATTTACACTCTTTTTGCTTCAATTTACAAAAAGCTGTGTATTATTCAGCTGATATGACGTAAAATCGAAAAATGCACATATAATGTGTAAAAAAATTTGTGATTTGTTATTTTAAACGAAAAAATGAATATATTTCCTATTATCAAAGTATTAATTATAGACCCACTTTTTAGAGTGTACCTCATCCGAAAATTCAATTTTATTCTTATAATTTTATGATCTAGTAGTTTTCATAAAAAACTTTATTGGTAAAGCTGCTTAAATCATTTAAAAAAAAAATAACCTGGACTGTAAAAATGGTGGCCTGGACTTGGAAAATGAGGGAGGGGGTGTAAAGTACATGTGGGTTGAAATGCATAAGTGCAGCGAAAATATCTTCACTGTGTTTAGAAAAAACTACATCTGCAATTACAGATAAGCTTCGTTATATGGCTGAGCGGTACTAGTCTTGCAAAAGTACTTGATACATATTTAACTTTTTTGTCCTGTTGAATACAAAACCATGCTGAATTTCAAGCTTAGTTAAATGTGATGCAAATATTTAGTTTATCCGAATTTTTTTTTGTAATAAATTAAGATGAATAAGAGGACAGGAAAGGGGGCCAGCTCTCAGTTAGAAAAAACTACGAAAAAGTATTTTTCATAAAGGAGAAGATGAGGATAACGATCATATCCAAAAATATCAGCGTGAAAAAGTTCAAGAAAAACATCAAGAATCAATTGTGTCTCAAATCATGGCATGAAAGTTGACATCAAAACAGCTAATCCAAAAAAAGCTGTCAAAAAGCTGGTGACCCTTTCTCAACTAAAACAAATTAATAATATCAACTAATCAAAATTTTCCTTTTAATAAATGTATTTTGAAGATGTATGTACACTTTTAGACTATTCTACCAAATCTAAATCACTTATTTACAATTAGTTCAAATTTCGAATTCTTTTCTTTCAGTGTAGAAACAAGATACTACTAGCAGTAACAGAGAAACTATTCGTTTAGACGGAATCGGTATCTATGCGTTGTACCCCCATTATTTTAACTAAATTCAGCATCGATTGGCGTATGCACATATCTTTGGTTGCGTGAGGAGCTGATGCATTCAACACAACAGACAGCTTAACTGTAAACGAAAATAGCTCGTCGCCAATCTAGATTCAAAGTAACGTCGGTGGCATGCGTGATGTTGCAATCTAGGCAGTCTCAAAGAACCTTGTTTCTTTCTCGAGCATCCAGATACTTCTTGTATTCGGGCTGGTTCACCCACACTCTTTCTATTAGTTATGGTCGTATGATACTCTTCACGACACTCGTCTCAACACTATTTATCTCGCGGACGAATTGAGTAAAGCCTTTAAACGCGACACCTTTTTTCATTTGGTTAATTGGCATTTGGATAATAATATCAAACATTTTCTTACGTACCTCATTTATATTGAGAAAAACCAATTTTCACTTACAAACTCCTCGTTCCAACAGTATTAACGATGAGTTGGCATCCGATTCCATTATTTGGGCATCAACATCTTTCACTGCAATTCCGAGCTATATTCTTCTGCAACAATTGGACAAATCTATTCACACTAAGTAGCAAAGTATTCACGAGACGATCCATGCAATTCGCTAAGCCTGCTCCTTTTCTCCTGTCCGTTCCCACAAATCCCACAAAAAGTTAAATTTTGCTAACCCTTTGGCGCTCGTGGCTATTTTAGTGATATTTTGATATACCTATTATTCCGTCCCCAAATTACTTTTGCATGAATAAAATTAGCAAAATGAATTCCGAACTTGTTTTAAATGTGAATCGGATAATGTTTTGGAATTTTTTAACCCCATGTGTGCGCTAGAACTCACGACCCGATTATCAAATACAGTTGAAATTCACAGCATGTATTGGTATTAAATAGGACCAGGTCTGATAGAAGTGATTTTGAAATGCGGGCAATTCTGTACCCGTGGTGCCATCTTGAAAAATCACTAAGAAAAATAACTGCTTTTAGCCCTATAAATTCCGATTAAATCAATGAATTTTGACGAAATTCACACAGTAAGTGAATCTTACTTTAAGGCATGTTTATTTGAAATTTGGTTTGAAAATTCGGTTGGAGCTGCTAGCTATGGTGTGCTAATTTTGGTGTGCTGAATTTTGAAAATTCGCACAGGAAAATAATGGTCTTTGCCCAATAGCTTCCAGTACAGTCATGGAATCATGACAAAATTCAAATGGCAAATTAAACTTACTGTAGGCAATATTCAGTAGAAATTTAGTTGGAAAAGCAATGATAGGGTTGCAAGCTATGGTTGTTTTTGTATTTTTTTGGCATATCTTTAGTGAGCGACTTTATCATATAATTTTTAAATCGTAGTGATTCTGTAGTGAAAATAAACACCAAATATTAAGATCTAGAAAATTTGAAAACTTTTGCGAATTTTAACACTAAATTTCTTTGTACCCTTATAACCTTCAATGCAGTGATCGGATCAATACGTAATTCTCAGAGCAAGTTGACTTCACCGTGAGGCAGATGTGACATATTTTTGGCTTCGGTGCTAACAAAGGGCTACCAGCACGAGGCGCTTCTGTTATTTTCGTACCAATAAATGCTTGCACCAAGTATTCGCATCGTGAACATTTGCAATGAAAATAAGTAAACATTGTTTAAATTTTCTAAGGTCTGGACATTTTTCGGATGGCAACCCCAAACACCTTTCTATCGCTGTAATTTTCAATGAAGTCATCGAAATTAAATTGGCTTAGGGTCTATTATTACTAAGGGTATATTCGTCTTAAGTAGGAAAAGTAGCTAGCGGTAGAATACACACTAAAAATCTGTTTATCGAACATTAGTGCTTCTAGCGGTTCTGTTACGCTAGAGTTTTTTATTTACGCTTATTAATTAGTCCACGATAAAGCTATGTGTTGTATTTAATTTTAATTTGGCACGTAGATTTTAAGTGTACAGTTCATAGCGAACAGCAGCCCCGGCTTCAAAACTAGAAAAATAAACTGACCGTCTCCGACCACGACTTTCAAAACAATCGCCGAGTCGCCTCTCCTGAACCAGATTTGGACCGCCAGAAGCTGGTGGCGTGATTTTTGCCAAACGACATTTAGAGAAATCGCCAAATATGTTAATCTCTATCAATAAATTTTCGTATGCTGAATATCTGGTGTGGTAATCTGGTGACTAGTACAATAAATTGATTTAGTATATATTTCAACCATATTCAATATGAAGCGAAAACTACACATTTCCTCAATTTAGGCTTGAAAATCTATATGGCTAAGTTGTTTCTAAGCGTTAGAGTTTTTTTTGAATTTTTGTTTCGTTTGTCTCATTGTAAATAAGCAATTAGATCAAATCTGTTGATCATGAGACATGTTAAATAAACGAATCTAAAAGAAAATTCACCACAACTTGGCTTGCAGCATTTTGAAAAGATCTGAGACAGCTTTCAAAAAATGACAACACAACTGAGCATAAACGATGACATAAATACATGAGTGTGAAACAATGTAAAACATCTTAAAAATAATCTCTTTTCAAGCCTAGCGACATCAAATTCTTTGATAGCTTTGAAATCTATTTTCCAGGAGTCTCTGAAACATGTCAAGAAGTACGTCTAAGAGCAGAAGCTTTGCTAGCTGTATATCTCAGTTTAAATGGATCGTTTACTAACAAACCAAAACACTCGTTCAAGCTGATCCAATAAAAAAGTCTCATTGAGACAAAGCGTAAAAAAAACAAAAATAAAACACTTAATCAATCTTCATATTAACACAGTTTGCTCACCTAACTTATCGATAAGATGTATTCGATAAGCGGTAGGTGAATTTCGATCTTCAACGTAGTAGGCAGTGCAATTTTTTTTCAAATCATCTGTAAAGTACTATCAATTCATCAATATCTCGAACTTGATACTGAAGATGTTGCACTGTCAAGCTCACGCTAGAAGGTAAGATATTTAAGCCTACGAATCTCAAAACACACGAAAATATCTTTGATGTTGCCGATCGGGAGCTATAGATTTGTTTTAAAGCCAACGATGCATATGTGTAGAAAGAGTCCATATAATTATCAGAGTTTAGTGGTTGGGGGAGATATTTCACATTACGTCCAACATGAACAGTCGGAAATATATAAACTTGATCTGAGTGACTGAAGTAGCTGTAGAATGTGAATCAAAAATTGAAAATAAGTATCTGGCAATGGAATGATAGTTTCATTTAGCAAGTATCGCTTGAAACCTAAATTTGTCGACAAGTATTTTGAAAAGTGAAAAAATTATCAGCTTTAAATATGACAAGAGCAACGTTACAACTCAATTCAGTCGAGCTTCGGAGTTACAAAAATATAGTGGCGTATGTAGAGGAATGTATCTGTCACTTATAAGATTTGGCAATCGTTCAAAATATCGAGGCTACTCAATGCGTTAAGTTGGCTTTTGTAATACAAGGGTAAAACCCGGGTGCTTGGTAACTCATTTTCAATTACTCTTCGGTGCGTCAAAATATTTTATGTAAACGAATATTTTCTATTGATTTCGCGAAAGCCATTTCAAGATGAATTCAACACTTGCAAAACATCCTTCACAGTTTTGTCGGAATGTTTAGTTCAAGGTTCTCTCCAGCATCAGCCACTAATGTATCGAAAATCGAACTAAAAGTCATGAATGAACGGTTTCACGGTGAATGCATCATTGCTTCGAATCGAAAATTGATTGTCATACAATTTAATTACGAAAAGAACTGCCTTTTTCTCTGCAGCACTTCGAAAAATGTCTGTCGCCATTCCTACAACGCAACATTGTCTATTAGTCAGAGGTCCCGGCGGATATCCAGACTGAATAGGGACGTACTGGCCGATGGGAAACACTTATTGTGAAAATGCATAAAAAATCGACAAAGGCCCTCTTGACTTCATTCATTACTTTTATATTTGCCACAATAGCGTTTTTTATTCATGGCTTCCAAATCTATATATCTGGACATTTACAGAGCTCATGGACCATTGATATCGACGGTGATGATGGCGTTGATGCTGTTTCTGGCGCGAATGTCGAAGACGATGATGTGAAACTTTTCGGAACTGTATTGTCCGGCCGCGATGCTTGTTGGCTTGAAAAGCAAGCAACCAGTTGAGTAGTTTAATAAAGGCCTGCTTGGCAAAGATATCTGTTTGACGACTCAATGGCACCTTCATCCTTAGCGTAGAATAAAAGGTGCTCTATTGATCGAGAAGATGAGCTGGAACGTGTAATGATGCCTACTTACTGCATGTATAGTTTGTTTAGAGAATCAATGTGTTGTGGAGAGCCGATAATCAAAAACCTATGTTAATGTTTTTATGCGAAAAGGCCACCAATACATTGTGATGCAATGAAGAGTAGCGTAACCAGTAATATCATTTGACTTGACTAAAGCTTATAAATAATCGGTAAATTCGATTGCAGAAACTTTTAATATCATCGTGGTAAATCCCAATCTACTGAAAAAGGTTGCTATAAATAACTGCTACCAATCCTTGAAATCATACTTTTGACAAATTTCCATTCCATACATGTATCGGTCCTGTAACTCGAACCGAACCTCTTCATCCACTTGTCGAGTTTTCGCTTAGTCATAGCTGAAATGTTTTGAGATTATCGTTGACTGGCTTACAGTTGGTTGGGAAAATGTCTGTTTACTCTTCGAATTAAGTGATCTCTGTCGTGTGAAAGATTTTATTGGTGAGACTTAAGATTCGATCTGCCTTTAATGAAGTTACTACTGTTCGAGATGGATTTACGTAGGCAAAGACAACAAGATGACTCCTTTTTTCCATGTTTCGTTTTTGTCTACTTTTGTTTCGCCTTCATGTTGTTTTTGGTCTGTCTTTGTTGGCCACCAAAAGGCTTTTTAACGCTAAAGTGACTTTTAGATTTTTCATCCATTAAACGAACAATTTGTCGTATTGCTTTTATCGTGTTACTGGCTTAAGTCTTTCGTTTTTGCTGTGTTTGTATCGATTTATGGGAATCAGTTTTTGATTGGTGAGTCAGAATGCAATATTAGTTTGGGTAAAATTAAGTGTGAGTGAAAGTGGAGTTGTTTACTTTAAATTAAAGAACGATGCAAAATATGCCTTGAATTGCTGTTAAATATCGTGCAAACTCGTGCAATATCTAGTGTGGTAGATGGGTTGGCTTGAAGCTTCCAAACGGTAGAAAGGCGAAAATATATAATTCATTATAATTGAATTGTGTTCAACCCGATTTCAGTTAAGCTAATAATATGAAATCAAATATATATTTTACTAATAACATTGTTTGTTGAAAAATTTCACGTTTTGAGAACGATTATGTCATTGATCTGGTAGAATTTGTTAAACATAATGTACAAGAGCAGTACAGATCATAAATTTTACTTTGTAAATTTAAATTCAAAGAAACTTTTGATAGTAGTAGTTTAATAACTGCTGCTTGGTGAAAATATCTATTTGACAGCTCACTGGAACTTTCATCCTTAGTTAGTTTAATCTAGTTGTACAATTGTGCCATCCTGGTAAATTTGTGCTCTGTAACTGAGATGGGTTTTTGTTTGGGGCTACACAGCGTAATAACTAAACAAGATATAAAAAATATCTATAAATGAAACAAAAATTATAATAAAAAACTGAACTGATTAAAAAACAGGTATAAACTATAACTGAATATAATGAAAATAAATTAGTTAACATTAAATAAATAAATATATACCTATTAAATTACATGTAAACACAATATTGAGCACGCAAAAATTATTAACCAATTAGTCCAAAATTAAAATACCAAAAACTAGTCATGAAAAGGATACTAGGCCGGTAGACTAGAAAGAGTAAGATCAAAGAGCCTTGGTCATTCCATTTTTAAAGGACGCTTTGGATTTTGTGGATGGAAAGTGTTGGCTCATGCTGTTAAATATCTTGCAGAAACTATTTATTGGCTCAATATCAGCATATGCAGTGCTATGCTATGCTCACGGGTTGATTAACCACACATTTTTTCTGTGTTTATTTGACTTTAGCAGCGTCTCTAATGTCATCGAAACTGTTTTCAGATAATGCAAGCATATTCAAAAAGAGGGCAAACGAGTGCTGTGTATAGTGGTTTTGTAGTGCAAAGGCTCTGAAACTCCCTGGCTGGTCGGTGAATGAAGCCAAATGGTTTACTCGCTTGCTAAATAATTTTTTCATAATGAAAATTAAAGCGGAGCTTTTCATCCAGCACCACACCAAGGTCTAATATATTGTCAACCCTACAAAGTGCCGTATTGCTTAAGAAGTACGCGACATAATAGTGTAAAAAAATTTCTGATCGTCTGCATAGAGTAAATGAGGTTCATCAGATCAAACTTCCGACAAGTCTAATATAAAAATGGTGTTGAGATACACCTGAGATGACATAAATTTTTTTTAGAGATAAGCCCTTGCCTCGGAATTTTATATGTTGTGAGGGGCTGTGGAGGTAAGAGCTAAGCCATCATAGTAGTGATCCGGCAATTCCGAATTACTGAAGTTTGGAAATCAAAATGGAGTGGTCAACACGGTCAAACGCTTTGCTGAAATCAGTGTAGACTGCGTCTATTTGATCATTTTTCTCCATGTTGCATAGGACATGGAAGACTAGCACCATCAGTAGTATCCCATAATGCCATTTTTGAATGTTGGTGTAACGTAGAAGAATTTTCAATACGATGGAAACTGCCCAGAAGAAAAATGAAGAGGAGAGATTAACTATGCAACACATTTAATAAGAAAAGTCGGAGGAAGAAGATCAGGCCCAGGGCCTTTGTTACTATCAAGCTTCAAGATAGCTTTAAAAATATCATCTCCAGAAATGGCTATAGCCTCAGCAAAAATTGTTCTAGTTAGTAGGATTATGAGAATGACTGGTTGAGCTACAAACCCCTTGAAAGTTATCTGCGAAGTTGCAAATTTCTTAAGGAGAAGGAGACATTGATATTTTATTACACATTGAAGAAAAATAGCCGGTTGCTTTCCGCTTCATACTCAGAAAGTCGACAAACTTTTTGGGGTTGTGGATTACATTCTTGCTGGGAGTTTTAATGAATCTGCCATATGCTTCATGGGACTTCTCATGGAATTCTTTGGCCACTGTATCGTATTCTTCTTTAATACGATGGCTAGAGTTGACATTACTTTTTATTGATTTGTAAAGCTTATTTCTATGATTTCTCATATGTCTAAGAGTCTTGTGAAGCCAAAGTTCAGAAAAACAATTCGCTCTCATAATTTTAGGGATGTATCTTTCAACTGCGTCAGACAGTATTTTGTAAAATAAATTTACATTATGCAGTAATTTGAGTTTGAACTTTATTACCATATGTAATAATTAAATTGTTGTACTGAAATTTGCAAGAGAATATTGCCGTTATTAATTTTTGACAAGAGTTTTGAAATTCGTATTTCTGCTCAATTTGTTTAAATTGGCTATTTATTTTTTATTATTTACTATCCATTGCACTGCTTATATAACAAAATTACAGCGTCAGGAATAAAAATGAAACATAATTAAAAAAAACTCTAGCGCACCTGAACCGCTACAAATACTAATCTTCGATGAACAGTAGAAGAATCGTGCAGATTTTCGAGTGCAAAATCACTTTGATAAAAAAAACTCTCCAACAACTGCCTCACGTTAAAATCAAATAACTCTATCGATTTCGATTTTATCCGATGATTTCATCGAAAGAAAGATGTTTCGGGTCAAACAACAAAAGATATTTGGAACCAAAAAAATTCTACAACTTAGAAAATTTAATCATTGGTAACTAATTTTCATGAATACTTAATGTAAGCATTTATTTATACGAAAATATGAAAAAACGCCTCGCGTAGGCAACCCTTTGCTAGCATGAAAGCCAAAAATATATCACACCTGCCTCACATTAAAATCAACCTACTCTGCGAATTTCGTTTTGATCTGATGACTGCATTGCAAGTTATGGGGGTACAAAGAAATTTATTGTTACCAGTCGCAAATGTTTTCAAATTTTCGAAAACTTTATATTTGTTGTTTAATGTCACTACAAAATCATAACCGTTTGAAAATGTCATGATAAAATCGCTTAATAAAGATATTGCCAATACATACAAAACCAATAATAGCTGTTAACCCTTTTATGGTTTTTTTTACCAGACTCCTACTGAATAATGCCTATGATAAGTTCCATATATCATATTAAATTCGTTCTGATTTCATGACAGCACTGAAAGTTATATGGCAAAAAGCTTTACTTTCTTGAGCGAATTTTCAAAACCCAAGACACCAAAAACGACCATAGCTGGCAGCACCAACCGAATTTTTCAACCGACTGTCTATCAAACACGGTTTAGAGTAAGATTCAGCTATTGTGTCAATTTCATGAAAATCTGGTAACTGAATCAGAATTCATAGAGCAAAAAGCAATTTTTTTTCTTTATAACTTTTCAAGATGGCACCACTGACACAGAGTTGCCCACATTTTCAAATCGCTTCTACCAGACTTGGTCCTACTCAATGTCAATACATTCTGTGAATTTCATTTGTATCTGATAATTGTATCGTGAGTTCTCGTTAACAGAAGTTTTTGATGCTTAAAATATAGGTAAATTTGAAAAGGGTTACCGTTCTTGTCCGATGCGTAATTTCAAAAGTTTCCTTTGGTTGTATAGACAAAGCATAAGATTTCTATATGAGTTTGTTTTCACTGTAAAAGACGAATATTTGTCAGGAGAGTCGATGGTTTGAAGGTTTTCACTTTCAATACCTGCCATAGCTGCAGAGCAGCCAGCACACTCATAAAAAACTACAACTTAGTAGCAGCAATATGTCCTGTAAGTTGCGTAATGATCTGATAATCTGGTCAAAAGTTATCGCAATTCAAAAATTTTCCCAGTCTCATGTTAGGCACCTAGCGCACACATAGGGTTAAAAATTAAATTTTTTTTTTATTATATTCATTTTTTTTATCAAATTTATTTTATAAACTTTATTTTTGCGAAAGTTACTTGTTGACAGAAAAATAGGTATATTTAAAATGTCACTAAAATGGCCGCCGGCGCCAAAGGGTTAAAGATTATTAGCTTTTTGTGAAACCTGAATCCGGCATGTACACGATGTATTCTGAAAATTTCAGTTCAATCGGATTTCGCGTTCCTGAGATTTTTGATGAAATTTTTTGATGATATATATATATTTCGAAATTTTTTGTTGATATATATATTTATATATATATATATATATATATATATATATATATATATATATATATATATATATATATATATATATATATATATATATATATATATATATATATATATATATATATATATATATATATATATATATATATATAGAAATATGAATTTTCGGCCAAAGTGGTTTTAATACTAATGTTCTTCTTCGAACATTAGTAAAAATATTAACAGCTCAAGTAATAGTTTAACAATTACGTTGATGTTAGAAAATCTAGACTGTTTCAAGCCATCTTTCAAGCCTTAACTTTTATTATTGCAGCTATAACTGTAATCCACCTCCTACTTTTTTTTTACACCAAACTAGTTTAAATAATCCACGTGGAGTAAAATCGAATATTGATAAAATTTCTTAATATTTACTCAAATTTAATTTTATTTCAATTCTTTACCCGGTATTCCATCATGGTTTCATTCTTTGGCAACTTTTTCTGTTTTTAATAATAATTATTTTTGTTATCAATATTACTGTTAATAGTTCTTTCGAAATTATATCCTTATTTTCACCAGATTAGAAGCATTACTAGTACAAATGGTAATAAAAAAAAATATTTGTTTAATATACGTACATCCATGTGCTAATATTTCATGTCTTCCTTTCAACAACAACCCGAAAAGCAAAACCAATCGTTTACCACAATCCGATACACTTCTGAAATTTTTGATTATAAAGCCTCCTTATACTGACCTTGTAATTGAATCAGTGCAACCACCAAATCGACAAATGACTTACAATGTGCTCGAATTGCAGCCCGAAATCGAAGTGGCACTGGAGGAGCCGTGTATGAATTAAGTGGTGATTTGCAGATATTTTTCGGCACTTTTGTATCGTAATCAATAATGACAGCGTCCGGTCGCTTCTTCAGCTAGTCGTATCGTCGTCTTCGTCATCGAAGTCGTCGAACAGGTGAGAAAGATATTTTTCGAGATCACTTCAAGGCGATTTCTTGAGAGAGAGCCGAATGGAAATGATAGTGCCCGAAGGCGTCACGATCAAAATATCTCAAGTCTAGGTGTACGAGTATGATCGATGATAGCTCTTGGATGCATTGAGCTTTTGAAGTCGCTAGGCACAAAAAATCAATTCGTACAAATCCATCGTATCGTCAAAAGCCATGGAGATTTTGGGAAACAAAATCAAAGTATACTTGCCGGGTTCCGAACTGGTATGGTGCTTCCGGAATTGTTGCGCAGTCAAAAATCGACCCAGCCTCACTATTTCGTTCGCAGATGGTTTATTTCAGTCTACCTGAGCAGCCTGGTCACAATGAATCCACGTTTTCAAAAGTGCTGAATCGTCGCAATTAAAAGACAATTTTTCTTGATTTTTCAAAGACATGTCGTTCTAATACGTGTGGGAAGATATGTCACTAGCTCTTGAAACATCACATGAATAAATTTCGTAACGTTTGTCAGGCCCATTAGCTGATTATATAATTAGTGTTTAAGTGAGTTGACTTGTGGTTTTGTAATTGATTGCAGCTGTCACGTGTTGCATTAATTGACGATAGGTTCATTAAAATTTGGAATTTTACTGATTAATATTTCTTCATTGCCATCGCTTACTCTTGAAGGTTTTCACTTTTTCGAGCTCAAGCCTTTAGCGTTGCTCTCAGCCAATCAATTCGCCTTATCTCAAATCAATTTTACCTAAATCCTCGTGGTAAATTTTCCTTTCTTCTATTCAGTTTGCGAATCCATATGCAAGCGACAATGCCTTTTGTTCGTTTGCTCGGTCAGTGCAACTGATCTGAAAGAATAACAACGAGACAGTCTTAAGAAGACGAATGCCAATCACTTAAGTCCTCTTAAAAATTCGACTAGCACCTGATTCTATTGTGTCCGGTCGAAATCCACTGTAACACTGGCGCCACCGTCCAGCTCTTGACTATCTAAAGGATCTTAATCTCCAGGAATTGAATCGATCAAAAATTCCAGGTTGCGGATGAATATTTTTTCGTGCCAAGGGACAAGCTGCCTAAATGTGAAATGTTGATGGACAGTGTTTTTTTTTTGCTCAGGGCCCTGAAGAGGAAGAAGAATCCTTTTACCTTCAAATTATAACGAGCCGTTTTGTTTGAGGGTTAGCGCAGATCCGATTTAGATTCAGGAAAGCTTGTACTTTTTTGAAGAAATGAAGTAAGTGTGACCGTTTTGAAATGATTTCGGCTGCATGATAGGTTGAAGTTTCTTTGCGTCTCGAGCAACTGCGGTGTGAATGATTTTGAAATTCGTAATATTTTGATGGATTTTTAGTTTCCTCAAAGGGAAATTATTAAACTATCAATTTTTGTGCATTTAAAGCAAATAATTTACCGATGATATTGAAAGCTGGGGGAATTTGATTTACTTGTGAGAAAGAACATACATACGTGATACCAGAAAATTAAGCATAAAATTCGATACCAATTCCAATTCACAACGATGGTCACTCTCCGTTCACACACCATAGAATCTTACGAGGATTCAGCCGACGTACAATTGCGCCTCAAAGCAAGCCCGTTGGCGGAATCTAGCATCTTCCCGAAAACACGCATTGTTGAATATTCGAAACTGCAAACACCTTGACTGACTGACTGACGGACGACTAATTAAAATTATATGTTGTGTCTTTTAGAAGCATACGCCCGAATTCGAGTGTTTTCCCATTTCTTTCGCTTTTGATGTCGAATTTATTGCATCTGGACTTGGTTCTATGCTGCTTGCTGACCATTAGCGCGTGTTTCTAATCTTAAACTCCCCAAGGTTTTCGTCTGAAAGACCGAAAATGTAAACGCCTCCGGGGTGACGAGGCTAAAGGTGTATATTTGATTCTGAATGTTGTTCTAGGGATTCATAGAACTTGGGTCTGAAATCGTACGAAAACATTACTTTGATCGAATTTGAACAGGAGAGATATGTAGCGCTATGCCTCCGGTTTTGGGGTTAATTAAAGGGTTGAATTCGAATATTGTGAAAGCTTTGTAGAGGGCCGCTGCAAGCAGTTGCTATATATTCTTGTATGCCGTTAAAGAGAGCACCTTTAAATGATCATAGCTACTATCTATCATTTGCAGAAATGTATTCCATTTGGTAAATATGATAGATTATGAAACGCTGAGTATCCTAGTTCATCATATTTATATATGTAAAAAAAAGTTTACAAATATAACACAAAAAATTATCCTACTAATACTCAATTTGTATTACTACTTTCAATAACATTTTGGATTTAGTCAAAATTGACTTCCAGAATTCTTCTTACTCGTTGTAAATATGATATTATATCCCACTACCATGCTTGGCTACCTACACTCTCTACCAAAGCTCTATAAGTTATATTGCAAATTCTGATTCAAGTACTAGTGCGAGTAAAATTTAAGTACTGTGTGAATTTTGTTAAAATCTGATGGCTGGGCGAAATCCATGGGCCAAAAAGCAGTTTTTTTTCTCAGTGAGCTATCAAGATGGCATTACTGCCACAGGGTTGCCTCCATTTCAAAATTACTTCTATCAGATTTGGTCTTAATTAATACCAATATGTCTTGTAAATTTCATATTGATCGGAATATCCGGTCGTCACTTCTCTTGAACAGAAGCTTCGAGTGCTGAAAATAGAGGCAATTTGGTGAAGGATTGCCGTTCTTGTGCAAACCGAAATTTTTAAAATTTCGAATTGACATGGTGGACAAAGGCTAAGATTGATCAAAAAATACAATTTTTTGCCAAAAATCAAAAAATTTTCACGAGGGTCGATGATTTGAAAGACTTTTTTTCAGAAGCCTGCCGTAGCTACATGGTTCCCCGTACAGTCTTTGAAGTCCATGTATGTATAGTTTTAGTCAAAATAAATACGCGCTGCGAATTTCACGTTGATTCAATATTTCTGTCAGAAGTCATGACAAATCGAAGTTTGAAAAAAAAATCCTTGCCTACTTTTAGGAACTCCGCGCCCACACAGGGCTCGAAATTTCCAATTCTTTATCACAGGCAAGCATAAAACATAATAGGTTCTTTTTTTTCCAATACTTATTTTTAACAAAAATGTAGTCTGCATAGAAATATAGAGGTACCTGAAAATTCACTAAAATAACCGCCGCCGCCAATGGGTTAAAGATATCTTAATTTCAATCAATCACGGAACTTCTCCTCCGAAAATTTCAGCTCAATCGGATTGACCACTCTATAAATTTTCTCTCTTAATAATGGTATATATATATATATATATATATATATATATATATATATCTGTATATATATATATATATATATATATATATATATATATATATATCTGTATATATATATATATATATATATATATATATATATATATATATATATATATATATAAATTTTCAGCGAAACGATTTTAATACAAATTTTTTTTAATGATAACGTTTTTAGTGTGTTACGTTTTTATGAGTTATTTTCTAGCCAGCGTGTCATCTTCGTATTAATATACGATCTAGAACAAAAGCGTATGGAAGAATAGGGAGTCAATTCCTTCCATCGTGGAATAAGAGGAACTATAAGTTTGGAAGAATAGTAAGATAAGGGGGCCTTGTAAGCCTATTAAACCGCAGAAAGGCGCACAAACTAGCATTATAATGTATTTGATTTTATTTTTAAACTTTAAAACTTCGTTCCATGGTGAAAATTTATTTCTGTCAGATGTTCTCACAAACAAAGTTTGAAAAAGAAAACTTTGTTTAGCTTTAAGTATAGGGTTAAAAATGTGCAAAGCATTATTATGACCGAGCCTACAAAATTTTCAATTTTCATTTTGCATAGGGTAAAATATCCAGTGTTCAGCTCTTCTCCAGTAGTCAGTCTTTTTCTTATTTAAATACTTAATAGCCAGATCTACGGTAAAAAATCAGTCAGTCTTTTATTTCACATAACGCAGCAATATATAGCTCATCATTTCAAATATAATCATTCGAAGCCTGTAGTTCGATATGCGTATATTTGCTTGGTTTTTAATTTTTTTGTTACTGGGCGAAAAAATGATTTCAAAACTGCATTCAATACTATCAACCATTGAAGAGGAAATTTTTCCAATTTTCGTGACCGGTGAAATTATGATATCAGTTGATCGTGTATGTCTGTAGCTAGCGATATTTTCATAAGTAATATAATCGGTAATCATGGTGAATTATGTTTGAGGTTTTTCAAGAATTGAATCTACGACTTTTGTGCATAATCTGTCAAAAAGTAACATTTCTACTAAATATTAGCGTAATCCACTAAAGGTACGCTGCGGCTGGGAGCTGAAACCTAAAACTAAAACTAAAACTTATTTCGGTTTTCAGGTTAGCAAAGCTTAATGACGTCATTTTTGATTTAGTTTAGCAAGGAAATGCTGCCGCTGGTTGCTCAAACTCAAACATATATGACAGACACGAAACCTGTAAAGTCTTTTTTTTGTGTGTTCGCGATTGTAAAATGAATGCGTATCGGCAAAATATTCGACGAGAAAAGTGTGTGTTGGACATTGTGTTATTCAATGTTACTTTTACTAAACTTTTTTCAAGCTAGACTGAATAGAAATATCAGATTTTCATGATTTTAAGTACATTTAAAGGTACTTTTTTCCAGCAAATTACAAATAATTTCCGATAAAACTGCGCTGTGCCTTAACTTTTTTTTGCGCTATTTTGGATGACCAGTGAAAAATTTTAGGTTAATGTTGTGAAATTTGTTTTATTTCCAGTTTTTTCTTAAAGTAAACAGCCAAAACTTTTAATTGAATGCAAAACCACTATCATTTATGATTAAAATAGTATTAAAAATAAGTTTTACTGAGAGTTTGTGTCTTTACTTTTTTCACCCACTGCATATATTTTTCAAAAGGAAAATAATGTATTTTTCAAATCGGCAGCTAATCTCGCCCAAACGCGATTTCTTCTCTCCACGTTCCGGTATTCAGAATGATATACATTATAAATGAATTCATTCTGCTTCACAAACTCTATCAGCATCTCTTCTTCTTCTGCTGTGAGCTTTGCCATTACTCTTATTTCTGTTAAAATGTACTATCAAAATATGCAAAAACCAATTCCGAAGCCAAAACTAAAACTGAAAATAATGAACATGTTCATTCCTCACTTTTAGTATCTGAAAGTTCAGTTTGACAGAGTTTCAGTTTTAGCAAGAGCTTTCAGTTTTAGCATTCTACTGCAGCAGCTGTATGATAATACTCTGGTTCATTCTAAAACTGAATTAGATTCAGTTTGAGTTTTTAGTTTCAGCTTCCAGCCGCAGCGTACCTTAAACGGCCTACTATTGGATCAAATATGGCTGGCTGCTAACTCTGGGCAGCTGAGTACTGGGGAAAAATCACTGTTTTTACTTTTTTTATTATTCTAAAAAGATTATTCGTATGAATAGTTCTTCTATATATTACAACTAAAGTAAACAAAATTAAGTTTACGTTTTTCCAGTTTTGGTGTTGCAAGGTTGACTACTATGCACTTAACCTGTTTTTTTTTTCAGATTAAATGATAAATATATTAATGACTAAAATGACAATTACAATAATTATTTTAATATTGACTTATATAAATCCAAATCCTGCTAAAATATCAGCTCGTTCAGATTAGAAATATTCAGATAAGAAAGAAATATGTTTTTTTTATGCTAATGTAAATTTGCTTCGAAAATTAGTAAATACATAAGTAAAGCAGAGTTTCAACAGAGAAATTTAGCCAGTTCATTTAGATGGAACTTAACAATTACAAATGATTTGTGGGTGAAAGTAGGATTAGAACTATAAATAAATTTCCGTAGAAATATTTTACAGAAAATAAAAAGTCAGAAAAATTTCACCACTTAAAATTTAATAGAATTAAATTTAAATCAAAAGTTGAAACACTTTTAAATGAAAAACGAATCTTATTTGAATTAAACAAGCCTCCACATACAATAAAAATGATTCCCTTTTATTATACAAATGTTATTTTTATATCATAATTTTCATCATTGAATGTCAAACAAAACATTTTGTGTTAAACAGCCCCACTTTGATACAGAGTTATTAAAATGAAGGCAGATTATCTGAATTAAAAAGAAACGTATATGACGCCAAATCATGTTTGAAAATATTTGATTCATATCAATTTTTTTTATTTATACAACGATTTTTTCCTGAGTGTTGTAACTGGTGTTGTAACACTTATAACTAATAGGCCTGCTTTTTTTAAAAAAAAATTGCGGGCAGATTTGTAGCTACACCAAGCACGTGAAAAAATCCTTCAAACTGTCGATTTTACTGAAATTTTTTCGTCTTTTAGGAAAATTGAATGGATCGCCAGTTTGAAATTTTCAAATTCCTTCATCCTACAAAAACGGTAATTTATTATTAAGCTACCTATTTGGTGGACATTCGAAATTTTTTTTTCGCGAGAACTTACGACCGGAGTTGACAGATTAGATCAAAATATAATTCACAGGATGTATTGGTATTAAGTAGGACCAGGTGTGATAAAAGTTTTGTGAATATACTAGCAATTGTGGAGCTCTTGAAATTATATCTTGAAATAACTCTCAACCAAATAAAAGCTTTCGATCATATTGCTTCCAATGCTTTCAAAATTAGGATAGAGATACTAAAACCGATGATTTTTGTCATTTTTGGACCAAGAAATGCTAAGATCGATTCGCATATGATTCAAGATACAACCTTAAAATAAAAAAATAAGCTACAAATATTTTAATTTCCAAATCGTGGCGGGTAGTATCGTGGCGGGTAGTATCGTAAAATCGTTCAGCATCTATAAATTTCAAAGTTTTCATCGGATCAAAACAAAATCCACTGGATAGCTTGGTTTGAAAATAGAGTAAGTAAAATATACTTTTCGTGGCGATGATCGGACAATCTGGCTACTTGTTTCTGATATATGCTGAATTAAATGCTAAATACTCGTACCCGGTCGTTAGTACCTAAAAGTGACTTTGTAAGCATTTCAAGCATACAAAATCTCAAACGCAATCTAGACATTTCCTCGAAAAATTTCTAGTGGTTTTTTTACCCTAAGGTTTGCTTTCTTGTTAGCGACAATTAGAACTAGATATTTGATTAGTACATTTACGTTTTGGGGTATTTTCAATTTAGGTTTTTTATATGTAATGAAATAAAAATAACATTTTAGCTATTTAAACCTTCAGTGCTAAGATAATTACTAGATATCTTAGTTGAATAAAGGGACACCTCTCCTAAAATTTTGAACACACTCCCCCCCAAGAAAAATGCCTGAGAAAACTCCTATCTACAACAAATGTTATTTGGAAACATGAAAATAAAATATGTACATTTCTTGATGCAATCTTAGCTGAATGCAACCATTATGATGGCGATTCTTGAACTTGTTCCAATATCTAGTAAGTAAAACTTACTGAGTCAAATTTTCAATTTTGTATATAGTTTGTTTAGTCAGAAAAGTTTCCAAAATTTTATGAAGAAGTCAAGTTGTAAACTAGTCAAAAATATATATTGAATTTGAAAATATGCTTGAAAATAACCTTTTCCATGAATTCGATACGCTTCTCTCCATAATTAATGCAAAAAACCAGCCAGCACAAAAATAGAGCTAATTTTAAAATTTTTCCAAATTTTTTTTTTCAATATTTACAAAATTATAAATGAAGAATTCCGAAAATTTTCTTACCGGCCAAACACATTTACTTTAAACATTACTTTAACCGAACTATTTTTCATAGCTATTTTTGAAAGTTTTAAATCACTTATAGAATATCACAATACTTTTTTCGATAAGATAAAATTAAAATATGAGCTCCAGATGAATTTGAAAGTGAATGCTAGTAAAACTTTAAATTAAAAAAAAAACGAAGAGAAAATCCACCTTTTGATAGCCTAATTAAAGATTTTTTTCCTATCAATAGAGATGCATAGGCTTGGAATACAAATAAACATAGAATAGAATTTATTTTACTTGAGTTATTATTTATTTACATTTTCAGTTTGAGCTATTCTTAATATATGTGTAAAATATTTTTGGCTATCTTATTACTTACTCGTATATGAGACAAAATAATTTTGCTAATAGAGAAGGAAATTTCCTATAATTAGGGGGAAATTTCCTAGGATTTTTGTAAGCTTTTTTGTATTTAGCAATAGTTTATTATGCTAACATAAAGAAACATGAAAGTGCCTGAGGTATAGATGTAATTTCTTTGTTAACTTAAGTAGAAAACAATTTTTTTATGTAACAAACTTCAAGCACAATACTCGAAATAGTTTTGCTTGTCTTTCATATAAGAAATATTAACAAACAATGTATAAATTTTCTTTTTCCGACGTGTGAAGTTGTTTATAGTCTAGTTTAAATGAAAGACAGCAATTCTCCACTCTGATCCACTTTTGCATATTGATGTTGCTTTTAGTTAGTTTTTCGATATCATGATTGAAAATATCCATTTAGTTCCTGTATGGCTTAGTGATAAGAAATTTAGTTCGACCTAACTGAATACCACTTGAAATAAGTGAATTCAGAAGATTTATTTTTAATGCTCGATAAATCATGATGCAACATTACGATGAACAAAGAAATTAGTAACCAGTGAGATCCAAACTTCATCGTACATACTACTTTAGAAATTATCCGAAAATTATGACCTCCTGTATGTGATAAACTTGTAGATGCTTCAAAAAAATTTCCCAAAATTTTCTCGATTGATGTAAAAATTTCTTAGATCCAAGGAATAATCCCTAAATTGACAGCTCTGCACTAACATTGCTGGAAAATTTGATAAAGAACAATCTAGACATCTTATTGATATTTTTTCCACAAATGCTGCGGCAATGAGACAATTTTTCCGATCGATCGAAATTTTGTGGAAATTTTAGTAAAACGAATCAAGGAACAAGTATCTGAATTCCCTTTTTTCGTCATTTATACTACCACCGCCAGTTCTTAATTTTTCAGTACAGTTTCCTTTTTTCTATACTAAATCTTTTTTGACGAGGATTGGGTTGGCTTAGCCATCGGGTTATGAAACCAACATGATGTAGGTTTGACTTTATTTGTAAACTTTCCTTACGAACCACATCATCATCGAGTCAATTCTATGATAACAAACCAAGACTTTCTTATTCATAAGCATACAATATATGCTAAATTTGGCAAGTAAATTTTTAATAATGTCATCTACGTATACTTAATATATTCAATTTGATTAATAATGTAGAATTAATTTCATCTTTGTTTTTGTTTTCCGTGACCTCAAAATTTGGATTCAGCGACGTCCTTTGTTTGATTTTATTTTCGTTTTCTGATTTTTTCGAATCTTTTGTCCAATGCAATGGCTTTCATTGTTAGATTTCTTGTGACAAATTAAATCCCATCATATTGAATAGTGGTTAGTCAACAGGATCAGCACTTTTCTTGACAACATCGACAATTTAAATTACATACAAAAGCCAAATGATATAAAAACAAAATTTTTTCGGAAATATAAGATATCAACATTAGGAAAGCTGTCTGCCTGCCTGCCGATTTTCTTATTGGTCTATTCAAGACAGAATCAAATGATGGTCAAACTTGAAACCTTTCATAATGAAGTTGCTCTATACTTACTAATAGAAAAAAAAAATCTGGCTTAAAGTACTGATGATTCAATCGAATAGGTTTTAAATAGTTATATTGATAGATAGTCAAATCAGATAGTCAAATAACATGAAAAACTAAGATTACCAAGCAGTCGACCTTGAAATAAGTAAAAGCTTAGATTCAGTTAAAACTAAAGCGAATTGAACTTCACAATACATCTGATATTTAAATTGTGCCACTAAATGCAGGAATTATATTTTTATGAGTTCACTGATATTCGTCTGGAAAAAAATGCTTGCCCATTCAATGAAAATAAAGTGGAATTGCGTTCAATTGCATGTTCACAATAACTTACAGCGCTCTTAGTTATAGTATCAAGTTTTTATTTCTTGACTCTATCCAGCAAGTTTTGTTCCAGCATCACAACTGAAATTATTTCGCTTCCTAGTTAGCTAATAACGTTAATTCACTATCTAAAATATATTTTTTCACAGAAGCTTTGCAACTCTAATTTTACCTTCTAAACTAATGTAGCGCCGGCACTTTAATCTGAACGTGTTAGCATAGAGTTTTAAATTGATAATAAAAGCTTTGATTATTTTCAAGAATTCACACTTTATTATGAAAATGTTGTACAAAACCTAATATTTACTTTTAGAATCCTAGAATTATAATTTTTTTCAAATTTGGGATATAAATGCCGTCACCTTAAGAGGCATAGCAATCAGTTCCATATTATCACACTTCAACATCTATCAATGCAGTGTTAAACAATTTATCACAATAGCTCCAATCAAAATTCTTAGCATAAAATAAACTATTTCACAACCATCATTTCACCGATTTCCATTCCGAGCACATAGAAATTTCTCCGAAGTTAACGTATGTATTAGAAAAAGAGTAACACCAAATCCACTTTATCATAGCAAAATTTCAGTCACTTCCTTACGAAGAAACGCCGAAACTCCTCACTTGCCTCGCCGTCGATGTTTTTCAGGTGTACGAATCAACATGAAAACACTTGAGATCAAGTCCATTCTCTCGTCTTCTGTTCATTTTCCTTTCGTTTTTCAATTTTCTGCGTTTTCCCCCTGGTCTTTTCCGCTTCTTCTGAACAAAACATAAAAGAAACTATTGGTGAATTAAGAAGATGAAGACGAAGTCGCTCGTTAGGCTTATAGTCCTCGAAAGTCGACATTTATTCTTTCATGCAAGATGCTTCGTAGCGAACGTACTGGAGCTCGTATGCACGAAAAAAGCGGCAAAAAGAAATAAAGACGTTGCCGCATGCACCACCACAACCACCATCTTCGCCACCACCGTCTTCGTCGTAAAGGTCGTCTTGGATATTGGTCGTTGGGCCTGTTGGCTGGTATCGGGGAAGAACAGTTTTTCGGGTGCTAAGAATATGACGAAATGTTTCCGAAACACCTTGATTTGGTGCCAGCTTGCCAGGCGGCGTTCGGCAGCCGATGTAGGTAGATTCGCTCAAAAGAAGTTTGAGTGAGTGCGGGAATGTGAAAGAACACGGACAAAGTTTTGGAGTATGTCGGCTGACTGACACTGGCACAAAAGAAAACTTGAAAGAGGCGGTGGTTTCTTGAGTGACCCGACGTTTTCTTATCGACTTGCTGTATCTTGAGGGATGTGAGGTGACGGTACTGGCACTGCAACTGCCGACCGATACCGTGCCAACGGCTCCAAAGAGTTTTTCCAGAAAAGCTGAGATCTGGTTGGCTTGCTAGTGGTTTTGTAGGTGATGTGAAGAATAGAGGGTTCATTATTGATTAGGTACATGCGCACTATGTAATTATTCTGTTTTGGGTGGTGTTCGGTGCAGCGGACGCCCTTGACGAGTTCAGAGAAGTAGTAAGTTGTAGTTTTAGGGAGCGAATTGCTTTTGAATCATTTAGTTACGTAGATGATATAAAATAGAATGCGATAACAAAGGTGCTTGATTATCAAAGAAACTAAAAAATATTAGCTGATGATTTGGTTAGTCAGATCAGTACTTATTTAGAAAAAAAAATTAAGAGCAAACAAGACAAAACGAAAAATGATACGCCCGAATTAGACCACAAGGTTATAAAAATATCGATCATTGAATGCAGAAAGATAAAAATACGATCTAGGGTGATAGCCTCCAATTCAACTGATAAGAAATAATTCGACAAATATGTAAAAGGTGCTTTAAAAATCACACCTTTATTCAAAGGAGGCGATCGTGCAAATCCATTTAATTACCACCCCATTGCTGTCACCAGCACCATGAGTAAAATATTTGAGAAGGTAATAAACTCAATGATATTTGAATTTATAGAAAAAAGTTCTATCCTAGCCCCAATTCAGTACGGGTTCCAGCAACACAGTAGCACGTTAGCGCAAACCTTGGATGCAGTACACTTTATCAATTCTACGCTGGATAAAGGAAATGATGCGGCAGCTAACTTCGTTGACTAGCAAAAAGCTTTCGACATCATCGACCATGGATAGAACGTTTAAGCAAATACGGATTTGGTGATAAAATAAAGCTACTAGTCAGAAACTTCCCACTAAATAGGCAGAAAATTCTGGTTAGGTACGCCAGCCAAGAATGCGACATAAATATCGGTGTACCACAAGGATCTATCCTCGGCCCACTTCTTTTTTGCTATACGTGAACAGCATACAAGATATTCTACTATCTTGTAAAATTGTGCTGTTTGCAGCATATATGTACTATTCCGGGGATGAACAATAGACACTGCGGAACACCATAAATGCAGATTTAGAACGATATTTTAAAGCAAAGTATACTAGCTGTTAACAACCATAAAATTTATTTTAACAAGGGAACAAATGTCCAGTGAACCTCCGCATCCACATAAACGGCGTACAGCTTGAAAATTTAAATTCAATGAAATATCTTGGATTGGTGCTAGTTGATAAAATGACATAGACAAACCACATCAACAACATCAGATACAAAGTGGCACCTATGATTGGAGTAATAAAAAGGTTTGAATTTATCCTTTTGGCAGCCAAGCTTATGATCTAGTATGTGTATATTGTTTCTTTAATTGCATTTGGAGTATTATTATGGGGCCAGACAACCAAATACAATATCAAGCTTATTGAAAGACTTATGGCCAAAGCTATCAAAGTAGTTCATAAAATGCCAACACTTACCCCAACCTCAGCGGTATATGCAAGAACTGGTCTTCCAAATATCTACAAACTAATGCTGCTTGAACGAAGTAAATTGGTTTACAAAATTTGAACCAAACAGCTCAAATGGTCAGACATTCACCGCACTGCTGGTGAGTCCACCAATATTCCGACAAGGAATGCAGATAATTTATCAGTGGAAACTTCAAATACAGAAAGAATGAGAGCGGACCTTGTACAGGAAGCAATACATTTTTCCAACACTCTGCCTGATTCAGAAAACTTAGTTAAGTTCAAAGAAAATCTAAAGCTTTACATCAAAAGAGCACACTGATAATGAAATGAATAGTTTTTTGCAGTGGCGTGGCGTGATAGTTTACCTTAGGGAAGCAATTAGTGCATTTCGATGACTGACTTTGGCTATGTTTTCTTCAAATTTGTTACGTATTAATGGAACCCCTCTTGTTAGCTACTTTTAACATTGCAAATACAAAAGCTTCCATGAATTACGAGCATGGACGTGAGAGTACTTATACTGTATTGTTATCAGTACTAATTCGCATGCTACCAATATATAATTATTTTTTCATTAAATATATATTTGCAAAAATTAAATATTGGCAAACATATAAATTAGCGATGTTGCAACAGCAAGCTATGTAAATAAAGTATTTGCAAATATAGCTACGGCAACAATAACAACCACAGTGATTATGCAAATTAAATGTTTATACGCATAAAGAAAATTTCAATATTCTAGTACTTATAAAAAATAACAGTAAAGTAACAACATTCCCATAACGAATAACATATATATTTATATTTAAAAAAAAAATCTAGTAAATTTAAAATAAATGAAGTGACAGCTGAAAAAAAAATCTATTATAAATCAAATTTGAAAAGAAAATTCATGCATACTTCTATTTTAAATTTAATGCAATTTGCCTTTGTTTTTTTTTTGCAAACTCATCTATGACGTCTTGGAAACTTTACTCGCTCAAACATTATTTTAAGAAAACCTATTCTATGGAAAGTATTGCCAAGTCACTTAGTCACTGTTCATCTGTCCTATTCCTGAGATAAGTTTTAATCCTTTTTAAGGAAGAAAAACTGCGCTCTGCGGGCGCTCTTGTAACATTCTCTTTTGCATTCATTACTTGCAATGTTAGAACTAAAAAAACTTATTTATAAAATTGTTTTAAACTATTTTCTGATTTATTGTTGATAGAATATTCAAAAATATTTTTTCTGTGAATTTGCATTAGAGTAAAAAACAATGAGTTCCTTTTTATCCGCAAAAGATCGAGATCCAAAAGGAAATTTAAAAAGGTCACTAATTATGCAACTAGAATCCATGCTATTTACGGAACAAATAAATACATTAACCTTTTGATTGCACTCTCACTATTTTAAGTATAAAATTAAAAAATCATGCGATTCCAGAAAGTAATTCTACGCACTCAATTCTAAACAATTCAAATCAATTTAATTACAACAATACTCTAAACTGTTGGTGAAATAATTACCTTCACCAATTAAAAATACCTTCACCAAATTTATATATAAAATATAGCACAAATTTCACTACCTAACTACATTCTAACTAACTACATTCAAGCGGTCTCTGGCAACCCTTAAAACATCTCGTAGTTCTAATTCATTCAAAAATTCACATAGTGTGTAGGTACTACAGCAAACATTCTCATTCAAAAAAAAAAAAAAATACGCACAAGCAAATTATATGGGGAACGTCACAATAAGTTCCACAGCAACCATACGTACGCGGCTTCTCTCTCAGTTTCTCGCTTGAGACGAGAATTTCCCCTAAGAAGCAATTTCTGCATTGCTTCCAAACAGCCAGTACAAGCATATTTTTTTGAATGACGTCACAATGCAGTCTACATGAAGTGAAATTAATGCTCGTAGAAGCAATTTTTTAGTTGCTTCCACCCGTCTTGTCCTCTCAATATTTTCATTCGGTGGTGTTACCACCTTAGCCGTGCAAGATGTTCACTATGAGTTTTTGGGAAAATTTATTTAGAAAATTCCTGTCCATGATTTTTCTCGCGATTTTTAAGTAAATTAATTTAAAATATATATCAGTAAAATGTAAGGGAAGCAATGCTTCCCTTGCTTCCATGAACGCCACGCCACTGGTTTTTTGTAAACTTTTCTCTGAGGTCACATCTTGAAGGCAGAATGTTCGCAACATGGCCTAATGTACTAACTATAAAGAGCAGGATGGTGCTATCGCTTATACTAATAGACCAATTGTCTGGGATGTACTATGAAGAATTATTTAGCTATAATTTTGTCATGCACACGGACTGTGCATATAGAGCGATAGAGAGAGAGAGAGAGTGGAGTGAAGGAGGTTAAAAAATGACCTCGGCGAGAATTTATAGAGGTTTATTTAAAGTGTAAAGCAAAGTAATCAGACGAGAATCTTTTTTGTGTCTGGGGTTGAAGATGGTAGAAAGCTTCATTCACAAATTCGAAATCAATGCAAATACGAGTGTGGAGTGATTAGTTTCACAGCTCGCACTTTACTCCTGATTAGCTCCGGTATCTATTCAGAGCTAAAAAAATTCAAAGCTCGGTGCGCGGTCCCTTATCTAATCTGATCCAAATCTTGAAGCAGACCATCCGCAAAATCAGGAAGAAAAACGTATAGGTATAAAAACGTATAGGTATATATATAAACGTCCAACAATGGTGGCAAACTGTCCAAAGGCCAGTGCGCTACTCTTAGGAACAAGTTATAAAGAGAAATAACAGAGTCAGGGCCTGGCAAGTGAAATTTTTGAAATGTCATCTGCTCCAACCAAAGATCAAAGTAGTGGCTCATGCAGATCATTCCGAAACTGGGTATTAATAATGATCCCCAAATTACCATTTCTAACCCCGACATTTCCAAACGCTTTCAAGTCAGTTTCAAGTCAGATTCCTGGTTCTTACAAGAGTTCAGATGACATCACTGTCATGTTTGAAAAGCTGAATACTGACATCGATGTGAAACACTGTAGTATCAGAAACTTGAATTGCAGGAAGAACCCCACCACTGATGAAGATTGTTTCAACCCGGTGATCGTATTTGACCAAAGAAGTTTCTCGGAACTTAGAGACAGGTACCTACCGCATGAGGTTGAGCTACATATTGCATGTAAATTGAAAATATGTGAAGAATCTGTTCTCTGTGCCTATCTATGAGTTTGTCTTCAGAGTAAAACGTGAAGGATCCAGTGAAACTCCTCTCGTATAGAGTTTATTTCATTCAGGTCACGCGGACATTGTCTAAGGGTCCCAGCAAAATGATTCGCAGATATCATTTTCGGATATTTCAATGCCTGAATGTGTAAAATTTGCTCAGAACAATTTGCAGCATCCCAAGACTTTGTCCTTTCTTTTTAACAAAAAAACTATTAAAACTCCCAAATTCTCTCTATGTTGCACTTTTGCAGGAGGCACGAGATCAAAGTCGCACAATCTGTGCAAGATTTAGGTATGTTCTCCTTTCCAATACTGATTACTCCTGCCGCCAACTCAGGAGCTCAAAGACCTGATCTTGTACGCTGAATCTGAGAGATTCGAACTTCTGGTGGGCTGGAATGCTAACTTCTAGCACACCAGCTGGGCCAGCAACAACGGTAATGGCAGAGGAGGTGGAATATTTGATTTTATAACTTCTGTGGGGCCAATTACTCTAAACACTGGAATTTTTCCTACCTTTATCACCCAAAACAGAATTGTCGCACTTAATGCATCAGGAATTTTCGGATTAACAAGTGAATGGCGTGTTTTGGATGAGATAACACTCTCTGATCAGCACTTTTTGATGTTGCAAGACCCGTGGTAGAGAGAAGAAACCCAAAAAGCACAGATTGAGCTTAGTTCTGTTAAATTCTTGCAGACAGAGCATGTCTTGGTGATATGATAAATACACCAAAGTCAATAGAATCCCAGTTCAGCAGTCTGAGCATAATAGGTAGCTATGAAGAGGTCTGCTCGATCAGCAAGTGCAAGTTGGTTCCCTGGTGAAACCGAGAGCTGTAGAAGCTCTGCGAAATACTAGAAAACTCCTTAATCTAGCTTGTAAGAGCAACGCAAAGGATGATCAAATCGGCTACAGAGCTTCGCAATGAACTTATACAAATTGGATGTAGAGAAAATCATTTAGATCATTTTGTGAGGGGCTGATAGGTGCACGATAGACATTGAGGCTATTCAAGGTCCTGAAGAAGGGCGAATCAGCTAAGCTCAACTCTCTAAAAACACCCAAGTGGTGATCTCACCAAGCCCCAAAATGTTCTTCTACTGATTTTACTTGGGAATTACTTTCTGGGCGCTCCAGTGAAAGAAACCAAGGAGGCATCTGTGTATATGTCCAAATCTTCTGAAAGATCACAGCTGGACCTACACAGCTAGGTTTGTATACCAGCGAAAAGGTCAGGGATGCAATCATTATCTTTGAAAACTTCAAATTGCCAGGCTTAGGTGACATCTATCCTTCTATGCTAAGAGAGGGAATTAACCGCCACGAGCAAAATTCGAAGGCAATCTTTTGGGTATGTTTAGTTCTGCGGTATGTTTCAACACCTTGGCGACTTATTAAGACAGTCTTCATAGCTAAACCGAGGAGGGATGACTATTCAAATCCCAGCAATTTTAGGTTTCGTTATTACTGAAATGGCTGGAGATGCTTATGGAACTTTACATATGGACTAAGTTGCTTAAGGGCACATAGCACTTTCAAATTTTTAAAAAAATCGATTTTTCTGTGTTGATAGAATATGTTAGAATAAAGCTTTAAAACATGATTTTAATAATATAAAATTGAAATTCTGAGAAAAAAAATGTTGTGCGCATATATAGCAAAGCGCGCCAAAATCATTTTTTCTATGATTTTCGTTCACTTCGCTATACCGTTACATCGACTTTCTCTTAGTAACATCTGCTTTATATATACATATATATAAATAGTATAATACGTTATTCTCTCACATAGCAGCTGTAAAGGTAGAGGGGGACATTTTGGGATAGTGGTATTGCCTATATGTAAGCTATATATGCCACGCAAAAAAATATTGAATTTGGGCTTGAAACGTGATTTTCTCGAAATAAACTTTTTCAAGTAGGCGTGCATGATTAAAAAAAGCATTTATCTAATCGTTCTGCAATTTTAGCACGTTAATCTACACATGTTAATCCTCAGTTATAACCGATTTTTTGGGGGAAAAAACCTCGATTTTCGACAAAACTCCGCCATTTTGTTAGTTTTCAACCAAAGTTTATTATAACTCATTCTTAGGCCGCTGAATTGTCTAAGGGCAGTTATCGTGCAATCCGTGAGTTTTTTTTCATAAAAATTTTAGCAGACGACAGTGAGCCACAATTAAAAAAAAAAATTGTTCTTTAGTATCAAGAAAATATTGTATCCGGACAAAGTCTGTCTTATTGTTCAATTAAAAATTAATCTTTGAAAAAAAAATTTTTTTTTTCAATGTCAAGGTGCTATGTCCCCTTAAGATTAAATCAGCTCTCTGCTAAACGAACTGCAACAAGAGTGGCTCCAAGCGCAAGCTTATGCGATGACGTAGCCAAAAGTTGAGTGAAATATGATTGCTGGTGCCATTTCAAGGAAGGCTCAACACTAAAACTATAGGACCGAGAGTCCGCCTGAGGTATGCCGACCGCATTTTCACATACATTTTTCAGAAACGGATAGCTGATGCGTGCTGTGAGCTGAGCCGCCTAAGGAGGTCATATTTACAGAATAGATGTTGCGCAGGATAACGTTTATCCATCGTACTTGGGAAAAGCTGACTGAGTTTTTTGTGAATACCCAATTTATACGCGTGTCAGCTTCCAATACAAATACTCTCCGATATCCTCTTTTACTCTATCGTCGATCCTGCATTTTGTTAACAGATCCGGGGAAAAATAATAGGCGCGGGATACTTTTGAGTACAATGGGCCTTTTTGGTCACTGCTTAGAGGTACTAGGTGCCTCTTCCACTCACACACACACACCTACACACACACGCCACACAAAACTCAAAGGTCCTTGATCGAGGTGACAGAAGAGAAAATATTAGTATCCAATGAATAATTAAATACATATAGTAGGAAGAAAAGTGTTTAGCACTTTCTTCCACTCTGGAGAAGCTTCTTTGCTTTAGCCCAGCTTTCGGGAATCAGAAGGTTGGATTGAAGAAAACTATAACCTCCAATAGAACTTATGTTCTCAAAGAGTTTAAGATTATCGGCATAATATTAACATTCATTTGGCAAAATAGTGAGAGAAAAATGTACCAAATATTTTCAAAAATTTGGTTCAAGTTATGTTTTGCATAAAATTTGAATGCCGAAAGGACTTTGGTTTATAATGATAATATTATTAAATATGCAGCGAAACTCCTTCGTTGGGTAGAAAACCAACAGGACCGAATTTTGTGTTTGTTCAAAATAATACAGCAATTATCTTGAAACATTTTAAATCTTGCACTAATCATTTTCTCCGGATTTAATAATGTTAACATAGGTATGTTGTATTTATTTCTTAAATTCCTGCTTAGCTTATTCACACTCCTCACACTCTTCTCTTCTTAATGTTATGTTTCTTGACTTCAAATCTACGAACTTGGTTTTGGAGACTTGCGATCCAGCTATACTTGAAGTACGGTACCTCAATTTTGTGGAACAATTTTAAAACTTGCCAGCAAAAGAATAATGCAGTACCTAATTGAAAGTTTATATTAGCATGAGCTTTAGTGAGTTTATTTTTTCCTGCAAAGGTACACTGTAATCGATCCAAGCATTTATTAAAACGCATTACCTAAACATATTTTCATATCCGCTTCTATTCCACGTTCCTCCATTTGAAGTATTTGTTAAAGATTTTTTCATTTTATTTTGTAAAGATAGGCTTGCTAAAATGAATTAAAAATCAGCTAATTGAAATTTTCGTATGTACGAGGTATTTATAATTCATTTAGCCGCTAATAATTTTTCCTTAATTTGAGCAAATTTTATTAATTTTAAGAATATTTTTTACCATCTAATTGCCGTAAACACATTTTATGGGGAAAACTCTCAATTCGGGATTCACCCTCTGCAAATAATTATCTCATTTTGCATTGTATTCGATAATAGTTATTTCTACAGGAACAATATTAGCTATTCTATTAGAAGTAATTTTTAACCCAGCTCACGTGTAGTCTGACTGTAATCCTTCAAAAAACAAACATGATACAGAACAAACAACTTTGTGCAGCACTAAACTTCAACTACGCCACTGCCAACATTCAAATTTCCAGTTTGTTACAGCCCCGCCTGCACAAATCATTCCATCCAATCAACCAACATCACAGCTCCGTAGTGGGATCGAACGGGCCGTCCGAACCAACCGCCTTGATTGGCGCCATTATTCCACACCCTTTCCCAATTCGTATCGGACTCAACGGCACCCTCGACTAGGCGCGCCTACCTCTAAACTCGTCCGGCCAGTACACCCACCAGTCACACTGGTTTTCCGACACGAATGCCCTGCACAGCGCTTGGTCTGCCTGCACGACTACCTTCCATGCCGCTTTGGCCCGCTCGTTCCTCTCCTGCTGCTACTCCGGCTCTAGCAGTTGGAATCCATTGAAAACCACGGAAAAGAACTGGTTAGCGCTGCCTGGTCTGGCCTAGTATTGGTTTTTTAGTAGCGGGGGCAGTCGTCTACGGGCCACGTCTAATCAGCTTCTTTGGAATGGCAGCGCCAGAAAGTGATCATGTAATCACTGCAGTCGTTCACGCACTTTGTTCGTGGTTGGTCGCGCATCTAACCGTAATCTGAGCTGTGTTGTGGTCGCACACGTTCGAATCGTCGCCGCCGCTACTGTCGTCGTAGTGTCGTCTCGTCTGTTTCGCTTTTTGCTTGCGTCGCCGCTCCTCAATTGGCTCGGGAATCGAACTCCCAAATTAGCGCGCCTCGAATTAACCGTACCAATTACAACAATTAGAACAACGAGAGCAATTAGGTCCGCAATTGGAAACAGGTTGACGACAGGATTTAATTTGCCAGGTGGTTGTTGGTGTAGTGTGACCCGCGAGCCGAGCCTGGTGTTTCCCGCGCGCCAACTTTTAAATGTTTTGATCCCCGTCAATTGGCTCCGGTTTCGGTGTTTTGTGTGACTCGATAATGAAACTAGGATTACGATTCGGAGTCAGTGGTTATCGGGGGTGACAATTGCCTTATTTTCGTCAATTCGAAATAGGAAAAAATTGACAGAGTTTCGACAAAGGATACTTTCAGCACTGACCCACTCCAGTGATTTGAGTTCGTGACGAGTTCAGCGATCGCGTCTGGTTCGTGACAATATCACAGGGTGACACCCGAGCCCGTAATTATTATTCGTTATAATTACTTTCCGCTCTCGGTCTGCTGCCCAGCTCCCAATTAGCTTGTGTGAATTTCGTGGCGTTTCGATTTGGCGCTACCAACCTGCGTGGCTCTAATTATTATTTTGTCCGGTCGTTGGCTGGAATTACAGCAAAAGCTACAAATCGATTACGCACCGCGCTAAAAGGATTGGATTCGAAACATTGATTTTCGCTGGAATCCTCTGCCACGGCCGGTGTCTCCTCTTACGAATCGGTCCGTGCCGAGTGAAGTCATTAATTATATATATATTTTTTTTAATTGCATTGTGCCGTCATTGTCTGGGTTATAGATTCATTTACACACAACATACATACGAGCACAATCGATCACGTGCTTCTGTGGATAATTAATTATTTGTTTCGGTGTTGCTTTGTTGCGGAGTAATACATTGATATCTTATTACTTTCTTTTCGATCGGAAATTATTTTGAAGTTGCGTTGAATTGAAGTGATTGGATATTTTCGGATATCGCGAACAGAAAATATCTGTTCAGTTGAGTACTGTGCTAAATTGAAAAATTTCGATTGTTTTTTTATTGAGTGAAAACGCAAAAACACCTGAACGGATAATATATTAGTGAGAGAAGATTAACATCACGGGCGCAACGAAACACGATAGTAATTTCGGGACCGTGGCCTCTATAGGCGCCAACACGCTTAATTTCACGGATTTGGGGAGCCCTTACGAGGGCCCCCCGAGCACACCGCAATCCGGTATGGATGCACCGGACGCACCGCATACGCCAAAATATTTGGATGGCGGGACAACGACAACTATGCCCGGGAAATCGGCTTTTGTTGAATTACAACAGCATGGGTGAGTGAAATGTGCTAAGATATAAATCGCGATGTTTTTATTTTATAGTATCTAGAAACTCAGACTTTTGAATGTCGTAAGAGTCGTAGTTTTGGTATGCGCTCATTGGCTGTATCAATCCTAGGATACATATGTTTCACTCATCAAGGTTTATATGGATTCCGTAAATGACAAAAACTAGAAAATTTTTGAATGTTCAATACTTCTCCTTTGCTGTTGAGGTCCATTCGCGAAATTGCCATGAATTTGTTGTTTTAAGAAATGATAATTGATGAATATTAAATGGAAATTCGTTTGAATAAAAATTGACAGCTCTTGCTCAAATATTGGTCTTTGGCTGTCTTGGCAGTGCTTACTTTATTTTATTGTGATAACTTTGATCTAAATTTCCTAATTATTATTAGGTCATTTTACTTAATCGCTAGAAATGTTTGATGACAATATTTTTCATCTCATCTAAACGTTGTGGTTCGTTTGATCGACGATACCTAAAATTGTTTCGCCTTCATGAATATTGTTGGCTTAAATTTGCAAAGATCCCCGTTTTCACATTTCGATTTTCATCTAATAGGATCTGTAGTTTCCATTGGCTGATGGGTCTCTGTGTTCTTTTGTTATAATCTTTAGTTTGTGCTTATACATTAACTATAAAAATTCCTGCCAAAAAATAAATATCTTTTGATTTTTTTAGGGTTGATCTTGTTCTTTCGGTTCAAAATTTGATATTGACGTCAACTGAGATGACTGAAGTTATTGCAGCTTTTTCTTTATAGTTTTCAAATCGCATTCTAGAAGAGTGCACAATTTGAAAGCCCAATATAATCATTACTGAATGCTGCAGTAAAAGTTTAACAATTTATCGTGGTTCCTCAAATCAAAATTTTCTTGAAAATATCGCAATGCAAAGAAAAATAATATGATGCGATATAATTGCAGTATTTTTATAGCTGGAAGTGAGAAAATTGTTTTAATGTTATATATTTATTCAATTTTAAACCCTCTTTTTCATTGTTTATATTTGATAATAATTTAAGTGATTGCCATTTGTTTCACTGGGTTTGCTTCACGAGAAGATAATTTCTCGTATCCTTGAAAAAAAAAAAACAAAAAATACGGCTTAGTAGCCCACATTGGGCGGCATTTACTTTTAATAAACTTCTTGTGATCTGGACTGTCTAGTGATAGAAATATTCTTTCTAGTAGGTTTGTTTACAACTGTTGTCATTTCGCGTCTAGTAGTTGAATCATCCTCGCTTTGGCCTTATAGTTATTGATAAAATATTTAAATTTAAGTGATAGAAGCGTCAATGCATTTGCAATGTACAATAATTTCCAAATAATTTCAAGCCCCATTTAAGACAACATCCTTATAATATTTTGAAACATTCATACAAATTGAAAACTACTCATTTTTGTGAATAAGGGTGCATGTATGAAGCAGTAATGATAATAGTAATTCTTAAAAGGTAATTTAAAAAACATTAGCAAAATATATTGGTTTGATTCTTCAATCATTTCATCTGCTATCCTGTTTTCCAGTTGTTTTTGTGTTAAAATACCGAATACAACTTCTTATAAGATTCTGATATTTCCTGTGTGGTAATTGAAAGATTCCTAAAATACTTTAGAATTGTTTGACGAGTCCATGAGAATTGCTAATGCAGAAAACGTATTTTTTTGCTATCGAAGAAAAATAGAGCTTCATCTACTCTAGTAGTTTATCAACTGCACTTTAAAATATTTTCAGGACAAATCTATGGTATACCTAAAACATTAGATACATTTATCTGTTGATGAGTAGAAAAACAAAAAAAAAACAATAAGCAAGACGATAAATAATAGTAGATTCAAATACAGTTTTACCTCCGTTAAGCTATTAAAACTAAACATATTTTTGATCAAGAATTCTAAAACGTATTGAGCTTTCTTTTTGTTGTGATATTTGATCCACCACCTTTAAATTATCAGTTGGGCAGGTAACTTAATTTGTTCAGTCAATTACCTAGGCAGCCCGCTATAATATGGCATTTTAAAAATATTTGGTGCAAGATACTTTTCGCGTGCACAGTAAAAACGGGAGCATCCTTAGCAATTATTGCAAATATAATCAAAAAACGAGACCCGACCGCCCGAAACCGATCAAACAAAAAACCTTCCACTGAAAATAATTAAATAGATAAATCCTTATCTAGATTTGTAATCCTTTAATTGAAAATATAACTAAAAATATATTTTTCTACATACTGCGCATGAAAGTCAAGTTCTGAACGACTGAGATGATATTAGTAGAGCTATTGGTAAAATTTAATGGAAACTCTGAACTGAAATCTTCCAAAGCATTACAAACAACAACTTCTTGAGCGAAAATTTAATCAAGATTATTATTTTTTCAATTTGCCAAATTATATTTTGCATGGAAAAGAAATTGATCAGGATACATTTACACAATAATGCAAATGCATCGGTCCTCTAAATTCGCCCAGTTAAAACTCCGAATTTTTCTTCTAAATATTGTTTAGGATTGCTCAGTACACGATCAAAACATTAGAGAATTTTCAACCATCTTTTTTAAGTAGTCTGATATTTTATATATGTTTTTTTTTTCGCTTTTGTGAGCTCTGGGTTTCAATTGTGTTTTGTTGTTATATATCGTTTGAAATATCCATGCTGGTTGATTTTATAGACCACACCTTTAAACATCTGTAAATATCGTGATAGAAGAAGGTAGATAAAACTTAATATATTATAAATGGTACAGTTATTTGCATATGTTGTTTAGAATAAAGTCAAACACGTCGATCAATGTATCACATTGCTCACATTTAGCTCATTTCTATACTATTTCATAGTGAATTTTTCAAGTTTTTCAGGCAAAAAGTACTGCATGAATTTTTCAATAATATAACAAATGGACTCACATAATGAGCTCACATAAAATTCCGTACGCACCAACACCATACACTTAAGCACCAATAAAAGTAAAAACAATTCGAACTTTTATTAAGATGAGTTTATCATTCACATATAGGTGTATAATTGAATATGAACAAAATAAAAGTATTACAAATACTTTTTTTCCAAAAATTAAATAAAAGAAACTTACTACATAAATTTAACTACTCAATACTGAACACACTGAAATTTCAATGGAATGGAATCCTTAATAGTGGGTGCCGACGGTTTCATTTTCGGCCTTAAAATTTTTTTCTCCAGATGGGCAAACAGTAAGATCTATTGGTGGAAAGTTTATCAAACTGATTTTCTCGCACATGAAAGTCCCAAAACTTTGATCAATACTATAACTAGCGTAATATGATTTGTATGCAAAAAGCTCAATTTTCTCACAAAATAAGTAAACAGTTTCAGAGCTTGTTTCGACTATTATTTTTGCCACTTTATAACCATATTAAGCATTTTCCCTTAAAATATAATCTCCAATTTTATACTTTGTCCCGAAATACATTACGCTTTTGTGAGATGTGCTGCTCTTTAAATTCAAATCAGGTCCTACTGACAATATTTTTTCGAAATGTTTCGAATCTTCCGTGCTATATCCATTATCGATATGAAACCAGTCAAAAAAGTGAAAGGACAATAGATAACTAGCAAAGCTCATGCAATACTTAGACGCTAGAGAATATGGAACGTTAACTCTTGAAGATGTATTACGAGCGTTACTTTTAAGTTCTTTGTGCTTGGACTCAAAACTGTACGTCCAAAAATATTTTGGTGGCCCTGAGTTTTCTATTATTTGGCAATAATGTATCAAAAAATGGTGTTTCGGTTTTAGAGTGTCATTAAATAAAGAAACGTACTTCCTGTTATGTGTCTCCACCAAAGCCCGCAACTTATTAATTTTCCCCCTATCTAAACTATCACCGGTTGAAAAATGTGCGTTGTCCAACCACTCATTTATACTGGAGCTCATTGATATTATGGGAGCATTTGCTGCTGAACACGTGAGCCCGTGCAGTCCTTTATACTCAAAACTAATGAAATCTTTTTGGTAATTTGTTCACAAATCAATGTTGGCAATGGAGAAAAGCAGAGACACTGCTCATTTCTGACGGATAAAATGTCACTTATTCGAAAGACATTCGCACTGCTCCATTTTCAAATTGAAACACCAAATGTCACTTTTTAGCTCGAAAGAATGAACTGCACAAACTTAATTGGCGTGAAATGATTGGAGACATGTGTCAGTGCCATCTGCATTTTCAAAGCGAAAGTAACTTCAAAGCAACTTTTCATGCTAAGAACAGAGTACAACTCTTGCTAATTTTCAAGCTAAATTTTCGCCGAAACAGATTTCACGTGAAATTTTCATCAAAATTTCACGTGAAATCTGTTTGTGAAATCGAACTCAGTACTGTGCTTTACTTTCTAAATTTGTTCACTGTTCATTTGTACTCACTTCGAAACAATCAAACAGCGGAATAATTCAGAAGAGACATTGCTATTGTGACAATATTTCAATGATGCGTAGACAGAAAAGGCAAATGAGATTCTAAAAACGAAATTCCCAGACTATATCATCGACTTAATGCACTCTTTTGTAGATTTCATTTAACATTTCGTCGTTTCAACAACCACGATGTTGAATTTGGTAAATTCAACAATTGCGACGTTGAAATTGTTGTACAGAGTACATTTTCATTGAGTTGTCCAAAACATTTCTTTCTTTTGATGTAGGTTGAAGTTAAATCAGACTCATACTCAAATTAACAATGATATTTTGCTAAGAATCAACAATATTTATTCGCTTAAATTGACTGCCTTATCATTAAAATCAAAACAATAGTTGTTGATGGTATTAAAAGCCTGTTAACTTAAGGAAAAAATTCGTTTTTTTACAAAAAATTATAAATCTTTGATTTTACCATAGCAAATTGACGATTTTACAACATTTAATTTTCTCAGTGTACAGAGCCCGGTTGTGCAGTTATCGTTTTTTTTTGTTGTTTTCTCACTTTTACCACATGACAATAGTCAATAATTAAGACGTTAATCCTTACTAAACTGAATAAAGAAACATCAATTTTTCTTGTTCCACGAATCTGTTGCATTTGTCCTTTTGTCCGATCTGGTCAACGCTTCAACTTTTCCCTTCTTTCGGAAAAATTCACTCCTAAAAGTGTTCTTCAGGTCTTTTATTATATATTTCCATTTTTCAGACTGTTTAAAAGTTTTATGGTCTTAAAGATTCAAATCGTAAAACAAAGTTAAGACAACATTTTATTCAATCCTCATAGAAATTTGTTTCAACTGTTTAAGGATAGTATTGGAGATGTTATCTTAAAATTGTGATGTCTTTTGAAGTACCCATAGTTTTAAATATTTTTATTTTGTTTTAGATTTGTTGTGGAAAAATTGACAGTTTTTTTTGTTTTAATGCATTAAGAACTCGCTTCAATTTAGCGCTTGAAATTGATACTTTTTTCATTCAAAGAACATTATCTTGGAGCGTGTTGACAATAGAGTAATGATTTCTTTTAAAGCGAAACTAGAGAAATTTTCTGAAATATTGATTGTATCACAGGAATTTTATTAACTGTGTTTCATGTCAAGCCATTTATTTCTCGCAAATAATGTAAAAACGTATTAAAACTAAAAAGCCCCTTCGACGGAAAAGTGGTCGTCCAATAAAAATAGTATCAATTTTAAGTGCTGAAATCTAGCGAATACTGCAACATTAATACTTAATGCATTCAAACAAAAATGAAGTCAATTTTTTTTTCACCTTTAACGTAGAGTAGAAGCAAAAAAATTGTTTTAAAATCCTGGGCACTTTTGAAGATATATAGTATAAGATAGTGTCTCTAATCAACGTTCAACCGCGCAAACAACTAGTCTGTCCTGAATTTGTATTTGCAAGGAGTTGATTTCCACCTCTTGCAGTGCATAGCATTGCGTATGCTCAGCTTAGAAAACTTATTGAGTAACAAATGGAAATATTCATAGTATTCAAATAAATTGCAATTTTGCATTTATCACGCAGATTTATTTCAATTTTTTACTTCCAATGACGAAAATTTATAGTTTAGTGTTTCTTAGATTTCCTCATTTTTTTAAAGCATGACATAATACGACTATGCGTGTAAAGTATTCTCGATCAAACAGGTATTTTAAATTGTATTTTATTGATAAATGTTAAGAGACAACAAAAAATTATTATTTATAACGATTTTAGCTATGAAAGAATATTGTTTTATTATTAATAATTCTTTCACGTTCAATGTTCTGTCTAAATTACGAAATAAAGTTCTGTAGTCTTTTTTTATTCATTTTCATAAGACTTTTATTTTAAAATTCAAGAAATAATGCAACGTTCAGAACATGTGACACGTTATTTTTGACACTCTTGACAATACCGGATTATTTTTCAATTGAAACATGTCATTTCATTTGCTTTTTTTTTATAAAAATGTACAATATTTGCATAAATAATCAACAAATTTGCGACAGAACGTTTCATGATATGAGTTTCCTGTTTCTCCTGGGCAGTATTGATTACTTCAATCGATTTAATGCCAAACGATAAACTATAAAAAGAAATGAAAAAAAGAATTGGTGGATGACCTTATACAATACCGAATGACCTTATACAAAATAATTTTTATCAATTTTAAAAACAAAGATAGATAGTTCATAATAAATTTTTAACCAAGATAGATAGTTGAAAATATGATGCTGAGCAATTTCGATCGATGCAAAGCTTGAGAATCTTGGATTAATTAAAAATTAAACTATCGGAAACTAAAAAAGTATTTTATAAGCTCTTTTACATTTTCGGAATCATTTAATTTAAAAATAATACTAGGTGGGGTGAAAAGTAACCTCCTTGACCACCAGAATGCGCTGCAATCGCAAAAAAGATTATTGTGCCTTATAGTCCATTCATATTTAGGCAGACATGTCAAATTTCAGAGCGATACAGTCATTTGTTTTGTTTTTACAGCCGATTTTTGTTGACGTGTTTGGCATCATGTTGAGTATGGAAATAAACCATTTTCATTCTCTCATAAAACATTATTTTTTGAGATGCAAAACGGCGAAGGAAACTAAAGAAAAGTTGGTTAAATATTATGGGGCTAGTGCTCCTTCAGATTATACCGTGAAATATTGGTTTCGAGAGTTTCGTGGTGGCCGAAACTCCACTGCCGATGAAGTCCGCAGCGGCAGGCCCTCCGATGCAGTTACACAGGACAATGTCAAAAAAATACATGAAATGGTGTTGGCCGGCCGGAAAATGAAGATGCGCGAGCTAGCAGATGCCACAAGGATTAGTACCAAGCGCACACGCCATATTTTGGGTGAGATTCTGCAGATAAAAAAATTATCCTGCCGCTGGGTGCCGCGCATGCTGACTCCGGACCAAAAACACGAACGCGAGCGCACTTCGAAAGCGTGTTTGGCCATGCTGATGCGGAATCGGGTGGACTTTTGGCTTCGATTGGTGACTTGATGAAACCTGGATCCACTATTTCACGCCAGAGAACCGAATGAGTGCCCGGCAATGGACTGAAGCCGGCACGAGTGCTCAGAAGCGGCCAAGGGAGGCTCAATGGGTCGGAAAGGTCATGGCGTCGGTTTTCTGGGATTGTCATGGCATACTCTTCGTGGACTACCTCAAAAAAGAAAAAACCATCAGCAGCGAGTATTACTGCGCATTATTGGAGCGATTGAAAGCCGAAATCGATGCGAAACGGCCTCACATGAAGCCAAAAAAATTTTGTTTTTACAAGACAACGCGCCGTCACACAAGAGCATCGCAGCAATGGCTAAAATGAACGATTTAGGGCTCGAATTGCTTCCCCATCCACCTTATTCGCCTGACTTGGCTCCCTTGGACTATTATCTGTTCCCAAACCTCAAAAGATGGCTCATCAATAAAAAATTCAGCTCGTGCGAGCAAATCATCGACGCCGCGGATGAGTATTTTGTAGGCCTTCCGGAAAATTACTTTTCGGACGGGATCAAAAAGTTGGAAAATTTCTGGAATAAATGTATCGACCTAAAAGAGGACAACATTGAGTTAAATTAAAAAAAAAATTAAAAAAAACATTTTTTTCATTCCCAAGGAGGTTACTTTTCACCCCACCTAGTATTTTGCATTTCTACCAAACTTTTCGCAGTGATTTGGGACTGTTTTTGACTGTCATTGACAAGTTGTAGAATTACATTCTTCTGACATGGAAAAAATTGCTTTATTGTTTATAGTGACTCTAAATAATTTCTAAGCATTCAGACGTGTTAGTTTTCTTTCAAGTACTGGTTGTTATTCGCCGAATAATCGATTCGCTAAGTAAAATTATTAATAGTGAATATGATAATGATAGTTGTTAGTTGCTTATTCAAAAAAGAGTATTAAAATGACGTGTCTTTCAGAATCACACTACAAGGAATTTTATATTTAAAGAAAAGTATGATTCTGTTTTTAGTCAATGTACCCAAAAACATCGCACAATCAAAGTAAAGTGCAGCTACTAGTTATGAAAAGTAAGAATACTTTACATCTAGTGGAAAATTAAATAATGCTTTTTCATTCAAATGATATGTATATCTCTTTGAAAATGTTCTAAAAGTAACTTTTACAGCTTATAAATTACTATATTTTATAAAATTATAATATGGGGATATTAAATTTGAGTACCTAATAGGAAAAATTTAGACAATTAATGAAAAATCATAGATAAATATTAAAGAATTATCATCTCAACTTCAAACAAATGAAACCTCTATGAACATATCGAAAAAGATGCGCCGTCGCACACCCAAAATAAAATATAAGATACAAACTCAGAAACAATAAAATTAACAAGTTTAAAAATACCCAAAGATACTTTAACTTGAAGGCATACATACATAATTATAGAACAGCAAAGAAGTAGGAAAACAATGGTAATTTTGAAATTAATGAATTTTGTGTCAGATTTCTGTGCAGGATTTTTAATTATGACAATTTAAGTTAACACGATTTAACTGTGATGAGTCAGTCAAGTGTTGTGTTGGACAGAATCGCCTTGGAAATATAATCGATCCGTTTAAATTTAAAATTATGCTTTTAGTGAATGAATATGAATCGTTCCGCATTTGGAGCAATTAGCCAAGCCATGTAATTGTGTGTTTGGGCTTGGGAGAGGCTTTAATTTGTGCTTAGTTTTCAATTCTTTTTTGTGAGTCTAATTTCAATACACTTTGCATTAGTTTTGCAGAAAACATCCATAGTCAAGATATATACTCTTATTTGATAATATCATATGATATATCTTTAATTTCATACGTTTTTTTTTTAAAATATTTGGCAAATCAAAATAAATTAAGGGTTTTTAATTTGCAGACCAGCTTTTCCTTTGGAAGCTAGATTTTTTTTAATTTTTTGACAAGAAATTAAAATCTATACAACTTCTAAAAGAAAAATTGGTCATTTAATTAACTTATGTTTTATCACATCATTAATAATATACGAGCCGAACATGAACAAACATTATAATGTAAACTAGAATGGTGCAATAATGTCGAATCGTTGATATAATGATCAGTTTTAGAACTTAGCTGGAAATGTATTACGTAATGTATTGCCGAGGTATAATGTATTGTACAGCCGTAGCTAATAACCAATATTCAAATAGTTATCTCATTATAACAAGTAGTCAGAGTTGTAAAACATGTTTTGCATTTAATGTAAATAATACAGATATTCTAACCTATTTTTATTACTCATCCTTGCAATGAGTTGTGTCTCCCTAGTTTAGATACGTTGAAGTAGATCCTATTTAGTAATATAAGTTATTCAAATATTAACAGTTTTGAATGTCGTACTTCATGGTATATTTATTTTACGTTCTCGAAAACACTTTACACTTTCTCAAAGCATAAAAATCATAAAATAACGCTTCTTTTTATTTATGAAAGATATAGATTTTTTACCCGTTTATGCTCTAAAAATGCCATTTCTAATATTATTAAAAGTAAAAAAAGACTATTTGAAAAATTATGTTATGCTTCATACCAAAAATTCCTATACACTATGAGATTTTCTGCTACATACTTAGTCTGGATTCCCAAGCGCATAGTCTGAGCCAGGCGCGGATCCAGGATTCGGTCTTAGGGGAGGTTTTTTTTCACTTCAAAGTGTATATATCTTTCCTTAGTTTTCGATAGTTTTTGTTTCGAAGTTGGCACAGCGGTTGCCATCGTTAGTAGCATTCGCATCGCAAATGTCATTTATGAATTTTACGTGTTTAATAATTTGGATACCACGCCAACGACAATCCGATAGCAGCACTGTCTTGTCAAATTTTTTATCTGAGATCGTAATTCCCCCTGGCGATTTATGTACATAGCTTCAATTTGGCTCTTAATGCAGCTTGCAAAGTATCTGGAATAAAGAACACATTGGGAACTACCGGGAACATTTTTCCACTGGTCTAAAAGACTGGTCTAAAAATAAAAAAAAAGTTAGCAAAAGAAAGAAAAATTAAAGTTTATTTGCCCTACAAGGTGGGCTCAGTCTCATGAAGCAATTGCAACGTACATCGAATTGCAGCCGGCCATTATTGAAGCATTAGAAGAAATAAAAACGTGGAATGATCGTGATACTTCACAAAATCCATCGCAACTTTTGACTGCGATTTCGACGATTGAATTCCAAATCGCCTGTCGCATTATGGAATCAGTTTATTCAATTGTTCTGCCTTTGAGTCGGGCATTGCAATCAAAAAACCAAGATCTAGGCGAAGCCGCCAAATTAGCAGATGACGCTTTGAATGAATGCAAGGAGAAGCGAGAAAATGCATATTCATCTTCCATGTTATTTATGAACATGTTGCTGGAATTTGTTCACAATACGAGATCGCAATGAAATTGCCACGTCATTACGATCGGCAAAAAAGTCGTTGCAACGTTGAAGCCAAAAATGTGGAAGATTATTATAGAATTGCATTCTACATTCCGTTCCACGATACATTCATTTTTCAACTTATTCATTCAACCAGAAATCCCCACTCGTGGATCCGCCACTGGTCTTAGCTGCTATGCATATAACCTCGGCGTGCATAATTAACATATAATATCAAAAACTAAATAAATATAGTGAAATATATACATAAAACCTAGTGTAGCGTAGTGGATAGAGAATAGACTCTTAGAACCTAGGGTTCCTGAATCGAATCCAGATTCGAGCAGAAGTGAATTTTGGATTTTATCAGAGTCTATATTACATAGCGTCGAGGACTATAATATATATGACTAACCAAGCTATAATAAAAAGTATTTACACCTATACATTTTACGCTATGTATTCTAGTGTCAGCTCCAAGAATCCCGAAACCAACTTATGTACGCAGCGCCAGAAGTATAAATTATGGTCTTTGGCGCTACACTTGTTCTTAATACTCATAAAACATACATCATCAACGATCAATGTGTAATGAATCAATGATCCACCTTGCCCCTGTTTTGATACAGGTTAGGAGTTGAACATTTCAAAAATTTAGCGTCGATTTAGCTATTTAGCGTCCTTTTTTCTGTTTCGTCTGCATGTTTCTTCTGAAAACATTGAAATGATTGAAATTAAACTGGGTTTGAAAAAAAATTAAAGCTATATATTATATAAATTTTTATATTATATATTTTTGTATAGTAACAACAATTATATATTTTTGTTGTTACTACAAAAAAAAAATTCAATCTTTCAATCAGCAGATCCGGGTCAGACTCCACTTTCGCTTTATAGCTACTAATTATATATTTACTGTTTGTTTTAAGTAGCCTTAACTTGATTCAAACCCGCTCAATGTGCTTTTTAAAAATACGCTTATATCACTTGAGGTTTTATTGGCCGAAATTCATTTACACCAAAATATTATTTTCATTATTTTAAAATTTATACCTACATAAATATTATTTATTTTACAGACATAACTATTTTCTATATATTTACTTTTATTTTATTTAATGTTTCAAGCGACAACAAAATATATGCAATATCATTTTAAAGAACAGCCACTTCGCCAGAAAGAGAGATTTTTTCAAAATTTTTGAAATTTTCTATCATCTACCTGTTCTATTTTCCCTCTAAAATCAATCTAGTTTCGCTTTCGGTCGTGCTCGATTAATCACAGGGGAAAAATATATTATTCAGAAAATAATTCACAAGGCCGTCGCGGGCGGCTTCTTTGAAATTCACATCTAGCAAGTCCAACTGGCTAAACCAGTTGCTACAAACGGTAGTAGATTTATGATATTTTCGTTAATTATATGCATATTTGATTAATTTGAATATGATTTTTTTCATATACTGTATCCATAATTCAACGTAATTAAAAACGTGGGAACCCAGTTTGATTAGACTGATGGTTCTAAATATTAGCATACTAAACTTGAGAATATTTTAAAAATACATATTTCATTGCTTATTGACAAATTGCTTGTTTTCTAAACTAATCAAGTTCTAATTGATTGATTCTGATGGTGAACAGACAATGAAATGCACTTTCGTAACAATATTTTGGGTCTGATGTAGGTCTTTGATTTTTAGTTAATTTTCGAAATTTAGTTAAATTTATACAGAACACTTGTCGTAGCTACAGGTTTTTCTTGAATAGCCGAAGTAAAATTTATGAATATAGTGATGGAGAAAATAAATTTATATTAATTTATTTTATATAGAGAATTTAATTGAAGGTTAGTTATTTTGTAACGTATATATACCATCGTAATTGCATTTCAGTTTTGAAACCACAGTTTAATGCCAAAATAATTAAACTTTTCAAGACTAGCTTTATTGATTGAATCACATAATTCAAATGAGTGCTCGTGCGAAAATATTTTGAAATGCAAACTATTTTAACACAATTCACACATTTTTCAATCCATCATTCACCTTTATTCCATAGAATAAGATGCATAAAAAAATGATAATTTCAGTAACAATACTATTAAACTTTATCTATTTTTCTCAACATCGATCCGATTTGCTCAAAACTATAACCAAATTATCTGAAAAGCACCTCATCAAATGTATCAAAATGAATAATGATAGGTTGAAAATTGCCCATTAACTATGCGTATTATCAAAACATCAATATTAAAATCACATTAATTATAATTAATTGGAGCCAAGTAATCGTATTATAAAGGCTTTGTTAATTCGTCAAACTTGAACTTTAGCTACTGTGTGAGTATGTGTATCTTTTACAGTGTTGTTAATTGCAAATGAATTGATAAATGCATCTATTAGTTTTATTAATCGGAGTATGTATTACAAAAATAAATTGAAATTGACCATTAAAAATAATATCTTTGAAATTATAGTTTAATTGAATAAATAGTGAATGAAACGTAAACGGCTTTAGTTAGTTTGGATATAGTTTAGTTTTTTGCATGAAGTAATTGAGTGCAAGTAAACATTTATATTTTATTTTAATTGACTACTTTTTGGGTAGTTGAAGAAATTGATCAATCTGTCGTTTTGGAATAAATCATTTTTCCAACAACTCACCGTTTTTTCGTCTAGTATAAGCTAGTGAGACAAAATAGTGGATGTAAATTTACAGGAACTGGTGATAAAATCTTGTAAACAACCTTTCACAGGTACTGGATTCCCAAATCTCATCAGGTCAATCACTTCATTACAGCAATATATCGGGGGATGAAAGCTAAGTGATTGGCAAGTTTGATTTGCATATCCAAATCAGTTGCATTTTAGGCGCACTTGCGATAACGTCTCTTAAAATTGCTGCTAAAGTGAAAACATAGCATAAGTTGAAACATAACAAAAATGAAAGAACTAGTTACATTTTTGATTACATGTGCAGTTCCACCTATGCTTCCGACGAATTTTGGAGCAAGCTCTAGATTAAAGTTTCAAGCATACCTTTGAAATTCAATGAAAACTAGACTTTATATTTCTAGGAACTGTTATACATATTATTGGAGTTAGTGCCAGTTGCACTTTGACTCCTTTCCTCGTAGTGAGCGTTCATGGTCTCTTCTCCTTCTGTCCAATTAGTTAAGACTATTTATCGCTTCCTCATAGCTCTGGTACTTTAAGATCCTAGTGCTCGTAGTGGGTTAAAGTAGATATTAGGCGTGTTTTTTTGCTCCTGGACAGAACAGATGCAATGGAACCAACGACACTCCTGTACCAGTGAATTATGTTCTGTACCGGTGTATTCTGTTGAGGTGTATCTCAAGTAAACGTTGTTGTATTCACGTTTAAACTTTCGTCCCGTTTGAAAACACAAATCATCGAATATCTCGAAAAACACAAATCATCGAATGTCTCGAAAGTGCTAAAATGTAGATAGAACGTTTATGCTATCGTACTTTTGAATGCATGCTTTACATAAACTATTGTTTAGAAATAAAAAAGTGGCAAGTTACAACGATAAAGTTATTGTGAAGCAACACTTACAAGAGATTCAAGTTTTACACAGATTTATATTAAGGCAACGATCATTGAAATTTAGTTTTTGATGATATGCAAGTATATTCAACAAATTTTCCCTCGGTTTAAAAAACATGGGCCAGAATTTAATTAATTTATACAGTTAGAAAAATGCCGTCAACCAAAGGCTCGTGAAAAGATTTTGCGCTTTTTGACACAAAAATAAAATCAGTCATCTTCTGTGATCGCAAAGGTACATCAAAATGGCCGGTTTGAAGGGCAATAAAAAGGTTTTGGAAGGTGAAGGATTAAAAGACAAGTTGAGATCAAGTATAATGAAGAATACACCTGGAGCAATTGACAAAAAAGTGTTAAGGGAAATTGTAAGAATAAAAGTGCTTCTGTTCCAAATATTGTTAAACACAGTGAGTACATCAAAAAGCACTGTGCAAAGGATTAGGAAAAAAATAATATTGGAATTCGCAGGTCAAGGAAATTTTATAATAATATTTTGACTAAAAATGAATGTTGCACAATGATAGATGATGAGTCGTATTTTAAATGTCACTTTTCAACGTTACATGTTTTACTTAACAGCATATAAAAAGGTTGTCAGAAATTTGGAAAAAGCAGCTGCTGTGGAAAAAATTGGGCTCAGTGTGCTAGTTTGGCAAGCGGTATTTCAATGTGAAAAGAGTACTCAGCCGTTTTTTACAGAAGAGAAAATCAGTATCGAATTGTACGTGACAGAATGCCTGCAAAAAATACTGCTGCCATTTTTAAATTACCCTGGCAGGCCTGCATATTCTTGGTTTGATAAGTTACTGCTCATTAAGCTCAACAAACAATAAAATGGTATAAGGACAACAATGTGGATTTTGTTGAATGCTATTGGGCTGTCGTTAAAAGAATATTAAGAAAGGAAGGTAACGCTGCCAAAAATTGTTCGACCTTGTGGACAAAAGCAAGTGATACGATCAATGAAACGGTTGGGTAAAATTTAGTGAATAGCACAAAATTGAGCGTTTAGCAGAAAAGAAAACAAATAGATAATAAAGTTAGTATAACTAAAAATCTTAGATATAAATAAAAAAACATATCTTTCAATGCCTTTTTATAAGCAAAATTTAATGGAGTGATGAGAAGATAGCATGTTGACTTTTTTTCTAATGCTGAATTAAGCAGCAAAATTACAGGATTAAACCTAAGGTTCATTAAAATTATGCCTTGATCCATATCCGTGACACTCCACACTCGTTACTGCCCAGGAAGAAAGATATAAAGATTGCCGTAGATTCCGTAAGCGACACACTAAAAAGCGATGACGTATCGCCAGATATGTAAATCGTTTGAGGATTCTCCTGATAATATCTGATCCTGTAACTAACGCATTGAGGGAAATACCGCGAAAGAAAATTAACGCTTTGCCAGCTGGAGCTCTGCAGTAGATTATCCTACAAACAAAACAAAAATATTTATTATTTTTTTTTCATTTTTCCACTTATTTACAAAGGGCGCCAAAGTTGATGTCTCGAAAAATGCCTCGTCATACTGCGGACAGATAGTTTCAGGAATGAAGAATCTGAAACAAAAAAACCAAACCGCATTTTAAAGAGGAGTGTTTCTTACGTGGTAATTTACCACAATATTTTGAAAAAAATTATCAAAAACAAAAATGGCGGTTGTTTTGAAAATATTTTTCAAAAAATCGTTATTTTCTTCACTTTGTTTCGCCTGCCAATTTTTTTGGGTTAACTTTTGGCCTAAATTGTGGTAGATTACCACACAAGATACTTGAATAAAGTAGTGCACCAAATTTGACTTAAATCGGTTCGGCCAATCCGGAGAATAAGTGTCCGCAGTTTGAAAAAACGTCATTTCGAGAAAAACGCGTTTAAAGTTTTTTTCCAATTGTTTATTGAATATTATTTAAAAACTATGTTTTTATCACCTACAATTGCTCAGTCTGCAATCCCTGGACCATACGTAAGTAAACTTGAGTCCACATAAGCCAGTTGCTCTTGCAGTTGGGCGTTTTTTTTTGCCAAACCCGCTTCCTTTGCCGCCTTTTCTGACTGACCTATGCACTCTTCATTTTTTTTCCGCAGTAATTAAGAGCAGCGGTCTGCCGTAAACTGCCGTAACTTCTTTATTTCTGGGAATATCTTAATAAAATTTTGAAACGTGATTTCTGAAGGTATAATAAATTGAAAAATGCAAAAAAAAACTGATTTTTTCAAAATTATAATCGGTACTACCCCCTTAAGGGTCTTAGTTATTTAACGTTAATATTGCACATATCAATCTATATTACTTCGTGATTTTCGTGTTGATTTTGTTAATCTAATTTGTTGTTTCCACACCAAATCAACATAACTAAAAAAATAATTTCGTTCCGCTAGCTTGTACGAGACGAGATTCTGTGCGATTGCTTGATAAATATGACATTTTACTTGATAAATTCTGGGAAAAGTGAATAGTTTTCTGATTTGTAAGGTTTCATTTCGAAATAAATATATATAATACTCACAACAATTACGATAAGCACACGAATTGAATTTTAAAAGTATATGAAGTGGTTTGTGTATTTGAAAAGTCCAAATAGATTCTTGAAACAGAAACAAAAATATCGTCAAATTATAAAGAAATGCGTGTAACAGAGTATAAAGCATCGAAAATCTTTTCACAATTCCATCAATTGGTATATTTCTCTCATAAATATTTTCCTATTTTTTATTCATATGATGAACTACCTTACGGACAATTTTTTTCTGGAGTCTACATGCAACCTACAATTGATTTGATAAATTATAATGATATCTACACAGTCGTATATAAATGTTCCAGAGATTCAGTGATACATTTTCAAAGCTTTGAAGTCATGCAGATATTTGTTTAAAACACATCATCGAAAATAAAAATAATAATCACTACAAAAATAAAAATATTTTCGTTTCATTATTGATGAGAGTGTATATTTTCATATAAATGCCAGGTAGAATTAAGAGCGTTATTGTAGTAGGTAATGTTTATTTTTACTAAAATTGTTAGTAGCTATGAGTTCTTAGCACAGTAAAAGTTTGCTTACTATCAGCGTAAATATTTCATATTATTAAGATTTTTTAAGCTGAGTTAATTTATGTATAATTTCTGTCTTTTTGACATTGTCCTACATTATGAAATTTTTACTCCTCTAAATCGATTTGAACATAATAATTTTCATAATTGTTAAACATTGTTGCCTTTCGAAGACTTTTCTGCTATTAAATCAATTTGACACTTTATTTTGTTTTTATTTCAGATATGGTGCTATTCGAGGCGGCTATCAACATTTTGGACCGCAAGGTGGACAAGATTCAGGTTTTCCAAGTCCGCGTAGTGCTTTAGGTTATCCATTTCCTCCAATGCATCAGAATTCATATTCGGGATATCATTTAGGTAGTTATCCGCCGCCGTGTGCGAGTCCGCCAAAAGATGGTAAGTACAATTTTTTTGCTTAGAATTATAACATGAAATCCGATAAGTAAGATAAATTAACATAAGTAACATAATATAACAAAGTAACATAACATACCTTTTATTGAAACTGAACATATTTCGCTTCGTTTCTGAACAACCAAATAGATTTAGTTTTGAAAAACCATTAGCTTTTTATTGTTTTGCCTCGAATTAATTATTCATTTATTGGTGATTGTCTAACTTTCTTTTTAAACGCATTTCGTTACTTCGTTACCATTCGAAAATCCCAACTCCATTTTGTTTCATTATTTTGTATTTTCTTAAACATTTGCTTTGATCGGATGTTAGAAATTAAAAAGAGCAAATAATTTCAGTTGCTTGTTTTTTGTCTAATATCTGATCAAAATTCTTTTCCACCCTTAAATCTGTAACACAATATTTCAATATCATACCACCCACATTCGATCATAGGCTGACCTTCATACTTTACTCGCCCACAACTTGACATACGTCATCGATAAAAATCAAGTTGAAATCAGAAACCACATTGCAGAATACCGAAAACTTTTATCGTTATTATTCCTTCAACAGCTCCTTTAACTTCCCCAGTAAACACGACAGCTGAATGAATGTTAACGAAAGTTTGCTATTCATTTCATTGTTCGAATTCGATTGTCCGGTGCATGTGCGGGAAAATTACAAACCAGTCTAATGTCAATGTTCTATTGATTAACGAAAATTCTCATGGGGAATTTTTATCAGTTGGAATAAATCAGCAAAATGACCGAGTCAATAGCGATATCATCCTAACTGTTAATGTATTGAATGCCCAATGAAGCAGTTTATGTTTGAAATAGACTAAAACGAAGGTGAAAATCGATACGGGCGAATGACATGAGATAGGAGCTAGTGCGAATTGCTATTTTGCATTTTCTTTCCTTGTTTATTGTTGTCGATTTATTGATTTTCAATTGATTCACTTCTTCATGAAATGCCAATGCTGTATTATCGTATATCCGACAGCCCATGTATCTTGAAAGTTGTTAGCAAAAGTTACTGCTAAGACAAACTATAGCGGCTAATTTCAATTTTATTTTTAATCTTAGTTTTGTTTTAAATAATAAATGCTAATTAGCCAACTATGGCTTTGTCTCTGGAATGAAACTTATATATTTTGAGTTCTAGTAGCTAGTATATCCTTTGAAAAATATTTCAACAATTCGATCCGGTCCTACAGTCATATTATGATATTTTGAAGAAAAAAAATATCCAAATATGTTCAGTATTTGGATAAAATGGATTTCTTTACAATTACAGGTTGTAGGTCGTTTCTAATCATTTATTCGTGTTTTGGATATATTGTGTTAAACACCCACATTTTGATTAATAGCTATGACAGCTGTTGTTTGGTTTAGTGAAGTACTGTTACATTTTCAATATTTTTCTGACTATCAATATTTATATCACTATTTTTGACAGGCAGCCTTTATGCTAAAGAAAATTACAATAAATAATATTGATTCGGTCAAAAATTCAGATTTACATATATATATATATATATATATATATATATATATATATATATATATATATATATAAATATATATATATGTTTATATATATATATATATATATATATATATATATATATATATATATATATATATATATATATATATATATATATTTATATCATCCAATAAATTCAGAGACTATTTTTCGGGAACGCGCCATCATATATGCAGAATAGGTCCAGGTCTCACCAACTGTTAATTACCTTTAACGCTTTAGCGCCGGCGTCCGTTTTAATAAAAAAAGCAATTCATATACAAATCTTATACTTTGGCTACACAGTCAAAGTAAAACTCTGGAAATTCCATATCGGACAAGAACGCCAACCCTTCCCCAATTTACCTATATTTTTAGCATCAAAAACTTTTGTTCACGGGAACTCACGACCCAATAATCAGCTACAGTTGAAATTTACAGAATACCAGTGGTGTCATATTGAAAAATCACTAAAAAAATAACTAGTTTTGGGCCTATAAATTGTGAATCGGTCACCAGATTTTGACTAAATTCACACAATAGCTGAATCTAAGTCAAAACCACGTTTGATAGAATTAGGTTGGAGCTGCCAGCTATGGTAATTTTAGTGTCTTAAATTTTGAAAATTCGCTCGGGAAAATAAAACTCTTTGCCCTAAAAGTTATAAAAATTTAAGTGAAAAAATCTCAGGAAAGCGCCATTCGATTGAATTGAAATTTTCAGGATACATTGGTGTATATGTAGAATAGTGTCAAGTCTCACAAAAAGTTAATATTCTTTAACTCTTTGTCGCCGGCGGCCATTTTAGTGATATTTTAAATATACCTATTTTTCTGTCAACAAATAACTTTCGCAAAAATGAAGTTTGTTTAAAATGTAAATATGATAATTTTTTTGAAATCTTTAACGCTATGTGTGCGCTAGGCGCCTAAAATGAGATTGGGAAAATTTGGGAAATTTTGAATTGCGATAACTTTTGACCAAATGATCAGATCATTATGAAACTTAAAGAACATATTGCTGTTACTAAGTTGTGCTTAACCTTATAGTCACGGGAGGTGCTGAAAGTAGAAACCTTCAAAGCATCGACACTCCTGAAAAATTTTCGTTCTATACAGTGAAAACTGTTTCATACAGAAATCTTATGCTTTGTCTATACAACCAAAGGAAAGTTTTTGAAATTTCACATCGGACAAGAACGGTAACCCTCTTCCAATTTACCTATATTTTAAGCATCAAAAACTTCTGTTCACGAGAACTCACGACCCAATAATTAGATACAAATGAAATTCACAGAATGTATTGGTATTGAGTAAGACCAGGTCTGATAGAAGTGATTTTGGAATGCGGCCATTTCTGTGCCAGTGGTGCCATCTTGAAAATTATAAAGAAAAAAAAAACTGCTTTTTGTCCTACGAATTCGGATTTAGTTATCAGATTTTCATGAAATTGACACAGTAGCTGAATTTTACTTTAAGCCGTGTTTGGTAAAAATTTGGTTGAAAAACTCTGTTGGTGCTGCCAGCTATGGTAATTTTGGTGTCTTGGGTTTTGAAAACTTGCTCAGGAAAATAAAGCCTTTTGCCCTATAGCTTCCAGTGCTGTCATGAAATCTAAACGAATTTCATGTGACATATGGAACTTATTATAGGCATTATTCAGAAGGAATCTGATAAAAAAACCATTATTGGGCTGCCAGCTTTTGTTGATTTTGTATTTATTTGCAATATCCTTATTTAGCGATTTTATCGTAAAATTTTCAAACGGTAATGATATTATAGTGACAATAAACAACAAATATTAAGGGTTCGAAAATTTGAAAACTATTGCGACTGGTAGCCCTAAATTTATTTGTACCCCCTATAGCTTCCAATGTAGTCATCGGATCAAAATGAAATTCGCAGAGTAGGCTCATTTCAATTTGAGGCAGGTGTGATATATTTTTGGCTTTGATGCTAGCAAATGGATGCCAGCGTGAAGCGTTTTTTTGCTATTTTCGTATCAATAAATGCCTACATTAAGTATTCATATCGCAAACATTAGCAATGAAAATAAGTTACCAATGTTTAAATTTTCTCAACTCTAGAAATTTTTTGGTTCTAAACATCGGTCGTTTTTTTATCCTAAACATCTCTCTATCCCTGTAACCTCCGACGAAATCCTCGGATAAAATCAAAATCGATAGAGTTATTTGATTTTGACTTGAGGCAATTGTGGGAGACTTTTAGTTGCAGTGCTGGTAAAGTGTTGCAAGCACTGAATATTGTTTATGTTGTGTTATGCTGCTTTTAAAGTTTTGCAGTGTTTGGCTTTCCTAAATCTTGAAATTCATGCAAGTGGTATTCCTGAAAATGCATTGCTAAGAACAAAGTGATTTTGCACTCAAAACAGGTTGGGGCACGTGTGGTAGAAAATGCGCTCAAAATCTGCACGATTCTTCTACTGTTAATTGAACATTAATATTTCTAGCGGTTCAGGTGCGCTTGAGTTTTTTTTCAATTCCCCCTATTCTTTTTCTTAAATTTCTCAAAAAAATTAACTCTTAGGTGATGGCGGGCCTCTTAGTGAATTTATCAGTATCCCTTTGTTTCTGTGGAAACAAAATATTTAGAGATACTAAGTATGGAAAATGCAAACTGGTTATGGTTTTTAGCTCGCCAATGATCATATTTGGAAATTTTTAATACCAAGCAGGCGCTAAGTGCCTAAAAGTAGGCAAAAAAAAATTGTCAAATTTTGAATTGCGATAAATTCCCACATAGTCATTAGATCATTATGAACTTAACAGAGCACATTTAACAACTCTACAAAATAATCGGATAGTGCTGCTGATATCAAAGATAAAAAAACCTATATTGAGATACGAATAAATCGCATATATTTTCTAAAGCAGATATAAAACCAGTGAGAACTACCATTCTTGAGATCTGAGCAGCCTATTGCCCATATTTTCGTTGCATTATTGCAAATTGTTAAACGAAGGCTGTGTTCGCTTTTAAATGATTTCCTAGTTGAAAGTTGTACAAAATCCTCTTTGTTTTTTTTTTTGTTTCACCTTAACGTTGGTATTCTTTGTCAGGGGTGGATTTACCACTAGGCTGAGTAGGCTAGAGCCTAGGGCGGCAAAATTTTGAATGCGTCAAATTTTCGCGGCCGGAAAGTTTTGAAAATGGGAAATTTGTGGAAGCGGAACATTTTTGCGATTGAAAAACTTTTGGAGTCGGAAAATTTGTCTCTCATTGCGGATGACACTCGGCAAAAAGCGAACGTTCATTCGGTCAAAATTGAACTGCTTAAAAACCGCTTTTATGGTTTGCTACGGGGTTTTTGTTGAGTCAGTTCCACGCGGTCAACAAAAAGCTGCAGGCTGTTGGCATAGACATATGTGTAGTTATAACATTGTACGAGTTGCTAGGCAGTCTTCTCAGCAAGAGGAGAGATAACTTCTGCGATTTTGAGAAGAAAGCTAAGCTAATGTTGAACACAGATGAATATGAACAAGATACAAAGCGTAAGAAGAAGAGAAAGCTGCACGAATGACCGGCTAAATGATCTCGCTGTACTTGAAATTGAGTCTGACATACAGTGAACAATCAATTGTGATTCTATAATCCACTCTTTTGCCAAGCTGAAAGCCAAACGAGTGGTCATGTAAACGGTAAACATTAAACAAACACTTACTATTTACTATTTTACTTGTACGGTAACGGTACGGTACGGTAAAGTCTAACCTTAAGGCGGTTTTTTAGGTTCTTTATAGATCCTTTCGGTATTTTATAGACTCTTTTTTTAGGTGCTTTGTGGGTTCTTCTATTTTATTGTAAATGTAATTTTAGGGTGGCTAATACGGTAAATCCGCCCCTATCTTAGTAGCTGTCAGTCTGTCAGTGATTTTCAATTGTCGTTTAAAAGTCAGCTTAGTTTTTTTTAAATGAGTTCGCCTGTATAAATATAAAAAAGTTTAAATGCATTTTTGGGAGAATGAAGGATAAATAAATGAAGAATAAATAGGATTTCAATCAAATTTAACATTGAATCTTCATAGAACTTTCGAAATCCATCTAATTTTACGACAAACGCTAAATCATATTGCGATCCATTAATGTGATTCCCATTATTTTCTAGGAATGATACAAACAACCGCAATTGTAAATAGTTCAAATACACACCGAAACTTCCATTTCACAGAGAAACACCTAAACATTTATAAACAACAAACTACTTTCCATTAACACAAATATCGAGGCGCCAGTACATTAATGTAAATACCATTTAATAAATCATTTCCAATATTTCTCCACGCCACTTACGAAAAAGACCGACTTGAAATTAATGATGCATATCCGATAATTAATCGTGTATTGCATTTTGCATCCGTTCAACTTGAATCTGCGCGCTAGCTCTAGCTGAATACTGTGCGTGCATCGACATACATATTTAAAAAAACGAGCAAGTATGGCAAGTGTCGTGTAAAAAGATTGTATTTAATTAAGATGCACTATTTGTGTGTATTTCTCTTCAGTCAGCTAGCCAGCTAGTCGTTCAATCGACGAAGTCAAGTGGCAGTTGAGTATGACTTTGTCGACTGGTGAATGTTGATGCTGAATGCTAACCGGTATAGTGTTAATGCAGCGCCGTTCAAACAGAAACGAATCAATTGGCCGTAAACGCTTCGGAACACAAAAGATGCATTCGCACCCGTCAAATTGATGGTCGGTTAGGTACTTGCACGTTTAATCGCTCACAAAAAAATCAATTATTCGAATTAATTGTCCCAGATAGAAGTGTCTATGATTAGGCTAAGGCTGAGCAGAGTAGAAGTTATGGCAACAATATTTTTATGAATAAATGGGAATACAGCTTCCAATTTGATGCTGGTGATGAGACCTAGCTGCATCAAATGAGAGGGTGGTTCAAAGAGAAGCCACAAGGCAGTTAGTGATATAGCTGTAACACTTTCACCTGCAAGTAATTTTTTTCGTAAAACAAGGAACAGTGTGCAATAAATAATATTCATCCATTCTGAAAGATACTAAAACTCGATTTTGGCGAAATTTCAATGATTGTAAATTAAAAATAATAAACTGTAATAATATTTCTTCTAGACATGAAGAGTAATACATTCATTGCGCTAAATTCTTCTTAGTACATTTTCAAAAGCAGGAGTAAATTTTACCGTACTTTAGTATTTAGTATTATAGCAGAAACTAATTCTGCTTTTTATGATCAAATAATATCTACTTTTATCGATTATCACAGTCAAAAAGTATCCGTCTTGGCATACTCTAATCCTTTGGGAGAATGCTTTAAGACCCCTCAAGAAACTATCCTAAAAACCCTATCTGTTTCAAGAACTCTCTTTAAGGCCAACAATTAAACATTTCCACAAGGTCGTCCTAGCTACACTTTATTCTACTGCTCCCAAAACCTGCCGCGTGCATCATACTTGCTTACCAGGCACTCCCCATTGACTCTTTCTACGCACGGCATCTATAAATTCACTGTTCAAACAGAAAGCGTGGTCTACCGTTGCGGCTTTTGTTCGAAATAGAAGACGTACTTTGCTTGGGTATTGAAGCCATTCCACACACCACCTTCATCACAGCGGCCAACATAGCACATTGTAAAGAGGCGAACTGCTGTTAAATCCACCGCACACTGGCCAAACCAGCTATTCTCCAGTCAGCTATAGAGTCAGAGGCCGAAGCGGCGCGTTCATTTTCATTCAAAAACCTACGGCCATAAATTTTCTTAATTAGCCTCGCACTAAATTGTTGTAATTGTGTTATTAATGAGGTGCTAATCATTAGGTTATGTACATTGAATTGTTTTCGCTGGCAAATTTATCGGATCAGGTCACAAAACTGGCATTTACGATGAGACGAAACGAAACGGACGAAAGCGAGTGCGGTCAGCCGAATTTTAATCGGTCACCTAATAAAAGTCACGGATTCATTGTAATCTGGTCAGGTTTTTTTTTCTGATGTGAAGAATTTTCGATTGAGTATTAAATTTGATTAATTTGTAAATTGAGTAAGAGGTAAAGTTAATTGGAAATAGTGTTGGTGGAGATTATGTAGCTGGTGTAGGAGCGCAAAATTTATTGCTTGATTTGGAATGTTCGCCACTGTTGGAATAGGTGTGTAATTAGATCATGCCGAAACTGTATGTAAATGTTTTTGATGGGCGGTGCATGTACTCCAGTGCCAACAAGATTCTGATTAGGCAAAATTGAATTAAGAATTAAAAACATATGATTACATGTTTTACAACGGTGTGGACAAATGTCTATGCTAACAATGGATTCTTAATAATATGATCGCAAAATAGATAGTTGAAAGTGATATCTTTAGCAAATAGATGTTTAATAAAAAAATATTTAAGGAACGTATAAGTTGAACAAAACTAACGACCATTGATGAATGGCAAAATACGGTAATTATCAAAAAAAAAATTACTTAAATGAAAATGCAAAGTTTTTTAAGAATTAGCGCACAGCGTGGACTTCTCATCAGAGATTCATAACTATTGCGTTAAGCTTTAGATTGATTGAGGAATAGTGGCTCATCTATAAGTTATTTAAATATGAAGAGTCTGTTCAGTGTGTTTGTGCCGATTTATCAATATGTTTCGAAGTAGAAGAAATATCTGCGACAACTATTCTAAAGACAGGCAACATTATGAGGCTGTTATACATTTCGATCACCTTTTGTAGGTAGTACTTTTGAGCTAGTTTGGCAAAACGAGTATTCGGTTTCAGCGCCATTAAAAATTTTTGCCATTGCAAATGAAAAATGCCATCGCTTCAGGTTGCCTTCCTGACAGTCCTGGGTTACTTTAAAGATTATTTTTTCTCGGATTTTCGTCTTGCATTTTTTTTATTTTTTCTTCTTCTAGGAAACCCCTTTTTACGGCTGACAATTAAACACTCTTGTCACTATAACTCCTCCAATGCAGCGAGAATGAGACTGGGCCCAGGTCGAGATTTTCCAAGTTCATCGCTTAGCCACAACTTTAGCGTGGCTCTCGACACGTTGAATTTGTTCATGAATACTATTTTCGACATCCCATTTTGAACAGCTCATTCTTTTTTATTACTTCCTTTGCATAATTTAACAGCTATTTTCTTCCCTTTTCTGTATTCCGTTTTTTCACCTCATTTTTCTTAAAAAAAAATAAAAAAATAAATTGCGGTTCAATAATGCACAACTTTTTATAAGGAGTAACCGGCAATGTTAATAATTCCAAATTTATGTTTAAGTTTCATCAAACTAACAGTTTGTAAATCGACGTTTGATGCAACCGCTACAGGTAGTAGTCGCCCTAACCAATTCAAACAATTTTCCATGGGCTCTTACTCAAACGCTTTTTTGATTTTGTCGTTGTTTGCGGATAATGTTGTTGTTTTCAATGACTCGAACTTAATACACTGAAAAAAATCATTTGGTATTTAATATAAAGAAATAGTCATAATTTACTAAAGAAAATGGTTGATTTTCAGCCTACTAATTCAATTTGTTGTTTCCGCAAATCATGAATCGTTAATTATCTCCGTATTATATTAATCATTTCTTTTACTGTCTTTAGACATTTTTACAATAAAAATAACTAAACTTTCTATAATGCAGACATTCATGCAAATTATATTGGCAAAATTTTCTATTTCAATAGTAAGAAACTCTACAAACAGTTGATCCTTTTTTAACTAAAGAAGATTAGTAATATCAACTAATCTAGATTTCCTTATTAATTAAAGTGTTTTGAAGAATAAATCATACTTTTAGACTTTTCTACCAAATCAAAGTCATCTATTTGCAATTAGTTAAAATTTCGAATTCTTTTCGTTCAGTGTAGAGGTGCAAAAACACGTGACTTTAATAATTCATTTCGAATCAGAACATATTTACTCACATATAGTAACCAGATGAACGCAGAGAAAAAACAGCCAACTTTTTGAGGGAGGGCGCCCCAATCGTGACAAATACAAACGCGAATATCAAGCGTTTAAGAACATTAATTTCTTCTGATCGGCGGTAATCCCTTAGGATGCTGTCGTGCGAGCTAAGAATAAACGAAGAAAGCATTCGAAAAATGCTACATGAAACACATGTGTTGCACATGTGTAAACTGTGTTCAAAACAGGTTTCCAAAAATTTGTCAGCTGATCAGAAGCAGCAGCGTCCCGAATTTTGTAGTGATTTGGTAGAGCGGATTGACAATGAGGGGTGAGGTTGGGTGAAGCGAGTTATCACAGGAGATAAGTCTTGGATATTTCAGTATGATCCTGAGACTAAAATGCAGCGCATGCAATGGGTGAAGGAGGGAGGTGAGCGACCGACAAAAACTCGAATTTCAAAATCAAAAGTCAAATCAATGATCAATTTTTTCGATATCGAAGGTTTAATCCATGAAAAATTCATTCCAGTGGGTCAAAATGCTAACTCAGTTTTCTACATTAGCATACTGGAGCGTCTGAGGCAGATAATCTTCAGAGTTTGCCCCATTTTGGCTCAACAAAGATGGATTTTGCACCACGACAACGCCCCATGTCATTCTTCATTGACTGTGCGTGAGTTTCTGACCAAACAACAAACCCCTGTACTACCTCATCCACCTTACAACCCGGATCTCGCTCCTTGAGACTTTTTTTTGTTCCCCAAACTGAAAAAAACATATCAAAGAGCATCATTTTGAGGACGGACAGACCATTCAAACGACTACTACCGACCTTCTGAAGAGCTTAACTTCCGACGACTATGACAAATGTTTTGGCAGCTGGAAGAAACGCTGGCGCAAGTGTGTTGCTCTTGATGGAGGTTACTGTGAAGGAGTATAAAGCTGTTTTGATGATTTTTCAATAAATATACTTTTTAATGATAAATTCTTCTTGTTTTATTTGCCACATCTCGTATATGGCATTGAAGACTATACTACATTGCTTTGCATCCTAAAATTCATAAAGCCTACTCCTATGAATTTTTTGTTATGCATTATGATATTAGGCGCTATATTTTACAACAATCCCAAAATTAATTATGTACATAGTGCCAGAAGTATATAAATTACGGTCTTTGCCGCTGTGTTTTTTTTATTGTGCTATTTGCATGTTTTATCCTGCCCGAAAGTCTATGTTTGTGAAAATATCACGAATATGTGGACATGTTCCTGCTACTTTTGATCCTTTGGCCGCTACATTTGCAGCTGTGTACTTCAAATAGCATTGCCCAATAGTACGATACACCTTCACTTTTAAATGCATTCATGAATGTTGCTTGCATTCATGAATGGAGCTTGTAAGTCTTGTGACTCAAAAAGATTTATAATGAAGACGTGTTTGATATGGCCAGGATTTCTATAGTAGAATATCATTAACTACAAAGAACATCATTGAGAAGCATCATTGATGACTATCCTACCTCACAGAAATTTGTGGCATGGGTTTGGAATTCTTCAGTAAAAATACCAGTTCGCACCCATCTAGAAAGATCAACTTATCCAACAGTTCCAGAAAGAACACCTTTCATTAAAATATCGGTAAACATTTTTTCTTGAGAATATCATCAATTGTGATATGCAGTTCCCGGTTGAGCTCATGTAAAACACCAATGTAACTATTTTAATGCAGGTTATCACTTATATATTTTGATTTTCCTATCAAACTGGACGTTTGGTCAGTCTTTACATCTTAAATATTTTATGCTATTTGTTCTTTGGGTCTCTGACTTAGATCGATTAGTCGTATGCCAAATATTATTGTCTCATACGAGCAAATCTCGTTAACACAGAGCACATGATTTAGTGCAGCTAAAATAACAAAAGCATTTATGCCCTTTGAAATTGTGTTAATTGTAATTGAGTTATTTATGAAAAAATGAGTTCTGTAAGATTCAAATTGTCCTAGAAAAAATTGTCAAAATTACTATTAAATTTGATTTTATGTATGGAGATTAGCCCACACTGGGCGCAGTAAGAAATTATTACTTTTAGATTCCGGAAATGTCAATATTCTATGTCTAAAACAAAATCATTTACGTTTCGTTGTAAGTTTCATGTATTTCAACAAAAACTATCTCGCTGTAGCATTTGAAAAAATTATTTTATATATATATAATATGGAGAAAGTTTCACAGTCAACATATTTTTGATAATGAATAATAACAATCATTACGAAAAATGCAATCACGTAATTTATGACCTTATTTTGTTAGTTCTTGTTTGATCTTAGACATAAGCAAAACAATTACCTAATTTCATCTCATATTTCTATTTCAGATAAATGTGAAGATACGGGATTACGGGTAAATGGTAAAGGGAAGAAAATGCGGAAACCTAGAACAATATACAGTTCGTTACAATTGCAACAATTAAATCGTCGGTTTCAACGGACACAATACCTAGCACTGCCCGAACGAGCAGAATTAGCCGCAAGTTTAGGATTAACGCAAACACAGGTAAGTAATGTTGTTTAGCAATTAATTCTAATAGAATAGGGTCTATAAGAATGAAGAAATTTTCCCCATCAAGCTGAAAGTTTCTTGATGAGACTCTTGTCAAATTGCGAATATTTGAATATATAAATATATATTATGCGATTAATTGCAACCTTACATACATGCGTAAACTGATAAAAAATGCCTTCTACGACTTGCAAACTGCGAAATCGAGCCTAACTAATCAAGTTACTCTCGCTCTGGAAATACTAAATACGTTCGTAGCTTAGCCTAGTCAACCCAAACTCAATGCGTAACAAACTCGTCGTACATCATATTCAAGTTACCATTAAAGCGATAGTGTCTTCATGCTATCTCTCGAATTTCATCCTATCGAGTCTTAATTAACTTATCAACATAGCCAACTCTTCATGCTTTGGCTAGCTAAACAAGTAAGCCGTGAAGTAAAATATCACGTTGTTGGTTGGCGGCTTCAGCTTGAATTCGCACAGATAATCGTCTTAATCACGAAACGCTTACAAGATGCGGACAAATGAGTACATAAATAAGACTTGGTTCGGTCGAAATACGAATGCTTTCTCGATTTGATTCTGTAGTGTTTGTTGCTACATATTGTACTTGCTCGCCACAGTGTAGTTGTTCAATGAGCAGCTTGTTGAAGTTTATGTCGATTCTAAATTTTGTACTTAATGTTGGACTTAGAATTACAGTTTGAGAGAAGAATATTGGGTTTGGAAGTTTTTCAATGCGGATGTTACAAATCAAGAAGTTTGTTTGAAAAACAGGCTTTCAAAAGGAGCTAAAATAGTTTGAGATAGAATTGTGAATTTCGAAAAGAAAGATTCCTGAAATTAATATAAATTATTAGCTATGTGTCAGACGAAGTAAATGAGAAATTGCATCTAATTTTTTAATACAAATACATAGTAGGTTATTAAAAGCTTTTAATGCACAGTAGGCTATCAAAAGCTGTCAGGCTATGAAATTTAATAAAAGTCTTAGAATTTATGATGCACGAAAAATATATGAAAAACAATGAAAACATATTGCAACCACACATTGTTCTCGCCATACATCTCAGCGCACTTACAACAATATCTCGAAACTTAACGTGCCTAATACTCGTACTTTACTAAACTATTGTATGTTGTTCTTTCAAGACTGCTTTAAAATTTATTGATAGTGGGCGTGAGTTTCCTAATTGAATTATGCCATGACGCGCGCAAAGTCGCTTTCCGAATGGGGGAGACGCTTTCCATGTTTTTGCAGTTAGTCGTCTTACAACACTTTTCTTCTTGTTGGTAACCTCTCTTGCTATTTTTATTTCATTTAAAAATTTTCTTGTGGTTAATTTTCACCTTATTTCCTCGCCTTCCGTATTCGAGCTTGTCAGATTGAAGAGTGGTTTGCTGATAGTGTAAAGTACTCGATGTACTTGTAGCAGTACTTAAAATGTGTAGGATATCTGATTGATAAACATTGTGGTGTTATGCCTGCATGCAACTTCACCGACTGTTTGTGATGGTGTTTTATTTTTGTTAGCTGGCGAGAAATAATGTGTGGCTGGAACCATATGGGTTTGGTGTTGAAGGGGCGAGTTGGACTGTTGGTGACTTAGGGTGGAAAGTGTGGGGTGTCTTAAATTGACACAAGTGAATTTGGTATAATGTCTAAATAGTGGCCCAAAATGTTTCTCTATTGTTTTATTTTGTGGGAGCAATGTTTGCCTTAGGCGGTTGTGACGTGATATAATCGTTGTGCAGAGCGATTTCTTTTATATTCTTTCATTTTCAAAACGTTACTTGTGATTGTTTTCAAATGATACTCATATAATGTTTTGCTGTAGATGTTATTGTATTTAAACTCTGAATTTGTTTACGATTTCTTTCTTGATATAATATTTAACAGTGGCGGCTCGTCAGGTGTGGTAGTGGTAGTACCAAAAGAGTTGACTAAGGTCGCCCAAAAATAAGAAAGATAAATTATCAATGTCAAACACTTAACTACTGCACATTGATTTCTATATTCTATCTGCTTTATTCAATCTTTAGTTTATTATTAGCCACGTATTAAAACCCAGATTAAAATGGTATAATGCAAACGAGTAAACAACCCGTTTCGATTCTTCTGCTTTTATCTCAATCTTATATCAATCCAGGTTTGTGAACGCGGCTATAATGAGCAAATTATCTAGCAAAATACATCGTTCTTATAACGGTCAGTAAATAGTCCTTCTAATCAACGACAACGCTCAGCGCACAAACTTAAGTACGAGTAAGATGCATCATGCACCCAACACAGGGCTGCCAGGTTATTTCTTGCCAAATTCTCCTAAAGAGTTTCAAAATATCCCAAAAGATACTAAATAGCTTGAAAAAAAACCCCAATTGATTATATCTGCATATGTATATTTAGCTGGGTAATACTACTTCAATGCTAAAAATTTTATTTTTCAATATATCAACGTTAAAAGTTCGTTAGAGGAAGAAGCATAAAACGCGATGAAAATGTAAAACCTCAATCAATAATGCAAATACACCCCTGAATTTTAAATGAAATCAATAGCTAATATTCCAGCAAATTATTTTCCTTGATTTCAGGAGCGTATAGGGTTTCATTAAAATAATTTAATATTATTTTTGCTGTTGAAATTTTTAAAGCCTCCAATCAAACGTAAACGGAATTTTATCTTAGCAATGGCTTCGAAAGACCTCAAACTCTCCATGTTTTTCAATTTGTCTTTCACAATATTAAACGTTGCTCGTTAAAAATGCTCGCTGCACTGCAGCATTTAATGTTCAAAGTGAAAGATGTGAAAATTTGAGATCTGTTTATAAAAAATGATCCAAATGATATTACCTTGAAATGACATCCTATTCTTCCACTCTTGAGTTAATGGTGTGAAATGTTTTGAATTGTCTGCTAATTTCAGTACGTCGGGTTTATTATATCAGATTGACTTGTTGCAGAATCCGATTCAATTTATTCCCACATCTTAAAATTTTTGAATGTATTCTATACCTTACTAGAAACTTACTAAAGTCAGATAGGAACAAAAAATATTCTTTTTGGATCCTGATAATACAGGTTGTGATTTCATTACAAATTGTTATGACTTTTTTTCAACATAAATTTAGAAAGCAAAACTATGAAAAATCAAAATATTGTTCAAAAAACACACAAAAAAATTGTTTCTAATAAATAGGAAAAATAAGCTTCAAAGGATAACTCGCCTGCTGATTGCGAAAGAAATCAGCAGCGACAGCAGGAATGGAGACCCTTCTAAGCCAAGAACTACCCTACAACCAAATCTAGGAGGAAACAGAGAAACAGGCTATCAACCTACAACAGGCCTACAAGTACAAATCAGGAGACCTATTAGACCACCTCAAAATCCTGGAGAATACCTGGCTCATAATGGAAATGTTGAACTTCAGTGAACGAATAAAGACCAATATAATTTTGCGAAGAGGTTCTAGGTCGCGATTTTATCAAGGAAGAAATGGGAGGATGGCTCTACCCCCTCGTACAAAAGAGCGCAAATGTAGTATACAGATGACTCAAAGAGAGATTGTCGAATAGGAATAGGGATCATAGGACCTAAGTGTAAAATGCATTTCTCTCTCCCAAGGAATATCACCATCTTCCAGCAGAAAAACCAGCCATAATTGGAGCCACACATAAAATAAAGATAAACAATTTTAAGATGATTAGAGTTAAGCCAGCCAAGCGGTTTTCAAGGCTTTCAATCTCGATCACATAGATTCGGCTATAATCTTAGAGTTTAGAGAGGCTCGAAATGAAAAAGGAGTAAAGGGCCCTCTTAAGTTGATATGGATCTCCAGACATGAGTAGCACCAAGGTAACAAGGAGACTGAAACGATGGCAAAATAAGGAGCAAGAGTGCCTTTCACTGGTCCTACTCCGTAGTGGGGTTTTACAAAGACAGATACGGGCAAGGAAATTAAAACATGGACCAAGGAAAAGATCGAAAGCTACTGGATTAATCTTGAGGGTTTGAAACACTCAAAAAAATACCTTGGCTCGATAACAAAAGACCAAAAGAAGCAGTGTCGCTCTGCCAAACTAACATAACCTGATTTGGAGCATTGACAGGTCACCTCAGGTCACCTTTCTGCTGCAGATACTGTTGAGAAACGGCAGAGTGTGTAGAACCTTTTCTCACGCACTGTCCACTATTAGTGAGACGAAGATTAGAGCTCATTTGCTTTTCTTTTCGTTTCATTGGTGATTCTTTGCGCCTGGGTACATAACAAATGTCCCGTCAAGGAACATATCCAGGCTCATAAGAAGCCTGGATATCCTGAAAAAATTTGATTGTTTGTTTTAGAAAACCCCAAAATCCCCCAAACGATTACGTTTGGTCTACTCCATTTTCACTCCCAAACACTAAAAAATACACCATTTTGGGGAAAAATACTCCAGTTTTGGAACACTTCCGCATCATAGCTAGCAACTATAAGTGAAAATCAAGTAGAGTCACTGTTGAAATTGCGGCCCTAACCAAACAAACAGAGTCTCATAACAGTATACGCCACTCAAAACTTTTCAGATAGCCTTCATTTGAAACTTCGTTCCCATACTAACTACTAAGTTTATTGTTTCGTAACGAATTTCGAAAATATATTTTCGGCCAGCTGTTTTCTGCTGAAGCTCTGCTTAACAGCAGTGTTTAGTGCAAACTCTCTGTTATTTTACGTTTAAGTCAATCATAAGATGCTTTTTGTTTTTGAAGAGTTCTATAAAACAGCATTGTATAAACTGAAAAAAGTAAAATGCTAGTTTCATCATTTTCACAAGACGATGGTAAAGTTTACTAATCAAATAGAATAGTTTTATGAAAAAGAGTGTGGGTATTACATAACATTAAACTGTAAACACCATAAAAACCATATTTCGAAAGTTTTTTTTTATTGAATAGTGAGATGTAGAGATAATAATTTTGACTGAAATAATACAAGTAAATAAACGATTCAGCAAAATATTTTTTTTAGATTTATTTGCAAAGAGAACAGATTTGTTGTATAAATGTGGGAAGCTTCATTCAAAGAAAAACTGGGCATATTCGTACGTTGCATTTCATGAGTAATGTTCGTAGTTAACTCGTGAAGTGCGTAATGCACAGTCGTTCTAGTATGTGTTTGAATTTTGAAAGCTTTAATCCATTTAGTACGGCGGAGTAAGACAATTTAATTTTCAATTGAAGGAAGTTTTTCAACTTTTAAATGCATTAGAGTCTTCTAGCTCTATAAAAAAAAAAAGAGTTTACGATAAATTATATTTTTTTATTATGGAATATTCAATAATATTGCGGTTATTAAAACAATAATATGAAATAATTATATGCCTTTAGAATTTATTTTTTTGCGCTTGTTTGTTGATTTTAGATATGTATTTTATTTAAGTCGCATTAATCTGTAATGCACTTTTCTTATTTGAATCAATGCCCCTAATTAAATGATTTCTCCTTCTCAGCGAAAACGCTCTAGGACTTTTTGTGGTTCTTATTGGAACATTTTTTTTTTTTGGACGAATGGCAGCTTTTGTTTGTTATTTGCTATTTGAAAAGAACTACGAAAGTGTACATTTTTCACAGATAATGACCAAAAATTTTAGTTTATAAAATAGAACTCTTTAAAATTCAAAATCATTGTACTGATTGTAAGTTTTTTCGACATGTTTAATATTTTGAATAAAAAAAGATAATCCTCTGCAAAATATTTTCTCCGTCAAGGCAAAATATTTTCTCCGTCAAGGTAAAATATTTTCTCCGTCAAGGCAAAATTAAAAAAAATATTTTCTAAAAATTTGCAAAATATTTAATCGGTCTGTGAATGTTTCCATTTGTAGCGATAAGTGTCAAATTTACTGAACTCTTTAGAGTTTTTTAAACGTCTATTTTTTTCTAAGACATCTCAAATGAAAACTAAGGCATAAATAGTATTTCAATAAATTTTTAAACTCCTTTCTGACGAGAATTTTTTCGAGCTCTTGCACTTGTTCTTTGATGATTATTTTCTAGCTAATATTGATGAGTTTAGTTTTCATATAGTAAATCTTTGTATCATCACTAAACTTACCCTACCAACATGTTTTCACTTCCTTTTTTTTCTTTTACATAAAAAAGCCAGTGGTGTACGTAAAGTGCATCGACATTTCCGTATAAGTGCCCTTTCATGCACTGACGTTGAAATTTTTTTCACTAGAAATGACGATAAATTGCATGATTAAACCTCATCACTGACTCGAAAACATTACTATTTAACAAAAGCTTTTATAATAATTGTCAGCTTTTATCTGCTCTGGAATCAAACCTGATATCATATTAAGTTGTGTCTGGAATATTCAATGCTGAGGACATGCAATGTCTGCTTTGTTTTAATATTTTTTTTTTTAAATTATTGTAATTTTTGACATGCTAAGGAATTAACGGTCAACGCCCTTTAGATTGTCTGTTGCCTCACTTGCATTTTATTTTTTAGTTAATTGGTTTTTGCTGCGGGGTTTTGAAATTTTTATCTACGTAAAATAACATAATTTTTATTGAACAATTAAATCGATCGAATCGAGTAATAAAATGGGTTAAATATTCTGTTATTCATGAAGATAAATATGAGTCATATACATAATATTATTTTTAAAAAATATTCCATTATTTGCTACATTTTCCGAATATCTCTATTGTAGCCCATAGCCACATTCCTAATAATTCCAGCTCCGAAGCAACTTAATTGAAAAGTCAAACTGACTGACTAAATTTGGTGACCATTAATTAATTGTTGTCACCGACCAACTGACCACACATGCCATATATCGTATTCCTTTTTTGGTGGTTTTCATTTGTCGGCAATGCATGTCAAGAGGTTTCCCATTTGCGGAGATACAGTATTTGAACGTACATATGTCTGTGCTTGTCGATTAAGCGCCACCGAAAGGGTTTTTTCTTGTCCATTCTGTGTTTTTAATTGACATTAATAGAATCATGTGAAACAAAGTCGTTATTCATGGGAAAATATGATGTTAATTGAAGATGTTAGTGAATTCAAATATAAATTCTTGATATGCTTGGTATTTCTTTAAATATAATGAATGAGTTAATTTGATCTTTTTTCGTCACACTAAACGGTAGATAAATTATTTTTTGAACTTTTTATCTTAAAGTTTTAGCAAAAATTTACCACTTGAAAATATTTCCCAATTTATTCTGTAAAAGTTTTGATACATGATAGCTCAAGTTTTTTTCATTCACATAAAATATGGTCATATTTGAGAAAAATTATTAAATTAAGTTATTACTTTTCTTAATCAGTCATGTCAAAAACCAAAAGACTGATGCTGACATCAATTTTCGTTCAAGAACATTTTTTCATGTGGCTAAAAAACTGAATGTGGTTAACATAAACATGAAGTATATTTTTTAAATTAACTGCAAACAATGCCTAAAATCATTTTTTATCAGTAAAATACACTTTTGATTTGAAAATAAAAAAAAATATTGTCGCATCTCTTGATTTCTATGAAATACGAGTTTTAGTTAAAATTTGGAAAATGGTTATGTAAAAATGACTACTTCGGTTTTTCAAAGATACGTATTAGAACAAATAAGCTTTCAATAAATTAGCACGAGATACCTAGCATGTTGTTTATTTTAAGCCAGTCGTTCAAAAAGTGTCGATATTCTACAGATTATAAAACGCTAATAGTTGACCGAAAAATAATCTTTAATTTTAACATAATAAATATTATGTTAGTTCGTGTTTAAAGCTTTTTCACTGCAGGAATGCATAGCTTATGTTTAGGTTTTTTTTATTGATGATATTGTTTTTACTATTTATTTCATTCTCCACATTAAAAACAACGAATACTCTAATCGTAGTAATGAGAAAGCAAATTTATTTGCAAACACTTTCGAAATTTCCCACCAGAACCCAGCTAGAATGCGAAACTCGATTCTAGAGTCTTCGGGTTAGAAAACGATTAGGTTACCACCAGGATGACCGACACTTTTTGCTAGTTGCTTTTCTGGGCAAATAAGGAAAGCAAAGTGCTAGAAAAAAATTGTGTGTACTAAAAAGCATTTTGAAGAAACATTGGTTTCCCGCTTGATTTCATTGCTTTCAAGATGGCCTATTTTACGGCTACCTTTAAGTCGTTTTCTTATAAGAAAACAACTGAACTGAAACAACAGAGCCTGCCAAGGAAAAACCCCGCTTTGTCTGAAAGCTACAGACTCATTAGCTTGTTATGTTCGCTAGGCAACATTTCAATGAGAGATACTCTGAAACGTATGAAATATTTTTTTCTAGCCCAAAGAAAGAAAATATGCGAGTATTTTTACAAAAAGACGAAATCAGAAGAGGCCAAAAAATTGAATGAGTAGATGACGTTTCTTACTTGAATATAACTCCTGACAAGAACCTGAAATATGGTTTGCTTGAGAGTCGAAAATTGTGGTTGATAAGTCGCATTTCCAAGTACTTTAGAAAGTGATACTATTCGCAAGATACAGCTTGTGCAGTCAAACCGACTTACGGGTGTTAGCGAAAATGATTGCTGATAACGAATGTTATAAGACAACCTAGACCCTGTAAAAAGGGATACATACTACATACAACAATATAAACAATAAACAAAAATGTTGGTGAAAAACTCAAGTACTGCGATGATCGTTCTATGGTGGGATGTGATCAATCTGCAAGCCAGGACATTGGTTTGTTGCTGATTTTAGTGAATTTGGTAGATTGGTATGGTGTGAAGTGTCGCTTTGAATAGAAGTTAGATATTTACCAAACTATTATGGATTTGGGCGGTACCCCGTTGAGTGTGTGTAATTGATTGTCTTGCTCTGTCTATAAAGCCCTGTCTGTTTTGCATTCAAAAGTATAGACAGAACGGTGTTCCTCTGAGCTGCAGATATCTTTTCACGATGGTTTGGTTTTTTAGAAATGTACTATTTACTAGTTTCTCCTTGAATTTGTTTAGTACATATTGCAAATTTGCTTACACTGCATGTTGTGAAGATTTCTACAGGTAACTTTATTTTTTAGGACTGTTTGGCTGCTAAAGTAGAATGTCAGGAATGTCTTTAGGATGTGCAAGTTTTTCCAATGACATACAAACTTAATGCCATGTCTTTTTGCTTTTCAGCTGCTTTTTGTTTTTGTTTCAAAGCAATTTCGAGCTCCACGGCAAATAGTGCTGTTGGTCTTTGTATCAGGATATACATACATGTAGATTAATAGTCTATGTGAATTTCATACTATCAAAATAATATTTTACCCTCTGTTATTCTGTGTGAGGGAATCGAACAGAAAAGCTAAATTGCTGGGTTAAATTTTGAGATTCATCAAAATATGAGAGGCAACTAATTAGCCTTTTGCCTATACTAATTTGGAGCAGATCGATAAGCTACCTCAAATTTCAATGAAATCCAAGGCCTTACATGATTGTCCATACGTAGTATAGTATGCTTCTCCACATACAGCATGAAACATGCTACATGTAAAAACAGCTCGACCATTACAAAAGGCAGATTAATTAGGCAACAGTAGATACAATATTCTTCTGTTGGTGTAAAGTTCACCCCTATCGTACGGAACAGAAGCGAAATAAATTAAAGTTGTCGTGATGACTGTATTTTCTCTCCTTCACCCAGAACTAGAGCCAACAATGCCGAACAACCTGATAGTCTGATGGTCGTTTCATTTCGTGTGTGTGTTTGTGTAATATGACTCACGTGGCCAATTGTTTTATGTTTTCATTTTCCATTGCTTACTTTTTTGCCTGAAATTCACATCCAACCATGTTCCATGACTCAAAACAACACGAAAGCATTGTGCATTGTGTTTGTAATAATATTCTTTTTTTCTAATGACTTTGATCAGATCTTAGTTTGTTGTTTGGCGTCTTGTTTTCTGTAAAATAACACCAAAAGGCAAACATTGCACACACATACCACCCCACGCTATAGTAGATAGATTCCATAATTCCTCCCTGTGACATACTCAACTATTACATTGTCATGTCATTTTTGTGCAGTCAGATCGAAAACATGCGAAAATCAAAAGATACAATATTTTGCGTGCCCTCTTGTAGTTATTATGTTCATGTGTTCTTCTTGTTGTTGATGATGGTCGTGTTGGTGTTACTTGCGGATTGCACTGTTTAGCTGATTACGATCTCAAGCGCACATTTTATTGGAATTTTAATTCTATAGACAATTTTCGCGTTATCAAAAATATAATTGAATAGTTACTGGTGAGCGTTTTGATGCTCATCATGTTGCGTTGAAGTATGGGATCCATGAGCTGCTGTTGAGAAAACTTGTGAAATACAGAGATTTAGTAGAACGAACTTGAATTTCAGTTATAGCTTAACAGCTATGAATTTGAATAAGATTGAATGAGAATGCCATAATTTGTTTGGTTTGAAAACTAACATTATTATCTTTCATATTACTGGATTTCGGTTCATATTTACGATTTTCCATAACTAATATAATAACAATAGCATCAATAAAAAAGGCTGTTAAAATGAATAAAAATATCGGTTGAGAATTGAAAGATATGTTAAATAATCTTTAAACACATAAAATGGTTCTTTAAGCGCATTCTGCAATCTTCGATCTAATTGTCTGTCGAGTCAAGATTTACGTTAACATTAAAGCTTTTTTCATGTCCTATTCAAATTTTTTCATCATCATAGTTTTCTATCCATTCTCTAATTATTTACACAAAACTACAATTATGATCCACAATTTTTTAGCCTTCATTTAAGAAAGTAGCGTTTTTATCGACGAATAAAATATATAATTTCTTATAGAAAAAAACGCAAATGATTGATCAGTTTATGGCGCTTACTACATAGTTGAATTGAAATTTCTGAAATCTCTCATCGCACAGGAATGGTAAACTTTCACCAAATTACTTATTTTTAGCGCCCGAAAATGTATGTTCGCGAGAAATCAGGATCCAAAATCATATCCAATTGCAATTCATAGTATGGATTGCCCTGAGGTAGGACAAGGTCTGATGGAAATTTTCCCTATGGCAGTGGTGCCATCTTGAAAAATTGCTCAAAAACAATAAGAACTTTTTGCTCTTTAACTTTGGATGCAGTCATTGATTTGTTACCTGTATATGGGTTCCATTGTAACTTCTTGTCAAACGAAAGTCCTATAAATATTTTGCCGACTTTTTGCAATATTTAGTCTGACTGTCCATTGATTTTGAGTGTGGAAAACGTTTATGTTTTTCGGCGATAAATTAGATTTTTCATATTTTAAAATATTCAATAGTACGTTGATCAGCTGACGTAATGGCTACTGCTTGTCAGAACGTGTGAAAAATTAATGTGTCGTCATCGAAATGGAGGTATTTACTGTGGATGCCAGACATTCTATGAAATTATTGACAGTTATAGCTCATTAAATTCTCGCCGCTATGAGTCTTTTGGATGAGAGGATTTTGTCCATTCTAAGGTGGAAAGTTTTGTCTTCAAGGAAGGATTCAATAAAATCGATAAAGAAGATTGTTTAGTTTGACAATAAGATCGGCATAAATTTTTATTATTTTATTAACGAAAGCTCTGTGGATTTTTTAGTTTTTACTTTTTCAGGTGAAATCAAGTTTCCTCTCTATGCTCTGTTATGTGAAAAATCCGATATGGCATATTCGCTGCATTCTTATTCTTTAAGATCATCCGACGAGTAGTATATCTCCTGAAATCGAAGTTCTAGCGGATCCGCAAAGCAATCGGGTTTGTGTGGTTGGTGGCATTTTCGGTTTTTTAATTCAAGATAACACATGAAACGCTCCAAATGTTTTTTCTTGAATTTTTTGATGACGAATGACGTTCGTTCAACGGTTCACTTCTTGCTTCAATTTGGGAAAGCCGACTTTTCTAGCTCGATTTTAATTCTGATTTCTTTTCTTTATGGTGGTTTCGATGCAATTAGAGGGCTCATTTGTTGAAGTTTTGGTCGTGGAGCTATCTTTGGCCAGAAAGATTTTTCCAGTGAGGAGTTATGTAGTTTCCTCTAACTCTGTTGCTGTTTATGCACCATTGTTGCTAGATTGGGGAATTTTCCCGTTAAAACGGGATTTGAAGCACTCTCGGGAGTTTTCCAGGGAAGGGGGAGAACATTTTCTTGCAAGAAGCTCTTTCAAATAAATTAATTGCTACTTTCAAAAATGACATTTAAATTTAGAAATAAATAATATGCAACACCAAATTTTACGTAGAGTATAGTTTTCTCTATGAGAAATGACACTTACTTCATGGGATATAGGTTAGAATACGTTACACATTCAACATTTTCAACTGGCATAAAGCCATAGTTCTCTTTTCTATTACTAGAACCTGTACATTACTATACACTCTTGTAGATAAAACCTCAGTTTCTTGCTCGGCTAACTGCTAGCACTGCACTTATCGAAGCGGAAAACGTAGTGTGCTCTCTCTTTTGCATTTTTTTCGTGCACCTAAAATATTTTTGTAGGTATTTTAATTTTCTGTTAAATATAATTTCCGAGAATAAGGCGACTTCACAGAGTTTATACCTATACAGAATATGCCTCATAAATTTAACGCTGACACTAAATATAGTAAAGGTTCTGTTGAGAGAACTTTCGTAATTGACGATGTATGACAGGCTTCAACAATGTAATAGTTTTTTTGTTATGTTATTGTTTAATACTTTTTCTAGGGGGTTTTCAACTCAAATCATACTATTTTGGGAATTTTTGAGCCAGGTGTGGCAGTTTTTTTAAAATGTAGACCTGCACTTGAATGAAATCGTTGGACAAAGTAATTCGAAAAGTTTGTCAGTCAGTTGTTATTTTGCTCTGAGGCGAGCATCAATGAAGACGCCCTTTATTCGAAAAAGTACTGACTTATCTAAAAGGAGATCATCTAATACATTTACATACTCACTCTGATATATTTTGAAAGTGCGGAAGCTCATCGGGTATGTGTAAGCAAGATATAATATCTGTTCCAAAACTGTAACCATGTTCAGCTATTTCTCACTGATCCCCATTTTTAAATTTTTGCATGTATTGAGATCTTCTGCTTAAAAGATCAAATAGTGCATTGGAATATTTGTAAGCAGAGATGACAGTGAAATTTAAAAATAGTTGTGGTGATCGAGTCAAAGAATGATGATTGGCCATATTGCTTGGCAGTTATGGCATTGACTTTGACCGGCTCGAGGTTTTTGTGAGTCGATTTAGCACAGTAAACTACAGATAGCCTGAATGTTATAAATATTGTTTTCTTCTTGCTGAAGAAGTACTGTTATTATTTAGAAATGGCACTTCTGTTTTTTAAATAGACGACCTAAGTATGATAGAGTCATTGTCTTTTCAGATATTTTGTTTCACCTCAATATTAAGGTGTCTCTGCTCGCAAAGTTAGTGTGTATATTAGTGAATTTCTAACTCAGTAAAAATCTTGCTAATCTTCTTTTGGCTATCAGCTGTGTTTCATGAAATTTGTATGCAGGGAAAATACTCTTGGCAGATACAAACTCTTCCATTCTTCATTTAAGAACCCATGCTAGCTCTGACTATTGTGCAGATTGACGGTGGATATTAGAGACAATTTTGGAGCTCGCTTTTGGTTTTTTTAAGAAGACTTTGATGGTTTAGATTTTTGCTGCGTTGATTGCGTAGAAACATTCACAGATGTTAGTTATTTTTGAGTTATTTGAGTTTCTTTGGTAGGATAAACTTCATTTGTCGTATTTTTGGCTTTAGGAATGAAAAGTCGGCGGCTACCAAATACCACTGATATGTTCGAACAGTCGTCCTCTGATCTTAATGTATCCAAAATATTTCTTTTTTTTGCAGCTAAAAATTTTGAATTAGCCAAGATTTGCAGATTGGTATCTTGTTTTTTGATGATTGACTACAAAAAAAAAATTCTTCTTTCTGTTGCTACAGAAAGGGTGCTTGTTGTGTTCAGTAGAATAAGATATGTTTTCAAAGCGGCGAAAAAATATCCTTAAATATATAAAATATGAAACCCAAGTTTGGATAAATAATTTTACCAGAGAGTCTAGGGCCAAAAATCATAGCACCAGAGTTTTTAATGTATATACTTCAGGCGCTAAGCATTTAGCTGATTTTAGGATCTTAATAATACGTAGCGCCTGACACCATAATGCGTGGCCAAATATTCGTAGCTATTTATTAGGGCCCTCAGCAGCATGTATCTTTGCTCTTAACGCCATGTATTAAAGCTGTGATAGCGCTGTACAACACTCTACCCACTGGGCTATACGAGCTTATTAGAACGCTAATATTGTTCAGCCTACTCTAATAATATGTATGTACCGAGATTCATAGTAGTTCGGGCTATGTCACATAAAAGTGAAGACTATGTACATAGCAGAAAAGCAAATAATTGATGGAAATGTGGCCGTTCAGCGATATTTTATAGCTCAAGGTACTATGCACATAATGCATGCGATGATTAATCCTGCGCTATCTTACTATGACTTGTGTAGGTTTTTCCAGTATACTCAATATACCTACAAAGACTTTAAGCCTATACTTTGATAATTCATTGCTACGTATCTGCTCTTATGCATTTCTACCACTACGCTTTACTTTATGGCTTATATCGTTTTACTTTAAGAAGAAAAAGAAATACTATTATTTTCATACATTTATATCTTTATACATTTATTTTACCGTTTCGCTTATTAGCCTTTTGAAAGGTAAACTTATAAGCTTTTTATCTCAATTTATTCAAAAGTCATTCGCAAATTCGTAAAATAATTTTTAAACGGCTGTCTAATTAGCGTCTGGTTGAAACTCCTTCAGCCTACTAACCACTTACAAATAATCGATAATATATCTCTTCTTCTAAATAATGTAGCATTTGAATGATTTCATGTTAGTAACCGCCGAATGATTTCAATTTCCAATTAGAAATTTATAATTAATTCATTCTACGAAAAACTAAGGCATGCGGTTTTTGGAACATTAAAGCCCAGCTTCCATTTGTAATCAACAAAGTTAATTCCAGAAGCCGAATTGTGGTTTTGCAAAACTCATAATCTATAATTCGAAAACGATTGCTACTGTGCGTTTTGAAATACCGCACGTCTTTTGATCACTTTTTGACTTATGACCACGATCCAAGACAATTTTGGATTTCAGAAGCTCGAATTCAATAAATCTTAAGCACTTGAATCGACACCAACAATGACATTCCTTAGAGACAGCTATTTTTTTTTCGTTTCGAAAAAAACCTGACTATGCAAACAATCAAAAATACACAAAAACGCAAATGACGACAACGCAAAAGACACATAGGTGTAAAATAATGATTTAATGGGCTTAATGATCGATAATTATTCATGTGGTCGCTGCGATGAATTGCTCACGCGAACAGTAGGATTTTGGTAGTTTCTTTGCCTTCACCACATCGAACGCGCAAAATGAGAGAGACAATAAAAAAAACTAACGAAACACAATTCATATGTCCCGGAATTTATCATCACCCCACAATGTCTTCACTTTTTTCCAAAGCATATTTCGACAATGGCAAAAACACGACGAAACACAAACCAAAAAATAAAAAACTTGCTTCATTCAAATCTTTGCAGCATCGAACAGAATCATCCGACGACCATTGATCAATGTATAAAGTCATAATTTTTCATTCATTTGACCCTCACCGGTATTTTTTCCGATCAATTAACGTCAAATTCACAATAAAAGTGAACAATCAACTTTTGGTTTCCCTGTTGTAATGTAATTTGTGGTGAGATATATCAAGAGATGGATGAATTATGTCTGTCCGATTGCAATCAGACTCCATAAGGAACATCATCATCTTATCATCATGACGATCATAATCGCGCACTCGCTGCTACGATCGTCGTTGATCTTCAGCATCGAGTCAATGATGTTTCCACCAGTGCCAGTGCGATGAGTTGTTCCATTCAGGTGTGGAGTTAACTTGTGATGACTGAGCGAGGCGTTAAACGTAGAACCACCGAAATTCTATTAAAGCGTGACATCATTTGTCAGAACCTTTCACAGAAGTCAGATGAATCGATTCGATCATCCCTTGATTGGTATGGTTGTGTGATTTGACGAAAATTCATTCGGACGCGTTATCCTGTTGAGTCGACCGGGATACCCGTAGTGAAATACTCGAGTTCGGGTTTAATTGAGAATGCCATAGATCAGAGAAAAATTTGTTTTTCTATTCGGTTTTCTTTGTACTTCAGTTGATTTTTCTACTCGATACTGCATGGAAGACCAGCGCAAACCCAGCTCAGATGGATTATATTGACAGCTTCTGTGTTCCAGGCTGAAAAATTATTGGGCCCGACTTGTTATATGACTCTCTGCATTGGTTTTACATCCAGTTGGTGATCATTATGATCTCACGTTGTAAGCACGATCAATTGTAATTTGTGTGATCCAATTTGGAAGCAGGAAGATGCTCCAGCTGAGACTGGGGCGCGAGCAACTATCTATGGCGGCTTCTTGTTATGCGCATGCGAAAGGGAACCCCTACTGTTTTCAAGAGTTATGAGCTAACGATCGGTGATCGCAGCATGAGCATTCATTCAGCTTTCATGCGTGTATCTAGTTATTGTGTACGGATATCGTCATTATTTCTGCATCTTTACATCTCTGTTGCGGTCGTTTGTTTAACGCGATATCCGATGAGGGTCTAGAAGCTCAACGCGAGGGCAAGCTCATGCCGAATTCATACTGAAGAGAATAAGATACATCAGTGCTTTTAAGGCTCACTTTCAGAAATATAAAATTTCAGTCTTAAAAGTTCCGGTTTCGAATACCCTTGATGATCACTATTAAATACGATCGTTTTCGTTACGGAATCACTCATTTCTAAATCTAAACTAAAATCAATTTAAACCATATCTCAACAACAAGCTCCGATTCATAATCAATTAACTGATAATCATTTCCACATTGTAAACATATCCATCACAAATCACTGATCACCAGTTTGTTTGGCATGGTCGCACCGTAAAGCCAACACGAGAGATCAGGCAAGTTACACATGCTACATATCGCAGCCGATCGAAGGAATCATCCGTGCAATCAGAAGAAATCGACTGGCGAAAAACAGTAGCCCTAGCCAAGATCATTTGTCATGGATCGTAATATGTTTCGGTTATTGATGATGTGATCCTCTTATGCAAGGTTATTTCGATTTGATTCACTGTGCGCTGAATTATTTACGGAACTGATTCGACTTTTGTTTGCTGAAAGAAGAGGGGTCATTGATTGTGTCCATTCCTTCATACGTGTGCTGTTGATTTTGATCGACGTAGAGGGCCTCTTTGTTTTTTTATTGCATTTTGTTATGCAGTTTTTATTCGGTTCGTAGACTTTTCAAACGGTGGATACTTTCTTGTTATTGTTTCGAGTATGTCAGGTGGAGTTTTGGATCGAAACAATCAAGCTTCTTGGTCAGGAAAACAGGAGCCACAAAATCCTTAGCCTACAGCAACGTTAATTGTCCAGTTATTTGAATAGCAAATAAGATTTAAATGAGGTTGGAAAAAAAGCACGAAGTTAAAGTGTGCCAAATTTTTTTCAATTTGCCATTTCGCAAATGGATTCGTGGAAATTGGCTAATTATTTCCTTAGTTCCATTAGTAGTTTTGAGCAGAGAATGCTGGATCTGATTGTTTTACAGCCGAAATCGATTTGCTTTCTTTGGCTGGCAGAGTTAGCGTTTTAGACGAGAACGCAATGTAAAAAATTCAATTAAGAAACGGAAGATACTTGTTGTTTTTCTACAATATTCAATCGGCACTGTCTTTGATGATAACTTGATGCATGTTGCTATAATTTTTGCTGGTCTGGAGATGAATGAGTTTCGGATTCTAAAATTTTCTCACGAAATAATCATCAGGGCATTTTTTGAGTGTATTTCATCAATTCTGCTTGAATGTGTTGTTGATTTGCGTAGAGCTAGGTGATTGAACTTTTCGATGCCATTTTACTGTGCAATTTTAAGTTCCTCGTGATATGAATTACAACTAACAGAAACTATAAAAGTTGTCATTGAAAAAAGTAATCTTGCAAGAAAATGATCGAAAGAATGAATTTTAATTACAATTTTCAATTATTTAGTGTATATCCATGCGCACATATATTAAATAATTCTTAAATAATTCTTTTATATGTTATATATATATATATATATATTATATTAAATAAATCTTCTACCAATTCATTTACTTTAGAATATAGTTTAAAGCATTGAGAATGTCAACAAGTTTTTCACTAAACTATAGTCGTTAAAATATCCTGCCAAAACAGCACTACACAAAAGTATGAAATTCGTCACAGTCGGCTTAGCATATGCATAAAGTGCAGTGTTTCATATCTATTGAGATGCACTATTATAGCATTAAGTTAGAATAATTATGTTCATCTTGTTCATAGTGCACTGATATTTTCCACGCAAATTCCATTATATTTAGGCCTACAAGTGAAGATGGGGTTAGATTATTTTTTTAAGTCAATAAAAATGACTTCTTGCCACTGGTACAGCTATATATCATAGTTCATTTATTTATTGATTTATTTATTTCAATATACTTTAACAGGCTACTGCCCAGCTACAAAAATAGAAATACTAGAAAGAGCCAAAAAAGATTTTAAAAAAAAGAAAAAATTACAAATAATTGAAAATATTAAGTATATACATATTTGAAACTTCAACAAATTAAAGCAATACAATACAGAAAGTGCAAAAACGGTAAAGTAATCAAGTATTATAAGAAGCTTTAAAAATTAAATCTTTAATTTGAGACTTAAATTGAAAGAACGTTATCGGAAAAGGATCAAGCTGAAGATCGTTGTGTTTCCTGGGGATACGCATTAGCGGCGAGTTAAAATAAACTTCGAACCTCGCGAAGGGAAGAGAAAACATTAATTGAGATCCATCTGATCGATTGAAGCTACGTAAGCACAGCATATAGTTAAGATCGGAGAGCATAGGGCAATGGAGTAGCATGAAAAGCAAGCCCTCGTCAAGGAACACTCGTCGGAAATCTAATGAAGGAATTTGAAATGAGGAAAGACGATCACTATACCCACAATAAGGGATGCTGAATTTAAACAACAATGAGCGAGTAAACCTACGCTGAATTCCACTGCCTCATTAAGATATTTACGACGGGGAGACCACACTTGACAACAATACTCTATGAGTATGAAAAAGTAAGATAATATCACGGTATATTTCTTTCAACGCTCATTCTTGACATTATAGGAGCTCAACTCCCTGCAGACTATCCCCGAATAATCAGTTTTTTGCCAATCCTGTGATGACTGCATAGCGTCAAAGGTCTCGAAACCAATTTTTACCCCAAAATTACATGACATTACCTGATCGTTCATGGGATAAGACGGTATGGAAAAAAACTACAAAACTGGTTATTTCAGGGTGGGTAGGGTGTGGGTGTGGTGGTGGTCCTGCGATGTTAAGAATATGCAATTGACAGGATAATCTAGTGATCTTGTCTTGTTTAACCGTGGGCAACGAGTAGACAACGAGCTCATTCCTGAAGACTGGGGATGGAAGCTCAGGAATACCATTTTATTGCAAGGGGGGTGTTATAACTTTTCGGAGCACACTTTCCACCTACCCTGGAGTGTGGTAGATAAGTTTGTGTACCTGTTTTTTTATGGGCCTCTTAAACATAGAAAAACAGACTCACAGATATTCCAAGTCGTAATCAAAATCGGATAATGTCAACATGCTGTTAAAAAACTGGATACTGTAAGCTACAAATGTTTAGATCAATGCATCTCAAAAACGGTTATGGTTACCAAAAAAGGTTACAAAATCTTTTTTGTAGAAAATTTTCTAAGCTAAATATTTGTCATACAATATTATTCTGAAGATGTGACTAGTACTGAGATATTTGCGAAAGGTCACTTTTGGTAACTTTTGACCCCGTATAAAAAGTAACGCAGCACCCGGATCGATGGGGGCTTGTGACATTTTGTTCAACACAGCAGTATCAAGGTTCACACCAAAATTCAGCTTTCCCCTAAATTTTCCGAAGTTTCGCCTTTTTACGTCGAATTTCACCGGATTAAAGGTACTATAAAATAAGCCGATGATACGGGAATGGAAAAATTACCAGAGGGCTGAAGAAAAAGCAGCGGGATATGATCCGAAAAGCGGGACATTCTCTGTGCGAACGTGCATTTGATCAGGTCGAATACCTAATTCTGGTCGAATAGCTAAATCAGGTGATTTCTTCGAGCGAACGTGGAGTGATCAGGTCGAATATCTACAATGAAACAGGAGATTCTTTGTGTGAACGCGAATTGATCAAGCCGAATATGTTGAAACAGCAGTGAATTCGGAGTCGGAGTATAATTTTAATTGATTTTCTTCGATGGGAATTATGGAGGTTATTGCAAAAAGTACTCAGGATTGATTATTCTTTTGAATTAGTATTAAGAAAAATATTTTACAAGATTATTTTAGTTTAATTTTCCGCATGCGTTACATTTAGCTTGAGATAACAATAACAGATTATAAAAACCATGGAAAAGTAGATTGGTGGAGTTAGGGAATGCTATTAACGAGCCGTAGTGTTTAACTAGAGATTTTATTAAGTGTTTTTCTTTGGAGTGCGAACGATTGTTAAAGAAATAAAGAATGTTATATGAACTATTCTTTCGGTGGTTAACGATCGCGTGGCTTAGAAGCTCAGAAAACTAGTAGCGAGCTCCGATTTGTAGCCAAAGGTTTAGTCTGAGGTGGCTTCGTGTAGTGCCCTACTGACGCCGGTGAGCTGTAACCTCACTCGACGGCTCTAGGTCCTTCAGTTAGGTGAGTGAGTGGCACCCACGGCCAATCTCCCATTGAGCATATCGGGAGCCAAACGGACCTAACCGGTAGTCACTATCCCCCAATTAGGCCAGGTGGGTAACATTGTGTTAATTGGTAAAATCTTAGATCAGAATAATATAAAAACCCAAGCCTCTTGTTGTGGCGATTCCAAAGATATCGCAGTCGCAGCAAAGATCACTAAGCTGGACAGATTTTTAAATTAAAACCGTATATCTAAAACCCACTGCGTATTATACTCAATGTCTTGACATGAGGTTTTTTTTTATCTTGAAAATTTGCAGCAATTACATCTGAGTGTCTCACATTCTTTAGAATGTGTGAAAAATGTGGAGACATCATGTCTCGTGTGTAATATGTGGAAGAATAGACCATGTGTTTTAGTCCCAAAATAAGTTAAACTTAAAGGTAGCGTAGTGCCTACCATGCTAAATGTTTACTTCGAGAGAGTGGTCTTAGCACTGAGTTATTTTTTCTAACGAATCTGGCGCTAATGTATGTTATAATATCTTTTAAAGTAGTCAATTTCGGCTGCTTTCCGGTTCCTAAAAAATAATTAGTCTTTGCGTTAAAGATTCAGATTAGTGAGTTTCAACCTAAGACTTTTCAACTTGAAGCTTCCAATTCTGCGGAGCAACTTTATCCAGATTTATAACTTCCTAGAACTATCAAATAAATTAACTTTTCACCATTTCACACTTAAAAGTCTATATCATCTTAAATATATTTATATATCGCTTTCGAGTGATAATGGTGAATATTGAAAATAAATATATGCAGCATAAACAAGCTATTCCCTCTCGCGTTGTAACCTTCCGCATAGCTTTTCAATTGATCTATAATTGAATACTTGGGCTAAAATTAATTGGTTACTGCAACGATCTCAGTCTAATATAGGTCATCAATGTAGGATCTAACGGTGGTGGTGAATCTAATGCTTTAGAAGATTAAAAATTTCAGTTTTCATTATTTCTAGCGATTTCTTACGAAATTGTCCTGCGACATACGGTTTGCCAGTGTTCCTGTTCAATATAAAACTGCTGGATTGACAGAGTCACGGCACTTTTAAAAGTGTTAGGAATAAACATAAAAAATACATAAATTCGTGAAACAGAAGGCTTATTGCTGCTTATTGATTCATCTGGTCAGTCTGATTGATTGTGTTCAACAGCCTCATATTTCAAATGTCATTCATACCTCTGCAATAGCCTAGAGAGAACATATAGCCAAAGAAATGAGTGAAAGTGTCTAAAAACGGAGAAGTGACTGATGTAGACTCTGAAAGGATTCTTGACTGATGTGTGATGCGATGCATGTGTGTTGCATTGCGTTGCTCACTAAAGAGTTTTACAGAATCATACCTCCTACCACTTTGTCCAATGTAAAAGTATATACCACTGTAAACTTTTTATTTTTTGATAGCGTTTTAAAATAGGTATGCAAATCGAACTTGTGCTCAATTTTTTATCTGCACTTGCTAGCTGTGGAATCACTCAAAAGCTTGTAAATGCGATAATACTGAATGGTGAGAGAATAGTTAATGCTTTCGCACAGCTATACGAGTAGAGGGGCACATGTTAATTTATAAACTAAAAATTCGATTTTATTTTAATGCGAAATTATTTTACAGCAGTTCATTTATAGGAAACTTGAGTAGCCGAGTGGGCGGATCACTTTATGCCTGGCGTATGTGATTCATGGTTAAAATCCAGTCATGAGAAAAGACAGGACATATGTCGCTCTAAGAAAGTACCTAATTCAAATCAGGGGTCAAGTGAGTCGTGGGACTTGTCACTTTATATTCGAGTACATTGATCATGAATTAAAATTTCTGCCAACTTAACTCAAACTCAAAACCCAATAATGATTATCGCGGGAATAAATTACCTAACTTTAGCTAGTTTATGACCATAAGACTGTATAACGCCAGGTAGCTGCAGGCTCTTAGAATAGCTTCAAAATTTACCATTAGTGGGATTCGAACCAACTGGCTGTTGATTGCTGGCGCCTTAATGATCCTAGTGAACGAGCTTGATTCAGCGTACTGATTGAAGTAGATTTGGAATAGTTCCAAAATTAGTCAAAATATTTTCAGGGAAATACGATAGTCGTGTTCTTTTAACATGTTGCTGCCAACTGAAATAGATTAGGCCTCTCATGCTTTTGTAGAAAAAAGAAACTTTAATAAACGTAGCTCTATATCTAATTTCAGTTAGATATTGACTTTATTTACATTTTCAAATAGATTCTTCTTGCTATAATGCGCAAGAATGCTACTCGGAGATATTTCACCCATGGTACTCGCTGAAATTCATGAATCTCCCACATTACCACAAACTTGACCTCATTCACTTCAAAAACATTCAGCATAACATCAGACCTCAACATAAAAGTATAATGGCAACAACACCCCCATCGTGCGCAAATTCACTATTAAATCTCATCTTGACATCGAAAGCAGTAAATTTCTTTCTAAACAGTCTTTAAACTGTGTCTGAAGAGTCAGAAGCTGTCTTCACCTCCAAACAGAGTCACACACAAGAGCATGCTGTCACGTATGGAAACCAACAAAATGAAAGACAAATCCAGTAAGGGTGGGCTGCATAATGCAAAAATAGACAACGTATGCATTTTGCAAATCGAACGACGTAACGATGCCATGGGTCTGATCATTGACAAATCATTCGATTGAGCTGCGAGGCTCGTGAGTTTGCCTTCGCAATTTTTTGCAGATCAAGGATCTCTAACCCTTTATTAGATTTGATATTCATAAAGTTAACATAAACTCAGACTGAAACTATGGTTTGTTTGGAGTAATTTAGTTTTCAGGATTTTCTAGCAATCTAAATTAACTTTTCAAACTGATTTTAAGATTTGTTCTAGATTTCAAGTGTTTTTCATGTTTTCGTGAGTCTTTCACCTTCTTGTCAGAGTTCCCTTTCATGCCCAAATAATTATCTTTCATGAGCACAGATATGTATATTCGTGTTCAATTCACCATTTTGGACACTCGACACGCCAACCACGAGCGGATCACAATCGGACAGACAAACAGACAAAAATTGGTGTCTTCTTCGCGATGCCCGTTGCTCATGGAAGAAATGTGTACGTGAAGAAATAACATCGCGTTTCTTCTGCTACTCTCTGGTTTGCGGTGATGTCTGTCGATACAAGACAGAATCGCATGAGAGAAGGCGGAGGCAAAAAAAGAATCGAAAAATCCAACCGCATCTTCTTCTTCGAAGAAAAATAATGATTATTTTTTTCCTGTTGCGGAACTTTTTTCACCCGAACAATTCTTATTATTATTCATCGCAGAGTCGCGACGAAGACGACGACGTTGAACAGAGTGTTCTTTTTTCGGGCTCCACGCCCCCTCCGGCATCATGAATTTCATTCGTATTGCTCTGAAGTATCCGAACAAAACATCGGTCCACGGTACCGAATGTATTATGACGTGCAACTGAATTTTTCGCGTTTTCTGTTTGATCCTACTAAGGGTCCGATCGGCGGTTTATTTGCCCTATGGGTCAAATTCTAGATTCTTGGTTTCAATGATTTTGTTGGAACACTCACTATGACTTTGGAAGATTCACCACGAGTCGGATGTAGTATTACCGTGGTCTGTTTGGATGAGACGCATGTGGGTGGGGAGGAAGATTGCAAGAATCCGATTCAGACATAAGTGTGAAGGTGGTGCCAACCGAACTGTTATTTGGTTACATCTGACTTGATGAAAATTTAAAGTGTGTCTTCCTGCCAGAGTCTTCTGCTCCAGACGATCATGAGCTAAGAAATTTACGTGTCCTATTCATTTATAGACGAAACACTTTCCCTGGACCATAAAATCTTTAATTCTTAGAAGCAATCTCACAGCTTATGCATTAGGTAACTCGAACATTTTGCATCTTGTAGGCCTTCACAGTGCTCTGGGAAAACAGCAATAGACTTTGTCGTTTATGCTGCAGTATTGCTGAGCACCGGATGCTTGCCGCCGCGACTTTGCCTCGCCAAACTTTGATTATAGCTATAATGCAATAATAAAACTTTAATTATAACTATTATCGCGTAGCGCAAATCGCTCCTTGCGCTGGCCTCAGTTGGCTCTTCGCCTGTTTTGCCTCGCGAGTATCAGCATGCGACCCCTCGTGCAGTAGTCTGGGCCTCGGGTTTATATTGAGCGCACGTATATTATTACCACCTTGTAAGACCTTAGTTGATATTTAATGTGTTTAACATTTCGCTACTACTCTTGTGAGATAATGCCGTGCATGCTGAAAAGTGCACTCGACTCGTACGTTCGAAGACAGATGATGAGGATGCTGACGGTGATTGTGCCAACTGGCCATCTGATGGGCATACCTTGCAAATGTGTAATCCGTACGTGAGCCGTACTCACAAGACGCCGTAAGTAGGATACAATACAATGCAGTTTTCCTCGGTCGACATCGTGATCTTATGTAAAACTGCCAACGCTGCCAACTGAGCTGCAGCATTTGATTGGGATCATATTAGTGAATGACGTTTTAATGGTCAGTTACTTGTTCGGCTCGGTTTCCTCGCTTCCAAACTGAACTGACACGATACTTGACTGCTTCAGGTTTGCTAGGTGTCTCACGCAAAGTACTTTCATTTTGCTTCGAAGGAATCCGTTGGATATCCATTTTATTAATTTTATGATAACAAGCATCTGGAGCCAGGTGTACAGGTTGCAGGTGGAAACAATTCAACAAACAAACCTATCGCAACAGCCACCTGATTTGCCCACAATGAAACTATCGAAGCAAAATAGTTTCACCGGATGTCCCCATGTTTACGACGTTTGACCTCCGTTCGCACCCAAACCTAGTCGCACTTTTTTGATACTATCAAGTGCACATTTAATTCAAGGCGTCAAATACTAGCCTCTGTTTTTGCTGTAATATTTACTTAATGAATAGGTTGACATTGCCCGCAGTCACCCAAAAACAACATCATAAACAAGCAATTTACTGTGAATCAGCTCATAATATAGCAGCTTGTATAGCCCGCAGGGCTAGCATTTAAAAAAAACGAGTCGTTACCGCCAAAAAAGGTCCATTTCAAAACCATTATCGACAATAAAACTTTTGAAAATTTATCATAAATCGAAAGCTTGCCTGAACTTGACTAATACGACTCCTGGGCCTGGTCACCAAGCGGATGAATTATGAGGTACCAATGAAATTGTAAAACGCAGCAAGCGTGAAAAATTCGGAAAAAAGCTTGTCTCGTTGGTCCATCTCATCAGCAGATTACGATCAGACTTTTTTTTCTCCATCGCTGAGCTGTTGTTCATCCGCAAAGCCTGTGATGATTGATGTTCCACGTCACAGCAACGCATCGCCACCGCTGACAAAAAAACTCACTCCATCTCACAAAAAGATCGTCACAAAATGTTGATTCAGGTTCGTGTTCGTGGTGGCCGCGATGCATCTCGAAAATTTCTAGGTGATCTATTTAGAACATGGTCCCGAGCAATTATTTCGGTAGTAAATTGTCCAATTTGTTGTTTCTGACGTGCATCTAACTGTGACATGAATTTTCACATTTAAGCGCGTTTTATTTTCATACTTCATGATTTTCGATCGTTGTCACTGTCGTCGCCGAAAATCAAAGAAAAATACGCGGGCTTTCAGGCGAGTAACCAAACAATAAAAAAAAATTGTCAACTATCACATACCCGAAAAAAACCCTAGGGGAAATGTTTATAATTTTTAATTCAAAACAGAACGCAAACAATGCGTTGAGAATGGCAGTAGTAGCAGCAACAACAATGACACAAATAATGCCACTCTCAGGGAAAATAGCTCAAAAAATGTATCTCTAATCTTTTTCGGGAATCATCATGGGTATGGGACAGTGAAGGTTGAGTGGAAAAGCGTAATATAATTTTTCACGTTTGTGACCGTTTTTTCTATAATATCTGTTTTTTTCGTTTCACTTGATGAAAATCATAGTTGACTACTGACTTGGATAGTAGTTACAATCGCCCACTGGAAATTAGAATGAACCGTGGAGTTCGAGGGTAAACTCTTTTTCTGAATGCGCTATTGTGAAAAATGTCTTGTCTTGCCGTTTGCTGTGTGACATTTGCGTGCAGTTTAGTGTGACAGAAAAACACAATCGAAACGTTAAAAAAATGAATAAAGAAAAGAAACGAATGGAAAAATAGACATGGGCATCGAGAGGAAAACCAAAGTCAGACAGACTATCTAATCCAAACATGATTTTTTTCTGTCAAGTTTAACATCATATTATTGTTTGTTTGTACACATATATTCGCATCTAAAATACATGACTACCATTTTTTTTCTCGTTTTTCGTTATTGTCATCGTTTATTTCCATTGTCATGTCACAATGTTTGTTTTGATTCGATGGGAACGTGTGAACGGATGCATGACGAAAGACAAATATAGAAATATTCATATTGCAGTCTCTCTACTTGCTGAAGTATAATTTCTGAGCTGAACGTGATCTTTTATACAACTTGTGCGTTTTTCATTGTTTTACCTATGCCAGGGAAAAAGAAGAACTTGTGACTGATTTGGTTCGGTAACGGTTGGTGGACAGCAAATGTGATCTGACTGGAAACAATATCCGTTCTGTAGTGGTGAGTTTGATGAGCAAGTACCTAAATCGATTGCTTCCTTCTAAAACTGATCATCCAGTGGTCTTCAAAGCAAATATATAGCTTCAAGTAGGTACCTCTAATCGACACAGTGGAAATAATTCCATTCTCATATTAACCAAAGATTAATTAATTTCAAGATTTAACTTGAATTGCATTCACTATTGGATTGCAGCTTCAGTTTCTCAGAATTTTGAGTGACTAGGACTCTGTGCAGCAGCGCTTTTTGCAACACTTGTATCTCGTGTTAGGTCAGCAATCAGAATGAATAGACTTCATACGTACTTATGGACAGATTCTATAATATTGCTCACTTGGCATAGGTCTCTTCCTATCTGTTGGAAAACATTCGTACAATAATTCCTGACAGTATTATTTCTCCAGGACAAAACCCTGTAGACGTTATAACACGAACGTTAACGGTTCAAGACTTGGCACAAAATCAGTTATGTTAGTTCGGCTGCTATGGCTAGTATCAACAGTATTGAACTGGTTCACACAGCCTCTAATTAAAAAACAAGCTCCAAAAGAGAAGAAGGTTGACGTCCGTACAACTAGGAAGAACACTTTTTGAAAATGCATTGATCTAAATAAGTGACATGAGTACCGAAGCCTTCATAGCAGCTTTGGTAAGATTCATCGCCAAGCGTACATTGTGGCAATAAGAAATGGCAATAAGCTAGAGTACTACAAATAGATCTATTAGCTGATGGACTTGTGCGAGGTGTCACTCAAAGCTGTCTATGTTGCTTCTTTATTAATCTCACACAGTCCTCTCAGTCATCACTTGATGCTTATATTCAGCAAAGCTATCTGTATCAGATGCTCCCATAGGGGCATTTGCCAACGTTTACATGGCCTCTCTGCTTGCTAAGATAACCACCGATCATTAAGGAGAGATATCCACCTAGAATGGTCGGCAAAATCGATTTATTTTTTATTGCGTTTTCGTGAAGATACAGGTCTCAAAAATATCTGGTGAAAACACCAAGTTAATATTTCAATAAATAAGCTAGTTATAGCCGATATAATCAAACGTGTTTTACGAAGTATGATACGATAGTTAATAACATTCATTAGGCTGCTTCAAGTATTGTTCAATTGGTGTTAAAACAAGCTGTAAAAGAAGTACAACGGGAAATAAAAGCAAAATTCGAGTGCTGGAATAACCAAACTAACCGTTTTTGGAGATAGTACGGGGCAAAAACGTGGTTTTACCTCATTGTAGGGAGTTGAGGTTCTCATTGGACAGTTTACAGGAAAAGTTTTTGATATTCTTGTAAAATCTTCTTATTGTGCTAAATGTAACTATTGGAATAAACTCGAAAATACTGAGCAATGTGAGGAATGGAAATCGAATCACGATGGAAATTGCCAGGCCAATCATGCTGGATCGGCAGGTAAAATGGAAGTAGACGCCATGAAAGAATTGTTTTCACAATCTGCCGAAAAGTATAGAGTTATGTACACTAATTACGCCGGGGATGGTGACTCTAAGACGAACACGGGATTAGTGAATGCGAAACCGTACGGTAACGAGATTGAAATTACAAAAAAAGAATGAGTGGGTTACGTTCAAAAGCGATTGTGAACCCTTCTTCGCGAATGAAAGAAAAAAGTCCTGGAATCAGCAGCAAAAACAAATTGAGGGCAAAGTTTATAGATATACTGAAGATTTACTATGGCTTAGCTATTTGCAGAAACTGTGCCTCCAAGGATGAAATGAAAAAAGCGATACGGGCAACATTTTACCATTACGGCTCAACAGACAGCAAACCTCAACAACATTTCTGTCCCGAAGGCCCCGAATCGTGGTGCCAGTTGCAACGAGCAAAGGCTAAAGGAGAACTGGAAAATGTTCGTCACAATTATTGAACATTGCCAAAAATGGTGTTAGATGTCATCAAACCAGTAAACGAAGACCTCAGCAATGAAAAATTGTTGGAACGCTGTGTTGGTCGATATACCCAAAACTGCAACCAACTTATTTGGACAATAGCCCCAAAAACGATGAACAGCGGGGCCAAAATCGTTAGCATTGCAGTATATCTTGCAACATGTACATTCAACAATGGTTTCACCTCATCGCTGGAAGTCATGAATGTGTTAAGAATATCGTTCGGATCGGGAGCGCACTTGTACGCAGCGCAAGAAGACGAAACTTGCATAGCGAAAGCCGAACTGCAAGCGCAAGAACAGACGAAAGAAGGTTGAATACGGCGTCGGCAAGACAATGTAGAAGCCATGAATATTCCGTAAACAGTAAAAGACTTACACTATGGGCCTGGTATCGATGATTCTATGTTAGTTGACAAATTTAATGATTTATTCAGTTCTAAATTTTCAAACGCGTTTTTCTTAAAAACACGTTTTTCAAATCGGTACCCAAAATTTCTCGGAAACCAATTAACTGATTACCTTAATTCTTTTTGTGATTATTTTATATAACATTATCTAGTACTTGTCATAGGATTTTTCTTTTTCGTTACTTAGTTTTTGTTTTATAGCCAAAATAATATATAATTTTTGGTCAAAAAATCACTATTCATGTTCAAACGTCCGCCATTTTGTCATTAATCGATATTTTCAAAATCGGCTATGACACGAACTAGATTATAGTATCTAATTTAATAATTTTTTTCTTCAGATAATTTTTGAACAAATGCCAAATGTAGACTACACGAAAAAGACTGTAAAAGACCAGATCAGAGCAGCAACTGTTGGAAATGTGATCAGACTGGCCATCTCACCAAAGTTTATGCCGCTGCGCGATTCTGCTTGTTGTGCAACGAAAAGGCAAAGCCAGGTGAAGCAAATCACATTCTAAAGCCTAGTAATGTATTCGACGAACGAAATACAGCGAAAACGTCTGCTGCGGAATCGAGCGAAGTAAAGTTCCGCACCCCGACACCGGGGGCAGTATAAATTACCACTGATGAAATTTAACAAGTGCATTACATTTGAATTCGGTGTATATAAATTTAACTAACCGGCATCAAAAATGATAATATCGGCAAAACAAAAACTATTGTTGCAAGGATGCGGGGTTCTTCCATCCATTTGCACCAATTTTTCAATAAAATATCCGCAAACTCGAATGAAATTATGAGCTGTCACATTTTTCGCATCAATTTAAGGTCCTGGGTCATTAAATGGCCGCGAAATTTAACTTATACATTGTGCAGCGCCATCTCAGAGCGGGTCATTGCACTGTCTTCGAAGACTCTTATACGCCTTCGAACACATTACTGATGAGCAAAACAAAACGTAACGAAATTCCGCGCCAAGCTGATTTTGTATGGGATTTGACACTTCGTTCCGTTTCGCGTCGAATACATTTCAGGGCTTAAGGTATAGAACGTGTAAAGCTTTCAAAAAAGTGGTTAAGCTTCGTAAATGAGAGTCCTCCAGGAGAACACGCAGAGGTGTCGTACGGCAGAAAAATTGCTTGCGCAGCTGGTGTGTGAATTCAGCGCCTAAATCGCAATGATAAGCGAGCCATTCCGAAGGAAAAAGACTTAGTGAAGCACAAACAAAATATATAGGCAGATAATATAGATAAGCATATGAAGCGCGTAGTGAACTATACATGCGAATTTGTTTGCACCATACATACACCATGAGAATATAAAATGCATCAAATCATAAAAGGAACAACTCGTAAGAAGAGGGGCAGAACAGAATCTATACAGATTCTGTAGCGTAAATCATGAGGGGAAATAAAAACATGACAGAGACGCTGCTGACTTTCCAGCGTTTTCCATCTAGGTCTTTAAATTTCTCTATCCATCGAGAAGCTGTGAGCTAAGCAGCATCCGTGACGCTTTTTGAGTACATTCATTGCAGAGTTTTTGTAAGCATCATTTAGGTAAAGCATCTAAGTAGATCTATGCGAAAATCACGAGTTCGAGCATTGAAGCAAAATTACTTCAGTGTTCTGTATACTATAGCTCAATGCGCTACAATAAATTGTATGTTCTGAATTGATTGATATCCAGGGCTTGAGGTTTTGAGTGAAAAGCTTGAGTTTTCGTTGTTTCGCTGTAAATTTACCCTCGAAGCTCTGTAGTTGGACTCTTATAAAATAAAACCACTTCATGCATAGTGGCAATGGAGTTTTTTTTTTTTTTAAAATGTTATGTTTTTGGATGCTCAAAGATGAAATATTTCGAATGTTAAATATTGATCGTAAAATAATTTTTTTGTTTATGCAATGTGGTTTAGCAAGGCAAGCATTGCTTCTTTTGCGTACACCGATGAGTCGCCACTGGAGACTTGTTATATAGGCTATTCAGGCTATGCAACTTTATGGCTCACAGACGCTCGAACGGATCGAGTTGATCCGTGGGGTTTGCGTGCTGGATATGTTTGGATCCGAAACCGAAGTAGCAGTTTTATCAGTTGCTATCCATATTTTTCGCAAAGCGAACCAATTATAGAATTTTGTACGAAACTGAAAGCTTTTTACGAGATCAACCGGGCACTTTGCTGATGGCTGGAGATTTCGACGCGAGAGTTTGAAAGAAGGGAATGCCAACACAGAGCACGCGAGGCTAGATTAAATATGGCTTTACTAAATAAGGGCTCAACACCTAGGTATCGCAGACCGGGGCTCGGCGAGTCTATGTGTGACATGACTTTCGTTTTGGAAGCATTATCAGCACTGACAACGGATTAGAGAGTGGTGAAAGATTACTTTGGGGTCGATCATAAGTACATCCCCTTCCGGCTATCAGGGGAAAACCAAAGCTCACAAAGCTCCAGTCGAAAAATATTTCCAAGTAAGATAGGAAAAAGCTTTTTGGATTCGTCGAGAGCAACGCAGGTCGAGTAGGGTTAGCGACAGATCAGGCAGGGGTTAATGCGCTGGCAAACTTGACCATGGGGGAAATCAAGCGGGCGTGCGACGTTCAAGTCTTTCTGAATAGCTCATGTAGCAAATACATATTGGCCGAGGCCAGGCGAGCCAAAGTCCGACGAGACCACCAACATGTGGACGGCATTTGACGGCTCGTCACAAAATCGCTTTGACTCGTGCCCAAAACCCATTCCGATCGGAAGTCACACGAGCGCCGGCGAGACCTGTCAAAGTCGCTTGTCTGGACCGTCCACACACTCGGGCTCGCCAGCTTTCGCCTGCGCCAGCGCAAAGTTTGCGCTTTGAGAGGAACGCTGGACTACGAACACATCGAGGGCATGAACGAATAAGCTGATCCATCTCATAAAACTTTAGTTTAGTCGTGACGACGGTGAAATCAATTTTTACCTGACCCAGTTTCTAATAGGTCATGACTTTTTTAAGAAATACCTTCATAGAATGAAGAATTTCCAATACAAGGTGCGTTTTTTGCGTCTCGATCAATAGCAGGTTATCATAGGCAGCATTGAAAACAACAACAACCGTACCTCCAATAGCTCATTTCATCCTGTTTTACAGGGTATGAAAGAAAATAAACTATAGTGACTTATTTCAAATGTTGATATTATGGAAAATACATTTTTACTGTTATTTTAAATAGCTGAAGGCACTCTGCGTCAGACAGTTTATATTCATGTTATATCACGAGTGCTTGACCATATTATTATAGAATGATGGCACTAACATTTGTATTTCCGTAAGTTTCATAAAAATATCAAAATTAAGCCGACAGTTAAAACCGATCCTAATCCTGCGTCCATAAGAGAACAAGCAACTCCTACACCATCCAATCACTTCTGCTAACAATCCAAACAAAATTGAAATTATGAAATTCTAGGCCAAGATCATTTCAAATTATCAATGACTCATTAATTTTATGCAGATACACAATGCACTTTGATGCTTAATGAAATGACCTTTAATGTAACATACTCGGCGCGTCAGTAAGGTATTGTATTCATCGACCTAAACCATTTCGCATAAAACAAATTGAATGACAGCAGGTCAGGCATGCGCGGTCGAAACAAAACGATTTTATTCAGTTTTAGCGTGGGTCAGCCGGGTTTTTTTCCCTGAGAAATTTGCATATAACTATGGTGAGGGAAGTTTATGCATAATAATCTCATACAGTGCAATTGCGAGTATAATGTATGTACGTTTGTAGATAGTATTGGATGAAAATGGGAAATCCAAAGAAAAAATGATTGTGATGATAGCTTAATTGCAAGTCATCATTATAAGCTTTTTTCTGTAGCCGTTCTGGGAATCTAAGCGTTAACACGATTTTCCCATCAGCAAAGTATTGTTCGTTTGCATGGCGGGTGGAGGAAATATTGTTTGAGAAATTCATTAATGCGCATTCAAATGAGAAGAGAAAAAAACAATAATGGACTGTTCTGGTGCAGTGTATTTTTTAAACAATTGAAAATTCTAATAACACTTTGAAAATTGAACCAAGCCCCAATATATCATGTCAAGCTCGCTTCTTGGTTGAAAGCCGGATTCCGATCAATTATTCAACATCCAACTTTTATGTAACTCATGAATATGCCTTGCTTTTACATAACATATGCTTCCTGAATTGAGAATTCCCTTCTTGAAGTTGATAAAATAACATTGCCTGCAAATTATCTGCTTCCCGCCACTTAAATTCTTCTCCAATAACTTCACCTATAATTTAGTACGCAATAACTCCTTTCGATCAAATTCAATACATTACACAAAAAAAAAGGAGATTTCTATTGGTATTTTCCGTCGACACCACATGTGAGTTTCGTTCGGTTTTGGGAACTTGCACTTACGCACAGATCTCTCATGAATCTTTAACGTAGAAATTGTATAAATTCGAGCAGTTGTGCCTGGGAAATGAGCACCTAGCCGTGGCAGGTTTTCAAATTAGAACACTAAGACAGCCGATTCCACGTGAAATCTACATATAACATGTCTCTATTAACGACATGGACACCGCCGTCACCTTCGCTGCTACTTAAGTTAGTTCCCTCAGTGTGTGGATACTACTGTAAAGAAGTCAAGTTTCGGGCATGCATATGATATTCGTTTCGTCAAATTGTCGAGGAAATACGTCATGTGTGTAACATTTAAAATGCATTTACCGTGCAGGCCGTGACAGAGAACTGACTTCACTTCGAAACTATCATACAATATCGTTAACTAAAGCAGTCAACCTCTCAGTTGATATCGAAGCATTGAAACATCGTTGTAAGTATTCTGCCCGGACGGAATTTGACTTGCCTTGTGTTCCATTCGACCTGGGAATATAATTCATTTCGAGCGAATCGTACTAGATATGTATGTATGGATGAGTATGACTGTATGCCTGTTAGGGGCTTTCATTCAACTTCAATTTGATGCTAAATTATTCAAGCGAATCTTCGTCATATGCAAGACATCCCCGACTATCTCACATTACTAACTTCACAGTTTTCCGTTTTTCATTGTTATTTTTTGCTGTACGGTGTAGCTTATGCATTTTTCGATTTTTTATTCATCTTCAAATTTATACTAGAATATTGAAGAAGATTTTAATGTCGTGAACACTTGCTCATTATGAGTTTATATCATTTTAAGCATTTTAGGCCGAAGGTCAATAGAGGGCTCCGTTCAGTTGCGGTACATCGAATTGAGGAATTTTGTACTTTCTTGTAAGAAGTATTAGCCCCATTTTACTGGGATTCAAGTTCAAGACGCATTATCGACTATAACGTGAAAGTATAACCGTGTGACTAAGTCTGTCCGAAAGTGTAGATAGATACTTTGCTGACACAAATATGGCTTTGTCGCCCGCATAAGTAACCACTTTGCAGCCAGTATGGTCTTGTTTCTCCGGAATATTATTTACCGTTAAGTTTCGCAATAGAGAGGAAGACACACCACCTTGAAGTGTACTCGTAATGTCTACTCTCCACAAGTGATCGTTCCCTAAAGAAGAGGATTCGACTCTATTCTTAAGGAGCTGTTCGATCAAAGCTATCAGTCGCATATCAATATCCAACACGACAATTGTATCAGAAGAAGCAAGCGCAGAATTTTTCTGACCGAGCTGTTTCTCAATTTGCCCAATGAAAACGTGAAGAGCAGATTGAAGAGACTTGCCTTTGGTGCAAGCATATTATGACAGCGAAACTGGCATAAGACCAATTGATGGCTATATTAATAGATAGGGTTTTGATGTAATAGCCAATCACCATTTCCAGAATCTTTAGGTAGGCAGAGCCAAGACACTGGACAAAAGTTCTTAGATTTAACACTGTGACACTTTTCCAGCTTAAGAAATGTCACTTTCATACTGCTGAACGTCAGCCGGGAGAACACCATCAGAACGCGGGGTTTCGAACGGCTCGAAGGAGCTTATATCCCACCTTAATAGAGAGGTCATATTTCCAAGAGGCAGTGATAGGCTGATGGCTAACTTCGCTTAATGCACTGGATATTTTGAGAGACTATGGTTCCCTGGGAAGTGCTAGTCCATAAGGACAATTAGAGTTTCGGTACTCAAATTAGTACAATGCTATCAAGCCTCTGGTTGAATCTTACAGCCCCCAGTACTGAATTTTAGACCTTATGGAGGCGAAAAGACTCACTGATACCTTCTTTATTGCCAAGAAAAGATCTCCATGAAATATCTACACAAAGATCTCCATTTATTCACCTTAGCTCTGGTATACTTAAAGGCCTTCAATTTTGATTTATACAATGTCTAATATTTTCCTACACTCTGTTCGCATAGTGGTAACATACGCATTCCACTTGTGGGCTTTGAGCTCATTTAAGCTTTGGGTGGGTAAGATACTGCCCTAACTGGAATGATGTTAACCGCCAAATTCAGATCCTGCTGGCAATCGATGTTCGCCGGAGTGGTTTTCAAATTCCTTAACCAAAATACCAACAGGCCAGGAATCGTGGATGTCGATCGCACTTAGTTAGTAAAGAGTTCATAATATGACTGCTGTCTAAAACCTTTGTGAGTTTCTTGCAAGAAACGTTGATAGGTCTTCCAACCTTCGGACGTATATACATCAGCAGCATTACGAGAAAGGTAAACTTGGAGAGAATAAGGCACTACTCTAGTGAGAGTTCTAAGAAGTTGTAGTGCAGGACTAGGAGACGACACTGAATACACCATTGGAGAATGCCATTGCAGCTGTTGTGCAATAAACTGTTGAGGCAGTTGTTCTAACATAAAGGATAATAAATAGAAAGGATAGTAAATAAACGATAATAGATAAAGGATTAATGAAATATATCTACTCTATTGAGCTACGGCCACCTACATGATATATGTATTTTTGATTAGATAGCATCCATCCATCTATTTAGGAGCTGAGTATATAGCCCACTGACTAAGTCAACATCGCGAATCTTCCTCCGATTAAAAATTAGCATTGGCTTCATTAAGAATGGACAGGTCATAGGCCAAAATGAAGTCAAAAAGTGCATCACCGCGGAAATTTGTGTTGGAATTCACCCATACTTCATGGTGAGTATTTGATTCAGCTTCGCGGGTACGCGGGTACCTTTGCTGCTGCAGCCGCTATGCTCTTGTCAATGGGGGAAGGAAGATTTGAAGTTTTGCACCATGATCGTGTATTATGTAGCTGCAAACAAATCCATCCTATCCTTGCAATATGAATTATGAAGGACAAGAACACTGTTGACATTCTAAATAAGAATACAGACGCACGGTTGCTCCAGGCTGTTAACTCACCAGCCTACAAATCCGGTTGTTTACAACCCATGGTTGCAGAATAGTCTCCACAGTGTTAAAGAAGCGGACAAGCAGGAAGAGCAGCAGCTTGCTGTTTTGGAATGGCGACGATTAATTTGAAATATTTTATAAAAGTCGAGTCAAAATTCTCCTCTGACAAAACCCCTGTCGAACTCTTTTCTTCTGTTTCCAAACTCAAAGGTATTCCCAACACTGCCACCATCAGCACAACTTGATTCCGCTTCCGATTCTGTGTCGCATGTAACATCTGAAAGAGTGATTGTCCCCTTATTGGAATGTTCTCCCGTTAGAGCCTCTTTCTTCGCAGTTTAATCTATCACTCTCAACAAGAGTGAGTAAAACTGACGTTCTGCTAGAAATGCATGGGAATGACTCCCTCATCACATCCCCACTAACATCAGTCGATTTAGCAGCTAGGCTGCCAACGGTGTGTGAAGCTGGCTCATTTGCCATAGCTTTGCAGCCCGTGGCTTTGTTTGCCTTCGGCGGCAAAGCCATCTTAGTTCCTTCCTCGATATTGAAGAGTGTAATGGCATTTGCCCGACTAGTGTGCATTTTTTGTTGAAGTCGTCGGGTTTCGTTTTATTTGGGCTCCAATTCAGAGCCGCTATCTCATCTAATCGCCTTAGTAATCGCTTGATTGTCTATCGAAACAGGAAGTACGATGCAAGGGTAGGTAAAAGCCCTGATGGCAACATGTGGTGAGAGCCGGAGTCCGCCTTAACTGAACCTACACAGCCGACTTAGTAGCAATGAGACAGCAGGACGGATATTAACGTATTAACCCGGATTCTTTCACGAAGCAGATCTCATTCTAGCGCTGTCACACCTGAAGCAGCTATATCCAGAATGTAGCAAGCACCAACTTAATCGCGAAAGATAAAAAATCAAGAGAATAAAGAATAGTCCCAGGATGCAAGTTTAGCCTCCATCTGCCGATCCCATCAATAGCGGGGTTGCTTATTTTCGACGAATTTCTTTCAGCTCTTCAGGCAGCAAAATTTACATTGACCACTGATGTTGACCTCATGTGGGATATAATAATTATAATAATAATAATACTTGATTACCAAATATAAGATCATATACAGATTACAGTTTTCACTACAACTAATTGAAATAAACAGGCTCAAAACTATATGAATAACCATAAAGGTGTAAAATTAGTAAAAATTTAGTATAAGTAGATTCTCATACCTTTTCACGTATTTTGATGTTGACTTCACATTTTATTTATTCAAATATATTAACTACTCAAATGCAGACTAAATTGAACAAAATCTCAATTTCATTTGAAATTGTTGCTCAGTGGAGATCAAGTATACAAGCTTTCATAGTTTTTTAGAGTATCAATTATACTCTCAAATATAAGAGCCCAAATTGAATTCCAGGCATCAATCTACGGAAGCTTATGTCGAATAAAAACAACAACCTTGTACGGTTGGTAGAGTTCCTCTCCTTAACCAGTTCGAAGCATTCGTAGCCATCTACTGCATGAGTGTTCAAATCCCCTCATAAGCTCATGGTTGTATTTGCTCGTCATGTGTTGTATTAGAGCTGGATATAAGACCACCGGTCTATTAAATGTCACTTTTTAAAAAAATTTCAGCAACTACCCAACGGGAATCGCGGTAATGTATGCCGGCGTAATGCATGAATCAAACAATGCTGGTAATGTCAATTTCCGATTTCCACAGCTATTTTCCAGCAATTATAAGATATACTCGTATAAATGACTTGGAGCATGGGGAATGATGCAAGGGAGAAAGCTCATATGTTATAAGTCCAAGATTGGCCAATCAACATCATTCGCACAAACAAGGGGAAAAGAACTTGCGAGCATACATCGGTTATGGGTAGTCTGCTATATAAAGCGGAAAGATGAAAATTTCGAAGCATTTCAAATCATCACGCACGGGTAAGTAAAATGTATGAAGACGATTCCCTCTAGTAGCAAAGAGCTTGCGCTATTGGAATTACCAATGAGCATCAGCATGCAAAAACAACACATGCAGAGATACGATCGGCCGCCTGCCAAAGCTTTAATTCATATTGACGCGTATAAATGCAAGAATACGATGTCGTACTTTCCAAAAAGCTCTTATACATAAAGCTATTGAGCTAAAAGCATAAGTTTCCCCTTGTATAAATCTTCCCAGCCTAGGACATGCAATGTTAAAAAGAAACAACGCGTAATGGTCCGGTAATGCTTACACGCATTACGCGTAATGCTTACCGAATATATCCGTAAGCATTATTTTTCCCGTTGGGTACCTAGTAATTTTAGATACAACAACCAAACTGGGGAAAACTATGCAAGTGAAAGTTCCTCAACGGATTTATCTTTATTGCGATGTTAGAAACTTAATGAAAAAAATATATCACGAAATCGTGTGCGCAAAGGAAGTTATTCAAATTCAAAAATAACGAAAATCAGTTTCTCTGAAATATCTCGTAATTTTCTGGGAAGTGAACTTTCGTACGCATCGAGTTCGTTCACCATAAAAATCTGCAGCTTGAAAGTATCTCTGCAATATGAAAATATTTGTATATAATATCATGGCAATAAATTTAAGCAATCTAAATATTCGATAGCTGCGAAAAAAAAATTCCGTCTACGAGTATAATGAACTGTTTCAAAAACAGATCAAAGCCTGTTTAGACGATATTCAAATCATCCCAATCCGAATTACATCAGATGAAATTATCAAAATCAGAACCATGATCAAGATCTATGTAAAAAGACTGAAATATAAAGTGAAGCTGTAAAGTTTGTATAAAGCAACTGTAAATTTAAACCAAAGAAACTAATGCTAAAATTTGTGTCCGCCCCTCTAAGTTTTCCCACGGTTATCATCATCAACTCATCGGACAACTTATCAAATCACCTGTCTGCTGGTAAAAAAAATAATAGTCAACATCAAAACGCTTGACTTTGATTTTCAACCGCATACACACCTTCTTCAACCAATTCAAATAAATTAACACGTTGTCGGGGTCCAATACACTCTGATCCCGGTGCTTTCGCAATATGCTTCTCATATGTCAATCAAAGAAAAATGTCGATTCATTTTGCTGCAGACAAGATTGCTGTGATCTCACATTAACAAGATATATTTCATTCGCAATTAGATCAAGTCTTTTTCGAAACCAGTCCAGCCGCCTAAGTCCAACATCCGCGTTTTCTCACGGTAGTAAATCGGCATTTGTTTCGACTTCGAAAAAGCCTAATGGATAAATGGTTCAATATTTTTTACTCATTAGTCACCAAACCTAATGCTAAGCAAGCTGTAGAGTGAGGGTGAATGCTGTTGGTTCCTAAATGTGATGGGAAAGATTATGAAGTTTAGTGTTGCAGCCTCTTTGGCGTCATGTCCATTTGAACAGGGTGGGTGGGAGACATGTTAAAATATGCAGACTGGTATCGCTTTAGCGCCGAAACTTTTCATAGCTGTTTTGATTCGACCGAGTATCAACCCACTTTTTCAAAGTTTTGCCAGAAAATCTTAAGGTAAGCTAGTCAGAAAGTGACAAAGAGTGTTTTTTTGAATCAAATTGTGATTCAATTGAAATAAAAAAATTCAAAGGGCAGTTTGTAGGTCCGGATCAGTTGGCACTATTCTCCCGGAATCAAAAATGCAAGCCTATTTCGCTCAATTTTCGGAAAGAATAAATACCACTTTTCGGTTCGGTGTACTTTTGGAACAGCCTAAATTACTAACGACAAATCCTAACCGGAAGCACTTTAAAAATTTCCCTGCAATATTTGCATGACCAAATAAGTAAACAAATGCATAATATTACCATGGCACGCCAACTCTCTCTAAACCAGAACTCTTCCTGTACACCCAAAGACGTTCCAATCTTCCGGATTGAATCTTTCAGTTGGGCTCTCCCCCAAAAACGTCCACAAACTCTTAGCCGAAAATCTGTCTACACAGCATTGTGACCTGGCTGTCTGCACTATACATTTATTATCCAGGAAAAAGATTGAACTTGACCGTCTGAACATTACGATCCATAGCCAGCCAGATCTTTCAATTCTTCGTCCGCTTTCTCGTAAGAAAGATGATTCTTGTTCTTTTGCTTCCTCGTCTTCTATGCTGTGGTGTTCCATCTGTGGTTCTCAGGCCGGCAAACAGTCAGTGCAAGAGATGTTACGGCATTTTTCGAAAGGAATGAATGATACCGCCATCGATACATGAAAAAAGGCGGTCAGCCTCCTGGCCTGATTCAGCCTGATTTCGAGCCGAACGCATTTACGATATATCGCAACGTCAGAACTGGATTTTTGATGGAACCACTATATGAACACTATACCTATACACAGACTGGATTGAAACAACGGAAAGAATGTTTAACTGGCGATCACATAACGTTCTCGTAGTGTAACGTACTTTGCGAAATTGTTTCATAGTTTTATTTGAAATTCGTCCCGATTGTGCTTGTAAAAGTATTTTTCGCTTAGTAAAAACAAATTAATTGCATTTTTTTCCGTTCTGTTGCCGTTTTTTCGTTGTGTTTGCTTTGGAAAACGAGGTTTTTAATGTGAAAACAATGCAAATTCGACGACCTTCGATATCAACATTCACTCTATGTGTGATTTTGCAAGGCGATTTGTGGCTGGGCAAAAGCAGTAGTGTACTGGCACTACCACTATCAGATTACATGCGGTTTTTAGGTTTCTCGGTGCAGAGAGAATGGGCTGAACGGAAAATATATCTGTGGCAGACATCAAAATTTAGATGAAATTGAAAAACTGGTTCAGCGATTTTTAAAGAAAGATACGTCTTATGAAATATGGTTTTCTTCCACATGCACTAATTGCATATTAAAGTACTGTAAATTGTAGGTCATAATACGGGTGGTACGGTATGTTTGCAGGCTACCGTATTTGGGTAGGTAGGTGCCTCCTATGCAAGCGATAACTGATTACGATCTTATGAATGCTGCGTATGATGTTAAAGTGTATGCAGATGTTTGTCAACGATATTAACTGGAAAATGCAAGTGTATGTTATTAAATGTTATTTTTTTTTATAAAATATTGCTTGATCTGCAAATATTTCGCACCCAGCTTAAAATCTTGCTTATAAGTTTTCACTGCAGGTTAACGTTTAGCATTTGAATACCGTAAAACGTGAAAAATTCATTTCACAAAAGACGTAATAAAAGATAAATTTCGAATTTAAACCGCTTAGCAGGATCAAAACTCAATAAAAGTGTTTCTGCGGATCTGAACCTAATATGTTAATGTCCATTCTTGAAGCTGTGGACAAAAGAATTATTAGGTGGTTGCATTGAAAGTGTTGGCTTAGGAATAACTAATATGTAAACCTCCTTATTTCAGAACATCAGGTCGATTTTCCGTTATCCGTGTACATTTCTAATAGGAGTTGTTTGGGGTCATTAAAATCTCAAAAAATAATTTAAATGTATTAAGACTGAAATTAGGGACGAATGCAGCTACCACTGGCCGAAGGATGTATCGTGCATTAGAAACGTCATTATGAATTACCTTTATTTAATACCGAGGTGGGAATTTTTTTTCTAAAATTTGGTTTTAATCGATGAATGTTTTCACAACTCTCCAGATGATTTTTTTTCCAACAAAACATCCATTATTTTTTACTTTATGACTAAAATACGCGAGCGGAAAGCTTTCCACTGAGCTTTAAAATAAAACACATGAGTTTGTATGAAGCAAACTACCCGAACGCGTTTTTAGCTGCGTGTTTTTCCATACATTTTCAAAAGCTCATGTAGTTTGGCTCTTAGTTAGTTTTTCAGTGATTCCCAAGTCAGTGGAAATTATTTTGTCCTCATAAAACCCCAGGGCCTGCAACATTTTTTAAAATGAACTTCGATATGGAAATTTTGTGTATAACTTAATTTAAAGTTCAGACTTTAAACAGTTTGAATTGAATTTCGTGTGTTTTTTACGTAATACATGGCAGCTACCTTAACTCTTCTTTGCAATATCTTTGAATAGTTCATATCCAATTGGTTTTGTATGCACTCGGCCAGCTCTTCGTCGTTGCCTATTTCGTCTTCTTTTAAAAAAAAATCTGATTCGCTAAGCCTGATCCTTGTGTTTCGGATTCGGATTGGATGGTTATGATGCTATTTAAAGTTGAATTTCACTTCATGATTTCGAAGATATGCATCGTTTCTCAGCAAATATTTGACTGATGTGACCGCTTTTAATGATGATTCGCATTCCCGTATAAATATGCTCCGCTTCGAATTCAAGCTTTGGACCAGATAACGCTAACTATAATATTGTAAGCAAGAAGGGAAAAAATGGTTGAAATTTAGGAAATTATTTTTTATACATATCTTTTTTCGGTTTTTAATCAACGAATCTGTAGTTTTCTGTGTTGGTAAATTCTGCTTTCGAATGCGCTAGTTTGTGGTTCTCTGATAGCCTCAAAGGCTCTAAAATACGTTAATTCAGTTTATGGTTCCGATTGACACATTGATAAGTAGGAAGTGTGAAGTATGGTTGACATCTACAAGTGTCTTATGCATTTGCCAACCTCTATTTATTTGAAATAATGGACAAGTTTTTTTGTCTATTTATTTTTTTAATTTGTTAGACTAAATTGTGATGGCTTTTTGCTGATAATAGTTTTAATATTTTATGGTAATTCCTTATCCCCGCTTTGACAGATGTTGTTGTATTACAGATGTTTTTTTTAATTTTAATTGCCAATAGTGGAGTCTGATTTTATTTCGGGTCTACCTTTAGGTCTGTTATCTCTAATCAAATTCAAATTATAGCTTTAAATGCTGGAGTTTAACTGGCCGGCTTAGCTTGAATACTGTTTTTGTGTTTATGTTTTTCCTGTTGATGATACTTACTCATGACGAACTACACTGTCTAGAATGCATCACTTCCGAAGAAAACAAATTTATTTTTTTATTTTTTAACCGCAGCTGATGAAATAACAACAACAACAGAAGATATGACAGACCCTAAGCTAACAAGCGCCCAAAGTTTGACCAATGCCAACATATCTTTACCTTTCACCATTTAGACTTGATTATTTCATCCCTAAACTAATTTTCCTCTAATGCATATTTATTTACTTTTCGATAATAAAAAACCAATGACTGAATATAGAAAGAAAATATAATGCCGGGTTTCCACCAAAGAGACAAAACAAGAAACACGGACAAAAAAGGTGTTTTGTTTACTAAAACAGTTTTCAGAGACAAAAATGCTCGCGAAACTGTTCAGTTTTTACAAAACATTCGTGTTTTTGTTCAGAAAAACATGTTTTGTCCGTGTTTTTTGTTTTGTCTCTTTGGTGGAAACCCGGCATAAGAAATAAAATCAAGTGGACAAAGTAAAATTCAAAATTAAAGAGAGAGAGAGAGAAAGAAAACTACATGGAGATGTTAGATACAAAACATTATTCTTAGGAAAGATTTTTAAATCGTGTAAGGTTGGCGGTAGAAGTCCACTCTGTGGGTCATTGTGCTGCCTAAGTAAACGCAATTGCGGAGAGTAAAAATTAGTGTCACTGCATGCAAATGGTACACTAAATACAAAAGAAGAACACGTGTCATGCACTGCTACACGGACTGAAATGTGGCTACTGAGGTCAGATTCAACCATCCTATAAAACAACTTAAAGAAGAGGCACTCATCCAGGAAAAGTTTCCGTGATTCGAGAGAAAGAAGATGTAAAAACAAAAGACAATCATTGTACGGACGGTAGAAAAAGTGAAATATAAAGAATAAGGTACGAGTAAACCTGTTTTAGAGCACCAAACTTTACCACATTATTCAAGGACACTACGCATAAAGGAAAGAAAGACATTTTCACAGGTGGAAATATCAACGAAGGTTTTGGGGGATTTTAATATGAAACCTGATCATTTAGAGCTTAAAATTTAAGTCAATTCAAGCTTAAAACTAATTATTACACCAAGGTCTTTAAAATTATCAACAACATTAAGGGAAGAGCCAGAAACAGAATAAGAGAACATCAAAGGTAACGTTTTATAGGTAAATGACATTTTATGACATTTCGCGATGTTCAAAGTGGCAGTGCACCAATTATGTAAATTATTAAGATCGGTTTGTAAAATATTTTCTTCGATCACTCGAAACATCATGAAATCGTTGGATTATAAAAGATAATAAGATCATATTAAAAATGGGAGACCATTTATGAACAATAGAAAGAGAAGAGTACCAAGGATAGACCCTTGCGGAATAAGGTAAAAATGTGGATAAAAAGGCATAAAAGGATACTAAAAAAAGAGTTAACAGTTACAATAGAGCTACGACTAAAGATATAAGAGGTTAGCCCTGAAAAAGCGGACAAGCTATGTCATCGCTCCTCAGATTTTGAAGAAGGAGGTTTTAGTTGACAAATTCAAACGCTTTGGAGAAGTCAGCTATAGTAAGTCGAACTGCTTTTGAAGGCCAAGAGCGGATGCGTCCATATGTGTGAAAGAAAGAAGGTTGGTTAAAGTGTATTTACCTTTGACAAACCCATGCTACTCATGAAATAGGGTAGGTTGGATAAGAGAGTAGACTCTTTCCTAGTCCTTGAAGGTAAATGGGATGGTCATTTGATACGCATGTACTATCACCGGCTTTATGTATCGGGAAAAAAAGACAAACGCACAGAGATGATGAAAGAAATTTAACCAAGATATTTGAAATATCGTCGGAACAACTACCAGCATTGGCATCGACATCGTTGATCAGAAGTTCAATTTCTAAAAGGTTTGTTCGAAATTAATGCAATTTGGGAGAAGATGTTGAGAGAAAATATTTGGAAAGGAGAAAGCATTGTAGTAAGGAGAAAAAAAGAAGCAAAACGTCCACACATATCATGTGGATTTTGGCTGGTTGGTTCTGATTGATGCTTCGATCTCAGCAATGTAGGTGCACATTATCTGTCTGGCAGCATATTCTGCCGCAGAGCTTAGTCCTTTATAAAAAAGTAAGTCAGCAAGTGAGCCAGAACTTTTATATAAATTATGAGGTGCATTTTTGGCTTGACATCGTTGCTAAACCAAGGAGCATCATTCAGTTTAATTATATCATATTTGCATACAGTAGGCTATGCTACTCTTCCAATTCAATGCTGCTTTTCAAAAGTATTTATAAAGGGTCAGTTGGAAATGCATCATTTAATATATCGCACTAATATAAGTCTCCGAAAAATATTCTGCAATAAATTGAAATCTACGCCATATAACTTCTGAAGAAATATAAGAACTACAACTGGTTTCAGGAGCATCAGCACAAATGAGTATAAAGCATATAACTGGGCATTAAATTCATACAATCTGCACTAAAAGCAACAAAACTTACATGTGAGTTGATCATATTATTCTAAAACTTAAATTACAGGAGTTTACAGCCTCGGAAAACATAATAATCCAAGGTATCATTCAATAGAAATAAAACTGGAATCCGTTCGATTCACAACTGTAATCCTTTGAGCAATGGCATAGCCAAAATCCAATTGATTAATAACCATACAAAGGTCAGGCGTTAAACTTTCCCCTGAAGCCATCTACATGTTTTGAATTTCTTTAACCACCACTATCCTACTACAACTAACGTCATCGTATTGAATTTCGTTATGGATAAAAACGGCGTTTTCATTCAAAGTTTTGTTAAGTTTTAAAAGTTTTAAGAAGAAAAATGCAAGAATCTTTTTATACAAAGCTTTGCACACCGTTTTTGTTTGCTCGTAGCCTAAACACTCTTACGGCTGGAATTTTTTAATTCTAACTACAAAACACAAGGGGGTCCGGTAGCTCTGCTCGCTAAGGCGTCAGGCCGAAAAGCGGCGTGCTATAGGGCCTGCGGGTTCGAATCCCGCCAGTCCCGTGGCTGTAAGTGTGAATGCGTGTGATTGTCTATGAGGGTGGCAAATGGGCCCAAACTGGTGGCCTAACGCTGGCCGCGTTCCCGGCAGCCCTCTTCACAAACCTAACCTAACTACAAATCTACTGAAAAAACAAATTTTCGCTTTGAGCGTTGGTCTATTCAATTCAAAAGTGTACTATCAATAAAATTTTATATATTATCTAATAATAATAATAATAATAATAATAGTAATACTAATATTATTATTATTATTTTATGACTTTTTTTCAAAGAACACAGTGTTATCTTGATGCTTAGTTTTCGATGCTAAGATATTACCGGTTTGATCAGGGGAAAATATATATTTGTCATAATTCAGCAAGATGGATTAGCCATATGTTTCTTCTGATTGGGTTTAATCAGCAAATTTTCGATAAAGACAGATTTCCAATATATAGGTGTTGAAAATATTACAGAATTCTGGCATATTAGTATTAATCATCATCCTTTTCTATTTAACGTGTTTCTCCATAACCAATTTAGAGACAGTTGGGAAAACTCATTCTTTAATAACAAAGTCCTCACTTGACAAAAATACAAAAGTAATGTGCAAATTGAGTTTATTGAGCTTTAGTCAAAAGTTTCGTTTATAATGCATATGTGAATTTGAAATAAATCAAAACTTGCTGTCTTCACAGCTACTTTTAGGTTTTCGCAAAGTAGTCATAGTTTTCTTTTTTCATTTTTTCTTTTCTTTTTCTTCAGATGTTGTCCATACGACTAACCTGATCAAGTTGGTCTTAGAGCTTATGACAAAACTTTTCTGCAGCCGAAAGTGGCAAACGCAGATTCTTCTAAACAGATTGATGGTACATACTGTCCAGGGGCAGTATTAGACCCGCCATAGTTGATATCGTAAGGTGACATCTGAGTGACCTTGATTTGCTTGGCAAGATAAATAAGGCTGTTATTGACTTTACCTCAAATTAAGTGTGCTGAATATGAGCATATATTACTGCTCTATGTAAAACATTTTTCCTGATCTTCCTACAGTATATCAGCAACATCCAAATATGATATAAATTTAGTGACTTATTCAGTCTAAAAAATTTTCAGTTAGATGAAATTAAAAAAAAAAACATGTTGAAAATGATAAAAAATTTTATAATAAAAATAAATTATGTTTTTGAGTATTAATCAATATTTTTCTTTTCAGGTAAGCTTCAATAAATCATAATTTGATTTTTTTCGTAAGTACAATGTCATTCCACTTAAACATCTATAATCAAGTAAATGCCTTAAAAATTGTCTGCAATGTAAGTTGAAAAAAACATGCAAGTAAATCATTTAATTTTTTACATGTTTCGCTATGAAAAATGTGATTTATTTCAAAGCTAAGCCCAATTTATTTATAAAATTTTTTAAAATATATAATATCTCATAAAATTATTTCAATCTCATATCATTTTATAAACGAATCGAAATCTTTAGCGTGGTTTTTAGGAAGACATCTATCTGCTGTTAGTGTCATAAAGCAATTAACTAACCTGACCTGATACTTTTGACACGACACCTGAATTCCACTTACTAAATGCATATTTACCTATTGAGCTTACCATTTTCCATGGATCCATCTGATGAAAATTTAGCTATTCTCAGCATTTAGTGATCATAAAATAGTTAAAAACCATCAACAAATCAGCAATAACAACAATGTGGCACGATTCGAATATATTTAATGGAAACTCAACTAAAAATGTTAGAAGTTCAAAGACAATCCATCACTGCTAAGTACGTCGTAAGTTGATGGACGTTAGTTGTTGCAAAGTTCCTTTCTTTCCCAAGAGTATCTTCTATTTTCATTATTGCAGCATATTTTGCATCATATGCCATAAAACTACCTGTAGCACAATATTTATTGTACGTACTCTTACGTCGATCTATTAGAGAACTACACATTCCGAAATCGAATTCCTATCGTGACTTTTTCGCATATGAATATTATTTTCAAACTTTTCGTTGCATGCATGCCGGAATTCTCTTATCCGTATGATAGCTTTTAATGATTATTGTAAACAATGCCAGTTCGAAAACAAACTAACTTGGCAAGGAGCGGCTAAAACGGTGGTGATAGTGAAGTCGAAATGGCAAAATACGGAAATGAAATGCAATAGTTTCGAAAGCATTTGTGGAATCACTTGCAACAATCACTCTAACAAGCAAGAGTAAGCTGATATGTATCTACTAATGAACTTTTACAGTGCGAGATTCAAATGTGGATGGTTGCTGAAAGTCATGTCTAGTCATAAGTGCAGTATGCAGGTACGAAGCCACCGCTTTTAATATTATTCTCTATTTCTTATAAGATTTACGACTGAGAAGTGACACACGGGCCAACTTGTTAGCAGAACTCAATTAATAGATTGTTCAACTAAATAGTTGAGGTGAATATGTATCTATTTGTTACTTGTTCGATGGTAGAGGTTAGAATATGAGAGAATTTGAAGAAGCAATCGAGTTAGATTATGGGAAAGGTTGTTGGTGAACGTCTTGTGAAATGTTTAGCGTTTTCAATTAAAAAATGTTCTGTTGTAGCAAAGAGATAGAGGCTAAATTCATTTTGATGATTGATACCTACATACATTCTGCTGGTATTGTCTGGTAAAAACGAGCATCTGAAAATAAAAATTCCGAGATATACCTACATATATAACTGACCTAAAAAAAATTCTTGCATAAATTGTATGTTCTATAACATTGCATTAAATAAAAAACTCCCGCATTCGTCTGGCTCATTTCCCATTTTTATATAATACCTACTCCAATCGTATAATTGCAATCACAATAAATTTTTTCCGTTATACGACATTTTTTATTGAATTCGTTTTCCCAAACACAAACTATTGTATCATCACCTTCAATAATAGACAGGCAAAGCAAATACTCAGTTGCATTTAAACATTGATGACTTAGAATAAAACGCAATGAATTGCACAATATGCATCCCAGGGATTACTATTCGTAACATTGGAAACACATACAAACTTTTCTCGAACTAAAGTGCAACTAGTCATAATTTTCCGCCAATATAGCTCTCCTAGTCTCATTAGTATGTATCTTAAGTTTATCTGTTGCTTTGGTACTCGTAAGTATCTACACAAATGTATCTAGATGCAAACAAAGCAATACCATGAATGCAGGTAGAGCTATTGCTGCATCGAACCGTCACATATTTCAAAGAATTCGCGAATAGTTTGCATTACGTTTTTGTTTTCCTGAAATGGTTTTTCCGGTGGCAATTAGAAAGCAATATGACGTAGCTTGTGATAAATGTGCATGATTCTAAAGAGATATGGGGATTCATAGTTGCAGAGATGTCATTTTTGATCATGTTTGAAAATTTAGAAAATATTGTAATGAAATACTTTTACAATTGAAAATAAGTTAAAGAGATTTTTTCCGAAAAACTCGAATATTTTAAGAAAATATTCTTTATATTGTGTGTTTTAAGTCAACAGACAGAATATTCGTCTTTCACTGACTCATCAAAGTTGGCGATCATGATGAAATTCGAGTCATAAAATCTAAGTCAAACTGATGGTGCAAGGTATCAGCATTTTAGTAGGGACTAATAACAAAGACTATTTTAAACTATGTTGAATTTTGAAATACTGCTCTCTCTAGTTGCACATTTATGGACGGAAAGCTAGGTTTAAGCTTGGTATCGACGGCGTCCTTATCTTCGGCTGTACACCCGAAGCCCGGTACAGATCTCTCCCAACAAATATCTCCACTGAGCCCAATTGTGAGCAGATCTCATACAGTTACGTGCCCTTAAGCGCTGGACGTTCTAGTCGACGCGCAACATGCAAAAAAATATATATGATGCGATTGGACAACGCTGCCGCCACCTGATTGGCTATGCTGGTCAGAATAGGCGATTCAAAGCACCATATTCGCTAGTGGTGTTATTTTGACGGGACGGATAGTTGATTTCTGGGTGGGAGAGAAGGAGTTGATCCAAAGCCATCGGCAGTATAAAATTAGCTTTTCGCAAGGAAGTTGCGCTTCCGCCCTTGAATCAAAGTTTGAGAAAATTCGACCCCTCTTTATCGGGGCTGGAAAACCGACGAAAAGGCTATGAAGGAAAAAACTACTCTGTTCAGTACTTTTTCAATGTTTGAAGGGAACTGCACTGAAAATAACTTATTACTTTAAGGGGTCGGCTACCAAAAATATCCTAGAATTATGCTTAATTCACTATTTATTTGATTAAAAGTAGGTCGTCCTGGAACTAATTTATGTTTTTGTCTCTTCTTTCCCAGCCTTCAGGTGTTCATTTAACCTGTGCACCATAGTGCCTCAGAACTCTTTGAATAGGGTGTGTTCCTGGAAAGGTGAAATAGGCAGTCAGATTTTGAGCGCAAGATTTTGTGAGATCGGTTATAGACAAAGAAATGATTTTTTTGTGAGACATGATATGCAAAAATTAAGGGGACATTCGCCAGTGAAATTGAAAAAATAAACACTTTTTAAAAATTTTTCAACGAAAAAACTATTATATTTATTGACAAAATTTCTTTTGGACATTGTTAAACAGTCTCTAAAAAATATAAAATTTTTTTTTTCATTTTTAGTTTCCCTTCGCTGCTGTAGAGGGCGTTATCTAAAAGTTACTTTTCAAACGGTAGGACATATTGTGGATCTCCTGTAACAGATTTTTGAAAAATTCCAAACGGATTCTATTCTTGAGACTCAAAACTAAACAATAAGCCTTTAAAACTTATACTTTTTCATATTTTGAAGTTTTTGTATGTATATTTCTGAAAAATGCGAAAAAACGGCATTTTTTGGGGGTAAGTCATCCCCGTAAAAAAAGAGGGGAGAATTTTTTGAAACTTTTAGAGGGTTATTGTTTACTATTTTCAATAAGTAATCGAATGCTTTTTGGTTTTTTAAAATCGGTCGAGTAGATTCGGAGAAAAATGTCCTACCAGTTTGAAAAAGGTAGTTTCGAGAAAAACGCGTTTAAAGTTTCTTTCACCATAATTTTATTGAATAAAAGGTCGAGAACTTTTTTTTTACCTTAGCTGTAACTTTTTTTCTATTACGAATTTCTTGATGAAATTTTAGGAGGCAACTTTTGAACGTATATAGAATCGAAATATGTAAAAATCTCAAAATCGATTTTTTGAAAATTTCAGTGGCGAATGTCCCCTTAAAGCAAATGAAAATTTGCAATCATGCCAAAAAACACACCATAATTCACTACACAAACATTTATGTTAATAATAGTATAAAGAATACCACGAAACCTCTATGACAATTTGAAGGTAACAAGTAGGCAAAAAAAGAGCCATCAAGGTGTTGCCATTTTGGCGAAAGCCGTTTTGGCGCTATTGGGTTATCTTATAAAAAAATCGTATAAGCGGTGATAATGATCGCAACGTAATACCGTATAATGAATTTTTGGAAAGAGCTGAATCCTACCTATAGCTTTCTCATAACTATTTATCAGATGCCTCTTAGTACCCCGATTCAATCTTTCTCACTGCTAGCACCTGCATATTTTATATCAAGCTTTCATGATGTAACTCAAAGTAGATAATCAGTTAGTTGGCCAGATTATCTATCTGAGTACTAATATTTGGGCCTTAAGTAGCCTCTTTGGCAAAGCGCCGATTATCAGTGAGTGCTTTCCTGGTTTGATTGCGTGTGCAGATGATAAATTACATTCTCAAATTGGATAGTGAGTTCGATTGGCTGCAGATACGTTCCTAAGTCTATACCGACTTCAACCTTTAAGACTTGAAATTGACGTTGACTTGAATTGACGAGACTTGAATTGACGAACAGTTTTGATTTTTCGATGTTTCAATTGCGATTGAATCAAATTTTGTCAAACTAAGCATATCACATATTTTTCGATTTATTCTACAATAAGGCGCCTCAGCAGAAACTTATGTGATTGGAACAGGAGCGTATATTATGTTGACTACTGAAGCAAAAAAGTGGTCTTGTACACAAGATATGCATCTTTTTTCCCAACACTTTGGGCTTTGTTTTAGTTGATTTGATGTTATTATTATTAATTGCTGTCTACATTAACAAATAGGTTCAACATTTAGACAATTCTGTCTAGACATGTTTAGACATTCGCAAAAGGGGAGAATAAAAATAGGTATGAGCTCGCACAAACGATATGTTGTAGGTAAATGAAAAAGTTCCAAGTCAGAAACTAAACACTGGGGATAGAAGCGACAGGACTATCAGAAATTTTATGGAGAAAATATATATCTAAGAATACTTTACATGACAGGAGCGTAGGAATTTCTAGGATGGACGAACGCATACTATACTCACAGTAAAGAATATGGAAATCCAGGATAGCCAGCGATTAAATCTGTGTTATACCAACTCAAGAACATAAACTATGTAACGATAATAAGTACACCAAATTCGACAACAATACTAGAGGACACTTTGCACAAAGCAGATGTACAGGCGCACACTGGAAGAAATGTCAGCAAAACGTATAGACGCTCTAAGAATGAAGCCGCACAATCGTAAGACTTTGAATGACAAACGCAATATATGCAAAGCTAATTTAAATTTAATATCACAACGAACCTCAATTTCCTTGGAATTGTCAGCGCTTCAAAAACACTAACCCTCTGTAGCTTGGTATTGTCATAGGGAAAAAATGAGCCAAGGGTTAAATAGGCAAGCGCAATGACATTAACATGGGAAGGATATCTGGAAGCATTTAGCAGCATTTAGATTAATACAATTGACAGCACACTAGCTGCCCAGTGCAGAGAAGTAATCCTGCAGCTGTGAGCAGTCATCCAATGAATCAATCAACAAAAATATTTTTAAATCGTCATCGCAAAAAAGACACGTTAAGGGAGTGCAGGGGGTTGAACAGGGAAGAAAGATCGTTTATAAACAGCAAGAAAAAGAGAGTGGTAAGAATCGAGTCTTGTGCACTGAAAAAAATCCACATAGCGCGCAGAGCCATGTAACATAGCGCATTATTTATGGTCCCATACGCCATGTACATAGTACTCTGAGCCATGCAATATGGCTCCCAACGCCATAATCTCAGAATCTACATAGCGCGTGGTCCCATGTTACATGGCGCAGCATTTACGGTGCCACACGCTATGCACATAGTGCCCTGAGCCATGCAGTATAGCTCCCAGCGCCATAATTACATGGCGCAGAAATTATGGCCCCACACGCCATACTACATAGTGCCATGAGCCATGTTATATGGCTCATGGCACTACAATTATAACTCGCTGCCATACTGTGTGAGGGGATCTATAAATGTCAGCAAGTCATACTTGAGTATCGTCGATAGATCGAGAACATTCTCAATCGGCTAAGGGCGCATATTATTGAATGGCTCCTTCGGTGACTCTAAAAGCAGCCAGCGTCTGTTTGTTGCAAGCAAGTGACTTCTCTGTGTGCTCATTTATGGTAAGTAGCACTGTTTTGACTGATTTGCTTCTTCAATGTACTATAGTCCTCCACGCCATGTACTATAGTCCTCCACGCCATACAGTATAGTCCTCCACGCCATGTGTTATAGCTCTCCACGCCATGCACTATAGTTCTCCACGCCATGCACTATAGTTCTCCACGCCATGTGCTATAGTCCTCCACGCCATGTAATATAGTCCGCCACGCCATGTACATGGCGTGGAGGACTATAGTACATGGCGTGGAAGACTATAGTACATGGCGTGTTGGCCTAAGTACTTTTCGCCATGTATTATGGCGTGTGGCGCTATATTTTATCACAATCACTAAATCGACTACACTCAGAAAAAAGTCGCATAGTAAAATCAATAATTATCAATGTAAAAGCCAGGGCCATAATAAACGTACAGCCTCTTTGTATATTCGTTGCTGTTTCTTTCATAATAACAACGAACTTTATGGAATTAAAACGACTAATGTAAATTCAATACGTATGTTGTAAATACAACATGCATTATCGGTTATTTTAGTCATAAACACAAATCAACTACTTGATCTGTTGATTTGAATAGATGCACTTCAATTTTTTTTGTTTTGTTTGATCATTACTAAATCTCAGCAGCATTCATTTCGAGACACAAATCGCGCATATATGTAAGTTGTAGTGCATGCAGTGTGTGTCGTTTGGTGTGCTGAATAGTTTATTTTTTGTTACTTACCTTTAGTCATAGCTGCAGTGATTGGGAACAAGTGAAAAAGCAATGGGAGAATTCTTTTCTTCTAAGGCAGATAGAAATAAATCTTAAAGCATGGCCAAGGGTATAAAGATACCGAAGAACATCAAATAGGTAGATAGTTTTTATAAAATCAGACTCAAATTGTGTTATAATTTAAATTCCAGATACATATCAACTTCCGGCTAGTACACCCAGCCCCAGGAAATGAAAATTTGCTCCTTGCGAAATTGGCATCATTTAAGATCAAAATCTCGCCATACTTATTAAACAGTATACGCGATAAAGCTTGTAAAGAGCTGTTGCTTACCAGCAAAAAGACACAAAACAGCACAATTTTAATGTCAAGATGTTTCAAAAAGCTCAACTTAAAATACCAATGCAAAAAAGACACTATTTAATGCTTTACATAGTTGAAGGACCCAAGAATTTCAAGAATTATAAATTGTTGAAATTCTTGGGTCTTTCAACTATTCAAAGCATTAAATAGTGTATTTTTTGCATTGGTATTTTAAGTCGATTTACGACATTTTTGTTCATATTTTAATTATGCAGCCACACTTTGCTTTCCATGTTATTACGATCCAATATAGTTGTTGGATTTCCTATTCGCGGCTTCAAAATTACAAGCAGCCCTTGTTGGTTCAATAGAGAAAATTGTTGCCAATACAACTCACGCACGTATTACTATGCAGTAGTTAATTCATAGAGAAACCTCTATGGCGCCATTTCATAGTGAAAAATATATGAATCAACAATGTTTTTCCCCAATTTTACAAAGTTTTTTTCTGAGTGTATGTACTTGGCGCCAGAAGTCTGTAAATTATGGCGTTTGGCGCCATGTGTTTCCTCAGTGTGGAATACCAGAAGTAGGACAAAAAGGGAGAAGAGGAAAACGAGCTAACCGTTACGAACCAAGCACGATCATGAGGAAACCAGCAGCGGAGTTGACCCAAGATATTGAGCCCATCGAACTTTAAGGAATGTATGGCTCACAGATTGGAGAATGTCTTGACAAAGTATGTGTGTAATACATTTGCCTTAGCTGGTTGATGGCGGAAGCGGCATTGAACGGTAGGAAGTTGGATACTGTGGACTTACCTTTAATGACACTATGTTGCCCAGAAGTCAGAAAAGTTCAATTATCAGGTATTTTCTATTGTACACAATCCTTTCCAGAAGCTTATTGAAGCAAGATAGAAAAGATAAAGGGCTATAAAAGGAAACGCAGGACGAATCTCCGGTTCAAAAAATAAGAAAATATATGCGAATTTCTAGGAGCTTGGAAACGTACAATTTTAGAATTTTATTTAAAATTGTCTAAAAACGAGATTTCAATAATTTCGCAATCATACGATACCAACTTGAAAATGAAGTGCCTATGATTGAAATCAGCACGTTTAGAGGTAAACAGTATTACGGCGGGTTTTTTTTTCGCATTGAGAAGCTTTCATTTCCTTTTGGTACGTGCGGTCTTCTGATTTGATCAAGTTTGGATTTCTAAAAAAAGGTAACATACTTGCAGTAAGTTTTTTTGCCAACAGAGACAGTGCTACGTTAATATTTAAGGAGACGATTCAAATTAAGAGTTAAGTTGAATTCTTAAGTGAATGTCCTTCAATATGAAACTCAAAAAGCAAACAGCGAAGAGCTAAAAGCCATACTTGGTTGTCACACTTGGGATCAATCTAAATGGCAATAAAATACAACTACATATGTGTATTTTGCAATGTATCAAGTATCAATAGCCATCTATATAGATTCAAAGGAATATTAGATTCAAAAGCCATCAGCTTTATCCTAAAGCCCTACATAATCACTGTTGTTTTTTCATTCAAGTACCTCAATATTATAAGTTCGCGTGGTCTAATGGGTAGAGAACTGGCTTCTAGTGTGTATATTCCTTATAGTCCGTCCAGACTACGGATACTTATGTATCCGGATACATAAGTATTGTCCTCACTGCAGCGACATCTGCAGATACATTTTACCCTTGCCATGAAAATAAATGAAAAGTGTGGACGATAGTTATGTATGCGGGTACTTAAGTATCCGTAGTCTGGACGGGCTATAAGTTTGAATTCAAGTTCAGTCGAGGGATCGCTCACCGAGCTTTGAATGAACCTTAGCTCTCTACCAGCTTCAACCCATAGACCTGACAAGTGATGTCGTCGTAGCACTACGCCCATTTTCAGAACTTGGTTTCTGCCAGATGATGCCTTTAATTGTCAGTCGAACGACCGTATCTTCCGGTCCCGAAATCCAAGCAACGATTCGCAATCTACTTTTAATTTCTAGAGCGTTGTATTACTCCCAGTTGCCGGTTTTGGAAGAGCTTTCAGCATCCGGTAGAACTCGAATACGCGTGCTATCGACCCCAAAATCACATATTTACGATATCAAATCATATATTTTTCTTTAGAACTGATCCACTGATCAGAACATCTTTCTGATTCATCATACGATGATTCTTACAAGAAAAACAAAAACAAATAAAAAGCCATCCAGTCAAAACAAATTAATCGAAACGTTAATATCATCAAAAGTTTTCAAATCCGCGTAATTCTCTCCTCAAAAACACTGGTTTCAAGAAAAATCACTGCGCACAATAAGAAGGAATATCATTAAAAAAACCCTGAACATCGAAGTAACAAGACTCATTGATGCAAACATGACATGTTGACCTCATAAACAAAAACACTTCATCTTGACATTCATTAATTATTCTGTCCGTTTCGCTGGTAGAGTGTGTGTTGATCACCTTTTGACCTATCACAACCTGTCAGCCCACTGTACGGCAACAGACATACAGTGTATTACATATCGCACACGATTGTCCGTGCCGGAAATCCTCGTATGACTACGTGCAAATATGACGAAATGTTTAGACGAGTGTACACCTGAAGACATGAAAAATGCAGGCATATGTACGTACATATGCGTTAACATCACTAACCACCAAACAAATTGTTTTCAACCTACACACGTCCAGTTGCACAGAGAGTCCGACAAGAAAATCTGTTAAAAGAAAGATAATCCGCGAACGAATTTTTAGTCAGCCGTGAGCCGCCAAGGAGAGCACACGCACAAGACAATTCAACAAACAGCAATTTTAATTGCTAACAAGCCGACGGGATAATTAACTTGTAATTAGCAGAGAACCAGCCGTATTCTACATCACAGGTAGATTATTCGTGGGGCGACATCACCGAGAGAAGAATTAGGGACGCTTCGTTTATATCGATTGGACGAGCCGATAATAAAGCAGAGAGGAAGCCGTTTCCTACGCATCAGGTAGAAATTCGTGGTACGACATCGTAGAAGACGACTCGATTACTTCGTGTGGACCGAATCAAGGGTAAGAGTTAGATTTAGTTTTCAGCATATGTACTGGCGTTACTTTTCAAGTATTTTTCTATTTATTTTATTTTTACTTCTTTCTTAAAAACCAATTAATTTCTTTAAAATACCAAAGAGGCTAGAAAAATTAAAAAGAAGCCAAACCCATTCTCTGGGTTGGCCTTAGACTAGGATAAGCTAAAATGAGCCATATAGACATGGATACACCCCCCGTTGCTTCAGATTTACAGCACGGGCCCCCTTACAATCAATCAGCACAGTTTCAATCTGAGATATCAATGAAACTGAGCATGCTGTTAGATGAGCTAAAGAAAACCCAAGAGGAACTGGCTGAGCAACGACGTCTCAATGCCGACCTAATCAGGCAAAATAATGAGTTGCTTAGCAAACTTAGCCAGAAAGTTGTGAAAAACAACAACAAATCCAAATCTCCAAACCAAAAAAGAAGAAGGCTTCAAACCTCCTCATCGGAGACAACCTCTTCCTCCAAATCGGAAAAAGCCATTTCTTCGGGCACAGAAGACTCTTCAAGCTCAGAGGACAGTTCCTCTGACATGTCAGTGTTTCTAGAAAGCCAGGAAATAAACGATGAACTTCCCACAACCAGCCCAAAGCCATCCAAAAAACAAAACAGCTCAGTATCCCTCTCAAATGAAGACTTTCCTTCTCTAAATCCAACAAATCAGCTTAAAAAAACAACCACCTCTAAACCTTCGGCAGCACCGAGAAGAGTAGATTCTCCACCGAATCCTCGGAATCCCATTCCATCCGATGAATCAACAGAAACCCCGAAGGTTGTTCCAATTATTCTTCGCCAGCCCGAGCAATGGACAGGGCTAGCACGAGTGCTAAAACAACGAAACGCCGAGTTTGTTTCAGCAAAGAGAGTATATTTAGGCATACAAATCATGCCAAAAACCCCTATCGACCATAAGAAAATTACCAAAATCTTCACGGAACTCAAAGTGCAGTACCATACGTACTACCTACCAGAAGAGAAACAACTTAATGTTGTAATTAGAGGCCTTTACGGACTCACCACAGAGGAAATCAAAATAGACCTAGAAAGACAGGGCTTCAACCCAATAGAGGTATTTTATCTAAAAACCAGGAAGGAGCCCCCCAAGCTTATCAAAGTTCTTCTCCCAAGGGAAGAAAAACACATCTACAATATTCAGGCCATCTGCCACCTAGTCTGCCAAGTCGAGGCTCAGAAACCGAGAGCCGGCCAAGGGCAATGCCACAACTGCCAACAATTTGGCCACTCTTCCAACAACTGCCACGCACAATCCCGGTGCGTTAAGTGTGATGGACTCCATCACCACACACACTGTGATAAGCATCCGGAACAAAAACCGAGGTGTGTTAACTGTGGCGGGGAGCACCCCGCAAGCTATGGTGGTTGTCCTAAAAACCCCAAAAATATTAAAAAATCCTTCGCTCAAATAGCCCGAGCTAATTCTAGCACAGCCCATCCAGCGGCTGTCCCTACTAACCTACCAAAACCTCAGTTGAAAGCCACAAATCCTCCAGAGCAAATGGGGCAGTTCCTGGAAGTCATGCAAGTCCAACTTCATTCAATGATGAAGGACTTAATAGAAAAAATGGTTCTAGGCATGTTTAAAACTCAGAAATCTCCAGCGGTGTATCAATCATCTAAATGAATAGAGATGATCGAATTTCTATACTCTCTTGGAATGCGAATTCCATTCTCAACAAAAAAGGTGAGTTGATGCAATTCCTCAGTGAGCGGAGGGTTGACATCCTACTTATTCAAGAAACATTTCTTAAACCAAGTAATCAATTTCGTCTCCCAAACTACCATGTGTACAGAAACGATAGATTGACAGGCAGGGGAGGAGGCACTGCTATTCTTATAAGAAGACATATCAATCATCACGTATTAGACTGCCCAACCCTCAACGGTATGGAAGTTACTGCAATTAAAGTGCACTCAAACTTACTAGATTTTACTGCTATCGCCGCATATCGACCTCCCAATGCACAACATTTTGCAGAAGACTTGAGATCACTTTTCGTTCTTGAAGGTCCCATCTTCCTCGGAGGAGATCTCAATGCACACAATCGCCACTGGGGATCTATTAAAAATAACCTCGCAGGTAGAGAACTGTTTAAATTCGCAGAAGAGTCTGCATGCTGCCTTCACATCCCCGAGGAGCCCACCCACTTCGGTCCAATGCACAGTCACATATTAGATATCGGAATATCCAAAAACATCCCTCAAAATGTCCAGATCAGTGTTCTAGACGAACTGCCATCGGACCACAAGCCCGTACTCTTCCAAATTCAGGACATTTTGGTCATCTCTCCGATAAAAGAAAAACTTTGCACCAACTGGCAAGCATTTCGTGTCTCCCTGGCTAATGACAACAGTTTCACCACACCTAAAACTGCTCAAGACTTAAATAATTCTATAGAAACCCTTACCAAGTGCATTTCCCAAACAAAAGACAAGTATACGTCTACAATCCCAATTAAGGATAAACAAGATCCTTACGAGCTCCCACACTCTATCAGAATTCTCATTAGAAGGAGAAATCAAATTAGGAGACGCGCCAGAAGTACGGGAGACCCACGTTTACGAAAAGAGGTAAACCGTTTAACAAACGTTATACGCGATCAAATCAATCGTTTCAAAAATGAGCAATGGGAACTTTTTATGAAAAGTATGGAACCCGGTAGTGACTCATTCTGGAGGTTGTCCAAATATTTCAGGACGAAAACCAAACCCTCCATGCCTCCCGTCCATGGATCGACTGGTCTGAAATTCAGCGATTCAGACAAAGCCGAAGCATTCGCGGATACCCTTGAACTGCAATTTCAAGAAAACTGCTCCTTAGACGACGATCTAGAAAACGAGGTTCTCATGGATCAAGCTGCTCTGAGAATCACAAAATCAAGGACCCCAAGAGAAGACACAATTCCCCCCACTAGTCTAGAGGAGGTAAAAAATCTGGTACGCTTTATCAACAAGCGTAAAGCCCCAGGCCCCGATAAAATTACCAACCTTTGCATCAGTCACTTACCTGACAACGTCTTACAGAATCTAGTAGACATCATAAACTGCATTTTCCGTCTGAAAAAATATCCAAATTGCTGGAAACTAGCCACAATAACTGTCCTCCCTAAACCCGGTAAAGATTTGACATTCCCTCAAAACTGGAGGCCTATTAGCCTTCTCTCATCTCTGGCTAAAATTACTGAGCACATCTTTCTCTCTCGACTAAAGGAGATAGTTCAACTCAATAACATCCTGCCTGATGAACAATACGGCTTCAAGTCGCAGCATTCTACCGAGCTCCAACTATCTAGAGTCACCCAACATATTAGAACAGGGTTCAACAGACGTCATTCCACAGGTCTAGTTATGTTCGATGTAGCCAAAGCTTTTGACAAGGTTTGGCACGCAGGTCTGATAGTCAAACTAGACAATCTACAAATTCCCAAATCACACTCACAACTTATTGGCTCCTTTTTACATGGAAGAACCTTTCAAGTAAAAATAGAAAGACACCTCTCCTCAAAGCGCCACATTCAAGCTGGCGTACCTCAAGGCTCACCTCTCTCACCAATTTTGTACAATCTGTACACCGCAGACATCCCACGTTCAAATAGAACGAACATATCTCTGTTTGCAGACGACACATGCATCTTTTACTCCTCAAAGCAAGCACATTCTATCACTACTAATCTACAAAACTCAATTGACCTCCTCTTAGAATACTTCCAAAAGTGGAAAATAAAAATCAACAGTGATAAAACTCAGGCACTCTTCATCACCAGGAGGAGAAACCAAAGGCCACGGTTGCTTACAGTTGACGGGGAAACTGTAGCTTGGCAACGAACAGCCAAATATCTAGGTCTTACGTTCGACAATAAACTTCAATGGACACCACATATCGCCATAAAACGAGCAACCATAAAGAGTACCATTAAATCCCTAATCCCACTTATCAACTCCAGAAACTTTAATATGACAAACCGTGCCCTCCTCTACAAACAAGTCATAAGACCACAACTACTATATGGTTGTGTAGCTTTCGGTCAAACGACCAAAACCAATATTAAAAAGCTCCAAGCAGGTCAAAACATCGCCTTAAGAATGATCTTTAATATCCCAAGATATGTTAGGAACTTAGATATACAAAAAGACTTGAGATTAGAATCAGTAAAAAAATACATCCGCGACAGAGCTCTTAAACTTTTTGAAACTGTCGACAGACATCCAAACAGGTCCCTAGATATTCTGAAACTCCCAAATAATCTTTATCGTCCCATTTATCCTAGCCTAAGGCAACTTATAGAATAAAGCGGAAACGCCAAATTTTCAAATTAAAATGAATAAATAGTAACGCCAGCTACATTGTTGGAGCTAAATAATGCTCACAGCCACGAATGGAGTAAGAGTGCAAAAACAGCACTAGCTCCAAGCAAACCACAGTTCACAGTCAGAACGAATTTTACAATACTTTGATTGATGACTTGCCAACAGACATTGCCAGATTATGGCTGGAATCTACGTTGTACACACACAAACATGTACATACAGCTATCTAGATGCAAAATATGTAGGCACGAGGTTCGGAAGAAAAGTGTTGTACTGTTGTTGAAAATATATAAAAAAAAAATCGTATGGAATCCTGGAGCCTCTCGTGCATTTGCCACAAAAAAAGGCTTCCGTTACAAATGCTAAACTCTACTAGCAAAATATAGGACAAATCTTCTAGTCGAGCTACTCAAACAAACCAGTACGCAATAATGAGATATGTCTATTATTAATGACTGCCGCGATGATTTATTACTTCGGAAAAAAATTCGGTTGGTTTAGCCCAGAGCGTGTAACCAGCAAACTTTCAACCGATTTTCGTAATATCTATGATGATCGACAGGCCAGCCTAGTAAGCAAGCACAGTTGCCTCTATCAGATGGTTTCAGCTTTCAGTGATGAGCTGTGGAAAATTTAAAGTTTGTGGCACATATTTTGCTTACAAATAGTATTGATGGTAACTATTACGATCACAAATTTTAATGATTGCACCGTTTGCACGGCATATGTGTTAACGCTGGCAACCCTTTATTTCGAAATTAGGCTTGTTTGGATGGAGATGTATCTGAGTTTTCGGAAAGTTTTCAATTTTTTTCCAAGCGTTGAATAAATGATTTGAACAAAGCTAAGAATTTGAACCGAAGTGTGCTTTAGTTTTACGGGACTGAAAAAATAAGATATTGAAGTTAAGAAAACACATACGAGGGTTGATCCAAAAGTAATGATAATCAATGTAAACCACGGTGATTAAACTCAAAACAAAAATATTTATTTTTCAGCATAGTCTCCTAACAAGTTTACATTAAGTCTATCTTATTTCCAAACTCAGGATACCCTTTGATTATTTCTGATATTTTTATTCTCCCAAAACGACCCAATAGCGGCCATTACTTCGCTATCATCTTTAAATTTCTTGCCTCGAAGGTGTTCCTTGAGCCGAGGAATAGGGTGTATGTTCAAGCAGCTCGAATCCTGTTTCTTGAATTGCAGCCATCGCAACTACAGCTTTGTGAACCGTTGCATTGTCTTAATGAAACAGCTCTCCGGCTCGCAGTTAGCAGCGTCTTTTTTCCTCAATAGCCTCCCGCAATCTTCTTATTTGTTCTGCGTAGTGAGAGCGTAGTTTACGTAGTAAAAGTCTTCCTTTTCCAAATGTTCCACCATAATAATTCCATCAGCGTCCCAAAAAAACTGATGCATTTTCCTGCCGAACTCGACTCCTTGAATTTCTTCGACATCGGTGAAGAGGGTCCTTCCAGGTCATCGATTGCTGTTTGGTTTCTGGATCGAAATTGTGGATCCAGATCTCGTCCATTGTTACGAAACGTCACAAAAACTTGTCCATATCTGCCTGGAACTTTTCGAGCTTCATCCTCTCGTTTCTCATTGCGCTCGTCGATTAACATTCTCTGTATCCAAAGCCCAGAGTCCCTCTTTCTTCATATGTAATTCGTTGGCAACGTTTCTTTGAACATTGCCATACAAAATCCCTGTGACCTCAGCTACATGCCTGATAGTCTCACTCTTCGATCTGCCAACCGACTTTTTTCACGTTGTCTGCAGTGAGAAAAATAGATGGACGTTTTTAAACTTCTTGGCCCAGCGTGCAACGGTAAAACATGGAGGAGCAGAGTTCCCTAGTGCTTCCACCAAGTCGCTGTCTATGTCTTTGATAGATATGCTTTTTAAACACAGGTACTTAATGACAACTCTTATTTCGTTTTTCTCCACTTTGATGTTCTCTCTTCGACTATTCGTATTCAAATGAATGTACCTCCACTGTTCTGGAGGAAGGTTTTGTGGCAGTGAAGTGGAGAAGAATTTCAAATAGATAACCTAAACCTATTTCCCTAGCATAATAGAGGCACTTTTGAGCTTTGCCTTTAGTGGCTCGTGACTCGAAATTCTAACCTTTTTGGAATTTTTCCAAATACAATACCTATATGTTTGTAGCTAAGCTCATCTACTTAGTTACCATGGGTGTTTTTAGGGAAAGAGAGAGAGAAAGTCGGTTCGTGTCTGGATTTTAGGTGTCTTAAAAGAGAAATGTGAAATGTAAGAGATGATTGGTTTCTGGTGAATAAAAACAAACAGGTTCACTGGGAACTTCATTTATGGTGAGTGAAAAGCTCATTGCCTATGAGGTACTCCTAAGACAAAGGTCTGATTGTTATGATTTAAGTCTAGGATGAAGCGATTGGATGATGGGGTCGGGGTGCTCTATGGCGCGTCGAATAGAATTATTTTTCAGATGAACCAAATAAGAGGAAAGAGGTGCTATTTTTAATTGGTGGTAGAGGTCACTATTCCTATAGTAGTGGCATAGGCGTGCCGTGGTCTAAAATCTGGCTGGGGCCAGGGACCGAAAGGCTCAAAACAAGCGACAATTTTGTCTTCCGTAAGGTACACGTACTGTTCATACAACTTATATAATTTACTAATACATTATATGTTTATTAATTTATTCTTTGTTATTTGCTAATGCATAATGCATTATCAAATAAACTTTGTGTCTGTGAATACGTATGAGCTACTACCATATACATATAATGTGAATGCATGAATTATCCATTAGCACAAATAAATGAACGCTTGTAGGAATTATACCAGAATACAATGGAAGTAATTAGAAATATAAGCTATTTTTTCGTTAAGAAGCTAAATATATTTCAATTTATACTTGAAGAAGAGAATAGTTTACTTTCAAAATGTCTTTGAAGAAATTGGAATATATTAAGCTTACAAGGAAGAAATTGATCTCTTGTTTCAAATTTTTGTTACATAGAAAACCTAGGAAAAGCATAAATAATTTGCCAAGACGAAAAGTGCTGTAACTTACTCTTTTCGAGCCATTTTGTTTGCAAGGATATCTTTGCAGCCCTAACTGCTTGTCCGAGACTAGATGGAATATCAAAACCTTTCAGACTTGTGCTTTTTGCTGTTTTCCGCTTTCGTGATCCTCTGGAAAATGTGAGATCCAGACAGTGCTTCTCTGCGAATGATTTAATTTTTTCCCAAACTACATAAAAGTTTTCTCGCTCACTTAGTAGTGTTTTAACTGTTCCATTCACAAGATCCATCCCATCCCAAAGAGTTGCATTTTTAGTTTGGAAATATGTGCTTAACATGTTCGTTATAAAAAGAACATAGAGAAAGAAGAAAAAATTTGAACATAGTGAAAGATGAAAGATCGCCAATGCAGAAACTGAGTCGTATTTTCCTTTATTCATTTCTTTTTCTAAAGCTTCTTTTATAGTTCCATAGCTATCGATCACATATTTCCAATTGTGAAATCTCATTGACTAACGAGTCGAGTTTAAACTTCTCATTTCACGCCTTGTGTTTAGACCAACTGCCTCTTCAAGCTGCTTCAACTATTGATGTTGTAATGGCTTTGAAAGGTGTATGTAAAGGGATTCGGTGACATTGAAAAAGGATGCATACGTTTCGATTGTGAAAAATGTGTGCATCACAACAAGGATAATTTTATGAGCTTAACAGTGTACAAATGTGGCTGCAGGGTGTTTTATCTTAATTTAGGTTTGTAAACCACCTTTTTGACTTGATAAGACACTAGCACCATCATAAGACTGTCCAACAACAAGCAATTTGCTAAGTCCGTAACTGTCTAACAGGCTCAAAGTTATATCGACTAAATACGAGGCATTTCTAGCTCCTGAAACATCTAGCAAATTTGACAAACACGGAGAGTTGTTCCTTTTTGTGGACCCTTGCTTCGTCTGCCATAATAGATATCAGTCCGCACTATTTTATTTCAGCTGTCATGTCCTCGCAAACGATTTCAGCAATTGTTTTTACTAACTCATTTTCTGTTTTGCCACTACAGTAGTTTGCAACCTTGTTTTAAAATGTTTTTCAAAAATTAAATCATGCTTCGAGAATAATTCACAAGATTCCAACAAAAAAATCACGGTTATCACTGGGACCACTTTCATCATGTCCTCTGAAAGCAAGTCCTTGGCCTTTTCCAAATAATTTCGGTTCATCTTGACAATATTCCAAGACTGTTCAAGCACCATATCACTTACTGTCTTCCAAGCACTATTAGAGTTTTATTATTGTAGAGTTTTGATTATTGTATGCAATATGTCCTTGAAGACATTGTGGATCAATTTTACTATCCGGATAATTTATCCGGATCGCGAAGTTTGCTTGAGCTGAAATTTTGATGTATTTTTGGCGACAATGCAAATTCGATGGAAAATTTCGCATTGTGATAACTACACACCGAGTCATCAGATCATCACGAAATTCACAAAACGCATCAATGGGTATAAAAAATAAGTTTCTGTTGTTTTGAAATGTCTGGACAACCGTGTAGCTACCATAAGTACGTAAACACAAATCTTTCACACCATTGACTCTCTGGTATTTTTATCGGTATTTAGAATAAAATGCAAATGATTGATGAATTTGGTTCTATATTTATACAGTCAAATCTAAACTTCTAAAATTCCCAATCGCACAAAATTCGTAATTCTTCACCGAATTATTTATATTTTTTAGCACCTGGAACTTGCGTTTACGGTATCTCGCGATGCCAGCATCAACTTTTTTGTCCTGGAAATCGGTTCTATTAAATTTTCATAAAATAATGATTTCGTAGTGAAAATAAACCGAAAATATTTCAATTTCAAAAAATTTTACACATTCGCGGAAGTTAGCTCCAAACACCCTTTTTTTCGTATAACTTCCAACGCTTTCAATGGATCAAAAGTTATAGGGTAAGTTATTTGAACGGGATGCAAATTCGGTATAGTCTTTGTTGTGGTGGTGTCAAAAGGTTTGCAGCCGCAATATTGAACTTTCCGAGCTATTCAGTATGGACTTTTTGACTCAAACTTAATAAGTACACCTTATCATAGGCAAAAGTCAAAGAAACATGCTCTCAAATATGGAATGGGACTGTGTTTGTTTTGATTAATGTAAGGTATGAATGTGCTAATTGTACATGATCCCATCAAGAAAGATTAAGCGCAGCAAAAATTGCACACAATAAACAACATTGTCTTGAATAGATAGCATAAAAGTAGCAGGGATGCCATTTTTATTCTCCAAATGACTTCGAAAATTGTATTCTACGTTAGCCTACCATTTGAATACTCAGACTATGTTTTGTGGAAAACATAATTGCATAAAACACCAGTTCATAAAAGTATTCTTATCTAAATACCTGTATATTGCCTAGTAGAAATGAACAGATAATGTTAATTAAAAAAGGATATTTGGCGAGGTGCTTTTCGTCTTTTTCTTAACGCATAACTTGTCGAAATTAAATATTTTCTCGAGATAAGTCCCATAATATCGTAATTAATACAGCAAATATGTTTTGTGTATGCTTTGGTATAGGCTTACACTACTGCACAGTACAGCTCTTGCTGTAACAACAAAAACCAAAGAGGCGAAAACTTAAGTGTCTGCTGTTAGAAATATTTATATTTCTGGGAGGGGCCAACCTAGGGTCTGGGGGGGTCCCGGCCCCCCCTGGCCCCCCCTACGGCGCGCCTATGAGTAGTGGACATTTGACTTAAAGTAGAGTGATGTGATATTTTGGAAGATGCGGCGTTCAAATTTTGCTAGCTTCTCAAGTACGCTAGGAGGAGCGGAGGACCAGATAGAGACACCTAAAGTGAGAATAGGTCTAATGAATTGTTTATAGGAGATTGTTTTTGCTCGAGTTGACATAATAGAGTTTGGCTTGAAGATACAGTCGTATACACCGGCTGCCTTGTTGAGGCTTGTCTGAACGTGTTGATTACAGCTCCAGCGAAGGTCGAGCTTTATGCCAAGGAATTTAACGGTTTTTGAAGGGGTGATTGACTGCTCGTTGATGATTTTTTTAAAGTTTTTGATAGCTTTAATTCTTCTTTTGAAATCAGTATGGGTGCCTCTGAAAAATATCAGCTCGCTTTTGTTGGCATTTATTTTGAGTAATAACCGGTGCTACGAAGTGCGGGTTATGCTGCGAGTTCCAGAAGAGGAGAATTATGGGAGAATTATTTGAAATTCCTGATATATCTGCTGTGAAAATGTTGAATAAGATAGGTCCGAAAATGGAGCCTTGAGGTACACCTGAGTCGATTGGAAATTCGTCCGAAAGAGTCCCATTGAATGTCTTTCTGCCACATAGAAAGTTATCAACAAATTTAATTAACCATGTCAAAAAACCAAAATTGATCATTTCGTACAAGAGTCCTTCAATCCAATATCAATATCAATCAAACAGACCGGCACCCAAAACTTTATTCCGCTTTTCAGAACCATTAGCGCGTCCACTGTGGAGTGTTTGGCTTTAAAGCCGAAATGTCTATCGGGCATGATGTGGTTCTCTTCTATGGAGTGGTTTAGATGAATTTTAATTATCCTTTCGAGTAGTTCTCCCAAGTTTGATAGGAGAAAAATTGGACGGGTGTTGAGGACATTGCAGGATCCTGACGTTTTTGGGATTGGAAATATTTTCGCACGTTTCCAGGCACCAAGAATGTATCTAATATTTATGCAAGAGCTGAATAGGACGGATAGGTGCTCAAAGAAGCAGGTAGGGAGCCGTTTTAAGATGAAATTGGATTTTTTATTTTTAGGGTCGACACCAGAGTAAGAAGGGTTTCTTTATTTACGAAGGTACCATGACCTTGAGAATTTGTGGAAGAATTTGTTGGACAGAGCCTAGAAAGTTAGAGACAGAAGTCTTGACGACTGAAGCAAAGTTGAGATCAGAGCTATACTTCTGACCACGGTAGTGAATATACCTCCCTGCAATCGTGGCCTATTTATGGTTGTTTTTTGTGCTGACTTAGTTGGTATATGAGGAAGTAAGGAATTTTTTAAAAATTTTATGCGAACTTGAAATAGCCCATTATCACTACTTTTGGATCAACTCTCGTACTAAATATTATATGACAGGTTAATCTCATAGACTCCTCAAAACCACGGTATAGCAAATTGAAATAAATCAAGATACTTATTTCTAAACAAATGATTTTGATATATACATTAATATAGATAAATTCAGATTATCATTCAATTCTATAAAATCAATCTCTCGCAACTCAAACCCTATCCAATAGTTATGTCTATTCCGATGCACATCGATGGTAACTTTGTGACTGGCATAGGGTATACATATTTTTCGCTTGGTAGCTCTTGCATGACATCGCCGCCGTTGGCACTGTTATATGCACACAATTCTAATATTGATATCGTCCACTGAATATTTTTCAATACAATTCATATAATTTTGTGAATAGCCAGACATAGCTACATTCGAAACTTAGTTTAGTTTGAAAGTTATCATTCACAAAGAGGTGGATAAAACTGTGTAAAACGACATGCTCATCTGATTGACTTTTCACAGAGAAGAAGCGAAGAGAATTGTAGTAGTTTGAGAATATTTGAATTTTTTAAGGAAAATATAAAATGCATACCTCTGTTTGATCTCCAGTAATGCGTGACATTGCGGAAGTAAAGATAAAGAGCTGTCAAGTATTGGGTGATATAGATGTTGTTGTTGGCGCAGTTATAGGCTGATGAATAATGATTAATACGGAGTCTCGTAAGATCAAATCGTTTTTAATGAAAAACATTCATTTAAAGGAAAGATAATCGAAAATACAAATAAACTTGTGACATGATCATCGGTAGCTTATAAAATTTCTTATAATCTGTAAAACTGTTAAGATATAATTGCACACGTAACGATACCCAATTTTAACAATTTCACACTTGTGAGATATCAATTATGGGGCTAGATCCCCGCAAACAATGATTTTTAAAGGAAAACTGATATCAAAACCACTTTACTCTTGCTAAAGATTTGATCCATAATTTTCAATATTTTGTACTCCTATTGAATTTTATTTGACTTAAAATCACACTGTCATCAGTTGCTCTTGTACAGTATTTTCTTACGTGAAACGCCGACATTCTATATAAGGAATACTTTTTCATATTTGGTTACTTTCCTTATTAATAATAAATAATCAGGTGAGCTGGATAAGACAGTGAACCTAGATTTATTATTAAGGTAGAGATGCTTTATCTCAGCCAGTGCCATTAGAGACTCACACAAATCACTCAGCTTGTTGTCCCGGCTTTGTTTCATTTCAGTGTTGTTTTTAAAAGCTCTTCTTTAAAGGAGAAAGTTTTATCTTTGTTGTGCATCAAAGAAAACATTTATGTTCTTAAACATTTTTTTCTGACTCACCTATCTATGCCACGGACTTCAAAAACTACCCCAGCTTCCCCGATCGATAGGACACAGTGCTGCCATATTAGGGATTTTATCCCTAGATTTAAGGATATTTAAAAACTTCAGGGGACAAACAGAGGAAAAAAATATTCAGGGTTTTGTTTAGAGTATTTTGAAATTTGATAATGTATTTTTCCGGAACGGATGTTTCGATAAATAATAATTTCGAAATACGTCATGTCCACCTTTTTCTGATATAAGAAAATATACAATATCAATCTTCAATCATTCCAATAAGCGGATATTGGTGATGCTGTTTCGAAATTAATATTTCTACCTTACCGATTGACGTCAGAGGCCGCGATTGCCGTACCCTTTATCTCTAGCTATTCAGCTGAGTGACCGATTCACTTTTTCGTAGGTACTATTTACAATACGCTGTCGTCAAATCCATGATGGGGTCATTTAACCGCTCTCGCTCTATCATTGTTTGATGTGTATTGCACTTAACACGGGGATATCCCAACATATCGGAACAAGTTATATTCGTTTCTCCGAGCTCGCTTATTAATGGACTAACAGATAAAATATGCCCATGGTACTGTCTACCTGTCTCTCGCGACTCTGTTGATAATAAACCTTTCGGGACTATTTTTTTCTGAGTGAGAACTTAACGCACCCAGGAAAAAATTAGTCCCAAAAGATTAGGATGAGTGGGGGAAAGTTTCACCTCACCTTAAAAAAGTTTGCTTCATGTGACAGAAGTCTTACACATATAAAAATTTATATTTAAATAACCTGGTTTTTGAGAATCCCGAAAAATTTCCCGGAAATGGCGTCATTATGGCTACTTAGGGTATTTTCAGGGATAAATAGGAATAGTCTGGAGGGAAGACGCAGCGCCTATCTGGCAGCACTGATAGGACAACTTTTATGCGCAGTATTTTGACAACGTATGTTGAGACTGCGCGCTAGTTCCCTTCATTTCGTAGAGTTGCATACATGATCTTTTCTTGTATGATCATGCCGAAGCGACTGCACACAAAGAATGTGTGGTGCCAATTATCGAACTCAGTCACACAGTACCGGTGTGCCCACCTTACCCATTCCGTTCAGGTATTTCCTGAAGTAAGGGTATCCTCTGAAGAATTGAAAAAGGTAAAAGTATGCCACTCCATGGCTGCAGCTATCCCATGCCACGATAATATTAATTAGCTTAACTGCAACGTTTTTGGGAAATTTGGAGGATTTGCGTATTCGTCCGCGTAAGAACTTCAGTTCTGTTCGGCTCTGAGCGACAGAAGTACTCTTCCTTGCACTCTCGTGCCGATGCCATCATCTTGGCCTCTTCTGAAACTGTGTGGTAGCTACAGGTGATACTCGTGATACTTCCTGAACATGAACTGACACTGCGCTTCAAGAACTCTTTGATTCGGACTGCATCTCCCCAAAATTTCGGCCCCATATAGCAAAACGGAATTGGTCGCTGCCATCAGCAGCCTGCACCTCGTCTCAATGGACCGCCGATATGGGCCATTAGCTTGTGATCACTACTAAACCCTTAGCCGATGTGACGACTAACAGACCCCTTGCATATGCGGTACAGATATGATCGTAATAGGCCAGCTTGGTGTCCAGGGTCACTCTCAGATAACTGATCGATATGCTGGTCCAGAGTTCGGCGGAGCCAACTGTCATGGCTATTCGAGTTAGTATTTTTTTTCTATGATAATTCCAAAGCTCAAGGAATTTTTTTTCTTACTTTTCGAAGCGCTAGTAAAGCTCAAGGGATATTTTTCTTATTTTTCGAAGCGCTAGGGCTATGCCTAGTCGCCACTAAAGATTCAATGTGACATTTAATTAATAGAGAGCTTGTATTATGCTCAGACGCCGGCTGTTAAGCCAAGACAAGACGAACGAATAAAGCCTTGAACACGGTGGGATTCGAACCCTCGGTTAGTAGATTGCTGTTTCAGACTGGCGCGTTGGTGACTGCGTAACAATATTTGTCTTTGAGACCGCCAGTTGAAGACCGTAGTCAGTGATTCATCACTCTAGCCTCCTCATAACCTATGATATGGCTTCGATTGTTGAATGCCCTTTCTGGGAGCCTTTGAGAAGCTTTGATATTGTCAGCTTATGGTTTATATTCAATTATTATCATACCGCAGGATTGAGAGGAGAAACAAGAAAAAAAAATCTAAAAATCTAAAAAAAATTTACTAGAAACACTGATTTTTGAAGGGCAGTAGAAGAATGGTGTACCAAACGTTCTCTTTTTTACGACCAACCTGTATCAAAAACTTTTTTTTTACCACTTTGATCCGATAACTGCATCGGAAGCCATCGTGCAGATTGGTTTGCGGAGTTACCATAGGCATGAGTATCAAAATTTAGGAAAGTAAAATACTTGTTACATACTTTCATCATAAGATGTTGATAATAAGCAAATTTGATGTCATCAAAGTAATGAAAATGATCGACCACAAACTGCTTCACATTAAGATCCACCTAGCCTGTAAATTTGGTTTTTATACGATGACTGCATCGAGACTTTCAAGTATAAGAAATATTTTTGGGTACTAGCACCTGTTAAACAAAACATGAACTGGTGAAGGTTTATAGGTTTATATTCAGATAATTTATTCAATGCTAAGATAACTCACCAAACTTTCTAAAACTTGAATCTGGAACATACTAAACATTAGGTTTCCTATTCTCAAAAACGTGTCAAATACTTCAAATCAATGGGTGAACCACTTCTCCACTATAATGCAATATCAAATCATCAATAAACCCATGCAATCCAATTGCATCTGCATAGCGCCATCCATCGATCCAGCTGAAATCATCTTCAGACCTCTAAATCACAACAGCTCGCGAAAAATGTTGCAAAAACCGCCTATATCCGTCCTTAATCTATCAATCAACATTACTACGATCGCCTTGCAGAAAAACAACATGTAATTGAATTCAGTATTATAAATCTAGATCAAGATTAATCTCACCTGGCCGTGCTCATCTACTATTAGCTTTCAGCGACAAGATATCGTCCTCGCCGCATTTTCCTTGCTATTCAAGTCGCACGATTATTACAGTGATATTCTGATTCGAATCCTCAGTTATTAAGTCGCTACATGTCCGCACCAGTGCGACGTTTTTTTTTTTTGCAATTCGTTTGCGTTCAACTTGATATTCACATTCATCAGTAATACATTGCACGGTATCTGACCTGATGCATCAGTAGTATCTTATCGTATCGGAACGCCAGGTACGTATGCATGTTTATTACAGGTAGGCCGCATAGTATCGTTCATATGTCTTTCATTCATTCGTTCCCGATAAATATGACAAGTGGACTTATTACAAGCAATAACTTGTCTGAAAAGAGGAAATCGGATCGTACAAATTGCTGTCTATATCCAACATGATTTTAAATCTCAGGTGTATCCAAGCGACGATGACGGCCGCGATGCTGATCTTGATTTGTAACTGTTCGCTGTCGATACGATGATGTTGAGCACGGCGTGTTTAATTAGACAGTTCATATGAAGTTTGTGCAATTTTCAAAGTTGCTGCAAATATCCTGTCAGTAATTATTCAAGATCTGCTACATATTGATCGTTTTCTAAGAGTCAGTTAACTATTTGCAATCGAAGCAAGCACGAATGTTTTATTGAATCTGTAGTCAAAAGATATTTTCTTCGTCATATAACAGATACTGCCAAATGAGATAAATCCATAAACTCTGATTTTTCTCAAATATACAATGCAAGCATGCAGTTTTCGTAACTAGTGAACGTTCAACAATGTCTTCGCTAAATCTAGAGCAACTTGAGATGAAAGATTGGAGGCCATAATGATTAACAGCTAATTGTTTTCAATACAGAAATGACGCAGAGAAACGACGATGCACGGGCGGAAATCATCAATGCTAAGTTGTTGGTGATTGAGTTATCGATGCTTAAAATCTTGGAGTCATGTAATGAAATAGTGTCCTTGTTCTAGAACTATAGCTGGTTCTGTCACTGATAGTTGAACGATAGTTTAGATGCATTGTTCTAAGATGTGCATGCACGAACACTTACAATAGTATTCTAGAATTGATTGTAGTTTGCTAGATGTGACCTATAAATGGAAGTTAACGTGATGTTTGATTTAAGTTTTCCCTTTTAAAGTAAACTCTGATGAATGAACCTTCAAAACGCCAAAAATCAATATTCTGACTCATTTCATATGGAAAGTCATATATTTATTCAAATAACCTATCTGCAACACAAAATATTTTAAAGCTCATTAAATATTCCGAGTCAAATCTATTCAGATGCAGAATGAAATACGCGCATCTGAATTATGTCGCGGACTGAATCGAACAAGTGTGACATGCGATCGCGCATTTGTTGGACAAGGTTGACCATCTCGTCACCCTCAACGCTACAATGGTGAACCGAACAAGCAGAAGGGGACCTATCAGACCCGTAAATTATTATTGTAATTTCAATTAAATTAATTTAGAGGACAATTGAAAGTTTACCCTTTAGTAACTTGCTGGGCAATAAAAAATTTAACAGTTGATTGATCTTTGATCGGTATGATGGACAAATATCGAGCCGATAAAAAAACGGTTGATCGTTTACAGATGGTGTAAGCCAGATAGCATCTGGCGAAATGTGTGAAGATGAAAATGGAAAAAAATGTAATTTTGTTTTGGATAGCTGGCAAGGGAAATTAGTATGAGGTATCAAGTATTTTAATGGCTTTATGGAAAGATTGATTGGTTTAAAGGAATCTTCTGTTTATTATTCAAGCATTACGTTTGCATTGGACTACTAACTTTTAATTAGTAAAACCTCAGAAGAGAGAGGTATAAGCTAATGAAAACAGCAGTGAGAATTAAAGTGAATTGCTTGATTATTAGTATCAGTGAAGGAAAACTGTGGAACTATGGGCAAATTTAAAAGTCTTGGCCTCTGCGAACGAAAAATGTCCAGAATATGTACTAAAATATCAGGCCATATGTACACTATTTTGAAAAGTAAGAGTAAGACACAGAGCTTAGGTTTCGGAGAAACTAAAGGGAAAATCTGAGATAGCTATGTTCTCGATTTGTTCTATTTATAGTTTTATATCTTTGTAGTGAAATTCTTCACTATATTTCCTATATAGACGGGGATGAGTTTGCCAAGTTATCCCAATTGGATGTTGCAGAGCATGAAAGCCACATTTGCTTTTGATCCTAGTGGTGGAGTTGAGGCTAGGATGCGGATAAAACTGTGCGGGTGCTTGCTTGCCAAGAGCGACAACTTGAAAACAATTTGTTTTTTTAATTTTTGGATACCTTTTGCCTGTCTAATATGCAAACCTGCTGAAAAGAAAAGCCACTATTTACTTAAATGTTGAAAACTGAAAACCCTTCAAAAATAGACCCAGTTATTTAAGTGAAAAGGAAACGTATTTTGATCACAACTGATGCGAATATCAATTTGTAGGCTAGACTCTGTCAAAAGGCTGGGTCCCGTCGAAGTTTTTTAGGAGCTGTTTTCACATTTTATACTAGCTGCTCTAACTGAAGCAACGTCCAATGCTGAGCCGTTAGATTAAACGGCTATTCAAAAGGGTATTTTTCTCCACAGCTTCTACCGGAGCGAAAAATATAAGATATTAATATTGCTTTTCAGCCGAAAAAAGAAACCTGCAGTTTTATTAATTTTATTTTTGTCCAAATTAGACAAAGCTAAACTGAACTGAATGTCAAAAGAAACGAAATCAAATGCAGTAGTAAATATCCAGATCCTGCCAAATGAAGTTAACTATATCTCAATTAATTTTTAAATACTGTTGACTGGTGAAAATTCCCATGTTTCAGGCTAAAAGCAAACGCATTCGACGTAAAAAAAAATATGTAGTTGCATATGTAAAAAGCTTATTGAAATAGAATAAGGTTTTTTTTTAGAATTAGGTCCCATATTTGTAACAGAATGTTTATGCTAGCGTTGACTAATGTACCGTCTTTATAAAATTTAAACAGAAAGCTTTCGCTGAACATTCGTTGGATGTAGAAGTACTCGTACATACTGTTTTCACATTAGCGAATGCTGCAGATGTAAAGAGTTTGAAAAGTCAATCAAAGATTAGGATGATTTAATAGCAAACCCGGAAGACCAAGAAGCAGTGGCAATTATGTATAATATATTCGGTTCGAATTTCAGCAGAAGATCAAAAATTCTGGCAAGGTCCTTGAAGATATTTACAGAACTGAGAAAAGAGTCGAAAACAGAGTACAAGAACACCAAAGAGGATGTTTTGCAGAAAAAGCATGATTTTGTCCTTCAGGAAAAGAAAATCAGACGGCACTTCGTACCATTCAGAACAAAGGATTTCCCAGTGCGCTAGTAAATCAAAACACTCGAATAAGAAAAGCCACTAGCGGATTCAATCATTCTGACCAGTTTGGTTCAATCATTCTGAACGTCAGCGTCAAAAAAATAGAGTGATGGAAAATTGTTAATGAACGAAGAGAACAATAAAGGACCACAAATGGAGCCTTTTGAAACTCTTAAGGTAGGAAAATAGGAGCAGAAGAACAAGAATTAATAGTAACAGCTCTAATGTAATCGCAAATGTAGGAAAAGGGTCAAGAGTAAAAAGCATCGAATATACCATACCTACTAGCTCCGACAATATAATGTCATTTTTTTCTAAATGGAATACTTTGGCAAAACTTGCATATAACACATCCAATTCGGTAGTCTTTTAGCTAATGAATCCATGCTGTTTATTAGCTGGCGAAAAAGGATTGTGTAAAAGGTTATTCTCGATTGTAAACAACTCTTACAAAGAGCTTTCGTCTCCAAGATAAGAGTTGGTAATGGAAGAAATATTGCCCCTTTTGTAAGTGAACATTATGTTTGCAAATTTCTAAAATGATAGGAACGTGTCAGTTGAAAATTTGACTGACTGACTGACACAAGCGACTATAGCACAAACAAGAAGAGGGGAGTGATTTGGCAAAAATATCCAGAATGTCATCAGCACTGAAGCCAGTGTTGATATAATAATAGAAGTAATGTAAGGGAAAAATTTTTACAAAACTTTTTATTAGATTATATAAGTGCATATTTACTTCATAATACTTCCAACATCTGAATCCTCCATCTGAAGACAGTTTTGTAAGCTGAATTTTTTAATAGAAAGAATCAGATGGCTTCTTGCCAATACCACTTACAGGAGGCGATATTTTCCTAGATATAGGCTCTTGAGTAATTGCTTTAATATCCGAAATTTTCCCTTGAAAATTTCGCACTCCAACTAGGAGTTTTGAGTTGTCAAATTTTGTACAATTGTTGAGCCACTATTTTCCTCGCCTTCAGACGATGCTGTTTCTATGGAAGAATATGATTGACTCTAAGATCAATGTCTATTACGCATGATTTCTGTTGTTTCACGTTTTAATTTATACAACAAATCAAAAAGTGATACTGGTTGAGCAAATTTCGTCTTTCCTCGCTGGCTTTCAACTGCTTGGCTCTGTATCTCGCGAGATGTTTATCGTTTATCTAATAATGCAATTTTCTTGTTGTCTTCATCAAATCTATCGTATTTAAAGTGATAATTTGTAGATGCACAGATATATAAATAAAATACAAAAAGGTCCATTCTTACTTGCTTTCGTTTCGCTGAAAAATCGACAAGGACAAGGGACATGGACATGGACAAGGGACCACGCACCGAGCTTTGAGTTCACTTAGCTCTGAATAGGTACTTGAGATAATCAGGGGTAAAGTGAGTCGTGGAACTAATCATATCACCACATTCGTATTCACATTGATTGTAAATTTGTGAAAGAAGCTCTTTACCAGCTTCAACCCCTAGATTCGTACGAGGGTTGTCGTTAGTTTAGTTACTTACTGATTCCAAAAACAAAGTTTCAATCATTTAATTGCGGAAAAACGTCAACTTAAGAATAGTTTTGATATAAAATTATGAGTCTTTTAAAATGAAATTAATTGCACAATAAAATATAATATTATATATTTTGAATTCGCGGAGTAAATATGCACATTGTGAACATTTCACATTTTTCTATTTTACATTTTTCTTTTAATATTTTTTCGTTTTTACGTATTTGAACATTGCTAATTTGCCTTATTTTGTATTTGTTTATATACATTATTCCTGCTTATATTGAATTTAACATTTATTTCTATTCTCTGTATGAACGATTTAAACGATCCTGGCCGGGGTTGGGCCCCAAACTTTGCCCGGCCAATTTGATAGATATATTTGTTTCTTTATTGCAGATATATAATAGATATATTTTTTTCTTTATTTTGTTTTCTGGCTCTTATTATTTTGTTTTTTGTCTTCTTTGGTAGTTGAAATGAAAAAAAATTCTGTTTTGATAATGATTCTTACGTGAAATCATCCCTTCTCTTCCTTTTTTATTGTCTCGTATTTCAAATGTTGTGCTGTCTGCGTGCCGTAGTACGTATGGAACTCTTTCTCCCACAGTTGCCTGTAAAAAGGCACTTAGGATCTCCTAACAATATTCTTGCTGCACTGACTATAGCTCGGCAAAGCTAAGTCGGACGCAATAAACCCAAAAGAGCTTAAGATCATTGGATGTAATTGGATGTAAACTTTCGACACTAGAATAAATCATTAAGCTAGTCCGAATTTATATATTTGCTATGCGCTGCACCTTGGGCTCTAAAAGCAATTACGACGTCGACAGTGAGCCAAGCAAGTTCAGAACTTCAATAATAACGATAAGAAACATTAAAACAAGAGATTAGCCTTCTACAGAAATGATACAGAAATGATGCCTAGAAATTGTTGCCTGATCGATACATTCCCTAATCAAAAAAAAAAAAAAATTGTTTACTGTTAAGTTAAAAAATCTACAATTTCAACTTCATTTAGATTTGTAGTTTATATCTACCCAAAAATTTCTAGTTTTCTTCTGTTTCCCTCATCATCAATTTGATGGGTGAAGATTTTTGTTCTAGAGCTATAGTTTTAATGATTTAGGAAAGGTGCCTGATTCCTCGAGCTTGTCATATTTCAAACTAGATGCGCTAGTTATTCGTGGCTTTAACGTATATAGAATCCTACAGCTTAGATGTGGGTGACATGTGTAAATTGGCTAACATTTAACTTTGTTGAGAAAAGCTAGATGGAAAAAATGAAATAAGTATCAAGGATATATTAATAGTCGGCCGCTGCCATCTTTGGCAGTTCATTATCAACTACTCTTCGAATACCTTAATAACGATACGTCATAGTCTTCTTTTAGCATGTACTCACAAATATCGAAATAACATCTAAAATAGTACTATATTCCTATACGCATCCTAATCTCATCATAAGGCTTTTCCCTTGTTAATTCAGGCTCTTTGAAACCTAACTACAAATTCTGTGTACAACCCCTTGGTAATATTACCTTGATTATCTACAAACTTGTACACTCTCTCTGATGTGCGACTACGCTATTAGTGTTTACCTTGTTGATCACATCCCAATCTATTGTTTACATGTAAAGTGCATTAAATTTTCGATGAGTGGAAACACGTTTTTCATAATAACATAATTTCCACTTTTGAAATCAATCAGTAATTCTAATGGGCCATTTAGACAAGCGTCCATGCGTCCACGCGTCCATGCGATCTAGCGTGTTTTGCTTACACGAGTCAATTTGATTTTGTTTATATAGGCGGGTCTAAAGCGAAGGAGGTGGAGTATACTGATTCATGTACAACAGATTTTATAATGATTTCTTTCGCTCAGTGGCATGTGTGGATGATTCGTTGATGATCATTTATATATATGTATTGTTGATGATTATTTTATTATATGATGATGTGGTTAATATTTTTCTTGCATCTTTACGTGCAGGACTATTACGAAAAAATTAGAATGCATACGAATATCTAGACACAAACAATTTTATATGAAGGTATATATAGTCATATGGATAAATATATACAATTGTCTGCTACCAATTTATTTGTTTGGAAGGAAGAAAAAAATGGGGATAAATTGAAGAATGGGAATTAGTAATGTTTTAACATTGATCACGACGATGTTTTTTTTTAAATTTTTAGCCGTTTGTGGGCCCTGGCTGTTTGAAAATGATTTTATTTTAAAACTTCGATTTATAATAACTTGTTATGTAGGCGTTATATAATGAGGAAATACATACGCGGCGTAATAAATCTGTACCTCAAAACTATGTATATATCAATCCATCCATCCACTTATCATCTCGAAATGACAAAGAGCGAAAGTAAAACAATTAAGTCAATGGCATATCAATCACCGTAGCCGACCACTTTCGCCTTAGCCCCGCCTTAAAAAACTGGATTTGAGTTGACTTGACTCGTGTAATCTAAAAACGCTTGGACGCGTGGACGCATGGACGCTTGTCTAAATGGCCCATAATAGTTCACACTCTATCACATTAGCATTTAGCCCTTGGTTCTCCTGGATATTATTGCTGTTCTTATTTGGCAGCAGCGGGCGGCAAAACTGTCTCAGATGACAGACCGCTTCTTAGAAACGAGAAAAAAAAATCTTAACAGACACATAATGATGCCAATACTGATTTATTGATTTGGTTTAAATACAATAATATAATATGCAATATAATATTAAAAATATAATTCCCACACTGGGCGCAAACTTTTCGGAGTGATTGGCGTTAAATGCTAAGGAAATGTGATGGAAGAAAAATGAAATGTGATGGAAGAAAATGTGTAATAAGCTTTCTACTAGGGCCGGAAATAAATGTGAAACGCGAAAACTCAACACGGTGCTTAAAAAGTTTGCGAAAAATGTTCTCTCATTTGTATTAATCCAGCCATGTTTTAGGTATTTTCCATACCAAAGTAATCGAATTCATATATACTAGTATTAGTTTTTTTCGACTTTATCACATATACTCACCAGCATTGTAATTAAAGTGATTAATAGGAATTGTACGAAAAGCAATTTATCGTGCACACTTGATTTCATTGCCCTGCAGCGTCACTTAAACGGTTGCGCCTGCATAGTATCGAATCGTGTAGGCTTGTTCATATGTTTTTACATGCCAGTTAAATTTGAATTGTACATTTCATTACTTCCATACATACTTGCCACCTGTTACTTAACCCTTCATTCTAACAAACTCGAAATCTAAATTTTACAAGCCGCCACAGCTTCGATCTTATGTATGCACCCCATTACATATATCACCTGCCTCGCAGAAAACAAGCAGAAATAGCATATCGAGTCAATAGCTTCGAGTGTCAATAAAGTAACCTTTAATTTATATTGTAATTTTGATCTACTTACTCTGTCAATTCGATTATAGATGCATTGCTACAAATACTAGCAATCTATCGATCTTTGCGCTGCAACGATCTAATCTATCAACATCTAGCAAAGATTGTGTGATTTTGTACGCGATGAAGTAAAACTGTGACAGCTATCTTGTAACAGATAAGACCTAGATCGGAAAAATCGAATGTAGATACATATGTCTGAAAGTTGGACAGCAAAAAACCGTTCATTGCTTCGAGTTGAGGAAAAACAACAGCAACGACCTGAACGATTCGAATTGAATTCAAGCTTAGGGTGTTTCAAGCAACACTTCAGCTCAACTCAGATACAATCGACTTATCATCGTAGTTATGCAAGTGTGAAGGTATGCAAAACTGAAGAAACAGATCCTAGGACATATCAAACGGTGGAACTACCATGCAGCTTGTACTACGCCATCGGAAATCTATATGTGCATATCTGAAATCTGCGGCTAGGTGCCGTAAACGTGAGAAGAAATTTTCATTAAGATGTTGAAATGATAAATACAAGTCAATGCAAATATCTCGTCGTCATAAACGATAATTTCCGATTCAATAAACACCGACGCCGCGAATGCGATAGTACTTTATTAGGCCTGGCAGCGTGCAAACTGGATCTTCGCAGAATTGCAATAATCAGGATTGAAATCGAGTTTCTATTTGATGAGTTGACGTTTGATGTTGGTCTTACCGGGCAGGTATGGAAATGTTACGCAAAATCAATGTTTTGATTTTTTACTCAGAATTTAAAAATAGTTGGTAAGTTGGTAAAGTATCTTGCATCTTGTATAGCTCCAAGATTGTCCGAATGATGATAACTGTTGTACTGGTCTGAGCGAATAGGCTGAGGAATGTGACAAGAATCCACAATATTTGCAAGGCAGGCTTAAGAGGCCCCCAGTCGAAGGCAGGTTGACGTGTTCGAGGATGTGAACAGGAAGAAGTCTTAAGAAGGCAGTGATTTGTGAAAAATTGGATTGGAAAAATCCTGATTTCATTCTTTCGACCTTAATGTAGTGGCAGTAGTAACCTGAAAGGATACAGTCTTGATATGGAAAATTTAAAAAAAAGCGTAAAATTTTTAAGTACCATTTCTAATTGGCTGATTCAGTTTAGTGTCACTAAAAATGAATTTTTCACACTTTCGTCGTTGGGATTCAAGTTGTTTATTATTTAAATTCGATTGTTGAAAAGAAATTGTGTTACAAAAACCGTATGATTATTGTTCCATGGCTAAGCATAGTAACTACGGTTAAACTACGACCCTGACATTTATACGCAACTTCTGCATGGCCCTCTTGTTGGAACTCACCGGAACTAACAGCTCATTCGAACATTTTTTTTTCTTCTTTCAATAAAGGCATGCACATGCTCACATATGTCCGTACAAAACTTACCTGCAGGCATCAAAACCGCTTTTGATACGTTTCAAATTAACTCTCGATCAATATGACAATCTGCAGTATGCGATAATGATCATGCAACTCAGCGTAACGCAGATTTGTTGATTCTACGACCGGTGACATGTGCTGCTTCTTGCATGCGCCGCTTTTCATTTCGCCGGCGAATTCTTCCTCGGTGCGTGGTGATTAAGTGTGCTGCACAGGCTTCCAAGCGCAACAGAACAATGAATACAATCAGTCGATTCGTGCAGAAAAACAAAACATAAAAAATGAATAGAAAATTCATATTCAAGCGACACATGGAAGATACATAATAGACATGTGAATATGAGTACATCCTATTCTATATCTATCTACTTGCCATGGTTATAGGTAAGCGAATAGAAGTATGAATCTATCGACCGGCAGCAACGACAAAAAGATAATTTTCAATGGCAACGAAAAGTTTTTCTATGCCATGTTACGTAACTCGTCAACCATGAATTTTTAATTTTTTGTTTCTGTGCTTCGAAAAACAAAAAAACGAATTTGTATTGTACTCTGTAAATAGCTGGCTGCCTACATAACTTGTGCAGCGTTGTGGATACTGTCGCACGGATCGAGCATACTGCAGAGATCTTAACGCGACCATGCGATTTCCCTTGATTGTTCTCGTTGAGTGTCCTTCACATGGTGTCAGAGCGGTGTATCTTATCGCATCAGATGATCTTTCCAGATTCTTTATGCGGCACAAGTGCGCTAGAATCGATAGAACTCGATTATGTAACACAAATTCCACCAGCTCATTTCATTCGACATCACAAAATTCACCGAGGACCGTGCGCTCGGCATTAGAACGAGATTAATTTATGCGAAAATATTCACACTGCAACCGCAATTTGCCGCAGATCACGTACATAATTTTCTTCGATATTTACTGCAACGAAATGATTTAATCTAATTTATTAATGAACCGTACCGATGCAAGTACAACTTGACCAAGTCCAGCCGCCAGGAACCCAGCGGCTAGCTCAGGAAAAAAACGGCCGACAACTAGGTGCTGTACGTGTAGTGGCGTTGGAAAGTTACGGGCAACCTTAAAGACGGCCGGCGCGGCGATTGCATAAAAATCCTATTTGACGAGATACTGTGAATATTTATAAGATTACTGACTGACTTGTGGGTATCCTATTTGCGAACATGTTGATACAGTTTATGTGATCGGTTTTTATGATTAGTTGCTCACAGATGCAGCGAGCCGGTGCAGCGGGATAAATCTGGTGCCTGGTTGCATTGGACTTTGTGGATGGACATTATGTATGCGAACGGTATGGTCGCACTACTGGTGTCGGTTGTGTAACTTTTATAGCTATCTACGCGACCTTGAGTCGTTAAGATACAAGAATCTTAAATTCTTTTATTGGACAATTTTAATTGATTTAAGATAAAGATGCCATCATCAATTATACTGGATCTGATGACGCATCCATATTCATTGAACAATAAAATCAACGAAAGAACCATTGAAGTTGTTTCTTGTCTCTGAAGATAATTTTTTTAGATAAATATATTTCAAAAATCTCGAGAGTAAGATAAATAGTATAATTCTTCTTACATGTAATAAAATGTTTGAAAAAAATTAGTAAACAAGAACAGAGCATTCCAAAATAAAACACCTGTTTGGTTTGTTATTTTCCATTAAAAAAGCTGAAAATAATCAATAAAAACACAATAATTTTGTATTTAAATAAAACACAGAATTATTGAGATATGGGGATGAAATTTATTCCAAGTGTAGTACACATGTTACATTTAAGTATGAAATTCAATTTCGTTCATAAGATCATCGCGAGTAAGTTTGCAGCGATAGGTTGTTTAAATTTTCAGCACTCTTCCACACATGTTCGCCAGAACGTTAGTTTCATGACGTAAATCAATTACTTCACCTAACAACATAAAAAGAAATCCAATAGCTTTAAATCATCAAGTGATGTATTCGAAGATTTCGTCCAGGAATTTTATCGAGATTATACGATTACCGAACTTGAATAGATCAATTATTTGACCAGTTGTGGTGGCATTTGACACCATCTTATTGGAACTATAAATCAGTGATGTCAAGTTCATCTAATTCTGGCAAAAAATCGTCTTTAAACATGACACGATAGCGAGCTTTATTGACCATTTTCATCAACGAATGAAATCCACACCACAATGCCATTGGGTTCTTTAAGCTTGGTGCTAAATAAAGGATATTTTGCTTATTGATAAAACCATTAAGTCAAAAATGAGCTACATCACGTACCAACAGACAATTCTATGTCAGCGTTAATGGAGCAAATTCTACCAAAGGGCCTGGTACATCAGGGGTACCACAAGGCTCTGTCACTGGACCAATTCTTTATACAATATTCACTCACGGCTGATCTTCCTATTCCAGCAAGCCAACCTCAAGTTCAAGTTCTCCAATATGCTGACAACACGTTCTTACTCGCATCGAGCAAAGACTCGTTCAAAGCAGCAAAGAGCCTGGAATACTACTTTGCAGAACTAAGTCTTTACTTTGACGAATGGGGCATCAAACCAAATAGCAGTAAGACACAACTCTGTATATTTCGCAATCATTCTAAATATCGGGGATCTCAAACAATCCGCAACAAGGCCAAAAAACTTGCTGTCTCGTTCGGAGCTTCTAAGATTACTCCAATCTCATCTCTAAAGTACCCGGTGTTGACTTCCACGAATTCCTGAAGTTTAATCCTTATGTGCGGCGTAAAATCAAAGCTACTAAGTCCGCATTTTAACGCATCAGACCTCTTTTTACCAAACTCTGATCCGGCCTATCTTGACTTATGCTTCTCCATCCTGGATTACCTGTTCCAAAACTGCCATGGCAGAAGCGGAGGTATTCGAAAGGAGAATCTTCCGCTAGTGTACTGGTAGGTTCTACAACCCGGTGACTAAGAAGTGGCCGAAAAACCTTCTCCTGTATGAGGAGTCGGGACTGAAGTCGCTTAGGGACCGGGTTGTACAAGTAACGACAAGATTCTACGGACGGACAGACGGACTGATACGGTCACTTGGGCGTACAGGTAGCTCTAATAGCCATTTATGCGCCCCGCGAAAGTAGCGAATCACCAACAGCTCATGGATGCGCTTTTTAATTATGTAGGCCTCCCAACAAATAGAAGAGGCTAGATGTAAGACCAAGGATAAGGAATTAGGTCTAATTAGGCTAAGTTAGTCTTAGCTAGGTATAAGTTAGACTTAAGTCATAGCGTAAGATAGATTTTAAGTGACTATTGCTAGGATAATCCCAGCCACTGTACACGCCTGGGTATAATAATTAACGTGTAAGATTAAAAGAAAATTCAAAAGATAAACATAAAAGCAATAAAAATATCAAGAGCCAGCAGGCCAAAATATTATAGCCGCTAGTTAGTAATTTTTTTTATTGTAAATAGTACTTAAATTAGATTAATAATGTACAAAAAAAAAACTAAAAATAAGATATTTTCTAATCTAATCTAAAACGCTACATCACCAAATATGATGAATTCGGGTTTTTTTTCTAGCTTTCGCTGAGCCCTATCAGAGAATTAACAGTTCTTCAGTTGATTGAATCTTTTAAGGGTATAGGTTACGATACCTACAGTAGTCATCTTGCTGATTGAAGTAATTTTTGTAGGGAAAATGGCCAGTCAAAACTTTTCATGGTGCCTTTATGGCACATTTACGGAGTGCGACTGATTTTTTTGCTTTTTTTTTGTAACCAAACTGAGGTAATCTTCGAAGAGTTTCAAGCTCCCCGGATTAAGCCAGTAGCCTTCAGTCTTCTTCTTACTTCTTGCTTAAGTTTACCTGTTCGTATTAGCCGGTACGTAGTGGCTTAATTTTGGGGTGGTTTAGCCCCTTGTATATGGCCGTCGCGTCAGATTCCTGGTTTCGTTAATGTACCTTATAGCCAGGGCTGTTCTTTGTCCCTATTTAATTTAGGACCTCGCTTACCTCTAAGAATATAGCTGAGTTTATTTGATCGCGACGATTGATGGCTTTGAGCATCGCTTGCATACCCGATATGATCTTAATACCGATCCTTTTAGTATGTCTTGTCTTTATTATGCACGTGACCTTCAGTATAGTATGTAATTCTGCTTGTCAGATAGTGTTTTGTTTTTAGGAAAAAGAATGCATTTTGTACATTTTGTAAAATTAGCATTTCCAATAAGAGCCTGATATCCTCCAGGATACTAAAATGGTACTTCAGTGGTTCAGGTTCATTGTAGACTTACAGCCTATTTAACTGCTTCCTCTTTGACTTTACGATAAAAAACGTCTGCATATCTGCCGTTGGATTGGAGCTCGATTCTCCTTAAAGCAGCAGGTAAGCCATCCTTTCAAGCTTTTTAAACCTGCTAACAGCAATTTTCGATGCAATTTTCTTCCACTACTCCGCTGATATATAGGATGGTAGGTCTCACCCTTTGATTACCTGACAATAGTCCCCAATTGCATCCTAGTATCTGTATTGTCGCCCGAAGTGCCTTAATGGTATTAGGCGTCGTTTTGTTTAGTTTCCTATTCAGATGAATTCCTAGGTATTTTCCCTCTTCCTAATCTTCCTTTAGACGCACCTCTGTGTCCCTAATTTTCGTGCCTCTATTTCAATTTTCCTTTCCCTGATGTGTGGTACTATTTTATTTTTTGAGTGATGATGGATACTTTTGTCCTGTGCCAATTAAAGAATTTTGCTTCTATAATTACTGTGAGGTCATCTCCGTATTCAAGAGCTTACTTTTGAGGATTCGGGGCAGGTCATTAATGGGTAAATACTATAAGAAGGGGGATAATACTCCCTCCTAGTGTTTGCTTTCAGCTTTGCTTTCAGCTCTACGAATACACCTTGGTACGGCTATTTCACTACCTCTAAAATGCATGGTACAGCGAATCGTATTTTGCATTATTAAAGACCCCTTCTATGCTCATGAAAGTGTGTAGCACGATTCTTTTCTATTATTGTTATTTGTGGCTGATAAAGTTGTGCAAACCAACCACTTGGAGCCACTTTGCTATTGCCTTACCAAGCAGCTGTAGTAGTTGACTTTGTCGAAGATGCAACAATAGTGGTTAATTCTACTGAATTAGCTGAAATGGAGTGACCCTTGATGAGCAGTGTTCTTCACTTGAAATTTGATTGCACATAGTATAATAGAAGCGATCATGAGTCGTGACTTCGAACACTATAAGAAAATAAGAAAGGATGATATTTGGGTTCGTGCTCCATATCAATTGACTCTGATATCATTAGACCCTTATAGGTTTCGCATTTCCGATATTTCCGGAAAACACCGAGGGTAAAGCTGGAGTCAAAATTATTGAAAAAAATTGTTGTTTATATTGAAAATTTTTATTTGACAAATTGGTTTAAAATTATGTTTAAAGGGCCACAAAACAAATGAAAGAGATTTTATAAATATTTTAGGAAAGGCATCGGAATCATTACTTCCACTATAGTCCATGAGAGCCATTAAAAGACTTCACTAAAAGGAAGTTAGTAGGAGGAGTTTCATGTGGGTTAAAATCATTGAAGGGACTATAAAAAGTTACAAATGAGAAAGAAAAGAAGCTGACAAGTGAAGTACCTACACATTTTTTTTAAAAACACGTACTCATTTACAGCATATACTTATGTATAACACATATTTTAAATATCACAAATAAGATATTGCGTGCTTGTTTTAGAATAATGAATGTGAATTTGTCGAAGAGGAAACATAAATCGATTCTAGTAAAGTAACATTTTTTGGACGTTGACGTGTTGAACGTTTGAGGTGGCATGTCTGTGGGCAAACAATGGGACCACTTATTATTAATTAAGCTTTTTCTCATGTGAAGAAAATTATTCTGACCAAATAAGTTAAATGATTTGAGCATCAGAATAATTTTTTGCCGTATGCAAAAGGGGATCCTATCGAAATATATTCCCATGACAAAGGTGAATAATTTTACCTTCTATCTTCAACAAACTCGCAATGTGAAATGATCATTCATCGTGAACATAGTTACACCATTAGTTAAGACTCAATAGTTCTGTTTTGAGAGCAATTGGGTCTTATCGCAGATTAATTGTCTAGTACATTTTTGAATCGGCTTGATTACTATTAATACGTTCACATTACATCAAATTTCCAAAACTCAAGCATATGAACCTGGCCCTTAGATCACAGCTCATCATCTTTCTCTGTTCACCCTTCACTTCATCATTAAATTTCGGAGTCCGAAAAGTGCCACAAGCTTCTTCTCTACGTTTTTCGTAACGAGCGTTACCACCAACATATTTTTTTGCAACGAAAATCTAAAGCTGGTAGCTATACGAAGGCGTTTCTCATCCCAATATCTTCAGATTCTTAGCATAAAGAGGAGAATCAGTTCCCTACGTAACCGAACATTACGTGCTGTATGAATGAAAAATGGATTTCACCTCCAGTTACGTACGTTTGCATAGGTATTTATTCATAAAACAGAAGCAAGGTTAAAGAATGCCTCGTCGATCGAAAATCCAACAGCAACAAAGTGTAGATGACTAACTAACCTACTCGTATGAAACTTTGCGCGTTCATCGCTCTGACATTGAGAATAACTCGGAATCTGGAAAATGACTAGAAAAATCCGTACCTGTACTGGCTCCGTACTGTAGTAGTAACGCAGAAAGTGACGGGCTGTCGGAAAAACGTTGCTCCAGTGCGGCGTTATACGCAAAATGAAAAAAGTCGGACAGTTTGATAGCGATGTGTCGTCGTGTGACTGGAAGACCGATCGCCATCCGCTTACCGCGGAAAATAGATACAGAACAAAACGAACGGGACAGCAAAAAAAAAATGACGGTAACCGTGGAAAAATATAAAGTATGTGTTGTACGTATAAAATCAGCATTGAAGATAAATTTGTTACAAGGTCTCTTATCGGCGTTGAATTTTGAATCAGACAGTTAGTCGATGAGATGTATGGGACTATAGGTACAGTGGCGGTAAGGTTTGTGAAGTCAATGGATTTTCCTCGATGTGGGGTAAAAAGGATAAAATAAACTATTTTCCATATTCTAATGTATTTCTGATAATTATGTGTCAAAACCATCCATCATTTATCCCTAGATATCTACTCAAAAGTCTTGCATCCAATCTGCAAAATCAAAAAGAAACATATGAAAATACATTAGAGCATAAAAGATCAGTTACAATCAGTTTGTTATATTTTATAAGCTTAATCTTTCATATGAGATTCGCTGATTAAAACTCTTGCGGTCGAAACCCAAAGTACCCATGCCAATTAAAAATTGAACAACAAGTGCGAACTTACTCCATCGAATATTTTTTCGCAAACGCAAACACATCTATCCTCTTCCTAGTTTTCCTCTCATGACTCTTCTGCTGGTCGGACAGAATTGTGCAATGCGAATAACGTGAGAAGTCAAACTGCAGCCTAAAGATCGTGAAATCAACTAGAAAAGTTGAAAAATGGTCTAGGGGCTAAGGTTAGTAGCGACTTTATCAACAGTTAATGTTTCAAGGGTGTAAAAAAATAATTTCTACTTCCACACCTAAATTTACCCCTGTTTTGTCTCATACGCTAGGATAAAATTCAAAGTCAGATGTGTGACCATAGTTGGATCTAGAACAAGGACCATACAACCGTCGCTCTACTTATTCGACGGCAAAATCTTTTGAACTGTGCGCAGGGTTGCCAGATTATTTCTAGTAGAGTCCCCCAAAATCATTTCAAAATACCCCAAAAGATACTGCGTTGCTTGAAAAATCTTCCAAATAAATTATTCTGGATTTGGTTGGTTGGATATTTATTTTAACATTTAACTTAGTACTGCTAAAATGCTATTTTGCTCTTTACCAACTTGAATAATTCGTTGTAGGAAGAAGAATAAAAACGTCTTGAAAATGTGAAACCTCCTGAAATTGAAATGATATCAACAGTTGCTAATATTCCAGAAAATTGGTTTCTGAAGCATATATATAAAATCTTCTTATATTTTTTTTGTTGGCAGGATCTTAAATCATTTAAAATCATAAACACATAATTGCTTCTGAAGACTTCAAGCTCTGCCTGTTTCTCAATTTGTCTTTCACTATATTAAATGATTTTTCCTTAAAATGCTTGCTCTACAGTAGCATTTGGTGTCAGAAGTGCAAGGATATCAACTGCTTAATTTAAAATGTGTTCATAATAGTGGAAGCCCAGTTAATTTAGATCCCGTGTAAACTCGACTTAAAGAAATCGCACAGTCATGATTTTCATATTATTAGTTTCACTGTTGCTTGAGAACGGTAATCCATTCTTCCGCCATTGAACCAATTGTGCAGAATCTTTTCTTTTTTCTATTCACCCACTTATGAAATATATTCAAAATCATACATTTTCTAGCTAAAAATAAGTCAAAAAGTATCTAAGCAAGTCAAGCTTGAATATCGAATTTAACGAACTTTTGTGTAATATTTAAATCAAAGTACCTTCAAACTTATTTATTTAAAAGGAAGTGTTAAGTAGATAAATTTATTTGACATAAGTACAAGACACCCCATTAAAAAAAACAAGCGAAAGAATAAGTTTTAATCGTGGTTTCACTTTGTTTTCGAAGTATTCGTTACGCTGGTTCATAAAATTAAACTTTTTGTGTAAAAAGTAAGTGTTTGGCCAGGGGTTGAAGCTGGTAGAGAAGCTTCATCACAAATTTACAGTCAATGCAAATGCGAGTGGGGAGTGATTAGTCCCGCGGCTCACTTTAGCCCTGATTTAACTCAGGTATTTATTCAGAGCTAGTTAAACTCTAAACTCGGTATTCGGTCCTTCGCCCGAAGCTGGATTCGAACCAGGGACGCCGCACACAAGAAGCCAATGCTCTACCCACCAAGCTACTCAAGCTCAACTTTTTGTGTGCCTCTTAAATAAAGTAGCTCTTATTTTAATTTGAAATCATATATTTAAAAAAAAAAAACATTTCTTTTAAACTTTTTATATGGAATTGAGAATTATTCTGAACCTGAACATAATTTCCACCCATATTACCCAGAAAACATGAATGACTGGCCTAAAAGACTTGCCTCTTTTACAAAGCCCTTTAAAACTGAATCAAAGTTTTAGTCCTTCACGATCTTTCTAATTTGAGGGCTTTCTTTTAATTTGGCATCACATTGACAGAGAAATTTGACAAAATTCTTCATTAGTCCCAATTGAATAAGTAAATGTGGTAGATGCATTTGGAGGGATTTTACTAGAGAAAGGAGCTTGACATATTTCCTCCAGGACACAGACTTGGTCTTTGATTTCAATCTTTTTTTGGTGTAATATAAAGACCTAGGCCGACTACGCCACTAGCACAAAAAATGACAGTACTTGGTATAGCCCGTTTGCAGACTCAACAACATGGCTGCGACTTTTATGTCACCGCAAATCTGCCATTGGTGCTCTGAGTACTTGTCTGAGTTTGATATAGCGTCTAAAATGAATTTCGTAGTTTCAAATGTTTCTTTAGCATGCACTGCGTGATCGAAGGTTGTTTACCGTTGTTACAAAAAAGAACAGTTTTTAAAGTCTTTTTTGCGTAATCTACAAAAAGCCTCTATTATTGTGTATTGTATTTAACCTTCTAAGCTTTCACTAAGCCATTTATGTTATGATGAGCTACGAGCTGATTTTCAGACATAAAAAATCACATCAAGCCTTTCTTAAGACATAAACAAATATAAGCATCCGGATGTAGCCAATTCCACTGTTTAAGTTTTTTGGCAAATTAAATTTCGCATAAAGTCACTGAGTTAAACTTGCGAAAATTCTGACGCTCGCGAGTTTGCAGGCTCATTGTAGTCAAATATCATTAAATTAATTTGAACCATCTTTGAACCATCCGTATGCAACATTTGCTCTCCTTTGTACGAAGGAGGTAGATCATCCTCCTATTTGTTCACAGACGGAATAACCTTGAACCTTTTCTCGAAGATTGCTCTGGTCTTTCTTCGATCGCTGTAGTTCAACATTTCCATTTTGGGCCTGATATGCTCCTGGATTTTGAGGTGGCTTTTAAGGTTTCCTAATTTGTACCTGTAGGCCTGTTGTAGGCTAATAAACTGTTTCGCTGCCTCTTTCTGAGATTCCAGGTGCAGCGGCTCTAGGCTTAGAAAGGTCTCCTTACCTGCCGTTGAGGTGGAGCTCATTACGCCTGCAATCAGCAGACAGGTCATGTTTTGAAAGTGGTTAAGCCTATTAACAGCAGTTTTTTGTGTGGCTTGCCTTCACTACACTGCAGCTCTATAAAGGATGATAGGTCTCACCATTTGTTTGTATGCCCCCATCGTCCCCAATTGCATTCAAGCATTTGTTTTTTACGCGGATTTAGATGAGTTTCTTAGATAGATTGCTAGATATTTTACCTCTTCCTGCAGAGCCGTATGTCTGCAGCGTTCCTAATATTTAGGGCTCCTATTTCGATTTTTTCCTTTCTGGTAAATTGTGTAATGCTACATTTCTGATGATTAATGGATAAACCCTCTGCCTCGCACCATTGGATTCATATCATTTAAGGCTTTTTGCATTCTGGATCTCAATGTATTCATGTGTGAGCCTCTTATTATTATCGTGATTTCGTCCGCTTAACCGAGCGCATTTGAGCCCTTACTATTGAGATTCACAAGAAGGTCGTCAACTAATAGAAACCATAGCATAGTTTATTGTGACCCTTAGGGATGAGCACAATCCGCGCTAGTCTTCACAAGTTTGGTATAAGGCTGAGTTCCAAACTCGCTCTAAATGTGTGTACCAGAATGGTTTTTTATTTCTCCGTGACTCTTTGTAGCAGAGCAGGGTGGATTCCATCTGACCCTCGTGATTTAAAGGGTTTGAATCAGTTTATTGCCCATTCAACCTTTTCATACTTGATGATTTGTTTAGTCAGAGACTAGTGGGTTATCCAATTAGACTTGTTTCAGTCCGACATTTGTGTCAAAGGCGTCAAACAGATAGTTGTTGATTCTGAACTTTGTCGGGCTTAGAAAACGATAGAGTTCTTGCCAGAAATTACATATCCCTTACATTTTTTTCTTTCTTGTATGACTCGAACTTCTACTCGTGAGAAGAAATTTTGGCATTTGACCCACCTCAAAAACTAACTCTTTTATCTTTACATTTTTGAGCTTATATAAGTGTATCTTAACAAGTGCTTCAGACTATTTTGAATCAGTTCCGTAAGTTCTTTACAAGTCTTCATCACTCTTATACAACACATGCCGGCATATATCCATTTATAAACATGCATCTACATGTGATTACAATTGAGCTATTGCTGCTGCACGTCGGGGGATCACATCATGTAACATTGCCGCCTTCTGTCAAGAGTCCACAATTTGAAATGTACTCAGTCAGTCAGTCACTCACTCAGTTTCACGATGTTGAATGTTGTGGTTGTTGTTATTGTGTGCCCGCGGCCTTTTTTCATACTGAAAATGACGGCCGTCCTCGTGGCATGAAATATTCATAAATTAAACATTTCGAAATTTTCACTGACGTTTTATTTTTCGCCTGAAACATTTTCGCATCGGATCGATGTAGTATAGAAACATATTCGTAGTTGCGGTAAGCCTACTGAACTGAACCTAGTCAAGCAACCGCTTAACTAGCAGCACTATTGTAACGGTGTATATTTGACGGTTTCGTTCGTCTGCTTGCCTTGTGCCTGGTCGAGTGCTAGGCTAGTGAAGCTGCTGCAGTGACTGCATTTTTATTGTAATACATTATGCAGTAGTAGTACGGAGCGAGAACTCTATCATCCAAAAGGGAAGAAAACAACAACAGCAGTTGCGCTGCAGCAAAAACAACAATAATAATAATCTTGGCTGTAACTGCAACCAGCAGTCAACATACTGAGCATTGGAAACTAGCCGAGGAAAACTCAAAGAGTCAATATTTCTACTCGTGTTTGTGGCCTTAAGTCATTTTCCACTTTATTGCGTTGCGTTGTAATAGAGCGGCCGCGAACGACTTGAAGATGATGAAGACGAGCCCATCTAAGATTGTCGTATGCGCTAGGTGGAAGCTCTGGACGCAAATTATGGGAAAATCAGAATTAAGGAAATGTTTTGTTTCACGCTAACGAGAGCATTAAAGAAGGTTAAAAATGAGGTGTTACTAATAACGGAATTGAGTAGGAAGTATGAATTCGGGTTGGATTATATTGTGCCTGAGGATGAGAAAATGGCAATCAAAGAGGGATGATTAGCAATAGGATAGTTTGGTAAACCGAAGTGTACTTTCTTAAAAAAGAACTTAAGTGGAACCTGTCACATCCCATGCAAATGTTGTTCATCAATCATGTAAGTTTCATTGCAGGATCGCAAAACCATTAAATTTTACTTCCCGCTAATTAATTCTCAGGCAATCTATTGAAATTCTCTGGATAGCCATTAAACTCCTAAGCAATGTGTTTCAAAGATCCTCTGATTTGGTCCATGTGTCCAGACTCACATAAAACTAGTAATAAATAAAACATTTTACAACCGTAGCTGCACTAATTGACAGTAAAACTCGACCTCAAGCATGGATGAATCCTTTTTTTACCACAATGATTGCTCCATTCGAAGATTTTCTTTCTTCTTCTTACCTCGGCTCAACCCATTCGATTCTTTCGCATCAGCTTGCATTTGCACCTGTACCTTCACTTTCTCACCGAAGAATCAAAACTCCAGTATTTTCCTTCAAGCTCAGGCATTCATTTATCGGCAAGAATCCAACAATGATTTCAAAAATTTCTCAATATCTGAAAGAAACTGTAACGCATGTATGACAATATCACAGTCGATGTCAACCGCAACAACGCATACCCGTACATACTAGTCGAATTGATTTCACTGAGTCAATCCTATCTCTGTGCTATGGAGTCGCTGAAGAGAATTCAGATTGCTTGCATTGCTACTGCTAAATATCGTCGCATCATTGGTAACGGCACGACCGGGGGAAAAAGTCGATCAGATTGTTTCGCGGAGCACATAAAAAATATACCAACATGATTCCAGCGTGAAAATTGCAATGAAATCGTGAAGTTAAATGTTTTTTCATCGTTTGATCTTAAGCCGACACATTGTTGATCACATGCAATCACATTTATCGCAAGTACGGGTGTTTCTATCTAGCTATCTGCATGTATTCGCTTTGTAATTCTAAATGAGTGACAGGCAAGCGCAATATATTTCTTTGGAATTATTTTATTAATAAAATAGATTATTGACAATTATCTAGGATTGAGTGATATAAATAGAGTGACTTCAGTAGTAATTGATACAAGGGCTGTTTTTCCATTTAGAGAGGTTTATCTTTGGAAAGTTATAGTTTTCAAATTACGCGTATCTTTGCAATCTGGGAGCTTGACGCCTGGTTGAAACACTAAAATATTTTGCACTAACTTACCTAGTATGCATCTTCACCGCTCTACAGTTAGACCTCAAATTTCATCCTTTTTCTGGTTATTGAAATGATTAGGCCCCAACCAAGTATACATCTATTTCGGCCGACTAGTGTCCGGAGATTCTCGTATGAAGACTTGATACAGTAAGTTGCCCTTTGATATGCTGCCACAAAAAATGATATATGTACGAGACGTAAAGTGCTCCTCATAGTATCTCAATATTAAAACATTTTTAATTCGTTGTTTCGTCATACATAATTATTTGTGTCATTTAATGACAAATTTAAGTCTGTTAGGGTGAGCTATTGCATATTAGTACTCAGCGAAATCAACCATAGTCTTTGATAAAATATTGATAGAAAGAAATTGATGGCAGAGTTAGTTTCGAGATGCGTTTATCGTGGATAGAGAAATAAAAAAAATGTTGCCTGGACGCATTAAATTATTAATGGCTACAATGCGTATAATATACAAATTTATAACACCACTAAACTGATCTGTGGGCAAGTGCGAATTTCCAAAAACAAGCGGGACAAATAATTGAGAAAATTCATTATTATGTTTCAAGACAGGTTATTCTTCCTCTTTGGAGACAGTGTGACCAGTGCTTTGGGTAAAAATTGTTCAAAAGACATAACTAATCAAAAAAATCATTACGATAAAAACAATTTATCTTAAAAATTATACGAAAATGCGTTTGAAATGTTTTACAAAATTGAATAGGGAGAAAAATGACAAAAATTTGAGGTAGCCATTGGGTGATCAAGCAATAAATGGAAACACTGAGCAAAGTAAAGTCTAAGGCAATCCGCACACGGGTCGTTGAGCTATCGTCGTAGATGCGATATTTCTACGCTTGGTCGTCACAACCTATGTAAATCAATGCGTGACCGCTAACGGAGCGTTAGCCTATCGTGAAGAGTGAGAAGCGTAGTCGGTTCACGTTGAGTGCTTCTCAAGCGTTGTGCATTGCAGGCCTCAAGTCGAATGAGTAGTCGTTTTTGCAAGCGCGATGGATGACGGCAACGTACAATTCGTGGGGGAGGTGGGAAAATGCCACGAATTGTATGATTATACGACGCATACTGACGTTTTCTTGACGACCCGTGTGTGGACATGATACGAGGATGACGACACTCGTTTTCTCGCGAGCTTGACAAGTGTCAAACGCATCTCTCACGTATAGCATTGCTAACGACCCGTGTGCGGAGTGCCTAAGTAAATTGACGATAAATTTGCGAATGAAAAAGCTTCAATGCAAACTTTCAAACTATTTCACAAAATTAGCAGGATAGTTATTATACCGCCATGTTAAGCATAAACGTTATATCTACATTTTAGTACTTTCGAGATATTGAATGATTTGTGTTTTGATTTGTACTGGAGATATATGGAGAGTGCATTTTTCAATATTGATTTTATCATACTTCCAAAAAAGATAGGTTTCTCAAATTTTTTAAAAAAATGTGTATTCTACCACACGTGCTCCTTGACACGATGACAACATCGATGATGACTTCATCGAAAGTTACAGAGATAAAGAGACGTTTGGGGTTGTATTGCGAAAAATTTTCAGAAACTGGAAAAATTAAACATGCACTGAAAGAAAAATCTTGGTAAAATCAACAATTTTCCTTAGTTGTTTTTTGCGTCAACTACGGGCTATAGTTAAAAAAAACCATAAAAAATTGTTGATTACTTTTATGCACCATGACGCGTGGTTGATAAACAAAAAAAAAGTTTCATTCGAAGCATGAAAAACGTTCAAATGTTGAAACCATTCTACTTTGCGTAGGATAATTCCAAAGACATTGCTCACTGAATTACGTTTGTTGAAATCAACTATTGCAAAGTAGTTTAAGTACCATAAAAACTGTTGATAATTCGAAACGTTGAAGTTTTGAGTGAATTGATGAATATTTTTCTAGTGATCAACTATTTGTCGTGGCTATGAAACAATTAAAACAGTTGATTTCATGAACGATGTGATATTTTTTGTATAACCAGAGCCAACTCCTTTTATATCGTTAAATTAACTATATTAACATAGTAAAAACAACTATTTTCCTTAGTTCGTTTAACGATTTTGAATGAATCGTTGCAATACTATTAAAAATAGTTGAACCAACCAAGAGTTTTTCTTTCAGTGTGAGTTATTTATTTTCATTGCTGATGTTTTTCATATGAATATCTAATGGTAGTATCTATTGGTACGGACAGCACAGAAATACCTGGTACTCAAAAGTATTTTACATATCTCTCTTATTAAGGCCCACCCACTCTGTAAATTTCATTCTGATCCGATGACTGGATTCGAAGTTTTAGGGGTACAAAGAAACACCCAGAAAAATTTCATTTATTTGTTCCTTATTTTCATTGATATGATGATATCACTTACTAAATATATGACAAAAAAAAAGACAAAAACTGCCATAGCTGGCAACCTTATCATGATTTATCTTTCAACTCCTACCATACTTAGCTTACCGTAAAGATTCTTTACTTTATGAATTTGGTTCTGATTTCATGACCGCACTGGGAGTTATAGGGAACAAAGCCTTATTTTGGTAGCTACAGCCTAATTTTTCAACCGAATTCCTATCAAACAAAGTAAAGTCCAGATACTGTGTGAATTTCGTAAAAATCTAGTAACTGGATCAGAGTTTATAAGTCAAAAAGGACATTTTTTTCTTTGTATTTTATTACACCAATGACACAAGATTGGCCATAATTCAAAACCGCTTCTACCAAACCTGGTCCTACTTAAAACCAATACATTCTATGAATTTCAATTGGATCTGATTATCGGGTCGTGAGTTCTCGTGAACAGAAGTTTCGGATGCTAAAAATATAGGTGAATTAGGTAAGGGCTACCGTTCTTGTCCGATATAGAATTTCAAAAGTTTTTCCTTGGCAGTATAGTATAATGTATAAGATTTGTATATGAGCCGTTAAAAAAAAACGGAAATTTTACGGGAGGATTAGTCCATTTTAAGGTTTTCATTTTCAGTGCTTGTCGTGGCTACAATGCTACCAGCACGTTCTTAAAAGAGCTTAGAGCTCTAAGCTTATTACAATTCAAGAGCACTTATAATATCAGTTAGATTACTTATAATATCACTTAAATGGCCGCCGACGCTCAAGGGTTAAAGATAACTAGCATTTTGTGAATTTTTGACCTATTCCATATAAACACTAATGTATTTCGAAAACTTCAGCTCATTTGGATGGAAAAAGAAATAGTCACTGCATTTTTTTTTATAAAAAGTAAAGCAATCCCACGACAACCTTTGAACGGGTCTAGGGGTTGAAGCTGGTAGAGAGCTTCATTACAATTTTTTTAATCATTGTGGATACGAGTGTGGAGTGATTAGTTCCACGACTCACTTTACCCCTGATTTAAATCAGGTACCTATTCAGAGCTAGGTGAACTCAAAGCTTGGTGAGCGGACCCTCATCCGAACCTGGATTCGAACCAGGGACCCCACACGCAAGAAGCCAGTGCCCTACCCACTAGGCTACTCAAGCTTGTATTTTTTTTTTATGCTATATAAAAATAATAAATAAAAAACAATATAATAAAAAATCTAGAAATGGAGCGTGCAATTAAACGATTGAAAAACGAACTTTTTCACTCCCGCAAGCATTACAGAAAAAATTAAAATACTTTAAGAATAAATCATTCTCACCAAATATATCACTGATCGAAGTTACAACAGTAAAATTCGACTTCATGGCCACCAGCCGCCAAATTTTGCCACCAAAAGGCGAATTGGCGATTAAACAAGTCAAATTTTGAAGGAAAACACACAAACCTACAAAATACGCACCCACACATAAAAATATGACTCCAAAAACACAGCCTAAGTTGACTTACCAGTCACACATTAATCATTAAAATCGTCTAACGGCTATGGGGATCACGTATTCGAGTCCACCCGCGATAATTTTGTGGAGAATTGGGCTTTTGGTGGTATTGGTAGTGGTGGTATCCAACTGGAATATATTTTTTGATTTGAAGCTACGAACCGTCAAAACGATCGAAAGTCCTTGCGAAAGAAATCTATAGAAAACCGATTTTTCTTTGTGTTTTAATTAAATTTTAACTAAAGTGTTTTATAGAATTTTTTTATTTGAAGTGTAATTTATGAATTGTGCAAAATATAGCGATGATACTTGAATTATTGTTTTTACTTTGCATCATCAAGTTCTGCACAGCTTATAAATTGCACTACATTGTTATTTTACATTTTCTTAAAGTCTTCGACACGTATGCTCATTTCACTGTCATATTTTTATTCTATTTTCGTAATTTTCTCTCGCTTTTGTATAATTCTGTGGCCCTGGAAACGTATTTGAATCCATTTTTGCACAGGAATGAATTTTTATTTATTTTTAAGTCGATCATAAGACCTTCGTAGACGCGTTCTGCCAACAACTATTTGACTCTAATTTTTTTGGAATCCTTTTTTGATTTGTTTTTAAGTTGTTTTTTGAAGTTAATGCATCATTTCAAAGTTCCGTCCAATTTTTGGTAAAGTTGGAATTAATATTGACGGATTTTTTTATACTAGTCAATATCTATATCTGCAGTCAATATCTTATTTTCGATTCAGCAATTTTGCCAACCATTTTTTCCAGTTCTTAATTTAACAGTCATTCCCATATTTAAAAGTTGTGTTCCTGACTGAACGTGTATCTATTTGGAAATAAGAAATACCATTCTCAATTTCGTATTATAATTTCGTACTTGAATTCGTAGTATATTGGCGACTGAGCATGCATCAAAATACGAGTTGCACTGACTTTCTAGTCGAGTCACTCCATAGGAACTTATCAAAAGTGTAAAAACATTTGTTTAGTTTCTTTTCTTTTCATTTGTTAAGTTTCTAGTCTTCGTTATGCAAATTTTACGAATAGACTGTAATTTTTTTTAAATTGTTTTGATAATTTAGTATCAGACTAGGTAAAAATAACGTACAAAACAGCCCAGATCGAACAAAAGTAAGTGCCGGTGCATTAATTTATATCTCAATTTAACAGATTATTGAAAAAGTGAGCCAAATTTCGGGCTTATTTTCACTACAAAGAGGTTTTCCTTTATTTCAAAAGATCATATCATATACAACTTGCGTATAAATTGACTAATAAACACTGTTTCGCTAGGAATCGGATACAAATTTACTCCACAAACACATGTATAGCACCACTACTATTACATCCATTTTAATATGATCAAAACACCTGATGAAATACAATTTTTGCATTCACAAATATCAAAGTTCTTCATTTCGATAAGACATTCTCTTCCGTACGCATCTTGTCGTCCCGAAATATTTTACCCGAAATCCTACAACCAGTATGCACTGCATTCGATCCTGCTTAAACACCAAAAGAAATTCATCTCCGAAACGAAATTCCATTTTTGTTCACTTGCCACGGAATGCGATCTGCATTGTCTTGCACTCGTCAACGAACAAATTCGTTCAAACTTTTTCGGCACTTGCTAGCCGAAAATTCCGAACTGTAACAAATGGTGCGGCCATGCATACAAGCTTGCATCCATCCAGCGATGTAGTTTCAAAAATGCAATTTTTTTCTTCAATATCGAATGCACGCATTGCACTATTCATATCACTGGCGTATGGTTTCGATCTTTGATTTTTGGCTTTGAATTTCGATCTGTATCTGATGTTGATCGAGAACTTTGCCAGAATCATTCCAAGTGTTCATTTAAGGATTTAGATCGTTTCGGTGATAGAAAGACGAATGTGCTCACGTCTCAGGGAGTTTTTGCGTGGGGTGGAACGAATGGTATGATGAAAACATGCAATAAAAGAATAATACGAATTTGAACATTGATCATGACGAAGATGAGAAGGAGAATGAGAATGAGAAGATTCACCGCTTTGGATGATGTGATGAAAACAGACTTTCTGGTTCAGTTTTTTTTCTTAGTGTCTGTGACTTATGGTTAAGAGTAGACGGGACTTACCGTGTGCCACGTTCGAGAAACTAGCTGAATTCACATTAAACAGTGATTCAGAAAACCAAAAATGATTTGAAATTTATCACCAATGAAAAAATTATCGTTTTTTTCACGCGATATGTGAATTAATAGTAATCTATCGAAAATATAACGAAAATACCTAGAAATATCTTAAATCTAATTTAATAAATTTTTACAAATAACATAAATATTCAAAGATACACAGATATTTCTCATGAAATTAATTCAAACAAAATGTGTGATAGTTCAATTTATTAAATTTTCGAACCAACGTTGTTATTTTCAGGTGAAAATCTGGTTCCAAAATCGAAGATCGAAATACAAGAAAATGATGAAAGCAGCCCAGAGTGCAGCCGTTGGTAGCGGGATGCCATTAGGTGGACCAAATCCCGGTTCGCATAGTCCAAGTCAAACAATGCACAACAGTAAGTTTTATTGAATCAGTCATTTGCTTCATATCTTTTTATTCTGATTAGATCACGGTACATGGTTCTTCCTCTCTGTGTAAGTTTTAAAGGTTTTTTTTTCGAAATTAGTAACTGGTAAAATGTCTTGATTTTTCAAAAAGCTGTTCATGTTACTTTCCTCTGGAGCAACTTTAAAAACCAGAAAGAGAGAAATTGCAATGTAAAGCTTACTTTCATTCATTATTTGTTGAGCTGGGAATAAGAGTCAATCATTTTGCAGTAAAAATACTAAGAAATATTTTGCAAAAATTTTACAGTAATTCATCGTGATTAGCGGAATAAGGAGTAGTGACTTCGATTTTTTCTATAGTAAACTATGTAGTAAACTTTCATTTTCTGCTCATTAAAATGACTAACAACTACTGTACAGTTCAAACTGCAATTGCCATAATTACTTAATGTTTAGACAATTATAATTATTGGAACATGCTGATTGTAAAAGGTTTGTTCAGTCTAATAAACTGTCAATTAGCTGCAAGATAAGGTGCATGCCAGAATATGCGTGAAGAAAAAAAAACAGCTTATAAATAATTTAAAGTTATTTTAATGAAAGATTTTAAAGATAAAATATTTTAATGAAGTCGCTAATGAATTACTGAGTATTTATTGGTTTTCGTATGTCAAAATGTTTGTTTTTTTTAAAACGAATTACTCTCATCACACGCAGTTGGAAAAATCGTGTACTATTGCATTTTTTTATCTTTGCTTACCAAAAAAGATCCGCCATAAAACAATTTCATCCACAGTTTTTTAAGTTCCTGGAAGAAAGTTTAACATTCGCGATTTGCTTTTGAAGCCCCTTTGTAGCAATTGTATGATAATTATGTTTTCAGTTGAGTCTGTAAAAATTTAATCGAATAAACAAGAATCATTTAGGGTTTTTTTGAGGGATTTGACTGAATTTCTCGTTTTTTTTATCATTTCAGGTGGTAATGGTGCTGGTTCAAATAGCGGATCACCGTCACATTTCCTACCTCCTGGACATAGTCCAACACCTTCAAGTACACCCGTATCTGAATTATCACCTGGTATGTATTCACCATCCATTTGTAGTCTATTATTTCATTTGGCTAAAGTAAATGTTTATTGCTCGTTGTAAATTATTTCAACAAAATTAGAAAATCACGTTACAATAAATTAAGTGATCTGCATTTTAAAATAAATGAATTGAAAAAAACTCTGTTTGCTTGAAACAGTTTTTAAAATATTTGAATTAAATCTCTCGAATGGTTTGAAATTAAACTAGTATAACATCAATCTGAGCTTAAAACTATTAATGAAAAACAATCTACATTTTAATTATGTGTATGGTTTTTTATTAATTTCTCTTTTTCTGCGTCTTTTTTTTTCTTCATTAAATTTTAGAATTTCCATCAACAGGTCTGAGCCCGCCAGCCCAACAAGCACCATGGGAACAGAAACCCCATTGGATCGATCATAAACCACCTCAAATGGCACCGCAACCACCTCATCCACCTCCGCAGCCAACGCATGCACATCCTTCGCAAATGGGTAGCTATATGCCGCAGTATTGGTATCAACCTGAAACTAATCCGTCGTTATTAACGTAGGTAATTTTTAAAATAAATATTTTATTAGTTTAAAAAGTAAAGCAGGGGGCTGAAGGACTGAAAGATTTTTGTGGTCTCAATAGTTTTTGCTTCGACGATTTCACTCAGGGAATTTTGGTGTTAAGATGCACCTTGCACAGCTCAGCCTGTCGTTAAAATCACTGAAATGATTGAAGTTAAGCGACATGCTAGCAGTCATAGTATCGCTCAGGAGCTGATGATCGGTAACAGGATAGCATTTTAATATTATTAAAGTGTTGCTAACTGAAGATATGAAATGTGTTACATAGGACATTATTGTGGGAAAATGAACGTGTTCAAATCGCAGCAAAACAGCTTAAACGGTAGTCATATCCTAGTTAGTATAAAGCTAGAAATGAATAATCTACTATGAGCTGCTATCATATGATCAAACACTAAAGTTCAAACCTCTCCTGTAGCAATTGGACAGTTTGAAGTTAGCGTTCAACCCTAAGCGGTCTAAATTGGACAAAAAGGGAGAAGTTTTGCTGGATCAGAACAACGCCAGACTACATACATCTTATAATGACTCGACAAAAACTTTGGAAGCTTAGTTGGGAAGTTTTGATACAACCACCTTATCGTCCAGACCGATAATTTCCAACTAAACCTAACGGTATTTCTTCAATATTTGTTTGTTTGATCTTATTTTCAATCAGAACATGTGCAGCTGCAACTCTATTATAGTTTTGTCGTTAGTTTCGAACCGGACGGACCACAAAATTTCTAATAATGTTCGAAATTTGGTCGTCCACTGCAAAAATGACAATAAATTGTGCTCGGAAATTGCGAAATTACTGAGACTAAACCGAAGTTCAGTGTATACCATTATCGAAAATTTTGAAAACACTGGTTCCATTGAAAATAAGCTGCAAACTGGCCGCCCCAAAAAGCTCTCGTGCAGAGACATTAGTTACTTTTTAAAAGAGGTGAAGAAAAATCCGAAAATAAGTGCTCCAGATTTGGCGAAACAAGTGACTACGGTAAGTAAAAATGATGTCCATACAAGAACAATCACGAGAGCATTAAATTCTAATGGGTTTCAAAGCACAACTCCATGTAAAAAACAATTAATATCCACCAAAAACCGACTTCTGCGCCTAGAGTTTGCCAAGATCCATATTAAAAAGGACATTGATTTTTCGAATCGAGTCTTTTTTACCGATGAGTCCAAATTTAACATTTTCGGGAGTCGTGGTCGCGTTAAAATATGGAGGAAAAAAAATACAGTTTTCATTCCTACTGTCAAGCACGGTGGAGCTAATGCTATGATTTGTGGAGCCGTAGCTGTATCTCGGATCGGTAGATTGACTTTTGTTGAAACTACTATCGACCGCTTTGTTTAGAAGAATCTGTCGGAGCAATATTTGAAGCCATCAGTTGAGAAGTTGTGCTTCGGAGGGAGTTAGGTTTTCCAACAAGACAATGATCTGAAGCACACAGCACTTTTCTTCAAGAACTGGTTGTTGTACTACGCTCCCAAGCAGCTTAATACGCCTTCCCAAAGCCCGGATCCAAACCCAATGGAACATGTATGGGAGCTTCTGCTGCGGAAAATTCAGAAATGTTGCATAAAAAATAAACATTTGTTGAAAGAAGCGCTCATTACAAAATGAGAAAAAATTACATCCTCTGAAACTGGTAATTTAGTCGCCTGTATGCCCCAAAGACTGCAAGCAGTAATTGATGCCAAAAAGGGCTCCAACCAAATATTAGGCCAGCAAATAATTTTACGATACGTTTAGTTGGATATTTTTTGTGTATACGTCAGCCAGCACTGACTGTCGTAGACTTTTGTCCATTCAACTTTTTATGTTTTAATGAATTTATCTTTTAGTTTGTTATGAAAAGTTTTTTTTATGAATATATTACGTCACTGAATAAATGCGCACCAATGAATTTTTGATTCCTGTTTCCAATTAACCGGAATCTCAATGTAAGATGCTGCCGTAGACCTTTTTCCGCCATATATATATCTTGTTGATAATTGAGAATGTTGCAGAAAAATTTATATTATGCGTAAATATATGATACCACTTTTTGAAACCAAGACTAAAGGTCTTTCAGGCATTGCCATTTTCCTCTTGCTTTCTTGGGTAAAATCGATGCCTGGTTATCATTCTGCCTGTGAATCAGTCCAAAGAGGTATAGCTGCTTCATCTTGCATAGTGTCTTCTCTATCGCTAACTCAATGAACATAAAGTTTTGACTTTATTGGGATGATTGTAATGAAATGTCTTTGTTCAAGAAATAGGTGATTCTTCACATGCTTAGTATAGCAGTATTTGCAGTAGAATTGATTTAATTTGTGCTGAAGCCTACAGACTGAACTATATTATACTTAAATTTACCTAAGTGGACGTTGAAAATGAACTAAAAATCACTCAATTGCTGTCCATTGGTTAATTTACTTACAAGGGACTTACCTGAACAAATCTGAAAGTAATATCCAAAGTAAAATTTTGGGCTAAACTTGACTACGTGCCCCCCATAACCGTTAGATAATTTTACCGATAGAAGTTCGGCTGATATGTTTGTGTTTTTGTGGCTATGTGTTTGTTTGTGAGAATGTTTTTTGTTTGCCTGCTTGTTTGTCATCATTGTGTTGTCTTCTCGTCTAGTTTCTGTACGTTTTTCAGTATTATTCTTCAAAATTTGCCCCTGCTACCACCAGAGAACGAGCAAGGATCAAAACTTGAAAAACACTAACAAAAGCGTACAAAAAATACACGATAAGATAACATACTAAAGATTAAAAAAAAAAACATGCAAACAAAAAATACCTTCAAAAAGAATAACACAACCACACAAAACACCAGCCAGACATCAATAGTCGAATTTTACCAAATTTTGTAATACGTTATTCACACATTTAAAATTTCATTAAGTAAATGCCTGCTCACACGAGCCAAATGCTATCGTTACACTGAAAAAAATCCACATAGCGCCCAGAGCCATGTAACATAGCGCATTATTTATGGTCCCATACGCCATGTACATAGTACTCTGAGCCATGCAATATGGCTCCCAGCGCCATAATCTCAGAATCTACATAGCGCGTGGTCCCATGTTACATGACGCAGCATTTATGGTGCCACACGCTATGCACATAGTGCCCTGAACAATGCAGTATAGCTCCCAGTGCCATAATTACATGGCGCAGAAATTATGGCCCCACACGCCATATTACATAGTGCCATGAGCCATGTAATATGGCTCATGGCACTACAATTATAACTCGCAGCCATACTGTGTGATGGGATCTATAAATGTCAGCAAGTGATACTTGAGTATCGTCGATAGATCGACAACATTCTCAATCGGCTAAGGGCGCATATTATTGAATGGCTCCTTCGGCGAATCTAAATGCAGCCAGTGCCTGTTTGTTGCAAGCAAGTGACTTCTCCGTGTGCTCATTTATGGTAAGTAGCACTGTTTTGACTGATTTGCTTCTTCAATGTACTATAGTCTTCCACGCCATGTACTATAGTCCTTCACGCCATGTACTATAGTCATCCACGCCATGTACTATAGTCCTCTACGCCATACAGTATAGTCCTCCACGCCATACAGTATAGTCCTCCACGCCATACAGTATAGTCCTCCACGCCATGTGTTATAGCTTTCCACGCCATGCACTATAGTTCTCAACGCCATGTAATATAGTCCGCCACGCCATGTACATGGCGTGGAAGACTATAGTACATGGCGTGTAGGCCTATGTACTTTTCGCCATGTATTATGGCGTGTGACGCTATATTTTATCACTATCCCTAAATCGACTATGTACATGGCGCCAGAAGTCTATAAATTATGGCGTCTGGCGCCATGTGTTTTCTCAGTGTAGATTGAAGTTTTCGGGAATTCGACCTGCTAACAATTTTTATATCTAATATTTGCGTATCGATATCTTTGGTGATCTTCGCCTGTCAAAAGGAAAAAACTCAGAGATTTGTTAAAATAGCTCTAGCGGTAACCGTTTTGGATCTAATATTGCTAATACTAACCTAAGAGTTTTGCCTATCTTTTACTTTTTGCTGAAATGTTGTTCATCATCATTTTCCAAAGATGTTACAGTTTAAATAAGCTTGCAGCTCTCAATGAAATTTATTGTATTGCTGCTTATTCAGAGTCTGCTGCGTTGAGGACCTTAACTGTTACATAACCATCTTTGTTACCTCTAACTAAACTTTGCGCTCAATTCAGGCTGCACAGCATCGGCGTTTTTGTTAGCTGGTCTTGCAGGTAAGGTCGGTGATCTGCAGAATCACCATCACTTCTGATCCATATGACGTTTTCGGAAGACGTTAGCCTGTCAGTGTCAACGCTTACATGAGCTAACAATATTTTGAATGCTTACCAAATTAGTCTGGCTATTGGTGTTTTCCATCAAAATTTCGATGCTTCCGTTGATCCAAATTCAGATTGAATGAGATAATTGAAGGCTATTTGATTTCAAGTATATTTTTAAGACCCCAATAAATTATTTTTGAAACTCAAGGCATGACCACACACGCTTAAAGCCAGAGCTTTATCGAATCTATCAGATGGGTTCTTGCGGATGGAGTTGGGTACTCATGAGTTCTCTTTTTCTTCTTCAAAATACCAGTATAAATTATAGGCATATATTCGTTATTTGCTCCGATGCTTCGAAGTTTCTTTGATTTTTCCAAAAATTTTAAATTATAAATATGTAAAATTGAAGTAGCAAGCAGTTTCGCCTACTCTATGCTGCTTCACAGAAAGCTCATTCAAAAATTGACTAACCTTAATCAATCGTACTTAAATATGTATAAATATATCGTATATGAATGAAACATCATTTTTTAACATTGATGATGGCTAGAGAAGATAATTTATCATGATTTTTTGGCAGTTTAATATCTATCAATTTTAGCTTGGTATTATATATTTTTGTTTTCATATTTATAAATTTGAATTGAGTCAAGTCATTGTGATAAGAGCACTTTCTCCTTTCTTTACAGGGTATGGCCAGCCGTTTAACATCAAACCGATCCTATAATAGATAATGTTTACATTTAACTATTTGTTTAGCGACATTCCTCTTAATTTGTTGTTAGGTTCATGTAATATATTAGATTTAAAAAAAAACAGCAAGCAAAACATGATATAATGTAAAGTATTAAAAATTAATCGAACAGGTTTAAGAGAGTTAATAAATGAGAACAAAGTTTTTTTTAGAAGTATTTTAGAACTAAGAATGAAAAATGTTAATAAGCTCGTAGCCTCACAATAATAAGTGTACTCCTCTTTTTTTAATGTTTAAAAAAATACACACAGCAATTGAAAATAATAAATTTTAACTTTCTGCAGCAATTTAAATTTTTTTACTTTCGAAAATACAACGCAATTCAAAATTATCTTTGTCACAGAATCGGTCAATTATAGTTTCGTCTTTTGATTATTCATAGAAATAGGTAGATCTCATTTTATTTAGTTTCATTCACGCAGTATTGGTTGTAGTTGACTTACATGAGCTACGAAATAAAGGATTTGCTTCGAATTTAAACTAAACATTTAAAAGTTTTTAAACTTTTCGAATTTCCTTATTACTTTTTACTATGGTACTAACAAGCACGTCTGTGGAAAATAATTGTTAAATTGTACAGTGGGAGTTATTTCATAATGTTTTTTTTACTGTTCGTTTTAGGCAAGCGAGATATATAATCTTGTAGATAGTAATTACCTATATGTTTGTGTGCAATATTTTCGATTGTAAAGTTTTAATTTCGCCAAAATTATATGAATCTGATTTTGATATCGAGCTCAAGATAGATGTAATTTATTAGACGAGTGACGTTGCAAAGAAAACAAATCTTGGTTCTGATCGAAGCGAATCCTTCAGCGATCATCATCTGCTTAAGGAACTTCGCAACGAAATCTCATTGTTCGTAAATTGGAATATTTTTTTCATGAAATTCTGTAATATCATGCTTAAAACTATATTTAGTGTTAAAAAACGATTGTCATTAAAATACCACTTAGTACCAACTCATTTTTCGTAAACGCATATTTAATATTCTTAGTATTTCACCGCCGACGCCTAAAACTTTATCGACCGCCATTTCTTTGTAACGCAGTATCAAACGTCCAGTGGAATTCTGTAAATATCATTCCTAAATGATCTACTATCCAGTGATATAGAAATAATTTTCAACGTCCAGTTTATTGATAATCATATTAAGGAAAATTTAAAAATCTTTGTATCTTGGGTTTAATGAGCACGAATTTCTTGCAAACTGACCCCTTCGGAACGGTTTCAATTTCTTTTGCGAATTTTTTTCGAAGGTATCACGAAAATCACATTAAATTTTGGTGAAAAATTAAAAATAATTTAAACAAAATACAATCTTTCAAATCACATCTCAGAAACCGCAACATTCTGTTTATAAATTTCAATATTTGAATTATGATAAGATATGTAGGCAAAAATGAAAATGAATTTTAAAAAATTCAGAAAGTTAATTTTCCAAGACGCCTAAAATACAAAAAGCAAACTGAAAGCATTTGAATGTGCTATGAACAAAGCTATGAAAATTAACAGCTAATTTGTAGAAAATGATATGTAGTTAAATTACATATAATAAAAAAGATTCAGACGAAAACATTAAATCTGGTGCCCGAATTGTGAATTTAATTTCCACAAAAAAAAACAGCCGTTTGATGAAGTTCAAACGGTTTTCAGACTTTGTTCACTTAGTTTGATGTTCACAGTATATGGAAATCGAAACGAAAATTTCAACAGTATGAATGCGAATAAAAATGATTGAAATGTGTGCGTAGTTACATCTTTTTCCAAAGCAAAAATGTTTATTTCACGGAAAAAAATTACATGAATTGATGAAATGATCGAATAGATAAAATAATGTGTAAAATATTAGTTGCGTAAGGCCGCTGATATAAATTTGCTGATAAAAGAAAATTGAAAATTGGAAAAATTGAAAATATGAAAAAATCAAATTAAGTAAAGATATTGAAATACTTTAAGGCGTAAGCAAAGAATAAAGTTTTTATTGTAAATTAATTTAATCTTATTTTTTAAAAATAAAACTGAAAAATCAAAAATATATGTATGGTTGTTTTATTTCAAGGAAAGGAGTTTGATGATATTTGTAGGTATGACGACTCAATGAGGTTTTGTTAAGGTTAATTGCTTTATAAAACTGACACTTAAATTGATGTTCAAGCATGTGATAGAGTTCGAATAGATGCCGTTTTCCATTATATGTTCAATAATTTTAATTTAATAAAGTAATTTGTTTGCTCTGAACTCGACAATTTCAATTTACTTTTCTACTATATTTACACTTCCGAAGGATATTTTTTACATGCCTCGTAGTTTGCTCATTTAAAGCAATTACTGTATTTTTTTCCATATGGAGTTGCTTGATTTACTGCGGTTTCTAGGGCAACTAATGATGAATACATTCTTAATTTTTTATCCGTTTTTTGAATTTTTTGACCGTTGAAATTTTTTGCAAGCCTGTAATAAATTTAAGTATGATCTACATAGTCTCATTTCTTATGCAAGAGTTTGTTGTTGTTGGAGATGGCTAAAAAAAATCTTCACAAAATCGGGTCTCCAAACAACGGGCTAAGTAGGATTTTTGCTTACTAAAAATATCCATTCACAGGTCACTAAGGCCTTGGTCCGAATCTCCTCTTGCATTACCGTAGCTTTTATTTCGGTTCAGTAGCCCTCCTTTCGCTTTGTGCGCAGTAATTGTTTGGCGTATTTTCAGACTTAAGCCAGTTATCGTCGTGTCGCAGCATCGTTTCTACGATCAATTCTGGCGTGACCAAGCCAGTCGTGGATTCGAGATTGCTCCTTAAACTTGGGAGCAGACTTCATACTAAGAATTCATTATGGCCATCATCGTACATAACCACCTTACCGATTCTGTTTCGCTACCTTCCAAAATAGCTGTGTCTCTTTAGGAATTGGCACAGAGGGAAGTTTACGTCTCCATGGCCACGGCTGACACGTGGGTCCGAAAGAGCAATCAGTCTCGCCGTCCAGCAGCTTTTGTTGCTTACTCTCCAGCGGTACTGCCAAAGTTGAAGGGCTCGTGTGCGTGTGCGCTAGAGCTTCTGTTCCATTGAGTTCAGGCTGTGTGAGGCGCACTTCTCTGCATTCTCGCGCATAAGATCTGTCGGGATTACTTCCGATATACCCAAAACCAAAAACATCTTCTTTGTCAATATGATGGTCTATTCTTCCACACCCTCTTCATATCTTGGTTAAGTCTGAATTGAATGAATTCGCCAGTCTTAGAAGATACTACTGCTACCACGTCATCAGCTTAATCGACCAAAAACACATTTGCTAGCATTTCCAGGCGGAGCAGCGTACGGTAAACGATGTTCCAGAGGCCAAGACCGAACTCTATGCTGACTCTGACGTAATAAGCCTCCTCTGATCACCTTCGTCGATGTTGGATAGTAGCCATCGGTCCTTCAGATAGTCTCACAACATGACCACAATTAGTCAGGAATGCGAAAACAAGGCTTTAAACTTACCTGTCCACCTCACCGATTTGAAAATATTTTGAACATCTAGCATTATCGGCGAATTCACCGCCTCCTTGCATGCCTCTTTTGCTCTTGCAATCATCACAATCCCTGCTGGATGTCATCAACAATTGAATGCGTTTTCGAAAGCCGTGCTCTCTGTCAGATAGATCAACAGCGGATCAAATTCCTGACAGCGACCGTGGATTCAGCAACCACTCGAGGTGCTTCTTCACCTTGTCTATAATGCAAAGCGCTTATGCAAAACAATGCCAAGCCCTTTCGTTTACCTAAAAGCTACAGTCGAAGAAAACGCGATGAAAACACCCCCGAAACTAAACAGAATCTATATAAATCCAGTAATAGCCACGATTAACTCTCCACTACAACTTTAAGTGCTACGACCGACATTTTATCATTTTTGATTACAGATACTGCGTCGACCAGCTCCTCTTGCTTAATGAGTGGAATCATCCGCTCTTGGCAGATGCGCCAGAATTATTGAGCATCCTAGACTACCATGTTTCTGAGAGTGCTAGACTCCATGCAGCCAACTCTGAAGGTAATCAATTTGTACCCCTTTCTACGCGGGTCTAAACAGAGCTCCTTGCAAAGAGCCTGTCAGCTATAGGAGCTTACTCTTCTTGATCGCGCTGGCCAATTTCCTTTTGCTAGCATATGGGCTGCAGAAAACTTGGCAGCCTGTAGTATATCTCTGCCTCGCTGTGCTCAGCGCTTACAGTTCAGCGATTTCATCGTTCCACCAGGAAGCTGGTTTCTTTCCACGAAAGTGCTGCTGTCGAGGAATCGCAGCATCGCATGTTCTCCAAACCCATTCTATGGTGCTAGAAACAGTAGCATCAACTACTTCACGGGTCCCTAATGAGCGGAGAATTTTCCTCCAGGCTTAGATTTATTGAATTTACCATCTTACTTTTCTAGCCAATGGGTCTTCAGAATAAGCGTTATTGTCTGTGTCTGCTCTGAGTAATGTGAAAGGTAATATTATTATGATCACTAGCTGTGTAATCTTCCATTAGCCTCCATTCCTTCACTGGGACGGGTAATAGATTCGCCAACGTTAGGACTCCGGCAAGTTTTCGCAGAGCCCATGTTTGACCAACAGTGTCCGTAATTAACTGAGCTTATCTTGGAATTTTTTTATTGAGTCTTGTGGAGAAAACTAACAGCTCATGAAAGTTATCTCTTCGCACTTTACCCATGTTATGTATGATCCTAATCATAGCCGCAATCACGGATACTTGCACTGAAAACGTCAACAAATCAGATCTGTGCGTATCCGGCGGTATTTTAAAACTAAGTAGGCGAGTTCCCTCTAATGTAATGCAAACTGATCAGGACGGTGTGAGAAATTTTTCGCAGACAAGCTGCGTGAGGATGTCATCAGCTGCTCTGCAATGCTGCAGGTCTCTTTGGGCTGCCTCTTCTTGGTCCTATGTAATATAGCCCCAACTACTATGAACAACATTTTGGTACATATAATTTAAGGGGAGATATACACCTAGGAGCCGGATAAAACGGTCATTTTTGTGCATTTTTTTAAGGAAAACTATTTGAAATATCGGATTGGGAGTTTAATTATCTAAAAGTATACACATTCAAAAGTATGCTTAATTTTTTTTTATTTAAAAATATAAAAAATATACAAGGATATTGTATGATCCTTGGAGCGCTGTAAAAAAAACAGCGTTAACGGTACCCACTGGCATTTGTTCAAAAATTATCTGAAGAAAAAAATGGAAAAAAATTATTAAATTAGATACTATAATCTAGTTCGTGTCATAGCCGATTTTGAAAATATCGATTAATGACAAAATGGCGGACGTTTGAACATGAATAGTGATTTTTTGACCAAAAATTAGATATTATTTTGGCTATAAACCAAAAACTAAGTAACGAAAAAGAAAAATCCTATGACAAGTACTAGATAATGTTATATCAAATAATCACAAAAAGAATTAAGGTAATCAGTTAATTGGTTTCCGAGAAATTTTGGGTACCGATTTGAAAAACGTGTTTTTAAGAAAAACGCGTTTGAAAATTTAGCACTGAATAAATCATTAAATTTGTCAACTAACATGGAATCATCGATACCAGGCCCATAGTGTAAGTCTTTTACTGTTTACGGAATATTCATGGCTTCTACATTGTCTTGCCGACGCCGTATTCAACCTTCTTTCGTCTGTTCTTGCGCTTGCAGTTCGGCTTTCGCTATGCAAGTTTCGTCTTCTTGCGCTGCGTACAAGTGCGCTCCCGATCCGAACGATATTCTTAACACATTCATGACTTCCAGCGATGAGGTGAAACCATTGTTGAATGTACATGTTGCAAGATATACTGCAATGCTAACGATTTTGGCCCCGCTGTTCATCGTTTTTGGGGCTATTGTCCAAATAAGTTGGTTGCAGTTTTGGGTATATCGACCAACACAGCGTTCCAACAATTTTTCATTGCTGAGGTGTTCGTTTACTGGTTTGATGACATCTAGCACCATTTTTGGCAATGCTCAATAATTGTGACGAACATTTTCCAGTTCTCCTTTAGCCTTTGCTCGTTGCAACAGGCACCACGATTCGGGGCCTTCGGGACAGAAATGTTGTTGAGGCTTGCTGTCTGTTGAACCGTAATGGTAAAATGTTACCCGTATCGCTTTTTTCATTTCATCCTTGGAGGCACAGTTTCTGCAAATAGCTAAGCCATAGTAAATCTTCAGTATATCTATAAACTTTGCCCTCAATTTGTTTTTGCTGCTGATTCCAGGACTTTTTTCTTTCATTCGCGAAGAAGGGTTCACAATCGCTTTTGAACGTGACCCACTCATTCTTTTTTTGTAATTTCAATCTCGTTACCATACGGTTTCGCATTCACTAATCCCGTGTTCGTCTTAGAGTCACCATCCCCGGCGTAATTAGTGTACATAACTCTATACTTTTCGGCAGATTGTGAAAACAATTCTTTCATGGCGTCTACTTCCATTTTACCTGCCGATCCATCATGATTGGCCTGTCAATTTCCATCGTGATTCGATTTCTATTCCTCACATTGCTCAGTATTTTCGAGTTTATTCCAATAGTTACATTTAGCACAATAAGAAGATTTTACAAGAATATCAAAAACTTTTCCTGTAAACTGTCCAATGAGAGCCTCAACTCCCTACAATGAGGTAAAACCATGTTTTCGCCCCGTACTATCTCCAAAAACGGTTAGTTTGGTTATTACAGCACTCGAATTTTGCTTTTATTTCCCGTTGTACTTCTTTTACAGCTTGTTTTAACACCAATTGAACAATACTTGAAGCAGCCTAATGAATGTTATTAACTATCGTATCATACTTCGTAAAACACGTTTGATTATATCGGCTGTAACTAGCTTATTTATAGAAATATTAACTTGGTGTTTTCACCAGATATTTTTGAGACCTGTATCTTCACGAAAATGCAATAAAAAATAAATCGATTTTGCCGACCATTCTAGGTGGATATCTCTCCTTAAGTGGGCGAAATAAAAATAGCTTTTAAATAAGTTCGTGTAGCCTAGTGGGTAGAGTGTTGGTTGTTAAAGTACAGGGTCACGAGCTTGAATCCAGCTAAGTAAGAATTATTTGCACTAGTTTTTCAATTCAATCTCTGAAAAATGAAAATTAGCGTTTTTTTCTCTTACACCTGAAAAAAAACCCAAAATCTTCTGAAAAGGAACAAATTTTCGAATTGCTGTTTATCTGCACTAAAATGTATGGTGTTGAAGACTACAATACACGGCATCTACTCCTATGAATTTTTTGCTATGAATAATGGTATAAGGCGTTAGATTTTATTACAATCTTGAAATCAGCATAGAACATACAATGCGATGCTACCTCTTTCTGCGATATTTTTCTTCCACGTTATATTCCAGATATTTAGCTTTGTTTTTTAGGCTTATACGAGTTCTATTAACCTTCGGTAGGCCAAAATTTGAGAGTAATAGTTCTGTTTTGATAGAGTTACTACTTAAATTACACTCTTGGCACCATTGATGGGGTCGAGAGAAATTTCTTTAATATGCAAATGGCGAAGTCTTTCGAAGCTTATTTCGAAGGTCAGTTAGATTTCAAAGCAAGGAAGATAGGACACCGCCTTAAGGAGAGACCGTATTTACTACTCGCTTGATGGTTGAGTTACCCAAAGATGAGCATAATACCCAATTTCTGAGTAGCTGAAGTTGCAAATCGGCATCTGAGTTTTGGAGATCATTCGCAATCGCCTAAGAACGTACATACATTAGTTAATGCTCAATATGTTGACACAAAAAATTAAATAAAGGTAAGCTGACCTTACGTGCGGTATTTTAAGTAGCTCTAATTTAACATTGTAGTTCGATCAGTACATTCACCTCGAAGAGCTGCAATCTCACTGCTTCACCAATGGGACTTCAACATCCCCATGGATCAAGTTGAGTCAGAGTTGCAATAGTTTGAGATTTCCGTATAAAGCTGACTAGAATTTACTTTTTCAGTAAGAGGTTACCTCAATGTGTTACAATCATCTGAATGTGAATGCCACGTACTTATAGTCCGAAGTAAACATTTTTGCAAAACTCTCTATCTGGTGAGAAGGTGCGCCAAATATCTACTTATAAGTGTTTTTTCCAGAAACTGACGTCTGTTGAAGGCTTTAAACGTGGGTTTATTGCCAATATTAGCTATGGCAAGATTACTAGAAAAGATGTACTCATATAATGATTCACCTATATCGGTGGTGCTCGAAGTGCCCCATAGCTTAGGATCAACCGTGTATTTGCGACTACTGCCGTCTGCCTAATAGTGCCATTCAAGATTAGTATTTAGGCTCCACGTCGATTAATATAGTAACATTGTTCTTATCATGTTCTGAAAAGACAATGACATATGGCTTCCTGATGAGTATGCAGACTTTTAGTTCACCTAAATATTCAGGTACAATAATCTTTATCCGACAATAGATGGGGTCCTTTACGACCCATAGTTCTTTAATTAGAACTTTCATCTTCGCAAGTTGAAACGGTCGAAAGAGAAGAGCGATTGAAGCTGCATTGGAGCGGTGAAGATCAAATTGAAAAATCTTCACCTTTATCTACTACGGTGCTGTCTAGATTGCTGTCGGATCTGATTCGAAGTTTTAGATATCATAACCGTCGCCTATCTAGTTGCCAACGGACAATGGCCCGGGAGTGAGGCAGAGAAAGCCACCGCGTTCGCCATTGACCTAAAACAGGTTTTTACACCTTTTAATTCGGCAACATGCAACTTTCATCTAATATCAATGCACAAGTTTCACAAACAATCAAGACTTCAACTAAAAAATTGCAGGAAAATGCGCGAAAAAAATCTCCGAGAATTGATCTCATCACCAACCTTATGCTGAACCAGTTGCCACCGATCGTATTGTCTTGACTTTCTAATCTGTTCAATGCTACCTTCCGAATCAGGTATTCTCCTGAAGCTTCGAAAACAGGCGAAACCATAATGATCCCCAATCCTGGTAAGGACTCTTCTGAAGTGAAGTTATACAGACCTATTAGTCTAATGTCCTGCGTCTCCAAAGTTTTCGAGAAAGTTATGTTGAAAAAGCTACTACCAATACTTCTAGAACATCAATTGGAAGACATCACAGCACCATTCAACTGGTCCATCAAATTGCGTCAGGCATTAAAATAGCATTCGAAGACAAGAAGTACTGCTCAGCAATCTTTCTAGACGTAACTCAAGCCTTCGATAAAGTCAAGCATGATTTATAGGTCTTCAAAATTAAATCAATGCTTCCGAATAGCTTCCATGAAATGCTTTCCTCCTAAGTGGTTGATTGGGTGAGGTAAGGAGCGATGCAAAAGCTATTCTACCACTAAACATCGTGTACATGCGAGTGTACCTCAAAGAAGTGTTTTGGAACCGGTGCTTTACCCAATCTTCACATCTGATCTCCCAATAAGCAACAAAACAACTACAGCTACCTTTGTGGATGGCGTTGGCATCAAATTATGGCATCCCAATCACTACAAGCCTACATCTCACTTCTTGAAGAATGACTAGCAAAATGAATAATCAGAATGAGCAAACCCAAATGCATCCACGTTACCTTCACATTGCTAAAACTGAATTATCCTCAAGCATATCTTAACAATGTACCAATACCACAAAGTAACAAAGTGCACTATGCACCTTGACAAGAAGCTCACCTGGAAACGGCACATTGAAGCTAAAAATCAACAACTGAAGCTCAAATTCATAAACCTCAAATGGATGCTCAATAGCATGTCAAAATTTTCTCTCGACTCTAAAGTGCTCGTCTATAAGTCTGTTTTAAAGCCAATGTGAACCTATGGCTTACAAATCTGGGGAGCAGCTTGCCCATCAAACATCAACATCATCTAGAAGACCTAATCGAAAATACTTCGATCTATCACCGGAGCCCCGTGGTACTTTTGCCAATGAAATTAAGAACCGCAGTATAAGACCGCAGTATACTAAAGCCCTCGCTCATCATCCCAACAAGCTGGCATGAAAAATACTAACCCACTGCGAATTTCAGCGATTGAAAAGAACTGACCCGTTAGATCTTCCATCTCTAACGTAGAAGAAAACAACTTGCGTAGCCACTTATCTTTGGTTTTCGAACTCGTTGCATTATGTAAATTGTAGTTCTAGAGCACTAACTTTGCTTTTTGCTCTCTGATTTACGATCAAAATGTACATGTCCTCAACTGTGACGGGTGCACATTACTTATCCTAGTATGTAAGATTTGAAAACAAATTTAAAGTTCTTATACGAAGGTAGCAGTTTAATAAAGCTATTACAAAAAAAAACCTATCTAAAATGTCGTGGGAACACTTGTTCTATCCTCCAATGCAGATTTTCCGACCTTGTAATGACGGGCCTTTAATTTTGGAAGGGATTTATGTTGATGTCACTGAGGGCTTGGTATCGATCACCGGAAAGCTCGCTGACCTTAGCCACCTTCCAGTCACTTACAAATGGGACAAAATCTTCATAATATCGTCAGATGCGGAAGGCTTGACGGGGACCCATATCAAGTGTTGCTGGGAATCTAGTGTTTCAGGGCCACTTCTAATTTCGCATCTGGCCTTATTTCACCCATTTTTTTCTCATTCCGACAAACTTTTGGTTTATCTCGTCCTTGATGCCACCCGTGCTAAAAGCTGAATTTCAGTCGTAATAGCATGATGTCACCATAAAGTGATTAGGTCCATGTGATGATGCTTCTGAGCATTGGAACTCCGCCCTATATTAAGGTTTAATGCATAAATATGAAAAAAAAAATTGTTAACTTTTTTCAACGCGAATGTATCTTTTCGTTAACATTGAATTGAAAATATCTCAAACTCCATTCAATTTCAATTTAAGAAATCAATACGAAAGCATGATTGTAAAATACTCTTAAAATAGCAATGTGAAACAAAGATATATTCCGAAAATACAGTTATTGAATATTAATTTTGCATATATTTGATTTATAAATAAACCCTGTCTTTGCTATGGATACATTTTATTTTAATTAAAATTAAAATTAATTAAAAGCGCTTGCAAACCTGCTACGTCTAAGAAGATGATTAATCTAAAAGTACCAGCTGCTGGTATACAATATAAGAAATACATTATACTTAATCTAATTCTGGAAAGCTATAGTTTGCCACTACTATTGCCTTAGCTATTTAAAATCAATTTTTAACAAACACAAAAAAAACTTCAAATTTTAGTTTCATGATATCAATTTGTTTTTTCAAAGACTTAAATCGCTTTGATAAAAAAAATAAGGCAATGATTAGTAGATAAAAATCAGTGACTACGCTAATCCAATGTATCGTTGAGAAAGATTTTTTCATCTGGTTTTTTTTTCAAAACTACATATTTGAAACGTAAACAGAAATACACAAAATCACACCAGTGGAAGACAGAGTGCATGATTATGAAAATGAAATTGCGAAATTGCTTTTATTAAAAGTAATCATAGAAATCAAACTCTATATAGGTATGATATTTATTGTATCGAATTCATATGTTTCTTATTTTCGTAGCTTGTCAGCAAAGCTTTGAGTGCTTAGCGTCAAAATTTTCGTTTGGCAAGTATGATTATCAAAATAGCGCCCAGTGAGGGTGATCTGAGCATTGAAAATTTGCATTCTAAATCAAGCATCTGAAATAAAGGGATGATATTCAGAGTAAAAGTATCTTTTTTATTGAAGGAACTACGGCGATGATGATGTACAACTTCGTCAATTAAATCACAGAGTAATTAAACATATGACTTGCTTCTTTAGACAAAAACCTAGACAGACGGGCATAAAAATTGCTAATTTCCTAATAATCATTTCTGTTGCTAATTTAATAACATCAAAGTTGCTTACGCACGGCCCTTATGTAAATGATGAAGGATGTGTTTTCCTGTCTGTGAATCGTATTTGAAAAATGGTAAAATTGAAAGTGTTTAACGTCTATTTTGCCACTTTTTTGTCCTAATATATGGAGTTGGGGAAAAAGTTTACAAAACCCACGTTTAAATTCCTTAAATATTTTGAATCGATCATCTCAAAAAGATGTCTTCTTTGAATGTGCAGTTCGAGAAAATCTGTGCAGTTCGAGATCATGTACGATTAAATACCATTTAGTGGTAATTTATTAAAATTATCATAAGACGCACAGCACTTAAATGACCACTTATGACAAATGATCATTACGACTGTGCTGTTTGTCTACCAGATAAATGAGTCAAACAAATAATTAAATTTTTATTCACATTAATAAAGCTATCAGCTAATATCAGGAATTCATTTTATTTGTCGAGGGTTCATATGAATAGAAAAAAATTATTTTTACATATAGACTGCATTTGAAAACCCATCAATATTCGAATGAATTACAAAGTGGAACATTCTTCCTGGTAACAATATACGAGTATATCTTTCGAAAGTCATTGAAATACACTTCCATTCACACCTTTCTATCATGAATTAAATCATAGTCCAACAAAAAATCGAAATCAGCAATTATCGAAAAACAGCTTCTGTATCGAATAGTTCAATATAATCAAAATTACAGATACACTTCGTGAATGAATTCTTTCGCTCGCATGAATAGATACAGTGTTTTTTGTTTCGAGTTTAACTCAACTCTTCGTAGATTGATGTAAGACAGCGGGATGCTTTTCGTTCCCTCGCATGGGAAAAATATAATGCCAAAATAGTTTTTGCTTATGGCTCGTCGTAGACCACTTTGGACTGGTAAAACATCGCTATTGCCTCTAGTCAAACGCCTAGCATGTGATTGTAGAGGATAGTGGAAAATAGTGAACAAATGTAATTAATAAGTTGATACCAAATTCTTAATTGTTAATTTTTAATTTGTCTTTTTTATAATATAACTAGAATATTTCGTAATGAATGCTTTGATGATACTGTAAAATATGGGCTCGAATAGCAGAATATTTCATCATTGAAGGAATGAACGGTGATTTATAAATTTGATGGACATCAAGTGTGTTACAGGCATAGTGTACTATTTACTACAAATCCCATTCTACTTGCTGAAAAACATTGCACATGCAAAACATTTTTCATTTCCTTTAGTAAACAAGTCCATGGCATGTTTGCCCTATCCATTTTCGCATTCAATATAATCCACTTTTGCTCTGAGAAATGCATTAAGTACCACGAACAAGTACCATCCACTTCGACAGGCTTGATATCTCATCCTCGATTCGCCCCTGCCCATTGTTCCGCTCCGCGGGTATTTTGCGGTACAATCGAAAATTCTGTGTTCTAGGTTCGCGCTTTAATACCGACTCGCCGATGCAATTGCTACCATTACTCCTCAGGTAGTCCTTGGATCATCTGGATCGGATTTACCGCTAAATGGCATCGAACGTTTGCGGCTCTTTTTAAGTTGAGTGCCCGTGGGACTACTGCCGAAGTTGTGCATTTCTCTGTGCCTGTTCAGCCATACAGTGTACACATGTAACATTATCATAATGTTTAATGGATTTTTCATTGGACTTCCAACGGTGACATAAAAAAAAGAGCAAATCCATGCTGTGGTTTGTTTCAACGAACTACACTAAGCTGATGTGATTAGAGCAGATTGCAAGGTTTTGGAACCCGAAGAGTTTTCCATGATGAAACTTTTAAGTGTGAAAATCTTAATAAAATTTGTAAATAATTATGTTGATGGCAAATATCTTTTGAGTGGAATGAAATGGAATGCCGTTTAATAACATTTCTAAGAAAAAGACAGTGCGGTATGTAGTAATATAATGAAACATTAAGGCTTAAATAGTTCAAATATAGGTTCGCGACCGTTAATCAGAACGGCTGACATAATATATAAAGGTCTCAATTACTCAAGCTAACGTTTTCAACACCCGAAAGGAATCAGTTTTTAATGATTGGTTTCAAATTTCCGGAGACCATATGCTCGGCACACTTCATCAGTTGTCCGATAAATTCATTTCTTCATCTGTACTATTACCATTGTCGTAGATCGGCATCATAAAATTGTATCACCAGATTGAATTAATAAAAGAAAACTAACAATATGAAAGAAATCAGAAACGGAATAGCACATGCCATGCTGCCGCGGAATCGAGTGAGGGGTGCAATGCGAAAAAATCAAAACCGTCACTAAACGTTCGTTGCATTGACATTGGCCGTAATGCAGTCACGAGTTGACAAATTACTGCAATTTAGAGTTTGTACCTTACCGCCTCTCATTATGCACGGAATATGCTGTCATTACATAGCATACAGCGATTTAAGCTTAATCTCATGCAGCAAATCTATGCGAGTGGAGGAATTTATTGTAATCTTGGACTTGAATCATGAATGAGGTGTTGTTTAATATTTATTTTCCAGGTGCTATGCATCGCTTCGAAGTGACAAATGTAATTTAATCGTACAAATGCTAAAAGCATTCTAAAATATTTGTAGCTGAAAGCTTATGATGTTGATAAGAATCTAAATCGTATTTTGTCTTTTGCTGAAAACCATTAATTTGTTTGCGATAGGAATGTATTATGAGACTTAGTTTTTAAAATCTGTATTTTCAAAATCTAGCAACATAAATGTAAGTCTACCACATTGCTTTGTTACATGCTCATATTCATCCATAAACGCAGTGATTGCCAGTATCTGAAAAAAAACCTTGGTAAACACACCTCACGACAATGAAATGGGAGCAATATAATTATTTTGCCTCTATTTTTTTCAAAAGGATGTCTAGATATGATGCTCTATGAAATACAATAAATAGTTTGATAAAATACTCCACTGAGCCTTGATGAATTCGAAGAAATTAGCAGCAATAGCATTAGGTCGTAGCAAGATTTAAAACATGTCAAGTAGAATTATTAAAAACTAAGATGGAGAAAACAGAGCTTTGACCACATATTGCTGAATTCGCGCGATGCTTAAGCTGTTTTACCTTTTGCTATGTTATATCCGTTCCCTAGCCCAGTTTTGTAAAATATCAAGCGCCTGTAAGATCTCAAACTTACAAGAAAAAGCATCCCCTAATATTTTTGTTTTAGGTTTTTACTGAAGTCCTAGCTTCTACTCGTGCTTTATTTGACAGAACCTTTTTTGGCAGGTAATTTCTAGCAGGTTGTTTCGAATTGTCAGCTACGGTAGCTATATTTTAGGTTATTTTTGTCTGAATCTCGAAACTGGGACATCACTTTTGATACTTCTTCTTTTGCAAGTTTTTCTCACCTTTTTTCTACTTTCCTGCGTTTCAGCAAAGTTTCTGTCAACTTTACCCAACAAATTTGTACCCCAAAAGTTTAATTGATTTAGGAAACATGGTTTAATTGATTTTGAGTCCAATCATTAATTTTGATTATACCTTATTGAATGATTATGTCCCTTGATTTACCTGAAAATTATTTACTAAGATCTTTAATGCTGTTACCGAACGAAGAATAGCAAAATTTTAGAAACTTTTGAATGTTTAGTTTTTATATGTTAAACTAGAACAAATGCATAGGCATGCACAGGGCTTTTAATTAGAAGCCGAATTATTCAAAGTTGTAAAACGAAACTGTTTTATTTCGTAGACGCGGAGAATATCGAATCCACGAAATGTGTTTTAAGAGTTAAACATAATAATTGGTGTCAGAAGTGGGATTTTTTCGCATTTGCAATTTGGAAAAGTGATTTTTAGTGAAATTGCGGACAATATCTTTCTATACTACGTGAAAATGCGTAGTCCGATCACTAAATAAAAAATGAAAAGTGCCGTACAGTGATTTTGTGAAAAATTGTGTGGACTTAAGTGAAGAACAATGTCAAACTAAGTGAGTGAATTGAAATTGGCAGAGTTGAAAGTACGAGGGTTGATCGAAAAGTAGTGATAATCGGCTATTTCCAGTTCGCATAAAATTGGGGAACAAATTTTTTTTACTACCTAAGTAAAAAAAGTACTACCCAGTAAAAAAAAATACATAAATAGGCTGCAATTCTAGAGAGGTACTTTTATTTGAATACGAATAGTCGACGAGAGAACATCAAAATGGAGAAAAACGAAATTAGAGTTGTGAATAAGTACCTGTGTTTGAAAAAAATATATACCAAAGCCATAGACAGCGACTTAGTGGAAACTTTAGGGGACTCTGCTATTCCACCCTTGCACGCTGGGCCAAGGAGTTTGAGGTGGGAAGATCATCCACTGTAGATGAGTACCACGAAGGACGTCCATCCACGTCTCTCCCTGAAGACAACGTGAAAAAAGTCGAAGATGTCGTGTTGGTAGATCAAAGGGCGACCATAAGGCATACAACTGAGGTCACAAGGATTTCGTATAGCAGTGTTCAAAGAATCGTTGCCAAAGTATTCCATCTCAAAAAGGTCTCTGCGCGTTGGATGGCGAAAAAAAAGAAACGAGTCAACATTTCGAGGGTGAATATCGCCAAGTTCCAGGCAGAACTGGAGAAATTTTTGACACGTTTCGTAGCCATGGACGATTTTGATCCAGCTTCCAAACAGCAATAGATGAACTGGGAGCGGCCCTCTTCACAGATGCCGACGAAATTCAAGGCGTCGAGCTCGGCAGGGATGGTTTCGTTTCAGTTTTATTGGACGCTAAAGGAATTATTGTTATATTTGGGAAAACGAAGCCACTATATCAGGCTCTTACTACGCAGACCAAATAAGAAGATTGCGGGAGGTTATTGAGCAGGAGTGCTGTTTCATCAAAACAATGCAACAGTTCACATGGCTGCAGTCGCGATGGCTGCAATTCAAGAAACAGGATTCGAACTGCCTTATTCGCCAGATCTAGCTCCCAGTGACTTCTACCTCTTCCCTCAGCTCCAGGAACACCTTCGGGGAAAGAAATTTAAAGATGATAGCGAAGTGATGGCCGCTATTGGTGGGTTTTGTGAGAGTAAAGTAAAAAAAAATGTAAGGGTATCCTGGGTTTGGAATAAATATGAACTAAATGTATTAACTTGTGAAGAGACTATGTTGAAAAATAAATATTCTTTTTAAGTTTAATCATCTTGGTTTATAGTGATTATCATTACTTTTGGATTAGCCTTCGTATAGTGCTGAAAACGAGATGTTTCGACGACTGGGAACAAGACGGCTTTACTGTGAGGTCTCAGGGAGGTTTTCAGCGTGGAAGGTAACGATCTGGAAACGTTTGAATTCTCGGACGAAGAAACCAGCCAAAAACCTGTCCAGGAAGAGCAAAGAAACGAAGAGAAATATCAAATTATGGATATTGGTCAAAAATTTGAAAAGCAGGCTGAAGGCAGTAAACAGTAAGCCAAAAACTTGAACCAAAAAGCTGCAGACACCAAGGAGCGGCTTGAACAAAAACTTGATAAACAAACCCTCGCAATTAAGAAACAGATGGAAGAACAGGCGAAAAAAGCAAGCAGCAGCTGGTGGAAAGCAAACAACAGTTCCAGCAGAAATTAGAGTTGCAAGTTTCAGAAGTAGAGCAGCAGCTAGATACACAACCTATTGAAGTGAATCAGCAGTTCGATAAATAAGGGTGAAAACTGGTAGTACTGGAGGAAGAAATCGATTTGCTCAAATCAGATGATAAGTGCATCAAAACCATTGGAACTGCTCCAGCTTTATCAAGCGGTAGTAAAATGCTCATAGCACCAATTTTCGATGGATAAACATCTTGGACCATGTACAAAAAGCAGTTTGAGGCGGTTGCAGAATATAACCATTGAAGCGATTGAGAAAGTGCGACCATACTAATGGTGTCATTGAGAGGATCCGCGGCGGAAGTCCTGCAAACCGTTCCGGTGGACAATCACTGGCGAGTGCTTTGTATATGCGATACGGCAGGGACCACTTAAAAGAATTTCATCGCTTGATTCTCAGGACACGCGCACAGAATCTTGCAGAGAACTTATAGCAGCTGACTCAGAAAAAATCGAGTGGCTAACACTTCTGGCCTACTCTGCTTCAAATCCAGAACGTCGGGACGAGACAGCAAAATATGCTTTCATCCAGGCAGTAAGAGATAAAGAACTAAAGCGAACACTGAAGGATACTTTGGCCTGCGCTCTTACCTGCAAATCGGTAAAGCTGACATCACGCAGTAATGTTAAAGTCCGTGAAGTACACGAGGAGTTTGTGTGTCCTCAACATGCGGAACTTCACAATGTTGGAACTGTGGAGAAAAAAGACACTTGAGGCGAGATTACCGAAAGAAATGGAAGCCAAGGTTTTGCGAAGTGTGTGCAATCAGAAGGTGGCAAAAAGACGAGCTAACGTAGCTGTCTTTTCTTCGGAGGAGGCGGGAAACCAATGAGAGTCAACGTCATGGGTCTGAGGTTTGCTCGTGAAATTGTTGACTCCAGAACCATCAAAACAGTCTCTAGGCTCTATCGACACGAGAACGACTTGAATCTGCAAGGAAAATTAGAAAGAAAGCTTTGCAATATTCCCATAGATACCGCAGCTACGAAGTCGATTCTGCGAACGGACATGGTCGAAGCATGGAGACCTGAAAACCAACAGGCAAATCTGACCTATTTCACGGATAAATGACTCGTCAAATACAGCTCGGCGGTTTGGTGTTCCAGTATCAGTTCCTGGTAGCAGATATAACCGACGAGTGTATACTTGGGATGTACTTCCTAGGGCCTCAATGTTTCACCCTGGAGCTAGGAAAAAGGGCTATCAATTCGGAAAACGTGAAAATACTGTTGGTAAGCAACAACAAGGGGAACATCCAGCTGAGAATCGTTGTCTGCCGAAACACAAAAGTACTAAAGTCGTCGGAAACCATCGTAAAGACCACATTTGATGGTGATCCTGATGGCCACTAATTCTTCATAATTGATCAAGTGCTAGTTTTCTTATTAAAGAATGACTAGTATTTGTTAGACTTTTAGAACGATGGTGGTATATATTGGTAAAATAGAAAATCTAAAGTCTCTACTTTGTTTGATCTTTTATTTAAAAGAGTTTGATGATTAAAAAGCTTTTATTTATTTTTTATTTATTTATTTATTTCAAGTTGAGTTTTCAGGATGGTAATGCAGAGACTGAGATAATGTAAGGCAAAAAGATGATTAAGCAAGACAAATTTATGTAGAAATTGATTAGGAAAGAAAAGAAAACTGATAAAAAAATATGTGTAACCCAATTCAAAGGATAACTGGATATATTCAGTTTTGTCCGCACCAGCCGGTCAGACAGGTGACCCATAATGCAAACTTAGCTCACTTGTGAATTTACGGAATTACACTAATTTGTAGCTAAATAAAAAGGGCTTGCTTAGTAATTTTGTATTGAATTTCTTTACACTACTCACGTTTTATTAAGTCATCTAAAAATGTAATGTCAAATATCATAATAGAATCGAACATTAATAAATTCTACTTCGAAACGTTAAGTCATATTTCTTTTAATTTTTGAACATACTTGCGTAAGATGATGTTAACTGGCGCCCGAGCAGGGACATGATGTGTTAAACAAGTAACGTTAATATACTCAGTGATAACGTTAGCTCGTTCGCAAATCTGAAAACGTATCGCTAAAAGGGATGAATTGCTGCATTCAGAGAAATCTGTAAACTGCCTGAATGAATGAAGGAATTGCAAATATTCGACAGGAATCCAGTTGGCAGTGTCAAAAATATCCTTTAGGACTTGGAAATTGTCCGCTTGAAGCCAATCTATAGAGCAATAATCCGTAGTAGCCTCTGATATCTTATAACATATTCAACGGCAGTTTATGTTGTACGCTTTCCCTGCATCACGCAGACAAAAGGGACTTACATACATTAAAACATCAGTTAAATCTATTGCATCACGGTATCATGAACCTGGATGAGCTCTACGTGCTTATGAGCCACCAGTTATCATTAATCGTCAATAAAATCAGAGCTGAAGACTATTCTTCTAAAACTGTTGCAGTTCTAATTGAGACTTGTAGAAACAGGGCTCTTGATGCATTTATACGAGGTATGAATGATGACATATCGAAGATATTAATGACTTAGACACCCAAAATTCTTGCAGATACCTATACAACATGCATTGAAATCCAAATCTTAGCATTCGCAATACAGCAATACATAACCAAATTTGAACAATTCTGTCACAGCGTCCTGAAATTAGTTTTTCTTCCAGAATATTACTAAGCTAAATCCACAGGCCCAACTGAGGCTACCACCACGTCCTTTACCAAGGAATCTATCGTTGAACCAAAGGAATGAAGCATACCAACTTCAAATTCAACATCGCCCACAACCACCCAATGAAAGCCGACCCTTTTTTCAGACGAAAATGGTTAACTATATGAACCGATCGAGGGTGAACCATCGGTTAAAAGGATCCAGCATATTGATTACTTCCCAAATAAACAGCAACGCATAAATATAATGAAAGTAGATGAAAACACCACTAAGGAGGAACCGACAAATGAGGGAATACGCAGCAGCCGACGAAACCGAAACCGAAATGGTACATTTAGATTAGACTGAAGATTTGGCAATGGAAGCAAAATTTTATGAAATATGCCTGTCTAGCACTCCATACATAGAATATTGGACTAGTTACGATTCGATTCTCCAATTTCTCATGGATAACGGACCGAACAAGAACTTTCTGAGACCAGAATTGGCTGAAACTAAATAACCAACAAAAAGAACCTTGGCCGGCGATACATGTAAACGCCTGAGTTTAGACCGTTTTTCAGAGGTTTATTTAAAATAGAAGGAATAAATGAATCGTTTTGAAAGTGCGCTTGCTTATTCACTACATATTAAAATATAAGAATCTGATTTTATTTAATTTTTTTCTTCAAAATAGTAACCAATCGTAGTAACCGTAGTAACCAATCTCCTGACGCTGTAGTAACCAATCTCCTGAGACCCTCGCGGCGAAAGGCATCAATCGGCGGGATATTTAGCATCAGTTACAGCAATTTGAAATAAAAAAAATGGGGTGAAGTGTGTTTACTAAATATGTATCTTCTAATTGAACCAAGAAAAAAAAACAAAAAGTACAAAAATAGAGAAAACGTGTGCCAAGTTTCATACGAAACGGTTGAGAGCCTTTTGAGTTATCTTGCCCGTCAATCTAAAAAAAACAGTCGTTTCGAGAAAAACGCGTAGTTTTGACACACAAAAACTCTATGATTACAGTGGCTTACCGACTAATCAGCGATTCAAAGCCCATACAGAAGTCCTCCAATACGTTTATTTTTTAGATGTTAATTTAACTATTAATGCAAAAAAAAAGAAACTCGAATTTTTGAAAATGTTACATGTATCGCCGGCCTTAAGGCAGTATTTTGGTCTCGAGGCTTGATTTTGAGGCGATTTACGGACGCAATAAAAAAAAACCATAAACATTTTCAATATCTATTTTTTATCAGTTTTTATTAATATTTGAAAAGTATAAAAATGTATTGAAAAAGTTAAAAAAAAAATCAAAATTGATGTAGATACAGGCTGGCGAAGTGAAGACTCAAAAAAAAACTTGTCTGATGTTTGACACGATCCCAACCTTCCTAATAGTCTGAAGCATAAATTGTTGGTGAGTTCTGTAAAAAAAAGAATGTCAAATTAGTCTGACGTAGGCGATTTGAAAAAAACTTTTTTTTTCGCAAAATGGCGAAAAATCATGTCAACCGTATCGAAAAAAGTAGTTTCGAGAAAAACGCGTTTAAAACTTGGAGTCTCGTTTCGGGCAGTCTGAGACGTTTAATGGTAAGCTATACTTAGATTTTTTTAATCAGTTATGTAATGTTCCTCCTTCAACTTCTAAAGCGAGATTTTCGGGAGCTCTTTCAGCCATACGAGCAGTTCGAACTTTTTTAGAAGCTTGAGAAGCACGTATCTCGGAACGGTTAGTTCGTTGTTGATCGCGTTCGTTGGTTTAGTTGGCGAGTCACAAAAATAACTGTAACTTCAAAAATAATGCGAATTTCCGAAAATCCATTTAAAAGCTTATTCTTAAAGGTTTACATTTTGAAAATATGCAAACAAAAGAATCGATTTGATCAAATTTCTAGACCAGAATACCCCCTTAAAATACAATTGACGGGAGAAGAAATCAAAGTAAAGGATAAAATCAGGTGCAGGTTTCATCAGCGTCGGCCTAACTCTAATATTTGGTGATAAGACATATAAAAATATTTTTAGCTCATGTAGTAAATGGCAGAAAATTAAAATTTGGTAATTTCTTTGGTTTTATAATATAACAATATATTCTTATTGCCATCCGATATCAACAACCTAATCACTTGTCAACCATCCTCATATCGGAATAGTCGCAAAATGCTCTAGAAGTCTGCTTGACACGCAAGTGAATAAAACAAGACGAAGGAATTCCCCTTGGTCATCAGACTATCATTCCAAATATTTTTCTTAGGAAAATCAAGCAATTAATGGAACATCTAAATCAAGTAATTACTAACAACTATTTTTCCGGCCACTACCTTGCTGCTAATTACTCTTGCGAACGCCAATGTCACTTCCAAATGCAGAAGGCTTTTGACTGCTCTACATCTGACATGATCTATTTGCACCAGGACAAATGATAGTATAGGAAAGCCAAGCTAATTTTAGACAAAGATTTCACCTTTGATGGAAAATTGACCAGCTCCAGGCAGCCGAACAATTAACATTATGGCTAAATCGTTTATCGACAAGCCACAATTAAAATAGCTTCGATTTACATGCTGTAGTAACTTTAATTGTTTTAGACCGAAATCGAAAACGATAGCTGAGCCGAAGCCACACAAGTAGTGGCCTGAGTCTACTAGTAGAGACACCAGCAAACAATTTGCACGCGACTTTAAAATGTTCCTTACATTGCTTCAGTGCATGAAATTTTTAATTGATTCTTGCAGCCTTCATTCTGCATATGGCCAGTAAACTCGTTCATAGTTTTTCACTGCGTACCAGCATCAATTCTTATCCTTTGAAACCGGCAAAACAGACTAGACTCATCTACTTTTACAGATGTTTACGTCCACTTCATCCACCATCCTGGACACCAGCTCGACTCCTGGTCCCAATCGAAATTCCGCAATATAGCTCGTGCCATCACTCATCCGACCATATTAAGCCTTTTTCATGCCATAATTAGCAAAATATTTGAAGGGCTGCGGCAACAAAAAAAACTCTGAGTCACAAGTGCAACATTCGATCTATAAATTATCGTAAAAATGTTTTTGCTCATTAAATCAACACCTGAATGATCGCAACGATCATCATCGTCTCGATGGTCGTGTATTCATGCGACAGTCACATCATTCGCCATACGGGTCGAGAGTGGCTCAGAGCAAGGTGATTCGAGTCAACCAGGCGCTCCTTCAGTTCTTTTAGGATGTAGTGTCTTTTTAAGACGATGCGATGTCTCCCGCGCACTTCCCGTTTCGATAGCAATCGCCAAGCATGTTGCAGTTCGTAGCCATGTTAATAAAAAGATATGTAAAGTTGTGCAGGTTCTCCCAATTTGACGAAACAATTCCGAAACGTTGACAAAGACAAACGGGCGTATTGCAAATAGCTCCAGTTCACATCTTGTCGAAGGATGTTATTGATGCGAACGGGCTGCCATGCACGTTCGGTTTGAGAACGATTTCGATGGTTCATTGTTTAGTAAAACCGTATGGGCTTCGAAACTTTTATTTGGATGTACTAATCACTATCCAGATACATGAATATTTATTCCATGATCTGAGGAGATTTGGAGACTTTTTAATACATTTTGCACCGCAGACTATCCAAAACTGACAACTCTAATCATATCACACCAGCAACACTAACCAATGTGGTTTTGTCCATGAATTTGTTTTACGCAAAATGAAAAACTCTCGATTACACCAAATATTTATGTATCTCGGTATCTTGAAGACTTCTTCCCAGATACGTCTCAACAAATGCTCGCCGAGACACAACAGCAAATCGATTCCTACAAATTTGGAATGCGACCTTAAAGAGGCCGCGCGCGCTTGCATCCCGCGCTTTTGTCGCAGCAACAATGGAACATTTGTCTTCCGGAGGACAGGGTGACAATGACCGAGCGAATACGCAATCGATGCCAATAAGACTCGAGCGAATCCCAAACAGTCCGCTTATCGCAGTGCATGTTCCTTTCGAGCTTAGTGAGCTAAAAATTCCCGGGACAATTCTTTTGATGGAATTCCTTTGGATACTTCACCGTCCACGGACTAATGTTGATGTCGTTGCTACCGCTAGCAGTAGTTTGACTGTTTCTTTGCTGCTTTTCGTAAAAATGTTACTATTTTCCAGCGTGGCTACTACTGCTGCTGCTCCAATATCTGCGTATTTCGGTAGAACATACTTTCGAGATACTCGAGAAGGTTTTTATATTCCCAGGCTCTTTTCCGTTCCCGGCGTAGTGGAAACGGAAACCTCTCATGCTCTCGCATCGGCCTAGCACAAAAGAACATACTTGACTCTGTCGCGAGGTTGAAAAATCCTGCCCGAAATTGTTTACATTGTACCACAGGTCTTCGATCTCTGGACGTTCGTTGGGTTCCTGCGAACAAACTACTATCGCTGGACAGACGATGACTGCTCAGCTGCTGGTCAATGCTTGGAAGAATTTCAAAAAACTTTTTATTATGTGCCTTCATTCCAATAATATTCATTCGGAAATATTTGTCGCATGTGTGCTACTGGATTTCTCGTCCAACCGAAAAAATTCGCGAATCGATCCGACTCGATCGGTGGACTATCAAAGTGGAGCATCTGTGTCGCGAATGATTTATGGCTGCATTTTCGAATTTTTTTTTTGGCGAACTGCAAGCCAACTGTTCGCGACATGGAACACAGAGAAATTTATTCATCCCTACTAGATGGAGACGTACTTGGACAAATGGCAATCTTTGCATATATTATCAAATGCGGCGAGAGGACGTCTTCCGTAGTTGCGGTGCTTTCATTCTCGAAATCTCGAAAACTCACTTAATCTGCCGCGAAACAATGCATTCGTCGAAATGCAGAAAGAAGTTTCATTATTCGACAAGTGTATCACTTTTAAGCACAATACACTTGTTTTCCTCTTCCCTGTTACGCGTATAGCGTACAGCGTGTGGATATAGGGAAAAATTTAAAAGAGGTCCTTCAGCCGCTTGCACCACATCATGAAGTGAAGTTTCTTGGCTGAATGGAAACCAAGTACTTTTTCCGGCATCGTCCTAGAAACGAGGAGAAGCGCTCGAGCGATGCATTCAGCGTTGGCACGAGATGGAAGTGCACAATTGTTCGTATACAAGACAGCCTTGGTGGTTACCTAGATTTTTAATCGTAGTGTTCTAATACGATTTTATTTGATAATGTTCTCATGAGGCGTTAAGTACATTCAACTAAATATATCAAGTGGCAATACAGGCTGCAAGCGATATTCTGGCGTTTTCAGTGGTGCAAGAGTCTGTTGCGGAATATCATTGCGGTAATTGCTTTTTTTCATTTAATGTGCTCTTAATGCTGAGATTCAAGGTGTTTATTGGTAGAACTGTGCGCCGGCTTGAGAATATGTAAGTATTTCATTTTGAAGTGGACTGAAAAATAAGTTTTAGGTAGATTTCATTTTATATTTTTCGACTTGACAACATTAGACAATTTTTAAATAAACGCATAAGGATATGCGTAACGAAGACAAACTTAGCTTCAAGTGCAGCCTCAAACTGGTGCTGATAACCTAATAGTTGAAAATAATAACTGCAGTAATTCGTGTCTCTGTATGTTTGCTTTGAGAAATCAAATTCTACTAATGTTCAAGGCTGATTCAGAAGCTCAATTGTGGTCGCCTTTTGAAGTAAAAAGTAAATTAAGAAAAGTAAAGTGTTTTACACAGAAATCAGTAACAATTTTGCTTTTTACTTGACTTGGTTTAATGCTGACGAATATAAAAATTTGATTTCGATTTGAATGACTAGAAATTTATTGAAATTTTAATTATGATGGTAAATCTACAAACAATATGCTTGAAAATTAGTAACACAATCAATTATACTAACAGAGCAGCTATAAAGTAAGGTCGGCCAATATAGAAAATTTAAGGCAGTCACCCCAAGTGATATTTTCAAAGAATCAATTTTTCTTGCATAAATTGATTCCTAATCATGCGTAGAATATGCAGCAAAGTTATTATCCAATATTCAAAGTCGCTCAAAAGTTGCTGCAGTTATAAGACCAGTTGTTTGGAGCGCTCGGTGAGGTGGGGCATCGGGCCTATTGTAACGTTTCGGTTTGTTGCCGAAAGTAGCTTAATTTCCCAAATTTACTTTCAAATCGTTAAATAATAATTCGCATGATACACACTGAAAAAAATCCACATAGCGCCCAGAGCCATGTAACATAGCGCATTATTTATGGTCCCACACGCAATGTACATAGTACTCTGAGCCATGCAATATGGCTCCCAGCGCCATAATGTCAGAATCTACATAGCGCGTGGTCCCATGTAACATGGCGCAGGATTTATGGTCCCACACGCTATGTACTTAGTACCCTGAGCCATGCAGTATTGCTCCCAGCGCCATAATTACATGGCGCAGAAATTATAGCCCCACACGCCATATTATATAGTGCCATGAGCCATGTAATATGGTTCAAGGCACTACAATTATAACTCGCAGCCATACTGTGTGAGGAAATGTATAAATGACAGCAAGCTTCTTGAGTATAAGAGAGGGCATGGGCTTCGATGTCATTTATCCCTCGGGAATTCCGTCGATAGAATTCCATTACCTAACATCATCTGCTCTACCTCCAGGTGCTCAGAACTGAGAAGGCTCGTGGCCTTTTGTTGGATGCGAACTGGATCATCTTTAGATGCACTGAAAAAAGACGCCATAATTTATAGACTTCTGGCGCCATGTACATAGTCGATTTCGGTCGATTTGTGATAAAATATAGCGCCACACGCCATAGTACATAGGAGCAGACGTTATGCTTATAGCCCTCCACGCCATGTACTATAGTCCTCCGCGCCATATAGTATAGTCCTCCACGCCATACAGTATAGTCCTCCACGCCATACAGTATAGTCCTCCACGCCATGTAATATAGTCCGTCACGCCATGTACATGGCGTGGAGGACTATAGTACATGGCGTGTAGACCTATGTACTTTCCGCCATGTATTATGGCGTGTGGCGCTATATTTTATCACAATCCCTAAATCGACTATGTACATGGCGCCAGAAGTCTATAAATTATGGCGTCTGGCGCCATGTGTTTTCTCAGTGCATAACTCCTTATTCTACTTACTTAAGAACGTACAATATATATAGGGATTCCAATCCCGAACTGGGGATCCCGGGATTTGAAATTCAAAATACAACACAACAAAATAAGTCAAGTTTCTAGTAAAAAGATTATATAATTTGCCATCATTTCAAAACTACAACAATAAGTAAGCTCAAAACTGTATAAAAATTGCATTATTACTAATTTATATTATTGATGCAAATAAAAACAATAATTTTAATTATCCAAAAAGTTGACAGTATGAAGACAGATATTAAAAATTACATCTATTACAAATTACAACAAAAAATCACTACCAAAAACCACAACAACAAAACACAACTCTTAGAATTGAGATACATAATAAAGTAACATATAAAAAATTCGGCCAAAGTTCATTGGGTTTTTCGGAAGTAACATTGAAGCAATAGTAAAGCATCTAAAGTATCGTCTCCAAGCCTGCTTCTAAATTTATTCCCGATTTTGGACGCCGCGGAAACGGTCGAGAAATATTGGTACGCCTGCTCCAAACTATGCAAGTGCCACCACTTTCGAAAAGATTCATTTCTTTTGCAATGGTTTTAATTAGATTAGTTTCTTGCGACATTTCATGATTGATTATTTTCATACTTTTGCAGCTCTTCTTGTAGCGTTAATTGACGACTACCTTGTTCTGATCAATATGGGTATCTACTGGGTTCTCTGCATTTGGCTACCAAGCATAGGGTTCAGCATCTAGATCATTGAAGTATTTTTTTTTTTAATATTTGCGTTGCTTGGTTTCAAAAATAGAGATTTCGTTTCACTTGATAAATTTTCACTGGTACAATGTTGATTCTGGAGATAGCTTAGCATACCAGATAGCTCGGTACACTGACGCTCTTTTATTCGGTCCAATATTGCAATTTTCATAGCATTCAGAAGAATAGACCGTTTTTCTCCTAACAGCCTAAATACAAATCTTGATGAAGTATTAGCAGTGCATAAATTTGCAAATCTGCGACTAAAGGCCGTCACAGCCAATTTTACAGGGAGTAAAACTTCAATAATTTTCTGAATCGAATCAAACTCTATTGCTTCTAATTGCTCTGAATATTGCAGGCCTATTAATGTATACTATTTTTCAAAATGGGAAACTATTCGAGCATTGTCAAGAGACTATTTCATCTTGTTTTATAATCCATTTAAAGGAGACAGTTAAATGCCTTGCTCGGATCCGACATAGTTTTAAAGATCGTTATTATTTTTCGTTGGAGCGTTTTTAAAATATAAAACTACCTGACGAACTTTCTTTATGCATGCGCTGATGTCCTTCGTCTGATCTAGCGTGTCTTGCAGGCGACCGGTTTCAACGTAGTTAGCTGATTCAGGACCATCCAAATCTTCGTGGTCGTCATTCAGACTATCAGCTGCTTCATCAACTCTTTAATCTGGAATGGACCTCATATTATAGCGAACATCGCAAACTGCCAAGTGGATGCTATGCGCCAAACAAATATGTTGCTCTGTACCAACTAGTCTGCCTACTTTTCGCATTTCGTTTGACCCATCAGTTACGATGGTAACAATATCTTTTCCTAGAGAAACATTAAACTCATATCTAGGTAGTTTCCAGCTGTCATTGATATTCTTACTCGCACCAAGCTCCAGTAAGAATTTACTAAGTAGATGTTTATATTTATATAGCGCCTATTTGCAGTCAAGGTCCATTAATCAAACATCAAACTGAACCGTTCACCTGAGATACTAGCCTGTTATATCTTATTTTTTATTATTTTCTTTATCCTGCTTGCGTAGCCAACAACCTTTTTTTGATTGTTGTTAAGGATTTTGGTAAATCTGTGTATGCATTCGCTAGTATTAATTTCCTCAAATCATTCGATGTAACGAATGCACTAAATGCGAAACAGTCCATACTTATTTATTAACAAACCCCTTTGTATTCTCTTGTTAACTGTTACATCGGTTTGTTTTGCTCTATTCTTTACGCATTTTGATGTGAGCTAATTGTTTTCTCATAAATATGGATTCTATTTGCACTTTTCGAGTCTTGCTGTAACTTGATTGCCGATAATGCTTGACTCCCGGCCCCGAAATCCCAGCCAATTTCTGATCCCGAAAATCCCGGGATTAGAAATCATCAATCCCGGGATTTTCGGGACCAGAATTTGGCCGGGATCCCGGAATCCCGGGATTGGATTCGCTAAATATATATGACTTGTATATGACTTTTTGTATATGACTTTTTTAATGCTGATTCATTATGTTCTTGACTCTACAGATTGAAAGAATACTCTTTCAACATTAGATCTGGAAGAAACCATTTCTACTTTTGATAATAAAATATTTGACACCGTTGAAAGATATGTGCCTAAGGTCAAAAAAATAAAAAGTTGTTTGAGCCATGGCTTGATAGTGACATGGCATTAGGCATTTGTACAAACTTTATGAGTAGATTAGAGACAATATTGACGTTAGTCCTGCTACTCAAGAAGAATGTAATAAAGTTGCTAAGCAATTTTTAACAAAATCTAATGAGGCTTAGTACACTTACATTAAGACAGCCGGCGAAAATATACTCCACAGCCCGAAAAATCTTTAATTTTGTTAATGTGAAGCGAAAAACTACTGATTATCGTCAATGTTACTTGATAATACTTCTTCTTTTAATGAGATATGTGATTTATTATTTTTATTATTTTATTTATTAAAAATATTTTGGACCTCGACTGTAACAATGTCCAATTCTTGCGCAAGAGTGTAGAGCATATTTTCTACAATAGATCACTTGCATCTAGAGTTTTTCCAACCTATTGGAAACTTTTATATGTCACATCCATGTTCAAAAATGGTGATGGACGATGTAAAGGAAATTATATGGACATTACCATTTCATCTTCAATTCTGAACCTTTTTGAAAAGATTATCTATGACAAACTTTCCCCACTTGTTGACTCCTGAACAAGCAATAACATGGCTTTAGAAAAGGCTGCTCAACTAAAGCAAGTTTGCCAGTCCTTATTTATTTATTTATATAACAATCTATTTTAACAGGCTACTGTCCAGTTACGAAAATAGAAATAGTTTAAAAAACAATAAAAGATTAAAAAAACTAACGACTGATTGAAAATATTAAGTATATTGTACCGGGCTCAGTGAATTGGCTATGGTGATTTTTTGTTGGAGTCCTCAAGTAAAACAGTAGATTCAATTTAATACATATATTTTCAAGGAATTTCAGTTTTATTCTAACAAAGTTTTTCTATGAATTATAATCTTTTTAATAAGAGCAGAACCTCCAGCAATTTGACTATTATTTCAGTTCGGTAGAAAAATCTTCACTTCTTGTTTCAAGAAATCCTTAAAGATTAACTTGATGCCAAGAAGAGAAAATTGTACGCGCTACTTCGTTTGCAGTTTCAATGAGTTCCAAGTATGGATGCTCTGATGCCAGCAAACGAAGCGGTAAATGATGCTTCGCTTGAAATTCTGCCACTTTAGGCCAATGACAGACAGTTCGGTTTCACCGAAGCGTTTAACGCTTCGGTTTGGAGCTGAAATTTTCTGGAATGCATGTGATAAGGGAAGGAAAATCTGATAAGAAAACATACCTTTGAAGAATGGTTAGGATACAGTATTGGAAAATGAAACATTTGTGGGCACTTGGTTTCTAAAAGTAGGCAATTACAGATTTTCAAAGAAAATTAGTATTAGAATTACTTTGCCCAAAATTCATATGCATATATATACTTACATATATTTGTGTATACATATGTATACATATGTATGTATACACGACTACTTTTTTCACAAGCATCTATATGATAAAGCAATCCCACGACAACCCTTGTACGGGTCTAGGGGTTGAAGCTGGTAGAGAGCTTCATTACAATTTTTTAAATCATTATGGATACGAGTGTGGAGTGATTAGTTCCACGACTCACTTTACCCCTGATTTAAATCAGGTACCTAATCAGAGCTGGGTGAACTCAAAGCTTGGTGCGCGGACCTTCGTCCGGACCTAGATTCGAACCAGGGACCCCACACGCAAGAAGCCAGTGCTCTACCCACTAGGCTACTCAAGCTCTATATGATACTCCGACGTAATTTGTAACTGAACCGACTCGATAAACGCTTCTGAAAACCGCTGTGTATGTCAGCCGACGCGCCAAACCGAACTGTCTGTCATTGGCCTAACAATCCTTACATTCTACCGTGGAACGTATTCGTCCGGGAGTGGTGGCAATAACATCGCTGCTGTGTGCTGCATGATATTTCTTCTGTATTCGGTGTGGAGAAATAGTGATGGCTTTTGTGCTTGTGAGTTTGTGTGTGGATTTTTTGTTACTGAGATATTTGCGAAAGGCCATTTTTGGTAACCTATGACTGCGTATAAAAAGTAACGCAGCACTCGGATCGATGGGGACTTTTGACATTTTGTTCAGCACGCCAGTACCAAGGTTCACATCAAAATCCAATCCACATTTCTCCTAATTTATCCGAAGCACCATTAGTCCGGGGAAAGTTTGAAAATAGAGCTGGCCTAATACACTTTAAGTATGGTGGCAGTTTGGCCACTTTCGATCTGAAGAATGTTAGCATTAAATTTTCGGCTGTTAAATACCCAACTTGATGATTCGTTCTTGAGGACGAAATATAAAATGTTAAATATAAAAATCATTTAAAATTAGAAACAAAAATTACACTATGTAAAAGCAGAGGATACTTTGAAAATCGCGCTTTCTGGCAGTATCTATGCGCTAGAATTTTATGTTTTATTGTACGAAGGGCAACTAGAGATTCCAAATGAAACGGAGTTAGATTGAAAAAGCACAGAAAAAAAGAAGACTCGAACCATTCCAGAGAAAAAATTACGTAAGTGCAAAAAAGCTTTATTTTTTTCAAGAACTTCATCAAGTTGGTTTTGTTTTTAATGCCATTTTGAAGAGCGTTTGTATCCAAATTCTCTTTTCTTTACACATTTACTCATACGATAATTATGCGGAATGGTTTAAATGTATAATAAACTGCTAAAATCTGAAAATATAGTCTTTTTTAAATTTTTGTGATCAGCCACCTCCCCAAATTTGCAGAGTTTTAAGGCCGCTGGACAAATGGGATTGAACAAGCGATCGAATATTAAACGAGAATTGATTAAATGACTCCCGTTTGGCTTTCCAACTTAAAACCGAGTATAGTGCCATCACAATTATTTGAAATTATATTTGCTATTCTTTAAAACTATCATTCAACTCCCATTTTAACCGTCGAAACATGTATCTGGAAACTAACAAGCATCAATAATGAAATATTGTGCACTCTGATACTCTTAATAAACGTATCAATATTAATCGACGCACTCGATATCGAAATGACAAATTACAAATTACAAAACACTATTCAGAACGACACAAATTATTGCGTTATTGCTGAAACTTGAATCCCTTGGCACACGTATCCGTTCAGATTGCGCAACGCCACGTCGACGACATCTACATCGAACAACCTTTAGGAAACTTTGCTCTATTGTTCGTGTCCATACACCTCAATTTCGCCATGAATTTTCCCCTTCAGTACCGTTTTATTTTTCTCAATGTTATTGTCTCATTGCACACATTGTCGAATCGCGGAAAAGAAGAATAAGAAATTCTCGTCTTTATTTCGCTATTTTTTCAATCCAATGCTCGGCTGTCGTATTCTGAATTGAATTTCTTCAGCGAACGCAAGCAAGCTGAGTCGGGAGGTGTGGTAGCAGTTTTTTAAGATTTCCGGGGCTTCTTATGTTACATCTCGACGAAACAAAGAACAATGGGTGCCTTGCCTTGCCTTGCCATACCTTTATTCGTATGTAGGTACGTAACTAGTCCCGTTGCGAGCATCTAGTACACCCTGAGCACACACCGTTCACTTCGAATTCAAGAAACTCAAAGGAAATGCGCTCAGAGCTCTTTCCGCCTTCCGTTCGTTTTGTCATTTGAAATGTTGCGCAACAATCTTGTATTCATATCGATGATTGTGTTACACAGTAAGAAAATCAAGTGACGTTTTAGATGGAAAATGCTAATAGATGATACATTTTAAGCAGTCACCATTATTTTCAAAAGTATTGACCTAAAAAAAATATATTAAATTATTCTGTAACTGTTTCTTGAAAGTCTTTCGGAAAATAACTTCTCCCTATTCACTCTTCAGATTTTGTTCGCTATAGATTTATTGATTCCGCTTTTTTTGTGTACAAAAATGAAATCTTCACAGCGATGGTTTCAAAGAGGTATCCGTAAAGTCGGCAGACGACTCGGATCCTGAAAAATAAGCAAAGCTTGTATCTTCAAGGACCAATGAGAGAGGAAGCATTAAAGCGTCATATGTCAAATCTAACCAAGGGGAGGATTTCCGCTACGGAGGTGGTACCGTTTCAGCCAGACAGACCAGGTGACAATTTATCCAATCCTTTCATACGCCTGGAAAGAGGTAGAAAAGGGTCTTCGGCTGCTACTGAACTAACTACTGAACTACTGAACATATAGAACGTTATGTGTACTGTGTACAAATTTAAAAGTGTCTTCGATTCAATCATCGAAACTCATCAATTTGATTGAAACAAATCTCAGAATCAATCCGATTGCTCTTGTTAACTTTAAAGTGTCATAAACACATGCAGCACGCAAGCAATGCGATTGTTTTGATTAAAGGTCAAACACAGGGCAATCGGTCAAATAAATTTGCTGTCAACAAAATCAAATTAGTTTGCATGTTGAACGATAACGATGAAATCAATTTCCATCGTCGTGGATAGCGGGTCTTGAGCGATCCCGTTGGCGGGACTGCCCGATTCACATGATGGAATTGAATCATTTTTTGCGTCCACAAGAGTCTGGCACTCAATCAAGAAAATAATAAAAAGGAGAGAGAGAGAGCCAAGATGACAACGACGAGGAAGAATTGTTATAATTATTATTAATCCTCACCCCATCGTCGAACAAGACATCAAAATACACAATCATTCTTAACGAATTTGATTGCCGGTCCGTCTATTGTCCATGCAACTCAAACAATAGACTCAAGATATTGAAGAAGACCCCAGACCGTCTCAGCTTGCGGTGCAGCGAGTGGAACTGTATGTTCCAGTTGCCAGCGTTAAAGTCCCAGTGCTTGTCACTGTCCACGTCACTGGACTACACGCTCTGTTACCACCACTGGCCACTACTACCACCACCACTTTCAAGTGGTCCGTGAAGAAGACGAGCATTTAATCTTAAATGGCAGTAATTGATGCATCGTATTTATTTTAATTTAGTTAATTTAAGATCTTTTGTTTGGTATGTTGCTTGTCGTTTTCTTGCGCTAAGCGATTTTAATATTTCGAGCGCTCCCCCTAGTGATAGTGTGCTTGATCGGTTGAAGTACTTTAAACGAATTGCAGAACTGATAAAAAGTCGACTGTTGCTCATTGACATTTTCTTTTGTTCGGCGATTTTCCTAGTTTGATGTAGTTTGCGGAAATCAAGGCATAACTTCAAGATGTTTTAATGGATGGAGAAATTTATTTCCTGATTGCATTCACTTGAATTATGGATTTATTAGGAAATCATTAACTATAGTTTTGGTATCTCAAAAATAGTCAAATTATCATTCCAAATCGCTAAGAGCATGCAAAGACGCCACGCCTGTAAGTGGCTAGGGTGGAATGCCGCTAAACTTAATAGGCACGAGACGGTCGCATCGCTCGTTTTGAGTTTGGTAGACGCCAGTGACCCAAGCAGCAGTAGAGCCCACTACTGACAGCAACATAGGGCGAATTTGCCGTGCAAATAAGGCTTCAAGTCCCAAACGGAAACCCTTTCTTAAGAGGCAACATGCGTATGGTGGAAAGAAGATAGAGACGCAGCGAAGCAATAATAGGCGCGGAAGAGGTCGAACTAGCTGCGGCTTATATTGCGGCAAACAAGACCATCACAAGGAGGAAACGTGCCAACTGGCAGGCTCTTTGCGAGGAAGTCAACTCAGATCTGTAGTGAGATGGATACAAATTGGCCACCCGTAGACTCAGCAGCATACGGCCTCGCACTTTCATGGATGCGATACCCATGGAACGTATCGTTGGTTCGCTATTCTTGGCACATTCGCGATTGATGATTCTATCATCGTCATCCAGGCGGATGTTCTTCCCTTTGCGCACGAAAAGCTGAACAGTGCAGTGTCCAGAATGAAGAACCGGAAGTTTCCGGGACCTGATGGACTGGCGGTTTAGACGCTTAAAATCGTGACGGAGAGTCAGCTGCGTCTATTATTGGATTTGTCTAATTCATGTTTAGTTGTGAGGGTCTTCCCATAGCTGAGGAAAGTAGTTCGACTGGTTCTTGCGGATAAGAGGAAAAGTAACCTGGACAATTTATCATCATACCATCCGCTGTGCATGCTCGAAAATGCAGGGAAGCTTTTCAAATGGTTACTCAAGCCATGACTGCTGTCTGCAGTCAGATCTGCTGGTGATCTTTCTGACAGGCAGCACGGTTTTCAAAAAGAGTCATCCAATAATCGATACAATCTCAGAGGTTGTTGGGGCTGAACAAAAACGGAGCAGAGGAGACCATCAAGCCACACTGGTCATCCTGCTGGTAACACAGGGCGTACGAAGTGCGTCCAACTCGGCGAAAGGACAGACATCCATTGGGAAATTGAGGAGAGGTTTTGTACCCCTGACTACTTGCTACCCATATTGGGGGATTGTCTTAGGAACCGTTGGTTGCTCTACGACACCAACTCAAGAATTCGTCACTTCGCTAAGTAGACTAATGGCTAATGTGAGACGAAGACTACTGGTATTAACAACCAATTCTATCTTGCTATATGGAGCCAAAATTTAGGAAGATGCACTTTGAACTCCCAGAAGTGCATTGACAGTGTCCAGTGCAAGGGTACCCTCCAAATCACCTGTAGGTACCGCATGGTCTTAGAAGAGGCTATGATGGTGGTATGGAGTAACTCTGATCGATCTACTACGCGAGAACGCAAGGAAGGGGACCTGTTCTGCTCAGAGCTGGTCAGATGTGAGCCTTCGACGCGCGCGCGCGCGTACGCTATCTCTTTAGCTTTGGCAACAACGTTGGAGTGAAAGTGATAAAGGACGCTGGACAGCTAAGCTAATTGGTCTTATTTAGCCTTGACTTAGCCGTAACCACGAAGAGATAAATATTTACCTTTGTTAATTTTTGACAGGGCACAGTTACTTTAGGAAATACCAGAACTGAGTTCGATTATGCTCAGCACACATTCTTATGTGCAGTCACTTCGTAAGTTTGAGGCACACCATTGAGTCCACGCTCAGCCTGGTCATGCCTGAGACGATAGAGGATGCCATGCAGCGAAATAAAGAGAACTGGTGTGCAGTTTCAATGCACTGTGAGAAGGTACTGCGCATAAAGCGGGAGGAGAGTTGTCTTACCGACCCAAGAGCTGTAGTAGTTTTTGAAGTTCGTGGTTACCAATAGGTGAGTCAGCGCGACCGGGTCGTAGCAGTGCTTAGAAACCCTCAGAAGCTTCATTTTTGGAGCAACACTAGGAGCAGGTGAATAAAAAAAACTGAAAGAACTTTGAGATAGGGGTGTGATGATAGGGAGGGAAAGTAAGGTTACAGTGAAAGTGAGGTTACAGCTACATTCGTTCATCGGTGAAGCAAAGACTACGTCTGATTCTGCCAGCCCATCGGAATATATATGCCGGGCTTGCGTCTCGAATAAGGCCTATTATATAGCAGAATCTGTCTTTGCGATGTAAGTAGTGTGTGGGAATCATTCAAGGAGAGGATGTGAATTGGGCTATTATGCTTGTGAGTGTGAGGATCGTCGCATTGTGAGGGGCACAGTACATTTCTCACTAAGTTGTTGAGAAGGTCAGGACATTTGCCAAGGAATTTCAATGCTACATTTGTAAGGAACAAACCAATTTTTGGGCTTTTGGCTCTAATATAAAGGGTGAGATTGCTATGGAATTTTCCGAAGTTGGGTTTTCGGTAGTGGTTGCTCTCAGCTTTTCCATTTGATGTCAGGAAAGATCAGACCAACCAGGAAAACCATAGGAACTGATAGGACGAATTAGTTACTTACAGCAAGCATGCTTGACGGAACTCTTGATATATGTGGAGCAGTATCTGGCAGGTAATATACTATGGTATGCATGCAGGACTTTACTGAGGATGTTGTTCACAAGGGGTATTGAAGATAGTTTACTGTTCAGCATTACACTCAGGTATGCAACACAGTGCCGTGTCTAAGGATGGGATTGTTTTTAATTTTTAAAGTTATAAAGGGAACGAGTCATTTGGCTTAATATGAAAGTCTGAAAGGTGGGTTGTTTCAGAAAACGAATACAGAATTGGTTGAAGACGGGGCAAATACGGCAACTACATAGCTAACTGATCAGTGGCTCGGCATTTTATACAGACTGGTTTCTCGTTTGTTTGCTCCAGGCGTTTGCATTGAGCATGATTGATGAGATACTTCACACATCTGTACGGGAGGATGTAGTTTGAAGTCACATGACCCAATCTTCGGCTACTTTTTTATTGAAGAACATCCCCGTTTCGAATGCTCCCCAATTCCACCACTATATTTAATAAATATTTTACTGGTAAAAGCTTAGATGTATTAAACCCTGGTTTAAATGTTATTTACCAGATATTGAGATGTTTGTCTTCTCGAAGTGGCCGCAGTGTTTCATCAAGCTGAATTACGAAGACTTCTTCAATGCCGGCTGCAAAAATCGCTTCATTTATTTAATCAGATGTGTGAAATATGGGCAAACCACGAAGCACCATGTTCGTCATTTTTTCTTCTTTTGAAATGAATAGAATTGCTTCCTTTTATTCTCCAAGTAGTTACCTTTTGTTTCTAAGTACATTTGTGTAGTATGATGACTCGTTTGTCTGAGGGTGTGTATTTAGCTGGTAATTTGTTAGAATTGCTGTTGTTGTTCTTTCGTTTTTTCTTGCTTCTCACTAGGGAGATTCCTGTTTCACTGATATTGATGTCTTACTACTTGATTTGATACAAGTGAATGATTTTAACAGTTTTGTTTTTATTTTTGTTCAAAATTTCACCAACTTAATTATTGTCGTCATTTGTTTATGAAATTCGTAGTTATTTGTAGATCTAGAATTAGTTTAAATTTATTTGAATCAAGAACATTTACCTTGAAGAATTTCCATGTCAAATAATGAGTCACTTCATTCTATGCAAACAGCGCGTGATTTTGATACAATCGCCTATGACTGGGTCACTTATACGATTGTATGTCTCGCCAAATTGCTCCCAAATTAAGATAAGTTTTTTACTGTGTCCACATTAGTGAGCAGAGAGCATCATAAAATGATTCTCTTTGCACCACAGTATCTAAACAGCGGTCAGCAACCTACCCATTAGAAAAACTAGTTGTCGGCTTGACATCTTCTTCATTGCACAGCAATATTCTCGACGATTGAGAAAAAAATCACTAATAGCAATCGTCTCTGTAGACAATTCGCTTTTGACTAACTTGAAACAGCTGCCTCTGGCCAGCCAAGAACGCAGCCTGATAATTTTACAGTTTCTACTAGAACAAAAACCGCCTATCAGCATTAAATCCATGAAAATGCAGCTCGAATGCTAACCAGTGTCCAGCTAGGACACAAAATTAATGCGATTGCACTGAAGCTACATTTTTGAAGCATGAATTCGGGTGGAACCAGCTATCCGAGAGAGCTTTGAGCATAAAAAAAAGCATAAACTCCAAAAATTTGGCATTTTAGGAAGCCTTCAAAACTGTTTGAATTGTTATCTTCGAGATCGAACGCAACATGTTAAATTCCAAGGCCGTTTTTCCAAAAAAAATGCCGTCTCATCTGGGATACCTCAAGACACCCACCTAGGGCCGCTTCTGTTCAATGTTTTTGTTTCTGATCTCTCGGAGGTGTTATCCGACATTCCGCACCTTTTTTATGCAGATGATCTGAAAATATATCACCCTATTTAGCTGAAACTTCAGTCACTGGTGCAATGGTGTGAGCAAAATAAACTTACTCTCAACGTTGAAAAATGCCATGCCATAAGTTTTTTAAGAGTAGAGGTCTTGCTCTTCAGTATGATATAAATCTTGCAAGTGCTAGCAAGTAGCTAGGATTCATTAAAAGACGTCCGAAAGTATTTAAGAACGTATGGGTTACAAGGTTTCTGTTTATGTCTTTACACTGAAAAAAATCCACATGGCGCCCAGAGCCATGTAACATAGCGCATTATTTATGGCGCCATACGCTATGTACATAGTACTCTGAGCTATGCAATATGGCTCCCAGCGCCATAATGTCAGAATCTACATAGCGCGTGGTCCTATGTAACATGGCGCAGCATTTATGGTTCCACACGCTATGTACATAGTGCCCTGAGCTATGCAGTATGGCTCCCAGCGCCATAATTACATGGCACAGAAATTATGGCCCCACACGCTATATTACATAGTGCCATGAGCCATGTAATATGGCTCATGGCACTCCAATTATAACTCGCAGCCATGCTGTGTGAGGGAAGGTATAAATGTCAGCAAGTGACATTAGAGCTTGGGTCTACATAATTGACACATTTTGAACTGAAGTACTGGCTGCGATACTTTCGATACTTCGACCGGTGAATTTTCACACTGGAGCAGGAACATTCAATAGTGAGTATGTTGACTCGAGTTTATCGAATTTATGTTTGGTAGAATTTATGTTTGGTGCAATTTATATTTGGTGCAATTTATGTTTGGTGCAATTTGTGTTTGGTGCAATTTATATTTGGTACACTAAAAAAACACATAGCACCAGACGCCATAGTTTATAGATTTCTGGCACCATGTACATAGTCGATTTCAGTCGATTTGTGATAAAATATAGCGCCACACACCATAGTACATAGGAGCAGATGCTATGCTTATAGCCCTCCACGCCATGTACTATAGTCCTCCACGCCATGTACCATAGTCCTCCACGCCATGTACCATAGTCCTCCACGTCATGTACCATAGTCCTCAACGCCATGTACTATAGTCCTCGACGCCATACACTATAGTCCTCTACGCCATACACTATAGTCCTCCACGCCATGTACTATAGTCCTCCACGCCATACACTATAATCCTCAACGCCATGTACTATAGTCCTCCACGCCATGTACATGGCGTGGAGGACTATAGTACATGGCGTGGAGGACTATAGTGTATGGCGTGGAGGATTATAGTGTATAGCGTCGAGGACTATAGTACATGGCGTCGAGGACTATGGTAAATGACGTGGAGGACTATGGTACATGGCGTGGAGGACTATAGTACATGGCGTGGAGGGCTATAAGCATAGCGTCTGCTCCTATGTACTTTTCGCCATGTATTATGGCGTGTGGCGCTATATTTTATCACTATCCCTAAATCGACTATGTACATGGCGCCAGAAGTCTATAAATTATGGCGCCAGGCGCCATGTGTTTTTTCAGTGTAGTTCGCCCTCTACTCGAATACGCTTGCATCGTCTGGAACCCCTTTTTCGATATTCATAGCCATAAACTGGAATCTGTCCACAAGCAGTGCGTGCTTTTTGCCTTGAGAGATTTCCATATTCCACATGATTTCGAAAGTCTTCCAACTTATGTCACAGAGTTAATCTCTTAAATCTGGCGACACTTTCTTCTAGCAGAGCGATACTATCCTCATGCTTCGTCTTTGATGTCGTTTGGGGTTTGGTTAACGTAGAATATCTTCGTAATAAAATCACTTTCAATAATCCCGTAAAACAAACTAGACACACACCTCCTCAATGAGCATCAACATCACACTATCTATGGAGACAGGGAGCCAATAAATAGATGCTGCAAAATATTTAACAATTGATCGAACTACTATTCCTCTTCTATCTCTAAACCTTTATAAAAAAATGTATACTGCTTTAAATTCTTGAACCAAATGATTTTACTCTCCTCATAAGTTCCATATTGAATTAACAACCAGACAAAAAAGTCTGCTGACATTTAGAAATATTATTGTAATTTAGCTTAGGGAAAACAGTTTTACATTTGGTATTGTTTTTGTTACCTTGTTTCGTTAATATAAATAAATACATAAATAAAAATTATAAATATATATAAATAAATGATATATAATAAATAAAAGACTATTAGCAAATGCCTGGCCGTTTATACTTTTGGCCAATATGTTTAGTAAATTTACAGCTGAAGTCTGCGTTTTCAGCGCAAAGACGAGCAATGGTCTAATATTATTTTATTGCTAGCTAAAACTTTTGCTTTGAATTTCTATAAAAATTCGATTGAGAGTTTTATATGTAAATTCCGTACCTATAATCATAATAAACAGGTTTTTACTCTGATTTGTTCCCAAAAATCAACAATATCATATGTGAGCAATTATCAACACATGCATCCTTATAATCCACTCTTCAATTCATTTTTCCATTATTGGCCAAAGTGCAAAACCCAAAATACATTCACCTTCCTTCTTTTGTTGAAATTAAACATGCATTTCAGTAAAAATATTATTCAAAAGGATCTCACACATCACATGGCTAGTATATCCGTCATCATCAAAACATCTTTCATCTGGTACATATTTCGATTCACGCCCAGTTTCATGACAATCTTTTGTACTCGCTGTTTATATCTTGCTCACCGAATTCTCCCTTGCATATTTCCAGAGACCGGGTACAACAAAAGAACGATCGGAGTGCAAATAAATCTGGAGCATTAAGAGGATTAGATGTAGTTTTCGAGGATTATCCCAGTGAAATTGAAAAGGCCAATGTATCAATGTACAAACATCATTTGAACCACTTACGGGGGCATTTTAGATAAGGAATGTCTAAACGAACGTTTCAATCGATTGTTGCAAACATGTTCATTCAGGTGCAAATCTCATCTTTCTCAAAGGCTACTTTCGATTGGAAATGTGAGTCGGGAAACATGTTTTCATTTTACAATGTCACGAAGATATCATTGATATATACATTTTCCCAGAATCGCATTCTTGAATGAAGTCGTTGAATAATGAATAAGAAACGCTCAGATATCGATAGAATTATTTCGAATGCAAAATTTTCATTGCAAATTAAATCATTTACGAAGTTGCACATGTGTCGAGAAAGTGTTTTCCGTACTTGGCTGATTGCATGATTTCAATGAAATATCATATGATAATCAGGTATCGTAAACTGACTACCTCATAACTCCAGCTGCTGGCCGGCTATGTCCACCTCGGAGATAGAACAAAGCTTGACATAAATAAAACGTTAACCAAGAATATATACAAACATAAATCAATATCACACTTTAGTTGCACAATCATGTCCTTTTCGGTATCAATACAGACCAGAATTTATGACTAACATGCATTGCGAAAGTCACAGATGACGACGAGTTGCTGCTGCTGCTTGCCACAACTTTACTGCTTCACAGTCAGAGCAGCCTTGTTGCAGAATATGCTGAATAAATTTGTAACTATTAAATTCTTCAAGTTCTTTGATGCTTTCCCATGACTCGATCGAGATTCATTGCATTCTTTTTCCAACACTCGGATTTTTCTCAATGTCAAGACACAAGGCAAACAATGTGATGTGAACTAATGATGCTCTCAAGTGTTATGTTGCTTAAACCAGTGAATTCTAAGGTCTATCTGAGTTTTTAACTGATGCGTACCTATGTAGCTGTCGGTTTATGACGCTTTCAAATTTATTTGAAAATTAAAAGTATTTCTTAATCTTCAGCTTCAGCTTTGTTTGTTTTTCGTGGACAAAGATAACACATTTGTTCCAATGATCGAATGAATATATAATTTTCTATAACCACTTTATTAGATAAAATTCAGTTCTTGCCCCATTTGTGATAGTTGATGTGCAATGTAAAGTCGTGTGTAAAGCTAAGTCTGATTGAATGTAGTGTTGTAAGTGAGATTGAAAATCGCGGCGGTAAAGAAGCTTTCACTAAGGAAAATAGTGATGCGTTTGCTGGTTCTGGAAGATTTCCAGAGGAATGTGTATTGACCTTGAAAGATGGTACAGCACGTTCCTGTGCACAAACCACCACGCAGAATTCCTGTCAGACTATGCGAAAAATTAAACAGAACCTTAAGTGAATTGGAGGCACGTAAAATTATTGAAAAATGGTTGGACCGTCACCATGAGCGCATAACCTGGTGATAGTTGGGAAAAAAATGGGTCGTTGCGTCTTTGCTTAAATCCCAAGAAATTAAACGAAAACATTGTTTTTAAACATTTTTTAATTGTTTCGCTTGAAGATTTTCAGTTAGCTATGAGGGGTGTTTTACGGTTTTTTCAGTGGTGGATTTGAAAGAAGGTTTTTGGCAATTACCACTTGCAGAAGAATGCAAGGACTTGACTGTTTTTAGCACGCCATTTTGCATGTATCGATCTAATGTACTTCCGTTTGGTATAGATTATATATTAGCTGTACTTATTATATAAGTAGAGCTCCTGAAAAATTTCAAAAATTAAACGCCAAATTTTTTGGTAATCTTCCTGGCTGTTTTGTGCATATTGATGACTCAAGGGGAGGTTCTTTCAGATTTTTTCATACAAATCGATTTTTTCGTTTTACAAAAAATGTATTTAGCTACTTCTATAATATGTGTGCAAAAGGATATTCCGATCTGGAATTTATCGCATTAAAGCGTCTTAAACGCAAATACCTCACGCGCGCTGGGGAATGCTCAGGTACAGCTTATTCACCGCGTGGCCCCAGATGGCTTTCTATGTCCCGGAACTAATTACAATATGTACTATCGTATACTTGTTCATGTTGGAATACACTTTAGGTGGCAGTACAAGCGAAAAATAACCGATGCGTCAGAAAATTGCATATCGCCCGCTGCTCGAAACGCCCGCCTCGCGTAACGTCTGCCGGAGCAGGCAAACCAGGAGCGGTTTGAAATCGAAGAAGGATTCCTATACAGCACAGGAATTGCCTAATGTGAGTATAATGAAGCAAATTCTTTATATAGATATTTTGCTCCAAATTGGCAGATGGAAATTTTTTTGATCCACCGTATTGAATCCGCCCTCTTGTATTTTGTTAATTTGACTTCAGATTCGTAATCAGCGACCCCAAAACCCTATAACCAGTGGTACTGGTCTTGATAACTGAACAAACAAGAAAGTTATCCCAAGGCAAACTTGCTAAAACAAAATTTAAACGCGTTTTTCTCAAAACGATATTTTTCATCATAACTTCAAGCACAGGTGTCGATCTATTGATCCGATTCACTTCATTCTAAGTCTGCCCAAAAGAATATACTATTTAATATGTTTTATACCTAAAATGAGCATGAAAAGTTTCAATTCATAATTACTAAGCGAGTTCAAAGTGAAAAAGAACCGGGTTAAAAGTTGCACTTTTTTTAAATGTCCATAATTTGGTTTTTTTTTCAATTTATTTATTTTCATTAGGTATAAGACATGGAGATTTCTATAAATTTTAATAACTTTAAACTATGACTGATACCAGTTTACTACGAGAGGCTGCAGACTTGAAGTTACTGGACGATATCCCGCGTGCAGAGGCAGACGAGAGCCGCCATTTTGGAGCCGCCATATTGAATCTCATCGTAATAAAAATTTGAACGATTTTAAAATGATCAACAAATAAAATAATCAAAACCAGAACTTCGTATGTTTTTTTTATTATCCCTCGAAAAATTCTCAAACTTTGCCTTATTTTCGACAGTATCTGAGAGAACCTTCCCTTATTTGTTGGTGGAAGGACCATTGAAGAGCATAATATCAACCTACAGGGTATATTGAATATGGCAAGAGAGATAAGTATCAAGTTTAATACCAGGGAACAAAAGTAAGTTATTTAGGCCATATATTTTCTAGGCAAGAAATATCCCCTGATCCAGAACGTATCAATACTCTTAAACCTTTGAAAGATTCTTGATGTCCCAAGGAATTAGAACGAGTTTTAGGGATGCTAAATTATCATAAAGAACTCATTCCAAATTTTTTAGAATTGAATGCTCCTTTAAGGGCGCTACTTCAAAAAAATATTGTGTATCAATGAACACCATATCATTCAGAAGTCCTCAACACGATAAAAGAGCAACTTTCAAAAGCAACAGTGTTGCATTCATTCAATCCTAAAAAAAGAAATTGTTATACAAACGGATACATCGAAAAACGGGTTAGGATATTGTCTGTCTCAAGAAGGAAAGTCTATTGTTTTTGCTTCTAAAAGCCTCACAAATACAGAAGTTAATTATGCACAGATTTAAAAAGAACTGTTGGCCGTTGTATATACAGTTGAAAAATTTCATAACTACATACATATATGGGTATAATTTTACGGTGCACACTGACCATAAGCCACTTCTTTCAATTATTAAGAAGCGTCTTAGTGAAATACACTCCAAAAGATTATAACGAATGTGCTTAAGATTGCAAAAATATAAACATGAATTAACATATATTCCGGGTAAATTTGTACATGTAGCAGATTTGCTATCAAGAAAATGTTGTTGATGAAAATGTTGATGTTGGTCATATATTAACTGATTTGGTTCATTCAATAAATATGAGTGATTATAAAGATGAATTATTTGTAAAGTACACCAAAGACGATGAAACTTTTCAAAAATTAATAGAGGTCATTATCTGACATCTGACAGCATAACACTTTATTGAAGTATTAAGGACAAAATTTACTATGAAGATGGTTTACTTTTTTATGAAAATAGAGTTTTAGTCCCGAAGTCGTTGATAAAAGAAATGTTAAATTTAGTGCATGAATCGCATTTAGGTATCACCAAAACAGTACATAGAGCAAAAACTTTTCTATATTTTAATGTCGAATATTTGAAAAATTTAAGCCCTTGAATATAAATCATTCACTAATATCACATGAAGCCCCGGAAACACCATTCCAAAAGTTAGGGGTCGACATATTTGAATATGGTAAGAACAGTGTTTTTTTTCTCAAAATGGATAGAAATAAAACAACTGAAAAGTAAAGAGCAGGTGAGGTAGTGAGAGCATTAAAAGAAATATTCTCAGCTCATGGAAAAATTTTCCAAAAGAATGGAATTTTAGCTTGAGTTATTCTAGTCCGAGATATCCCAAATCTAATGGAATGGCGGAGAAAGGCGTAGATATAGCAAAAAAGATAGTAATGAGAACGAAAGAAAATAATTCTGATTTATATAGTGCATTATTGAAACAAAGATATACCATGATTCATAAACTAGGTTTAGCACCTTGTGAAATATTAATGAATCGTCAATTGAGAAAAAAGCTTCCAATATCGACAAATCTATTGAAAGCAAAAATGCCTAAAGATGTACGTGAAAAACTCATAGCCATACAAAAAGAACACCAGTTTTACCACGATTCATATAAAGTTAGGAAATAAATAAATTTTAAGCCACGAGAAAACGTTGTCTACCGCGAGAACAAACGTTGGAATCCAGCTCAAGTAATTGAGAAGCACTCGCTCATATGTTATTCGAACGGAGGGTAACACAAGTCTGCGACGAAATACTTATCATCTTAGAAAATCCCTAAATTAACCAATAGTCCGGGGAAACTTAACATGGTGCCTCGGAAAAATTAGGGAAAAGCTGAATTTTGGTGTGAATCTTGGTACTGGCATGTTGAACAAAATGTCAAAAGTCCCCATCGATCTAAGTGCTGCGTTACTTTTTATACGGGGTCAAGTCACCAAAAGTGAACTTTCCTAAATATCTCAGTAACGGTCACGTCTTCAGAAAAACAATGTGTGACAAATTTGTAGCTTGAAAAATTTCCAACAAAAAATTGTAATAGCTTTTTCTTGTAACCATAACGGTTTTTGAGATATATTGTTCTAAACATTTGCTCGTCAAATCCATTTTTTCTCGCGGCATCTTTAATATACTTAACTTTTGGTTTAAAACTTTCCTGATCCATGGGCGCTGTTAATAGCCGGTGGATCATCGAGTTAAAGGACGCCATTTTTTGGGAATGCCAATGATCAGACGTAAAAGGTGTTGTTCTCTGGGTGTGTGTGGGCTCCGGGTAGATATTAAACCTAAGAAAACCTTCTTTCCGTATAACCATTAAATCCAAGAAGGGTAGTTTCCCATTGTTGAAGTTGAAATACTGTATTATTGCAACTAACGAGCTACGACTATGAAATAAAGGGCAGTAGATCATACGACAATGGCTTATTGTTGGTTTGATGGTGTTTTGAGGCAATGTTACGAAGTAAAGTCATTGCCTAGATAACTACCTAATGGAGCATCAGGCATGGCTCTAGTTTCAGATGACAAGGTACTACGAAAAGATAGCTGTTGAGCTCGATTCGTCCATTAAAAGCCAACCCAGTTCAAAAATAAGTTAGGTAATTGAACGGAATGAAGCTTAGCTATAGGAGCTTATCAAAGGCTTTTACCCAATTTGAAAGCCAGCTTCGATCGAATTGGCTATTTCATGGGAAAACTCTGAAAGGTTGGTGATGGTAGAACGACCTTTCTTAAACTGTGCAGAAACAAGGCCATTATGGAAGTTTCGTAAAAGTTTTGAAATGTGTTTAGTTTTTTTTTCATGAATATAGTTGTGACGTATGACCGTGGCAAAACGGCTGATGTGGAAAATGTAAAAATATGCCCGATGCTGAGAATTTATTGAAAATAGAAGACAACGCAGGCCGTAGTGATGATATACAACATTTCAAAACAAAATTAGGTATACAATGTGGACTTAATATCAGATTATTGTCAAGAACAAGCGAGTGCGGTAATGATGGTGGATGAATGGTGAATGTAGGATTACAGCAAGAAAACCAACTGCAGTTTACAAATAAGTCGCTCAATCAACCGAGAATAGCTCGTCTGAAATTAAATTTTAGGTAGAGACGAGACATCCAATCACATATGATGTTCGCTCACGATGATGACCAGTTTTGTCGATGAGAGATGATTTGAGCAGTTTCACCACCGTAGAAAAAACAATCGTCGCAAAAATCGGGCTCAGCATTTTTCCGTTTAAGTCCCGAATGCTATTGGCTAAAGATGTTATTTAATTTGTAAAGTTAAGGTCATGTTGCCCGCCAGTTGAGGTAGAGTTAGGAGTTTTCTAGGTGTCATTCGCTGAGAAACAACAGTTAAAAATTAGTACAGTATAATTAAAAAATTGAAAATTAGTGCATTAAAATCACTATCACCATCGAAAAAACTGCGATTATGGTCGAAAGTCAGTTGGAGCGACTTAAATTCAAGTACTTTTAAACCCATGGAGTTTCTGCGAAAATCTTATTCAGGTTTTTTCAATAAAAGTTCACTTTTCAACCTTTTAACTTGTTAAGACACTAAGTATTTAAATTTTTCCATAAATCATCAAGAAATAAGCTATTGAAAGCAATCTTCAACCAGAAACACAGAACAAGATTCGAATATATTGTAAAATTCATAAGAACTTCCAAAATTAATGAATTTTTATTCACCGCGACACACTTGAATATATGTAGTTAAATAATGGAATCAAATTAAATTATAATTGTACATTAATATAGAACAAAAATAATGTACCAAATATGAAATCTAAAAATTCTTTGTATCTTTTCGACATTATTCGTTGAAAATGTTGCTATCCGTTGTTAACTTATATCACATTTTGTGCTATACAGGGTGATTAATAATGAGGTCTGAATTTTAATAGTTGTTTTTTGACAGATCACGCGTGACTCCTGTCAAACTGTAATGTAGTTTTTATTCAGTATTGCTTGACAAATCATCATGAAAAGCTGGGTGACTTAGGTTTGCATCGTGTTGTTGGTAAACGGGCTCTGAATCAGATCAATGAAAATCCACTTTTTATCGCGAAATTTTGTTTAGTGATGAGGCGCATTTTTGGCTCAATAGATACGTCAATAAGCAGAATTGCCGTATTTGGACTGAAGAGCTTCAACAGCTACCACTACAGCCACAGAAATGCACAGTTTGGTGTGGTTTATGGGCCGGTGGAATCATCGGTCCATATTTCTTTTAAAATGAGTCCGGTCAGAACGTAACCGTCAATGTCGACCGCTATCGCACCACGATAACGGATTTTTTGCTACCTGAAATTAAAGCCCGTGGTATCGGTGAACTTTGGTTTCAATAAGACGGCGCTCCTTCACATACAGCGAGAGAAACAATGGACTTATTGAGAAATCATTTTAGTGAGAAGCTGATTTCACGTTTTGGACCAGTAAATTGGCCACCTAGCATCGTGTGATATCACTCCTTTAGATTATTTTCTTTGGGATTACACGAAGCCTCTGGTCTTCAGATATAAGTCAGCTTTAATCGACGCTTTAGAAGCCAACATTACTCGTGTCATTCGCAAGATACCGGTCGCTATGCTGGAACGTGTCGTCCAAAATTGGACCCTCAGGATGGACAATTTATAGCGTAGTCGCGGTCAACAATTAAATAAGATAATCTTTAAAAACTAAATGTCATAGATTGTTCTTTTGACTCACAATAAAATTTTTACTATAGAATTCAACTTTATGCCTTTAATTTGAGATTAAAAACCAAACCTAATAATAAATCACTCTGTATATATATATTATCTTTCAGAAATATTCGGTCATAATTATCTGTTACAATGAAATTCAATTTATCAGAACATACAACAGTATATTTCACAGCGGAGCATCCAATAAACTATAGATGTGTCCTTATGGTAGGAAAATTATTTGGTAAGCTTTTGTATGACTTCCCAAAATTACCCATTTTCATTATTTTCCTGAAATTTCGAATATCAATCATTTTATTTGTTCCAAGTGTGCCTGCACTCTATTTCAAATTCCTGCGACTGTTCACATTGGACCGCAATAGAATCTCCTCTGAATTCACTGGATCCATTCAGTAGCTGAGAAATTACCAAATCTCTTGTTCATCGAAAACATTTCAATTGATTTTTACCCCGCAAATAAACCGAAGAACACAAAAATCCCAAACAATTTGATTTGATCACAGGTATCGGTACCCTTTTCTCTGATTCTGAAAAGAAGCCGCCTTTCAAGCCTTTCAATCGAATATTAGCGTAAAATCGCAATTGTTCGCGGCCTCACAACAATACGATTCGCCCATCATCTATCCATCCATTCATTGTACAAATGGACGAACTCGACATGCCTGGCCAGTCAATCGACAATAATAGTGAAAATACAACAGGAGCTCCCAGCAACTATAGTCATAGCGTGACCATATGGACTATGCTGCTCCAGGCATAGACAAAACGGAAATCTGACGATATTAACGGCGCATCGAATCGAATTATCGATCGGCTAAGAATATGATTAATTGATCGAAATTCGATTACAGAACACTCGGAGTCGTGCCAGTGCAGATTCCGTGCTCCTAACGCGAAGAATCCGATACACCGTTAACGTGACAGCTCGGGCTTCTTCAGTAGTTCCACTGCAGGACCAGCACGCAGAGCCATCAAAACTATTGACGCAAAATAATGGATTTTTTCCGTAGATGAAAGCAATTAGTCAAGATACAAGAGTTTTTGAGAAGTAGCTGAGATTTATGGAGATTTTAATGAGGGAAATACGGATCGAAGAGGAAACATTGGAATTTTTGTGATGAAAGATTTGCATTTTTTTTCGCAGTGGCGGAACTTTAGCAAGATTTATTTCAAATCTCAAGGTCTGCACAATGTATCTAATCTTAAAAATTTGCTTGAGAGTAGTCAAGGTCTGGTTTTCTAAAAGAAAGAATGATGTTGTTGATTCAGAAAGAATGATGTTGTTCTAGCAGCAATCGATTTGTGCAGAGCTAGGAACCAAAACAATTGAAACCAGCGACAAACACAATTTGTGCTTTGAGTCATTGGCAACTCTGAATCATCGGCAACCATCCGCCCAAAGGTGCACCAAGTATCCGACCTGTAGAGAAAACTTTAGGCGCTGCTGGCCAAATAGTTTTTTCTTGGTGTTGTTGATTTTCTAATTTTCGACGACCCACAAGAGACCAGTCCTAACCTAACCGCAAATCACACATTCATCATTAATTATGAACTTTTATTCAAATTGCGTAATGGACCACAGACAGACAATGAAGCCACTATTTTTCGGACTGTTGATTGTGGAAGGCATTATGTTCTCATCGTTTAAAAGGCGCAGCGTCTATGAGATGATGCATGAGATCCGCGGCAAGGTCTTCGATCTATCATCGATTCCGGCCGAAATGGATTGGGAATGGAAAGAAAAAGTGGTAGCAACTTTGGCTGGCTCCAGCTATCTATCTATCTCCGTGGGTCGGAGGCTCTCTCTATGGTGGCTGATGGTTTTTGATGGTTACTTGATGGCTTTCTTGCTTCTTGTGGTGAGTGGTTAAATTAGAGGAACGGATAAATTGACTTTTGCTTCTGGTTAATTACATGTTCGGGTGTGATTTGTTGGATTTGTTGGTTTCTAGAGAGCTGCGGTTTAAGCGTGCAACCAGAAAAAATAAGCGACCGACTCGAAACCATACAAATTCAATTATAGACGCTCCTAGGTGCCGGCCGATTGTCTGATGTTTTTCTTGAAAACTACAAATATTACGCGGCAGTATCAGACGTTGACCGTATGCTTTGGTGTTTCTTTCTTTGTTCGAAAGGGCGATAGAGTTCATGCAACGTGTAAATGTAAATTATGGATTTGAAATTCGAAATGTAGTCGAAATGCTGAAATATCATGAGTTTTTAGTCGTTTCTAGTTTCCGTGAATGATGAATAACTTTTCAAATCATATGAAAAACTAAAAACGTATATACAAAACAGATTGGTTCGAGCAGTAACACTATCAATTATGGTTATACATACAGATTCATGTTACGAGAGATGGGACTTTAGACAGTAGTCTCTACCATTTCACTTGTAATATTTGAATAAAAAAGGTGAAATCGAAAGGATAAATTAGATTCAACTTTTAACCAAAAGATTCAATGCAATGAACAAAGCAAGACAGGATTGTTTCTTCAACAAACATTCATTGCATAAATTTCGTTTCAAACACTCATTGTTTTTCATTCATATTTTACTTCCTGAACCGTGATCGAAATTAAGAAACAAAAAGTGAGCACGATGGTTAATTTTTAGTAATTAGCTACAAAGTATAATGCAATAGCAAAATTCAATGAGCTGCAGCACCAGCTATTGATGAATGGAATTTTTCAGTGCGACTATAAGTCTGATGCGCTTACACTGATTCTTAAAACTGCTAAAAAAACTGATAGCACTATGCTTTAATTTTTTTGCCTCACCAAAAAGTATCCTGTTTGTAATCATTTTGAGATGGTCGCTTCACATGGTAACCAAAATATCAAAGTTGGGCTAATGAGTGTCCCGTATTAATGCTAAGAGAGATGCAAAAGAATGTAGAAAGTAGATAAATTGATGATAACTTTCATATGTTAACATGTGCTGTCAAAGTATGTGACAGAACGAAATATTATGGCCAGCTCAATGGAAGCAAACAAAAAGAAGGGACATTTAAGTCAGACCCAAAAATGCCCACACGCTTGAAACAACCTCTACAATATAAACAAAAAAACATGGAAAATAAAATTCGGTAAGCCACAGTGCCAAAACTAAATGACACTGAAATGCAACGGTCTAAGCAAGATTGGCAACTAAGTTAACTATAAACTGTTACATTGAGTTTTTCCTAGTAGGTTCAGTTATTCTGTTCAAACTTTATTTTAAAGTAGAGAATAGTTAGCATTCCGAAAATTCATTCGAAATTTCTGGATGCTAAGTTTCGATGCGCATTGTAATTTGTGCATCGCGAAAAACAATTCAAAGGCCAATTAACGGTTCAAATCACAAGTTCACGAAAGAGTGCGGCGAGGGCTATGCGCGTGGAGTCAAGTTGTGATCGTGGCCGCAGTCAGTTGGGCGAAGAGGCAGGGAGGATTTGGTTCAATCAGTAGTTGAACGGTGCTAATGTAAATTATAGATTAGATGTTATAGTGTGACTCGAAATGAATTTCGGGATACTAAATTTAATTCATTAAAATTTAAAGGAGTAGTTAAAAGGAAATGATCAATGCATTGAAGTACAGATAGACGTATTCGAATCGCCACAGGGAGAGTCTATCAACCTTTTTACATGAGAAAAATCTTTACAAATCCCCTGAAAATGAACTATCGGTCATCTGTAAGGCGATAACTATCAAACATGAATCCGTGTCTGTGCGCGGTAGAAGGATCCAATTAATTGGAATTTAAGTGTGTCGGGTGCAGCATCCGAGTTTGCCAGTGCTTTCAGAGCACTTCCGATGCAAGGGGGCAAAATTGGCATTGTTTCCTTTCAGTTTTTTATGATTGTGAAGTTGTTTCCAGGAACTACATGCTAAAAAAACTAATTTATTTTGAAATAAAACTAAAATGCCTTTCACTGAAAAAAATCCACATGGCACCAAGAGCTATGTAACATAGCACATTATTTATGGCCACCTAAGCTATGTACATAGTACTCTGAGCTATTCAATATAGCTCCCAGAGCAATAATGTCAGAATCTACATAATGCGTGGTCCTATGTAACATAGCACTGCATTTATGGTCCCACTCGCTATGTCCATAGTACCCTGAGCTATGCAGTATGGCTCCCAGCGATATAAATACATGGCGCAGAAATTATGGCCCCACACGCTATATTACATAGTGCCATGAGCCATGTAATATGGTTCATGGCACTACAATTATAACTCGCAGCCATACTGTGTGAGGGAATGTATAAATGTCAGCAAGTGACTCTTGAGAAGTGCGCTGAAAAAACCCGTAGCGCTAGACGCCATAGTTTAAAGACTTCTGGCAGGTAGTTTTTAAATTGTATTGTGGGTAAGCAAGGCTTGCAATGCTTGTGGTTCGTATCTCGAATTCAGGTTTAAGTGAAGGACTACGGACCGAGCTATGAGTTAATCTAGTTCTGATTTGGTATCTGAATGTTATTAGAAGTAGTCGTGGAATTCATAACTTTTCACTCGTATGCATTGATCATAAATTATGGAATAAAGCTTTCTACCAACTTCAAATTATCTACCCGATAAGGATTGTCGTGGGTTCACTATCATTTTACTTCAATATTAAAGGACTACTGAAAAAACACATAGCGCGAGACGCCATAATTTATAAATTTCTGGCGCCATGTACATAGTCGATTTCGGGATTGTGATAAAACATAGCACCACACGCCATAGTACATGGCGAAAAATACATAGGAGCAGACGCTATGCTTATAGCCCTCCATGCCATATACTGTAGTCCTCCACGCCATGTACTATAGTCCTCCGAAAAATTGGAAATGATTAAAAACTTTATTCATTTGTTTGTTATAAAATTATTTATTTATTTATTATTAAAAATTAAATAAACTTATTTAATATTTATTATTGAGTTCCTTGAAAATGAATACTATGATATATTTGGGAATTTTCCATTTTAAATATATATATTTTCATATTAATATATATAGTTTAGAAAATCTAATAAGTTTTGATTATATAGCGTATCTAATTGGTGGTTGAAATTTAAAGAGACATACATTTTTATGTAAGCCGTAATATTACAGTACAATAGTTTTTCTAAAGCCAGAACATTAGTTCATCTCTGATATGAAAAATAATAATGAATTTGTAATTGAAATTATTTGGCCTTTAATTATTGGGTGAAAGAAAGAAAATTATTGGGTGAAAGAAAAAAAATTATTGGGCGAAAGCCCTGAGGACTTCCACTTTTCAGGTTCCGCGGTGGCCTGGTTGGTCTGTTTTTTAGGGAAGGACTTCAGCTTTTTTTTCTCTTTTTATTTTTTGTGACCTCAGCACCATCAGTGGGCATGACCACAGCAGCATCCGGCAGGCTATCTGCCTCTGCCCAATCAGTTTCCTGAATGAAGGTAAATTTTCCCATTTTTTGGTACATTTCAGATTTCTCTTTTTTTCAGCTTCCCTTCTTTTGCTAGCATAAGTCGTTTGTCATGTTTGTCATGCCTGATAGGTATGCCTGAGCCTTTACGGACAATAGCCCCTTTCCCTTGATTTTACTGATTTTCGAAAAAAATTAGTTTAGACTCGTTTAGCCGAAAATTCATTTTATATATAGATATGTATATATATATATATATATATATATATATATATATATATATATATATATATATATATATATATATATAAAACTATTAAGAAAGATAGCCTCTGAAGTGCGTGATCCGATTGAGCTGAAATATTTTATAGATCTATATAAGGACTAGTGCAATGACTAATCAAATTTAACACATCTTTAACCTTATGGCAGTAGTTGGCATTTTAGTGAATTTTCAGGTACTCCTATATTGCTATGCTGAGTACATTTTTGCTAAAAGTAAATATACAACCGGAAATGAAATAAATGTATAAATGTATATGCTTGTACATGGTAAAAAATTGAAAATTATGAGCCTTATGTGAGCACTGAGTGCCTAAATGTAGTCAAGGATTTTTTCTCAAAATTCGGTTTGGATATAACTTTTGTTCATGTTAACTAAAACTATACACACATGGACTTTAAAAAGTGTACGGGCAGCTTTGTAGCTACGGCAGGCTCGTGAAAAAAAATCATTCAAATCATCGACCTTTCTGGAAAAATGTTTGCGTTTTGAAAATATATTTTTTTTAAAGAATTCCTTTGCCCAAAAAGTCAAATTAAAATTTTTAAAATTCAACGTTGCAAATAAACGGCAACCCATCACCAAATCAACTCGATTGTCAGCACTCGAAATTTCTGTTCACGATAACTGTAACGGATAATCCGATCAGTATGAAATTTATAGGACATGATGGTATTAATTAGTACCAGGCCTGACAGAAGTAATTTTGAAATGCGTGTAACCCTGTGGCAGTGATGCCATCTTGAAAAATCACTTCCGATACAGCCAACAGATTCTAACGAAATTCACACCGTAGGTGGACTTTATTTAGGCTACATTTGGTGTAAATTTGGAAAAATTAGGATAGAGCTGCCAGATGTGTCTCCTAAATCTTAAAAGTTTCATCAGCAAAATAAAAATGTTTTCCCTATAACTTTTGATCCTGTCATGTAATCAAATCGGACCAAGTAGCAAATGAACCTTGCTGTAAGTCAAATTCTGTACGAATTTCGTTGAAAAGTGATGTCACGGCAATCAACTATGGTAATTTGGGTAATTTTTTAACGTTTCTTTCTAAGCGATGTTGTGACAATGACAACTAATAAATATTTAAGTTTCGAAAATTTGAAAAGTATTGCGGGTGGTAACCCTAAAATTCTTTTCACCCCTATATCTTCCAGTGCAGTCATTCAATCGAAACGAAACTCACAGGGTGGGTTTCACTTAACGTGAAGCGAATTTGGTATATTTTTGGCTGTGGTGCTAACACTGGGCATCAGACATTTTCGTTAATATCGAACCAATAGAATCTTCCATTGTATATTCATATGCAAAGCATTTACGATAAAAATAAGGAATCAATATTGAAATTTTCGGAGTTTTGAAAATTTTTTGGATGGTAGCACCAAGTATCCTTTAATCGCTGAGAGTTTCGATGAAATCCTCGGATGAAAAGGAAATTAAAAATATATGTTGATTTTAACATGAGCCTGTTATGGTAGACTTATTGCTGCTGCGTTGGATAACTGCTACTAGCACTGAACATTTTCATCATTTGTGGTATGGAGATGCTGTCAAGAAAATACCACAAAAAGTATATTACGTCTTTCCATATTTTTTTGTCACTCAAAGGACAATTTCTTTGGAAAACAGTTTTCTAGCGGCTCTGATGCGAGAGAATTCTTGAAATTGTAACCTTCTTACAATCAGCTACAAAATGTTTTATGAGCTGGTTCATTGTTGAAAGTAGTTCAGTTGGTTGACCTTGACCAAAGCAAAATTCACAGCTGATATTCTTGCCCAGCCACACCTGTCTATATGTCAGTGATTTAGATTCTTATGTGTACAATTTAATATGTAGCGCATTAAAAAAATCCTAGGCTAATGTAAGACTGTTGAGAATATTGATATATTTTAGAGCTAGTGGATCCTTTTATGGAACGTATCACTAAAACCCTTGATAAAAGCTGTAGATGGATTACTTTGCTTTACTTTGAAAACTTTTTCCTGAGTAGTTTTGAATTGCACATCCACGAAATCGACGATTTTTTCATTTTGATGACAGTCAAGCTATATTTCAAATCAAGCAAATAAAGTTTATCAATTACCAATTTGAAGTAGTTTTTTATTTATGTATCGATTTTTTACTATAGTAATGTAACTGTCTAGTCTGTTTGATTTTTAGTCAAATTTTATTTATTTATTTTTTCTCCTTATTATCTCAGAAGATTTTTAATTTTTCTGATTTAAGCTCTACTTTAAAATGAATCGATTTTTTTAAACAATGCGTAGATGTTAGAATTTGATAAGGTTTGAATTGTATCAATCAGTCCTCAACTTGTCGGCAACGATTCTATGTCAAGCTACTGAAGACTTTTTTGTAGTCTAACGCAGAAGTAATTATTGTTTGCTGTTTCTGTGTATTTGTTCTTTAAGCTAATTCGAGTGATTAATTCTATTTTTTCACCAATCAATCGACAACCAATACCACATTTTTTTTGTTGTCATCTTAGCTGTCCTTTAACGCTGCAGCTGAAGATATTTAGTAGTTGAAATCTTCGTGACTCTTAATTTTATATGAAAAAAAATTAAATCCGTGCGACATATTTGTATGCAGATATATATAAAAGTTAGATCTGGATCCTTCTGTTCTAAAATCAATCACTATCAGACAGATGTTGGTTAGTAAATCTGCTTTGTTGAAAGTAAGAGATGAAGAAAAATAAAATAAACATAGCGCCCAACGTGGGTACGTTAGCAGTGCAAATGATATTAATATATAATAAACTCATAAATAATAAACAATAACAACACAGCTTAAAAAATGAAAACAATAAACTTTTGACTCTATTCCAATGTCCCAGTAATAATTTTTTCACTAATCAAGGGTAAAGTTAATGATTTCAAACAAATAAATCAATATCCTCTCCACCATCTCATCGGATTACAAATCGGAGTCAAGAATCAACTGCATTCTCATGCATATTCAGACAGCCATGAATACTTCAAATCGGATAAAGTGTACCAATTAACATGAAACGGATTAATCTAATTGTGAGCTCAAAACAAGTCATGCTTCCATTTGAAACGCGAGTAATTTATGACGTGCTCAGGTCACGAGGTCAACTGGGATTGCTTACATAATCAACAACACTCGAAACTATCTGCCGACTAATTGTATTTCATCAGAAACAAAGTTATAATTTCAGCGTGAATCTATTGTGATCTTATGTATGTAGAGCATGCATATAGAACAGTATCGTGGAGTGGATACTAGAATTCTTTGAATTTCTGCAGTAAGCTAGGATGAATTCGACTAAAGACGAGGCTGCCATTAGTTCAGTTTCTTGTAAAAAATTAACCGATTTCGATAATAATGCTGCATGATCCTTGTTTATCATATCTTAGGTAAAATAACAATTTTACGACAGTTTTGTAACTTTAGATAGACTTTTATCTCGAAAAAGATATAGGTACTTCAAAGCAAACTAAATACACCAAGATACATGTACAGAAAAATTAATTTTAATTTCTGTCTTGCATAGAAGTGAGGTCTATCCAGTATTCCATATGTATCAACAAGCATCCCGATTGAGTTATTTGATGCTCTGCAACGATGTGATGCGTTCTCTGGAAGAACTCGAAGAACTCATATAATAGCTTATCGGTGTCCCATATATGCCCATCCAACTTGCCGCATGAAGGCAGCACGCAACCTCTTAATTCGCCAGAATCAACCCCGAGCCGTTTTACGTTGATGCAAAGTGCGACCGTATGACTCGGACGGGCCATCCATAAGTAAGTTAAGTGTTTAAGAGGAAGAGTGAATTAAGTTCAATTTGAGTCAATCACAGCAGCCACTTGCTCGTAGATTCATTCGTATGTAGCGTTCGTACGGATCTAAATAGTGCGGGAGTGTGTCAGCAGCATGCGAACGCCTGGACACATTTTGTTTCGGCGTGTCGTCAAGAATCGATGATTCTACATAAGGACGCAAAGAATATTGTTCAGATAGAACTAAAAAAAATTCCGTTAATTTCTAATTTTAGTTATTGCGATCTGAGGAAGCTAATGAAGTATACAATTCGTAGCTCTTCCAAGGCGACTTGATATTGTTGGCATTGTTGAAAGGTAAACCTTGGTAAACGTTATAACATTCCTCTTGAGCCGTACACTTCGAGAAACTGTTTAGATATCCTTCAGAATCAACTAATGAGCACAGCAGATAAACTGATTGATGTGTTCTGAGACGTTTGCATCAAAATGATTTACTTCTTTACTTCACTAGCTCATTTGTCTTCGTCCAATCGATACTGGCTAATCTTCAATTCGATCGACTGTAGTCATAAATCTACATATATGATTCCTATCATCGCAATACTAGCATCCCAACAACATGGTACTTGTACTCGTACATGACCGGTCGAACATACTCTCGAGAGTATCTAACAAATTTATGAGGTGACACAAGTGATGTTTGATGTGGGCCTAGAGATTTAGAGTTTCGGCCATTTAATCGCTGCGAATGACAGCCGAAATTGTGTCTGATGAACAATGGTGCTTTTTATTACTTTCGGTTTTGACCATGTTGCGTCAAGGTCATGACACATATTAAAATCCCATTAGACGAATATGCCAGTACCAGTGCCTTTGCCATCACCAGGCCATCCATGCACTCAGAGTCTGAGTACGATTTGACTGATTCGTTTGATTCGGATAAAGGTAGATGAGAAGGTTCACTTGTGCTGCGAACAACATCAAGCACAATGGCAATCGGGCGCATCAAACTGACGAATTGACAAATTTGCATTTACGTAACTAATAGCCGGTGGACAGATGAGGACAGTGTATAGATCGTGGGTTTTTTCCAAAGATTCTTCCGCTCAAGGTTGGATACGAGAAACATCATCGGGAATTACCTCACGGCAGCAATTGATGAAGTTATTTTGGTTTTTGGGAAACATGCGGGTAATTACGACGATACCAATCACGATTGTCACATGAAAACTTGATCCGCCTTCCTTGATGAGTCGTCGCAGAGATTAATGTTTTCGTATCAAAAGTTCTTTGAGTTAATAGATAAATTACTTGATCGTTTCATGATTTATGAACACGAAGAATCATATTTTGCTGAAGTCTGAGCTATAGAGATGTGCTAAGTGTGACCTTGCATTGGGTATGATAAATCGGTTTGACCTTGGACATAGAAGGGCGTAAATTGGTCACTTAAAAACTGCTTTGAAATAGTTCCCTTGATTGCTGTTTTCTTAACGTAGTTTCTTGTAAACCGATATTCTTATCGAAACCTAGCATTCATTAAATTTGAAAATGAATTATAAATAATTTTGAAAATGAGTACATCTGCTTTAGGCGATTTTTCTATAATTTTGGATGCAGTTACAGTTTTATGATTTTGTTTTCAGAAGAAAAATCCAAATTGCATATAACATGGCTTAAGATTAAATTTGAAGCAGTTATACGATAGTCTTTTTTGCTTCTGAAATAAAAGGCAAATTGAATATCTAACTATTTCATTCAAATAAAGCTTCCGGGTACGACTGAGAATGGTAAATTTTTATTGATTTCTAAAAATTGTATGGATTTCTGAAGTACATACGACAGGGATAAAATGATAATTGCAGCTTTTGCGTTTTCCGTGGCACGCTTTCTCTTCCACATTTCATAAACCAACCAGGAAGCAGCTTCCAAGATAGCGAATAATTCTGCTTGACAAACAGAAGCATACCCACCTGGCCAAAAAGCGCTCGTGTCATTCGGTGAACGCAGGAAGATCGAATTGCTGACTTCGAGCCGTCCGCGAAAAATATCTCAGAGATTTATTTGTACAGACATCTACGAGCTTCCCAGCTATGGACGAAGTTGAATTGATCTCTGGTCTAATATGATGATAAGCACTCCAAATTTGAAGATCGAGCAGAAGTAGATTGATAAGCATTATTCGTTGCACCACAGATACCTAGGCAGACAGTCCTTTGTAATGGAGCCAACTTCTTGCTAGCATGAAGGGGTTTCACGGCCTTGTAATTGTCATTGGCTTGTGATTATTACGTAAGTAGAAATAGCTAGATGAGGTTTCCAACCTCAAATGCTGGTAAAAGATCTCTTGCATTCCTCTTGTAATCCTACATGCTTCTTTCCCTATTGCAGAGGAATTTTTCGTCTAAGATTAATACTCATAGATATCTGACATCATCTTAAAGATGAAGAGTTTCAAACTTTATTTTGGGAAACACTAGTTCTTCTAGTTTTATTTTCCTCGTCCTTAAGTCAGTATGGCATGCATTCATTTCGCATAGCTGCTTCAAGGCTGCGCAGTCAAAGCCACCACAATATCCAGAAATATCACCATCGGTAACTGACCGCTTCAACGAATGAAGGGCCAAATCAAATAATTTTCCTCACTCTTACGCATGCTTCTCCTCAGCTAAGGGACTTGGCTTAAGTGCATTAATTTCTCAACATGTCCTTCCATGCCTTTCAGCATAAATGATGTTAGGTTTATCGGCCTAACGTTCCTTAGCCCTAAACAGTTATCTCTTCCAGGTTTTGAAATGATGGTAGTGGCATATACCCATGGCTAGGTTGGACCAAAATCTTACTTTCAAGCATGCTTTCCGGTGGTGAATTTCTTCCCTTAACATAGCCGACTAGAGCCATCCAAGCCCAGCAAATTGAAACTCTCAGAAGAAATGATTGTGTCACTGAACTGTTCACTCACAACCACAGATCTAGTTGTGCCCCAGCATTTTCCACTCACGTGAATCTTTGAAAGCTTGGTCAGAGGCACAATGGTTTTCTGCGTTTCAGGCATCGAAGCACCCAGAAAATGATTTCAAAGCTAACTCTTTAAAGCTGATTTAACCATTTTCAAGACGAGGATTGGACATTTTCAGGCCTCTTAATCTCTCTTGCACCATCTAGTCCCTCACAGAATTGTTTCATATATTCCTTTTAATTTATATAATTTTTTGTGAGATTGTGTAACAGCTCGGTAAAGGAGTTTTTTTTAGTATTTTTCTTGGCCTTCTCTAGTTCACGGTTCAACCACAGATCTGTCTTGCTGCATTTGCTCTTACTGATCAGACACGCCTCTTTATACCATCCTAATATGGCTCTATTCTGAATATTTTATCGGGATTCTATTGACTTTGGTGATTTAATCTCACTCCCTGAACAAGAAGTCGATTGAACTTAGCCCAATCAGTGTTCCTTGGATATTTTCTCTCCATCACAGGCGTTTTATTCGTATTGGTGATCACAGAGTAAAATTTCATCCTATGCGCAACATACAAGAATTTATCTAACTATTCCACGTGAACATATTGCATGGAGAAACTCTAGTACTTCGAGTCATAAGCACAACTAGTTGTTTTCTTGAGTGCTATATTTTTTCCTACCACAACTGGTGTATGGTAAGTTACAGCCCACTAGAAGTTTGTCTCTCCGATTCAGCGTATCGAACCAGGTCCCTTTGCTCCTGTATCGTACAGTATTTTGTCAAAAGAAAGGTAAGCTGCGTTGTTGACGATTCATCATAAAATGAAAGTGCTCCTTTTCATAAGCTAAGCCCGTAGATTCTGATGCTTCGAACCCGCATTCCAAGTACAAATAAAATGAGAGATGGTTTCAGATTTGACAATTTTTTACTCAAGAGAAAATAAGAAAGCCTTGGCTTGATGCAAACACACAAAAACACCTTAAAGCCATCAGGCATAAAATTGTTCAGTATCAAAGACTGGGAGCTATAATTAATAGACAATGCCCAATTGACAATACTATCCCGACCTGACAATATTGGCATCACGAACCAATCTTTCTCTCGCTTCTCCAAGATCTGAGTCATATAGTTTCCTGGAAGTGTTTGCAGTTTCGCTGCGTTGATTTCCTAGCCGGCTTTCATAAGCACCTTACCCGTTGCGCGCAGCTCCTTACATTGCCTGTCACTGCATATATTTTGCATATTGTTCACACTAGCCGGGGTGGTCTCCTTTAGTGCTCCGCTACTCCTTTTTTTGTGAATTTTAAAGAAGGCTATGTTTCCCCAGGCAAGCTGAGAACCTGTAACCTGTATTCTTCCATTGCAATCAGGGTCCTCTATTGTAAGGATTTTTAATAAGGACATTTCAATTTCTTTATTGAATAAAACGCAAAATAATTTAGATATTGGAATTGATATATAGTTTTGTTCATTAACTAGCGCGAGCATGTTTGCTGTCGTGGACTTTTTGGAGCCAATAATCCAACAATTTTAACAGTCACCTAAAAAACTTCCAGCCCGTTATGATATGCATGTTTGGAACAACACATAATTGGTTATTTTTAAAAAAAGATGAAAGAATTATTAGGGTATTTAAAATATCACTAAAATGGCCGCTGGCATTAAAGGGTTAACGATAACTAACGTTGGGTGAAATTCGAACCTATTTCACATATACTCTAATGTATCCCTCAAAACGTCAACTCAATCGAATAACGCGCTCATGAGAAACGATGATTTAAACACAAAATAACTATGCCTTTATTGAAAAACAAAATACATTTTCCTACGGAACTACAGTTTACTGGATCTCTCGATTTCGAAAAATTCTTATGACAAACTATTAAAGGAGTAAATTTTTGAAAGGTCTAAAAGTAGGCAGAAATGCAACTCGCGAACACTTACATAAGATGAAAGGACATGCCCAATATTACGGCACGATGATAATCCCAGCATTTTTAAACAATTTTTACCCTTTCTTAGTCAGCGGATTCCATCAGCGAGTAAACTTGTGTGAAACTGCATGTTTTGACACTAACTAGCTCATAAAAAAGAAATTATTTAATTTGTTAATTTATTCTGATTCTTTTTCAGAAAAAAGTAATTGTCTCCGGACGTTGGCTTTATCCTTGGAACTATTCAGGTCTCAAGTGGAACTACATGATTTTAAATTTCGTTTTGAATGAAAACAACTCATCTTATGTCTGTGTTGTCGATTTTACTTTAATATCCAACAGATTTTCCCTTATGTTTTTTATTAGTCTACTTTTTTCATTTTTTACTTCAAAATCATGATTAATAAAAAAAAACAAATTGAACATCCTTTTGTCTGATGATGCACCTTTAGAATCCTATTTCGATAATGAGCTCCACTTACAATAAACTCAGTTCCTCTGAAATCCGATCCCGAAATTCTAAGCAGTTTGCCAAATTCCTTTCTGATAAATAATTATCATAATCGCGAAACATGCTTAAGGCGGAGATCATGTTGAATCGAAATAGGCTTATGCTTAAGCCGAACTCTTAATTTGACGAGCGAAACAACATTAATGATTCGTGTTCGAATATTGGCTGTAATTATCATAATGTAGAAGAAATTAAATGATAGGATAAATGCTTCAAATGCACGGTTGGGTTTGTATGAATCTTGAAATTTACGTAGTCCCGAGATGCAAAAAAGAAATTTAAAACATCCTGCGAGTAGGCTCAAAAGTCAGTTTTATTAAATATTTATATATATTAGGGCGAACTTAAAAAGGGATTTATTTGAAAATGATTTAAATCACTAAGCTTTTCATGCGATGTGCGCATAGAGTGAAAATAATTGATCGTCATATCTAAGTTTTTTTTTCGAATTAGGTGTTTGAATCCACACAGAGATCCTTACAAATTTTTTCACATGAGGATCAAACGATTTATTGTATCTGTTATTTCAAAGTTTTATGTGTTTGTCTCCTACGAGCACTCGTATTTTTTGAATAAGCAAAATATTCAGTATTAAATTTAGTCCCGGCAGATCTTCGAGAGTTACTATATACGAGCTACTTCAGGAGACTTAAGCATCAATACATAAAAAAGTCGATTTATTTTTAATTTTTCACTGGTAACAAGCATAATGACAGAGGCTATTATTTATACACTTCTGGTGCTATATATACGGTTAGAAATATGAAGATATATTTTAATATGCCTTTTGTATTACAGTTAGATACAATACAGAAGAAATTAACTTTGAATTTCCTATGAATATTAAGGCATGCTCTTAATAATGAAAACTTTCATTTTAATGCAATTTTATTAGAGTATTAGAGCAGTACACTTTCAATATTATAGTTAAATTCTCGAAGTATACAGGTAAAACATGTGTTTGTACTGTGCCTTAGGTTCCACTCTCCCATTTTCATCCGAGCAGCGTTTAAAATTCATAATTATCGATACTAATATTCAGTTTTCTTGCATTTTCTGGACCAAAGCTTCTCATTTTTCAAGTTTCTGACAATCAATCACAATCGTTCTAAGCTCAAATTTGTTTTATAGAATTATGTCTATAATTGTACATAAATAAAGTATTCATAATTAATTAGGCGCTGAAATTGAAGCTTCTAATTCATTCTATTATCGGTTAAAATTGATTTGTGGAATGGATTATTAATTGGATTATTCACCTACCGTTTTTTTTTTAAATTTATTATCGTTCAGAAAATCATTTTTCCGTAATCATCTTCAATCCCCATTTCATCAACATTAATAAGCTAAAAATGTAAACACACCCTCTTTATTAATAAAAAAATCTATTCCCAGTCGAACGAAGCTGCAAAAACTATAAAGCTATTCTAAAAATAAGTAGATACTATTTAAGTCTCAATCTGAATTTATTTCACGACGCACAGTGGGCTGAATCCCGATTCTAGCTGGATAAAAGTCAAAAAATCAATGTCAAAATGTAAGCTTTTCAGGTATAGGATATTTTTTTAAGGCTTCAGTAAACCTAATTCTACAAAAAAATTGTAATTATACCGAACATTAGTGTGTAAGAACTTACTGTGAAAACGGTCGAATGCAAGTTGAGCGTGAGATGCTCTCGTGGTACATTAATGTGACCTTCCTTTGTATTATCTGCTCGGTGACATGAATGTTTATTTTCATTTGAAAGTTAATCTATCTTGTTCAAACACTTTTCAAGAAAAAGTTTCAAGCACTGAAAACGCCCAATTGAAAAAGGTAAGTTTATACCATTAGAATATAAGAGAGTGTCAATTTGCTTCGTTGAAACTGAAAAATTCATCACATTTTAACGCGCAACTTTTTTTCATTAGATTTCATTGACTTCAAACTTTGAGAGTTTCTTTATTATGGTATAATAACATATTCAAAAATTGAGAGCCATAATTAACCATAAATTGAGATATAACAAAAATTCTGGGGTCAGAATTATAAAATTTAAATTTTCAGTTTCAATCCTAAACGGACCCTCCCCTTCTATTTATACTCTATACCTTAAAACCCTTAAAATAAACATTAAATGCCAATCACTTTTTAATGCTAAATACTTTTTAATTATGTTTTTTTCAAATTATTATTGTTTTTTTTAAATTGTTACCTGTCTTAATGTTATTACAGCAAGAAATGTGTATGGAATAAAAGTGGACAAAGTGGTTCAAGGAAGTGGGACGTCCAACACCGGGAACTTGTCTCGCCGATTTTTTGAGCATGCAGATGAAGCCGCTGCAGCTACAGGGGTTGATAAACGATTAATATGTAGATTTGGAACTATTCTTCAGGTATTTATAAAACAAGTTCCTCAAATTGCTCTCTATGGCAGTCCTTTTTTTATTCGTTCTTTCTTATTGTTGCAAACACAAATACACAAAATCCTTTTACATGGCTCTTTAGCCATCAAATATGCTCTTGTTCCAATAGGGCAGCTTTCAGAGGAGATACAAGAGGCAAGGAACAAAGACATGAGGCGATTCAGAGCCCAGCATACTAGAAAGTCCTCATACATAAAAACCTGCGAAGACTTAGTTCACATGCTTTTGATTTCATCGGATCCTGTTATTACAAGCCTTAGAAGTTTCCAGAAGGTCCCGTTGAAAGAGCTGAGTCCTGATGCAAGGGAGCTGATCGCGGATTCAGTGGAAGGGGATACGAATGATAGCGAAGCAGAGAAGGATTCTTCGGGTGAATCGGAAAATGATTTGGAATTTTTGTAATATATATGTAATAAAAATACTTGATTTTACTAGAAAATAAAAAATTCTCTTTTAATAACTGAAACACCTAATATTTATCTCGTATATTTTTTTTATTATTTTTTTAAACTATTCCAACCTTTGAGCCCTGGTTAAGCCCATAAAATAATTTTGTCCAGCTAGAATCGGGATTCAGCCCACTGTGCGACGTAGCTAATATGCATAACAGATCTCTAAATTGCAGTCCTCGCTCCTTGTAATTCATTCAAATCATTCAATAACACGAACGAACTGGAATTTATAATTTGAACTAGCAACTGATATCTCTGACGGACTTATGTATGTTAGCTGCACTACAAGTAATATATATTTGTACATATTTCTTTGTCAAGCACAAAATATTAAAACTGGCTCTTTCTTGATTTTTACACAAGAAATGCTGAGTCCACTCTTGCAGCACACACTGTACCTACTCACGAAATACAGGTACCTTTCACATTCTCTTCTTCGTTGGAATCATTCGAATATACGTACATACGTTCACTAAACATGCCCACATTCTTATCTAGATACCACACTTTATTTCATACTTACTTACAAGCAACAAAATCCGGAATTTTCTAATCAGAATCTGCGCATGTCTCGAAATTGCACATCGAATTTTCCTCGCATTCTACAGATCCGTTAAAAATTTTCCAATTCGACTTGCGTAGTCTAATTGGAAACTGGAAATGAACTCTCTCTAAACCGAGAGCGTACATTTTCCACTTTGAACTCATCCACTTGCATTCACACGACAAACGAGTTTCGAGCCACACAGAGTTCGGACTGGAAGTGGAAGGACGGGTTCCTGATAGGTAGCGGCAAACAGATCAACGATACGGCTCACGATGGTGATGGAAGAAGAACACGATGGTTTTCTTTCACTCATACCTGCCGTCACCGACAGGTTTTTTGGCTTCTCGTCTGCAGAGAAATGCCACGCCCGGGACTGGCGTCGTTGCATTGCGCCATTTTGAATTTCGTCGATGTAGGGAACGGTTGTGTTCGTTCTCCCTGGGGATCATTTGAGGAGACGTGTTGCCGTATGTTTTTGAATGAACTACATATAGGATTGCGTGGGATGGGCGACAGGGTTAATGATGAAGTATTTGCACGAATTCAGAGTCATACACGAAGGAATCAATTATTGAGAAGTTGAGTGTCCGCTTGAAAATTTTGTGGATTTGGTAATGCAAGGTGTATTGTGTACTCATCAATGAAAATAATTACGAAAATTAATACTTTGACATTGTTACTCAAAACATTGATAAACATGAATGATACTTATATTTTTGTGGGCTTCTTCGTAAAAAGGTATGTATATGAGCATTTAGTAACAGAATGGGAAATAAATTCCACGCTTTACATGTCTGTGAAGCTTTTGATTGCAGGTATTATCGGTTTAATAACTATTTAAAGTTTTCAGTATTAAACGAAAAATCCGAAATCATACACAGCACTCATAATGTGATCAATGTGAAAACGAACAAGTTTAGTGCATAGTTATCACACTTACCTATGATGCTTTAGATATCTACATATGTTGCACAATCGGACTATGATGGGTATGTTTTAACATATGATTTACACCTAAGTTTTGATATCAATTTTTCATTACTTAATTGAACCCTTGTCGCTATCTAAATTTGACATGATTAAACTTAAACTTATAACTTTGTTATCGTGTGATTAGGAACATAAAACGCTTTAATAGATGTTCGGTTGTTTGTAATATGACTGTGAACCACGTGATAAGGAGGAAATTTTCGGTTGTTTCAACTTCCTCACCATACATTATAACTTTAACACTTCCAATTTATTTTCATTGATATTTAAATCTATGAAAATTTTTGCGAGTCTCTTTTCAGTCTTTCGAGTCTACTTTCACAAAGTTTTATATATTTTACAATTCTAACAATATTGGATATATGCAAATCTCCTTATAAATTTGCAAGTATAATTCAGTACACTATTGTGCCAAAAAAAATGTATATATCTAAAGCCATTAAGACCTTTGCGAGCAAAGTTATTTAGTGAATATTTCATGAGCCATGGTTGAATCTTAACAGTGTTTGGTTTGATTTAACCAATCAAATAATATGTTAGACGAAGTGTGGGAATTAAGTTAGAATAGGTAACGTATAAAAAGGTCCCGTAACATGACAATATGCATACAAAGACGAATTTAAAATAAAAACTAATAATACAAAAAAAAAAATTAGTTCAAGACAATTTAACCGATTGTGTTTTTTTTGTGGTTGTGTGTTTGTTTTTGGCGGTGTTTTTTGTTTGTTTGTTTTGTTTATTTTCAGTGTGTTGTCTTCTCCTGTATTTTTTCTATGCTTTTGTTAGTATGTCTTCAATTTTCAATCTCTGCTCGTCCTCTGATGATAGCAGACGCGAAAACTTGAAAAAATACTGAAAAACATTCAGAAACTAAACAAAAAGCTAACACGATTATGATAAATAAGCAAACAAACAAAACCACCCACACAAAGCAAACACATAACCACAAAAAAAAACCAAAAAACAAAAAAAAAAAAAACTCTAGCGCACCTGAACCGCTAGAAACACTAATGTTCGAAGAACAGTAGAAGAATCGTGCAGGTTTTGAGTGCATATTCCACCACATGTGCTGCTTATTACGACCAAACTGTTTCAAATGCCACGTTTTACTTTGGTCTCAAGAATGCATTATAACTCATATGGTGGAAGGTTTCAGATATTACCACCGGCATGAATTTCAACGTTTATGAGAGCAAAACACGGGTTAATTATATTCGTTATCAGTTGCTTATTTCACATAATTTTGAAAGCAGCATCTCATATAACATCAATGAAGAAAATGCTCAGTGCCTGCAGCACTGTAACTGAAGTTGGTGTTTGGGGCTGCGATCCGAAAAATTTGCAGAACTTTGCGAATTGCAACATCGGTTATTTATTTTCATTGTAAATGTTTCCGGTATGAATACTAACTGTAAGCATTTATTGACACAAAAGTAGCACAACCGACTCGTGCTGGCAACCTTCTGCCAGTATCAAAGCCAAGAATATATCACATCTGCTTCACGTTGTTATATAACATTCGAAGTTAAAGGAGTATAAAGAAATTTAGAGTTACCTGCAGCGAGTTTTTTCAAATAATCGAAAGTTTAATATTTGCTGTTTATTGTCACTACAATATCATTACCATTTGAAAATTCTACGATAAAACCGCTTAATAAAGATATTGCAATTAAACTCAAAACCAACAATAGCTGGCAACCCTATCGTGGCTTTTCAACCAAATTTGGCCTGCATAATGTTTATGACAGGTTTCATTAATTGTATGAAATTCGTATTGATTTCATGACTGCACTGGAAGTTATAGTGCAAAAAGTTTTATTTTCCTGAGCGAATTTTCAAAACCAAAGACACAAAAATTACCATAGCTGGTAGCACCAATCAAATTTTTTAACCAAATTTCCACCAAACAGAGATTAGAGTTAGGTTTAGCTACTGTGCCAATTTCATGAAAATCTGGTAATTTATTCACATTTCATAGGGCAAAAAGCAGTTTTTCTTCTTTGTAATTTTTCAAGATGGCACCACTGGCACAGACTTGCCCACAATTCAAAATCGCTTCTATCAAATCTGGTCTTACTTAAGTCCAATGCATTCTGTAAATGTTAGCTGTATCTGATTATTGGTTCGTGAGTTTCCGTGAACAGAAGTTTTTGATGCTAAAAATATAGGTTAACTGGGAGAGGGTTACCGTTCTTGTCCGACATGAAATTTCCAAAGTTTTATTTTGAACGTGTAGATAAAACATAAGATTAATATACAGATTGGTTTTATTGTAAGAAACGGACATTTTTTTGAATATTCGATGGTTTGAATGTTTTCACTTCCAAATTTTTTTTTTCAAAATGAAGACACCAAAATTATCATAGCTGGCAACTCCAACCGAATTTTTCAACCAAATTTCTACCAAACGTGGTTTAAGGTAAGGTCCAGTAGTTGTGTGAGTTTCGTCAAAATCGAACGATTCAATCAGAATTTATAGGGCTAAAAACAGTTATCTTTTTTAGTGGTTTTTCAAGATGGCACCACTGGCACAGAATCGCCCGCATTTCAAAATCACTTCTATCAGATCTGGTCCTATTTAAGACCAATACATTCTGCAAATTTCAATTAGTTTTGCTCATCGGATCGTGAGTTTCCGTGAACAGAAGTTTTTGATGCTTAAAATATAGGTAAATTGGGCAAGGGTTACCAGGCGTGCCCGGAATACCATATCTTTTTTTTTTTTTGGTTATGTAAACAAAGCACAAGATTTACATATGAGTGGCTTTTTTTTGAAGAAACGGCATTTTTTCAAGAGAGACGATGATTTGGAGGTTTTCACTTTCAGTGCCTGCCCTAGCTACAGGGTTGCCAGCACGCTCATTAGAAGCTACACAAATCTACAACTAAATAATATCAATACGTCCTGAAAATTTCGTAATGATTGAATAGCTCTGTCAAAAGTTATCGCAATTTAAAAATTTTCAAATTTTCCCGTCCTCTTTTTAGGCACCCAGCGCACACATAGGGTTAAAAAATTCCAAAGCATTATCCGATTCATATGTAAAACACGTTTGAAATTTATTTCGTTAGCTTTATTTTTGCGAAAATTATTTGTGCACGAAATAATAGGTATATTAAAAATATCACTTAAATGGCCGCCGGCGCCAAAAGGTTTACAATAACTGACATTTAAAGAGACCTGGACCTATTCTGCATATACACCAATGTATCCTGAAAGTTTCAGCTCAATCGGATGGCGCGTTCCCGAGATTATCTCACTGAAATTTTTTGATGATATATATATATATATATATATATGGAAATATGAATTTTTGGCCGAATCGATTTTAATACTAATGTTCTTCGAACATTAGTAACAATCGGTAAAATTCTGTCAAACGGCTATGGAGGCACGTAATCGAGTTAAGCCAAGAAAACAAAGTGTAAATGAAGAAAAAGAGACGATTTTATTTGAAAATTATTTATTGTAGCTTTTTTGAAGCTAAAGCTCATGTATCTATTTGAACCTACAGATCATTCCACACTCTATTTGTTTTGTTTGATGTCATTATTTAGTTTTTAGAAACCCTTGTCTAGTAATTTCGTTTCCATAGAAATTATAATTGACCACCGCAGTAGAAAAAGGGCATATGTTGGATTTGATTTTTATTGCGTAATCTAGCTGAAATACGAGGGGTGACCCAAAAGCAGTGATGATCGGTTATTTTCGCTTCGCATAAGATTAAAAAAAAAACGGTTTACTACCTCATATACCCACTAAGTCAACATAAAAAAACATTTAAATAGACTACGATTCCAGGGAGGTACATTCTGGAAGAAAGCACTTATAAAAATACTTCTATTTTTTGAAGAAAAATGAACACATTATCAAAGAAAATTGGTAATGATTCTGCACCAAGGAAATATTTACTCAATCCAAAGAAAGGAATTTATTCATTTCAGAGAGCTGATATTGAACTTGTCCTGAGTAAAATTTGATATTGTTTCATGGAAATGTGGCATGTGGCTAGAGATGGGCAAAATGCCTCATGACGCACCACTGATCGCTCTTTTTCACAGTATTTTACACTGTACACTTACACTCAGTACACTGTTCGCTTCGCATTTCATTAAGCTTATTCAAACGAAAGCTTTCGCTCGCAGACTATGCTGTGCTTTTTTCAGGCGCTGCATTGTAAGAAAGAGCTATCAGTGGTGAGCCATGAGGCATTTTGCCCATCTCTACATGTGGCATAAGTCGGTTCACGTACGATCACCGAAGTTAAGCTGTGCTGGGCGCGGTTACTATTTAAATGGGGGACCGCTTGAAAGCATCGCATGTTGTAAAAAAACGCAAAAACTCTCCCTCCCTTCATATTATAAGAGGGAATTACTTTGAAGGGAGTGAAAAAATAAAAAAAAATAGAGTCAATATCAATTTTTCCTTTTTTTTAAGTGCCACATTTTTTTCTTATTTTCTGAAGCGCTAGTATTATTTATGCCTAGTCGCTACTTAAAGCTATAATGTGACACTTAATCAATGGAGCTAGTTAACTGAAGACGAACAAGCTCCACCATGAACCCGGCGGAATTCGAACCCACGAGCGGTAGATCGCTGCTTTGGACTGACACGTTAGCAAGCTAAGCTATCGACCCCTTATTTGTGTAGAGAAAATGTTGATAGAAGTCATAAAAACTATCAATTTTTCGTCGAATATTGAATCGTGGTTGTTGTTGAAACATGTAAAAATATGTTCGCGTTGTAGATATAATTTACTAAATTCATAGACATAATTTACAAGATTTGAGTAAAATTACTTACTTGAAATAAGGTAAAGCAGAAATGTTATTCCGCTGAATGTAAGAAATTTTCCAATGATATTTATACAAATTACTGATATCAAATAAAAGTTTATTTGATTTGTGGAAGATTTCACATTTCGTAAACAAGTAAATATTTTCTTTGATTTTCGGAAACACATTTTTCTGAGTGTAGTAATTTATGTAAAGTTTAGAGTAGCTTTTGTTACCTTATTAAAAGGTAAAGTTTTAGGTTATATTCAGTTACGTAAGTGTCCCAATATGTCGGGTTCGTTGGGATTCTTCAACCTTTTTGTCATGCAGTAAAATTGTTTACTAAGGAACATACTTATTCTTTAACTTACAATTATAAAACTTATTATTTTTCACCTATTTTTTTCTTTATTTCTCTCTTTGTCGGGCTGAATAGCTATGCTCTATGTAATAAATTTATATTCCTTTTATGTGGGTATTTTATTTTTTCATGGTTGTACAAGTTTAGGTGTTTATACTGTTATAATTGCGGGATGATCTTCTAATTCTCACTATGCATTGCTAGGAGGACTTCGTTCGGCTGCTCAAACTATTTCTTATGAAGCTAGATTAATTTCAATTTTAATTTCTTATATTTTAGTAATTGGGGTTTTTAAATTTATAGACTTTTATTTTTATCGAAAATTTGGTTGATTTAGTTTTTTGTCCATTCCATTGTCTTTAGTATGATTTCTTTCTACCACACCTTTTGATTTTGCTGAAGGGGAATCAAAGCTGATTTCTGGCTTCAATGTAGAATATATGTAGCAGTGGGGGGTTTGCGTAATTTTTTTAGCTGAATATTCTAGAATTTTATTTATGAGTATATTGTTTTCTTTAGTTTTTTTTTGGCGGGAATATTAGATAGTTTATTTTTTTTTGTGTTTTTTATTTATCTGTTTTTATTCATTAGTTTTTTGTTTTTTAGTTATTTAAGTGCAGGGTACTATGCCCCGTTTTCAAATGTAATTCGCTGGCAACGAATCTTTGAACACTGCCATATGAGATCTCTGTGACCTCAGCAACATGCCTTATGGCCAGTCTTTGATCTGCCAACACGATATCTTCGACTTTTTGACGTGGATGGACGTCCTTCGCGGTGTTCATTTTCAGTGGATGTTCTTCTCAGCTTAAACTCCTTGGTTCAGCGTGTAACGGTGGAATATGGAGGAACAGATACTCCTAATATTTCCACCAAGTCGCTGTCTATGTCTTTGGTAGACATTGTTTTCAAATACAGGTACTTAATGACAGCACTAATTTTTCTTTCTTCGACGGTTCGTATTCAAATGAATGTACCTCCCTAGAATCGTGGCCTATTTATATGTTTTTTTTGTGCTGCCTTAGTGGGTATATGAGGTAGAAAAAAAATTTGAAATTTTCGGGACCTGGAAATAACCGATTATCACTACTTTTGGATCACCCCTCGTATTTCTGTTAGATTACGCAATAAAAATTAAATCTGAAATATACCCTTTTTCTACTGCGATGGTCAATTAGAAACGAAATTACTTGACAAGAGTTTCTGGTAACTAAAGAATGACATCAAGCAAAAGAAATATAGAGTATGCAAAGACGCATAGTTTCATCTATATTTCTTTATCGAATATGAATTGAGGTTTGTAAAAATTGCAAAAGAAAATTTAAGATAGAGCTACAATGTCAATGAATTGAAAAGTTCAAAAAGTGTGTATGTTATGAATTACGAATACATATGATTTACATATAAATTAATATGTAAGTCCTTTAACATATAAATTAATATGTCCTAATTATTAAATATGTAACTAAACTTTCAAACTAAAACGATCTGAGAATTTTGGATATGAATAAAAAGAATGAATTACAATCTTTGATTTAAAAAGATGGATTCGGCAAAACAATTTTTAACTCTAAAACGAAACCAAAGAAAGCTAGGTAGCATCTTTACAAGAAGCAACGACATTTTTTATCTCTACAATTTCAAAACCAATTTAGCCTCCACTCCCCTTTAAAATGCATGAAACGTACATGAAATGAATTATGAAGCCATTTTGAATCGTTTGGTGTTAGGGTAAATTTGATGAAAGCTTTTTTTTACGCAATTTGATTGATTTATTTGATTGAAACATTAGATATGAATTTATTAAGGGGTTACACCACAGTAGAGAGTGAAAATTTAACGTTTTTCTGCGATTTTTTTTTAAGTGGAAGGAAAAGTAAAAAAGTAATTCTCTTTAAGGATGTTGGTTAAGCATGTTTTGAAGTTTTTAAAAAAAATTGGTTAATTAAAAAATATTACAAAATGGCTGCCCAACAGCCGTTTCTGCGGAACGGTTTTTTTTGGAGGGGCTCCGCGGCACGCAGTAGAAGTGCACCAAAAATTAATCTGGAACAAAATAAAAAAATTTTTCTTAAAGAATATTAGTATAGCTAGAGAAATACGTAGGGGATTTTGAAAATATTTATTTTTGTAAAATTGGCGAGCATTTGAAAAAAAAAGTGCGTTTTCCTTCAAAAAAACCGGCACTTATTTGTAGCTAAAAAGTCGAGATATTTACTTATTGAAAATCGGCTACGTATTTCTACGCGGAATGTTGTTTTAAAGATGTGATATTAATTTGGAGTGAAAAAATAGAAAATTGTTTGAGTTATGCTGCGTGCCGATTTGAAAAAACGTGTTTCGAGAAAAACGCGTTTAAAGTTTTGACTCGTGTTTCAAGTATGATAAAATAAAAAATTTTGATCATTTAATTTTTTTTACCTTCAATCAATAACCAAATTTACTTTATGCATCGATAACGTCAGAATCCACTTTCAATTTTTTTGCCAAAGCGCTGACACCAGCCGAATCTTCCTCCGCCTTATATCTGTTCAACGGTCGTCGTTTCGTCACATTGGTCCGTCGCCGCGTCTTATACGATATTTTTGAGCTTTTAAGGCTTGCATACACTTTCTTTTCACTCATTGTAACTCACATAAATGTAAAAGCTACAAATAACGTGTGAGAAATTAGCACTGCAAAAAAATCGTAATTCGAATAACTTCCACGCAAAATTTACGTCTTCTCTCAACATCAAAGGAAACTGTACCACTGAACTTCGTGTTCAACATGCTTGAAAATGTTTCTAACGACTTATATTAGTGTATTAGAGAAGTTGGAAATCGTATGATAAGACATAATGCTGTACCCAATGAGCAGGTGTCGCATCTACCACAGGTAGTCATTTTCGAGCAGTCGGGAAGAGTCGAAAAAGTGCTCAAAATTTCTTTGAAAACGATTTCCAGCAGGTATGAAACCGTTTGCCTCTTATTCTAGAGGTTTCAAAAGATTTTTTAAGCAAATAAAAAGAAAATCAATTTTCTGAAATTTCTACTGTGGTGTAACCCCTTAAGTTCTGAATTTTTTTATTTTTTTATTTTGTTTTATTCAGAAAAGTTTTCTCTAGAACGTTTTTAGATGCATAAAAGCATCATCATTTACAATTTCGCAGAAAAATAATCACCAGAAAGTAGTAGAATATCCATATAAATACAAATACAGTCATACCGAACTTCAATCTAAGTAAATTTCACTTATTCAATCTGATCATCAATTAAGTTTCATGCTTAAGGCGGATATTTAGTAATTATCTCTGCAAAATCATCGCCACGTGCTTCAGTGTTTAATAGTCTCAAACTCATTTCCTGCTAAATTGACATTGATGACCATTAAATACTCCACTGAAATGTCCCTATATCAACAAACATCTTTTGATGGGCCATAAACCAAGCGAGCACCTAAGGCAACAGTAACTTCAGAGCTACAAGAAGCAAGTTCACTAGAATCCAAACTATCACCGTCGCAGGACCCATAAACATAAGACCCGAAGGAGTAATAACAGCACCTAGCCCAGCGGCAACTGCGAACCTCTTCTATAGCTGGAAATGCAATCGTCAAGTCCGAGGGTATCTGCCAATGATCCTGATCCCGATGCTTCGATGCCTCAATGCCGGGAAAGTTAACGACATCTTCGAATCAGCGTGACATATAATTTAGATGATGTTTACTTCGGCGTCAACCATGTCATTAGTGGTCATTAAGTGTGTGATCACCTTTTTACCGCGGTATCAGGTTCTGGTTGCTTCGTCGCTCGGCGGTCGCCCTGGCTCCGTTGCTCTACAAACTCACAATTCGCTGCCGCATAGAAATGCCACAACTTTAATGAATTTCTTTGATGTCCACCGAATTTCCGTTCGCCGGACAAGGGATATGCGTGCACACTTGACCGCGGCTGATATGGGTGTGGATACGTACTGCGTCAGTACATACCGCACCTATGTAGGACTTGCGCGAATATTTTTATGTACAAGAAGAATTTGGCCAATGTCTGAATTTGTCCGCAACGGGGCATCGAGCAAGGTTGCTTGGTGCAACGCATATCTCGAGACAAACGTCCTGAAAATATTTGATAATTAGTATTTCTGTTAATTAAGGAATTCCAATAATGAAATGATACAATTCGATGTACATTTTGGTCATCGAATTTCCTTTCCATCCTCAAAAGTATTATTTTAGCGCAATCTCTTCAATCTTGTCTCGAAAATTTTTTTAGTTTTCGGACTAGGTCATTGTTTCTTTTCGGAAATATTGCTGAAACGAATATGGAACTAAGCAACCGTATCATTAGAAATTATTGATGACTCGTAGTTATAGGCGCGTGCGAGCCGATAATACAGGACTCAAGAAAAATTAGCAGATGTTTTGACATAAACATGATAAATGGCCACAGCTGGTCAATTCTTTGAATACTTGCGCTATGTTCTATGTCCCGAAAATATTCCGTAATTATCTAGTAGGTATTTGTACATTTTTGTCGCTGACTTAAGAGCATGATAAGCAAAGGTAAATTGAATTCAGTCGTATATTCATGTTTATACGAAGGCAAGACCTATAGAAAAGTTGAAATGTTAGTGCAGGCTCATGGGTTGAGTCAAATTGAAGCTTTAGTGCGTGTAGTTCGGAGAAGTCGTGAGGAAATCGTCGAAGTGTTTAGTCATAGGCTAGTCCTAGAATAGAGTTTCTTACTCCATTTAATTGGACACGAAAAATGAAATACATCGCTCAATTTTGGTTTGCTATTAGTAACCGATTATAATTGAATATTTGTACGCACCGCATAAGAACATAAAAATTATGTGAGAACCACAAGAGAGATTGGTTTTTAAATGGTTCTTGTTTGAATACGCCTGGAAAGCTGATAGCGTATTTTCTATTTCTAATATTTTCCGAGCTATTTTTGCAACAAAAAGTATTTTTTTAATATTCACAATTTTTACAATTAGATCTTTTACATCTCATATCCAAGTAACATAATGAAATATTTTCAATTCCGGCATATTCTGTAAGTTGCTTGTAAAATGTTAATAAATTATTAGAAAATTTCTGGGAATTGTGAAGAAGAAGATGTGTTGACATTTTCTACACCATTACAACACAGAGTGGCATAATGGTCCCAGCAGTATGAACAAAAAATACTATTGCTTTTTATATCGCAACGTTCAACACTAGGACGTAACGACGACCGAATTCTGTTGACTTCTGTGGCGAGTATTGAATCAAAATGTGATAATGTTACCGATTTGTGACCGGATTTTAGTACTTGAGGAAGCAACTGTCTAATCTTACAAATTTCGTTTAATTTTCAGTCATTAAGCTAGGCATATGCCTCATAAATATTTTCCGGCAAAAAAAATTGAAGGCACACATATACAGAATGAGCCAAACTAGGTGGGCTCATCGTACAACAACACAACTTTGACAAGTTATGTTTGACACCAGTCATACAGCACATTTATAATACTTCAGTGTAACGAAATTTTTGGCATGAAAAGGTTCTCACCACCCAAACTCGCTTAAGCTGTTCAGCTGTACTTTTAAAATGTTTTCTTTTTTGTAAAACAACAACGAGCGTGGAAAAAAAGTAATTTGAACAGTGCGCCATCAAAAAACACAACTAAGCATTTATACGAAAGATTTTTTGTCTTCTGGTACTATCGCTGGTCCCAGGCGTGGAAGCATTGTTCATCGGAGTCGATCCAATAAAAATATTGCAACCGAATATTACGACAAGCCAATGCCTCCAAAACAACATATTAAAGTCATTTTTTGCATTTAGGCATCCCCTACACCACTTTGCGGAGCAGGGCATGAATCACAACCGACGATAGACGATATCGACTGTCGAAATTTTCGAGATTGGAAATGACGAAAATCAAAAAACGACAGCGGCTATCGAAATCTCTGGCGATAGTCAAAAGACAATCGATATGTCATCGATATCCATCTTTGGCTTGTGACATTTCGAAGTTTTGTATTTGAAGACGAATGGTAAAGAGTGGTTGAAACGATTCCGGTTTTTTTCTTTGAAAATGTAAGTATTATGATTAATTTATAAAATTTTGTCTCAACGAAAGTGTATTTTCGGGGAAAACAACGAATATCAAAAAAATAAATACTAGTCAGTTCGAAATAATGAACGAATTCATGGCGAAACATGGAAAACTTGCGAAAAATGCAAAGATGAATACAAGTGAACAAAGATTCCGCAACGCTCAACTTTGGGGACGGCTATCAAACAAGTTAAATGGGGCTGGTCTGCCCATCAAATTTGAAAAAGCTTGGAGAATGGTTGTTTAACAATATTTGTTACGTATCACTGATTTTAATTATTTTTTTATATAGGTTTGGGTTAACATTAAGCATAAAACAGAAAAAAAACGATCGAACAACAAAAGGTCGATAAGGAAAACTGGTGGTGGACCGTGCGAAATCAAACACCTGTCACCAGTCGAAGAAACGGTCAGTGCAGCAGCTGGAATTTCAGCAGCCGTAGAAGGCATAGCAACTCGGAGGTTTGGTTCGATTAATGGCGACACAAGCATTGAAAATGAATTTCGCAGATCGCCGTCTCCTAATTTTTACACCATCGCAGAATTTAACATCGAAGGGAGCAATGATTTATTAATATGCTCAACGTTAGATGACGTTGCTCCCGCCATGCTGTCTCTAGAAAATCCAAAAGGAAGTTCCACACCTGGGAAAAAACAATATGAACAAATGAACAAAACAGAATTATTAAATTTAAGTATTGACACTCGCAAGGAGTTTTATAAAGACATTAAATTATGTGTGGATTTGTTGATAGAGTTAGAAAAAGAAAATTTGTCTGTTACTAAAGAGAATCAATTAATTTTAAAAGAAATGTTGGAACTCAAAAAGAAGAAAATTAAATCAGTGGAAAAATTTGAGAGAGAAAAGCTAGAGGTTAAACCCCTTGAGTTAGATATTATGAAAGTAACATATGATTTAAAAATCATAAAGCTAAGCAAAAAATGTTAGCGTAAGAGTATAGAAATTACTGTATTTTTTTATAGTTATAATCATGTTGCTTATTGATAATATATAAATGTTGTTTCAGAAATCATTGTCTCATTCATGTTGAAGCAATTTTGTTTCTCGTTCGCTCTGCAGCTCTGCGCAAATCTGTGTGACCCAGATCGTGGTAGTCAGCATGCAGTATGGAATCATCTGGTGGTGGCAGGACATCAACATTTATTCGGTAGTGCACGCAAATACTATGCAAAGCAGCAAAACCGTTTGCAAATTGTGCAACCTTTTCTGGTTTGTATCTCGCTTTACGTTCGTCGAGAAGGATCCTCCATCTACCTTTGTAGACCCCGATGCAACGTTCGACAATACATCTCGCTTTAGAATGAACTGTATTGAAGTTGGATTTTGGTGTATCCACGCTTGGCAACCGGTAAGGTGTTATGCAGAATGGTTCCAATGGATATCCAGAATCACCTGAAGAAATTCGATTGTAAACAATCTTTGAAAATAAACAAAAAGTTGACAACAGTACCGAGGAGTTAGCTTTACGATGTTCGTTTGAGAAACAACCTTTCTTCCGATTGAGCCCAGGCAAACGAGTCATGTGATGCACCACGAAATCGACTGTCGACTGCCAGGATTCTGCCCTTATGATCACATATCTAAAAAAATAGTTTTGGATTATTACTGGTCATAATATTATAAATATACAATAATTACTATCATTGCATTCAAACTGTGTCTTCCTTTGCGGTTGTAAAACATGTGTTCGTTTTCCTTCGGCTGCAACAAAGATATATGGGCTCCGTCAATACATCCGATGACTGTAAAGAAAGAAAATGTTTTAGTATTACTATATTCATTCAATATTCATATATCGTACCTCCTGGAATCCCATATTTTTCTAGAAACCAAATCTTGCACTCCTCCTCAAAAGTGAATTTTATCCACTTGGGGCACAGTTTTTCTTTCATTTCGTCTATTACACGTTTCAAAATTTCAAACAGTGCTTTGAGCCATTCCGATCAAATAATCGTTGCCTACTTGATGCTGGTACGCTCCACCCGCCAGCAACGATAACGTGCATGCTACATTCAATACAGGCGGGATAGAGGAGGTGGGATTATAGCACCTGCAACATCCAACTCGCTCACTCTATATTTAAACGCTTCCTTCGTTACACGAAAACGTTTAATGAACCTACAAAATACATTTGAATTACAAGATATTTTAAGATCTTTATTTCTTACTTCTGTTCCGGCAACTTCAATGGATTACTAGAGTCTCTCAAATTCCTTCGCAACACTTTTTCATTATCATCTTCAGATGAAGAATTAAAAAGTATGAATTCTTCCATTGATTTTCGCTGTGAATTAAATTACCGACACACTTATCACGTGCTAGCGGCTCACTATTTGAATTTTCAAATGTCATTACCATTCATTAGATGCTGTCAAATGTCACGAAAATCTACAATGGAGTTATATTTAAAAAAAAAATTTCGATACATCATATGGTTCAGGTTATGATGCCGACATTCCTAAGTCGATAGTCGCTATCGTTTTTATTTGACGATAGGCGATATCGCCTATCGAAATCTCGTGATTCATGCCCTAAATTCGTTCTGATTGAAGATGTTCGCGTATGAAATTCAATTAACAAAAATCGTCACTTGAAATATGCAAATTTCTTCCGTGTATCCACCTAGTTTGGCTCACCTTGCCTTAATACACACATAAATCATATATTTTATAAATTATGTATGCATGTAGGCATACAATTTAAAATGCGCATGATGCTAAGACTTAAAAAGCTCCACTATTTAAGTTTGCCTATCTGCTGTTTTTTTTACGAAAAACCTCAGCTAGTTGTCAATAAATCTAAGACGGCAAAATGTAGTAGACCACGAGAGAATTTGATTTATTCTCTATGGGCTCTAATAAATAATATTACTGATGACGGTATATACCTCTCTTTAATTGCTCCTAACTAAAATTCATGCGAGCACATGTTGAAAAAGTGTCGTTATGACAAAATTTGAACTAAATCTGATTTCCATTGACATTGAAGTAAGTTTGAAACAGATCCACCCATTAATTGTAGGTTATTCGCTCCAGCGACAGAAGCATGGTATAATTGCAACAAAGTTTACCGGTCACTGCATCAGTCTGCATCTTCATCTTGCATCTTCAAAAACATAAATCTGCATAAATTGCAAACACGTATTTTTTTATTAGCACCAAACACCAAAATTAAATTCAATAAATTCGCCTCGTGCATCACAAAAGGTTACACCGCTCCAAAAACTACGAATTATGCATGGTAGTTTCCTGGCGATTGCTCTCGCCGCTTGCGATTGTGCTGTTTGACCCCCAACGATCCAGACAATTCGCGTAACACACAATTAACAGAAAAAACATATGCTTTCTCGCGGTGTTAATAATAAGTAGAGTAACATTCGGCCCGGACTTGTGTATGCGATGATAACCAGCTCATGGTTCATATAACAGAACTCGCCATTAGATAATGCAAATATGCATTAGAAAATCAACAGGTAACGCCCATCGGGTCAGCAATTTGCCTCATGAAAAAATTACCGTGAGAGCCGCGAATCCATAAAAAAATTTCCATTTTTTCAACATCATAACGCTCGTCTCATCCTACGTGCCGCGCGCTTCTTTGCAGCTTCCTTCGTTTGGCTGGATCATATTTTTCTTTTGAGAAACACTTTACAGTACATTTAACTGAACGCTTTAGAAATTTTACCGACCCATGATGGCGGCCAGCGGTAGCCTGGTGAGCTTACAGCGAGTGCTTAGTTGATTTTCTGATTTTATTTATTTCGTCGGCCGGAAAAAATTGTATAATTGCAATGCATTAAAACGTTGTGCAAATAAACGGATTTTTCTTTTAGAAACGTGTAGCGAAAATTTGTTTAGATTTACCCTAATTTTTCGGAAAAGTCGGATACTGGTTGCGGCGGCTTGTAAGTAACTATCTAGTCGTGCAGTTACGGTTGTCGGAAAGTTGTAAGATGGTTTGCTTAGTCATTGGAGTGTTTACGCGATGGTTCTGAAATGTCCGGTCGGAATATTCCCACGATGGTGAATGGATCAGACGTGGAATAGGAGCACTCGATGGAGTACCGATAGAACTGCGATAACGGCTCATAGACAAATATTAAGAACTTGATCAACACAAAAAACATCGTGGGCAATAGCGGCTATTGACTGCTTTCTAGAATTTTTACATAGATTGTGTATTCGGGATAATAAGACTATATTTTGTAATGTGGGTTTATCGATCATCAAATACTTTGCCGCCATTTGAGAGCTTGTATGTATGTAGGTATTTTCACTTAATTTAGTAAATACTTACTATGTTGACTGACTGTCTGGCCAATTTTGGATGCATTGAAAGCGCTTGATTTGTTACTTAATTTCATATTTACAAGTGGGTGCATTAATTCATAGCCTGGAATGGATTCAGAAGACCCCTAGCACTGCTACCTCCTGAGTCTACATTGCGCCTCCTCTGTGCTATGTCCCATAGGATGTCCAGGCATCTTATGAACCTGGATATGTTCTTTGCTGGGACATTTGTTATGTCCCTGATAGAGGAACGAGCAGAACCAAAAAACTCTAATATTCGTCTCAATAGTGCACTGAAAGAAAAACTCTTGGTTGATTCAACCATTTTTAATAGTATTGCAACGATTCATTCAAAATCGTTAAACGAACTACGGAAAATAGTTATTTTTACTATGTTAATATAGTTAATTTAACGATATAAAAGTAGTTGGTTCTGGTTATACAAAAAATATCACAACGTTCATGAAATCAACTGTTTTAATTGTTTCATAACCACGAAGAACAGTTGATAAATAGAAAAATATTCATCAATTCACTCAAAACTTCAACGTTTCGAATTATCAACAGTTTTTATGGTACTTAAACTACTTCGCAATAGTTGATTTCAGCAAACGTAATTTGGAATTATTCTACGCAAAGTAGAATGGTTTCAACATTTGGACGTTTTTCATGCTCCGAATGAAATTGTTTATCAACCACGCGTCATGGTGCATAAAAGTAATCAACGATTTTCTTATGGTTGTTTTAACTATAGCCCTAGTTGATGCAAAAACAACTAAGGCAAACTATTGATTTTTCATACTCCTCATACTCATGCTCCTATTCTATCATAGAAGTTTCATATGATGCATGGCAAAATTGTGTTCGGTTTGCTGTTCGATATAATTCATATGCATGTTATGCAGTGAAGCCTTTATATTACCTTGTATGACGCTATTTTGTTCACAATACAGCGTTTTCCGCTGTGGCATAGCATTGGGCTGCGGCAAAGCGCAGTCAAAAAATTAGAATGCACTGTTTTGTATGGTAACGCGCCCAATAGCTGCGGCCGAATTTGCGGCAGCGGCAGAATTTGCCAAATATCTAATTTTGCCGCACCGCTAGCGGTGATACCTACCATAGGTTGGCATCACCTTTAGGTTGAATTAAATCTGTTTGAATTAGGTTGAATGGTCTGGTGGAATAGACAAGCGATGGCTGATGTGTTTGTGATAAGCCAACCTAATCCTCGCACAACAGCATTTAGCAATACAAAAGAAAAAAAAATGAATTTGGTTGGTGCCTTGGTTGCATTGACAGCGGTATTGTCGGTGCATTGTGATTCACCAAATTCAACTGCGGCATTCACGCCTCCCCTGCCTATATTTCGTAATATGTATGGAAAAAAAGTAAGCAACCACAAACAATGGTTGGAATACCATTGTTTGTGGTTGCTTACTTTTTTTGCACCACGGACGTTGTTTATCAACCACGCGTCATGGTGCATAAAAGTAATCAACTATTTTTTTATGGTTGTTTTAACTATAGCCCGTAGTTGACGCAAAAACAACTAAGGAAAATTGTTGGTTTTACCAAGATTTTTCTTTCAGTGTGGTGGACAGTGTGTGAGAAGACGTTCTACACATTTTGTCGTTTCTCCACAGAATCTGCAGCAGTCGTCCGGCTCCTTGCTTATTCTGTGGAGGTACTTTTTGCAAGGAAGGTGGCTTGTCAGTGCTCCACATAGGGATTATGCCACTACTTCTTTTGCTTTTTTGTTTTCAAATTCAAGATATTTTTTTGAATGTTTCAAACCCTCAAGATAAAACCAGTAGCATTTGATTTTTTTCTTCCTCTATGTTTTAATTTCCTTGACCGTGTCAGCATTGGTAAAGCCCCAATACGAAGAAGCACCTTCGCTCCTCCTCTGGCCTTAGAATCAGCTTCCTCGTTTTCTTGGTGCCCCTGATGGCCGGAGATCCAAATCAACTCGAGGCTGGTCTGTTGCCCTATTTAATTTAGGGCCTCTCTCACCTCTAAGAGTATAGTTGAATTTGTGTGATCGCGATTGATAGCCTTGAGAACCGCTTGGCTATCCAATAGGATCTTAATTCTGACCGTTTTGGTGTTCTTTATCCTTATTATATGTGAGGCTCTAAGTATAGCAAATAGTTCTGCTTGATAGATGGTGGCCTTCTTTGGGAGAGGGAAAATACATTGTGCACTTGGGCCCTACGATCCCTGCTCCTATTTTAAGCCATCCATATACCACATTTACGACCCTTTGTTCGAGGTGGTGAGCTATTCTCCCATTTGATGATCGATGGAATTGTGACCTTGAACCTTTTCCCGAAGACTGCTTTGGTCTTTATTTGATCGCTGAAGCTCAACATTTCCATTATGGGTCTGATGTCTTTCAGAATTTTAAGGTGGCCTTTTAGTTCTAGGCTTATAGCCTATTTCGCTACTTCGTTGCGAATTTCGGGGTAAACGTAGTGGTTCTAGGTTTAGAAGAGCATCTATTGCTGCCGTTCGGGTAAAACTCCAGGCAGGCCATCTTTTGAAGCTACTTGAGCCTACTAACAGCAGTTTTTTGTGTGGTTATCTTCCAGGTCTATTTAGGATGAAAAATTTCGCCAGTTTTTTGTATGCCAATAGTGTCTGCCTTGGCCCCATTGGTATCCAAGCATTTGTTTTGTCGCCCAGAGTACCTTAGTGGCCTTCAGTGTCGTATTGTTTAGATGATTGTCCCAGGTGAGATTTTTTTCGAGGTGGATTCCTAGATAGACATCCGACTGTGCCTTAGTATTTAAGACTTCTATTTCGATTTTTCTCCTTCTTGTGAATGGTAATATTTAGCTTTCTGGGGATTAATGGATAAAACATAAGAAGGTCATCAACTGGCAGAGATCATAGCAGGAGGATAATAGCCCTTCCTATGGACTTCTCCTCCTAGTGTCTGCCCGAAGCAACGCCTTTTCCAGTTCCGCTAGCACACTTCGATTCCTTAGTATTTTACTCACCCATTTTTCTACTTCTTGAGGGCATCCCTGCTCTGGTGCTCAGTATTATTGGTCAAATTGGTCGAGAAAAGTACTGCAACTGGTCGAAGTACTAGTATATTGCCGCCATCTTCCACGTTAATTGCTTTTGCGACTGGCCTTTTATATGAAGGCCAGGCTTCAACCTCAGTCGGATGAATTTGACAGTGTAGTACTGAACTTGAGGCAATGGCGGCTGACTACAGGATAGCCGTTTTCTGATCAGTTTTGGGTTAAAGAAGACCTCAAGGAGCTCATGGTAGCTTTAAGTCTCGACAAACTTAGCTGAAGTATATCGCTTTAGTTTCATTGGAATACCAACGCAAAGTTTTTGAATAGTTTTTGAATCCTGAATGTTTAACGTAATCGAAGTTGCTGAAAAGTCCCACAAAATATGTCCAGAGATCCCTTGGCTAGCAGTAATTTTTTGTTAAAAATCAATTGTGGCTGCGGCACTAGGATCTTTACGATTTAATTTCGTTCGTCTGGCTAGCATAATAGCGCGTTTATGATTTATGCAGCATATCAAACAAAGTTCAATTCGATAGATAACGGAGTGTTAGCTGGTAGAACACCGTTAGTAGCCGGGGATTATGGCTCACCTCAAAAACCAGTTAATTATTTCAGGTGGTGGCGATAATATGATGGCCTACTCTACTCGAAGTACTGCATATGTTGGAGGACTATGAATCCCCGGAAACTAAGAGATCATGAGGATAGTCAAAGTGTCGGTAATTGAATTAATCCGATGTTATCTGGGCTCTACGGTCTTTGAAACTGAGCTGACTTCTATATTGCTACATAAGGAACTACTATACATGAGGATCTCTTCATTTTACGTACAGCATACTTAAAGGCTTTCAATTTTTATTTATATGATGACCAGCTATGAAATATATTTTTATTAAACTCTTTCCTGCAACCTCTATATTGAATAGTGGTTTCCACACTAAACCATGGAGAGCTTTGATTTTCTTTCACTTTAGGTGGGCTACATGACGACTTAATTGCCAAGAGTATTCACCAGTAGATGTTGGTGGCATTCAATGATCTCCGGAGAAGACTGCAATAAGGATCAGATCGAGAGTCTGAACTTCGTTTATTCCGTTACTTTATCTATCGTTTAGTCCGTTATTTTTGCTATCTGCTTCGTTAAGCTAGATTTTCCTCAATGGAATGGTGGGGGAAATTCACGAAAAGTACGAAAATTCACTCATTGCACTTCCTGAAAAGTGACAACCAAAAGTATCGGTTGTCTGTCTTTGAAAGAACAATATTGATTATAAAGTCATCCTAAGCAATGATAAAGTATCACCATAAAAATATTCGACTTTAATAACAACAATACGCAAAAAAAATATGTTGCTTGCCGCGCACATTTGAAAATACTTACTCGCACCACACCGTTTGACACATTTCAGTTTCTCTTAGTAGCTCAGATCCTTTATACTCTCAGCTCAGATCCAACCGACATTTCATCGTATTTCATGAAGGAGGAGAAATTTTCAGTTTTCGGCGTATACATTGCTAACCTCAACCGTGCCTTGCCTTTTCTTATATCACTCCAATAACATAATCGCAAAATGAGATCAATCTTTTGCGTTGGGCAAATATGTGCCTATTAATTAGTTTTTAGTATCTTATAATATTGATTGCAATTTGAAAGTTTAGAGTTTTTTCCAACTGATTTTCAGAATATATAAATATACCCAAGAAAATAATGTTTGATTTTAGTTGGATAGGTTAAAATCTTCCAACTCGTTTTTCGAATTAGGTTAGTTAAATTTGAATAATTTTCCGTTTCAGCACGCAATGATCAGCAGTTTATTTTGATTTAACATCTGTAGAATTTCCCATTTAGCCTTTGACAGTGGCAAACAATATAAATTTATTTCAATCACCATTCGCATTTCCCCTTCGAATGCTTCTTTTTCTACATTCTTCTCTTAAACCGTTTTAAATACAAGCGCTACATGTTTTTCTTCTTCACAAAATCCTCCTGCGTGATGAAATTCCAAAGCGCATAAAAACTTAATTAACTGCTATCGAGCTCTAAAAGCATAGACCAGTTGCGAGTGCAAAGAAGATAAGGCTCAATTAAATGAGTTTAGTATTTTGGATGCATTGAATTAACTTTCCACATAATCGCAACGTATCACGTGCATCATATTAATATCTTGTTACAAGAACCTAACCAGCTCATACTACTCTAGGGTTGTCAGACGTTCAATGAAGTGAAGCTTATACAAGAACTTCTGGACAACAAAAAAAGTTGTAATCTCTTTCGGTGTAGGATCTTTGTTGAGACCATAAAAAATCAGCATCCATATGGCAACACCAGCTCTCTATCATGCTCCCAAACTGCATTGAAAAACGTACGAAGTGAATAACAGTGCGACCTTAAGTTTTCCTTGTACCTATCATGTGGATCTACCATTTCCATTGCAATCCCTTTTGCCTCCATTGCGTTTCGCTACAAAATGTTTCCCTTTAACTCGTTTTCGACCTACACGTTCATCAGGCAAGTCGACGAACAATTTAAAATGGGGGGAAAACTTCAACTCAATTAAATCGATGCCATTGATTGGCTCCTGCCAAAGTTCAATTAAGTTATGAGTGCCGATAGTGTCGGGTGGCGGCAGCCGATCGATCTTTCGAACTGGTTTTTTTTTCAAGGAAACCGTGCAACAAGTTGATTGCGGACTACAACAAGTGCCTGTACCTGAGCCTATACCAAAGCCTTCCATCGCTTCATTGGCGATCTGAATCTGAACTGCAGCGGGTTATCATTATGTGTCAAAGTTTTCTAATCAACGTTGCAATTATCCGCGCCAAATTATAGCTCTGCCGTTCGAATGCTGCTGTGCCGTGCTGTACGCGTCCCGAACCTGCTGCACTCGGCTCATGCTAGTCGACAACCAAGCAGTTTCTCTGAAGCATGTTTTTCAGTGACTTTCCAGTAGAGATTACCAGCTTGCCGACAACAACATCATCACGGACGATGCCGTTCACCGGATTGCATATGGAAATGCAGTATGTACGGTGCACAGGTACGGAGGCTCCTAGTTGCTTCTTATGGTTCAACTAGGCAATTTTTTCCTCATATCGATTCTATGAACATGCGAAATGATGGTATTTATCGACAAATCTAGTTGAGTCCGTTCGCTTGTAGATAATTCTATGCTTCAATTTCCGATTGATTTTCATGTATTACAGGGAAAAAACTTGCTTTGAGTATCGAGCTGGCGTAGGATTCAGGGAATAACTGTTTCATCATTTTGACTGTGCAAGATGGCTGCGTAAGAGAGACGGTTAAGAGAGAGAATCTTGGATTTGTCAAATAACGTAAGTGGACAATTCCAGTAGTCCTAAACCGAAAAGGGTCTACAATCCTACCATGGAAACTAATACCACCATATTCGAAAATCAGTAGGGTAAAGTCTCCGTTAGATGGCCGTTCAACAGTGCTCAGCCGTTTTGGACTTAAAATACTCATATAGATACCAATCGTGCATTGTTAGATGAATTTTGGTTAAAATGTTCAACAGCTTAGTATTGTCCATCTCACTTAAAATGAAGCAATTGGCTCATCGAATGGGTTTTAAGCAACATTCACAATAAATTTGTCTATGCGCAATTGTGTATCTGTTCTATGCACATTTATTTTACAAAGTGCGAGAGTATAAAAAACTGATGTGTCTTTTCATGGATTTTCCATTTTATCACTGTTTTCATAAATTTTTTACCAACGGTCGTATGGTGTAAATGAGAATTTAATTTGATATAAGCAAAAAGTGAAAAAATTCTAGCGGATCAGAACAAAAACACTAATGTTCGAAGTAGTGGAAAGTAGAGGCATGGTTCAAATTTTGAGTGCATATTCTACCACACGCACTCCTTATTATTGTCAACTAGTGATGGGCGTTTCTGTTGTTTTCAAAAAACGAAAACGAACTGTTTTTTTTTCAAAAACAACTGTTTTTTAAAACTGTTTGAAAAAAACAGTTTGAATTAACGAGAGAAACAAATTTTATGCTGTACGACAATTAGAGTTTGGTCGTACTAGGATTTTCACATACTAGGTATAACTAGTACGAGTACGAAAAAATACCTATTCTAAATACCTATTTGAAGTATGTACATGTATACATACAATGCATACGTTTTGCAGTAATGTAATGAAATGGACTAATATGCTCTCCTCCACCCCCGAGACACAACGTTCCCAAGCTAGAATGGTGATGGTGCACGATTACCTTCAAAGAATACTGAGTCATTAGTCTGTGCAGCTTGTCCGTAACTTTCCAATGGTCGGTCATTAATTTGGCAAGTCTTTCTCCAATCTAGGGGCCATCTAAAGGAAAACAATCAAATTCAATCAATTTAATTTGTTTTTCTTTTTATTATATGCAGAAAACACCTCCTGTATTCGTTCAAATTTCCAAAGTAAAAAAATTACTAAAATAGGACCAACTAATCCTGTTGTCATCTATATGACTTTTCATTGAGTCTCTGATACCAAACTTTTTCTGGCTAATCTAAAACAGTCGGATTTCCACTTCACCTCACTGGAGCATGAAGTTTGCCGAAAATTTTATTAAGAAATTATAAAAAAAAAATTTTCGTTTATTAAACATGCACCCACTAAGGGGCCAACCTCTTCCGTAAGGCTGGACATGAGACCAAGGGGCACCTTACCTCCCGCGGTTTCGTTAATTTTACAACCCCGGTAGGGTTGGAGACACCCTCGTGGTGGCCTCCAGTCACGAGGAGGGCCTCAGCACACCCAGAGACGCCAACTGGTGATCCAAATAGGATCTCAACCTTATCCTCCTTGGCACTTTTAGTGCTACTTTTAGTTTTTCCGGAGGATTTCATTTTGCCGTATCTTCGAAACTAGGCCGCTCTTTCCCAGACTTGTATGGAAATTTTGACCGAAACAACTCAGATTGGTCCCTGAATTCATGCTAGACCAAAAAAATTTTTTTGGAAAATATTGATGTTTTTGCCCAAATTCCCCTATAAAAAAATGTTTGCCCTTAAAATATCACTATTGTACTCCCCGAACACTTTCAATCATCGAAAGCGCCGTAAAGTTAGTTTTTTCCAAACTATGGCCAAAAAACCCCTTACTCCCCTACAAAACCGAAATTTTTTTATCACAGCAATAGGTATTGGCCCGTTATGTCCAAAACCACTCTAACCCAAAATTGGCCGATTTTGTCCGATTTCAGCTCCTTTTGCCCTAAAAACTTATTGAATATTAAATAAAATACTTACAAGTACGAAAATGCTCGCAAGTACGAAAATATTGTTTTCCGCAGCTAAACAGTTTTCAACTTGCCAAGCAGTTCGTTTTAACAAGCGAAAAACGGTTCGTTTAAAAAAAACGAAAAACCATTCGTTTTAAAAAAACAGTTCGTTTTTAAAAAACGAAAAACGATTCGTTTTAAAAAAATAGTTCGTTTTAAAAAAACCACAAACGTTTCGTTTGAAAAAAACAGTTCGTTTGAAAAAAACGATTCGTTTGAAAAAAACGACAAACGTTTCGTTTGAAAAAAACAGTTCGTTTGAAAAAAACGATTCGTTTGAAAAAAACGACAAACGTTTCGTTTGAAAAAAACAGTTCGTTTGAAAAAAACGACAAACGTTTCGTTTGAAAAAAACAGTTCGTTTGAAAAAAACGATTCGTTTGAAAAAAACGACAAACGTTTCGTTTGAAAAAAACAGTTCGTTTGAAAAAAACGACAAACGTTTCGTTTGAAAAAAACAGTTCGTTTGAAAAAAACGATTCGTTTGAAAAAAACGACAAACGTTTCGTTTGAAAAAAACAGTTCGTTTGAAAAAAACGATTCGTTGGAGAAAAACGAAAAACAATTCGTTTGAAAAAAACAGTTCGTTTTAAAAAAACGATTCGTTTTAGAAAAACGATTAGCTTTAGAAAAACTATTCGTTGTAGAATAGTTGGAATAATTGGTTTTAGAAATACTATTTGTTGTAGAAAATGGTTCGTTTTAGAAATGCTGTTCGTTTTAGAAAAAATATTTCGTTTTAGAAAAACTGTTTGTCGCTATTTGGAAAAACTGTTCGTTCGTTTTTTGTTGCCAAACGTTTTTTTCAAACTGTTTGGCGTTTTTGAGCCCATCACTATTGTCAACTTGCTTCGAACACTACTTTGATCTAAAGAATGCATTGAAACTCAAAGGGTTGAAAACATTTGAGCGTTACTATTTGCATGTATTTCAAAGTTCAGTCGAGTAAAACACTTGTCACTTGTATTTATTATCAGATGCTCTTCTTATAAAACTTTGAAAGCAACATCTCCTATAACCTAAATGATGAAAATGCTTAGTGCTTGCAGAACTTTTTTTACGAAACTATCGCAACTGCTTCACATCAAAATCAACCCGATTAATCTCGATTTAATTCGACAACTTCATCGAAAGTTACAGGGATAAAAAGATGTTTGGGGTTGCCATCCAAACGATTTCCAGAATTTGAAAAATTTACACATTAGTTACTTATTTTCATTGTAAATGTTTGTTGAAACGAAAAAAAAGTAAATGTTTGTTGAAAAATTTGTTGAAACGAAAAAAAAAACAAAAAAGCATCGTGTTGGCAACCCTTTGCTAGTTCCAGAGCCAAACATATATCCCATCTGTTTCACATTAAAGTCAGCTCACTCCGTGAATTTCATTTCAATCCCTTGACTGCGTTGGAAGTTATAGGGGTACGAAAAACTTTTAAAATTTTTAAAATCCAAATATTGGTTTTGTATTTTCACCACAATATCATGTCCATTTGAAAATTTAATGGAACCATAATTTAATAAAGAAATGAAAAAAAGTGGAGAAAGTTTGTAAAACAAAAATAAAACGATAAAGAAAAGACAAAAGTGGTAATTTTAGTGAGAAAGCTATAAAAGATAAAACTTAAGGAAAAAAATGAGCGAAAAAAAACCGGAAAGGAATTTCATGAAAACTACAAAAGAACGTAAGGCTTGAAATAAGAACTTTCACTTGAAGTTTTCATAAAAAATTACGACTTCTTCCTCTCTTTCACTGCGTTCTTGTTCTGAAATTGACAACCTTCACAATACCAACAATAAAAACCTCGATTTAGTTCTTTCTAGCATTCCTTTATATTCTCTTTGTATCTCTCATCACTCTCCACTCCTGGTTGACGTAGACCGTAACTTCCAGGCAAGAAACAGACCGATAGGCAGCGTTATTGCTTCTATACAGCGTTATAGCTTCTATAAAGCTGACTTTCAGAAAATGTCCACTGAAATCAGTCTTATCAATTGGTATCCATTTTTCAAATTCTACTCTTTCGGTTCTTGTCTTATCTTTTGCTTTACTCCCATCAAACGCCCACTTAAGCCTAGTAATGTTCCTTGGTTCACATTGAAAGTCTCTGGTGCTCTAAAAGCTAAGGAAAAAAATCATGAAAAGCTTAAAAAGACCCGTTCACCCACTGATCTTCAGGAATTTCATAGTTGCCTTCTGAAGCTAAAAGAGTGATCAAGTAGGCAATGCTTGATTACTGCTTGAATATCGAGGCTTCAATATGTTCTAATCAAGCAAAAGCCTTTTGATTCTGAGGCCCAATTTCTTAGTTCCTGATTCTATGCATTTTAATGATTCAATTGCTTTGAACTATTTGCTTTTTACTATTTATTTGCTGCCTATTTTCATCCTCCTTTAAAAAAAATTCACTAAATATCTCGAAAACTTCTGTTTTATCCCTATCTCTCCTGCCTTATTCCTGTTTAATACCAATCATTTGGAAGTTGAAACTATTATGCATACATAACATTCTTATGTTAGTTCCAGTCCGGATGGTATTCTCAATATCATTGTCAAATTCCTCTCATCATCTCTTTGTGTTCATGTAGCAATCCCTTTCAACATTAGCCTTGCATCTGGTGCATTTGCTTCTTTATGGAAATTCGCCAATATTTTCCTCAATCTTCAATTTTGGTGATCAAGATATCGTTTCCAATTATCCCTCTTCTGCTGTTTCAGTTACTTCCTTGAACACCATGTCTATAATAGAGTTTCTCCTTCTCTACAACCTTTGCTTGCTCCTAAGTAGCATGGTTGCTTCAAGAGCCGATTACAACGACCAGTCTTGTGGTTTTCATTGATTTTTTCGATTATCAACGTTAAGTTAATGTTATTTATAGGGACTTTTTGAAGGCTCTGAACCTGCTGTTCAATAAACTTAATGAGTTCTGTATTTATTTGCCTCCTTTTCTCCTTCATCAGTCACTTTAGGTGGTTTCATTTCTTCTTCTATGTTTCCTACATCCGGAGTTCCTCAAGGATCTGTCTTAGTTTCCTTACTTTTTATATTGTTTGTCAATGACGTTTGTTCTGTTATCTACTCCTCTTGTCTTCTATAAGCGCTAGACTTAAATTTATGCAGAACAATAAAGTCTGCGGACGATTAAAACCAATTGCAACCTGATTTGTTTCCGCTTAATCAGTGATGCCAAAACAACTTCTTACCACTAAACATCTTGAAGTGCTACCAGATATCTTTCTAATATAAAAATGCTCCACAGGTGTTCTCTTATTCCTTTTCTGGCATTTCTCTATCAGTTGTCCAGCTTTTTAAAATTTTTGGTGTGGTGTTTGATTCTAAATTGAAATATGATGTTCATGTCATCAATATCACGACGGTAGCCTCTAGGATTGCTGGCTTTGTCTTGCGATCTTCGTATATGTTTGCCGACATTTCCACCTGTATTTATTTATTTATTACCTTAGTACGCAGTATTCTGGAATATGCTTGCCAAATCTGGCCTCCTCGTTTTGAATATTTATCTGGCGCCATTGAATCAATTCAGCGTAGGTTCACTCGCTCGCTGTTTTTTTTTAAATCTAGCATCCCCTATTGTCACTACTCCTCTCGTCTTTCTATCCGTCATATGTCCTCGTTGGAATCACGTAGATTGTTCCTCAAGTAGTGTTTTATTTTCAAACTTTGCCAAGGTTTTTTTGGTCCGATTTTGATTCCCAGATAACCGTACTTGGATCGAATCGTCCTTCACGAATGTATTGCAAATGCTATCTTGAGTTCCAATCAACCTTAGCTCTAATTTTTGTCGTTAGTTTAAAATTACTCAATTCTTTTTTATGTTTCTCTTTTTTATTATGTTTCATTTTCATTCTTGACGCTGTAATTAGAGTATATGTATGTAGCGCAGTTAATAATAAATAAATAAAATAAATGAATATGTAATATTTTTTTTTGTTCAAGCACAACGGCTGAATTCATTGCAAGATAAGCACTGGGTAAAAATTACTTCTTTTAATTAATGTTGTGTTATATTTATACGCAGAAGTATATTGTTTTTATTGACCGTTTAGACTAAAGTTAAGAGAATATAGTTTTATTTTGTGTTGAAATTTATGCTCAGCTTTTTCAAGAAAAAAAATTTAATTTAAATTTGTCTTTTTGGTTAAAACGGTATACTTTACCCTACCTAAACGACGGCTGAAGTAATCAGATGATACTGGTTATCATCCTGTTTCTTCCAAGACGTCTGAAAGTTTGCGCTTTTATAAGCGGTCTCAAAAAATCACCTCTGTCTAGCTATTTTTCCGTTCGACCGGACATTTTCTCCACACTTTGCACTTACATACACAGCCAACTTTTGATGCAACCTTAAACTCACAACGAGCAAATGTAATCGGAGCAAGTCATAATATTTCCATAGAAATGTGCCAAGATTATACGTTCTGCAAACAGAATAACAGAATTAGCAACCAGAAGAGCTGGCCTTTGTACCTTCGATACACCTGAAACACGTAGGTACTATAGAATTTCATAAAGTCAATGTAGGCTCACTGGCGGCAAGGTACAAGGCTAGGCAAGTATCAGATTAACGGGGTGAGGGCTTTCGGAACAAAGCAAGCAAATTGATATGCATTTCAGTCGAAGGAGGACTCTATGTCGCCATGTCAGGCGAACAGGTTTGAATTGGTGTGAAATCAAAGGTAATATTAAGGGGAGTGAGCATAAGCAACAGAATCCATAGCGGTGTGAAATTTCTGAGAATGCTGTTGTTATTTCCACTCCTATTCTGCTCTTCCAAAGCTATCAAATGAAATTTGCATAAACAAATCTGTGTTTTATTAAGAAAAAAAAAACACCAAAAACCCTAGCAAAAACTTTCGAATACTCTCTTATCCTATGTTTAAACTATCACCTTCACATCCCTGTTTCAGAGTCACCGCTGCACGCCATATTCTCTAGTACAATGAAAATCTAAAATGACGGCCGTCATAAATGATCTTTCGTGCCGTCAATTATTTTCATATGCAAATTTTGCATTCGACGAAGATGCATGAAATGCCATGAATAGCAAAGTGCATAGGCACTTGGCAAGAAAAACAAAACGCTGAAAACGATACGACTAGTAAAAACGCAAAAACGTGAAGAGTATCAAAGTTTATGGAGAATCTTATATTCTTATAAACACTATGCACAGAAAAAAGTGCATAACAATAAACACGTAAATAATCTGATGGTATTCTCGTAGGTCCGGCATATTACGGACGGTAGTAAGGTAGTAATGCATAACTATTGTGGAGTTTTTATTCGCGAGAGATAAGTGTAGGTATAGGTACTCGGAAGAATCTGAAGGGGCTTAGTCAATGAGGTTGTTTTGTTGCCTTGGAGACTATCGATCGTGTTCATGGCACCATTGTGAACTCGCTTATGATTAGCATTCGTGTTGAGCTGTAAGTGAAAGATGATGCACGCGGTGAATGTTTGTGTGTCACCGTCGAATTAGGTTTGTAATAAAATGAATTCGCTTCCGTTTGATCTATAGATTACATAATAGTATCTTCTGTCTTCATACTCTGTAAAATTTCATTATTATATAATAGATCGAATACAATTTGGCAGACGATTCAAAAGATCGCGAGAACTATACTGCCTTGCTAAGCATAAACGTTCTATCTGCATTTTTCTCATTTTTGTATTAACACCATAATGGAAAACGACATAGTCTACATCATTCTACAAAATTTGAAAAACCTATCTTTTGTGAAAGCATGTTAAAATCAACACTGAAGAATGCACTCTCCATAAATCTCCAGTACAAACTAAAACACAAATCATTGAATATCTCGAAAGTACTAAAGTGTAGATAGAACGTTTATACTTAGTATGACAGTATATATCTGTCCAATTTCCATACTTCGTTCTGTATACTACGCTATACTTCAGTTGAAAATGCAGTATGGTCTAGCAATTTGGGGCGGATACTTTTTGTCTTCGATTAAACCTGTTGTCATCTTGCAGAAAAAAATAATCAGGATAATAATGGGAGTCAGTAGATACGAACGATCTTTTAGAATTTTTAATATCTTGAAGATTTTGCTTCTAATGTATTTATTCGTTTATCGTGTGTCAAGAGTATTTTATGTTAGAGGGGGCTACATGATAGGTAGTGCATGCGAGAAACCAAATTTCAGCACCTTTTCCTAGATTTGATGTTTATAAAAGGTCTTTCAAGCTCTGCGCACCAAAATTGTTTAACTACCTTCCCAGTTCAATATCGTCTATAGGTAACGTGAATCAATTTCTAAAACATTTAAAATTTTTGCTATTCTCTATGCAAGTCATTGAATCAATTTTTCTGAGTACTGTAGTGGGACAAGCTTGATATAATTGTTAAACATAATATGAAAGCCAGGAAAATTTTTAAATCGAGTAATATTTTCATCACCGGTCCCTATTGCACCACAAACTATATAAGGTAACCTCAACACCGCATTGCATGACTAATATTAATTAAATATTGGATGTACAAACTATTTAGTGCACTAGTTTATTTAGTCGTTGCTGTAATATTAACTGAAATTTAGTTATTGTTCACTATTTTATTGTACTTACTATGTATTATTTAAATAAATTTATTATAATTATTATTATAGATAAAAGTTTCAGCAACATTTTTCTACAACGCCCGGTCTTTCCTTACGAACATTAAGTTCACATGCATAGGGTGTAAAGCTCCAGATCAAATACATAGTTGCCGACATTACTGCCCTGCGTGGCATAAACGCCCTATCTGACATTTTTGGTTCTGAAAGAACTACCTTTTTATTTGTATATTATCTTTTTATTTGCATATCGCTAATTTTATTACATAGTTGTGCCGGCCCACTGAGATAAAAAATCAGCGTAGTTCTCCCTGTGAAAAGTCGTCTACGATATTAGAAGTTCCATAGGGTTTTCTCCTAGCTTCGCTTGTGTTTTTGCTGTTGGCTATCGACATGCATATGAAATTTGAAGATGTGGAATTCCTACTCTTTGCGGTGTCTTCTATTGCAGATGTAATAACCCTGCAGTGGAATTTTAAGAATTTTCCCACTTATTGTGTACCTACAAAATTACACCAGACATTAAAAAACATCAAAACATAGGAGATCTCATGACCTTTTTCAACTTCATTTGTGGAGAAAAAAATATGCAAAGCATTCGTCTTTTTAGTGTCTATATATACGCCTATATATAAATTTGTTTAGTTTAGATCGCGCTAATTTAAGAAAACTTACATTTATTATCCCTACATGAGTTGCATTTTGGGATATAAACTTAAATTCTTGCGGCTATACTATTTTGGCCTGCTGACTCTTATTGGTTTATTTTTTAAAGCTAGTTTTCGGCATACATTTTGTTCCTTAAACTCTAATGGTATCACCCAGCTTGTACATCAGCTGGAGTTACCCTGCGATTGCATTTTGGGTAAATTTTAAAGGGTATAGTGTCAAATTCTCAAAACCAAAAGATCAAAATCTACTACTTGCTTTTGAAATCTGAAAACTTAAAGAGAAAATATCCAGAAATATTTAAATTTGACTCCAAGGTCCAGTCTTAAAATTTTATCACCAGAGTGTGAATCGACGGTAGTAGAGACAAACATTGAAGAAAAACAGCCGAAAATACAAAAAAAACGGGTTGGGTACAAAATCTCGTATTACAATATCCCGTTTACAAAATCCCGATTGCAAAATCCCGTATAACAAAATCCTGTAACATGAAGTCCCGTAAGACAAAATCCCGTATTACAAAACACCGTAATACAAAATCCAGTATTACAAAATCCCGTAATACAAAATCCCGATTTGAAAAATCCCGTAGTTTTTTTCCATATTATGCAAAACTACGGGATTTTTCATTTAGCTATGTTTTTATTGTAGCTAAAACGACGGTCAGGAAAATTAATGGAGGGAAATCAGTACCCATGAAGAAGAAAAATTTGGCAAGGTACCAAAAAATTAAGAAAATTATTAGCAAACTGAAAAAATCAATTATATTAGAAAAATCGCGTACAATATATCTTCAAGTTGAAAAATTTTCCTAAATAAAAACTTAAACAGACATTCACGTGAAAAACAAGTGCCATTAATTTTATTCTTTCATTTTTATACATATTTTCTATCTATACATTTTTTATCATCTGAAACGGATTATTAATAAAATTGATAGTATTTTGAATTATCGTCCTGGTTATCACCGCTTTCATCTGCATCACTCGAACCTGATGCCGAGCTGCCTCCATCAGATCTTTCCCGAATCGCCAAAACGTCAACTTCTCCATCAGTGTTATGGTTTGCATATGGGAAAAATCCAGGATCAGCATATGGCAGCATTCCTTGGCAGTTTGAAGTGCTTGCTCCATAGTTAACAATTCCATTCGAAAATGTAAAGCGTTCATTGTCGGGCAAGCTAAAATAACGATCCGTAAGCGTTTGGGGCAGCGGGCGACTGTCTTTTTCTATCCTTGTACTGTAACGATCCGTAAGCGCTTGGGTCAGCTGGAAACTGTTTCCTTGTGTCCTCAGATTAAAAATAGCCACTTGAGTTTCTATAATATACTCCTCCCAGCTGTTGATGAGCTCTTGAGTTTCGTAAGCTAAGATCGGATCGTCGCCTATACCTTCGATTTCCCTTAGAAAAATTTGTAGTCGATTCAATTCCATCCTAGCGATATTGAGGTCCCTGGTTTTATTCTCAATGCGCTCGTAGCTATCACTCATGCTGCTGATACTTCGTTGTTTGTAATTGAAACTGATTGCTTAGATGTCGGAGCTGGGTAGGTTTTATAGTCAAAGAATTTGTCTACCTGCCCAGATTCCACAAATCAGATTAATCCACATTTCATAATTGGCCCTCTATCCGATATTTAAAATTATATTTTCCACGTAATATCCTACTAACATGAACCCTTTACCTGAAAATGTTTTGCTGTATACTGGTATCATAGGGAAATTTACCTATAATTGTTAGAAAGCACATTACCCAATTTTCTACATTGCTCGCATAAATTGAATTTTAATTTGAAATTAATAAACACGTCCACCCGATAAATTTTTTTCCAAGCCTTTTTCAAAATCGTCATTATAATTTACTTTAGTATCTAAACATTAATTTGAGAAGATATATCTCTTTTCTAGGAAATATAATGCTGAGAAGATATTATTGGCCAACGAATTTGAATGTTTTCGATGTAATTTCGGCTTTTTTTTTTTGGAAAATAAATATTTAATTTTGGAATATAGACATAAATATTTTTAGATATCTTCTCTTGAAATTTTCAGATTTTAAAAACAAGTAAAAAATGTGGGTCTTTTGTTATTGAGAATTTGGTGCCATAAGCATACATTAAGAGAGAAGTTTGCAAAGAGCTGTATAGTCCGTTGTTTGTTCAGCGATCAACAGATTTCAATACGAAGGATGATTGTTGTTTTTGGTGTTTTTAGACGGATTGACTACTCGATAAACAAAACAGTTTCAGAAATGAGCGCTCCCCGGCATCAAAAAGAGCGCGAGTCAAATTTCCTTTCGGAAGAACTCCTAACAATAAGACATTTTTTAGCTCTGAAGCTTTATTGTTACTGGATGTAGTTGCCATAGCTTTTTTTCGGTTGAATCCACTTGTTTTTAGACATTTCGTCAACGGATTTGCCAATGTGGGAAAGCTCTTAATAGTTTTTTTATAATATCCCAATAATTCTAGAAAAGATTTGAACTCATTTTGAGATGTGGAAGTCTTGAATGACTTTTATTTTACTAGGGTCAGGTTTTACACCTTCCATGGTTACAATATGGCTTTTAAAATCAACTTCTTGCGGAGTAGTGCAGAATAATCTAGTTGGATTTTGAGATTCGCATCTTGTTGCTTTTGGAAAATCTTTTGCAAGTTCTAGATGTGTTTTTGGAGATAGATTATGTTACTGAAGATGTTAGTGGTCATACCAAGTGGTCTGGAGTGCCTTCTGTGAAAGTCTCAATAGTATCCCAGAGACTGCCAGGATCCAGAAAGCTCTATCCAAAGGCTATCAAGGCCATATAGGACTACTAAGAACTCCAGATGGAGGGATGACGACCACCTTTGACGACACACTGGAAGTGCTGCTTAGAACACACTTTCCAGGGTGTGAGATAAGCAATGAGGCTGAGGAAGAAGAGGACAGTCCTGATCGGATACGTCACTCACCTCCTCTGCTCAAACAAATCATCACGTATGAAAAGGTTGAATATGCGATAAACTCCTTCAAACCCTTTAAATCACCAGGACCAGACGGAATTTACCCAGCTCTGCTACAAAGAGCAACAGGGAAACTAAAAACCATTCTGGTACACATATTTAGAGCGAGCTTGCAACTCAGCTATATACCAAAATTGTGGAGACTGGCGCGGGTTGTGTTCATCCCTAAAGGGGGCAACAAACCGGCCGACCTGCCAAAATCATACAGGCCAATTAGCCTCACATCTTTTATATTGAAGACCATGGAAAAACTGATTGACCTATACATAAGGAATGATCTTTTGACAAAGATGCCACTTCACAAATTGCAATTTGCTTACCAAAAAGGCAAATCAACTATATCAGCTACACATAAGCTGACACAAATAATAGAAAAGGCATTGGAATGCAAGGAAGTCGCACTATGTGCTTTCATGGACATAGAGGGAGCCTTTGACAATGTAAGACATGACTCGCTACACGTCGCTCTCCAGAGGAGGGATACTCCTCAAGAAGTAGTGAAATGGGCGAGCAAAATACTAAGGAATCGAAGTGTGGTTGCGGAGCTGGGGGAAGCGAAGCTAAGGGTGGATACTAGGAGGGGATGTCCACAGGGAGGAGTATTATCCCCCCTGTTATGGTCCCTACTAGTTGATGACCTTCTCGTGACCCTCAATAGTAAGGGCCTAACTGCTCTCGGCTACGCGGACGACATTACGGTAATAATAAGAGGCTCACACATGGACACCGTGAGGTCCAGAATGCAAAAAGCCTTAAATGAAACAACCCAATGGTGCGAAAGAGAGGGTCTATCCATCAATCCTCAGAAAACTAGCATAATACCATTCACCAGGAAAAGAAAAATCGAAATAGGAGCCCTAAATATTAGGGGCACAGTCGTATGTCTGCAGGAAGAGGTAAAATATCTAGGAATACATCTAGATAGGAAACTCACCTGGGACAATCATCTAAACAAAACGACAATGAAGGCCACTAAGGCACTCTGGGCGACAAAACAAATGCTTGGGCGCAATTGGGGACTATCTCCAAAGCAGACCCTATGGGCATACAAACAAATGGTGAGACCTATCCTCCTATATGGAGCAGCAGTGTGGTGGAAGAAAACCATACAAAAAACCGCTATAAATAGGCTCAACAAGCTTCAAAGGATGGCCTGCCTGCTGATTACAGGAGCAATAAGCTCCACTCCAACAGCAGGAATGGACGCCCTTCTAAACCTTGAACCGCTGCACCTCAAAATTCAGGAGGAAGCAGCGAGACAAGCCATTAGCCTACAACAAGCCTACAGGTATAAATCAGGGGACCTCAAAAGCCACCTAAAAATCCTGGAGGACGTCAGGCCCATAATGGAAATGTTAAACCTCAGCGACCAAATAAAAACTGAGACAGCATTCGAGAAGAGGTTCAAGGTCATAATTCCATCAAGGGACAAATGGAAGGATGGACCACCTCCCTCGTACAAAGGAGCGCAAATGTGGTATACGGATGGTTCAAAGATGGATTGTGGAGTAGGAGCAGGGATCGTAGGTCCCAAGTGCAAAATGCATTTCCCTCTCCCAAAAGAAGCCACGATCTATCAAGCGGAACTATCTGCCATATTAAGAGCCTCACAAACAATAAAAATAAGGAATACAAAAAGGGTCAGAATAAAAATCCTATCGGATAGTCAAGCGGCTCTTATGGCTATCAATCGCGATCAAATAAATTCGGCTATTCTCCTAGAGGTGAGAGAGGCCCTTAATGAAATAGGGGCACAGAACAGCCTCGAGTTGATATGGATCCCCGGCCATGAGGGGCACCGAGGAAACGAGGAAGCTGATACCAGAGCCAAAAAAGGAGCAGAAATGCCCTTCATAGGTCCTTCTCCGTACTGGGGCTTTACAAAAGCAGATACGGAAAAGGAAATTAAAGCATGGAGCAAAAAGAAGATCGAAGACTACTGGCTTAATATCGAGGGTTTAAAACACTCAAAAAAATACCTTGGCTTCGATAATAAAAGAGCAAAAGAAGCAGTGGCTCTCTGCAAAAGTGGCATAAGAGCCCTATGCGGAGCATTGACAGGACACCTTCCATGCAAAAAGTACCTCCACAGGATAGGTGAGGAGCACGATGACCGCTGCAGATACTGTGGGGAAACGACAGAGTGTGTAGAACATCTGCTCACAGTCTGTCCAGCACTAGCGAGAAGAAGATTCGAGCTACTTGGCTCTGCTCTTCCTTCCACCAGGGACATCACAAATGTCCCGTCAAGGAACATATCCAGGTTCATTAGAAGCCTGGACATCCTATAGGACATAACGCAAAGGAGGCACAATAGACCCAGGAGGTCGCAGTGCTAGGGTCCCTCTGGACCCACTCCAGGCCATCATCATCATCATCAAGTGGTCTATTTGGATGGTTCTCCGACCTTATATTACTTTGGTCAACTTCCATTGGCTCTGGTCTGGATGCCGGGATATATAGTCTCTGAAAAATTTGCTATAGTATAGTTAATAATGTTGATTCGAAGGTTGTCATAATTGATTTGGGGAAAATTTTTGGTCGAAATTGCGGGAAAACTGGAGTTGGGTTTGAAAAAAAAGGAAGAAATGGACTTTGCTGTGGCATTATCGGAGAATTAAAAGAATACGGATTTTGTTGGCGAGGAAATAGTTCCTTCTGATGTAGAATTGGAGGAATGATAAAGGGTGATTGATTTTTACCAATCTGTAGCCATCGTTGCCAAATCTATATAAAATTTATAGTTCAAATTTCCCGCCAAGTAAAATGAGAATCAATACCAATCTATAACATACGTAGGTACGGAAAATACATCATGATTTTGATTGACAACGTTAATCTAACTAAAAACAAACTTTTTACTTTTATAAACTAATAAACAACTAGCTGAAAATTGAAATTATTGAAAATTATTTCGAAACCCTGATAATTTTCTGACTCCACTTGCTTGTTAAAATTTCAAATTTATTTTTATTCTAAGTTTATACATCCTATGACATAAAATTTCAAATTGATATATGAAATTATATTTCGTTCCAATATCAATTTGCATAAAGTTTAATAAAGCTATCGCCATCTTTGGGAATTGATTCGCAACATAGTTCAAAGTTCAGTGGACCAACATTTGTCATTAATCTGATGTAGCCCTTCTTGTAGGATTGTAAAGCTTCGCAACACCTTCGAGGTAGAGTATAAGGTGCGTTTTTTAATGTAATACCCGCAATAGGTCTAATACACGTTTAGTTTTGCTTATGAAATATTTAGTTTTAAGGAAATTGTTATGAATTTGTTTATTAATTCATTGGTTCATTTAAAACATATTTCATTTAATTTCAATACTTATTTCTCTTCAGGCTCTATTTATATGTATTTGCTTTTTTTCATCATCTTCTTCTTCTTGCTTTTTGTTTTGTATTCTCCTGTATTTCCATGGATTCAGTTAGGAAACAAGGAGAATGTAAATCATCCCTAGATCCGCAATCATCGATATTCTTCATCTCGAGCGATACATTTAAGCGCGACTGACCATGAAAATAACCACAAGCTGGTGAACAATATAACCTAATTTTTCTGCAGCTGCAGTTTAAACTGTAACACTTGATGCACTTAGATAATAGAAGAATCTTAGTTGTTTCATCTTGTTGCGAATAGTTTGCGATGCTCGATACTTAGAACGATTGCGAAATATTTGGTGTGATGCCCCATTCGGCAAATTAAAGACTTAGCTCTACCAAGTAGTATTCCTGGCTCTCCGGTGCTTTGAGCGGATCTTGGCTCGACGCGAATATGAGCGGGTCATTGACGTATTGAAGAAATTGGACGCGAGGTAGACCTACTGGAATGGCTGCCCACTTGAGGTTGGCCCACAGTTACAGAAACTTATGGAATTTCTGATGTCACAGGTCCTTTTGAAGAACCTGCTCTATTAACGCTGACATAGTATTGTTTGTTGGTAAGAAAGCTTCCTGTTAGTCTTATCACCTCTTCCGGGAATCCAAACCTGATCAACTTAAACAGAAGACCCTCGTGCTATACGGAATCAAAAGCCTTCTCGATATCTAAAGCACACACTACTCTTGGAATGTTTTGCTCATTCAATTGAGACACGATTCGATTATGCAAGTATGAGACTTGACCATGATCGTGCGTTCTGCGTTCCGTGCTTGCGCCTAAAGCCAAACTGGTATTCAGGAATTATCTGCGTGATCTCACAATGATGTTTTATCTTTCCCATCCAGATTCTTTCAAAAATCTTCCCCAGATTCAACGGAAATTGCTGGCCTCTTTACTTTTGCTCTTCTTATGAATGGGAACAATCTAGGCTACTTTTCACGAGTCCGGAAAGTAACCATTGTTCAGGGTATTGTTATATACAAAGGAAAGAATTCTGAGCATAGAAAGTTGTAGATGTTTAATGATGAAACGAAACACTGCATCATGCCCACGAGATTTCTTATTTTTACACCGCACAGAAGTTGCACCAAGTATCCACTTTTAATAAAGTGAAACTGGTCATTTGCATCTTGCGGGTCATCCGAAGTTTTTTAGGATGTATTGAGGAAGCAGTTGACTTTCTTTATTACCATTTGGAGGTTAGAAGCAGAACCGTCAGGTGAAACAACATTTAACTGAGATTGGAATGTCGATGCAAACAATTCAGCCTGATAGCTAGGATTACGCACGGCAACATTGTCAATCATTACCAAGATCTCCTGGCGGTTATATTTACTAGAAAGCAAATTTATTTCCTTAAACATGTCGGAGCCTGGTCGAATGTTGCCCAGCCGCTGCACAAGATACAAAAATTAAGATTTTCAACCGCAACGTACATGTCTCAAGCCGAAAAATGAGCAAAAGTGAAGAAGTAGCTTCACCGCAAAGTGATCAGACACACATACTATTGTTGAGCTACTTTGGCCTAGTTGGCAACTTCGGAGCAACTACTTACAATGGGACAAGAGGACTGCTTGACTGCAGCCATTCGCGCAACACACTGTCATTTTCATTCGTCATGACTTGAAAATCATGCAATTATTTTTTTATGTCTTGATCGTTTCTTTTTACAAGTTAATCTCTCTTGTGTACATACTGGTCACTTGTATCCACCTTCACTTGTAAGCTTTTCCAAACCAGTTTATAATTCAGAATATCTCAAAAACAGCTATCGTTACAAGAAAAAGCTGCCGAACCTTTTTTGTAGAAAATCTTCTAAGCTACACTCAGAAAAATATGTTTCCGAAAATCAAAGATAATATTTACTTAAATAAATAATAAATGAGGATAAATTGTACGACGATTACTGTTTGCTGCGTGACCTTGTGGCAAGTGAAACAAAGAGGGTAGACTTGGGCTGGGTTAATTTTTTTGAAAAATGTAAAGAAGAATCGTGTTTTCAGCGTATTAAACGAACTGTGGTCAGTAGATATATAATGCTAGTTCTGGCGCACTTAAGAGGAGCAATAAGGACATGGTGCCTTCGATTAATTGCCCGCGCATGGCATAAGCGATGATCTTTGAACTGATAAACAGCTCAACTGGGCTGTCAGCTCAACAGGGCTGTTAGCTTAAGCTTATCAGTTCAACTACCCAACTACCTACTATGTGTATAATAGCTGCTTTGCGAGTGAAAAGAGCCGGACAGTCGTAGAGTAGAAATAAATGTGGCTGCCACATTCCTTGTTCGCATAGTATATAGTGCGGGCAATGTTGTTACGATCCTCTTCTGGTGGCTAATAATCACTTCAAATTAAAGTATATCCATTAGCAAAGTTTGAGTAGAGAATAATTATTTTTAACGATTTTGCTAGAAGTCGGAGGTAAAATACGTAATTCTAGTGACAGGATGCAATAAGAGAGGAATTCATTTATCCGAATAAATATATTCAAAAAAACAACAGATGTTCTTTCACTTTAGCAATATAATAATTATTTATACCCAATGCTTCTAGAGCAACTTGAGTTATTTATGATTTTTTTTGAAAGCTGTCTTTTTCGTCCACTTGAGATAATAGTCTGGAAAAAACATTTCACAACACTATCCACACATGATGATTTTTAGTTTCCATAGTGTCATAACATTTCCTTAGAAATGCGCTCATTTTGTTGGCGAGGAGCTATGATTCAAACCTCTAATCCGTCTCGAAACCTCCGAAAATCGGTTGATTTCCAAACAAACATCGGAATATACAAGCCTATGTCTGCTAATGGTGTCAAGATCTCAAAAATTAGTACTTGCTTTCGAAAACGTGATAGTCAACAAAAATTAAACGTATGAGTCTAATTAAGAAGTCAATACTGTCAACAGAATCTTAAAATAATATTCTTCGATCATGAAATGATTAAAAATTTAACCTGATTTTAATTTTTCAGTTAGATATTTGTATTTCCAAATACGCATTTTGTGTGTGTGGGTGTGCCTTATTTTAGACATTTGCCAGTCTAAAAAACACACTGCTGACAATCGAGTAGGAATGAAATATACTTGCATGCTACTCCGGACCATTTTTTTTTAAATGCAAACTGATTACCCTCACCACTCTGGATAAAAGAAAATCAACTCAGCTATTGAATAGCCTTGAAAGCCTTTTTACGGGTAGACACGTGTGATTAATTTGAAATTAAAATTCAATTTGTGCGAGCAGTGTAGAAAATAGGATAATGTGTTTTCTAAAAATCATAGTTGAAATTCCGTATTAGGCCTGCATATTACAATATTTTCAGGTAAAGGGTTTGTGTTATTAAGATATTACCGGACAAATATAATTTTAAATATCGGATAAATAGCAAATTTTTAAATGTCGGTTAAACTGAACTGTGGAATCTGTACAGGTAGACTAATTCTTTGACTATAAAAGCTACCCAACTTCGCCAGTCAATCAGTTTAAATTACAAACAAATAAGTGTCAGGATCATGTGTGACTACTACGAGTGCATGCGCAATCTGGAACGTAAAATCCAGAGTAAAACCAGGGACCTCAACGCGGCCGTGATCGAATCGAGTCGAGCACAATTTTTTCTACGGGAAAACGAAGGTATCTGTGACGATCCGATCATAGATTACGAGAGAAAAGAAGCGCAAGAGCTCATCAGCCATTTGGAGGAATATATTATGGAGACTGAAGCGGCTATTTTCAATCTGAGGATACAAAAAGACAGTCTCGAGCTGACCCAAGCGCTTATGGACCGGTGCAGTAGCTTACCCGATAATGAACGCTTTGCATTTTTGAGTGGAGTCGTAAACTATGGAGCAAGTACTTCAAATTGCGAAGGAATGCTGCCATATGATAATCTTGAATTTACACGATATGACTCCGATGATACCGATCAAGAAGTTGACGTTTTGGATTTTTGGGATGGATTTGATGGCGACAACGAGGCATCTGATTCGAACGACGCAGATGAAAGCGATGACCACCATGTGTTGGTCTACTGTCGAGCCGATAACCACGACGATAATTGAAAGTACCATCAATTTTGTTTACGGATCTACGAATATTTAAGAAGCGTATCTGAAGGCGGAATGAATTGTTTTCAATTGACTTAGCAATTTGTCTTACAATAATATTATTACTATATTCCATGCTGTACATGTATAAATTATTTTCATCCTTAGAATTATCCAAATCCGAAATTTTTAAGCTTTTGTGTCCTAATATTATTGTATTTGATTTCAATTCAGCATTAAATTCTTTGGCAGAGATTTTGATTTAATTATTTCTTCCTTGTGTTTAACACTTATTTGCTATTTTCTATATAAATGGCGAAAAATAAATTGTAAATTTTCAAAATACTTCAAACCGATCAATTGAATCATTTTTTTACTTCAAACTTCTGAAATCGACGATTTCTCTCCGACTCACGATTTTCCAATCCATCTTTTTACTTGCATTATATACTCCAGCCTCTCCATACAACAACCCACTATTCCTTTCATGTCCCAGCCATTCCCCATTGCATCTGTCATTTGCAAAGTAATGCGCATGTGCCCCCGAACAACGCCATACTGGCTCCAGTTGCCGTGACGTTATCAGCCTAGCCATCAGAAAATGGTAAACTGGCAAAATAATAACGAAGAGCTGGGATCCCAGTCAGCAGGACGTCGAGGTCGTCACGAAGGAACTCGTGCGTTTTTTGAGCCTTTTTTATTGTACAATCTCAGACCGAGATAATTTCCATAACGTTGATGTTGTTGAAGCTAGCAATGTCTGCCGCCATAGGAACGTACTGCAAAATTCATCATTGGTTGTGTTTTATTGTATCCGTATGGAACGAACCAGTAAGACCAAGTCGAGGGTTATCCTCTGGCACAAAGAAGATTTATTACTCCAGTTCGCGTTCGCAAAAAAGTTGCAAAGTAACCCGAGGAGGCGATGTTATCTGATAACGTGGAATATTTCATTGGGTACAAGCACGTTTTCTGCTCGATACGTTCAAGCTTACAGATAACATCAGCATGATTCGACTCGGCAGTATCGATGGAAATGTGAATTTTATGAAACTCGCCATTTTAGTTTTTGTCTGGAGTTGGAGAAAATGGCTCAAAGTAAGTGGAAGTGAATCGATTCATTCCGTACCTGTGTGGTAGCGAAGTTGCAAAGTTTAAGAGATTATAGACATTGCTATATGATTTAAAACTCAAAAATGGTAGACAACAAAAAGGCGGAAAAAATAAATTTGATTCGGGAAAGTGAATAGACATATTAAGGCTCTTATGCATGAAAAAAGTTTACAAAGAAATGTTTTGATAGAAAAGGGGCAAAGTAATCATGCAAATGCTGGTGAATTCCATATTTGTCGATCACTTTTCTAACAAATTTATTCATTGATATACAACACAAACCTGTACGTATTTAAGTATTATATAGCTAAGTCAATCCAATGTATTGTACTACGTGGGTTATATTTTACAAGTGTAAACCGAAAAATAAAAGAATGATAAAAAAAATATAATCAAAATCCAAAAAGAGCCAGCTGGCCAAAATAGAATAGCCGCTAAATATAAGATCCCAGCAAACCAAATGCATCGTAATTAATTCATAAAAGAGTCATATTTTAGGAATGTTTTTGTCGTTAACGAGCTCGCAAATGAATCGAAACCGATTCATTGGTCCTACTAAAATGGCCATCCGAGAAGAATCACTTTTAAAGATTCGTTAATGAATTAGAAAAAATGTGGTTTTAGCGAGTATATATCACCTATATACTCGTTAAAAGTGATACTTTTATGAATTAAAAGTGATCCTTTTAACTATTTCAAATATATTTGCTTTTACGAACTGAAAATGAGTTGAAGCTTTTTACTCATAGTAGAGTAAATTTAAAAAACTGGATGAAACAATATAGGCTGCTAAAGACGAACATAAAACATCGTTATATAAGAACACTGTTCAGCACAGACGAATTCACAGCACAGTCGAATTAAACTGAAATTTTGTTTGGGATACCGCGACCAGCAAACTAGGGGAAAAATCTATGTAAAATCTGCTACTGACCCGCATAGGCTATAGGGCACATACACATGGCTTGCATTATTTATTGCGTCGGTCATCCTAAGCAAAATTATTGCTGCGTATCGTTTTACGAACAGGCTCGGTTTCGTATGAGGGATATGTCTGTTGATTGTCGAGAAACTATCGTTTTTAGTGAACGCTCACTAAATTGTTTGCTGGGATGTTACATGTTTCCCTTAACATTAAATCAGATATTAAGCGTAGTTACAAATCATAATTCAAAATAAATAAATCCTTGAAAGGTCAGAATCACGAGCCATAAGCAAAAAAAGGCACAGTTCGCCTATCAATAACCGTTTTAGGAAATAGTTTTAGGTAATCTATTTCAATTTTTTTCCATTTCACTGTTGCAAAAACTACCTGCCCAGTTTGTTGTGGAATATAACGGTAAATTGTCTTTCGAAGGGGGCTGTCAAGTTGTTGTGTAAGGAAAGCATCTTCTACGCATGTATTGCTTTCACGTTGGCGCCAGGAATGCGGCTTAAATATGAGAAAGAAGTTCAAGTTTGTCAATTTGACTAACCGCAATTAAGCGCAATCTCCATTGACCTGAGACCAAGGATCAACATTTGGGGCTGATGTTTGACTCGAAGCTACATTGGAACAAGAACACAGTAAAAAGAGCTCGGGATGCTTTCAGTGCACTTTACAGCTGCAGTCTACTGTATATGAGCCAACACCACTGTCTAGATTGGTGTTTTGGTGGCAAGTTGCTTTCAAGCCCATCTATCCAGGGGTTTTCTCGGGAATTTTTCTTAGGTGGTGTGTTCGAAATTTTAGGAAGGGTGTCCTTTTATTCAACAAAGATATCCAGAAATGATTTTCGCACTGAAGGTTTGAATAGCTAAAATGCTATTTTTATTTCTTTTATTAAAGAATATGTATAGCTACTTAACAGTTTTTTGAAAGTACCCCAAAACGTAAATGTGCCAATCAAATCTAAAGTTGTAATTGTCACTAGCAAGAAAAAAACTCTAGGGCAAAAGAACCACTAGAAAATTTTTGAAGAAAAGCAGAGGAAATGTCTAGATAGCGTTTGAGATTTTTTATTTTATATTATTTACAAAATCACTTTTTCGTACTAACAACCGGGTACGAGTATTAAGCATCTAATTCAGAATATATCAAAAAAAGGGTTAGCACTCATAGAAGTCAAACACGTATGGTTTATTTTCATTATAGGTGCTTATAATATGGAAATCTGCGGGCATCTCCTAACACAATGCTCAGTGCTGGCAAAACTTTGCTGCCACTGCATTCGAATTTCGTTTCATCCAATGAGTACATTGGAATTTATAAGAGTAGAAGGGTGTTTAGGTAACCGCCAGCGAAAATATCAAAATTTTGGAAATTGAAACGCTTGGTGCTATCTTACTCTACAAGATCATTATTGTTATCCTGAAGATGATAATCACTTGTTAATTTAATGATAGCATCCCTTATTAAATAAAATGGAATAACTTACCTTATCAAGCAACTATATCCTAATTTTTTCCTAAACCAAATTCTTACCAAACTTACTTAGCCATAGCTGTGTGAATTTCTTTAAAATATGATACCTGCAGCGGAAGTTAAGAGGCATGAAGCATTTATTTTTTGCAATTATTTTTTGAGACATAGGCGTGCCGTGACCTAAAATCTGGCAGGGGCCAGGGACCAAAAGGTTCAAGCCATGCGATGATTTTGTCTTCCGTAAGGTACACGTACTGTTCATACAACTTATATAATTTACTAATACATTATATATTTGTTAATTTATTCTTTGTTATTTGCTTATGCATAATGCATTATCAAATAAACTTCATGTCTGTGAATACGTATGAGCTACTACCACATGCATATAATGTGAATGGAAGGTATGAACTACACATGAATTATCTATGACCGCTAAGAAATAAAGCTTGTATGAATTACACGGGAATAGAATGGAAGTAATTAGAAATATAAGAATATTTTTTCGTTTAGAAGCTAAATATATTTCAACTTATACTTGAAGAACAGAATAGCAAAGTTTCAAAATATTTTTGAAGCAATTGGAATATATTAAGCTTAGAAGGAAGAAATTGACCTCTTGCTTCAAACTTCTGTTACCTAGAAAACCTAGAAAAAGCATAAATAATTTTGCAAGATGGAAGAGTGCTGTAACTTACTCTTTTCGAGCCATTTGGTTTGGGGGGATATCTTCGTAGCCCTAACTGGGTGTCCAAGGCTAAATGAAACAGCAAAACCTTTGAAACCAGTGCGTTTTGCTGTTTTCAGTTTTCGCGATCCTCTGGGAAATGGGAGATCCAGACAGTTCTTCTCTGCGAATAATTTGATTTTTTTCCAAACTACATACAAGTCTTCTCGCTCACTTAGTAGTGTTTTGACTGTTCCATTCACAAGATCTATCCCATCCCTAAGAGTTGCATTTTTAGTTTGGAAATATGTGCTTAACATGTTCGTTATAAAAAGAACAAAGTGAAAGATGAAAAGATTTACTACAAACTTAGGATTACAGATTGAATGAAAGATCCCCAATGAATAAACTGAGTCGTTGTATTTTCCCTCATTCGTTTCTTTTTCTAAAGTCTCTCTCATAGTCCCATAGCTATTGATCACATATTTGCAACTGGGAAATCTCATTGACTAACGAGTCGAGCTTAAACTTCTCATTCCACGCCTTGAATTTAGACCAAATGCCTCTTCAAGCTGCTTCAACAATTCGTGTTGTGATGGCTTCAAAAAGTGTAGGTAAAGAGATTCGATGGCATAGAAAAAGGATGTACACGTTTCGATTATGAAAAATGTGTCCATCACAACAAGGATAATGTTATGAGCTAGACAGTGTACAAATGTGGCTGCAGGGTGTTTCATCTTAATTTAGATTTGTACACCACTTTTTTGTCCTGACATGACACTAGCACCATCATAAGACTGTCCACCAACAGGCAATTCGCTAAGTCCGAAGCTGTCTAACAGGCTGAAAATTATATCTGCTAAATACGAGGCATTTCTAGCTCCTGAACAGTTTATAAAGCTTAAGAACCTTTCTTCGACTGCTAGCTCTTTAGTAAATCTGACAACCATGGAGAGATATTCCTTTTTGTGGACCCTTGCTTCGTCTACCATAATGGATATCAGTCCGCACTCTTTTATTTCAGCTGTATTGTCCTCGTGAACGATTTCAGCAATAATTTTTATTAATTCATTTTGTGTTTTGCGACTACAGTAGTTCGCTACCTTGTTTTTAAAATTATTTTCAAAATTTGAATCATGCTTCGCGAGTAATTCAAAAAATTCCAAAAAAAAATCACGGTTATCACTGGCACCACTTTCATCATGTCCTCTGAAAGTACGACTTTGGCGACTGGGACACGTCGTAAGGTCGATAACATTTTCCAAATAATTTCGGTTCATCTTGACAATATTCCAAGACTGTTCAAGCACCATATCACTTACTGTCTTCCAAGCAATATTAGAGTTTTCAGATTGTGCATGAATTTTACGATCCGGATAATTTATCCGGATCGCGAAGTTTGGTCGAGCTGAAATTTTGGTGTGTTTTTGGCGACAATGGAAATTCTATGGAAAATTTCGCATTGTGATAGCTTCACACCGAGTCATCAGACCATCACAAAATTTACAAGACTCATCAATGGGCATAAAAAATAAGTTTCTGTAGTTTTTAAATAATGTATGGGTAACCTTGTAGCTACCATAAGTACGTAAACACAAATCTTTCCCACGGCTTTTAGAATAAAATGCAAAAGATTGATGAATTTGAAACTATATTTATTCAGTCAAATCTAAACTTGTAAAATTCCCAATCGGTATATACTGGTCTTGAGTAGGTCTGAAAAAAGTTGAGTTTAATGAATATGATAAGAAACATGTGGTGGTTGTGTCACTATGAAAAAACACTCGGTGAAATTTAAGTGCTATGCCTTTTAACTTCTGATGCAGTTATCAAAATATAATGAAATTCACACACATTTAACCTGAGTGTAAACTAAGTAGGTCATAGATAGTGTGGGAACACATAACACAATCCACAATCACATATTCACACCGCACTATACATTACACCAAAATTCATTTATATAGTAGGCTAAGAAAAATGTAAATAAAGATATTGAAAAATAAGAATCAATAATATATTTTGTAAAAAGCTGTCAAGACGTGTTTCTCTTGATAACATTAAAATCAAATTTTCAGTGGAAGTATTTACTTGCCAATTAGAATTTACTTCTATAATAGCATAAAAGTGGCAGGGATACCATTTTTATTCTCCAAATGACTTCGAAAATTGTATTCTACGTTCATACCATTTTAATATTCAGACTATGTTTTGTGAAAAACATAATTGCATAAAGCGCCAGCTTATCAAAGTGTTCTTATCTAAATACCTGTATATTGCCTAGTAGGAATGAACAGATAATCTTAATAAAAAAAGGATGATTGGCGAGGCGCTTTTCGTCTTTTTCTTGTCGAAATTAAATATTGCCGTCCACATCTCGAAATAAGTCCCATAATATTGTAATGAATACCGCAAATAGCACAGTCTCTATGTTATAAGTAGTGTTAGTTGGTATAGGCTTACACTACTGCACTACACAACTCTTGCTGTAACCACAAAAACCTAAGAGGCGAAAATTTAAGTGTCAGCTGTTGGAAATATTTATTTTTCTGGGAGGGGCCAACCTAGGGTCTGGGGGGTCCCGGCCCCCTCTGGCCCCCCCCCCCCCTACGGCGCGCCTATGAGATAGCACCACTGCTACAGAGTGGCCCACATATCTAAGTGACTTCTGTCAGACCTGTTCCTAGTTTCTTATTGATCTGATGATTTGGTCGTGAGTTCTCGTGAACAAAAGCTTCGAGTGCTATGTATCTCGAAGTTTTGGAAATTTTAAATTAATAGAATGGACAATCGTGTGCATTTTTCAAAAAGCGGCTTAGTGGTTTAAATTTTTTTCCAGTGCTTGCTGCAGCTACAGGATTAGCTGCACACTCAGAACATATCACTCGTGTATAGTTTTTATCAACATTAATATGTTCTTGATGATGCAATGCTTCGTGGTCAGAAGTTATGACTAATCGAAATGTAAATAATATGACTAATTAATTCTGCTCTTTAAACAAGCATAAAAAATTATCAGTTTTCATTTCCAATACTTGTTTTTTTACGAAAAAATTCTTTGCATAGATATACCTCAAAACTCATCAAACTTCCCGCTGCCGCCAAAGGGTTAAGGATTACGTAGTCCAGTGATTAGTTTCCTTTTGGCATAGTGGATGTAGGAATGTAGGGGTGTAGGAAAATCTCTACATCTATCAACTGATCCTAGAAGAAGTCCGAAGTTGGGCCAAACTTTTGATAACAGAGGCCTTCCAATCCGCTCTTATTAAGCTACTATTCGCGTTCCTTCATTGATTGACAGTCAATCTAATAGTTCAGCTGCTATTTTATTACATTTCGCCATGGACTAGAACACCTCCGATCCTCAGGAACCGAAATGAGTCACAGCAGGATACGTTTACCTTTGATTTACCTTGCTAAAATACATCATTCATGAAGACTCATCAAAGCTATAATACATTGCTTTGCAGGCTGGACTTAACAGATAGTTCTTATTTCAATCTATATAGCACAGAATCTCACAAATGTTTGCCCATGTATCACGGTATCAGGCGAAATAATTTAGCAGCAGAAGTACGAGTATATATGTACGTATATAAATCTCAGTAATAGAAAAGTACTATATTAAAATGTTACAGAGGTTGCTGCTGGATATTTCTACTTTTATGGCGTTCATTATACATTATTGCTATAACGATTCTTTTGATTACACTAACAGAAAAATACTTCATTCATTTTATCGATTAAATTGACACTATGAACAACAAGTACTTTCACCGAAAAATCATTTCTGAAATTTATATGTATATTTACGAACTCCTCAGCAGCCATCACAAAGTCCATAATACAATAGACATTTACAAGAGCATTGCATCGCTACTTCAGTCCACAAGAGAAAGTCAAAAGACAATGAACAACAGTTTCCCCTAATTGAGCATAATTGCATGCCTTTTTTTTTTGTTTCAATGTAACTTTTATACGACAAGCTGTGCACATTTCATACAGCAAGTGCATGAATGAATTATAAAGTGTAGCATTCGGTGCTCTTTGCTGTGTCTACATATATTCATGTACTGTGCATGAAAACAAGCCGCACTCGAAAGTTGTGAAGGAGAAATTAAAAAAAAAAAAAAATACCAGTCAAGCTACAAACCTTGTAGGGAAAAATGTATTCTGATGAAATATGAATAAGTTTACTTGGCTAGTATTTTCATACAGAGTTCCACTAAAGGATTCACTGGAGTGCTGCAGCTATTGTTTCGCTTTTGAATTCAGTTTCGGTTGCTGGGCTCTTTTTTTTTAATGTAAGGAAATGTGTCAAGAGTACTCTGTTGGGAAGTTTTCATGCAAAAGAATCGTCGTTGTGAATGAAAAGGAGTTTCAATTGTTGAGGAATGATTTGATGATTGGATTGCTGCAAAAGTGCATGGAGATTAATGGTAGCCAAATATATTCGAACGGTGCTTCATTGAACAGTAATGAGCAGATTTCTAATGATTTGTAACTAATAGCTGCAATTCTGTTCCTTAAATTGACATTATGTTGAAATGGTCATGGAGGCACATGTTTTACAGACATAAATCTTTGAAATTTTGTCTGTAACCCCCATGCAAGTACTATCATGTGTTCAATAGCAATCTTGTGCTCAATAGAAATTCACTACTTTCAAACGTTTTTCATCGACAGTCATTTTGTCCATTTACGTTAAGACTACGTATTGTCAAAGTCAAAAATATTTAAATTCAATCCCTTCATCAATAAATTCACCACAATAGTGTATTAGTAAAATTCTATTGATACGTCCAATTATTCAGAATGTCCATCCAACCATGACTTATGATCGCCATCCATCAAATGTCCATTCTTTGAAAACACAGGAAACCCTCGACAGTTTGCATTTGCATGTAACATCAAGAATGCTTCGCATTTTATTTGCAAAACAATCGCAACGACTCAACGAGCTCAAAAAAGATGCGAAATTTCCTTGAAAGAAACGATAATTCGAGAAAGTTAGTCGCATCATGACCGTAGACAGTTTGATCATGGAATTTTCTTCGAAATCAAACTACCACGTCTCAAAGGGATTACCGTGGGAATATCTCACTCGACTCCTTCGAATAGCGTTTGCAGTCAAGTGGAATTGAATGCACACAATATGGTCAAGTCCAACTCAACGAGACGAGCCCTCGACTGAGTCTTCACAACTTCAACTACATTTGTCGTTCTCGGTGGACAGACGAATGTCAACGCACTCATCCATAGAATTTAAGCACGATTCTTCGCATCGGAGCGTGGGTATCCCAGTCTATTCACACATCGTTCGACTGTGGATTAACCTCCGCGGATGGGATCCAGCAGATAGCCTAAGCAACCGAAAAAATTACTACCAATTCATTGGAAGCGATAGCGGCTGACTCTAGGACACAATAAGGTCTAATCATGTAATGCGGTGCTCGTGTCAAAGGCAATGTCCTGCTGAGTGTGATACGAAATCATGTACTGTGCTACACACCCCGCGATTTCACTCCAGTGAACTAATCAGAATCACTACGAATCGGTGGTCATGAATGGATTCGAAAGGACCGATTTCGCAAATCCGAGCGTGTTTTGTGTGCGTGCACTTGTTTCAGCATTCTTTCGACTCCTTTTTGGCTGCTCAACTCTACCGATTTTGTGGGGTCGGGGCGATAGAGTGATTGTGGTGGTTGATGTGTTTTATTGTTGAATGGGTTCACGAAAATATTTTGATGGACTTAATCAGACGATGATGGAAATATTGTTGCTGCTCAAGAGTATAGCTCGTAACTTCAGAGGTTGACACGGTGGGAACGCTTAGCGAAGAAAAATTGAACAAATTGTGCGAGGGTGGTTTGCATATCAATGATTGTGGTAATTATCTTAAAAGTATTTATGCTCGTGTGAGTAGAATGTTCAAAGTTTTCCGTCCTTCTGCAATTTGGATTGACATACGTGTGATGCAAAGAAACATGTAAGGTAAAAACTTTAGCGAATAGGGTCCACTAGAGAGACTGATTTTCAAATTTGTTTCAGATTTCATATGGTTACAATACTGTTAACAAAATCACCGCCACCAAAAGCCTACTTGACCAGCTCGATTTCTAAAATAGGCTAAACTGTAAATTTTTGTTCAATTATATGACTGTATTGGGAATTATAAGAGCACCGATATTTTGAACGTTATTACCCGCAAAAGTTTCAAAATTTAGGACATTCGATCATTTGTTGCGAATTTGTTGTTGTGAAAGTGGATTGAAAATTTCCTCGTAGATATTTCCTTTCAAGTTGTTCGGGATGGACTCAAGTCCACATCACGAATGCCGGGGCTCCGCAAGGTACTGTTCTTTCACCAACTCTCTTTCTTTTATTTATAAATTACCTCCTTTCCTCCACTTTCAATTAGATTCATAGTTTTGCCGATAACAGCACCCTTGACATCGCATACTCTTTTCACAGAGTGGCCGACTCTCGTGGAAATCCCACTTCTGTTAGTAGAGATCGCATGTTTGTATCGCTAAACAGGGACCTATTAAACATTATCGTTGGGGTCTCAGCGAACCGTGTTGTGTTTAATGCGTCCAAAACCCAATGCTGTCGTCTTTCGCTCAACCGTTACCCTCCTCCTACTAGCCACACTTTTTCCGATAATTTTGTGAGTATTTTCCAATCACCTTCGGTGAACCTATCAAGATTTAATATCTCCAGCAAACTAAGCTAGACCGGCCATATTTTTCCAATTGCGAAAAATGCTATGAAATGCCTAGGATTCCTTCAGAGAGGCAAGAAATACTTTACACCATCAGACATAGCGCACATCTATAAGACACTCGTAAGACCAAGACTTGAGTATAACTCCCATATATGGGCCAGGGCAGGCCACACTGCTTTAGCGGAACTAGATAAAAACCAACGCAAAGTTCTCAAGCTTATTGGCGATGAAACTATTACCTCACGTATTGAATCCCTTGAGCACCGACGTAATGTGGGTTGCCTTTCTCTTCTTTATCGCTATTATTATGGTCTTTGCTCTAATGGAATATCAAGACTGCTCATTTGTAGAGCACCTCCTACGCGCAACACCCGAGCTTTTCAGCGCGCTCACTCTCATACCCTTTCGATCAGTGCCAGTCGTACCGCCAAATTTCACGATTTTTTCTTATCTATGTCAATACGATTATGGAACAGTCTACTATTTTTCCCGCCGACTATGAGCCACAATTGTTCAAGCGAATCGTGCATCGCTATCTCCTGCAAACTCAACCCTTCCTTTCTCCCTTTCCTTAAATTAAAAATAGGGCATCCCCTGAGGCTTGGCAACATCATAGAAAAAAAATCTATAATTAAGATCTATATATACTGTGAAACTTTCGAATTGGACAATCTCAATGTTGCAAAAAGATCGGTCCCATTTCACAGATGGTGCGTTTTTAGAGACTCAACAAAGTACATTGAAGAGTGTTTTTTTTTTAAAAAAAGGTTACTGCAAATTGTGATTTATTTTTCTATGCTAATGACAGCGCCTAATTAATGGAGCGCAGGTATTATGCCCAGTCGCCGGCTGTTAAGACAACACAAGACGAGCAAATACAACCATGAGCATGGCGGGATTCGAACCCACAGGCAGGAAATCGCTGCTACGGACTAGCGCGTTAGCGAGCTAAACTATCAACCAAAAATTGCATTGACAAATATACTCAGCTGTTAATACAGTAAAATCTGTTCAAGCTGGAAACCTGGTTACCCGGAAAAAAATCGAGGGTCCCGTGTATTTACTCATGATTTTCTTACGAATTGAATCTGTATAAGCCGGAGCCTGTTCAACGCGAACTCGAAATATCAAATTTGCGATATTTTGGTCATTTAGAACCTGTATAGCACGGAATTGTTTTCTTGCAAAATGAGATCAATTAAAGCAGTCTGAAAGCTTCTGGTGAAAAATTAATTGGGCACAAGCGAATCCATAAACATTTGATAACAGCTCATCTTGAGGAAAAACCCAGGCGAGATATGATTATCTAATGCCGCATTTATACATAGGGACAAACGTCTCGTGAGGGCATCCGGCAAAATATACGACAAGACTCAGCAACTTAGGATATTGCACAATGCAACACGCACCATGCACCGTGCACCTTTCGACAGTTGTGAGCTGTTTTGTTCAGTTCAGTGAACGATGGCTAAGATACAGGTTGTGGATATTGCAACTGTCTGGTGTGCGTTGAGTTATTTCAATCTGTGCCACGCAAGGACATGTTTGAAGTCCCGCCGAAAAAGTCAAAAATGTAAATGAGCATTCGCTACCCTCTCGAATCCCTTTGACTCGATACATAGAACCGACTTCACTTCGAGCGGCTTCGAGCTAGGACGAAATTTTTGAATCAAAAATGTTCAAATATGATTTGGCGCCATATACGTTTCTTTTTAATTCAATGATGAAAAATTTTGATTTGAAAATAAAATTTTTATAATAAAGTGGAATTCAAATAAGATTCGCTTTTTATTTCAAAGTGATTTCAACTTTTGATTTAAAGTTTTTCTAAAAAAGTGTTAAGTGGTGATATTTTTCTGAGTGTAAAGGACTATGAAAAAAAAGATATTGCCAATGTAGATGAAACTGCACTATTTTTTCGTGTTTTACCAGACAAAACCCTTCAGTTGAAAGGCTAAAAATGCTATGGTGGAAAGCAATCAAAGGAAATACTAACTTTATCTTTGTGTACCTTTGCTGACGGATCTCGGAAGCCCATGATTATCGGTAAAGCTAAGAAACCACGTTGTTTCCGTCATATAGACACAAGAAATTTACCAGTCACATGGAAATCAAATAAGAAGTTGTGGATGACATCTACGATAATGGAGGAGTGGCTTATTGAATTCAGTGAAAAAATGAATGCACAAAAGCGCCAAATCTGCCTATTTCTTGACAACACCACTTCACATCCAAGATGATTCGGTCGAGCATAAAGTTAATATTCTTCCCACCAAACATGACTAGTGTGTGCCAACTATTAGATGCAGGAATTACCCAAAATTTCAAGATTTTATATCGAAAGCAAGTTCTTACACATCTCATTTCTAAAATGGATACTTGCAACAGTGTTCATGATTTGGCTAAATCAATACGCTGTCTGGATGCGATATACTGGAGCCTTGCAGCTGTTGCGAAAATTTCATCAGATTGTGTTAAAAAATGCTTCAAAAAGTGCGGATTTAGTATCGATGTCAGTGCTGACGAACATTATGTTACCGCTGATGAGATTCTGCCTCTACTTCTTAGAGTTGATGTTGCAGATTTGTCAGCCACAGAATATGTAAATAGCGATTCTAATGTAGGGCAGACCGGGGTTAGTTGACTATAGGGGTATGTAGACTCATTGCGATTAACTAAGTAAAAATCGAGAACTAAGCTGTATAAATTTGACTGTGTATTCAGTTTAAGTACCTGCCTCAGTGCAGCAATAGTCGTCGAAGCCAGCGCTTGTCGTTCGCGGAATAATAGAAAAAAACGAAATTACAAGCACGTGAGTGAAAATTTTGTTTCAAATTTAAATTGTCTTATAGTGCACACGCTCATGATATTTGCTTGTCTAATGGTTTTAATTGAAAGTGTATGCATTGGTTAATAGTGTCCTTAACTTGTTTTGCCTGTGATTGGAATAACCTTTTGTCATGAGTGTTTTAAAAAGAAAATGGCGGGTTGGGGCTTATTGACTCACAGCGCAGCGGGGTTAGACGACTCTGAGTCAACTAACTCCATGTTTGGTTTTTATTTTGCTTATCTTTTAAGTTACTACTAATCACATGCTTTTCTTACATTCAGAACGATGAGGACCTACAAACGAAAAACGGAAAGATCGAATACATCTAAAGATGTCATGGAAACTGCTTGTAAAGAGGTTATTTATGACGATAGAAGTATTCGAAGTACGGCGGTTAAGTACAGAATACCATATAAAACTTTACAGAGATATGTCGTGTTTTTTTTTCAATTTTGTGTTTTTTTCATGGTCAATACATAATTTAATTGATATGGTCAAATAACCCCGTCCACTGAGTCAATCAACCCCAGGCATGGGGTAAGTGGACTCACGGGGAAGCTTTTTTTAAAATAGCAAATACAACTTGAAAAGCTTATTGTGAATAAAATGAAAGGAACTATTCAAAAACCCATTGAAGTAATCAAAACGAAAACGTATTTGTTATGGCTAAAAACTTAACAGTAACATTTGCATAAAATTAATTATGAAAAATGGGTCTACTAACCCCGGTCTGCCCTACTAACCGAATCACAGAACATCGAAGATTTTGGAGGTATGCAGTTGAGTGCGAATGTTTCTTCAGACGAGGAGACAGAAAACCAAGCAACCAAATCGGAAGCTACAGCCGCTCAAGCTTTACAAGCATTGCAAATAATTCAAAGTAATGCTACAGAAACTGGAAACGTAGCAGTACTAAACAACATCTATGCTATCAAAAGTCAAATCGAAAGTGAGCTTTTGCAAGTAAAGAAAAAACATACCACTATTATTAACTTTTTTCATCGTTGATATGTACATATGTACATATAATTAATTTATTATAATGCCTATATGTATGTTTTTGTAAGCTTTGATATGAATATAAGTATTTTCAGCTTTAATTCATAATAAAAAACCATTATTGCTCATATTAAATACATAAGGTAAATTGAATAAGATCATGTTTTTTTGTTTTTGACGGCCCCTTACAAGCCGGAAACCTGCCAAGACGGAAGATTTTCCCGGGTCCCATCGCATTTCGGCTTGAACAAGTTTTACTGTAATACCACTTTTCGAAAAATCTACTCAAAAAAATATAAAGAGGGCTTCAAAAGGCTAGATTATTCAGCCTAAAGCACTCGTTTCTAAGAAACTCTAGCAAAAATTTAAGTATTTCTTATTGAATATAATTTCAAGTAAAGGACCATGAATTTCTTATAGAATCACGCATTACGAAGGCAATAGAATTTTCCTGTCTGTACAACTAATCAGCTGATTATGTATTTGAACTGCAGACACTATTTCCAATTATGATAAGTGGGCACAAACTATACCTACGTTTAAATTATAGGTTGCCAGCAAATTTTTCGATCCAAATAAACTACTCTCAAATATTTGATATGATAACATTGACATTTCACTACAGTAATTTTTCTGTGCATTTCTCCAAATCGTTCCGATCAAAATTATTCGACAAGCTACAAAATTATTTCATCTAAAAAAAATCAACATCTTTATCGCCTTCAATCCAAATCAAATCGACAAAATCAATCATCGTTTCAACTTTGATTGCTCCACCGATGCCTTTAACAATTCATTGAAAAATAGATTTATGTTTGTACGTAAATGTCATTCTTACACCCAGTCGTGTGCCCGTCAATCACTTAATACACTAATCTTCGACAAAAGTGTTAGGACGATAATTCCGTCTAATAACATATTGGTCGTGTTGCGGTCGCGTAAATTACGCTAATTCCGTATATGTGCGTATACACTTATCTCAGTCGCCACACATACATAGCGCATAATTTCACCGAGCCACGAGCATAATTTACAATACAAATTAATTATTTTCCGTAACGAGCTATGACCTATTGTTCGGAAAATAACTACAGTCAATTCTTGAATCGGGAAAGTGTATGCTTTGATGATTGTCAGGTGAAAGAGTCTAACTTGCTGTGTTGCCATATTGTTGGGTTATTTTATTGTCCTTCTATTTTCCGGGTTGTCCAAATCATTACGTATAAACGTCAATTTTGTGGAGAGTGTTTTCGCTTCTGTGTGTACCTTATATCTTTCTAAATGAGTACTTGCATTATGTTATAAAATAATTTAATTCCTGGATAAATGGATTATTCCACCATCATTTAACAATTTAGTAACAATGGCACCACCTCTTTTCACTTATATGTCACAACAATTTTCCAATCAATAAAAATGAAAGCAATCGCAAGTTACCTTCACCAGTCAAGCCAACAATGCAGTTGAATGGTTGTTGTATTTGATTTTGATACAGTTGACTGCAGATAACTGACTATCCATCTTCGATTCCATTAGCTTTGGTATGATCATAAATTTCATAAACTTTCAGTAGTAGCTATTGAGAATCAGCTTGATGGAATTTATTGTTGAACTATTCATTTGTTTGGCACAATGTGCATTCATTCTACTTCCTTCTTTTGTTCAATTTTCCATTCTCGAAGGCACTGAACTTCATTTAAGATAATTTTCATAATTTAAATAGTTGGAGTGATAAACGCTAATATTGAGGGAACTCTCAGCGTCAGAAGAAATAATTTCTGGTACTTTTTGCACAGTTAATGTCGAGATTGTGATAAATTATTGCGTCTGACATTATAATGCAAATCAAACTTTTACGAAGTATGCTCTCAGAAAAATATGTTTCCGAAAATCAAAGAAAATACTTACTTGTTTACGAGATGTGAAATCTTCCACAAATCAAATAAACTTTTATTTGATGTCAGTAATTTGTGTAAATATCATGTAAAATTTTTTTACATTCAACGGAATACAATTTTTACTTTGCCTTATTTCAATGAAATAATTTTCCTCAAATCTTGTAAATTATGTCTATGAATTTAGTAAATTATATCTACAACGCGAACATATTTTTACATGTTTCAACAACAACCACGATTCAATATTCGACGAAAAATTGATAGTTTTTATGACTTCTATCAACATTTCCTCTACACAAATAAGGGGTCGATAGCTTAGCTCGCTAACGTGTCAGTCCAAAGCAGCGATCTACCGCTTGCGGGTTCGAATTCCGCCGGGCTCATGGTTGACTTTGTTCGTATTCAGTTGTCCTAACTCCATTAATTAAGTGTCGCATTATAGCTTTAAGTGGCGACTAGGCATAAATAATACTAGCGCTTCAGAAAATAAGAAAAAAAAGGTGGCACTTAAAACAAGGAAAAATTGATATAGACTCTACTTTTTTTTACTTATTTTTTATGTTTTCACTCCCTTCAAAGCCACTTTTATTCACTGAGAAAACACATGGCCCCAGACGCTATAATTTATAGACTTCTGGCGCCATGTACCTAGTCGATTTAGGGATTGTGATAAAATATAGCGCCACACGCCATAATACATGGCGAAAAGTACATAGGCCTACACGCCATGTACATGGCGTGGCGGACTATATTACATGGCGTGGCGGACTATATTACATGGCGTGGAGAACTATAGTGCATGGCGTGGAGGACTATACTGTATGGCGTGGAGAACTATACTGTATGGCGTGGAGGACTATACTGTATGGCGTGGAGGACTATAGTACATGGCGTGGAGGGCTATAAGCATAGCGTCTGCTCCTATGTACTATGGCGTGGGGCGCTATATTTTATCACAAATCGACCGAAATCGACTATGTACATGGCGCCAGAAGTCTATAAATTATGGCGTCTGGTGCTTTGTGTTTATTCAGTGCATCTGAAGATGATCCAGTTTGCATCCAACAAAAAGCCACGAGCCTTCTCAGTTCGGAGCAACTAGAGGTAGAGCACTTGATGTTAGGTGATGGAATTCCATTAAAGAAATTCCCGAGGGATAAATGACATCAAAGATCATATCCTCTCCTATGCTCAAGAAGCTTGCTGATATTTATACATCTCCTCACACAGCATGGCTGCGAGTTATAATTGGAGTGCCATGAGCCATATTACATGGCTCATGGCACTATGTAATAATTTTATAATTTTTGCCATAATTTGTGCGCCATGTAATTATGGCGCTGGAAGCTATACTGCATGGCTCAGGGTACTATGTACATAGCGTGTGGCACCATAAATGCTGCGCCATGGAACATGGGACGACGCGCTATGTAGATTCTGACATTATGGCGCAGGGAGCCATATTGCATGGCTCAGAGTACTATGTACATGGCGTATGGGGCCATAAATAATGCGCTATGTTACATGGCTCTGGGCGCTATGTGGATTTTTTTCAGTGTAGTAACCGCGCCCAGCACAGCTTAACTTCGGTGATCGTACGTGAACCGATTTATGCCAGATGCCAGAAACTGTAGGCGTGTTTTTTTGCTCCTCTATCCAGTAGAGATATACGCATTGGAAACAACAACACTCCTGCACCAGTGAATTCACTAGTACCGAAATTGTATTCGTCATAGGTAGTTCACGTGCTGAAGTATAGAATGTTCTGATAGAAAAAAAGAAAAGCTCATACGAAGTTGTCTTTTTTTCTGTGAGATGGCTTTGGTTTTTTGAAGGTTAAGTTGAATGTTTTGGTAGTTAGTAAATTAAAAAAAGCTCGCATAATGTGTAGAAAGTTAAAAGAGGTAATTTTCTGTTAGTCCTTTTGCTATTTTCTATCGATTGTTGTAGTGTATATTCGTTATTTTCTCCCTTTATTTTGAACTGTTGAGTGGTACCACAGCAAATACAGCAACCTATGTCAGGCTTAGCGAAAGCATCAGCTGTTTTGTGATGGATCGTTTTTTTGCGTCATTGTTCTATTCTGTTCTGTATCGGAGCAAAAAAACACGCCTTATATCAAATTTTACTCAGGGCAAGTTCAATATCAGCTCTTTGAAATGAATAAATGCCTTGCTTTGGATTGAGGAAATATTTCTTTAGCGCAGAATCATTACCAATTTGCTTTGATAATGTGTTCATTTTTCTTCAAAAAATACAAGTATTTTTCTGAGTGTGTGCTATATACATTGGAGTAGGTGCTATGTACTAAGTTTGCAAAGTCATGTCTGAGAGAGCCCTGAACGCGATATTTTATAGATTCCAAAGCCATATAGCTATAAGGTTTTTAACCAAAAACATAGCAATTTTGTGATTTAATCACTGTTTCTTGTAAACGAATCTTCCGATTAAGCTGAAATTATCAGGATACATTGTTTTGTATGTGAAGTAGCTCATAGTTTCACTTAATACTAGTTATTATTAATTCTTTAACGCTTGCAATAGTTCCTGTGACATTTTAAGTGCTCATGCAATTCAATAAACAAATAGATTTTTTTTTAGAAAATAAGTACCAAAAAAAAATTGATGATTCAGACATGCTTATGACAACATTTTGAAAATTGTTAACCATACACATGAAAAACCAAAAACAGCCATAAGAGTTCCAATTATTTTTACGTCAGCATTCAAAAAACATCAGGAACTTCTTGAATGCTTTGACATAAAAGCAGTTCCAACCAGTAGGGTCAAAAAATTAAGTACTAAATTATGTCATGTGAAAGCCAAAAAGATAAGAAGGAAAAATGTGAAATATACAAAATTACTTGCCCAGAATGCGACAAAATATACATTGGTTAAAAGAAACGGTTAGTTGGTGTTAAACTAACTGAACATAAGCGGCAAGCAGCATTAGCAAGGAAAAGGAACACAACGGTAGTACGATCAGTAGTAACGAACACACATCCTGGAGGAGGAGCTCAACATAACATGGGACAACGTGGAGGTGATTAAGGAAGTACAGAAAGTACGAAAACTGAACGTGTACGAAAGCCTGAACATATGGAAAAATTCGATCGATAGGCAGATACAGTGGACTGCAGATCTTTAGAGCCCACTTCCAGTCCATGTTACAGCTCTGTCTTGGCTGCCGCTTCCTCCTGGTGACCTGCGACCCTTCAGCTTGTCGCCTCCGTTTTTGGTCGCAGCTCTGCTAGAAGCCGATTCAACCGACCAGCGATACCTTAGACCCGCCGCCAGACAGCTGGGTAGCTGATCTGCTGATGGGTACCGCTACATCCATCGGACTCACAGTAACTAATTTAAAGTGGCTGATATTAGAATTAGCGATGAAAGTATCATACATTTTGTTTGCAAATGTTTCTCTAATCATATCTAATCATGCATAGTTGCTGACGATAAAATGATATTTTTATATTATCTCTTGATAATATTTATACATTTTTCAGGAGCTCAAATTCATGTTTATTTGACAAATGCCGGGAAGAATTTGATTCACCTCAAAAAACATTAGAAACTACAACTTGATAGTTCATATAGAATGACGCTCAACTTAGCTGATTAGTTAAATATATATTTGCAAATAGTGAGAATTCTAATTTGTCTACCAGTGCGTATATTACTATCCTATCTTCAGAAGATGAAACTTATTATGGAAGCAAAGTAAGTGATAATCAGTACAAAGAAAAATCCCATAAAGTATCTTTCATAAACTGGATGTTCTTCCCTAAAATTTGACAAAGCTCGATTTATTTCAGTTCGCTTTCTATTTGAGCAGCAACCCCTATTTTCAAAATGAAAAAGGGGAACATAAATCTAAATTTAATAGTTTTTGGAAAAATTGGCGAAAAGATTCCGAAAAAAAAATACAGTAAATTAAATACTATTGATCAACTAATCGAACATCCTCACTAAATTTGAGTGGCTGAACTAATCGTTTTTTAAAATCATTTTTGTGTTTAAAGGAGATTTCAACTAAGCAAAAATATGTTACTAAACATCCCTCCGCTAAGTAAATTATATGAGGAAAATAGTATGACGAATATTTGATTCGCACGTGCGGTGAATGTACCTACACACTTTGGAGATTGTACTTTTCTACAGAAGCTCACCTTCCTGCAGTTATCACGCATATCCATGATTTTGTAAATTGATTACATACATACAAAGCAATAATAAGCGTATATAGGTTTGTAGATAGATATATTTGGCACAATAGCTAACATGTGTTGAAACAATATGCGTTATACTTGTTTTTTTCCCTATCCACGCGTCGAGGCCATGAAATATCATGCATAGTTATTTTGAATGATGTGCGAAATTCCGATAATACCTTCGAGAAAATAATTTAATAATTTGCCTTTTGTTGAAATACTAAGGTACTCACATGTATGTACATATGTGAACCTACATATAATTATCTACATGTTCCAATCGGCCCACACTTCCGTGTACTTAATTTCAACGCTGAATCATTGATTGTTTTCGGTATGCAACTGAAATTAATAATTAGCCTCGCAAAATATATGATTCACACTGCATTCGAAACAAAGAATTGAATTCAATACTCACATATTACACGTAAAGCTACTGCAAAAGTGTATTGTTTATAACAGAAAGCAAAAAAAAAAAAAATTGTATTGTACTCCAAAGTGCAAAAAATGCATTGGTGTCCACAGCTTTAGCATTTTGTTTAGAAAGTCATCCATTTGAAAAGTATCCTCAAAATCCTGAAACCAAAATGGAATCCTCATTCACTAAATATTTTGTGCTGTATAGATGTCGTTTAATGGAAAGTGAATGCAATTAAAGAAGTCACCCTCTTCATTCCCAGTACACTCAAGTAACCTCAGATTAAAGATTTTCCTCTTGACTGACCACCAATGGCTTCTAATTGCAGTTACATTTTTGTTCTTTTCGCTTTATTTCCCTGTATAGTATACTGAATACTCGAAAGAACAAATGTACATACAAATGTATGTATATATTTACGTGAAAATACAGTTACATAGGACTGAAGTTTTTGACATGACGGTACCAACACAATACAGGTCCGGTTCATTCAGTACGAAAGAAAATACTTTTGTAGGGAAGCTTTACACCCAAAGTAAATAACTTTTCTCAAATTCAACGTACATAAAAGCAGATATAACTTTTACTGTTTAAGTATATCTACTTACATATGAGTGTGCACCTACTTGAAACTTTCGTTTCCTTTGTACAGAGAATGTTTCCCTTGTGCAAGAAAACGTTGCCGGTCCTTTTCATTTGACTTGTTCGCCTGGAGAGTCATGGTAGTGATGGGTGAAGTGAATGAATGTACAAAAAGGAAACTCCACACCCTTATGAAATGGGAGGTGTGTTTTATTTTATACATTTCCTCTAGAAATGCACACAACGCTGCAAAAAGGAAGTCGTGGGAGGGAAATTGTGTGAAGTTTTTTTTTCAAAAAGATATTTCAATCGATTTTTGTATGGTCCGCAAAAGTGTTGTTATTACTCTATCAAATGTTATTCAATCGGATATCGCTCAGTGACGTAAATGGCTACTATAAAATTGCAAAAATTATTTGATTTACTGGGCCCATGGTAAAGGATGGATGACGAGAATTTGAATTCTGCAGGTCCAAGTCATATCGCGGGATCGAACTTTTTCATTGTTTTTACTAATGTTCGAAGAACAGTATTGAAATCGATTTGGCCTAAAGTTCATATTTTCATATATATATATATATATATATATATATATATATATATATATATATATATATATATATATATATATATATATATATATATATATATATATATATATATATATATATATATGTATATATATATATACATATATATATACATATATACATATATATATATATATATATATATATATATATATATATATATATATATTCATACAGTCTTCCGCCGTGATCGTGATCGAGCTACATCAGGTAAAAACGATGGCGGTGGTGTATTAGTTGCAGTGCACAGGTCTCTTCAAGGAACACTCTGTATGGATTTCTCTCCGTCTCCTCCTATTGAATGTGTTGTTGTGCGCGTTACCCTTGCTCCCACAAAAATTCTCATTGTTTTTTCAGTATATGTTCCTTGTAATTCCCCAGTTGCGGTTTATAATAAATTTTTTGATGAGCTATCCACCTACCTCAACATTAGATTCCCTTCTGCCTTATCTTTAATATGTGGTGATTTCAACTTACCGAACCTGATATGGAATCATAACTTTTCTAGCATAATCTCATCCTGCAATATTTCCTTGATAATCTCATCCTTTTTATCTTTGTGTTCACTCTCCCAATTAAACTGTGTTCCCAATGTAAATAACAAAATACTAGACTTTGTTCTATCTAATATTCCCCCTCATAATATCAGTGTTCAAACCGCCTCCTTTCCCTATGTCCAAGCTGACTTACATCACCCTCCTCTCTCAGTCACACTTCAAGTTGATCTTCTGACCATTAGAGCTCCTTCTCGAGCCGTGCGCTTTAACTTTCATAAAGCTGACTTTGTTAGTATGATAACTGAAATGAACTCGGTTAACTGGTTCTCCTTCTCTCACGGCCTCACTGTCAATGACCTTGTCTTAAAATTTCACAACTTCCTATCCAACCTTATCTCCCGTTTCACTCCTTCCAGACGTCCTCGCAAGCCTAATGACGCTCCTTGGTTTCGTCGTGATGTGGCGACGGCCCTGAAAGCTAAGGATGTCGCTCGAGCTAGATTTAAACGAACAGGCTCTCATGAGGACTTCATCGAATTTTCGAGGCTACGATCTTCTGCCAAAACTGTCGTAAATCTAGCTATCCGAGATTACTTTTCCAACATTGAGTCCTCCATCTGCTCTAATCATCAAAAACCCTTTTGGTCTTATGTCCGTTCCCTCAAAAGTTCCCATCGTTTCCCCGATTCCATGTTTCTCGATAATGCTATGGCATCTAATCCACGTGAAATTTGCGACCTCTTTGCAAAATATTTTTCTTCCTTCTTTTCCCAACATAATCATATCTTGCCTTGTGAAATTCCCCATGTTGCTTCATCCTCTCTATCTTCCATTTACACCAATCCTCTTGAAATTGAATCCTTACTCGATTGTCTTGATGTCAATGTTGGTTGCGGTTCTGATGGTATCCCTAACCTTTTGGCCAAATCACTATCATCGTCCTTATGTGTTCCCTTGTCAATTATATTTAACCTCAGCCTCTCCTCTGGCTCCTTCCCCTCCAGTTGGAAATCTGCATATATTTCCCCCATCCACAAGTCTGGAGACCCAAGCTGTGTTTCCAATTACCGTCCGATTTCCCTCCTTCCTTGTTTTGGAAAAGTTCTCGAAAGAGTGGTTTCTAACAGGCTGCTTCCTCTCCTCCATTCCTTCCTTGCTCCGGAACAGCATGGTTTTGTCAAAGGGAGATCTCCCACCTCTAATCTTATTACTTTTACTAACTTTGTTGCTTCTGCCTTAGACCAACGGAAACAAGTGGATGTCGTATATACCGACTTCTCAAAAGCTTTTGATTCTGTTGACCACACAATTCTCCTTGCAAAGCTTCGAAGTTATGGGGTGTCGGGTTCTCTTTTGTCTTGGTTTTCATCCAATGTGTCTGGTCGTTCTTGTGTTGTATCTGTACAATCGTCCACCTCTTCCCCCTTCTGTCCTCTTTCCGGTGTTCCTCAGGGCTCCATTCTCGGTCCTTTATTATTCCTAGTATTTATAAATGATCTCCCTTCCTTTATTCGTTCTCCCTGCCTATTGTTTGCTGATGACTTCAAGATTTTCAAAGTAGTTGAATCTACCAACGACTGCCTCCAACTCCAAAACGATCTCTGTACTCTGTGCGACTGGTGCTCGAATAATTCACTTGCTTTGAACATATCCAAATGTCATCAGATGTCCTATACGTATAAAATGTCACCCTTAATTTACTCCTATACTCTTTACGGCTCTTCCATTACGGCTGTGAATGATTTTAAGGACCTTGGTGTGCACTTTGATCAAAAGCTCAAATTTGACCTGCACATTGCATATATAACTGCCAAGGCCTCTCGTCTATCCGGTTTCATTCTTAAATGCTCTTCTTCGTTTACTAGCATCGCTACCTCTTTCCATTTGTTTTTTCCACTTGTTCGTAGCATCCTAGAGTATTGTTGTCAAGTGTGGTCTCCTCGTCATAAATATCTCAGTGTTGCAGTGGAACACATTCAGCGTAGATTTACTCGCTCACTGTTATTTAAATTCAAAATCCCTTACTGTTGTTATAGTGATCGTCTTTCCTTATTCCAAATTCCTTCATTAGAGTCCCGACGAGTGTTCCTCGACGAGTGCTTACTTTTCAAGCTGCTCTATAGCCCCATGCTCTCCGATCTTGGTCATATGCTGTGTATACGTAACGTCAATCGATCGGATAGATCTCAATTAATGTTTTCTCTTCCTTTCGCGCGTTCTGAAGTTTATTTCAACTCGCCGCTATTGCGTATGCCCAGGAAGCATAATGATCTTCAGCTTGGTCCTTTTCCGCTAACGTTCTGTCAATTTAAGTCCCAAATTAAAGACATAATTCTTAAAGCTTCTTTTAATGATTGATTTTCTATTTAATTTTAGTACTATGTTTGCAATTTCTTCTATGTTGAATAGTACATTAGCTTTAATTTGTTGTTCTTATATTTTCATTTATTTGTTAATTTTTCTATTTTCTTCTTTTGGATTTATTTAATTTTTCTATTTTTTGTAATTGGGCAGAAGCCTGTTGAAATGGATTCAAATAAATAAATAAAATAAATAAATAAATAAATAAATATATATATATATATATATATATATATATATATATATATATATATATATATATATCATAAAAAAATTAAGTAACTATTTCTAGGGAACACGCCATTCGATTGAGCTGAAATTTTCAGGATACATTGGTGTATATGTAGAATAGGATAGGTCCAGGTTTCCCCAAATGCTAATTATATTTAATCCTTTGGCGCCGGTATAGAATAATATATATATAAATATATATATATAGAATAATATACCTATTATTCTGTCCACAAATAATTTTTGCAAAAATTAAGTTAGCGAAATGAGTTTCGAACGTGTTATGAATGTGAATCAGATAAAGTTTTGGAGTTTTTTAACGCCATGTGTGCGCTAGGTGCCTAAAACGAGATCGGAAAAATTTGAAAACATTGAAATTGTGATAACTTTTGACAGAGCTATCAGATTTGTATGAAACTTTGAGGACATATTAGTACTATTAAGGTTTAAATTTCCGTTGCTCTTGATGAGCGTGTTGGTAACACTGTAGCTAGGGGATGCACTGAAAGTGAAAAACCTTAAAATAATCGACTCTTCTGAAATATTGTCGCTTTTTAGAAGAAAAAAACAACTCATATATATCTTATATTTTGTCTACATCGTCAAAGTAAAACATTTGAAGCTTTACTACGGGTACAGCTGGTAACCCTTCCCCAATTTCCCTATATTTTTAGCATCAAAAATTTCTGTTCACGCGAACTGAAGACCCAATACTCACATACAGTTGAAAACTACAGAATGTATTGGTCTTAGGCGTTAGATCGGAACTCTCAAGTTGATGCTGTATATACTGATTTTTCTAAGGCTTTTGACTCTGTCAATTTCGATCTTCTGCTTCTCAAATTAAACCACTATGGCATCTGTGAGCCCTTACTTTCTTGGATATTTTCGTTTTTAACTAGCAGCACTTGTTTTGTCTCCCTCTCTGGCGTTTCGTCCTCACCATTTTCACCCTCTTCTGATGTACCTCAAGGTTCTATATTAGGACCGCTATTATTCAACTTCTTCATCAATGATCTTCCTATGATTCTATCGTCATCTTGTTTGCTCTATGCGGATGACTTAAAATTATTTCGAGTAATAAATTGCTCAGATGATCATCTACTTCTTCAAGATGATTTGAACTTTCTTACTGTTTGGTGTAACTCTAACTGCCTACCGTTAAATGTTTCAAAGTGTTTTGTCATGTCTTATTCTCTGAAGTCCAAGACTAATACCTTTCCTTGCTTACTGTGTGAATCCGTCCTTGCACCTGTGGATTATTTTACTGATCTGGGTGTAACCTTTGATCGTAAATTTAAATTTGATATCCATGTTCGTAGCATTACTAATAGTGCCTCGCGGATTGCTGGCCTTACTATACGTTCCTGTCACAATTCTTTTAATATTTTTACTTGTGTTAAGATATTTGTTACCCTTGTTCGTTCCAAACTTGAATACTGCTCTCAAGTTTGGTCTCCTCGTTTTGCTTATCTTTCCGATGCCATTGAATCTGTTCAACGGAGGCTCAGTCGCACCCTACTCTTTAAATATAATCTTCCTTACATGCCTTACGATGAACGCTTATCGCTCCTTAATCTCTCTCTCCTCGCAAAGCGCAGAGTTTACCTTGATGAATGCTTTCTTTTCAAAATTTGCCGCGGCCATCTGAACTCATCTATTGCATCGTTGATTATTGAACGGCAGTGTGAGAGGCAAATTAGGTCCTCCGTTATTTTTGATGTACCATTTGCCCGTACTGAAACTTACTTTCATTCTTCTGTTTTGCGCCTATTACGTACCCATAATAGCCGCCAGCTTGGTCCTATTCCACACTCTATTGCCACCTTTAAAAGAAATGTTCGCAAAACAATTTTTGCTGATGTTTAATCTTATTTATCTTTTTTGTTATTCGATTCTTGTTTTTCATACCTTAATTTTCTCAATTTTTTAGTACTAAGCTATTCTATTTGTAATTGGGCTTTTTGCCTGTTAATGGAATACTTAAATAAATAAATAAATAAATAAATAAAATAAATACAGTGTACGAAATAAAATTAAACTAAATGACAACTGTTACGTACAAACCAGGGCTAAATTCGACCCGACCAAATTTTAGGTCAGGAGGACAAAATTCACTCAGTCCGCGCTTTAGGTCAGGTCACATTTGGTCCAACTGCTGCAAATCCTACCAATGCTAAAATTTTCTAAGGTCTGGGCATTTTTTGGATGGAAGCCCTAAACACCTTTCTATCGCTGTACTATTCTTCGAATATTAGTGTTTCTAGCGGTTCTGATGCGCTAGGGTTTTTAAGTTCATTTCATATGAGATTGATTTGAATCTTGAATATTTCCGAAATGTCAAAACTCTTCTAAAACACAATGTTTTTATATATTACAATTTCGAGAAAAAAATTGCTCTCCTCATTAACTGTAAAATTCACTCAATCTTCTCTCTAAAAACTTTCGACCAGCCACCGCTTCATTAGATCTACCACAATACCCACACATATCATGCTCTGACTTTGAGGAATCGTTGCATTTTCTTCATGTACGAATTCGCCGAGCATATGTGAGTATGTTCATCGGATTTATATGAAAGCGCGAATTCTGATGCATAGCTGCATTTTAGCATGCAACAATACAAGTGAACTGGGCGCATTGCACAAATAGACGCGCTACTCTGAATATGTGTACGCCGCTTGCATTCTCCTCATAGCGTGAATTGTTGACGATTTCTTTTATGTTTTACCGCCACCACACTTTGCAATGCCAAACCATTACTTGGCGGCTTATAGTTTAGCCGCAGCAGCAACAGCCTTCGACATCGCGAAGAGGAAGAAAAAGCGACTGGAATCGTGCATGCACTGCTGCAAGTCCCGCGCTGCATTTGAGGAGGCCCGAATATGCAGTGCAAAAGGCTTGGCTAGCGCGGGATTAGCAAGAAAATTCCCAAGCCGAAGAGTGAACTTTTGTGATCGCCTTACCGTTCTCCTTCCTATCATCCTCATTGGAGCCATCGCATCCAAGTCGGATGCATGCTGCTGATGAGGTGACTTTGAATCGGTCGCTGATGGATTACGTACATTTCACCGTATTGCAAAACAATTTATTGAAGTCGCAAATTTTTTTATTAGCTGACAAGTCCCCGATAAGAGAAACGTCGCGGCCGATTACACAGTGCGAAACGACGACAGCAAGGACTCGGCGCAGTCAAACAACAAATAGGATTACGATGGCGATTGATGGTACGTGCAGAAGTATGCTAAATATTTTTTAACTAGAAATAATGACTTTGTTAGTTAAAAACTATAAAACTACTTGATAAAGTTTACAAGCAATGGATCAGAAGTATTTAGGAGCCGCTTTGTATGCGCACAATAAAGCGGATTCGAGCCTATATCGTTATTCGCTTATTGATGAAGAAACCTGAGAAGGTGATTTGCGCTGATGCGATGGGCAATAAGTTGTCGTGAAAATATGTGAGGGAAGAAAATTGTAGAACTTATAGAATAAAACGTCAAGAGAAGGTGATAAGAGTGTGACGTTAGTCTCTGAGCACTTAGCCTAGTGCCTAGAAACTCCTGGGACTCGAAAGTTTGCAGATCGTTTGTACTTGTGTATAAAAACAAGAAGTAATTACGGGATATGTAACTCGATTGCTGAACAGTTGAAAGAGAAAAAGTGAAAAGCGCACAGAAAAAGTGCTGGGATTTGATTATTTTTTTCAAGCAATTTTAATAATTAAAACAATGTAACTAAAAAGTTAGGAAGTTTAGGAAGCGGTCGAAGAAGAACTGGGAGATCAAACTTGAGCACTTTTTACTTTCTCACCTTTGTATTGCTTGAAGGGTTTTCAAGATGTCAAAATAGCTTTAAGTATTAGCTTTAAGTAATACAAACTAAGCTATGATTTAAAAACAAATTATATTCCGTTGAACAATAATTCCTGCACATACATATCAAAATCTGTATGCAAAATAAGAAATTCGAATTCACTGACTCTAGTTCAGAATTCACCAAACGAAAGAAGATTTCACCAAATGAATCCACATAAATCTCTGGTTTTTTCACTACTTTTGTGCTTTCTGCGCTCCACTGGGCTCCAAAGTAGTTATATTTTTAATTTGATCTAGTTTTCATTATTTTGTAGATCTTTTAGTAGGATCTGCATGAGGTTCAAATGAATATTGAAGAACTGAAATAAAATACGAAAAGATATGAGAATTTCGAAATTTTTCGCCCTATGGGGCGTATAATTTATAGAAATACCAACTATAACTAGATTTGAGATAAATTTGAACGGCCTCTGGAATCTGAAAATCACACGAAAACCGTTCGCTAACTTTTTGGTGTTCGAAAAATGGCGGAGTTTTTGCGTAGGTCGCTTTTTCTCCTCTTGCGAGAATCAGCATAAGCTTTTATTTTATTTATTATATTTACTCAAGAAAAGTAAGATAGCTTACATGATTTCGTTTCCTCTTGTCATGGAGTTGGTGTAGCTGTCAGTTATGTAGTTAGTGTCAAATTTGTATGTAACCATGTGCATAAATCATGTTTTTATGGTCTATTGTATTCAAAACTATTTTCTTTTGGCTTTTCTAAAATAGTCCTAAAAGTAAATATTGCACTCCCAAGGGAAACTCTATTTGACCTCCACATAAATCTGACTCCATTATAACGTGCTTGCAGCATCAAGACAGAAAAAAATTGCCGTGTTCCAACAGAGCAGGGTTCATCAGAAGAGCAAGAATGTGAGCAGATAAACTTTGGAGTTTTTGATTTCAATATTTTAATTTACAGTTGTAGTTAAAATAGATGAAAGAAAGATGAAAATTGACATCGTTGGTAAGAAAAAAATATGGATAAATTTAATATGATTTGACGATTTCAGTAATTTTCCATCCTTTGCATCTCAGAAGAACGTTGTATTGAGAGTTTAAGGTACGGACATACAGAAGGCATATTGCGGCGTTAAGTAATACAGTATTACGGCAGGACGAGAAGGCGATGTGTCGTGACAAAAAGTCTATATCGTAGCTACAAGCAATACATATCCAGCAAATTATAAGAGTATCATGCTGACAGGACGTTATAGGTGCAGAAATAGAATACTATATGTATATAAACCGCTTGAAAATTTGATTTTCGATAAAAAGCAGAGCAAATGCATAAATTGTGTTTCAGATGTTTACGAAATCGCTTTTCTGCATTCATAAATGTATCATATTATATCTTGGAATATATTTATTCGTCAAATTGCCAATGAACACCACCAAAAGCATGGAACCATGTTCTGGGGTTAGCAGCATGCAAAGCTTTCCGTGAAGCACTCGATGCGCAGAAGAAGCTACTGCGTAGATGAAGACGACTTACGCAGCTTATTCATGAGTCCAGAGCTCAAATCTCAATGACCAGCGAACCATATCGGAGGGGAAATCCAGAGACATAGTACTCAGACACTTTGGGCTATATAGCCTTATGGACAGCCAACATTCGGAAAGTCCGGGCTAATCAGCGAGGTTCAGGCGATGGATTATTTGAGTTGGAAACCGAGGCATCAACTTAGTCAGCTGCTATTTTTCACCGAATGACGCAATAAGGGAATTTCGTAGAAAGATAGAAGCATTAGAAGACGCTCTTCGAGATCTTTCCAGCAAACTGGTAGTAGCTGATGGCTTCAATCCGAAAGATTTAGAGTGGGGTATGCAGTTTCAAAACACAAGAAGGAGATTAATTATGGAAATACGGTCCAAGCTGAGTATGGTCGCGGTTAACAGGGGCTCGACACCAGCCTACCGCAAACCAGACTTCGGTGAGTTCATTTCCGATATAACTCTAGTTTTGGGGACGTTAACCATGATGGCGAGGGACGAGAGTAATGGAGGAATGGTACGGTAAATTTTTGGATGATTTTAGGTACATGTTTTTACTAAAAAGAAGGTAACAATAGTATTATGTACATTTTTTATTTTATCATCAAACATAAAAAGATTATATAGCTTCTAGCCTCATGGCAGTCGAAGTGGCCAACTGGCTGATGCGCGACGAAATATATACCGTATGTGAGTAAAATTTACTCATCGGTACCATTCTAGGGTTAAGGCCAACCTATCACGTGAATTTTATTTTTATGCGATAACTGCTTCGAAAATTATAAGGACGGAAAGATAGAGATCAACCACCCAAAAGAGTTACGGCCTTCCAACAACACCTCCAGTGTTTTTAACATAGCAGATAATGAACAAAATGGTCGAAAATTGATATACTAAGCATTATATCTATCAGCAATCAGTAGTCTCCAGTTTTTTACCATTGTCACTCTAAAAAATTACATAATCAGAGGCGGCTCGTCGTTGGACGCAAATGAAGCAATAATTTCCTTGCTACATATTCCTCACATAAGGTACACATAATTTAACAATACATATTGAAATTCAAAACAAATTATTTGATTTTATGCGACAAACATACAAAATGAAAAAAAAACCCATAAAGTTTCGTCTATGGCTCTGTGCATCATTCGAGTGCCTGTCGTCGAGTTGTCATGGACAATTATTATTTTGTCAGCCAATCCCAAGAGTGCACAGTTAGGGTAGTTTGCCTTAAAATAAATATTCGTGACCTCAACCAGGTCTCCCGAATTTCCACGTGCTCAAAACACATTTCATGGGCTTGGTAAGAATAAAAGTAAAAGCACATATAAAAGCACATGTATTGGTATATGTGTTTGCACAAATTTCAGCCTACGGCTATTTCCTATGGACGAATATGTATGCAAAAAACTAGCATCATTACTGAGTATATAACGCATTCAGAGCTCTTCTGAAACAATGACCTTAAATTTTATTCATTTTAAAAAATAATGATTATTTTTCAATATTCCAATGCAAATTTATCCTATGAAGCCGCCAATTTTTATTCAAAACACGAAACCAAAATTAATTCATCAAGGAGGCAGCTGGTCGTGAAAATTTAAACAAAACTAGATTTCCGGATTTTAAGGGTTTATTATCTACGTTGTGAACATTTTAAGCCATTTCGAATGATTACCATAGGAGTAAAAGTGTAAAAAAAAATTAATTTAAATATAAAAAGCCTCGGTTAGCTCTTCATTCAACTTTTTTTTGCCTTAATTGTTGCGCTACGAGTATCTTTTTATAAACTTTTTTGAGTGAAAATAAGGTCTTTAAATAAATGTATATTAACCTTCATAAATGACATCAAAACATATTTCCAACATTGATGACGTTTTCTGAAAAATCGTGCTTTTTGCACTTATCTCGGGAATGGTTTGGAAAATGTCGATGAATTTTTTTTTCTGTGCTCTTAAATAAATAGACTAAAATTCTAACGTTGGTTTTTAGAAAAATTGAGTGATGGCACAATTAAGTTTTTTCAATGTTAAAAAATAGCAAAAGTTAAAAACTTCATAGCTAATTTAAAAGGTAAATTTAAATTCCCAATGGATAAGAAGATGGAAAAAAGTTACATAAACATTAATAATTTTTTATGGGATTTGGTGCTAAGTAAAACTTATAAGAATAATAATATTCCAACGTATGTGTATTATAGATTTCATACTTTGAATTGAAAATCATGTATTTATAGGTACCGTAATCAAATTTGAGCTATTCATTATTCATTACTCATATTTTAATCCTACATAAGATTATTCATATTTTCTTTCAAACCATTACTCACATTTACCATTACATACTTATTGGTGGCATCTATGATGTGTTTTACACACACATATGTATCATTTCCATTAACGAAATATACTTCACCAAAAAAAATTACAATATATGACGCGAACCGGAAGTTGTGGTTGCCTACTTAACCATCTGTCTCTCGTGCCGAAATCACTCAAATGACACGAAAGTCCAATATCGAAATGCCAACAGATCCCTTGTCAGAGTGGTTGGATTTATGCCACCCTATAATTTTTTTTATCCAAACCACATAATTTAACAATACGAAACCACATAATTTAACAATACATATTGAAATTCAAAACAAATTATTTGATTTTATGCGACAAACATACAAAATGAAAAAAAAACCCATAAAGTTTCGTCTATGGCTCTGTGCATCATTCGAGTGCCTGTCGTCGAGTTGTCATGGACAATTATTATTTTGTCAGCCAATCCCAAGAGTGCACAGTTAGGGTAGTTTGCCTTAAAATAAATATTCGTGACCTCAACCAGGTCTCCCGAATTTCCACGTGCTCAAAACACATTTCATGGGCTTGGTAAGAATAAAAGTAAAAGCACATATAAAAGCACATGTATTGGTATATGTGTTTGCACAAATTTCAGCCTACGGCTATTTCCTATGGACGAATATGTATGCAAAAAACTAGCATCATTACTGAGTATATAACGCATTCAGAGCTCTTCTGAAACAATGACCTTAAATTTTATTCATTTTAAAAAATAATGATTATTTTTCAATATTCCAATGCAAATTTATCCTATGAAGCCGCCAATTTTTATTCAAAACACGAAACCAAAATTAATTCATCAAGGAGGCAGCTGGTCGTGAAAATTTAAACAAAACTAGATTTCCGGATTTTAAGGGTTTATTATCTACGTTGTGAACATTTTAAGCCATTTCGAATGATTACCATAGGAGTAAAAGTGTAAAAAAAAATTAATTTAAATATAAAAAGCCTCGGTTAGCTCTTCATTCAACTTTTTTTTGCCTTAATTGTTGCGCTACGAGTATCTTTTTATAAACTTTTTTGAGTGAAAATAAGGTCTTTAAATAAATGTATATTAACCTTCATAAATGACATCAAAACATATTTCCAACATTGATGACGTTTTCTGAAAAATCGTGCTTTTTGCACTTATCTCGGGAATGGTTTGGAAAATGTCGATGAATTTTTTTTTCTGTGCTCTTAAATAAATAGACTAAAATTCTAACGTTGGTTTTTAGAAAAATTGAGTGATGGCACAATTAAGTTTTTTCAATGTTAAAAAATAGCAAAAGTTAAAAACTTCATAGCTAATTTAAAAGGTAAATTTAAATTCCCAATGGATAAGAAGATGGAAAAAAGTTACATAAACATTAATAATTTTTTATGGGATTTGGTGCTAAGTAAAACTTATAAGAATAATAATATTCCAACGTATGTGTATTATAGATTTCATACTTTGAATTGAAAATCATGTATTTATAGGTACCGTAATCAAATTTGAGCTATTCATTATTCATTACTCATATTTTAATCCTACATAAGATTATTCATATTTTCTTTCAAACCATTACTCACATTTACCATTACATACTTATTGGTGGCATCTATGATGTGTTTTACACACACATATGTATCATTTCCATTAACGAAATATACTTCACCAAAAAAAATTACAATATATGACGCGAACCGGAAGTTGTGGTTGCCTACTTAACCATCTGTCTCTCGTGCCGAAATCACTCAAATGACACGAAAGTCCAATATCGAAATGCCAACAGATCCCTTGTCAGAGTGGTTGGATTTATGCCACCCTATAATTTTTTCGAATGGAATACACGAGTAATAGAGTGCCTAAAACAATAGACCAAGACCATCGAAATCGATTTTTTTCTGCGTGCAAACGGAGAAAGGTCAACCGAATAGAACGAAGAGTACTAAGCGGAATGGAAAAAAGGATACAACAAACACCAGCAATGCAACCCCTAACCTTCAACTTAATAAACGCCCTGGTCGGGACGAACATGATGATTGCCAGAACGGACCATGGGTAATTTCGACGTCTTTTCGTTGCTCTGCTCGTCTCGATTCGATTCTCGGTTGGCCTGTTCGATTCGATTCGATTCAACTTCATTCACTTCTCGTTGCCCAATTATGGCGTCGAGGTCTTTGCGCACGATATCTATGCTCGCAGGGGATCCGTTTTTGCCTATTCGTTGCTACAAATCCATCTGATCGGACTTATCTGATCCAAGTCGTTGTCTGAGTTAGCCAATTATCTTTCGATCAGTCAGATCGTGACTATTTTTTCACTCGATAGCTAGTCAACTTGTATATTACGATAAGCAATTGAACGGAGGAGTTAATGTAAAATGGGTCATACATGGTGTTTAAACGAAATATGTATGTATATTCAGTTGCGATTGTAGATAGTACGAAATATTTTATGAAATCGTGAAAAAAAAGTATTAAATAAATATGAAATGAAAGGCAAAGATAATCATGACATAAAAGTATATAGAATGTAGATTGTACAAGAAAAATATGATATACTTAAAATGAAAGAAAAAATACTAGAGTCCACTTGCTTCTAGGGTTCTTTCTTGCATGTTTCTAGTATTTTTCTCATGAACTGTGTGGCCTAGGTATACTATTTTTAGGAAAAGACTTTCGGTCACTTTTATAAGCTGAAGTCACAGGGCGGAGTATGATCCCACAATATCTGGGGCCGAAGGCTGTTTGCCTTTCAAATGAAGGCAACTCTCTTGCTACTAGCAAAAGCGCTTTGTCACGTCTCGGCTGCGTCTAGCTTGGCAGTTGAAAACGTGTTGATCCTTTATCTAAGGAGCCGCTTTCTTTGTATTTTGTTGTACATTGCGACTACAGAGAGTTTAATTCATGATGGATGAATAACACGTAGCGTCCCTTTTTTCGAAGCTGCAAAGCGCTGCCAAAGCGGCAAACCAAGATCTGTCTGGTGTGAGTTCAAGAATTCTTTGCTACTGTGGTCTATAGGCCTTAACCATCATTTATAGAGCACCCCGCTCCAGCGGCATTAAATTATTTTCTTGAACTGCAATCGCACCTTTGGTGTCTTTGGTATCATCCTTTCAGCATTTATTTTATTTATTTATTCGAAGAAATTCGTCTAATACACATTAGTAAGACTTACATTCGTTTGTTTATATAACATATAAACGAAGCTACCAGAATAATTAATTTTTTACTAAGCTATTTTTAAAAAATAAGAAAGACATATTAAAATCCGATTTTATAGACGGAAACGACTCATTGAATGCGCAACTGGTCCGATAGGAAGGAGCAGTTAAAACATTAACATTCTCTAGTCTGTGGCACTTAGTATTGGGACCAAATAGACTTAAAAAGTGTTCAGAGGAAATATTCCCAGCGAGGAGCTTAGCAGCAGAAAGATAGAAATGTTTCAGGACAGATGGTGGGTCATTAATACATAAAAGACATAGTAAAAATCCTAAGTGGTTTCCTTAAAGATATGACAGGACACCACAGAAAGATAAACATTGAATATGAAGTTGTTTTGATGCTATAAATATTAAAATATAAAATTAATAACAAACAAATATAAACTTATCAAAACTTACCAACCTGAACAGACAGCGGCATCTCGGCAGTTGAAAGTTGATAGATGACTGACAGCCGAGATGTTCCATTGTGGAATGTCATGGGGTCCCATGACTGTTGATATGAGAATAATGCCAGAAAATTCCGGTATTAGGACAGAATTGGAAGAAGGCAATGGAATACGGTTGCGGTGGTTGAAGGAGATCGATGGTGCGGCAGCATAAGTGTGGTTTTTCTAAACAAATTGAGGGAAATATAGATTTATGGGTAGTGAAAAGAAATGTTATAAAGACCAAGGAGATTATTGAATAGCTAAAATAAAAGCTGTGAAGACCAAAGAGATTGACGGTGTGGCAACCAATATCATCTTAAAACATAAACATTCTGTGTGGGAGATTCCGTTCCTGAATTATTGTGAGCACTTGCATATCGAACCAGAAAGCTAAGTTCAAGAGAAGAGACGTTGTGTATATAAAAGAAGAATCAAAGAGGTGACCTAATAGTAATAAAAAAATCGTTGATCGATCGAAGAATGATTGGCTGGTTTGGAACAACTACTGCATGGTCAAAGCTAGTTATCAAATGAATTGATTCAAGGTCTGGATATTTGTTTGATATACGCATGGGAAAATTTAATCAGTTATTGCATGGATTTATTTTTTTTTAATTATTAATAAAAGAAGTTATACAAGGAAATTGAATTGTAATACATTGAAAGTGAATAGCTGTATACCCAAATTTAATAGTAATACACTGAGAAGATGGCAAAGTACTGTACAATTCGTAATAGTTACATTTCCTTCTCTGTTTGAGTTATTTGAATTTAAATTATCTTTATGTACCTATTGAAAATGTTTGGTGTGGGTGATGCATTTGCCTTATTTATTCTCATACAAGTTTTTTTTCAAATTTTATATTTATAAATTTTTAAATTTTCTATTTTTGTCAAAATCGGTGTAAATCGATTCCGGCCCGAACTGGGTGAAATTGAGGCCTACCCAAAGGCCTAAATAAATTAATTCGTTAGGGGTTCAGCTAAATTGTATAGTTTTGGAATTAATTTATCCTGTATTTGATATATATAAATATTTATTTTTTCTTATTGTTTAGTTTCACAATTTTAACTTTGGAGTTAAAAATAATTATGAAAAAACACAAAAAAAATCTAATTATGATTGGGTAGATTTTTCCTTAAAAATAATGATTCCTACATTGAAACTTCACTGTCTTTCCCGTTATTATGTGTATATTTGTTGATATGCCGTAGCACGAAGGAGATCGTCCGCACAATCACCCACGTCGGCTTGGAAAAGGCACATTGGGCAAGCATTAGGATGATCCCTTAAATTTAAATCATGCTGCACTGACGATTGCTCGACAGAGCTCAGTCGGTCGCAAGAAAGTTTCAAATAACAAGCTATTCAACTATTAAAAAGCTGTCAAAACGTTAAGATAAAACAGCAATATTGAATAAACCAGCTTGTCAAAAACTTTCATGAAGTCCGTATAAATACAGTCTATCTTAAGTACAGCGTCAATCCATGGAATAACGGTATTGTATAATTCCAGCAGGCTGGTAGCTGTGGATTTGTCTTTTATGAAACCATATTGGAAATAAAATAAGATTGATTTGCTATGAAACACCAACACATTACTCATTATCGCTTCAATTAGTATAGCAACACATGGTCGTTTGGCGATAGAACGGTAGTTGCTTACAACATGTTTATCTCATTTTTGATGAATAGATGTGACGAATGCATATTTCTAAAAACTAGGAAAAACAGCGACATACTGCGGTTGGTTAAATAAGTAGACAATAATAGGAGAAATATTTCTTGAAAATTCCAAAATCTTCTTGGCTGCTGTTGAAAAGTGGACCTAAGATTGTTAACGTGATTTTGGTAAGTATGTTTGACCTCTGACTGAAAAATGTACTTCATCTCTATAAAAATCAAAAAATCCGAATCAGAACGAGACGAGCATTACTTTTTCCATACTTGTCATTTTAAATTTTTTAAGTGACATATTGCCTTCGATTTCCATGGAACTTTTACGCATTCATTTGAAAAAAAGACTGATACACATTGAGCAAAGCATCCAAAGAGAATTAAGTGTAAATTATGCACAGCCTTATTAATATCCTTTTCTGACATCACCAGGCTTATTTAAGCCCACTACACATTAAAAAAAATCTTATATCTCACCATGACAATTCTTGGATCCATGTTGCCTAACATATGACGCGCAAAGAGTAGAAACTGCAACATGACATTTCCTAGACATTATATAGGTATGTTCGCGTACTACGATTAATTGCAATGAAGCCGTTTTTGTACACCGTTTTACTGAAAACTGAAAATTTCCCCTCTTTCAGTAAATTTCAGTAGGTTCACTACTAAATAATACTGAAAAGTGTCAAACGGTGTGGCGCTAATAAATATTTTCAAATGTACGCGGCAAGCAACATATTTTTGCGTAAATGTTGTTATGATGGTCGAATATTTTTGTGGCGATAATTTATCACCGCCAAGGATGACTTTATAATCACTATAGTTCTCCCAAAAACCGACAACTGATACTTTTGTTTGTCAATTTTCAGGAAATGCAATGAGAGCGTTTTCGTACTTTTCATGAATTCCCCCACCACATGAATCAGTAAAATTCAGGAAAATTCAGTGACTGAAAGTACGCGAACATACCTCTTATTTCGTCAGAATACCATCTGGCTGGGTGTTTGCAGAATAGTTTGAGTAGTGAAACAAATTTTTGAGTAAATTTTCCCAAAGAACACCGAGCTTTTATTTAAAAACCAAATCGATAAAAACGGTGAAAAATCCATGAAAAACGGATGTAGGGGAAAATTGTGGCTTGACTAAAGAATCTTTATTTTAATATTAGGGGAATTGATCAGTCCACACTCATATGTATCAATGGTGAATACAGTATGTACGTACTTGAATCTGCAGACCTAAGACGGGTTGTGTACAACTCTATTTTATAAAATTAAACGTGTTAATTTTGATTCCTGCTTTGATTCTGAAATCACAAAACAAACATTTTCAGCATAATTCGACAAAAAATGTCCCACCACATTAAAAGTTTCATCTCACTGAAAGAAAAATCTTGGTAAAATCAACAATTTTCCTTAGTTGTTTTTGCGTCAACTACGGGCTATAGTTAAAACAACCATAAAAAAAATAGTTGATTACTTTTATGCACCATGACGCGTGGTTGTTAAACAACGTCCGTGGTGCAAAAAAAATAAGCAACCACAAACAATGGTATTCCAACAATATATATAGTACGCAGTGTGCATAGTATGCAGTATGGAATTATGTTTGTTGAATTTAGCATTTGTATGGTAACGCGCACAATGGCTGCGGCTGAATTTGCCGCTGCGGCAGAATTTACCAAATTTCTAATTTTGCCGCACCGCTAACTGTCATACCTACCATAGGTTGGCATCACTACTAGGTAGAATGGTCTAATAGACAAGCAATGGCTGATTTGTATTGTGACAAGCCAACCTAATCCTCGTACAACAGGATTTAGCAATACAAAAGACAAAAAGAAATGGATGTATTGCCGCAGCCCACTGCGTTTGCCACAGTGGAAGACATGTTCATGTGATTAACTTATGAAGCGTCATGCTACGTAATATAAAGACTTCACCGCATAACATGAATATGAATTATATCGAACAGCAAACCGAACACAATTTTGCCATGTAGTATATGACACTTCTATGGCAGAATAGGAGTATGAGTATGGGGAGTAAGAAAATCAACAGTTTTCCTTAGTTGTTTTTGCATCAACTAGGGCTATAGTTAAAACAACCATAAGAAAATCGTTGATTACTTTTATGCACCATGACGCGTGGTTGATAAACAATTTCATTCGGAGCATGAAAAACGTCCAAATGTTGAAACCATTCTACTTTGCGTAGAATAATTCCAAAGACGTTGCTCACTGAATTACGTTTGCTGAAATCAACTATTGCGAAGTAGTTTAAGTACCATAAAAACGGTTGATAGTTCGAAACGTTGAAGTTTTGAGTGAATTGATGAATATTTTTCTATTTATCAACTAATTTTCGTGGTTATGAAACAATTAAAACAGTTGATTTCATGAACGTTGTGATATTTTTTGTATAACCAGAACCAACTACTTTTATATCGTTAAATTAACTATATTAACATAATAAAAATAACTATTTTCCGTAGTTCGTTTAACAATTTTGAATGAATCGTTGCAATACTATTGAAAATAGTTGAACCAACCAAGAGTTTTTCTTTCAGTGCTAGATTTTCAGCGTATATCGGTCTCATTAAACTCCTGGCGGGGATTATGTGAATGCATTGGATCAAAGAATATAGTCTTAAAGTGGCGATCATAACTACTAGCGAACACGCCTAATTTCGACAGAATCGAACAACAACAACAACATTAATCCTAGAAAGGAGCATCCAACTGCCGGTCGAAAGTTGTGCATACTGCAAGTTTTTGTATCGAGAACGGCAATTGCACAAGAGATACATCTGCAAGTCAAGGTGGCACCTCCGATTATTGACAGATTAATAGCATTGTCGTGAAGATTTGTTGAAAATCGTCAGCACGATTCGTATCTGAATGACAAGGTGAATGGATACGTTTACTCACATAGGAAATGGAGGCTGAGAGCAAACGAAACATACGGATTGGGAGGGCAGATTTATACTAGTGAATATCTTGAGTGCAATGGCACGTATTTTTCTCTTACTTGGTTTATAGTGTAGAAGGCAATTTAAATTATCTCTACTCCATGAATTTCATAGCTAAACATTTCATTCATTTAAATAAAAGAGAAATAGCAAGTCAGTAAATATTTTACCATGTTTTTCAAAATGTCTTGTCTGAACATAACATCAAATCTCATCATTTTGACAAAACTTATTTTCATCGGTACCTACACAACGTCATTCACTACTTCGTATCAATTATGCACAATTCATGATTTGTAACAATACCTTTGATTAGCTTAGACTGTAGACATGTAACTTTGATCCTTTTTCTCTTCGACGAGAATTTTTCCAGATAAAAACGTAATCTGCTCAGATATCAAAGAGGCTTGTGCTGCAACAAGACACAGCGGCCGGTAGATAATTTTGAAAGGAAGAAACGACCGGGCACAGTGGGTGGCCGAAGACTACTATACAACTAATTGAGTAACAAGCTAAGTTTACTGAAACGTGTAATTCGCGCACGTGTCTGTACATTTGATGCGAATTTCTACGGGCGACGCGACGGCTGAAAAGTGAAAGATTTTTTTTCGAATAAATTAGGCAATTTGATGCGTCTGATTTGAATAAATCGTGTGTAGATGTGTGCTGAATAAACTCACTCTTTGACATAAATTTTAAATTGATGAAATAATAAGTATATGCGCACTTAAATCGAAATAAGATTTTTGGGCAAGTTATATCGTGGTTTTCATTAAGTATGTCTAGTTGAAAAATAATAAGTAAAACCTGAGTTTTGAATTATCCACTGATAGCCAGCTTTATTCAATAGGTAAAAACTCAGACAAAACTTATTCGAATATTTCAGAACTCCGACACTTTCAAACTTGATTCGATTGGTATATCCAAAAATCATAATTCAATCTAATTACTGTTATTCGTCCATCCGCCTGTCTATGACGTAAAACTTTTCCCGTCGACACTTGACTAAAAACAGTACTTATGGTCGTAATTACCCAGAAATACCGTCAACCAATTCTCACCTGGGTTATTTTAATTCAATACCGGAGTTAAGCAAAATCTTTACTCGTACCATAGACATATTTTTTTCAGCGGATTCTGAAGTCCGCTACTAGTCTAGTTTGTTTCGATGGCGATGTCGTAAGGTTTGATAATGTGTATACTTGGGGACAATTAACGTTTTTCTATTCGCTGATATAATTAACGCCTGGAGTATTTTCCAAGATGACATGATCGCACTAGGAATTCGCTACCTTTTAATTAGATACGACAACCACAACGGCTAGCCAAGGTGGCCAAGCAAATTCGCGTGTTTAGAACATACAATAGAGTTGTGCATGATATTAGTGCTGAGTATTCGGTTTTTTCTTTATTTTATTTCAAAGCTGAAAGGAGTGGTGTAGTCATGAAATGCAATTTTTTCCTATGGGCTGACTATACGTAAATGTAACAGAATTTTCGCAGAGATTTTTGTTCTGCGCAAGAATAGGATTGTGATTTAAAAAAAAAATAATGTTTCACTAAAGCTCCCAAATTATGGATGCCAAACTACGTAGATACATTTGGAGTTTTTTTATTTTTGTATTTATTGTTTTGACAAAAGTTTGGGCGTATTGGATCGATTGACCGGTTTTTAAACTTTTCGATGGTGAGCATTGTATTTGATTAAATAACATGTTATATTTGTATTATGTTATGTTCATATATTATAATTAAATAACATTAATTTAAAAAAAAGTCCAGCGCATCAGAACCGCTAGAAAACCGAGTTTCGAAGAAATTGTCTTTGAGTGACCGAAAAATTTGGAAAGACGCTACACACTTTTTTGTAAAATCATATCAACCATTCCTTATCCAAAGCAAGAAAACTCAACTATAACACAAATGATGAAAATGTTCAGTGCTGGCAACACTTTCCCAACAACGCAGCAATAAGTTTACCATAACAAGCTCATACTTAAATCAACTTATCTTTTGAATTTCGATCGCATCGGAGGATTTCATCGAATGCTTCAGCGGTTAAACGTTGTTTGAGGCTGCCATCCGAAAAATTTTCAAAACTCGGAAAATCTGAGGTATTGATTCCTTATTTGTATTGCAAATGCTTTACGTTTGAGTATGTAACTTGAAGCATATGTGGGTGCAATGTTTACGAAAATGGCCGATGCTGGTTACCCTGTGTTAGCAGCAACGCAAAATACTCGTCTATACCAAATCTGCTTCACGTTAAGTCAGACCCACTCTGTGAATTTCGTTTCGATTGAATCACTGCTTTGGAAGTTATACGAGTGAAAAGAATTTATGGGTTACCACCCTCAAAACTTTTCAAATTTTCAAATGTATTTTAATATTTGTTGTTAATTTTCATTGCAGGATCATTCCCATTTGCAAATCTAATGACATAATCGCTTAGTAAAGAAATTCCAACAAATTACAAAAATGGTCATAGCTGGCAGTTCTTTCATGATTTTTGTACGAAATTCCTACGACATTAAGTTTACATTAAGGTTCATATACTGCATGAATTTTGTTTTGATTTCATGACTGGACCGGAAGTTATAGGGAAAAAAGCTTTATTTTGCTGAGCAAATTTGCAAGATTTAGGAGACAAAAATTACCATAGCTGGCAACTCTATTCTAATTTTTCAACCCAATTCTCACTAAATGTTGTCTAAAGTAAGATCCAAATATTGTGTGAATTTCGTTTGAATGTGATGGCTGAATCGGAAGTTATAGGCCAAAAAGATGTTTTTTTTCTCAGCGATTTTTCAAGATGGTACCACTGCCACAGGGTTAATGCATTTCAAAATCATTTTTATTGAACCTGGTCCTAGGTAATACCAATATGTCATTTGAATTTCATAATAATTGGATTAGTCGGTCACCAGTTCTCGTGAACAGAAGTTTCGAGTACTAAAAAGAAATAAATTGGGGATAGGTTGCCATTCTTGTGCAAACCGAAATTTTGAAAATTTTGGGTTGAAATAATGGACAAAAGCTAAAATTTATCAATGATTTGAATTTTTAATCCAAAATCAAATATTTTTCAGGAGAGTCAATGATTTGAAGGATTTTTTTCCAGGAGCCTGCCGTAGCTGCAGGGCTTCTCACACTATCTTGAAAATCCATACGTGTTAAATTTTAGTCAATATCAATACGCTCTGCAATTTTTACGATGATCCATTGTTTTTCTTAGAAGTAATGACAAATCAAAATTAAAAAAAAAACCTTGCCTACTTTTAGGCACTCTGCACCCACCCACGGCTCAGAATTATCAACTTTTTATCATAGACAAGCTAAAAACATTATAAGTTTTCATTCCCAGCACTTTTTTTAACAAAACTTTACACTGCTTGGAAATATAGGAGTACCGGAAAATTCACTAAGTGTTAGACCTACCTGTTATATACATCTATGTCCTCCGAAAATTTCAGCTCAATCAGATCGGCCACTCCAGAGATTATCTCCCTTAATCATTTTGCTGATATATATATATATATATATATATATATATATATATATATATATATATATATATATATATATATATATATATATATATATATATATATATATATATATATATATAAAGAAATATGAATTTTCGGCGAAACGAGTTTAATACTAATTTTAATAATTTAGTAATAATTTTCTTCAAAAATTAGTAAAAATGTTAATCGTGTTTAGCTGAGTCCTTAAACCAAGAACGTGTTGATAACAGGCGTTAAATTATTAAGATATTTGTTTCCAAAATATCAGCGATGCATTCGAGCAAAAGTTCCACCGAGATCTCGAAATGAATTCCTTGGCTAAAGTACCGTGAAGTCATAAAATGTTTTATAGAGCAATTTTCGTTCCTTGTGCCGCAATTGATGTGATGATTTTATATTGATGGTTTAGATGTGGCAGTAGGGACTGGTGACAAATTTTGAAGGAATAGAGAAGTCGAAATATTTCCTAAATTCCTTCATTGTTGTTATTTTTATGAAATATTTTTGGAGACACTGTTGAAAACATGATGATTATTGACCTTTAGATCACCACCTATTCTAAATAAAAATATATAAAATTTAAACTGTGTATCTGATATATTTTTATTGACCGAATATAATTATGGAGCTACAAAATGGCTCGATCAAAGCTAAAACTCGAACAACAAATTCGAAAAAAAAAGTCCAGAAAAAGATAAGCGAAATAAAAATGAAGCTGCAGATCAGATATGAACTCGATAAGATTTGATTCCAATTCAAGTAACAGTTAAGGGGTCTCAAAGTCTGTGAATTCCACCAGAAAGCCAACGCCTTTCTTCACAATCAGTATGTTCGAAAATAAGTTCAAAAAGTTCATAATCTTATCCTTGAAAAAGTTTGGTCTGGTAACTGGAGATTTGTCGTTTATACATGCAAATATACCGTTGCATATTATAAAGCTCTGTTATAAATATAGAAAAATGGGTTGAAGCAACAGTAGTAGACCTGATAACGAAAAAGAAAAAAATATATTTGCATTCTTTCATGAAACGAGTGCGTCCTGAGATTTTAAGTTCTTCAAACTATTATGTCAATTCTCCTCCTAAATATCGGGGTTAAAAAAAATCAGCTCATAACAGCAAGTATTCATAAAAATTGATCAGAAACGGGTCAAATAGGACAATAGAGAAATAGAGGAAAAATGGAATTTACTGTGCGTGCCAAAAACACATGAAAAAAGACACCCAAGAAGGTGAAGGATGAAATAAGCCAGCGCACCAAGAAAAATGATAAGGATATCGTACTAAACGACGGAGGTGTGAATTTAAGATGTCTGGAACTCTTTACTAGATCAGGCTTAGATCAGACTAACGGTTTTTGTACCACTGACGAAGATGAACTCAATCAGTCAGTTCTGCCCTTTCTTCTTGTTCAACTTTGGGAGCAATCCTATTTTTCAATTCAATTTTTTGATATGCTTGAAATACAAGTCAGAGCAGGCTGTTCTTGGCTTAAAATAGTATGAGCTTCATTTCAAGTCGAATAAAATGGTTTGAAACGGCCATGTACCATGTATAAGCAAATTTCAATCATTTTTTGTTTTGCAGTCCCATAAGCATTTGGCAATAGATCACTTACTTTCCCTCCCACTCAATCTTGTGGGAATAGTATTATTCTTGATCCATGCTGTTTTTCGCATGAACTGGTGGCAGATTGTAAGAGAACATAAGAGGTATATATTGGATTTTGTGCGATTTTACTTTTACTCTGCTCTCTTATTACGTTTCTCGAAAACAAAAAGAAAATAGACAAATCATTATTCGTACGAGCGTTTTAAGTAGATCATTGGAAATAAATACAGTGATTTCGAGTGTAACAACTTTGCTTTGCAATAGCGAAATTGTAACCGCTACAAACGCTCCGACAAGGAGAATGGCAAAGTGGATTGTAGACGAGTGTAGGGTCTTAAGGAAGATTAGCGATAGAACGGTCGAAAATCGAGACGAGGCTATAGAGCGATTTGGAGGAGTGGCAGCAATAGGGGAAGATGAGCTAGTTGTATCATTTGATGTCAAGGCTCTATTTCCAAGCATGCCGGTAAAACAAGCACTCGCGTTCTTTGAGGACTGGCTATTAGAGAAGAATAGCTCACCGGAAGGGAGGAAAAGGGTTAAAGATTATTTGAAACTTGCCTCGGTTTGCATGAATGAAAGTTACTTTACTTTCAGGGGGAAATTCTTTACAGCTATGAAAGGTGTTGCCATGGGTAATCCTTTATCCCCACTAACGAGTCAGATGTTTATGGACAGACTGGTGAAGAAACTTCATGAAGAAGGTTCGCTTCCTCGAGATATGTGGCCGACATTCTAGTTATCGTAAAAAAGGATACTTTGGCAGAAACTTTGGATAAGTTGAACCAAGCCCATAAGGATATCAAATTTTCAATGGAAGTTGAAAACATTGAGAAACTACCCTTCTTAGATTTAATGGTCATAAGGAAAGAAGGTTTTCTTAGGTTTAATATCTACCGGACGCCTACACACACACCCAGAGAACTACACCTCTTACCACGTCTGATCGTTGGCATTCCCAAAAAATGGCGCCCTTTAACTCGATGTTCCACCGGCTATTAACAGTGCCCATAGAACAGGAAAGTTTTAGCTCAGAAGTTAAGTATATTAAAGATACCGCGAGAAAAAATGGATATGACGAAAAAATATTTGGAAACCTTGTTAAAAAGAAGAAGGGCAAAATACAGCGTGATCTGTTAACGACGCTGTTTACACAGGAAAAACATAAAACCATAAGAGTTACAATTATTTTTACGTCATTATTCAAAAAAAATCAGTAACTTCTTGAACGCTTTGATATAAAAGCAATTCCAACCAGTAGAGTCATAAATTTAGTGCTAAATTATGTCATGTAAAAGACAAATAGATAAGAAGGAAAAATGTGGAATATACAAAATCACATGCCCAGATTGCGAAGAAAATATATATTGGCCAAACGAAACGGTTAGTTGGTGTTAGGGGGAAGCGGGAAGCAGCCTCAGCAAGGAAAAAAAACACAACAGTGGTACGATCAGCAGTAGTGAAACACATCCTGGAGGAGGAGCACAACATAACATGGGACAACGTGGAGGTGATTAAGGAAGTACAGCAGGTATGAAAACTGGATGCGTACAAAAGCCTGAACATATGGAAAACCCCCATGGATAGACGACTAAGTACAGACCAAGGAAACTGTGCATCACCGTCGTTCAGGTTAATTTGAACATATATTTTATAGGAGGAGAATAATGTAATACAGATAGTTAAACGCACTTAAGTATGTAATTAATAGATAATTTGCTGGTAATTCGTATTAGTCAATACTTTAAAAGTAAGCACTTTAAATAAGTTACCAAAGTTATTTTAAGATAAGACCGATAGACACTGAAGAAGAGGGCAGATTACCCTCGAAATATCGATATGTGACGAGTTATTAAAATAAATTTAGCTTCAAATAGGAAAAATTGGTTTAAATTTAAATAATTTTACAAGCTAGGAAAAAATTGGTACAGAATAAAAACAAAAAATCACCTTTACGCTCATGTAACAAATGATATTAAAGCAAATCTCATTTTTCTTCTTCTGCATATAAATAGTAGGTACGACATTTATCAGCAGCTTACACTTAGGAGCTACCAAATTTAATTAAATATCTTGCAAGTCAAGTACTCTAGCCTTCCTTTCTCCTGTATGCTGGGCAGCGTTATCGACATCTATCAATAAATGAAAACATATTCAGTCCTCAAACTTTAATAATTTATAAACTCTTCTTCTTTGTTAAATTGTTGCTGCTAATCCCTGGAAATTTATTTAATTACTTAAATCTAGTCATCATACTGCAGTCTACCTCACAAATAAACGTGTCTCCCAAATAAACACGACAGACAGCCTATCATCACCATATTTGCTTAATCAATTATCTTGTTCCCAGTCGATTAACTTTAATATCTGAACAAATCCATTTAATTTCAAATAAGGCACTTCAGGTCGAAATGTTTACCATTAAATTATCTCATAAACTCCGAACCTGGACAATTATATAGAGTCTCGTATGAACCCAGCATAATCCAATACCTTCACTTCAATTCCGTTTCCCTTAATTGTTCCATTTTCCTCAAGTATGCCGACTCTCATTTTCAGGTCAATCTCCATGAAACGAATTCATCGCTATTTTCACTTGAATGAAATCCGTACCAATATCAATCATTCACCATTCTCCATACGCTCCATGCCTCCACCAATGCTACCTATATTTGTTCTTTTTACTTTACAATAAATTACAGAAATTATTCAATCAAATATTGATACGAACCAATAATTGGAGCAATTGGGCAAATGAACAAAGCCACGAATAATGCGATGCGTCGCGTTCAAATGGAGCTCTCGACCGCAAACATGGTGGTCAAATGGATCATATGTACATAGATAGTACGTAGTACTAGCAAGCCTGTGATACAGCCATATTTGTTTTTAGTTTCTCATTCATTTGACGCGTCGACGAGCTGGTGATACTTTTTGAAAAGCACGTGGTCGCCAATGTCGCAAGACTACGTAACACTCTTGATGGTCCTTGAACAACACGAGGAATACACTCCATCGGAGCTGATAGCAATAATGGATGAATGCAATTAAGTGTAAACATGAGTAGCAATCAGGGAAATAAAAGGAATTTTCCTTTCGATGGAAATATGTACCTACATATGCAAGTATCGATGTAGTATGCAAACTGTGCGCATGCAAGCTTGCAATGAAAAAGGTGAGTGAATTTCGATTTTGGTACCTACAGAGACCTCTGCAATAGAATAGTTCCCAGAAAAGTTGATAATACAGTCTTGATGGTTTCAATCTTTGCTAGTCAAGACTGTGTATTTATTTCTATATGTATTGGTAACGTGTTTTGTTTGTATGCGATTTCTGCATGCATATAAAGATTCTTTAAAAATATGATTCTTATCTTTCAAAGAAAATAAACAAATCATAGCTCATATGTCTAATATACAGCAAACTACTATAAGCTTGTTTTTCTAGATTGAACTGATTCTGGTTAATATTGGATTTAGCAAGGAAATGTTAATTAAACGCAATTTTCATTGAAGTTATTTTAATATATAGCAAGTTAGGGTCAGGTGAGGTAAATGGAAACATGGAGTAAATGGAAACAAACGACATTACCGCCCTTGTAGTGATTATGGAAACTAAATTGCTGGTGAATTACGATGTGGTAGCTTTGGGAAGACATTGAGAGGATTCTCGCTTGTTTCCAGTCAGCTGATGAAAGAATCGTCATTATTGGAAGCTGACATTGTTAAAAAAGTTGGTTAGTGTTTGGTGAGCCCAAATTTTCCTCAACAAACGCAAAGTAAGGGGTTACAATTATATATATTTGCCATGTGGCATCTTATTGAAAGAATTTAGTTATTATTTATAGTCTCTCTATTTTTATTGATGTGTAAGTCAGATGTTTCCAATCACTCCATACATATATTATCCTGGGGTATTTTTACTATAAACCTCACATTAAACTGTGAAATATAATTTTTAAATGTATTTCAGTTAAGGTTAGCATGTCTTTGTGGAATTTACCTCAGTAAATATTGTTCGGTTACGTTCGGGCAGTAGTTGATTTATGTTATCTTGGATCAGGATGTATCCAAGAAGCTGTGTTGTATTGAATCAGAACAAGACGTATAAGGAAGCTCTAGACGTTTATAACGCTCCTATTACTGTACTATAAAATCCGATTACAGCTCAGAAGACTGATATTGATGGAATTGAAGCAGGTTGAACAACTGATTTATCGAAGGAAGTACAGGAATGTCTTGCTTAATGTCTGAGTGCCTATTCACAGATGAGGTTTCCTTGTGACAAAGAAGAACTAAAAAATTTAGTCCATGACTATATTAAGTGTAATGACTTTCAAACAAGGTTTTGAGATGATAACCCTTGGCAAGATTGGTATCTAGGCTTTTTCGTAGGAATCCTTCGACTCCTTTGAAAAAGCCTGAACACTTGCAGCCACTTGCACATTTGTAGTGTATGGGTTTTTTGCTAATGTTAAGAAGATCTACCGTGTATACGGAATAGATTAAGAATGCCGAAAAAGCCTCTTGATATTGAATACGGACGAGACTGGTATCGTAAATGCTCGTTCACGACTTAGAGCCATATGACAAAAAGGAAAAACACTTCAATGTGTCTCTGATGGCTGGTATGTGTGCCAGTGTTAGCCAGTGGTGCAATCCTACCTCCTTTAATAGTAAACAATGTGTTCTATATACATTCGATTTTATAATATTATGTATAGTACCCAGCAAACACAGCACTACTTCTAAAGTGCTGCAGAAGTTGTGAGTACACCCGGGAATGCTTTTAATGCTAGAGATAGCATTTTACCCCAAAATTCACCTATTTACTTCATATTACCCGCGTACGTGTAATATGTTTTGTTTCATGGTTGATAGTTTCCATCCCACAAATAGGAAAAAGACAAATGATAGGAATGCAAGGAGTGCAAAAGCACTGCTATACTACTGCTGAAGTGGTGAAACAGCAGCACGTAAAATGTACTGCTGTACTACTGCCTTAGAAGCAGTATAGCAGGATATTGATATGGCTGCCCAGCTATAATGTCACCAATAGTATATTTGCATTACTTTGCATTCATGCCATCACATTTGCATTACTTTGTATTCATGTCATCTTTAATTAGAGCAAAAAAGACCTGTTTTGATTATAAATTTCAAAATAATTCACGTATCACTTGCGAAGTATGACTGACGCTTGACGTATGGGCAACTCGATTTGATTTTTGGGAAACGATTTGAATTGCACCATCTGGTCACCAGTTTGGCAGTAGTGCAGCAGTACTTTATATTCATTGTAACTAGGGAACCGTAAATATATAAGAGGTTCATTAACGTGTCGGAAAACTACAACAACTAGACAGCCTGTTCAGGAGTTTAGCAGTAGTACAGCAGCATGTATAATCATTGAGAAATAGAAAAGATAAATACTCATTAGAAAATGTATCAACACATGGAAAAGTTTTTACAACTGTATGCGAAAGTGCTGAACGCACGTTTGCTGGGTGTAGTCTAGAACTAGTTATTAAGTTAGTGAGTAGTCAGTTATGAATTTTCTAATAAAGTAGAAAGTTGACTCGAAGGTCTTTTAATAAACACCACTCAATGGTGTGGCAGCCCCGTTGGATTTCTGAAAAAATAACAAATCCCCGAACTAGATGGAAGAAGCTGCATTTTCTTACTGATTCAGTGAGATGTCATTAGCTTACGTCAATGAAATTCGAATGAGAAATAACCTAGTCGGCAAAACAGCTTTATTATTCTATGATGAACATGCTAGTCATAAAAGCGTAAGAACCATTGAACTGGTTGTTAGCAATGAAAAACCAATTGTGAAATTTCCTAGTCATCTTATGCTGATGGGCTCGAACCCCTATGATGAATGCGTCTTTGGACCAGTCAAAACAGCGTGGGAGAGGGTTTTAGTCCACCATTGAAAATGAAAACGGATACTCCCCTCCCCCTTACGTCTTGCGAAAAGAGAGCTTTCTGAGTTATTGGACATAGTTTGATCGGAAGTTATAGGGAAAAAAGCTTTGTTTTGCTGAGCAAATTTACGATATCCCAATTTTTCAACCAAATTTCTACCGAATGTGGTAGAAAGGTCCAAGTACTGTGTAAATTTCGTTAAAATCTGATGATGATCTGATTATGGGCCAAAAAGCAGTTTTTTTTCTCAGTGGTTTTCAAGATGGCACCAATGCCACAAAGCTAACTGTATTTCAAAACGAGTTCTATCAGATCTGGTCCTAGTTAATACAAACATGCTTTATAAATTTCATATTGAATTCGCTTGCTGAAAATAGAGGTAATCTGGTGATGGGCTACCGTTCTTGTCAAACTCAGAGTTTTGAAAATTTCAAATTGACATTGTCTACAAAGGCTGAAATTTATCAATAATTTGAATTTTTTGTCAAAAAGCAAATAACTTTCTGGGGGGTCAATGATTTGAAGATTTTTTTTCAGGAACCCACCGTAGCTGTAGGGTTGCTCGCACAGTCTTCAAATTCCATGTTTGTATAGTTTTGATTAGCGTCATGATGATCCAATGTTTCCGTCAGAAGTTATGACGAATCATAATTTTAAAAATCTTTGCTTACTTTTAGGCACTCCGCGCCCACAATGAGTTCAAAATTTCCAATTCATAATATTGAGTAAGCAAAAAATATAATAAATTTTCATGTTCAAAACTTACTTTGAACAAAAATTTACTCTGCATAGAAATATAGGGTTACCTGAAAATTCACTAAAAAACCCGCCACCGTCAAAGGGTTAAAGATATCTTAATTTGTACAAGTCATGGATCTATTTCTTATATACATCTATGTCCTTCGTAAGTTTCAGTTCTATTGGAGCTACCACTAAAGAGATTATCTCCCTTAATCTTTTTGCGCACATAAATATATATACATACATATATATACATACACTGCAGGCAAAAAGTTTAAGGCCACATTGCAGAAATTATAACTTAGATTTATAAAACTGCAAGTACCTTTTTTTACAGTAATTGCCTGTTTTAAGGAGGTCTGCTATGAAGGGATTTAAACTGTACATGGGATTTCAAAATTCTCAGGCAGGGTAATAAAACACGTTGGGTTTTTTCCACTTTAAAGGCTTTAGGTGTCTACAATTTTTTAATGTAATTAAAATAAACCTTTGAAATTTCTGGGAATATGGATTTGAAATATTGTGAAATTCCTATAAATAAGTACCTTATTCTCAAAATATTTCATTTGTGAGTTTTTGTGCTGACAAGTAATGCGGATTGTTATTTTCAGCGAATTTCATTCCGTGCACCTGTGTTATTTAGTTATTGGTACTTTTTAGCAAAGTTTTGGCAAAATTTCTGTTCAAAATGGGAAAAGCGCGCAGTATTAAGACGGAAGTTAGAAGTGTGGTTGTGGCGCTTCATAAACAAGGAGAGTCAGAAAGAGAGATCAGTAATGAAGTAAAAATTTCAAATACTGCTGTACATAATGCTATCGTTAAATTCAAGGGCAGTGAAAGTTATTGTGATGCTGTAAGGAGCGAACGACCCAGAGTGTCAACAGAAGCAGAGGATAAGACTCTAGTGCTTATGAGCAAAAGGGATCGAAAGTTAGCTGCACCGGAAATTCGAGCAGAGTTCAACGCGGGACATTCAAAGTCCATAAGCATAACGCGGGACATTCAAAGTCTCGTGGGGCGTGTAGCAGCCAGAAAACCTCTGCTTCGAAAAATTAACAGACAAAAGCGGTTAGAGTGGGCATGAACTCATAGCCAGTGGACAATTGAAGACTGGTCACAGGTGCTTTGGACAGGTGAATCAAAGTTTGAACTTTTTGGCTCCAAACGTAGGGTTTGTGTCAGGCGATCTGCTGGAGAAAGAATGGCCGTGAACTGTTTAGTACCAACAGTAAAGCATGGAGGTGGTTCTGTTATGGTTTGGGGGTACTTTTCGCTTGCTGGAATGGATGAATTAGTTCGAATTGATGGCACGTTAACTAAAGAACGTTACAAGGAAATCTTGCAGAACACGGCCATACTATCAGGTTTGCGGTTAATTGGGCGAAATTTCACCCTTCAACAGGATAATGACCCCAAACACAGTTCTAAATTAAACAGAGGATATTTAGATGAAATGGAGAATGATGGAATACTATTGAATATTACCTGGCCCCAGGCGCGGATCCAGGATTCGGTCTTAGGGGGGGTTTTTCACTTCGAAGTGTGTATATATCTTTCCTTAGTTTGGAGACCCTATTCGATAGTTTTTGTTTCGGAGTTGGCACAGCGGTTGCCGTCGTTAGTAGCATTCGCATAGCAAATATTATTTATGAATTTTAATATTTATTATAATTTAAAAAAAAAAAAATTTTACGTGTTTAATATTTTGCATACCACGCCAACGACAATCTGATAGCAGCACTGTCTGGTCAAATTCTTCTCGAGGTTTTCCCGTTTTCGTCAGTAAGCCTGTCAGTTGTCACATACTTCTCGCTGCTACCAACTACTCATGCTCTCGTTCCCGAGTAGATGATTAGTAGTTACGCCTTCTTTTCCCACCAGGTGGTTAATTATACCCAAGAGGTGTATTTGATAATTTATAGGCTATGTTGAAAAATCTGGCTATTGGAAAATTGATAACATGAAGGGGACTTTATTTTCGTATTTCACTCGGCTTGATCCACAATCCGTACCAGAAAATAAAAGAAGAGAGAAATCGGTCAGTTTTACCAGATGAATTGACGAACATATTAAGCATAGAACAATTTTCCATTTGCAATCGATACTTGGACTCAAAATTGAATATTTGCGAAGATTTTCTTGGATTTGTGCCAGTTACTAACGTTTCTGGACAAGGTTTGGCAGATTTCATCAGAAACTATTTACATGATGTCGGCGTCGATTGCCCATTTATGTATGGTCACGGATACGATGGAGCTCCAGCAATGAGTAACGAATTTAGTGGTGCACAGGCTTGTCTGAGGTCGTACTTCCCTCTGGCGGTTTATGTACATTGCGCCGCACATAGCTTCAATTTGGCTCTTAATGCAACTTACGAAGTATCTGGAATAAAGAACGCATTGGGAACTATCGGATCAATGCAAACATTTTTCCACTGGCCTAAAAGACAGGACATTGTGAAGAAAGAAATTTCCAAAATAACAAACAATGAGAGAAAGAAAAATTGAAGTCTACTTGTCCTACAACGTGGGCTCAGTCTCATGAAGCAATTGCAACGTACATCGAATTGCAGCTGGCCATTATTGAGGCATTAGAAGAAATAAAAACGTGGAATGATCGTGATACTTCACAAAATGCAACGCAACTTTTGATTGCGATTTCGACGATTGAATTACAAATCGCCTGTTACATTATGGAATCGATTAATTCGATTGTTGTGCCTTTGAGTCGGGAATTGCAATCGAAAAACCAAAATCTACGCGAAGCTACCAAATTAGCAGATGACGCTTTGAATGAATGCAGGAAGAAGCGAGAAAATGAATATTCATCTTTCCATGTTATTTATGAACATGTTGTTGGAATTTGTTCCCAGTACGAGAGCGCAATGAAATTGCTACGTCGTTACAATCGACAAGAAAAGTCGTTGCAACGCTGAAGCCCAAAATGTCGGAGATTGGTATAGAATTGCATTCTACATTCCGTTCCTCGATACATTCATTTCTCATTTTAAAAGTTGGCTTGAAGAACACAAAACTATCTTTAAAAGTTTCGGACAATTGTTCCTCAAACAAAAATTTGATCGAAAAAAATGCGCGTACCTTTACAAATATTATGAAGTGATATTGGATTGCTCAGAGGGGAATTTCATCTCAGAAGTCAGAATGTGGAGACAACGAATTCAGGATCTGAATATCCAAAATGCACTTGATGCTTTGTTGGTAAATATTTTTCGATTAGAATTTTTACGTGCAGAAAAAGTGATATGCAAAACTTAAACTAAAACTAATAGGAAGTCATTCAAAAATGTTAATAAAATTTAGCGAGTGTTAAGTATAGTACCTGTAACTACATCAACTCCAGAACGATCATTTTCGACGTTGAGAAGGATCAAAAGCTATTTGAGGAATACGATGGGACAGGAGCGGCTGAATGGCCATGCTTCTTTGAATATCCATACTCGCATTGAACGAAATTCTTCAATAATTTTTCAAAAAGCCTCGAAAATTCATACATGGTTGAACATTTTTGTGACTAAATCTTCAATTTAGAGTCAATTATGATGATAAAAATAAAGTTTTTATATTCCCTATTTAATATATATCTAATCATAATTTACTGTTTCAATAATTTATTTTTCAATCCCGTAGCAATATACGATAATCAACAGTCAACAGCCATTAGAATAAAAAACTATGAACTTCCCTTTTGGGGGGGTCTGGACCCGGATATGTAAACATTTATATGTAAAGAAATAAATATATATTTATATGTAAAGAAATACGAATTTTCGGCCAAGTGATTCTAATACTAGTTTTCTTCGAAAATATCAAAGGGCGCATCCTTTTATTTAGTCATCCATTTTACATGATCTTTTGGGTATGAAAAAATCCCTTTTCGAGCTAGGTATTGATAATACAGAACATTCTTTAATGCTGTTTCAGTGGAATTCAATGAAAAGTCTACGTTGATTCGTGTCAATTGATGAATCGGTAACGATTTGCTTCCTCATTTATAGAAAAAGTTGAAAAAGTGTATTTAATTTCATGCAGATAATGCTGACGACCTGATATCACATGAAAATATCAGATCTTTCATTTATGCGCGACGGGTTTAACAAACCATATTTATATCATTGCAAAATTCCTTTAACCACTCATCCCTAGTCCCAACTGTTTAAGTACATAAAATAAATTAAAGTGAGCTGAGCCAGATATATTAAAGGTTAGTTGTACCTTCGATCTTCTTGCAGTAAAGTTTTGTTTGAACGTTAAATATTATAGTAAATAATCATAGATTACTTATATTTTTATTGATGTCCGTTATTTGCATAATTTTCCAACTAGGTGCAAGTTTCATTCAAAATAAATTTTTTCTACCGTTTTTATACGCGCCAGCTCATTTGGCATCAAGACGAACATACAAAACGAAGGAAATGTCCATCTACAACCAAATACAAAAAAAAAAGAATATTATTCTCGATCCAGACAATCAAAAAACAATACAACAAATACAATCTATACGGCTTGGATACATAAAAACTAAGGCCAAAACACGAATCAAATCGCATAGGTACATAGCTACATCACAGAGCGAATGAAATTCTTAAACCATTCGTTTCGGCTTTCCAAGGTCTGTAATTTTCTTTCAAGTTGAAAACACGATAACCTTCGAATGTTGCTTTGACTCTGACTTTGACTCCGGCTCTGGGTGGCTGACTTGCATTGGATGAGTTCGCCTTTGCGTTTTTCCTTCTCAAAGATGTCAGTTTTGCATGTACCACGCAGTAATCCACCCTAAAGCATCATCCCGTCCAGACGACTGCCATCTTTTAAAATTCTTAGCCAATATGTTTTAGATCTTGTTTTTCATTGACGTTTTGTTATCGTAATTTCTTTGCATTTTTCCCCATCACATTGGGATTTAAAAAATGAGAATATAGTATAGATATCTTTGTGAAATTTATAGCATGAAACTTAGAAGGATTTAAAAAATGCGGGCATGGAGTATGTGTGCGAAGGAGTATCATATTCTGAAAAAGGCAAATACACGAACGTCTAGACATATATAATCATCCGAATGGAGTACGTTTCTGTGCGAAATCTGTTAAAAGAATAAGAATTTAAATTTCAGGATTTGTTAAAAAAATTAAAAAATAAATACAACCACAGCCGTTATAATGTTCAATCTTAAATCATAAAAATGTTTGATATCACTTGGTAGGGTTCGCAAATCAAAACTGTACGCAATCATACCAGAACTGTAATGAAACGCTCTTATTTTCCTAATGTTTTTGCTAAGTCGAAATTTTTATAAAATATTTTATGCACAATAACTATGTTCAAAAAACAGTAAAAAAACTATTCTTTAAATTAATTGACAAAATCAACCAATTTAGAAGGCAAAGAGATAGATTGTTAGTGGCAGCAATAAAATTTACAGCAATAGCTTCCCCATGAATTCAAGGTACAAACAATCTTTCAAAAAATAATAAATAATCAAAATTACCCACTTCGATTATTGACTCCATAAATTTTCTAAGAAAGTTCAATAATTTTCTAATCCCTTCACCAAATCTAAGCCACCCACGCATAATTCGAAACATCCAACAGAGTGTAGGTGGCTTTTCAGCATTTTAGCTAAAGTCAATTGCAAAGCCCTGTGTGCAATTTCAATCGATTTTCGCACATGGGCTATATTGTCAATCAAAGTGTTTTGTGGGTCTAGTGACTCACGATTTTGCTACATGCGAAACAATTGCTGTAGATCACTCCTGCGGCTGATACAAAATACGTTTATACCAAAAAAGTGATTCGAAGCGTTACTAAGCAACACGACGACGTTATGGCCCTAGGTGACATCTCGAACAAATAACGCTTTCAATCATGCATTGCCCAGGAAAGATCAGACCAAAACACACGATCTACGGATTGATCATGGATGGAAGCAGATATTTTCAAGAAAACTTAAACATTCTAAACAATAAGTCACGGAGTATGATGTGTGTAATTGATGGTTAGCGGTAGAAATCGTGATCATAGTGTTATTTAAGTATCGTGAAAACAATGTCCTTGTCGTCGGTTTCGCATCAAGTGGACAATGAAAAGATTGTAGAATTATTCAATTCATTCTAAAGTGGCTCTTGTTAGAATTTTTCAAACAGAATTCAAAGATAATTGGATTAGTTGGTGCTGCTGCTGTTTGAAGTGATAGACACGTGTGGTGGCCACAGATTGGAATAATGATAATGAGAGATCTATTCTACAGCGAGTTTCTATCAACATTGGTTTCTCTCCTGCTACACCCGAGGAATGGAGGTACTTCGTGGTAAGAAAAAAATTAAAGAGAATGTTCTTTGTTACTTCTCTTTGTGTTCTTGGTTACTTCACATACTTCACATTTTGCTTCATATAGCTTTATTTTTTTATATTAGAGATAATCTCAGAAGAGAGATATAAGGAATGAAAGCAGCAGTGAGAATTGAAGCAATTTGCCTGAATCAGAGCGTTAGTAGTAGTAAAGGAAAACTATGGGGTCTGTGGACAAATTTGACAGACTTTTCCTCCGCCAACAGGAAGATAGAGATAGCGATAGTAGGCCATGTACTCGTATACGCGAAATTGACAAGTTACAACCAAAAGCTCGTAGAACTTAGGTAGCGGAGAAACCAAAGGAAATATTTGAGGTAGTAATTCTCTCAATTAGTTCTATTTATAGGTTTTATCTTTATAGTAAAATTGCTTGACTAAAATTCGTATATGTATATGCTTGTTTCATTTTCTCAAATCTCTCTGTTCTGAAGAGCGAATAGTTGTAAGAGTCAGAAATTGAAAAAAAAACGCAAAAACGCAAAAAAAACACACGGGAAGAAAATAGACCTTAAAAAATACACTGGAGAAACCACAAAAAAGGAACTTAGCTTTATATACTAGTTAGAAATCTATCGGTAATATCATCTAGTGACTATGGGGACCACCTAGTCGAGTTTAGCCGACCTCATCTATTCGTGAAAAACATGGGTTCTTAGTGAACCAAATTGAGAGCTCTTAACCGCGTTCGAGAAGATATTGCTCCGATTGAGTTTGACCAAATCAAGCTCAATAAGCTGTTGTGGGCTGGACAGCTATCTCACATGTGCCAAGAAGATTCGGTTCGGCAAGTTATGATGGCAGATTATAACATAACAACGGTGTATACTTTTCTTGGCCCTGAGAGATGGAGGAGGAGGCTCAAACATTAGGAGTGCCTAATTTGATGACATTGCCTCTCGATTGTAACCGGTGGAAATACTTTTTGAAAGTGGCCAGGACCAGGTCCCGGTTGTAGTGTCAGTAATGGTAATGATTTTTTGTGGTTATGCTTTGAAAACATAATACTGCCTCAGCAAAATTATAAAATTTTGTATCATTATAACAATCGCACAACATTTTTAGATGTTATTGAAACCCCTGAATTACATCTAATTCAATAGAAGCTCCTTCATCGAAAATTGTGCCTTAGTACATATTGAGCCACTTTTAAAAGGATTCTAGTTATCAGCTTAATGGCTTGAGCTCTGATGTTGTTGCTGATTAACGAGCTTTTCATATTGGTAGACTTTAGAATCGTCCCTTAGAAAACTATTGATACAAAAAAGTATTTTTCTGTTTTTCAACCGTTTAATTACCGTGCTTACAAAATTTGTAAATAATCGCGTTTTTTCGTTTTATTTTTTTCTACAACCTGACTTTTATTTTATTATTTAACATTGCGACATTTTTAGCTTAAGGAATGTTCTTCGGATACATATATTACTTCTAAACTTTTATATTTCACACTAAATTTCTTTATCTTTTAGTTCGTTTAATTTGTTTGGACAAACGTTGATACACTTACACCATTATTATTACCATAAATTGAGTACACATCATCACGCATGCACACTATTAAATCGCACCAAAATATACACAAAAAATGGTTTTTGAGCATACATTCACACAAAAATAATTCACGAAATTTCATTCATTTTAATACCATTTCATGTTCGTCTGAAAACCTCTTGATCCGATTAACAATTACGGACAAAATGACACACTGTTTTCCTTTTTGATCATATACACTGAAAGAAAAACTCTTGGTTGGTTCAACTATTTTTAATAGTATTGCAACGATTCATTCAAAATCGTTAAACGAACTACGGTAAATAGTTATTTTTACTATGTTAATATAGTTAATTTAACGATATAAAAGTAGTTGGTTGGTACCAAAAATATCGCAACGTTCATGAAATCAACTGTTTTAATTGTTTCATAACCACGAAAAATAGTTCAAACTTCAACGTTTCGAATTATCAACAGTTTTTATGGTACTTAAACTACTTTGCAATAGTTGATTTCAACAAACGTAATTCAGTGAGCAACGTCTTTGGCATTATTCTACGCAAAGTAGAATGGTTTCAACATTTGGACGTTTTTCATGCTACGAATGAAATTTGTTTTTGTTTATCGACCACGCGTCATGGTGCATAAAAGTAATCAACGATTTTCTTATGGTTGTTTTAACTATAGCCCTAGTTGATGCAAAAACAACTAAGGAAAACTGTTGATTTTTCATACTCCTCATACTCATACTCCTATTCTATCATAGATGTTTCATATGCTATATGGCAAAATTGTGTTCGGTTTGCTGTTCGATATAATTCATATTCATGTTATGCTGTGAAGCCTTTATATTACGTTGTATGTGTTGTATGTGTCTGCCTTGTTATCACACAGGAAGATTCATCTGCCCAGGACTTCTTAGCGTCCTCAAGATATTTTTGCCTTATGGCCAGTTTGATCGATGTCATCGGTATACCTATTGAAAAGGAGCAAGAGACCTCAGGTAGCAAAGTTCCAAGCCTTGCTAGCTCATCGGCCTCACAGTTGCCCTGAAAACCCCTATGTCCAGGTACCCAAATCAATTGCGAAGTAGTTTAAGTACCATAAAAACTGTTGATAACTCGAAACGTTGAAGTTTTGAGTGAATTGATGAATATTTTTCTATTTATCAACTAATTTTCGTAGTTATGAAACAATTAAAACAGTTGATTTCATGAACGTTGCGATATTTTTTGTACAACCAGAACCAACTACTTTTATATCGTTAAATTAACTATATTAACATAATAAAAATAACTATTTTCCGTAGTTCTTTTAACGATTTTGAATGAATCGTTGGAATACTATTAAAAATAGTTGAACCAACCAAGAGTTTTTCTTTCAGTGTATTTTTAACCCTTCCTATTACAGCCGCAACTGGTGAGCGTAGTTTTTCTAAGCTGATCAAGAATTACATGAGGTCAACTATGTCTCAAGAAAGATTAGTGGACTTACCAACAACAGCCATACAAGAGGATTTGTTGGAAGAGCTTAATTATGATAAAATCATAGACCAATCTGTAAATATGTAAATTTATCAAAAATTGAAGACATTCTTTTAGTTGTTGTTTTATAAATTTTATTTATTGTTAAAATATTTATTTTCATATATATTAATATCATGTATAACCTTATTGGTTATGCGGACTAGGCCTACTGGGGAAACCTCTAAACGTGTCTAATGTTTTACCTCCTGTGTTGTGGATATTAATATATACATATATATATATATATATATATATATATATATATATATATATATATATATATATATATATATATATATATATATATATATATATAATATATATGTATATATATATATATATATATATATATATATATATATATGCCCTTAATTCCTTAGTGTACTCACACACACGGGTATTGGTTGATTGACCATGAGGTATATTCTTTTAGGATTCATCGAATGTATTGCATAGGCGCAAGATCTGGCTTTTGCACCGGGCGCAGAAATCTTTCGCCCCGGCCCTGATTACACCTATTGATACTAAATGCTTAGAGTATGAGTATGTTTACTAGAGCATGTATGTCCTCCAAATGTAACACGTGGGATGAATAAGACTACTGCCGGGAAGAGAATATACATTTAGTTATGCGGGGGTAAATGGATTTGGATAAACACTAGAACCAACAAAATATCCTCCTCTATCCAGTACAGAATAGAACAGACGCATTGAAAACAACAACACTCCTGTCCCAGTGAATTCACTGGGGCAGAATTCTGTTCGACATAGGTAGTTCATGTGCTGAACTCTAGAATGTGCTAATAGTTCATAAGTAGTTACGCTTTTTTTGCTGTGAGGTACCTTTTGATTTTTTAAGGTTATGTTGAATGTTTTGTAGTTAGGAAATTATTGTATATGTTTTGGTAGTTAGGAAAGTTAATAGAGGTAGTTTTCTGTTAGTTCTTTTTATATTTTCTATCGTAGTTTATACTCGTTAATTTCTCCCTTTATTTTACAGCAACCTATAGCAATCTTAGCGAAAGCACCAGCTGTTCTGTACTGGATCATTTTGTTTTTTGTTGCGCCATTGTTCTATTCTGTTTTGCAGCTTAGAAAAAAAACGCACCTTTTATAGCAGTATAATGACGAGGGGAAAATAATACGACGCAACTATTTCTTGAAATAAGGCCAAAGATATTCAAAAGTTCAAGAAGGGAAAACTTAACTTGATAGTCGGCAACTGGGAATTTCATCACTAGAGGGCGAATCAACGGTGATGAGAGTCAGAAATTAAAAAAAAAAACGCAAAAACGCAAAACAAAGCACACGGGAAGAAAATATACAGTAAAAAATACACTACTGGAGAAACGTACACAAACACAAGAAACAACACCCCCCAAGCACAAAACCACAAAAGCGCAACTTAACTTTATTTACTAGTTAAACATTTATCGGTAATATCATCTAGTGACTACGAGGAACACGTAGTTCAGTTTAGCCGGCCCTGTCTTCGGATGGATGAAATTCAAAGGATCTCAAACTGGATGACGGGTGCGCGAAACCGCAACGTCTGAAATTCTCTCCTGAGGAAGGCGTATACCATACTACCGGTGGTTCCGCCGTTGATAATGAATGTAGAATAAGAAGCTCGCTAAATTATGCCAAACTGCTCTTAATGTCAATTTTTCACAATTACTTTGGTGTTTTAGTGTTTTGATAGCCTGCACATTTTTCTCTTCTCAGCTTAGACTACACATATTTTATGACCGGCGATAACTGGATGGACCTGGAGGGAGGGTTTGACCACGAAGCTCAAATCTTAAGCTCCATTTGATGACATCGACTCTCGATCGGGACCGATGGAAATAGTTGTTGAAAAGCAACAGGACCAGATTCCGATTTTAGTGTCAATGTTGGTAATGAGTTTTTGTGATTGTTCTCTAAAAATAATCCTGTCTCACCAAAGTTATAACTATTCAAATCATTACAACCATCGCACAGCATTCTTAGCTCTGATTGAGACCGTTGAATTCTATCTACTTTAATATAAGCTCCTTCATCACAAATTGTCCCGTAGTGAATATTGAGCCGCATTTAAAAGGATTCTGATCTTGTTGCTAACTAACGAGCTTTTTCTGAAGTATCAGGCAAAATGTTAGTGGGCCTTAGGATCGTCCCTTAGATAACCAGAGGTACAAAATTATTATTGTTCTGACAGCATGGAAAGTTTGTTTTTCAACCGTTTGCTCTCAGTGTTTACAAAAAGGCGTAGAGACTCCAAAAAAAAGTCAGAAAAATGTTCAACTGACCCTAAAATTAATGAAAAATTTATCAACATATTAAAGCTTAGCTAAATGACGAAATTCTGATTCGGTCGAAAACATGCGCAAGGAAATTTGGGCAGCATATTACCACGAAATTTCAAATGACGAGAACCCTCAACACTCTGTTTGTCCTGTTGGAGAAAAGACTTGGTGTAACTGGCCTAAGGCGGAGGCAGCTGGTGGTAATGCATTAAACAATTTCAAGCATTCTCCACCTTTAAATGATGAGGTTCAAGAAATTTCAAAGCCTATTTATGAAAACTTATCATCAGAAGATTTATTAAAACGCTACTTGGGCAATTTTCCGCAGAATAATAACGAAAGCTATAAATCTTATAATTGGAATTTGGCCCCCCAACCATACTTTTTGTGGAAAAAGTATCATAAATAGGGTTGCAAATATTTCTGCATGTACATTCAATGAAGCATTTATGGCTATCTTGAAAATAATGCAAGTCATGGGAATTACAATTGGCCAACGCGCGCTGAAAATGCAAAAAATAGATATGCTCCAAGAACCAACCAGGCGGAAAAACACTCGATTAAGGCCAGTATTGCTCGAAGGGAGCAAAAATCTTTGGAAAAGGAGGATTATGAGCAAGAGGAAGGTATATTGTATGGTCCAGGCATCGCAGATTAAATTTCGGTAAGATTTATTACAAAAAATATTGAATTTTAACTTTAAACGCGATTTTCTCGAAACAACCTTTTTCAAGTTGGCGTGCATGATTAAGAAAAATATATTTATCCAATCGTTCTGAAATTTTAACACGTTAATTTGCACATGCTAATGCTCAGAATGAAATACGAATGATAAAATCGGCATACAATTTTTTTAGTTATAACCGATTTCTGGGGGAAAAAACCTCGATTTTCGAAAAAAACGCCAACATTTTGTTATTTTTCAAACACTGAAAGAAAAATTTTGGTAAAATCAACAATTTTCCTTAGTTGTTTTTGCGTCAACTACGGGTTATAGTTAAAACAACCATAAAAAAATTGTTGATTACTTTTATGCACCATGACGCGTGGTTGATAAACAACGTCCGTGGTGCAAAAAAAGTAAGCAACCACAAACAATGGTATTCCAACAATATACATAGTACGAAATAGTAAATGACTGTAGTTTGTGGTGTGGAATTATGTTTGTTGAATTCAACAATTGTAGAATGGTTCGCTTACTATGAAAATCGTTGATAATTCAACATTTTGTAATGTAGTGTTACTAAAAATAATAGTTAAATCAACCACAACTTTGTCTTTCAGTGTGCGCTCACTGCTACGGTGCTGCACTGCATCGCAATGCGTGTCATGTAAATACATATATTAACTGCATAAAAAGCGTCATACAACGTAATATAACGGCTTCACAGCATAACATGAATATGAATTATATCGAACAGCAAACCGAACACAATTTTGCCATGTAGCATATGAAACTTCTATGATAGAATAGGAGTATGAGTATGAGGAGTATGAAAAATCAACAGTTTTCCTTAGTTGTTTTTGGATCAACTAGGGCTATAGCTAAAACAACCATAAGAAAATTGTTGATTACTTTTATGCACCATGACGCGTGGTTGATAAACAAAAAAAAAATTTCATTCGGAGCATGAAAAACGTTCAAATGTTGAAACCATTCTACTTTGCGTAGAATAATTCCAAAGACGTTGCTCACTGAATTACGTTTGTTGAAATCAACTATTGCAAAGTAGTTTAAGTACCATAAAAACTGTTGATAATTCGAAACGTTGAAGTTTTGAGGGAATTGATGAATATTTTTCTATTGATCAACTATTTTTCGTGGTTATGAAACAATTAAAACAGTTGATTTCATGAACGTTGCGATAGTTTTTGTATAAACAGAGCCAACTACTTTTATATCGTTAAATTAACTATATTAACATAGTAAAAACAACTATTTTCCGTAGTTCGTTTAACAATTATGAATGAATCGTTGCAATACTATTAAAAATAGTTGAACCGACCAAGATTTTTTCTTTCAGTGTTGGTAGTTCCGCGGCATGCTCGCTGCAGATATAAACAAACAAAAATTACTTTGCCTTTGGCCTCTCCGGACAAAATGACATATTTATATCATTTTGCCCAAAGTTTCGATATGTCAATTTGTCTAAATTGAGTTTTAAAAATGTTTTAAGGAGAGATATCCACCTAGAATGGTCGGCAAAATCGATTTATTTTTTATTGCATTTTCGTGAAGATACAGGTCTCAAAAATATCTGGTGAAAACACCAAGTTAATATTTCTATAAATAAGCTAGTTACAGCCGATATAATCAAACGTGTTTTACGAAGTATGATACGATAGTTAATAACATTCATTAGGCTGCTTCAAGTATTGTTCAATTGGTGTTAAAACAAGCTGTAAAAGAAGTACAACGGGAAATAAAAGCAAAATTCGAGTGCTGGGATAACCAAACTAACCGTTTTTGGAGATGGTACGGGGCGAAAACGTGGTTTTACCTCATTGTAGGGAGTTGAGGTTCTCATTGGACAGTTTACAGGAAAAGTTTTTGATATTCTTGTAAAATCTTCTTATTGTGCTAAATGTAACTATTGGAATAAACTCGAAAATACTGAGCAATGTGAGGAATGGAAATCGAATCACGATGGAAATTGCCAGGCCAATCATGATGGATCGGCAGGTAAAATGGAAGTAGACGCCATGAAAGAATTGTTTTCACAATCTGCCGAAAAGTATAGAGTTATGTACACTAATTACGCCGGGGATGGTGACTCTAAGACGAACACGGGATTAGTGAATGCGAAACCGTATGGTAACGAGATTGAAATTACAAAAAAAGAATGAGTGGGTCACGTTCAAAAGCGATTGTGAACCCTTCTTCGCGAATGAAAGAAAAAAGTCCTGGAATCAGCAGCAAAAACAAATTGAGGGCAAAGTTTATAGATATACTGAACATTTACTATGGCTTAGCTATTTGCAGAAACTGTGCCTCCAAGGATGAAATGAAAAAAGCGATACGGGCAACATTTTACCATTACGGCTCAACAGACAGCAAACCTCAACAACATTTCTGTCCCGAAGGCCCCGAATCGTGGTGCCAGTTGCAACGAGCAAAGGCTAAAGGAGAACTGGAAAATGTTCGTCACAATTATTGAACATTGCCAAAAATGGTGTTAGATGTCATCAAACCAGTAAACGAAGACCTCAGCAATGAAAAATTGTTGGAACGCTGTGTTGGTCGATATACCCAAAACTGCAACCAACTTATTTGGACAATAGCCCCAAAAACGATGAACAGCGGCAGGCCCGGCGGATGCCTTGGGCGGTGTGGGTAGTACTACCCACCTGGGAAATAAAACGGTGGGTAATTACCCACCCTAAAATTTTGATTCTATATGCCATATTGATTTGAAAATTTTGATTCTATATGCCACATTAATGAAAAAATTGATAATTTATTTCTTTATTTGTGGTGAAGAAGAATAAAATAAAGACAGAATTTACGAATGTCTTCAACAGCAAAACAGCCACATTCCTTTAAAACATATGATATCTGATGGTCTCCAAGGTACCCTAGAAATCGTAAGTGTTGCCCATGAAATAACATTTAAAGGCGCAAATTGTAGCCAGTATTACAGTCAAACACACTTTCAATTAATTTTACATATTGCAATGTCTTACGATCGCATAGATGGTCTGAAGCCAAATGCGGCTTCTTGGAATCTGCAGACCCACAAATTGCGGAGTTAAACTTCAAATCTCTTGACTGATCTTAATAAAACTAAATAATATACCACTACATCACGGACCCATCATACAAATCCGATTTGATGCAGACGGGCAACTTTTGGGTGACACGTACCCTTCTTCAGCGTGCTTTCATTGTCACCATAGAGAAAACCAATGCAAAGAGAAACGAAATACAAAAAGAGATACAAAATACATAAAAAGGTGGGGTGCTTGGTTTTATGAGCTGGGGCCATCATGTGATGACCTAGAGCGAAATGTAAGTAGCATTGCCCATTTACTATTGCCTACTACTATTACTACGCCCCATTTACTATTGCCGATGCAGTATATGGCTCAACTTTTTTTATGGCTACTGGATTCCATGGAATGATGAACAAACATACCAGTTGATGGAAACTGGGCAGCATTGGGTATTTCTTTGTATCCTTATTCTATGGCTACAACTACCCAGGACATCTATCCTGTTGCGTAGGGTATTTTTTGAGCGATATGTATTATGCTTAGTGTATTTGAATAGTCAGAAATTACTCTCTTTAGCGTTAGGAGCCGGCTTTTAGTTTGTATGACTGGTCTTGAAACTCTTCAGCTCAAATGTAAACGCCTGAAAATCATATCTACGCAGCAACAAAAAGAAGAAAAGAATAAGAACAAAGAGTAGCGAAACGAAAGGGGAAGGCTCTTTCCAAATTTCCGAAGTGATATTCAATGAACGAACACTCTGTTGTGCGCAGCATGCCTATGCTCTCGAAGTTTTATTTCTAGCCCCATCGCCATCGCTACTGAAACTAAATTCCGGCGAAATCGTAAACCGTACTGCACTTGCGAAGGGACAAAGAAAGAGAGTTAAGCAAGAAGAATGGTATAGCTTCACCGCTCACACTTTGAATCCTCGCGCAAATTTTTTAATGTGCACATTTCTACTTCATATTTCAAAGTCAAAGCTCTATCACGTAACTTAAGGCGCCGATAGTAGCGTTGAAAACAAAATAGACAGGTTCATCATAAAGTTGAAAAGTATTAATGAAAGACTCAAGGACAATACTTCCGAAGTCGCGAAACAGCCAAGCGATTCTTTTATTCCTTCGACATCATCAAGCAGTCCCAGTGACAATTGTCGGTATGAACTTAAAACTAGTACAGCTAGCGGTAAGTTCATTCTTTAAAATTTGGCTCACTCGGCCTCTACTTTCATCTACATAAACTATTTTGCATTATTTACTCTCTTTTGTGATTCACTAATGAAGTGGATATTTCCCATCGAAACGTTACGGACAGCTAGTATAAACATATGTATGCATATAAAAAAATTTTCTTATGGCTTTTTAAATTCCAATGTTTCCACATCGCTTATACCCAAAGTATATCATAGATGGAAAACCCCGTTCCCGTTCCTCGATACAAATGAGGCTGGTTTTTTGATTTGCAAAGTGTGCACAGACGCGATCGCAAAAAAATACTTTCTTTCGCTGCCTGTTATTTACAATCAAAGGAAACATGAGTGAACAGAGGCTTCAGGTATTGAAAGCACGGGGTGGAACGGATCAAAGCACATTCGAAAAGTTTTTTGCATCTCGAAAGTGTGTGGGCTTTAAAAAATCATCACTCTTCTGTGAACGTTGTCGAACTTCTTTCATCTGAAGCGTTGAAACAAATGGTGGATCACCGCACTACCTTGAAAAAAGTATTTAGCACACTAAAAACTTTGGGGAAGCAAGGTTTAGCATTACGTGGAGCAAATAATGATGAAGATTTTAATTTTATAGCGTTTTTACGAGCGCGCGCTGAAGATGTGCTTGAGCTTGAGTCCTGGATAAAACAAACTGGTAGTAAATAGCTCCACCACGAGGTTCAGAACAAAATTATAGAACTTATGGCTACAGAAATTCTGCTAAGAAACATGGAAAAAATTAAGGAAGCAGAATTTGTCGCAATAATGTTGGATGGAACTGCAGGTATATCGAGGACGGAACAATTTTCTGTTTACATTAGAGTTGTATCTGAAGAGCTCATAGCTACTGAGTACTTCATTGGATTTTATACAACATCCAACGAGAAAGCTGAAACATTGTTCATCCTCGTGAAAGATGTTTTCTCATGCTTCGATTTGCCTGTTTCTAAACTTAGGGGCCAATGCTACGATCGTGCGGCAAACGTTTCTGGGTCAGTTTCAGGACTTCAAGCCAGAATGAAAGCCACCGCAATAAATAATTCACCTTTTACGTGTTATTTATGTACATTATGCTCTTAAATGAATGAATGTGCAAATGTTAAATGATTTTTCAATATATCCCAGCCACCTACTTATCTACAATGATCGACAGTTATTTACTACCCACCCCGGAAAAATGTGTTCCGCCGCCCCTGAACAGCGGGGCCAAAATCGTTAGCATTGCAGTATATCTTGCAACATGTACATTCAACAATGGTTTCACCTCATCGCTGGAAGTCATGAATGTGTTAAGAATATCGTTCGGATCGGGAGCGCACTTGTACGCAGCGCAAGAAGACGAAACTTGCATAGCGAAAGCCGAACTGCAAGCGCAAGAACAGACGAAAGAAGGTTGAATACGGCGTCGGCAAGACAATGTAGAAGCCATGAATATTCCGTAAACAGTAAAAGACTTACACTATGGGCCTGGTATCGATGATTCCATGTTAGTTGACAAATTTAATGATTTATTCAGTCCTAAATTTTCAAACGCGTTTTTCTTAAAAACACGTTTTTCAAATCGGTACCCAAAATTTCTCGGAAACCAATTAACTGATTACCTTAATTCTTTTTGTGATTATTTTATATAACATTATCTAGTACTTGTCATAGGATTTTTCTTTTCCGTTACTTAGCTTTTGTTTTATAGCCAAAATAATATCTAATTTTTGGTCAAAAAATCACTATTCATGTTCAAACGTCCGCCATTTTGTCATTAATCGATATTTTCAAAATCGGCTATGACACAAACTAGATTATAGTATCTAATTTAATAATTTTTTTCCATTTTTTTCTTCAGATAATTTTTGAACAAATGCCAGTGGGTTCCGTTAACGCTGTTTTTTTTACAGCGCTCCAAGGATCATACAATATCCTTGTACATTTTTTATATTTTTAAATAAAAAAAATTAAGCATACTTTTGAATGTGTATACTTTTAGATAATTAAACTCCCAATCCGATATTTCAAATAGTTTTTTTTTTTAAAATGCACAAAAATGACCGTTTTATCCGGCTCCTAGGTGTATATCTCCCCTTAAATCACCGCTTTGCAAAAAAGTGGTAATCAGTTCGAAACTTATTAAAATAGGAGGTAGTACCATGCAAAAACTTTACTGGAAATAAAAACACAAATTGGAGACAAAAACACAAAAGAAAAAGAAGAAGATAACTATTAAATCTTGAAACTTATGATGTCAACAGACACTTTTCGACTAACCGCGTTAGCGAAACTGAACCGATGGCGCTGAAAAATTGATAGGCCTGTTAGCATGGCTAACTTCAAACAGTCCATAGTGAATCAGCGAGCTAAGACCAGCCAAATTCAAAAAAAGGCCCGATTTAACTGAGGTAGTAGAAATGGAGTGAACATCGACGGTATAACATTTTATGGATCATAACGCCCACAGTTTAAAATTGTACCTAACCCCACCAAACAGTAACTTGAACTGTGAACACTTTTCCTGTATATTTAATTAGAAGGATTATAGTTTCGTTTTTAATATCATCTAACGTAGATTTAAAATGTTCAGCTATGTTTTTTAAACATTAATCATCAACACCCGATATACACATCAAGAAATATACAATCCGCCATGGGTGCATCGCTCGCATCACAGAAATCTTTCTTACAAAATCTCTTCCATAGCCGATCGAAAATAATTCCACGACCAATACAAATCGCTCAGTTTATCTCCACATCAAAATCCAATCGCTTCTTTTATTGCATTTCCATATGGACTGTCTTATAAGATCGCTAGTCGCCTACACATGTGCATATGCTCGCTTCATCAGTTGATTTGTATTATCTCCGGTTCGGGATTGGATTATCCACTCACCTTCCAGCGAACATATCATACATACGAATACATACTAATCAGCGGCATATGTGCGAAGGCGTGGGAGACGTGGCCACAGCCATTTTCATTTTTCAACCGTTCATATGCTTCAGCGGTCCCACAAGAGAAACATATTCGTTTTTGTATCTACAGGGAGCATGGTGCAATAAAAATATTTAAAAAAAAGAAACCTCAAAGCTAACTTGAACGAATAGCATTTCATGATTGGATTGTTCTCTGGTGCCAGATATCATGGAGTCTATGTTGGTAAAATGGCGGCGTTGTGGTTATTTGTACACATTTGTGAATTTGATGGGGTGTCTGTCAGTCAAACCGCAAAGGTAATCGGGAAAGAGGGAAAAAACCGCATTGCATTTACCGTTACTTGCAATGGTCATGACTTTCTTCCTGTTCCTCCAGTTGGTGTTGCATGTTGCAATAGCCGAAGAATGGTGACTCGCATATTTGTTCGTTCTTAGCTATCAAACTTCATGGGCGCCGAGCCAGGACCGACTGACTATAACATTGTCAGCCCTAGAATACCGTCGTTTCATTGTGCGCCCTACTGCGGTGGTGTTAACCACAACCCTCATGCTAACACCGAACCGACCGCGCACACCGCATTAACTATAGATGGACTGTCTTCCGTGACATGTGGGTCACGTAATGTGTTATTCAGACAGAAGAAACTAACACACATTCCATTCGTCATAACGTTTATTTACCTGTCTTTCTATTAATTATTTATTTACCCCATGTTTTTGGACATCTTCAGGTGAATGGTTGGGGTGAATTCAGAGCACTTATGTTTGTAGGCTGCGTGCACATTTGACAGCCTTGTGAAATTCCTTCAAAACGCAGTGACGTAGCCATTTTAAGGACATTGTGAAAAAAGGAAATTTTGACTTGACAGTCGTATTTAAGTATTTAGAATGAAGTCGAATTGTTTCTTTTCTTGCTCAACAGGGCATGTATCTATTCATTCTATATCTAACACAACAGATTTATGTTTAGTCTTTTTTTCTAAAATGACATTCGGAATACCCCGCCGCTGGGTATTGACTGACCAGCAAGTATCCAAACAATTTATTTATTTATTTATTTATTTATTTATTTATTTATTCAAACCCATTTTTACAGGCTGCTGCCCAATTATAAAAATAGAAATATTAGACAAAGCGAAAAAGATATTAAAAAAGAAAAAAGAAAAATTAACAAATAACTTAAAATATTAAACAAACAAATATTTGAAATTACAAAAAATTAATGCCAATATGCAAGTTAATGTGAAAAGAAAGTGCGAAAAAGTAAAAAAATTTAAAAGAATTTAAAAGAAAATCAAACATTATAAGGAACTTTAAGAATTAAGTCTTTAATTTGTGATTTAAATTGTGCGAACGTTAGCGGAAAAGGACCAAGCTGAAGATCGTTGTGCTTCCTGGGGATACGCACTAGCGGCGAGTTAAAATAAACATCAGATCGCGCGAAGGGAAGGGAGAACATTAGTTGAAATCTATCCGATCGATTGACGCTCCGCATACACAGCATACGACCAAGATCGAGGAGCATAGGGCAATGGAGTAGCTTGAAAAGCAAGCACTCGTCAAGAAACACTCGTCGGGAATCTAGGGAAGGAATTTGAAATAAGGATAGACGATCACTATACTCACAGTAAGGGATATTGAATTTAAACAACAGGGAGCGAGTAAACCTACGCTGAACGTATTCCACTGCCTCGTTAAGATATACACTGTACACATATGTACACTGCTCATGCAACTAGGTACATACATGAAAAAATTCAAAACAACAAACTACAAAGGATTCAAATAAATAAAGCAAGCACTACCTATACCTTCAATCATACGTGGAATCTCAATTAGGGAAAATGATGTTTGTCTTATAAATTTTTAACGATGTGACGTAGCAAGCTGAGCAACTTAACTACGAAAAATTATCTTAGTTAGTATACCTCCAGTCATTTTTTCCTCTCAATTTGAAATCTAATCTTCTGCATTGAATCATTAATAAAGTTGAATATTCATTATGCAAAATGAATTGCTCTCACGAATGAATTCGAAATGTGAAAAAGTAGGTAATTCGCGTTTAAAAGCTCTAAGTGTGAATAGTATAAGAAGATATATGAATGATTGCATTCAGGGCGTTATAAAACATATAGAATGAAAAAAATTGATATTCAATTGTATGATGTTTCACTGCAATTTTCATGAATTTCAAAACAAGAGTTTTCACTTAGAAATGTGAGAACTCAAGGCAGTAGAATTTATGGCTATAAATTAGCCTTATTGTAATTGTATCGAAACTAGCGAATATGTAATTTGAGTTTCTATTATCTCGCAACAATTACGATGCATATAAATATTTATTTGATATTTCCGATGGAGTAGGAATTAAATTATTCACTACTGAGTGTTTATGATGCACAGTAGTTTCGGATTTTTCTACAATATTTGAAGCCGCCTTACTAACACTACCAGCAATTACCAACTAAAAATTATAAACCAATAATGTACATTTTCCTTCCCATATTCATAATACAAATTACAGATGGAAAAACCGAAATAGACAATTAAACTATTGTTGCTAAAATCAAAATGTTTCATAATCTTCTGTTGACAATTTTAATAGGTTTGTTAACATTTTCACGTTCTGTAAACAAAATAGTTTCAGAGTATCTGAATCTTTTTTAAACAAAATTATCACAAATTGCCATTAAAATATAAGTTCTAAGAGACTCCCATAGCTGCTGATAGAGTTCACCCACTAAGCAGCGATGCCTATGTGGCAAAGTTTCATGTGTTATTGCCAAAAATAAAATAGCAAATAGTACACACTAAAATCAAACATATTTCTTTTCCTTCACTACTATATAAACCGAAAATTTCAAAAATTGATCACGGCCGATAGACGTTATAATTACATATGGAATAGATCCATGTTTCACCGAAATTAAATTATCTTTAACCCTTTCATATAGCAAGAAATGACTTTCCAAATCCAAGCATACAAAATAATTTCTGAACATAGCTCAAACTTTGATTTGAAATTTTTAGCCATATTGTATAGCGAATTTGTGAAATACAGGTTTACTCGGAGGCGCCTCAACTGTACCGAAGTTCAGAAGAGGGCCTGCCAGGCAGGTAGAGGTGATGGCGAACTATCAAAAAGGGACAAATAAAAAAAAAGAAGTGCCCCGGGAGCAGGGTACCCTAGACATGGCCTTGAAGGCCCCTCGTCCGCATAAGCGGAATACCCTTTAATTCGACCACGTAGGATGCTGGGAGGCCGCTTTGCTAGCTCAACGCGGCTGTGGTGAGTCAATAGAAAATGGAGTGGATTCGCTCCTAGAAAACAAAGGGGACGCTACGTATATTTCATCCGTCATAAATGAATATATACTAGCCGCGATATACCAAAAAAAGGAAAGGGGCTTTGTCCGTAAAGGGCCAGAAGCAGCTCTCAGGCATGGGCTGTAATACAGCGCCATAATGCTATATCGATGCATTACGGGATTTTCTGCTTTACACATAGTTCAAACTCCCATCGACACAATCTTAACTCTTATGCACACAGTCCCATCTAATGTGCACATAGTCCCGGCGCATATTATTATACGAGTGCTATAAAGTATTATAATTCAAGAAAGCTCATGCTGTCTAGTGAGCAGAGCATCGGCTCTTGAAATCTCGTTTCCCTGGTTTGACTCCAGGTTCGGACAGTGCTTATGTATCAGACTCGTGAAGTAAAAACATAAAATTTCGATTATGAAAACGGAATCTAACAAGAGAAAGTTTTGGTTGTGAAAATGGAAATTGGTTGCAGCGGTAAAACTTTGCTTTCAATCGGGGCTATCATGGCATTTGCATGCTATAATATATAGCATCTACATGTATTATTTTTCGCTTTTAATTTAGTTTAATTTGAGCCAAGTAGACTAACTTCTGAATATTTTTTCCGTCTGTATTTGTATCTAGAATTGCAATAATTTTTCTTCAATATTATAGAAAAACTAAAAAAGGCACTACATTTTTTCGGATGTGGATAACTTCGACGGGATTCAATATTTAGCTATGTTCTTTGCCTAGCAACGAATATAATGCAAGGTGTAAGATTTGCAATCTTGACTTCACCGTTGAGATCTCATGAATAATGTAACATGGTTTGTCCGAAAAGCATGTGATTCTTCGAAAATGATCCTGATGAATTAGAGCAGAATTAGAGCAAAATGATCCTGATGAATTAGAGCAGAATGAAAACAGAGCAAACTAGTTTTTAGTGGAGAGAAAATTGATTTAAACACAGAAAAATTTCACCACTGAAAATTTAATAGAATCAAATTTAAATCAAAAGTTGAAACACTTTTAAATAAAAAACGAATCTTATTTGAATTAAATAATCCCCCACATTTAATATAAATGATTCCACTTTATTATAAAAATGTTATTTTATCAAATATCAAATCAAATTTTATATATCAAATTGTTCATCATTGAATGAAAAATAAAACATTAAAACAAACAAGACACACAAGACACACACAGCGTTATTGAAATGAGGTCAGATTATTTGAATTAAAAAGAAACGTATATGGCGCCAAATCATATTTGAAAATTTTTGATTTGGCGCTATATACGTTATATTAAGCAATAATAGTTTTACTGATTATGTAGGAAATCTCCACTAAACAGACTACGGCAAAGGCTCATTGAAGCACAAAATGATCAATTGTCAGTGCAATCACTATTGAGTTGTGACACCCCGAGTCTTTGATAAGCTGGGTGATCCTCCTCAAGTTCACTGAAACTAATCTGGCTAAGATGGTGAAGATGTATGAGTCAAGGGACTTCGTCCTTTTAAACAAGGGCCGAGCATTAACACAAAAAAAAAAGTTCTGCTTTATGTTCTTCTGCATGTCTTCAACTTAGGCAGAAGTCATTGGAGAGGATACCCATCCAAATCTCCTTCCTGCAAACAATGTCCAGTTAAAACAACCACCACCCCACGGATGGACAAAGTTCCTAGTTAGAGTAGTTCCCTAGTGCGGTCAATAACCAAGGCTTTCCACAAATGTAAAATGTTTTCCACATGTGTGAATTTTATGTAAAAAAAATTATGAGCCCTATTCTGAGAGTCACCTCACGTGACGAATGAAGTGACTCTCTTGATTGACTTCATCTAATCTCATGTCGGCTATTCCGAGAGTCGCATGAAGTGACGAGCGTCACGTGAAGTGAGATTTCCAGTCACTTGATAATATCAAGTGACTGTGGTCAGAAGTGATATAAATTGATATTTTAAGAAAAAAAATAAAAAGGAGGATTCTGACGAAGTTTGGATCGTGGAAAAAAAGTAAAAAAAAAATCTTATTTTGAAGATAATTTATATATTTTTATTTGAATAATGTGGTTAAACTTGACTACGTGTTCGCCATAGCCGTTAGCCGGTTTCTGATAAATTTTTGGCTCGTATGTTTGTGATTTTGTTGTTGTGTGTTAATTTTTGGGGTGTTTTATATTTGATTGGTTGGTTTTGTTGCTTTCGCTTTGAAAACGCAGATCGCATTGACACATGTCTATAATCATTTCACGCTAATTTAGTATGTGCAGCTCATTCTTTCGAGCTAAAAAGAGACATTTGGTGTTTGAATTTGAAAATTGAATTGTTGCACAGTAAGAAAATCAATCGAAAATCGACCAGCAAAATACCAGCCTTAAAAAGTAAAGGCTGTTACTGAGTTAATCGTGAAGGTAAATTTTTACAAGTCTCCATTATCTCATCATTCTTTCGAGCGAACATTTTGAAAATGGAAAAAAACAGTTACAAAGCTTATTCCTGATGGATAACATGTCAAGGATTTCAATTTTTGATTGAATTACTTATTGGAAAGACAAGCGACAATTTGAATGCCTTACTGGACTGATGGAGAGTCATCCATAAAGCCTAAAACAGCACTAAAAACCACTTCTAATATTCACCAATACTTTTTCCTAATCACTATATTTATAATCTTTTACAGCAAGTTTAACTATACCTGGTACACTTGTTAATACCGTCCTCTTTTTTATTTCACTAATCATTTGCTTATCCCTGGAAATTTCCCGTTTGTGTTCGATTTTCCTTACTTTCCATTTGAACTTTAATTTTTTTTTATTCTACTCCCTCTTCAAAGTAAGCCGCACTTGTGATATTAAGGAATGGAAAGTTTGTGCGCACCAACGACATGCGGTGTTCCGAAGCCGTTCCCCATCTAAGTACTGACCACGCCCAACACTGCTTAACTTCGGTGATCGAACAATAACCGGTCAATGTCAGTGTGAAAAATTGAAAAATTTCAATGACATGGTAAATTTCAAACGTTCAGGCGTTGCCATTCAAACACAAATTCATAGTCACTTCACCTAGAGTCACTTCACGTGACTCTCAGAATACCGATTCGTAGGTGACGTGACTTTCCAAGTGACAAGAGATCTCACGTGAGGTGATTCTCAGAATAGGGCCCTATATACTTCGGTTTCATCCAATCTACCACAATTTCTAGGATGATATATACTTAATAGGCATAGCCTACAAAGTATACTCTATTTTTTGGTAAGTCAAGCAGTTGGAAACGCTACCTTCCGTAGAGATAAGGAAAACTGTCTCTAATGTGCCCAAAATCTTAATCAATTGGCTCTGCTGAAATGTGAATACCACGCACAAACATTTCTAATAGCTTACGAAAATCTTTCAGCGAAATTATAATGTGTTTCCACCAGAAAAATATATTGTGCCGCCATTAAAGCTATCCAAACTTCAATGACGGTATCCAAACTCTATTGCAAAGTTTTCGTATTTGCTGCAAAAATACAAATTGTATAAGTTATTAAAGAAGGTCTATTGATATTTCTTGTTATACTAAAAACAATACTGCAATATTTCTACTTTCATATTATTTAAACATCTATGCAAACATGGATGTAGACGAACGTAACGAATTCCATCTTAATAGCAGCACTCAACATATCAGCTCAAACTAATTAAAATGTCCTGAAATTTAACCATCGCCATAAATTTCTCGACTATAACGCCTGAAAACTCTATCCAACCTATAAATTTCAAATCAACGAAAAATTAATGCATTTTCGTTAGAGAACATGAATTTTGCTATTTTTCAAAAATTCCTCGACAGCCGACTTATTGCATTCAAATCCATTAATCACAGTCCTTGGACACCAAAATCCCAAGCCATGAATTACAGACTTTCGAAACGCGCGCCATATTTGCAATCTCTACCCGGACTCATATTTGCCTTCTGCAAAGTTTATGTGCGATTTTACTTGCACTATGTGGCATATCCCAGGGTTCATTTGGAGCTTGACTGTATGAATGGTTGCGATCACCATGGTAAATCAAAGAGCTGTTTATCATTCCTGTAACAAATGATCGCGTTGCATCTTGGTTGTCGGCTGGCAAAGGGAAACTATGTACCTACCAAAAGCCTCGGTAAGAGCCAGCAGAGATATTTTTTTTATGTTTTGCTCCCGCGAACCAAAAGGAAGCAAAAGCCTTTGCTTTCTGCATGGCTATGTACTGGACTTGAACCCGGAGTCAAGCCACCTCCATATTCGTGATCGCTGGTATGATACCAGTTGTATGTAATCGGTTCGGATCAGATCGCCTTAAACTGAGAAATATGTATGGCACAACAGGCTAGACAGTACCATTAAATCTTAAACCACAGTGTGTCAGCAATCATGCTGCAATCTCTATCGTTGTCGTGTTCTTTGCGAGGAATATGGCGACCGATGTTGTCTCGGCCGTTACGACCAAAGATCCTGTGCTGGAGTCGAAATGGTATTTGAAGGAGACTGAGTGTCCAGGCGGATGCTTGGGTACTTGGAAAACATGTGGACATATGTATGTAGGAATATATATATTTTGGCACATCCATCTTCTTACGCGAAACCTATCATTATCGGGCCGCCTGGACTGTTCGTGCTAAACCGTTAAAAGAGTCCAGGCGTCACGATGGAAGAGAACGATCGGGAGGCAGATCTAGACATCATTCGTTAGTGTGCAGTTTCACTACAGTCGATTGCATAAAATCTTGCCGGTTTTTCGTTTGAGATATTTTGGTTTGAATTAATGGGACTCTAATTTTATCTAAATTTTAGATAACTGCAAATTTTCATCTGAGGCATCCAACCTAATATAGCCAATCTAACAATGCAATCTGACCTCAAACTCACATAAAACTTATATCCTGTGGATATAGTTGGATGTAAAAAGTGTTAAGGCATAAAATTCTCTTGGCTAGTGGAAAATACTTTTTTGCATCTCCTTTCACGTCGTACTTCCTAAATAAACATCTTTATTGATCTTAGCTAACAACGTCTATTACCGATTAGCAACTTTATTTAAGATATTATATCGGTGTAATTATCCAGATAATACTTCCGTTCATCAAATAGTTATCCTGAATTTTGCTTTTGAAAGCAAAGAATTTATATCAAGGTATGCTTCAAGTTTTTTGAGCTATCAAATAATGCAAATATGAAGAATATCTAAAACGAAATAGAATATTTAAAAAATATCAGTTTTCTGGCTCAATTTCTACTGCAACTATCAGTTTCTATGCCTGTTACACTGTCCCTATAATCAACTATCATACAATATTCCATGTTCTTACATTTTGATCCACGCCTGACTGAAAGTGCCTGCAAACCGAAGACAATCTCACTTCATCATACCAAGATCATCGTCATGAATATTGTACGATTTCAAAGTTGCGATTTTTTTCATAGTGCTCGGATTCGCATACGGCCTATCCGTCTACGTGCAGAGAGATTGCCGTAATCCAACATCTTTTGCACTCCGTATGAATTATATGCATTGCGAGCAATAAAATATGCAGATGGGAATTAACACTGTGGCCGCTTTGGATTATGGCATGAGAACAGTCCGAGTCTCTAATGCAACAGTTTAATTGGAAACAATTATCATTCTTTCTTGCGATTTGACTTTCGATTTTTAATGAATAACTAGTTGAATACGTATACGAGGGCAATGTGGCCGTACGTGCAATTCTTTGTTTACGGAATGATTTGGTGTTAAATGTTTACAATTCATGTGTAACGTGCACGTAAATCTGTAGCGAGAAATATGTAAGCGGACTAATTGTTTAACCTTGTTGTGGTGATATTTTAATTAGTACGATGATTAATGTGGAAGATTGATTGCGATATTTCATGCAAATTACGATGAAAATAATTCAGAGCTTTAACATGAAAAATGATCCAAGTGGAAATCAAGTAAGAATTGTCTAAAAGCATATTTTTTCGTCGAATTTTATAAAAACTTTCAAATTTTCATTTGGGAGTTTTTTTCAAACTTTCATTTGGCAAGCACAAATGTATTATATCCTAAGGATATATTCCACACATTTTGGAATAGCAGCCACGACGATGGCTCAAAATTCTAAACCCATTTTTTATTTCCATTATTTGAGGCCTGAGAGTGCTTCTATAAACTTAGTCTCAGAATCGAGAAGGTGACAGCATTTGGCAAAGACATTATAGCCCTTAGTTTATATTATTGTTAAAATCAATCAGAAGCGAACTTTGAAAAGAAGTGGATCAATTCAGTCTACGGGTCAATCCTGTCCGACATTGCGGAGTTTTTAATCGACATATTTCTTGCAATTGAGAGTCGTCAAACAAGATAACTATCAAAACCAGGGGAAACCTCAACATTCAATCCAATTTTCGATTTTGATATGTTCTTTTGGCAAATGTGCTTTTCGGCTGGGGTGGCAAATGTTCAGCAAGATCATCTTGTTGCCTCAGCCATTTTTTTTTTGTTTTCTTTGGTTTTCTTTAACTGGTGTTGCATTGGCATTTGCATTTTTTTATCAATATCTTGTCGAGCGGCCGTCAATGCAGCAATGGCGCCTAGCTCGTACTACTGTGTATATCCATATTTGTTGAACAGAGCTTGTCTCTACTATATTAATCTAGATTTTTCTGGTTGCTGTAGTCATGCTCAGGGTCCTGCAAAGATATCTCCTCGTAAATACGATCGCTTTTAAGAAAGAGTTGTATTTAAGTTTTTATGCACCTGGGAGCAGATACTCTCTAGGATGTCTGGCCGGTCTAGTCTCGATCTTTGTTCACCTATGCAAGGGTGTTGTTAGGATATATGTAATTAGCTGAACGAGATGCGAAACAAATGGTTGGTTAGTCATCCTGGAGCAACTACAAAAATTTGTAAGTTCTAAGTACTCCTTATTCCCATTTATTCATTTCGTATTAAATTCCGTCTTGAATTCCCGTCATGAAGAAGATTCGTCAGAATCATTATTTTTTATGCATGCTATCATCCAAAGATCTGACTAATATTTATTTACTACAATATAAATAATAATATAATTTATTATACCAATATAAAATTTGTATTGCTATTGGTTTTGGTGTATATTTGCACATTTAAAGTACACTTACTTGGGCTATATACATATACATTTTTATGCTAATTGGTCGTTTGGATTTGTCATCCACTTATACTATTACATTTTTATTTTAAATACTGTCTTACATAAAAAATAGTCCCGTGAATTTAGAACATTAGATGTTAGATTTTGTTTTTTGCTTTTCTTTGGGTTTTTTTCTTGAGGCTCGAGAACAGATATTTTTTATTTTGAATTGCGCGGGTGTTAGTTGGCGGTCCTAAATTAAATATCATTTTTGTTTATAATGCGGCGAAGAATAATGAGCTGGGATCCCATCCACACCCCTCTAGACCGAGAGATAAGACAGCTTAATCGCTCAGCTGGCAGCCTTCCGCCGTTAAACAGTTCAGTCCAAACGTTGGTAGCGAGTGTTACGGTGCCCCTGAAGGAAAAACTGAACAAGGAAGAAGTTCTCCTAACATGCATAAATCAGATAATCGGGTTTCATCAGACAACGATGAACCTGCTAGTGTAACTTTTAGTCAACATCCTGAAACGTTGGGAAGATCCACTTTAAAACTGTCGCTATCCAAATGGAACCTGTGCTTTGACGGTTCAGCTGGAGGTTTGGGAGCAAGACAGTTTCTATTTCGTGTGATGTCATTGGCCACTGATTATGGTATAACCGCGTCTGTCTTAGCCACGGATTTTCACCTGCTTTTGAGAGGAAAAGCTTCAGACTGATATTGGAGATTTCGTACACTGAATTACCCCCTTATATGAAATACTATGCGTGATGAGTTCCTGGAAAGATTTAGTGCACACAGCCCACTGAAAAAAATCCAGATGGCGCCCAGAGCCATGTAACATAGCGCATTATTTATGGTCCCATACGCCATGTACATAGTACTCTGAGCCATGCAATATGGCTCCCAGCGATATAATTTCAGAATCTACATAGCGCGTGGTCCCATGTAACATGGCGCAACATTTATGTTCCCACACGCTATGTATATCAGTGGCGTGGCGTGACAATTTACCGAAGGGAAGCAATTGGTTAATGTCCATGGTTGATTACGCTTTCCGCGAATTCGTTACGTGTAATAGAACCTCTCTATAAAAGCACCCAGGAATTACTAACGGGGACGTGAGAGTAGACATTCTGTATTCTTATGAAAATAAAAGTTCACAGTCCTTCACACAATAAGAAACTATATCAATATTTATCAGTAAAATAATAACAATCCCAGAACTAGAAATATAATATTTTTGAAAGTGGCCAAACTTCGAAAAATTGAAAAGGTTTAAAAATATGAAACCTTGAGTTTATTTTAACGATTATGCTACCAAATATTTCGATATAAGCACTTGTAAAGAATGGTACAACATTCTCATTGTTGCCATTTATGCACCTTGCTGTTTTACGTCGTTGTGCTGTTTTGCAAATCGACCAATTTCCGTGAAACTGTTTCTTAAAGATTGTATTAGATCTGAATATGATACAGTATATTACTTTGTTAGGACTGAAATATATCGATACTATTCGGTTTTTTTTTTTTAGAAAAAACATTAAACAAAAAAATCAACTAAGAATCTTTAAATAAAATAAAAAGCCTACTCTCACTATTAACGATCTTTCCGTCTCAATTAGTTCATTTTCAGTTATATATTCTATGAGCTACTGTAATTGCTCCTTATTATAGAATTTTTTAAAAAATAACCGACCATTAAAAGTCCAACGTTTTGGAGCTAATTTTGGAAGCATTTTTTGACGAATAAATACAAAGCACATAAACACATTGTCTTTGTTGAAAAACTAGTAGTAGATTGGGATTACTATTACTATTTATTACTATTGAACGATTTAGATAAAATCAAATTTAGTCGATGTTCGAAGAAATGAATAATTTTTCCGTGTTGATGCATTTTTTTTGTACATGTTTGCAACCCAGTTATTTTGGCAGATATTACAGAGGCTCCTCGAGACTTTAAACTTTCGGACAGTATGCAAAATAAGGTTAAATGAACGGGAGGCAGTTTGGTTATCAGAAACATCTGTGAAATTTATGAAAGTTTCTTTAACTGCACCGGAAGAAGTAATATAACCAAAGGTTGTTGAAAGTTGTGATCGATATGATATATCGGTTGTTTTTTCTAATATTATTGCTATGAATTTGCTTTTCTAAATTTCATTACAAATATCTTTCAATATTTTTTTTTTTGAAAATCAACTTACGAGATCGTTTTGAATATAATTTGATGCTCCGGAAGAAACACTTGCTTGGTCCAAGTCACCTGGCAATTATCGATTACGCACTGTCAAAAGATTTATTGTCTTTAGGTGATTTACCCCTATTGCAAGATACACATTTTCATTATGACTATGTAATGCTTCTTCTTGACATCCTAAATGACACACAATGTTTATTAGAATCTTCATTGTTTCTCAATTTCTCCTAACTGTGAGCAATATCACTGAATATTTATATTGACTACTCAGCAATTCTTCAAACCACCGGAATCAAACTTGGAAAGTAAAAGGACTGAATTGAAACGATCAATGCTATTTCTACCATCCCTGTTCACAGCTTTAACATTATTTAAATTACAAAATCCGATATTTCGCCAAATGTCTGAAACGCTTGAAAATAGCACACATGACCAGCAAAACTATTTTTGTTTAATATTACAACCGATAATCCGTTCCGAGTTTTTCATTTATTAATTTTGCGATCAAACTGTCGAGTAGGTATACCTCTTTGTTATAGAGACAATTTTCAAATTCGGTTTTGATCGCTCCTGGTTACCGAGATCCAATGAAATAAAATTTAAATAAGTTGACGAATTCTAAAATTTTGACCCACAGAACAAGTGAACACATTCATCTATTTCAATCTTTCACTATTTCAAATATCAATTAAAAGAATCATGCAATTTTACACAGTAATTTTACACATTCAACCCTGTACAATTCTAGTCTACAATTTCACCTATTACTACCAAATCCTGTAAGCTATAAGTGACTAAAAGTCTTCGCCAATTGAACATACAAAAATAGAACATACAAAAAAATAATGTCATAATATAAATCATAAATAAAATACATAAAATAACAACTTATTGAATCCACAGCCTCTGGCAACGCTCTTCACATATCGTAACTCAAACTCGCTCACAGCAAGTATTCTTCATTCACAAAAATCTGTACAAGCAAAGTAAAATGATAGCAATAACAATTTACCCTGCTACTAGTGAGGGGAACGCAGGAATATGTTCCACCAATAGTCATGCGGAATATGTTCCACCAATAGTCATGCGTTCGCAGCTCCGCTCTGAGTCTCTCTCTTGAGAAGATAATTTCCCCTAGGAAGCAACATTTTCATTGCTTCCAAACAGATCATATGAAGACATTTTTTTTAATGACGTCACAGTCTAGTCTATATGGGGTCAAATAAATGGTCGTAGATGCAATTTTTACGTTGCTTCCAAGCCGTGGTTGTGCTTTCATCAAAGTGTATAGAATGATAAGTGGGTGAACTCCTTCCATCTTCCAGAAAAAACACTTCAACCTTGAAATTGCGCCTCCATTTACGCAATGCATTAGCCACAGCGTAATAACAACCAGCGTACCAACTTATTCCACTTTCCCAAAAAAACACTTTGACCTTGAAATTGCGCCTCCATTTACGCAATGCATTATCTGTCAAAGCAGCCTGAGATTATGTTGGTATATTTTGCGAGAGTGGGCCGTATGTGAGCAGCGAAAAATCTAACTTGAGTATGTAGTTGCCGAATTGTATATTGCATCTCTTTCTGCTCCATGCGATTTTTTCCAACTTTCCAGGCTGACCAACAATACAGTCTCAGGTTAGATCACTGGATTTTTGGGCCGTATACATATACGGAGTTGGTACGCTGGTTAGGAACTACTCATTACGCTGTGCATTAGCTGTCAAAGCAACCTGAGAGTGTGCTGGTATTTTTTGCGAGAGTGAGTCGTATGTGAGCAACGAAAAATCTAGCCTGAGTATGTAGTTGTCGAATCTTATCTTGCACCTCTTTCTGTTCCATGTGATTTCTTCCAACTTTCCAGGCTGATCAACAATACAATCTCAGGCCAGTTCACTGGATTTTTGGACCGTATACATATACGGAGTCCGCACGCTGGTTAGGAACTAACTCTTTACGCTGTGCTTTCATTATTTTCATTCTGTGGCGTTACCAGATCAACTGTGTGAGATGCTCACAATTTGATTTGAGAAATTTTTTTTAATAAATGCTAATACGCGATTATTTCACGATTTCGAAAACAAAACAATTTAAAATCTATGTCAGCCAAATGTAAGGGAAGCAATGCTTCCCTTGCTTCCATGAACGCCACGCCACTGATGTATATAGCACCCTGAGCCATGCAGTATGGCTCCCAGCGCCATAATTACATGGCGCAGAAATTATGGCCCCACACGACATATTACATAGTACCATGAGCCATGTAATATGGCTTCATTTATAGGTGAGCGAATTTAGATATTGTTCGTTATTTGAAGTATATTTGAATATACGGCTATACCACACTGGAATAACCGATTCTCGTCAGATCACCGAAGTTAAGCAGTGTTGGTCGCAGTTAGTACTTAGATGGGGGACCGCTTGAGAATACCACGTGCATTGGCACGTAAAACTTCGTGCTGTCCCTTATCCAAACAAACTAGTAGTCTGGGAGGCATAATGAAAAAGAAAAAAAGAGAAAAAAAAATTGCAAAAAAGAAAATTAAAAAAGTTTAGTGCATCAGAACCGCTAGAAAACTAATTTTCGAAGAAATTGTCTTTTAGTGACAAAAAAAGTGGAAAGACGTAATACACTTTTTTGTAGAATCATATCAACCATTCCTTATCCCAAGCAACAAAACTCAACTATAACACAAATGATGAAAATGTTCAGTGCTGGCAAAACTTTCCGAACGAAGCAGCAATAAGTTAACCATAACAAGCTCATACTCAAATCAACTTATCCTTTGAATTTCGTTCGCAGAATTTAATCGAAAGTTTTAGCGGTTAAACGTTGTTTGAGGCTGCCATCCGAAAAATGTTCAAAACTCGGAAAATTTAAAAATTGGTTTCTTATTTTTAATGCAAATACTTTGCATATGAGTACGTAATTTGAAGCATCCGTTGGTGCAATATTTACGAAAATGGCCAATGCTGGTTACCCTGTGTCAGCAGCAGACCAAAATATATACAAAATCTGTTTCACGTTAAGTTAAGCCCAACCAGAAAATTTCGTTTCGATTGAATCACTGCGCTGGAAGGTAAAATTTTTTTAGGGTTACCACCCTCAAAATTTTTCAAATTTTTAAAGCGTTAATATTTGTTGTTAATTTTCATTGCAGGATCATTCCCATTTGCAAATCTAATGACATAATCGCTCAGTAAAGAAATTCCACAAAATTACAAAAATAGTCATAGCTGGCAGCCCTTTCATGATTTTTGTACGAAATTCCTACAACATTTATTTCATATTAAGGTCCGTTTGCTGCATGAACTTCGTTTTGATTTCGTTACTGGACCAGAAGTTATAGGGAAAAAAGCTTTATTTTGCTGAGCAAATTTGCAAGATTTATGAGACAAAAATCACCCTAGCTGGCAGTCCTATTCTACTTTTTCAAACCAAATTTTCACCAAATATTACATGGAGTAAGATCCAAGTACTGCGTGAGTTTTGTTAAAATTTGATTGCTGAATCGGAAGCTATAGGCCAAAAAGCTGTTTTTTTTCTCAGGGTTTTTTCAAGATGGTATCACTGCCACAGGGTTGCCCGCATTTCAAAATCACTTCTATCAGACCTGGTCCTAGGTAATACCAACATGTCCTGTAAATTTCATTATGATCGGATAATACGGTCGTCAGTTCTGGTGAACAGAACTTACAATAGAGGTAATTTGGTGATGGGTTGCCGTTCTTGTGCAAATCGGAATTTTATAAATTTCAATTTGACATGATGAACAAAGGTTAAAATTTATCAATAATTTGAATTTTTTGTCAAAAATCAAAAAATTTTGAGGAGGGTCAATGATTTGAAGGATTTTTTTTCAGGAGCCTGTCGTAGCTACAGGGTTGCCTAAACTATCTTGAAAATCCATGTATGTTAAATCTTAGCCAACGTTAATACGCTCTGCGAATTTTACGGTGATCCAATGTTTTTATCAGAAGTAATGACAAATCAAAATATAAAAAAAAATCCTTGCCTACTTTTAGGCACTTAGCACCCACATACGGCTCAAAATTTTCATACCTTTATCATAGACAAGCTTAGAACATAATTAATTTTCATTCCCAATACTTTTTTTAACAAAAATTTACACTACTTGGAAATATAGGAGTACCTCAAAATTCACTAAAACGCTCGCCGCCGCCAAAAGGTGAAGAATATCTGAATTTGAGAAAGTCATGGACATGACTACTATATACATCTACGTTCTCCGAAAATTTCAGCTCAAATTTTTTTATAGCGAATAAATATTTTATTGAATTATATACTGTCCATTTTGGCCCAATACCTTTTGCCATCATTGATTCCACGCATGATTCCACGCTCGTAAAGTGTTTTGGGTTTGCTGGCAAAAAACTGATCCAGATGATTTTTGACGTCGTCATGTGAAGTAAAGGTTTTACCGTCTAAAAAATTTTGTAGAGACCGGAACAAGTAATAATCAGAAGGGGCCAGATCTGGAGAATATGGTGGATGTGGCAGTATATCCCATCCAAGCTGTAGAAGCTTTTGGCGAGCTAAAAAACGTGTATGAGGTGTCGCATTATCATGGTGCAATACTACACCTTTTCTATTGATCAATTCTGGTCTCTTCTGTTTAAGTGAATCATTCAATTTGTTCAGCTGGTGACAGCACACTTCAGAATTGACCGTTGTGTTGTCCGGCAGAATCTCAAAAAAAAACGATTCCTCTGAAATCCTACCAAACAGATAGCATAAGCTTTTTTTGATAAATATCATCTTTCGAGGTGCTTTGAGCCGGTTTGTCTTTTTTACTCCATGATCTCTTGCGTGTAACATTGTTGTAGACAACCCATTTCTCGTCCCCAATGATGATGCACTTCAAAAATGGATCTTTTTCTTGGCGTTTGAGAAGCAAATCACAGACGTCAATGCGCTGACACAAATTTCTTCCCGTAAGAACATGAGGAACCCCGTATGTCGAGCTTTGGGATTAAACCTAGGCGTTTCAAATGATCATGAACGGTTGAATTCGATAAATTTAATCTCTCAGCGATTTCATGAGTTATTATTCGCCGGTTTGCATCAGTTAATGCCTTTATTGTGTCTTCATCAGCTATAAGTGGCCTTCCAGAACGTGGTGCATCTTCAATATAAAAATTGCCGGATCGAAATTTCGCAAACCAGTTTTGACACTGGCGTTCTGACAATACATATTCTCCATACACATCGGATAATTTTTTTCTTGCTTGAACAGCATTTTTAACTTATCGATAGTCAAAAGTAAAACCTGCCGAAAATGCTGCTTTTCACTTTCCATATTTAAAAGGGTACAAACGAAAAACCACTGCGTAGAATCAATCAAATTTTTTCACAAGCATACTTTGCAAGATCAGCTGTCAAAATATATAATGATTATGCGGCTTAAGTATGAAGTTGGCTGTGAAAAAATACAACTAAGTCCTCTGTTGGGAAACAACGAAATTACTTTCCGAACCACCCAATACCTGCGCTGAAAATAATAAACGATGTCTACATGGAGGTGAATGTACAACATTACCTCTTCGGTAATAATAAAACTAATAACAACATGCGTTGAAATTACAGAGGTTGTAGGCTCAAAATGTTGATTGCGATTAAAAAGGTTGAAAGCCAGCAATTTAATAGATTCCAGGGCTTGCAAGAAGCGTGAAACTAATCGGAGTTCCAGTAAATCACGTTTCATCGCTCAGTGACAGAGAAAATTAAACGTGTAGTTATCGATTTTTAGGGCAGCATCTACATGTTTGAGTGATGCATCGCTTAATAAATTAAAACAGAATACAGTTTATAGTCGAAAAGACAATGAAGTAACAATTCCAACAATAAAGTGCATATATTGATTCCCCGACGGTCATTTGAAAAAAATAATATTCGTAGAAAGTCTGCAATGCATTGGTAATGCAATTTTCAGAATCGCATGATCACAATATGATTCGCCATATGTAATGCAAGCAGATATTATACGATGTTATAGATATGATTCCAACGCATGCATATATGCATGTATTCCACGTTCATCTCTACTAAAGTTTCTGAATAGAACAAGCATGCCTATCCGTGCCGTCAATAATAGCCCGTTGTTGTTTTATCCAGACGAACGATTGTTTGCAATAGTCAACTTTTGGCCTCCTCCTGCATGGCACGAATCGGCTCCTGAATTACTGCAGACAGTGCACTGCAGGAAATTTATGAAAACAGGAAGGAAATGGGCCGAAACCATAAAACGGATCTAATGAATCAGTTTTATTGGACAAGTTATTTGCTATGCAATAAAATTTATCGATTTTGGTTGCGAAAAAAATGAACGGGGTGCAAAGTTTTGAAATGGATGGCTTCTTGGCGCGTATGAAGCTTTCGAGACATGGTCGGTTTCCATTAACTTATTGTCTTTTAGTGCAGCTGCCGAGAGCATAGGATTTCTTATAAAATGTTTAATTAAACCAGGATTTGTCAGGTTGAAAACGAGATTTCAAATTAGATTCATTGGGAGCTCTTACACTCACTTCGAAAGCGCTGTTTTTGGGGATGCCTCACTTCAAAGGGCTTTCAGAATTCAGAAGCCACAAAACTTGAAAAATCACTTCGTCAGCAACATTTAATGTTGTTTTCTTGATGCCAACGAAACAGTTTGTCTTTATCCAGCAGCCACATTCATCCATGCCACACACGAAGGCTCGTCCAAACTACATCAACATCTGTCGCCGTCGCAACGGCACGCAATCGTCGAATTGTGTCCATACGATCCCAGCAATTACAGGTCAATTAGCCACCTTCGGGAACCTTGAACTGGATCACGCCATTCTCTTCAACCTATGTATCTGTACACATTCGAATCCATGGCCAGAACATCTATTGTTCATCTCAAGATATTGTATCTATTGCATTTCAACTGAATGCTGACCGGTGAGACCTTTCCGGCATCAGATGGAAGAATCTCGTTGGTTAGATAGATAGTTTCGTTTCGCTACGACATCAAAGCAGAGAGTTCTTCCGTTCATGACTTCGTCATTTTACCTGACAAATGCACGCAAACGCTTCACGATATCCAACATCCGTAATTCGAAATGTGTTTTCCCGTGATCTGAGTGAGTAATGCGACGATGATGGCGAATGTTTCCTTTCGGATTTCGCTTTGGAGTCATTGAGGTTGAATCTTGGATTTCTAATTCGAACAGTAGCATGCAAAATAAAAATGCTGTCTATTAAAAGATTTGACAGACATACTGTTTTGAAGTTGGGGGGCAACTCTAGCCGAGAGATATTTGTAAATTTCTTTCAAAGGTCAAAAATTCATAAATTTAGTTATTTTCAAGGAACCGGCATTTTAAACTATAAGCAAAAATTAATCTTGCACTTAAGGTCTTATATCATGCAAACTACTGTTATATACTTTTTGAGAAACGGTTTTCCCATGTTCTTCGTGAACCTATTCAATATACTCTTCTGCGATGTTTGTATTACAAAAGGTACGTGTCCGCTGAAACAAAACCAGAAGAAGAAAGGTAGTCAGTTACAATGTATTACAAGATGGGAAACATGACTTTTATCTGCTATCGTCAGAGATAACATAGGTCAAAGACAAAAAGTCGTCTAGCGCTCTGTAATTATCTTGGTCGTCCAGGTACGCGACGGGAAATAGAGTGCATGATGCTGCCGAAGAACAACTCGCACGACAGCCGTACTAACTTTACTACTGCTGGTGGTAAGATAATCGCATGATAGTCGCGTAATAGCACGAATCGAAATCTTATGAATGAAATCGACTTGGAAACGAAACCGAGACCTTGCGAGCACCTTAGAAATGACTACCTGCATTTTTAAATCTCTAATTTCGGGTTTAGCGGGACGCAATGTGGTCCGTCCAACGTCTTGGTCGACGTTTTCGTGGTCGGCTCATTCCTCAAATCCAGTTGACTGCGAATATGTCGTACCGCCCTAGACTAACAAATGCATCAGACACTAATTATCGGGGATGAATTATTGAAAATAATTACCGGGCAATTAGTAGCATAGGAGTGTACATATAGGACGGAAGTGAATGGGCCTGGGGAGTTGTTCATTCATAAAATACCAGATATCTTATGAATTGGGTATGAATGAATGTCTGATCAGTTCATAAAGAATATATTTACAGTTTTCGATTGTAGTTTTGTTTCGTATAAGAGAAATTGCATAAGCTTTGTGCGAATCGAGTTTGAATAATAAGTGCAGAATAAGCTTTGAGAAGGTAAAGAATCAATTTCAGTTTATTGACATATTATATCGAAAAAATGCTCACTGCAGTTGATTGGAAATGTCAATCATAACTGGACGGATTCAGCATAGAAACACAGGACAATGAAAGTAAGTATTTGTCGGAAATATGTTTTCGGTTTTTCAAATTCTTCACTTTTTAGTCAAATTATTATCATTCACTTGATTTTGCTTTGCATTAATAATGTGATACAAAAGTGCAAAAGCTGTTTCTATTCTGTGATGCATTAGTATTGATGGCAGAAATGAATGTTTTATTTGAGCCAGCTCAGTTACAATTACTTGTTTTACTCAGCCGCTCTTTCAGAGAACTATTAGTAGAATTTCAAAAACACTACTAGTAGCCAGAAATGCTTCCATTTGTTGTGCTGGCTGCATTTAACAGACTTGCTATTTCGATAAAATTTTAGAACTTAACAGCACACAAATATTTGCAGATTTGTGTGACTCAGTGCGATAAGGCAATACAGCTCTGTGCGTTGACCATAGGATTATTTATCAGCTCACCGCTCTTAGATTTGTGCCATGAGTTACTTTCTATGCGATTTCAATGCTTCCTTGGCGAGATGAGATATTGCACACATAATCGGACGGTGCAAAGGTAAACCTGAAATAAAAGTTTCCAGCAGACATACCGAAGGCAGATGTGTGTGTGTGTGTGTGTGTATGCGTGTGTGACATATCTGTTAAAACAATCTTGCAGGGAAAGACCTTTACAGATTTTCAGCAGGTTCCGCATGCTGCCTTCACATTCCTGATGAACTGACCCACTATAGGCCGATGCACATCCATATTTTAGATATCGGGATTTCCTACGACATTCCCCAGAATGTCCGAATCAGTGTTCTTGATGAGCTACCGTCGGATCACAAATCTGTGCTCTTTCAAACTGAGAACCACTCCTAACCATGATCCTTATGAGCTGCCACACTCAATCAAGATTCTTATCAGAAGGAGAAACCAAATCAGGAGACGTGCCAAAAGCACGGGTCACCCAAGATTACGAATAGAAGCAAACCGGTTAACTAACCTTATACGTATCCAAATTAATCAGTTCAAAAATGAACAATGGGAGCTCTTCATGAAGAGTATCGAGCCCGGAAGCAACACATTCTGGAGGTTGTCCAAATATTTAAGGACAAAAACCAAAACCCCCATGCTCTCCATTCATGTCACAACCGGTCTAAAATTCAGTAAATCCGACAAAGCTGAAGTATTTGCGGACGCCCTTGAACTACAATTTCAGGATACCATCTCTCCAGATGACAATCTTGACAGCGAAGACCGCCTAGATCAAGACGCTTCGAGCATACTAAATTCAAAGACCCTAAGCAATGACTCATTTCCCCCCTACCAATCTAGAGAAAGTCAAAAACTTGGTAATATCTTGCAAAATATCACAGATATTATAAACTGTATATTTTTCTTAAAACAATATCCAAATTTTTGGAAACTGACCACAATTATAGTCCTCCCCAAACACAGTAAAAATCTACCGATCCTCCAAAACTGGAAGCCTATTAACCTTCTCTCATCACTGGCCAAACTAGCAGAGTATATTTTCTTCTCCCGTCTAAAGGAGATAGTTAATCTCAACAGCATCCTACCTGATGAGCAATCCTGCTTCAAGTCTCAACATCCCACCGAACTACAGCTATCCAGAGTTGCCCAGCACATTTAAACAGAGTTCAACAGACGCCAATCTACAGGCCTGGCTATGTTTGATATGGCCAAAGCTTTCGATAAAGTTTTGCACCCAGGTCTGATGGCCAAACTAATTAGTCTCCATATTACTAAATTATACTTCCCATTAATTGGCTCCTTCTTACAAAAGAGAACTTTTCAAGTCAGAATAGGCAGCCATATCTCCTCAAAGCGCCACGTCTAGGCTGGAGTCCCCCAAGGCTCACCCCTCTCACCAATGTTGTACAACCTGTAAACTGCAGATATCCCTCGTTCCAATTGAATACACATATCCTTATTTGCTAATGATACATGCATCTTCTGTTCCTCAAAATAGGCACTTACTATCACTTCAAATCCAACAGTCTATTGATTTCCTCCTAGATTACTTTCATAAGTGAAAAATAAAGATTAACACTAATAAAACACAAGCACTCTTTATCACAAGGAAAAGAAAACGACCATAACATTGCAAAGGACAGTCGAATATTTAGGCCTCACGTTTGATAGCAAACTCTAATGAACATCACACATTGCAACCATAAGGAACACCATTAAATATCTAAACCCAATCATCAGCTCCAGAAACCTCAATATGACTAACCGAGCTTTTCTGTACAAACAAGTCATAAGACCTCAATTTCTCTACAGAAGTGTAGCCTTCGGTCAAACGACCAAACCCAACATTCAAAAGCTTCGAGCATGCCAAAACATTTCCTTAAGAACAATTATTAATATACCGAAATACGTTACGAACAATATTTGAGATTCAATGCAGTCAAAAAATACATTCGTGACAGAACTCTCAAACTTTTCGATACTATTGACAGACACCCAAACAGGGCCTTATTTATTTTAAGACACCCTGATACTCTTATTTGCCTAACCTATCCTGGTCTGAGAAGAAACCTAAATTAGAACAAACACACGGTAATGCTAGATACATATTTTGGGCTAACAATGCTCACCTCCACAAATGGAGTAAGGGTGCAAAATCAGCACTAACTCTAATGTCTCCCCCACACTGTGGGCCATCATGTGGCCCATTGTGTAGACGGGCGATGGCTTGCAGTGGCCGACAGTGGTGAAGTATGGAAATGGCGATGGCCGAGGATGACTTTATTAATACACATCAAAGCGGGCCGTCATGCGCAACTGAAAAATGATAACTGACCCATTTAGTGGCCTAGTGTGTGGAGGCAAATTTGTGATAGTGGCTTCATTGAGGCCATCATTGCGACCATTGCAGTGGCCGATGATGGCCCACAGTGAAGAGGCAGCATAAGAAAAACACAGTTCACTGTAGCAGTAGTATGACCATGCATTGAGTGGTTGCGATTAAAGGACGTGTGCTAGCTCACAAGGTTCAGCTGAGTGAGTGGCTCTTTTCAGTTGACTCACCCTTGAGATACTCGTTACTATGCATTAGTATTAGATATTGCCAATTTGTATTTTGGTTAAATCATTTATTAATTTTATTTTAGGGTACATTGGTGAACGGTATAACAAATACCCTAGTGATTAAATTTCATTTCTTGCAGTCGGCTCGAATCCTGCACAAAATCATGGTTGTAAGTGATCATAAAAATTGAGAAAGTTTTTTAATGTTAGGTTTTTGATGTGAGTATTTTTGAAAATTGGCGGAATTTTCTTACAAAGCAAAAAAAAATTACCACAGCAATTATGAGGTGCATAAAGCAAGAAGAATAAATTCCTACACTGATATCACCACATAGAAATATGCGGAAAAAAACAAATTGGCTCATGGCATCCAGGAACTCAATATTTACAACTATTCAGTCACAACAATATCCGAGTAATATATTCATAATAAGAAATCCTTAGATCTGTGTGATTATTTAGATTAGACCTGAAATTAAACAATGATTTGAGGATGTCATAAAAATTTTAGGGATTTGGAGTTATTCAAGAACTTTTTTGTCTCAGTTTATTACTTGAACTTCAAATTATCAACAGATCTTAAACCGAATGTTTCGATTCGATCGCTATGCCATTGTTAATGTTTAATAATATTTTTAAATAAAAAATATTTTTCCCTAAATAAACTTTTCTTTTTTCAGTCCGAACTTGCACTTTGAAACGATTTTGGTGGGATAAAGGTTGCTTATGCCGGACAGCATCAGGGCTTACTCTGCCGATAGCCAGGCAGGTCCTAAAGATGCCCACACCGGAGAATTATCGATGAGGGTGAAGGTTTTTCAAATAAATTTTCACTACACAAAGGCCATGTCGGTAACTCTACCCTCCAACCCCGTAACGGAGTGGATATAGTGCTAATCCAAGAGTCATTGGCTGCTAAATACCAGGTCTGCAGATTGTAAATTGATGAATATAGGCTGGTATTTCCTGAATTGTCAGGTAAAACAAAAGATGGAAAATTTTACAGGAGTGCTCCTTGCCAAACGACTTGCACATGGCATTTACATTAGAAAAATTGAAAAGCATTTTGATCAGCTTTCTTCACTAAACTGGGCCCTGTCCCAATGCTCATCAAAGAGAAAGATCTGAATAATGCAATTAATTTTAAAACTACTGTATTCAACGATGCCGCTGCAAGATCCTTCAGCTCTAATAGATCCATAGGAAAAAAGAAGCCCCGATGGTGGAAAAGTGAATTCGCAGCTCTTCGAAATGCTATGCAGACTGGATTTTAATCTAGGCAAAAAGGTAAATGGCTGAAAGTTAAGCTAAGGTTATTTAAAAATGCGGTGTGCATGGTAAAAATAGATTCACAGGAATTTTGTGCGCATATATTGAAAGAAAATTACATAAATTTCTTATTTCAATCCAGTTTTTCTAAACAGCATACAAAAAACAGCAAAAAAAAATCCAAGATCGATTTACATAGTGCACTGATGCACACGTAATATCATATGTTCAGTTTTTTAGTCAATTCAAATCACCACGCCCGGATGGCATCATCCTGACTGACATCCAATAGACTTTAGAGAGTGCTGATCGCCACATATAATGGCTATTTATGACCTTCGTTCGTTCCTAACAGCCGGCAGGAAACGAAAATTGTGTTCATCCTTAAAACAGGGAAAGCATCTTACGCTAAGCTTAAAGACTTTAGACCAGTTTGCTCTAGCTCCTTTCTACTAACGATTTTAGAGAAAATTGTGGGTTTTGGATGACCAAAGACTGGACATAGAACTGTGAAGCAGACTGACTTGAAAAAATTGGCACGCGTCTGACAGAAGTATTATGAGATTTCCCGATTGGCACGCCAATAGCTTCAGTTAAAGTGTCCATCAAGCAAAAACACTTTAAGGACGCTATGATGTCCCAGATGGAAAAATTTTCCTGTACAATTGCCAGACAATTGTACAGAACTTTTGGCATTGGGTGAAATAGGCTTGAATTAAGAAGGGGATCGCTTCGCACAAAAGTGGCCATTTTAACTGGGCATTGTCAGTTTGTCAGACATGCAGCACAAATGACGCCCCTCTATTGTCAGAGTCGTAGGCACGAAAAGGATGAAAAAACAGTTTTCTCCTTATGTGTTAATGCCTGACTCGTACTGGAAGAAGAAAGCAGTCACTTGCTCATACTTCCTCGCACGCCTTATCGAAGTAGCTTCGGTAGACCTGAAGAGAAGTAGCCAGTTCATCAGCCACTTAGAGTAGCTCTCTACTTGATAAGGGCTATGTACTACGCAATGCGGTATCCCAATGGAGCCATGTGCTGCAAAGTCTAACCTAATCTTTGTCAGAGGGAAGGAGAACGGAGCGCCCTCTATATTTTCTGAAATTTCTCTTCTGGAGACTGTCATGTTGAGTTTTACTGGCTGCAAACTCCATTTTTAATGTAGTGAAGGTAGTGAGCTGATATACGAGAATTGAGGAACAGTTTGTATGACAAAATGCCGTGACTATGAAAATGGCGTTGGACATCAGGGTGGACTATCGTTGGATTCACTGTCAAACAAATTGAAGCTGTTGGTAATACCAGCGTTTCCTAAATAAAAGTATGCTTCGTGAGAGCATACAAATCAGAATCGGATGGTATGCCATCAATTCAACATCGTCAGTCAAGTACCTTGAAGTGATTCTTGGCTGCACGCTGGGCTTTAACTAATGTCTCAATTTTACAAGTGTGCAAGCGGTAAGGATACAAGCAACACTGGAAATTCGAAATTGTCTAGACTCAATGTACTGGCTGCTGTTGCCAATTTTGCCAGTGCATCTGCATTGTGGGCGGGTGCGCTAGCGGTTAAGTCATCAAAGCAGAAACTGGTAGAAAATTTACTGGCCAAATAACAAAGCATTTTTGATCGATGCGTCATTATGTTTAACCAACCTGTCCAAGCTGACAATAAGTATGTAGAAAAAGTTGACAAATTCTTGCATGAGGACATTGTTGAGAGCAACACGTCAACGCCTAGGAGAGTCCTGGTTTAGAAGTAGTTTTGAAAATTCCTGAATTTCGCAGCTTTTTTTGAGCCTGAATTCACAGGTTAATAATAGGAATCAAATTCAACGACAATTCGAGCACTCCATTGCGAAAATTTTTACTTAAAGAGATGGATTTGTCACACTCGAACTCCTTCTGCATTGAGTAAGCAGAAAACTTCTAGCCAGGTTTATTATGTTTGTCTACTTCCAAATACTTCCATTCGTTTTAACGAAGATTATCTGAAGATCTTATCATGGCATTTGATCTTTAAGACTTTTTTCACTCTTATGTTGCAATTCTGCGGCCCTAATATTGAAAATTATGCTACGTATAGGTAACTGTAGCCTTATTTGAAACGTTTTGTATTTTAAAACACACAAAGAATAACACATTAGCTGCAATTTTTACCAACCTTAATCGACCCGTAAGCCGACGTTCATGGAATTCCTAAATCATCATAATTCACAAGTGTATCAAACCACAACCAGGTGTTCTCATTGGATACAAAATGACTATAATAATCCCAATCTACACCACAATATGTAATTGAATCAAGAACAACTTGATATCATTTAACACTTAATAAAACATCAAAATTCCATAAAAATTATCATAAGTACCGTAAAACTATCATACGCATACCATTGTGTATCCGAACAGTGTAATTTTCCTGTCGTTTAGCAGATTTTCGCACGTAAATAAAATTACTTGCAAGAGTCAGCCAGTCTGTCAGACAGTCAAGAAATCAGAATGAAAGTGCCAAATAGCAAAAAGAAGGCGAAATTACTTAATGTCCATAATGCTGGCATTTATGATTATTTATTATTGGACATGCCATTGTACTGCGATGATCGTATCAGTGCGCATTCACTTCGCAGACACGTGCGAATGTTCACATTTTTATCTCACTTTTATGCTCGATTATGCACTTTTCGCCACAGACAGCCAGCTTAACGCCAGGAAACCACGGAAATTGGCGCACACGAATCAGTTCAGCGCGGTTCCGATCTTGGCTTTTCGACCGATCATGCGCAAGCCCTGCTCAGCAGTTCAGCGAGCACGCACTTAAGTGTGATAATCATTAACAATCAATAATCTATTAAACAATTATCAAATTGAGTAAATGACTGTAATTTTCCTATAATTCTAAGGATCACTTTACTCTCCACATGGCCCGCAATGATGGCTTGAAGATCGATCGATGAATCCTATACCCTGAAGAACATTCTTATTTGACCAGATTCCGCAATCACCGCATCATATGAAAGAGTCCCGATGATGGATCAGACCAAAGTCGATAGTGGAGCGCAAACATGTATACCAACCATTCTAAATTATCTGGGAAAATTCTATTAAAGTCATATGCCTGGTGAATTTGATGGAAGTGAGCGACGATCGATGATAGTGCGCTCAGGACCTGGCCAGATTCACGTACTCGGCCGCCTTCGATTAAAATCTCTAATTTGCAATAAATCATCGAATCTGAATCAAAATCTGACGAGTACCTCCGCCTAGTTGAGGTGCGAGTGATTGATGACCATCGGAGTAATATTGCGTTGATTGAGAGGGCATCCGATCCATTCTGAAAAACCGCTAGCAGAAATCTGCTGACGTGGACTTTATTAAAGAAGCGATCCGCAATTAATCGAACCAATAAATCAGTTTTCGGACAGTTTACTAATTCGGGCATCATGAAAATATTTTGAAAATGTCAAATGGGAGTTTTTTTATGATAGCGAAGGAGATGGATCGAATGATTGGTTTGACTCGCTGAATATGCAATGGATAAATCGAAATGGTATCTTGTATGGGAGAGAGCTTTGCTGAATTTTGTATAGCTAGACCCACTTTGGGATATTGGGCTATAGATTTAATAGCAGTGGTGGTCGAAAATGGAGCAAGAAGAAACATGACTAAGTTCAAGGTTTGTTGCACATCTTTCTTTGAAATCTCAATCAAAAAAGTCATGGTATTCTAAATTAACTCAAAAACTAAAGTATCATCACTATCGTTCGCAGTTAAAATTTCCAGATATTCGGAGGTTATACTGCCAGCGTTCATTTTGGTATCCACAGTAGCTCTTGGTTGTCCTTTTTCACCAAAATCAGGACTTGCTTTTATATCTTTACCCACCTCTATTCTCACTCACTTATAAAATCATCTATATTTGATCAGTGGTCACGTCACGATATCGATCATTTCGTTCCTATGTTAGATGCGGAATATATTTTATGGAATTCTCCACTCCATGTTGGGGGTTTTATAAGTCGATTGGAGGAACGCGTAAAGCATAGTACTGAGTTCGATTTCACGTGAAATTTTCATACAAAATTTCACGTGAAATCTGTTTCGGCGAAAATTTAGCTTGAAAATAAGCAAGAGTGGTACTAAGTTCTTAGCATGAAAAGTTGCTTTGAATTTGCTTTCGCGTTGAGAACGTAGATGGCACTGAAACATGTCTCCAATCATTTCACGCCAATTTAGTTTGTGCAGTTCATTCTTTCGAGCGAAAAAGTGACATTTGGTATTTCAATTTGAAAATGGAGCAGTGCAAATGTCTTTCCAATAAGAAAATCGATCGAAAAGTGAAATTCTTGACATTTTAGCCGTCAGAAATGAGCATTGTCTCTGCTTTTCTCCATTGCCAAAATTTTCGCTCGAAAGAATGACCAGATAATGGAGACATGTCAAAATTTCACGTGAACTCGAACTCAGTACCAGCCTTAACATATGGCAAGGCCATGGACTTCTTGGAGAGATTTGAGTGGTGTATTTTTGATGTTCTGAAAAAACCTTTGTTGACTGATAGCAACCATAGGCGGAATTCTTCGTTTGAATTTTTGGCAACTGTGATTTTCGACCGTAGATAGAGAAATCTATTTTACTACGATTTAGATTTACTACGATTTATTACTATTTATTTGCCAATCATAAGTAAGAAGTATATTTAGTAAGGTAGGTAGTTTTTGATGCGGTGTTAATCTCCCTTTTTAAAATATTTGTTTTTTGATGCCTTACTCTGCAGCTTATTTACCACTACCTTCGACTTCTCAATTTTAGTGAAGGTTTCATCAACACTTTATTCGTTTCAGCACAAATCAAATATAAGTCATCAATCGAAAACCCACTTCCGAGTCACGACTCACTTCTCCAAAGCCAGATTGAAGACGCAGTAGAAAAAGAGGTCCTGTTTTTGTGGATTGTTGATAGTATTATGACTTTAATCTAGCTCAAGATGTTCGTCATGGTAAGCATCGTCAAGTCAATTCTGAATGGGATATTTAATTCTTTCATGGTGGTGTATATATTTACCCTGCACCATCATGGGTGATTACGAAGTTGATGAAATGGCAGAATAGAACAGGTTGTATTCCAGATTCTATTCCATTAGCATCTTCAGATAAAAAGTTTAAGGGGGTTCCCAACTTGAAAACCATCAAAAATGTCAACAAAAAAAACAATTAATGGGCTTAAAAAAATTTTACAACTCTTTCTGCACATTATGCAATTTGTCCCGTTTCAAAAGTTCAATGAGAAATATTTAATTTTTAATTTGTAATCTAAAGCGTTTGAAGCGTTTAGAGGAATTATGGTTTTTTGATGTGAAGGCATGGTTCTTTCGTTATTTTGGTAAGGTTGTTCACCTTCCTCTAGGTAAAACGGACTCGAACAGGAACTTGGAGTCAGAATTCGAGAAGAAATCGAGGGCGTCGTTGTTCCAGATTGTGAAGCCTGACACTGATCTCCACTAGTTTTGGAACAAGTTTTTTTCAGAAAATTGTAAGCGTATTTTGGTTTTTTTGTGCGAGGCGTCGTCTCTTACTTCAGTATAAGGCTACAAACTGATTGTAAAGTTGTAAACACGTATGTGAATGACATCTAGTGAGCAGATTGCAAAAACATGATGGCAAAATCGAAAATTGACGCGACATTGGACAAACACAATATGAAGCATAAGGAAGCTTTTCTTTGCAATAGCGATTCGACCGCTGATATACAAAATTTGATGAAATCAAAATTCAAGATAGAGAATATTCCAAGACTGATAATGGAAAATAATAAAATTACCGTTAGATGCAGTGATAATCCATCGAAATTAGTTTTGGCATTGGAGAAGCTGACATCTCATATAACTGAAAAAAAAGATATCAAATGTGTGCCGAAACAAGAACCACAAAATTCCTAGCACGTCTAATATCGAGAAGTTCAAAAACATGCTCAATAAAATGCAACAAAACATTCAAATACAAAATGAACCGATGAAAACAATCATCTACGAAACCCCAAAGAGAATAATTGAAAGCATAATTCAATTTAATAACATTAGTGCGCTACAAATTAAGCTGAGAAACAACATTAGTTTAATGCAAAATATGAAAGAATAAACCAAAGAAAATAATAAAACAAATTCATAAAATGAAATAAACTTTTGTGGTTTAAAGTAATACATTTATTCTTTTACATAACAAATCGAATATAGTTTTCGAAACCAAAGTATATTCAATCGAATACAGCAAAATATTCAAATATAAAAATGAACTCGTTGAATTTTATAGAAATTTAAACACGAAAAAACAGCAAAAAGAATACCACGAACCATACAGAATATGAAGAAAAAATGGTGCTAATTCACTTATACTGGGAAACACAAAATGCAAAAAAAAATATCACAATATTTTATTACAACTAAATGCACCATAAATATTAAAATATAAAAAAAAAATATTACTTTATAAGCATTGTAATTACATTGTTACTTAACACAAAATTCATGAAAACCTTCATACATTCACACATTAATTAATATTTCTAGAAATTATTATTTTTTACAAGTAAGAATACCAAATTACAAAACAAAAACAAAAAACAAAAGCTTCGACCTTCGTCTAAAAATTGATCTACATGTACAATTACTCGCATCCAAAGCTTCAGGAATGGCAGGATTTGTTCTACGGTATACTCGCTGTTCACCCAATATCTGTCTTTTCACTTATATCCGTCTGTTCAAGTCATTTCAACTTAGCATATGTATGTATACGTGAATACTCGTATTGTTTCCAAGTTTGATGCTGTCAAATACGTTCAGTTTAGGTTAACCCGGTGCCTCCTATGTAAGTACGATTTTTCCTGTTGTCCTTATGAAGAACCCTTGCAAATGTTACACCTTTCTTTGTAACGTACTCACTGGTGGTTCTTGGATGAATGTTTCCTACATAAACTCTATGTCGGATTACTTTGCTCAAATCTTTCAATTCATACGAGTCTGTAAGCGTATCAGCAGAACTCGGCCTATTTTTTCAGATCCATTTGTACGTACCGAGGTATCTTTATACAAGCCAATCTTAATTTGCTATTACTATTTACTATTTAGCATTATTACGAATTTACTATTGCAATTATTTTTATTTCATTGCTAATATATGTGATAGTATTGTTTGCTTATCATTGCTAATTTTTTGGAGCCTTAAAATTTGTTCTCTTATATATTTTGTATAATCTTCAGTTTCTATTTTTTTGTATTTGAATTATGTGTCTCTATAATGGATCCTTCAATAAATAAATAAATGCTGGAATATGTCTGCGGAAGCAGTACCAGCAGAAAGTGGTGAAATTGAGTGCTGCAATCAGCTAGGAGGACCTATGTATGTATATTTTAAATAGGACATGCGTATGGGGAAGTATGCTGCTCTTTTGACGAGTAGGCCGATTCTTCTATACTCATTCAACAACTGAACTTTATGGTGAGTTATACCGTAAGTATGTAGGTACCGTCCAATTTCCAATCATTAACTTACACGAGTAAGCAGCCCCAGGAATGTTTCACATGGCAACCATCACTTTGCTGAAATTGAAGTGCTTTATAATATCGCCTTCAAACTCGGAAAATAAGAACTCGATAGTCATTTACTCATAAAGGCTATTGATTTGTGATCATGATTCCCTTCTTGTCTATAAATCAGCATGTAATCGTTGGATATAAGTCGAGGATTCCACAACTAACGTAAATAAAATAAAAAAACAATAAAAAAAATAAAAATTGTAGTAATTTGCAAAATTGGCTTCAAAATAAACAACCATTCTACACTATATTGAGACGCATATATAATTCACAAGTACTGTTTTAATTAAGCTTAACTAACCAGGAGTCTAACTTTAGCATACCAGTCGCAGTCTCAGCTTGAAGCGAAGGAACTCACAGGAAACGAACTCTCCCAGGCCAACACCAGACATATCCCATTGCGTTATTTTTAATGATATCACTTTGGATGAAGTGATTACAAGACTCGCAGAAAACACAGTTGACTGAGTAATAATTGCACTATCAGTATGGACAAAGCAAAAACTGAATATTATTATTGCATTTTACCATTTGCTTAAGCCTCAGCCTGTTCAAATTGCCTGACATTAAAAACTACACCTAATGAAGTCAGACTGCATGAAGATGTTAACATGCACTTATGAAAACATGTTAATTTCCTGCGATAAAAGGCACTATTCGGCTGCTCTGATACGATGTCAACTAGTTCATCTAATTGCCTGATGACTCCTTTGCACATTTTCACAAAATTATCATAGCAACATGATTCATGAAACTTCTCTCTGTACGAACTATAATTGCGCAACAATCAAACATCTACTCATATTTAAAAGTAAGTATCTGAAGCAGGAGCAAAAAATCGAATCTGCAAAACAAGTATGTATAGCCAAGGGCGAAATTGAATTCAACACGATTGCCTACTTTGCATTTATAATCAACACTCAGCTTTCGTGATTCGCAGTCTTGACTTGCAATATCACCGATATACTCGATGTCGTGTACTGGCATCTCAGTTCTGAAATGCATACATGCACATGGATCGTAGTTTTCAACAGCTTGGTAGAGAAAAACTTACTACGTTTCAGACAAGATATACGTAATTATAAAAACAAACTGTTGTTTTTGCACAATATTAACAAAAACCATATGGATGACTCAATGGCTGGGAAACATTTGCAGCTCATACAAGTATGCAGGAATAATAGATTCGCGTCTATGTATGGACTGATTTGTAGAATATTGATCATCACATCATAAATTCTATGATAGAATATGGTTATGATGCATTTCAAACGTTTTATGAAAATGCTTCCAACTAAAATTGGATTGGAGAGGAAACATTTTTCACGTTCAAGCCCGATGAGCTGTACTTGTGAATTCCTGGTTTGCAAGTGGATTTTTCAATCGGTGATGATAAATGTGCATAATCAAATGATAAAATGAATATTTATGAGACTACTACAATGAAACACGAAAACAAACTTTTAATGCAGACTTTGGCATTGTAAAAGTTTTCTATTATACAAACATGTATGTATGTACCTAATTTAAATAAGTTCGTTTGGATTAAATATATGTAGCTTATTTTGAAATTTTGCTTAAGACCAAATTCCAAAACCACAACCATTTAAACATGAATCAAAACTCTAGACCGAAAATCTATAATCAAAGTTTTCCTGTTAAATTCCTGCGAATCGACCTTGCACACAGCTCGTCATTCCTATACGCCACACATATAATTACGTACCAAATTTTTTCCAGCACCTTTGATTGATTGTATTCCAATGGATTCCGGTCAGTCGGGATGTTTTTATTCAGAAAACTACAGTTTCTGACTAGGTTTGGCAACCGAAATTCTTCTAATTGATCTCCCTCGATTTTTTCGGCATGGTTTGTGCCATCACTCCAGGCTCGCGCTAAACCCGCGACGGCAGCTACAGCGGCGATGACGCCGCGCCAGAGAAAAAACAGCCCAAAAGGCTGGTCGGTAATTCATACTTGTATGGAATAGGTATCGGCGGCAAACAAGAACATAACTCTTAGATGAAGCAAACTAAAAATCAACCCCCGGGGGTAAAAATGTCCAGCCCCAAAAAACTGTTAGAAAACATCGTTTCGTGTTTAGTAAAGATTTTTCAAAGCATGTTGGAGAATATGTTACATGGATACAGTTTGTGGAACAATTGTCTTGTAGTCATAAGATGTTTAAGGTATAGAAAAAAATTAATAATAAAGGAGAAAAAATTAAATTCGTACAAATTAATTTATATATTTATCCTTGTTTTCATTACAATCGTAAAGTGCTGAACTCACAGTCTTAAAAATATAAATTGGCCACGCAATAACTCAGGAATAAGGCAACAAATACCTAAAGTAATATTGAAATATATACATAAGTGCTCACTAAGGTGGAAATTAAAATTAACATAACATTTACTATCCATAATCTTAAATATTAAAGTTATTTATTATTTATTTATTTATTTATATAAATTCATTGCGACAGCATAAATTTCCGATCATGGCAATCAAATGAAAAAACAGCAAAAAAATGATAAATTACAAAATGATAAAATAATAGAACACAATTAAAAAAAGCCTAATTTAGAGTCTTAGGACTAAAGCCTACAAAGTCTCTAGATTAGTCTTTTTGGAATTGTGTTCTCTGTGATCTGTGATCTATAACTTCCGCAGCATGAAAATTAATCAAAAATCGCATCTGAATCTCAAAATTAATTAGCAGACGCCAGATAGCTGTTAAAAAATAAGAAGAAAGTTATATGGTTACATTTGCTAATGTTCATGGACAAGGATTTGTGGCTACATCGATTGAGAAGATCACACAGATCATTTTGAAGAAGATTGCAGTCATCTGCTAACCTGATAGCTCGGAACAGTCTCAAATCATCTAAATACAGTAAACAAAAGGAATTGATAACAGAACGGAGATCATTGATGAAAATTAAGAAGAGTAATATTCCAAGAATAGACCCTTGTGGAACACCGCATTAAGAATGAAAAAGACAAGGGAATTGTTTGTTAATTGCAACTTTACACACACGATTACGGGGATAAGAGGGACACCATGAAAGAAGTGAACCGAAAAAACCAACTTGTTTGACTTTGTCCACCTACAATCTATGGTTGACAGTGTTAGATAAGATTAAAAAGTCTAAATACACTGTGTCCAACTTTTCTTGGCGATCTAAGGCAAGGGCAACTGTGTTTGTGAAGAGAATGAAACTAGTCAAAGTATATGTACTTTGCAATCCCATTCTGCTCAGAAAAAAAGGTAATATGAATCAAGTGATACATTATAAGAACACTTTTTTTCGAGAAGCTTACTGAAGCAAGAGAAAAGGAAAATGAAACGATAATTGAAAACGCAGGGAACTTCAGCAGTTTCGAAAATTTGATAAAGATTAGCAACTTTTGAGGCAGAAGGGAAAATATCGGATGATAGGCTAATATTTAAGAGGATAGAAAAGGGACTTACGAAGAAGAAGTCATGAATCACATATAAAAATTAAAAGTCTCTGAATAATAAGTTCTCTGAATAATAAGTTCTCAGCTTCAATAGGATTGGTATGGATAAGAGAAAATAAAGAAGGAAAGGAAAGAAATCAGGAGGATTTACAAGTTTTTAAAGGAAGGGAAAAAAAAGTTTGTGATAAATTTGCCTACATCCTGAGAAGATAAGAAGCTAACTGCATACCATCGCATATGCACGAGTCTTAAGGTATCTGTTATTGTAGCATCCGCCTTGTGTCGTTTACTCAACAAATACTAATAATGTAGATGATAAGTCCCCTGACCATATTCAGCACGCTCAGCAGTTTTATTGTTTGAATCAATATCAAAATCTAAACAGCAGCTGAACCATTATGAATCATCGGAAGCTAGACATGATTGAAACGGTCTTCCAACTACAGCATCAGCAGCACACGGGCAAAATGGTCCAAAAATTTTAAACTTTGGTTGGAAAAGTGATCCGGGATTCCGAGGTGAGCATAATGGATGCTATCATCATGAAACTGATGACATTGGCATCATGTGCCGGTCCCAAACAGCTGTCAAAAAATTTTGCATGAAAATCGACCAACTGACGAAAAACATAGGAGTGCACATAAATGACGGCCATTGATATAATAATGACGTCGGCACCGAAAACCATCGAATTGACCTGTATCACGACGGTAACAGCAAAAATTAAGATACCAAAATGCACGTGGCTGAAAAAGATACATAGGTGAATACAGCTTCAAAGAAGTTAAAGCTCTCTCCTTTCTAGGGTCAAGAATCGTAGCCAATAACAACTACGTTTTTCTCGATTATCAAAAGCTATTCGACTCAAAACTCGCCAAGAAATCTAATTTCCTGCAGTGCACGACCATTATGTTGCCAGTTTTGGGAAGCATGGATTCTTAATAAGAAAATTTGCAGCAACTTATCCGCGTTCGGGAGAAGAATCCTCCGGTGAATATTTGGTCTCCGACTCCGCTTCCAAGGCAAGAACGAAATATAAGAGTGATATTGCGAGCGTGAGGTTACTGATAGGCTGCGATGAGTCGAATACTTCGCTTATGTCAAAATCGAAAAGTCTACGGGGATAGAATTATTGGAAAAGGACACCAAAGTAGGCCTTGCGTTCGAACTAGCAACGGTCTACGCCAGCGCTGCAAAAAATGCAAACACTATCATACGGGATGACGCGGCGTAAAACTTGGACGTCTGAAATTCTCTTTTGTGGCAAGCTTAGACCAGTCTACTAGTTGTCGCACCGTTGATCTTCTTATAGCAGGTCACCCCAAAATCGAAGAAATGCGAGTGGTACTTACTATGGAACAAAAATTGCTAAAAACCAAAATCGATGTAAGTGAAAAAGCGATCGATACGAGCAATATGGTTCATAATAGCTACGTTGTTTTTCATCCAGAATAGAGTAGGTACCCGGCATGCATAAAAAACGGTCCGGAGTAGCTAAGAAGTTTATTTCATTCGTACTCAGTTGGCAGCAATGCGTTTATTAGACATTTGCAAGTTCAAAATTCAAATTTCAAACTGCAAAATGACAAGTCTCTAGCTAGAAAATTAGAATCAGGTTTGTTTCTTTTTAAAACATTATCGAACAATATTTCGACTCATTGAATGGGAACTGCTGAAAACATTGATGTTTACATCATATTCATCCCATTTAATTTTACCTGGTTGCTAGGCTAACAGGAAAGTTTTGGGGAATTTATCACTATAGATAGCCAACTGTTTCAGTCGATATGACTTATCGAAATACATTCCACAAAGCACAAGAGTACGAAATCCACTGATTTACCATGAATTCGTATTCTAGATTCTGTTCTTGTTTCGTGTGCATTAGCGCTACCCTGGACTACTCTGCATGCAAAAAAACGCAGCTGATCGTATATACCCAATTTTTATTTGGGTAACAACTTATATGCTCACAGGTCAATTGAATTTCGCTACAGCAAACGTATTTGGAAATTCAGCGTAGAACGAACACCAACAATAACAATCACCGCCGCAAATTTAAGCAAAACTGAAAAACACTTAAATTGTCAACGCTGATCAAAATCAAGGCCAGTGATGAGTTAAACAATTTTTTTTTCAAAGTAACAATCCTACTAAAATAAAATCATGCCAAATTTTACTTATATCATGTACAAACCCTAGAGCAAATTTTGCATCAAAGTATGAGCCCATGCCAGAAATAATGCACTATTTAAGTCATTTCAGTGTTTATGCTGAAAACCTTCTTGCGCAACGATTTGGGTCGCACAAATCTGGGACCATGAGTTTTGGTGTCGCTAGGTCTTAAGAAAAAAACAGCACGTTGAATGGTTAATATCAGAACACTAACAAAAAAAGGATCAAATTTTTAAATTCCATCAATTTTCGAACGTATGATATTCACCACTTTTGTGTACAATGCTGATTCGATTAAAATTTATGCATACTGAAAATTCTTACGTAGGTAATTTTTGAATCCCCCACGACCGCTTAATCGATAAGCACAATATTTTGATATTTATCCCGAAAGTTACGACAATTGTACTTTTGCAGTGCTTTAGTTGAAGCTTTTTAAAATGGGTTGTCAGACAAGCAAATTTAGTATTGAATCTTTTTAAAGAGGGTCCAAAATACCCTTTTCCGGCAAAGCTCAATTTCGAAAATCTCATCGACATTGGCCATATTTTCTTATGTCTCTTGCCATATATTTGAGTGTATACACAAATAATTTTAGACCAATCCGACAAAACAGCCCCGAAAGGTACACGCTTATTTGTAAAAACGTATCGAACCGATGAAGAGTTTTCAAATCAGAATCTCCGAGAAAGGAGCTACACCAAATCGGACTATAAGAAGCTGCCAAAGGAATAGAGGGTTTATTAGATACATGGACATAGAATAGACAACTCAGAGTAAGTCGAAAAAAATTGAAATCGAAAATGTGCTTTTGAAGCTTTGAACGCGTTTGTTCAAAACTTTTCTCTTTTCCCAGAAATGGCTTAGTAGATCAGTTTCAATAGTTCACAGGAGGAAACTTTCGCGAAAACTCACCATTTATTGGCTTCGTAACTGCATATAACCTCTCAAATAACATAGATATGTAGGATGAAATCGAAAATATAATAATCATGGGTTTTTGAAAAAAATAATCATGATAGATATAAGGTTCATTTGTTTTATTTAGCTAAATTTAAGAACAAAAAGCTCTCTGACGAATATTCACCTCAACCTGAAATCTCTATTCGTACAAACTGTAATCAAAAATCATATCATGAATGGATAAAGACTAAGCTGGCGGTCGTGTCCGTCACGTCACCCGAACTAAAATCCAACGGAAATCGAAAGAAGTAATTAGGGTAGGTAGATGTGGTAAGTCTGATGATATTTTGGCAAAGTTTTTCGGAAGGAGTTTCAGTAAATTCAGTGGCCTTAAGGGCAAAACCTCATAATTGATGGCTAACGGCGCCCTAATTGGATAACATACATATATGACGATGATTGCGTGTTTCGTGGTTTATCGCCATGGTTTCTCGTTCAACGAATTTTCGGTACGAAAATCACAAAAACTTTTGAAGAATCATGGAAGCATTTAAGTTGTTAGATCTACTATTAGAATTAAACTGAGCGCAAGCTCTTAATCAGTGTGCTGTACTATTTCGGTAAAAAAAAAAGTTACCTCTCTTCCAATACTAAAGACCACAAAACATTGAATAATGTAGCTTCATAAAACCCCAATACGACTAAACTCTAGAATCGCCATTATTATTTAAAGCTCTGCAATGCCAGTATTGTTTTCAGACAGTTTCAAAGAGACTCAACTAGATTCGTAGATCATAATTTTCAAAGTTAAATAAAAAATTTTTGCCCTCACTATATTTTCACACTCTGCCACCTCAACTGCGCTCCACACGAACAATTGCCAGCCAATCTTTTACTGCCATCTAACCATAAAAACGTCCAAAATATCCATCACGTGCACAAAATAAATTTGCATACATACAAATATGCTTCGAATGCACTCAGAGACGGCCTGAAGAATGCATAAAATTGCAAAACATTAAGATCAGTAATGTACGATAGTGTCCAATCTGGAATCTGTTGAAAATATTTCAGAATATTCATGTGGATAGTTGGTGCGAGCAATAGTAGTGGCGTTGGAATTTCGATTTTATGCTCTTGTTCATTATTCAGATTTATGCCTTGTTCTGAAGGTGTATGCAATTCACTTATATGTACATTTACATACTTACTTGGTTCGGAGAAGTAATGAATTCCAAATATTTGTTAGAATGTTTATGGTTCGTGTCTTTTTTGTGTTTAAGAAAATGTTAGAAAATGGAAGGAATATGAAGATTTATTGAAACAAATGGGATAAAACATTTAGTTAATCTGATCTTACTTTTTTCTTCTAATTTTTAAGACCAAATATTTCAATTTAAAGACCAATAGAATTTATGTGGATACCGATAAAATGTAGCAACAGAAGTTTCAAAATCGTCTTTTATTGAATAATCTTAACATTTAGTATTTAGAATAGATGCTGCAGAGATGATAAAAAATGGGGACATTTTTCGGAAAAAAACGAGGTAATTTTTTGACGTGCATAGTGCATTGTACATCCTACAAAGCACTAGCAAAAGTTTGAGGATAACAATAAATCATTGTGGATTAAGAAGTCACCTTGAAAATCCTAGAATTATAGCATAAATTCTTATATCATTTCCGTTGGTTTCGAACAAGCTGATAGCTTCTGCACTTAAAATGTTCTGTAAGACTTATTCGCAACGAGTCCAAAAATATATTGAGAAAACTCGCCAAGGCGGCAAACGAGTTAGACAAATAACCAACGAAACTAAATAGTATTGGGACGAAATGGAGGAATAATCGAGACGATTTGTTATGGTACGAAATACAGCGACAAGAACACAAACAAAGTAAACACCTCGGGAGCTACAGTACTTAAAAATAAGGTTAGTAGTAGAATTGGCAGACTTTAGCCATTTTCAAGGGACACTGATGCTGTTTGAGTGACAACATCAGGACAAAGCAATCTCCATCTAAATCACACGACGCAAGTGTCGACAGCTTCTCCCAGAATCGTATAGGTCCTGAGTGATCGCCGAAGTCATTGGTCCCAAAACATATGAAAATATATATAAACAATATTTCTGTGTTTTAAGTCTGAATGCCTACCAAGATTCTTGATGCCGAAAAGCAAGAATGGGGCACCGGTTGATATCAGCATCACGACGCCTGCAGCTGCTAAAAAATTGCTAATAAAATTGTTGTATTTCTCTTGAATTACCTTTCGTGAGCTCATGATTACTTGCGTTTACAAATACAAATTGTCTGTTCAATTCAAACTAATTACGCTTTTATTAAACTGATAACTGCAACCCACTCTCGTATGTAACAAACATTCACAACTCTCATACAAAACAATTCCACTGTTTATCGTTCGATGCTCTGGTTCAAACTGTCTTCCTTACTTTGTCGAGAAACTATACACTTATATATTCCTCTATTGCGTTTCTAGACATTTATCGAATATTAATTTTCATTCGAATATTCATCTCTCAGTTGCTAATATGCTTTTTTGAGTTTTGCTTGTTTGCTCAGGTTAAATCTCTCTCCATGTGGCTTTTCGAAATGAAAATGCTCTGGGTGTGTGATATTAGATTGTCACGAAAAATCAAAGTACCTTTTTTTAACGCATAACCTCTTAATTTATTCGTATAATGTCAAAACAAATGTAGATCAGGTTTGGTATAATTAAAACTACAGCAAGCAATATTAACGAAAATGACTGGTGCTGGCAACCCTGTGCTACCAGAATAACCAAAAATATACCAAATCTGCTTCACGTTAAGTTAAACTCACCCTGTGCATTTCGTTTCGATTGAAGGACTGCGCTGGAAGTAATAAGAGTGTAAAGAATTGTAGGGCTACCACCCGCAATATTTTTTCAAACTTTCGCAAAGCTAATATTTGTTGTTGATTGTCATTGCAGGATCGTTCATACTTGCGAATTTAATGACGAAATAGCTTAGTCAAAAAATGCCAGAAAACTACAAAAATTAGCATAGTTGGCAGTGAGGTCCATTTACTACATGAATTTTATTTTGCTTTCATGACTGGATCGGAAGAAAATTTATAAGTTTTAGGTGATCAAAATTACCATAGCTGGTAGCTCTATCCTAATTTCTCAAAAAAATTTCTACCAAATGCGGCTCAGAATATGGTTCAAATGCTGTGTGAATTTTGATAAAAGTTTCTGGCTGAGTCGGAAGTTATAGGCGCATTCCAAAATCTCTTTTATCAGACCTGGTCCTATTTAAAACCAACATGTCCTGTAAATTTCATATTGAGCGGATTATCCGGTCGTCAGTTCTCGAGAACAGAAGTTTCGGGTGCTGGAAATAGAGGTAATTTGGTGATGGATTGCCGTTCTTTTGCAACTTGGAATTTTGAAAATTTTAAATTGACATGGTGGACAAAGGTTAAAATTGACCAATGATATGAATTTTTTGTCAAAAAGCAAACATTTTTCAGGAGGTTCGATGATTTGAAGGATTTTTTTCATCTTGCGAACTCATGTGCGTATAGCTTTAGTTAAAACATAAATACGTTCTGCAAATTTCACGATGATCGAACGTTTCTGTCACAAGTTATGACAAATGGAAATTTGAAAAAAAAATCCTTTCCTACTTTCAGGCACTCAGCACCCACATAGGGTTCATAGTTTCCAATTTTTTATCCTAAACATGCATAAAACATAATTAGTTTTTATTTCCAATACTTGTTTTTAACACAAATGTACTCTGCATAGAAATAAAGAGGTATTTGAGAATTTCCTAAAACGCCCGCCACCGCCAAAGAGTTAAAGGTATTGCCATTTGAATTAGTCACTGCGCTAGTCCTTATATACGTCTATGTCCTCTGAAAATTTCAGCTCAATCGAACCGGTCACTCCAGAGATGATCTCCCTTAAGCTTTTTGTTGATATATAGTTAATGTTGCCAGTTATTCTGGAGGTTGAGATTTGGTCCTCTGCTATGACCTCTATTCTCCCTGAGGAACGTTATCAAGGACTTTACATTAGGGTCATTTGGCATTCTACGAAAATCAGGATCTTTTCCGTTGTCATGCCCACTGAAATGAAAAAGTAGCCAAGGAGGGTCTTGGAGTCAAGAATCAAGGATTTCTCTGTGGACAACAGGTTGGCTCCTCCCATGGCTCCTCCCATGGCTCTTTCCTTAGGACTTCCATCTTTATCCATGCGACCGTTGACCTATTTTTCTAATGAAGGGACATGTAGACTGCTTTATAGGTAATGCTATCTTCGCCGGCAGTCTCTCCTCATGGGCCTTCTGTACCCATTTAGACGGTCGCAAGTAGTTCTACGGAAAAATCTTTCGGCCTGTACAACATTTTGACATCGTGTAAGGCTTCGCGGTAGGATACCTTACGCTGCCCTTTGTTGTTGAAGTTGCTTTGAAGTTGAAGTTGTTTATGATTTTTTGGCGCGTCATTTGAGCCCGTTGTCTTCTTCGGCGGCCTGTCCGCAGATGTATCTTTTTTGGTTCAGGGCTTTTTCCTATTGGCTTCTGGGGCCATTGGTAGCATTGCCTTTTCACTGGCCTTTCTCCTGGCCTTTTCTTTTTGACACACCACTTTTCATCAAGTACTTCATTCGCTTTCTGGCTGCACCGTTCATGCTCTTCGGTTTTAGAGCCAACATCGGCGAAGTCATGTCGGGGGCTTCCATACTTCGAGACAGCTCCAAGTTTATTTGAGGATCTACCGTCAAAGGTAAAGGGGCTGCTTTGGGAGCCTCTTCCACCTTTTTCTCCTTTAGTAATTTTTTCAAATTACAGTTGAAAATTGACTGATAAAACTAGAGTGTCAAAAGTAGAAGAATATACTGATAATTTAATTTTTGCAGAACAATTCAAATCAACTTTCAGCTTCACCACATGTTTTACAGTTTATACACTATTAAACGTGATTTTTGCATACCTAGTTCCACAAGCGTTATCTCACTGATATTCTTGCTTAACTGTGCACTTTCGTTTTTTGCTCAAAGTAAAACTATCATCATTAGTTACGTGAAAATCAAAGTTCAACCCAAATCATGTAACAAATTATTCCTTTAGAATCATTCCACCATTCTCGCCCAAGAAATAACTCGCAATACTTAATAGCCCTTTTATCGCGATGGCTTACTGCCCCACTTCTTGTTCGTCCAATAATCATCAAAGAGCTATTCAACTTGAAATTAATACTTAATGCCTATGTACGAAATTTTCAAGGATACGGCTAATTTTCCCATCAAGTCTCTTTAAAACGTCGTCGCTTTTCTATGTATTGCTAATCTACCAGCATTCTCGTACAAGTATGTACATTAGACCGACACAAAAGACTGATTTCGAGCCATCATTCTGTCGAATTTGTACACAAGGCGCTCTCGTAGTGAATTTTTTTTGTGTCTGATTTTTTTTGGACAGAAATCTGAAAGAATATAATTATGATAAGTGCTTGAATTCGTCAGAAACAAAGTAGACGTGACTTAAGATGTTAAAATTTTTTTTCAAGGAAAGCGCCACCACATTCATCAGCGAGGGAATAACATCAGCGTGGTGGCAGCGGCATCAGCAGCAATATGTCGGACGTAATCATGTCCATGTCTGTTGCAGCATATACTCAAAATAACATATTTTTTGATTGCATTATTATTAAGTACAGGGTGTATGAAAAGTGAAAGTTGAAGAGAGAAGCAAACCGAGTTTTTCTCGCCGGGGGCTTAATGATAAAAATAATAAACGCCAAAATGATAAACTTACCTAAACTCTTAATAATGGCGTTGACATATTAACACGTTCGGACGTAATAGCCCGATCATCTTGTAAAATTGGCCGAAAATATTTGAGCTGCATTCAATGCAAGCAATAGCCGAAACTGAGTTCTCCTCAAAACTTGTCCATCTTTTTCAACATCCTGTGAATGCTCTACTCACCGTCACAAACATTATTCAACCAGCTCAATAACAGTCTTTCAGGAAAAAACCTAATCTCGTCATTATAAATTCGATTAATGATCATTTTCCTGTAAAATCTATCGCATGTATGTAGTTTTGTTTGCGTTACAAGCTAACCTAAGATGCGTTCGGCGTTTTATTGGAGGATCAAAAAGAGAAGAGTCCCGATTCTGCGACATTAGTTAGTTTGGACGTTTGCTAATGCTATACAGTTTCTAAAAGTTTCACATCAAAGAACATGTTAAACTAAAGCGTTGTGTTAGCGAAGAATTGAACTGTAAAGAGCATCCTGCTACACGCATGTCCCTAGAAACGATTCCAGCTCGGAAAGTATTAAAATTTTAATGATGATTGCCTGCTATTTATTTGAAAGAGAATTTTATGTTAGTGCGTACGCACGTAACATATGTTATGTTTTGATTGACCAGAGGCAAGCTGTTGAGCTGAGTTGCGGATATGACTAAATTTGCGGGATAGCTAGGCATTATATAGAATGAAAACATCAGAGAAAATTCTGATGAAATGGACGTGAATTCTCTCACACCCAAGTCTAAATCAATAAATTGGAATTCCACTGTAAAATCTAAAATATTTAATGCAGTTTGCATGATAAGAGAAAATCATGGAATCTGTTTTGATGTAGACAGAAAATTTCTTGATTCACATAGTAGGCCATTAAGTGTTTGGAAAAGATTCACCGATGCCAATTAAAACTCTTCCACCTACGATTCGTAGTTTTTGTGAATAAACTTTTCCAAATATCATGACTATCAAATTTTTCATTTGACTTTCAAGCATGCTATGAGAACTACAACACATCCTAAATTGATTTCGAGTCGTGGAAACCATTAAAGTTTACCTCTTCCTATCTCATTATCGGCAAATCCATTAAGGACGTCTCCACATAACCACTGTAATCGAAATGAAGTTTCTTCAAACAGACGGCCAATATATACGAGCATAGTATTAAGTCTTCCTAGCCGAAAAACTGTGTTTGAATAGAGTTACACCTTCAGCACATTGCACTCGTAGGAAGGTCTTGGAAAAAGGTTCGATAAATCACACTTTGGAAACATAACGTACGATAGCTCCCACAACAGAAAAAAAAACAGCTCTAGACAAATATTACCTTCGTAGACCATGTAATTATTTAGCGCCAAGTTTCTAACATTTTTCGGCTGCAGTCGATCGGTATCTGTCTATTTTTGATGGGTTTGTCTGGTTTAAGTTTGTGCAGCATTGTGTTTCAGACCTTGAATTTTTTGTCGTCTGTTGATATTTTATTGATTGTTGAATATTGGTTTTGCAGTTTTTGGTGCAGGAACTGAACTTAATGTGTTTAATGGAGAATTGATGAGTAATCTAGATGTTTATCATGCCTGGGATGACTAATACTGTGGGCCTTCAAGTAGATTTCTTGACGTTAGCGGAAAAGTTTGTGGTGTCAAAAATTTTATTAACTATTGACAGCGTTTGATTATTCATCCTGACACGCATCAGCAATATCAAAAACTCAGACAGAGGGTTGGTCTACTTAACTATATGTTTGCTTCACAAAGTAACTCTAGAAAAAGTTAAGTTACTTTATTCAGTAAAAATATGGGACCGATCACCTCTCGAAGGCTTATAGGGTCAGGGAAATCAAAACATGACAAAACTACTGGACTAATCTAGAGAGTTTGAAAAACTCAAAAGACTACCTCAGCTCGATATAAAAAGAGCAAAAGAAACATTGGTTCACCATAAAAGTGGTCTAAGGGCCCTATGTGGAGTTTTAACAGGCTATCTCCCAACAAACAAGGGACAGGATAGGCAAGGGACGAGGAAGTCTACAGCAGTATCTGTAGATGCTGCGAAGAAGTAAAGAGAGTGTAGATCATCTTCTCGCGAACTGTCCAGCACTAGCGAGATAAAGATTAGAACTGCTTGGCTCTGCTATCGTGGGACATTAAAAAAGTCCCATCTGTGAATATATCCAAGTTCATAAGGTGAATATATCCAAGTTCATATCATTTAGGAGGCACAATAGGCCCATAATAATAATAACTATATAAATTATAAATGCCAAAACTTAAAATTTAAATATTCGCCTTGAGCGTGGTTCGATGAAACTTGGTGAATTCGTTTTCTTTTTCCAATGGAATATGAATTCCGTTCGAAAAAAAACGGTCCTCTACCTGGCAACTATTGCCGCTTGATTCGAACTAAAAGATCGAAATGATGTCACTTTAAAAATGACGGCTAAATAAACGGAGTCCATACTATTTATTTTTTATTTATTTATTTATTTATTTTTTACGTATTCAATACAACAAGCAAAACTGCCCAATTACAGATTGGATACCATGAACAAAATAAAATAACAAGAACTAAATAAGAATATATAAATATACGTATATAAAATAATTAAAGCTAAAATAAGATAAAGTAATAAAAAATAAAAAATTAAGTAAAGTAAAAAAGAAAAAAAAATCCATTACAAACATGTATGTCCAATTCTACAATAAATTGGCCTAATAAGAAATAATAAGAAGTAAATGAGTAAATATAGATATAAGTATGTAAAAAAAAAATAGTTAAAGTGGTAAATTAAATAGAGTAAAATTAAGTAAAAAAAAAGAAGAAAATTAAGAAAATAGAAAATGAAACTAATTAGAAAAATATATAACTATGTATATATAAAAATAAAAATATACAAAAACTTCAAGTAATAAATAAGAAAGTAAAATTAAGTAGAGCAAAAAAGAACTAAAACTAAAAAAAGGTCAATATTTTTTTTTGAATAAAATGGTATCCATAACTTTTCTTTATAAAACTGGAAATAATTTCTTTCATACCATATCATTTTCTTTCATACATACGCATGTGTGCTGAATGGTAATTCCTAGTTCACAAAACTTAACGTGTCTGAATAAATTTCTTTAAAAAAATTGCAATGTAAAAGTAATAAATCAACCTTCTCAAAGCTGTGCAAGTCGACAAATAATTTTTTTGTGATAAGAACAATAGCCCAGTTTTCGTTTAGATGAGCTTTTGAGTACCTATGTTGCCGGATGTTGGACACACGAGAATATTGGCAATTGAAGCCCTAAACTGTCAATCTTTGAAACCATATCCAAAGTAAACTAGATCATTGAAGTATTGAAGTGGATATATTTTAGCACAACTTATTTATTAATTCACTTTTTTTTTTTTCTTATATTATGTATTCAAATTTGCATTGTTTTATCACAACAAACAGCTCCACATTGTAGCTAATCAAAATCACTCAGTACTCTTAACCATTCAGTGACCATGCTTATTTCAAACCAAATAAAAGATTCTAATCATTCTAAATTTTATATTTTCATTTCCGTTCGCTTTAATTACAGTCCGGAAGATCAGATAAAGGGATGATGGTCTTCCTTCCACACATTTGCTTATGGCCACTATGTTCAGACTATTTCCCACTCGGCTCTACCTTTTATTCTCTCTGTTTCCACCGAATACACATTTTCCGATCACTAAATACAAAAATCTATGATAACACTAAAAACTGAGATCATCGCTCATAGATAGACAGTTCGGGGCGCTAGTTAACTCATACTTTCGGGTGATGTTGCCCTATAATTAAAATATATATTCGGTGAACAAAACTACACAAAAACAGAGTAACTTTTAAAAAAAATGATACAAACTAGTGTACATGTCCATGATAATCCATCCGTCTGTTGATTGTCCATCGGCAAAATGTTGATACGATACATTATATCAGAAAGACCGGTGAAAAAAACGGAAAAATCGAGAAGGTAAAAAAAACTTGAGACACAGAAAAAACTAATTCTTTTACCACCTCATGATGACGATTTTAGCCGCAGGCGGAAATCTACCTTAGCCCATCGGAGTAGACTGTGCCTTTTATGAGCAAGACAAATATCGCATGTCAGCCGTTTTTGCGGAAATTAAAATAAAATGTAAATGTTGTTAAGGTGTTATCAGTTGATGGAACTTTATAGGCTACTGATTTGAAAATATTTGATATGAATAATGTTTCATGGTTTCAAGGAATAATACTTAACATGAGAGACAAGCATACTGCAAAAAATGAGTTAGCTAGTTCTATCAAAGAAATCGTCTTACATTACTTAAAAAATTAAATCAATAATAGGCGTATAGTATAATTGTAGCATTTGGGCCAACGGTGAGCATGAAATTTATCAACTCAATGCATGCATGTAATATTAGAAGTATTGTATATCACCTATAGTCACTCTGGCGGAAAAGTTAAGGTGCCAAAATATAATTATGCGTTGGTAAAATGAGTGTCCTTTTTGAAATAATATGAATAAAACTGTGTAATCGAATTTGTTTCCTTACTATCTGAAATTCTGAAAGGATTCCAAAATTCGAGGAGAGCCTCTCAAAATATTGAGCATTTTCAAGGACTGGGTAAGTACATAAAGTACTACAGTCCATAATATACAGAACACATTCACTCATTTGGAAATAGATACAGTTACAATTACCTACATTCTGCATTAACATTACCTATTTAAAAAAAAAACGGCAACACCAATTACCTCTCACATGTCGACCTGTCTTCCTGATCACATTGAATATGAAATGCGAAATGAAACGGAACCTTCAACCGCAAAACCACAAACCCAACTTCAAGTGGAAGAAGTATAGTTTGATCATAATTTTGCCGTCGGGAATTTTCGTCTCCAGTTTGGCGTGTAAGTCCAGTAGGTAGTTTTTTTCAAGTCCACCGATTCCGTCTGCTCTTATTGTTCGGGAACAAGACTCGATCGAGGTGAAAATGCTTTACAATCCCATCGCGATACATTTTTTTATTCACTTACTAGCCAATTCGTATTTTTTGGCGAATTCTGTGAATTTATTATTTTCACATGTCTTTTTTCACCTCATGCGATGGACCCGATACAACCCGCAAGTTATGAGCGCCGGCGACTGAACTGAATGAAAAACTTGAAAATAAGATTCGTCTGAAATTTTGAATATTCATTAAGAGGGTCGTGAAGATCAAGATTCACCCTGAGGGTGGTGTTATGGAACTCGGTAATTCAATGCTGGAATGAAGTACGAGCTTGTTGCTTCATTCGCCACGCACAGGCCCACAGTGAAGTCAAGTAGGCTGAAATACATTTATCGTCGAGATAAAAGATATTGTGGCTACCAAATAATTCTTGGTTTCGAACAAGAGGAGTTTAATGAGCAACATTTTAAAATGTGAAGATGGTAATTAACTTCCACATGAAAATAAATGTTGGATTTATAACAGAATATTTAACAATAAAAGATTTCAATAAAGTTAAAGACTTTAGTACTGAGCCACTACATTTGACGACAAATATGACGATCAGCTCAAATACCGACGGAGCTGCGTTTTGCTTTCCCGTCGGTTTAGGTCGACACAAGTCAACTTGCAGTCAGTGTGTAGAAGTTAAATTTAAGTACGTGCAAAATAATTTATGTACTAAAATACACAAAAAACTCAGAAAACATTCATAAAAATGCACCAATAATGCCCTAAATTTAAATTTAATATCTTTTGTAACAATTTAAGTGATTTATTTTAATTTTATTTGGCTGTGTGTGAAACAAATCATATGTACTATAAATATGTAACTATATTTTGTTGACATGTGTACTAGTAATTCTTTCAATGAAGTTTGAGGTGTAGTTATAATAAAGATTTTTACTTTGAATGTAAAGATATTAAGATTCGCAGCAAGTAGTCAGTTTTAATTTCACCCATAAGCCTAATAATGTATTCGACGAACGAAATACAGCGAAAACGTCTGTGCGGAATCGAGCGAAATAAAGTTCCGCACCCCGACACCGGGGGCAGTATAAATTGCCATTGATGACATTTTACAAGTGCATTACATTTGAGTTCGGTGCATATAAATTTAACTAACCGGCATCAAAAATGATATTATCGGCAAAACAAAAACTACTGTTGCAAGGATGCGCTGTTCATCCATCCATTTTCACTCATTTTTCAATAAAATATCCGCAAACTCGAATGAAATTATGAGCTGCCACATTTTTCGCATCAATTTAAGGTACCTGGGTCATTAAATGGCCGCGAAATTTAACTTATACATAGTGCAGCTTCACCTCAGAGCGAGTCACTGAGTTGTCTTCGAAGACAGTTATACGTCTTCGAACACATTACTGACGAGCAAAACCAAACGAAACGAAATTCCGCGCCAGGCTGATTTTGTATGGGATTTGACACTTCGTTTCGTTTCGCGTCGAATACATTTCAGGGCTATACTATAAAAATTTAGACGTATGCAGGAGTTTGACGCTAAACGTTTAAATAAGTAAATGTTATGCGAAAATGCGATGAATATTTAAAGCGATGTTACTGTATCATATTATTGCAAATCTCGAGTATTTTCGGTGGTAAAATTCATTAGCTGGTATAAAAAAATTTAAATAAGTAAGTTACACCTATAAAGAATGGATAAACAAACATATGTACATCATGATAAAACTCCAGATTCAATAATACTTTCTCTCATTCTTAAGACCAATGCCTGTGTTTCGATAATTCGTTTGAATATTATTTTGAGAGTAGAATTTGACTTCGATTACGTGCACCCTACCTTTTTCGAATTTATTTCCTTTTTTCGAACCAGGCTTTTTGCCGAATTAAGGTATTAAATTTACGTCTGATATTAATGTTAATATTTTCTTCAAATATGATTATCAAATTTATATTCATATCATCCTCTATTAAAAAAACTTTTACAATCTTATTTATAAAAATATTGCTTTATAATGTTATTTCGTAGCCCTTAGAAAGCCAATTAAATTGTATTTTGTAAACTATTTTTTGTTATATTATATGTTGTTCCACAAGTATATATATTGCTTCTCAAAATTCTGAAACAAATTTAATGCATCAACTTATTTGCCACTATGAATCATCTTCTACTTACGCCTTTGACCGTCGATCATCTTCGCGCCATCTTGAAAAAATAAAATCCGACTACTATCAAACTATTTCCAAATTGTCGGGTTTAAAGACGCCAACTCGGCAATCGGATTGGTGAATCGGTATAAATTATTATGTTAATAACACTTGAAAATTTCCGGATTTTGTTTAGAACCTCACTGTAAGTGTGGGAAGTAAATTGTCAAATAATATTTGAGCAGCGGAGAAAAGCTAGTTGTCTGAACGATGTCTCGCTGTTCAGCTACGTTTACCTATTTTATTAAATTTAACCTGTGTCTCTGCTACATATTTCTAATATTTTGGTGCCTTTGAACGCTTTTCTCATTCACATAACGTTTTGTAAGAACCCGCTTTTTTATACTCAAAAGATTTATACCTATGTTCTATCAAGTCACATGAATTTATTGAAATTGATAATTGAGTTCGAGGACATATTATACTGATAAAAAAGCCCTAATTTTCACCGCTTTCCACATAAAGCTAAAAGGTTTGAAAGTCGAGAACAATTGTATTTGGTTCCATTCGTCAAATAAAGGTCAATTAAACCTCATTTTGAACGCCATGTAAACTTACTATAAAAACTCTGCGTTCTTTTGCTTCCAATCAGTTTGTACCGTTAAAAAATGAAAATAAAATAGGTTTTTTTAAATTATATTTTTTCTATTCATTAACTAGAGTTTTAGTATTCAATACACAGATATTTATATATTTTGCGTTTACAGTTTTAGAAATAGCGGCACTTTTGTCTGAAAATACACAAAAAGAAAACAGAAAAAGTCGCGAAGTTTTCAGATTTCTAGAATGAAAACATTAGTTCAGATGCCGATGTTTTGAATGATTGCGATAATAGTAGTAACATGAAATACGATTACACTTTGAAGAAAGCCTAAACGGATATTGATATCTTTAGACACTTAAATGAGTTCTACAGTGAAGCTGAACACGTTGGTGTTAAAAAATAATGAGAACAATATAAAATAGACCAAAATGACAGGGAGCATTAACTGCAATATTAAGTTCCGTGGTTTCCTATATCCATTTATCTATTAGCTACTTTTAAAATCCGGATCCCAATAAGATTTTATTATAATATGAAAAAGCAGGAAATAAGGACAAAAACAAATGAAATAATAATAGAAATAATGAATTCTAGTAAAAATAAACTAAACAATCTGTGCATGGATAGCCAAGAAGATACTTGAATCATATATTAACGTAGTAACTGTGAAAAGCTAGAAATTAAACATTAATCCCTAATTTGACGCTCAAATTGCAACAACGTATGAGGTCAATCTGGAACTTGTCATATTTTCCAGGCACCATAAGTGAAAATATACGTCATTTCACGGGAAAGTTATACTAAATATTATTGGGACGTATACTAAATATTATTGGAACGAGCAGTTTAGAGCCGTGGTTAGACAGCAAAGAGCCACAAAGAAATTTTTAACAAGAAATACTCTTCGGAATTAGACAATCTAAAGATGGGATTCACATGAAGGATAAGGGTGAAGGATGAAGGATAAGATAAGGATGGGATTCACATGAAGGTCAACGGAGACTTTTTAGATGTAATGCAATAAACAGACTGGACTTAGGTTTCCAATAAAATATTTCACTTAAGTCTTTGAAGTTTTCAACAATAATGAGAGGTTCTACAGAAAGAGAGTTGGAAAACATTATGGGGCGTTTTCAACAATGTTTAAGGCATTTGACGACATTTCAATTCCAGTTAACACCTTTTCCGAATTTTAAAATGTTTCTCCATAATTATAGCAGACTGAGAAAAAGTATAGCTTCCGAGACTATAAATTATTACCTCTAGCGCTGTGTAAATATTTGATTTCGGAATTGATTATAACGCCTGGCACGACAATGCATAGTGAAACTTATATATGAGTGTGCACTACATGCATGCGAATAGGCATTATATATTATAGCCCTCAATATTATGTTTTATATGCCCTGATAAAAAGCCAAAACCCACTGATACCCGAGTCTGGATTCTATCTAAGAGCTAATGATGTTCCCATTTTACTATATGAACTTTATTACAATCATTACGCCATACAGACTACTGAAATGAATATTCATAAGAATCGGTGCTATATGCATTAAAAGTTGAGACTATGTGTATACTAGAATTCAATGGCGAATATTGTTCCACAGGTCAGTTGTGAGAAGGTGGTGTGCTACGCGCTGTTAGCAAAACGCTTTCAAGGGAGCTCGTCAATATCATTTCAATTGTATAGCTGTTCAGATCTCCTGCTATAACAGCTCGGTTTACATTGGTTTTGCCTGCAGCTATTTGTGCGATACAGTATGTTACTTAGCAATATCTCTCAAAGCAAAAGACAAACTAATATTCCTGAAAGATTTCAATTGACCGAACTTATTTTTTTCTCCGACGAAAATCACTTTTACCTTCAGCATGTAGATTTTGAAGATTTCAAAGATTTCAATCCTGAGCGTAGCCTTTATGCTAACGGTCCCATGGCTGCTCTGAACTTTATCGATTTGACAATTGAGAAAACCGGTGAAACCGGTGGGCCGATTTTGTTAATGAAACCGGATATTTATCGCCAACGTTACCACCGGATATGTATCATCTCTTCTTCTCTTAAAGAGCTAGGTGATTTAGTCGCAAAAAGTTTCCCTAAAGTGTTTAATGCACCAAAGCTATCAAATTCACATCTTTCAGCTTTTGACAAATAAAAATTTCATGTAAAGAAATTCGTAAAGCTATTTTAGAACTCGATCGCAAGAAAGATTATCCCCTGATCAATTTCCTCGGACTTTCTTGCGTTGGTGTGTAGAACAGCTAATAAATCTACTTCATATATTTTTCGACAGGTACAAACGGTCTAGAGTTTTCTGACCATACTGGAAACCTTCGTATGTCATACCCATATTCAGAAATGGTAACAGACATTTTACGGAAAATTATTGAAGCATTGCCATTTTGTCTTCAATTAAAAAAATGTTTGAATAAGCTGTCTGAATAAGCTGTCTTCGATCAACTTTCTCTACTTGTTTGTTAGCGTTTGAACGAGCAGCAACTTGGTTTTAGAAAACGTTGCTCAGCTATATCGAAAGTTCTGCATAAAGTGGAGAAAGAATACCAAATCGACGCAGTCCTGTATTGACTTCTGTAAAATTTTTGTAAGAGCTGACCATTCCCCCTTGATTTAAAAGCTACATAAATTCGAACTCACTGGATCCTTACTTAGCTGGCTCAGTTCTTATTTTCACTATTGATACCAATTGTTAAATTTTCAAGGACTGTAAACCACAAGGAAGTTTTCTTGGCCCATTTGCTACAAATTGGTTATATATTTTATTCATTACCAATTTATCTGGCGTCATACCTCGAAAACAATCACTTTTTTGTTGGTGCAATTAAAACAACCTCTCTCTTAACATTGATAAGTACCAGATTATAAGTTTTTCCTGAAAAAGCACGGTTACACACACCACGTACATACAGTTTTCGCATTGAGAGAACTATACAGCCCTTATGAATTTAACAGCCTACCACCTTAAATATCCAATTATTTGCTTAAATAGTAGCCATAAATCACCAAATATGCAGTTGATCAGCATCAATCGGTTGATTAACGCTGATCATATTCAACACAAAAAATTTTCAAATTATCCTTCGAATCACTCCTTATCCAAGCCTTCCGCCATTCGAAATTTTAAACTAGTTGTAAATGTGTTATTTACCTGATATTTGATATTTATTTATTTGCTATATATTTGAATTTATACTTTACTTCCGTATTTTGTTCGTTTGGTGCGTGTGTGTCTTGTATACCTTGATTGTTGGTATCCTAAATTTCCTCAGGACAAGAAGGGTTCAGGCTAGTAAAGAATTTATCTTATCAAATGACAAAAAAAATGAGCAAAACTCGGTTGGGACAGCAAAAACATCGTACACAAAGACCAAAGTATACCAAATCTGCTCCATATTTAAGTCACCCAACAATTTAAATTTCGTTTCAATCTAATGATTTCCTAGGAAGTTATAAAGGTGGAAAGATATTAAGGGATACCACCGACGAAAGTTTCAAAATCTTCGAAATTGAAATAAATGTTGTTAACTTTCTCAATAAGATCATTATTGACAACAAGACAAGATCATTATTATTAGCATCTCCAATTAAAAGATGACGAAAATTACCATAGCTGTCAGTTGTATCCTAACTTCACAGCCAAAAAACTACAAAATTTGATTTGCATTAAGATGAACATATTCAGTGAATTTAATTTGAGTCTAATCATCGGATTGCTAGTTATAGCGTTGACAAATTTAGGGCTCCAATAAATAAGTAATTTTTTGATGGTTTACCATTTTTGTGCGATGAAAAATTTCAGACATTTTTATTTTGACTGTGCAAACAAATTATAAAACTTATCAATCGTTGGATGTTTTTCCCAAAAATCAAAAACAAAATTTCGGAACCTGGATGACTTAACGGATTTCTGTTTGAAAACATACATCGTATCTAGAGGGTTGCCCGTAGTTGTATTGAAAATAACACTAGCTTATTTTTTGCTCACAGCAAGTAATAATCTGATGATTTTGAAGCATTCACAGCTTAAAATTTCAGAAATTTACTTTTCCTTAGCATTCGCATGGGATTGAAAATATCCAAAACATTATCATAGCCAATCTACAAACATGACCGATTTTCATTTACTTCGCATAATTTTTCCTAAAATTCGATATCTACGGAAAGAAAGGAGTATATAGAAATTCACTTAAATGCTCGCTGTCGCCAAAGCTTAGTACGCGGTCTCCCGTTCGTCCCTGTATTCGAACCTGAAACGCCGCACACCTGGAGATAGTTTTGTACATACTAAGCTACACGAACTTCATACAATAAAATTACTTAAATTAATCGTAGCCTAATAAATAAATAGAGAGCAAACAAACAGCTAACAAATGATTCTAATAAGTTTAGCTTAGCCAATTCCTTTGCTGCCACAATTCCTACAAATTCCCTAAAATGCACGAACAAATATTATTAGCCCAAACATGCATACTCAAATTTATAAATTGCCTACCATGCTCCATGCCAACGCACAAACTCATACGCTATGCAACCGGCTATGTCATTAATTTAATTATGAATTTTGCTTGATAAATTTTTAACTGTTTCGTGATTTATGAGGTGCCTTAATCGCTAGGCATCATCACGATACTAATAATTTGAACGCGAAATGTGAATATAATACGTATTAAGTTATGAGTCCAACTAGGCTTCAAACAGCTTACGACAAGGCATCATAATAGCATAGTGACGGAGGTGGTCAATCATGAAAAATGATGGAAATAATGTTTTTGATGGCATCGACATTATATATGAAACGCTACCGTTTAATTAAACGGCAAATAGTTTGACAATTTATATGATGTTTATATTTGAAGCGATTGGATTTACTCTGAGGAGCTTTTTGGATTACAAGTTTGCATAAAGAGAGAAAGAAGTAATTAAATATATTTGATTTAAGTTAAATTTATAACAATGCTAAATTGAAGACCAGTTAAAACTATTGAAAATCATCTTACGACGTCATTTGATCTTTTATTTTTAGATTTATAAAAAAAATACAAATTGGCTCTCAATATAAAAACTGCATTTCGCGATCTTTATTTTGCAAAATAACATTAGCTTATTAAAAAGCAATCTAAAACATACTATGCAGTCACAGGTCGAATTCAACTACGAATATTTTTATTGTCAATTGTTTGGCAGTTATAAGACATCTGGCAAAAAAACCTTGCGTACGTCGACAATAACATCAACAATTTTATTTTAATAAAAATTTCACATCGATTGCATGATACAATTCTTCTTACATTCATACATTCATGCTTATAAATATGTTCATAATCCCCTGCAGAAAAAAAATCATCTGTACAAAATGAATGATGAATTGTTTTGGCAGCAGGAAACAAAATAGTACCCACTACCAGATCGCAAAAAAGAACCGACCTAGCAGAACTAATTATCGGGATGGGGTTTGATGATTGAGGTAAATGTCTGATTGACTATTGTTGTTTTCATTTTTTTCTGCTACTGACCATTGTTTTGATTTTTGTCACGATGCTTTTTATCGGATTGTTGTTAACATATTGTTTACATTGTAATTTAGACGACAGTAGTGATTTTAAGAGTGAGCACTATTTCTTTTCGTATTAAGTCAGTTCCCATATGAATTATAGCGATGGGAATTAATTTCGAAGGCTTCGGCGGTATCGTGAATGATTTTTCGAAGCAAGTGCTGGATAATCGTTTCGTTTTTAGGAGCAGATAAGTTTACAATTGAGTTGTGACTTTTTAGTACTCCCTGCATAATCTAGACAACGATGGTTAAATACACATTAAAGCAATCGAAAATAAGAGGGAACTGAAAAAAAATCAAAAGCTCAAAACAAAATCGTCCATCTACAGAAGAACCAATCAATATCATTTTGCAATGCATATGCTGCTGCAGCCAGAGAACAAGAAACTCAGCTAGATATTTCGAACGAATTCACCATTACTAAAAAAAAAACTTTCGAATGCAGCAAAGAAAAATAAACGATAAAGCACTTAGCCAATTGAAATGCATGCAAAGGCATAAATTCGCCCACATATGTATGTATAGCAAAGTGTTTCCTATAAGACATGTTCGACTGCATAATTCGTCGAAATGTGAAACGTATGTATAGGATGTAGGTGTATCTAAGTTGTCCAATAAATAAAATGAAATCCAGAAATGAATATGATGGCGGTGGAAATAAAAATGGAATAAAGAGAAACCAACTTCGTGAGTATATCCTGCATATATTTATACAGGTATGTGCCAATGCATGCATGTAAGTCAGATATAAAGTGTGCTTGGTTAACGATATGCAATCGAAGTGAATATAAACTTGTGGTTTTTGACGTTCAAAGGAACATTGCTTATACACACCTGAGTGTACATACATGTATTCCGCGTGTTCGATCAAATACCGTAGAGCCTGCATAAAAAATACACCACAAAACCCCAAAAGTTCCCTTCGAGCAATTGTCTGTCGAGAAGACAACAAATCTACAGGACGAAGAACCAGAGATCTTGTTGGACTTACAGGGTGGCTGTTAAATGCAAGTAATGAAGTATAGTAAATCATTTTCATGTATATAGTAAATTTAAACTTTGTAATATAATATGTTATAACTTAATCTAATAATATGTAATTACTTAACAATGTGCTATTACCGAATCATAATCGGAATTTTTCAAATTTAAAGCGAAACTTGCAATATTAATAACAGAAAAGGCGGTTTTTCGCGGTGTACGGTAGACATTGTATTTCAGTCTGCCCGCATCAAATGCACTATGCTCGAGAAAGATGTTTAATAACAGTATAGAATTTCTTTGGTTCGAGTACAATGTATTTCTCTTTTTCGACTTCAACGGAACCAGAGAAGCCAAACGGGTAGCAATGCATCATGTCAGAGTATTATATTTCTTTGAAATAATGAGTTTAGTTTTGAAAACTGCATAAATCTAAAAACCATAAATAATATACTATTAGCGATTTACATAAAGACACTACCAAAATCAAAACATATAATAGCTTTTTTTCTTTGCAATTAATCGGTTCTTAATTTTTTTATTTTCAGATTGGTCTTTGAATTTAACAAAAATGGCTGATTGGGATAATGAACCAAGAATTTGGGTTGCACACCGCTATCACGCATTGGAATCTCTGATTTCCGACCAAAGAGAATTTAAGCGCACGTTTGGCAGCTTTCCTTCAAGCAGATGGACTATATCGAGGCTCGTAAAAAATTTTGCCGAGCGTGGGACAATCACAAAAGCGCCTTATCCTCGAGACCTTTCAGTTTGAAAGCAGGAAACTATCGTTGCTCCCGTACAAGCCAATCTAAAAGTTTCGATAAGGAGCTTGTCTGCTTAAATCCCCACAAAGTTACTGCAGACGGTTCTCCATGAAGATTCACACTTATTTCTTTGTAAAATTCAACTAACAAGCGAACTGACGGCAGCAGACTTGCTAATTTACTTTGAATTTTACCAAATGGTGAAACAGGACGAAAAAATGTCGAACTGCATTTTTCTGTCCGACGAGCCTCATTTTGATCTTTAGGTATTGATAAATTTGAACATGAAGATAAATTTTTACAAGTCTCCATTATCTGGTCATTCTTCGGAGACTCTGTGGATTACTAACGGGTAAAATGTCAGCTATTTCAATTTACGATCTAAGTTTTTATTAACAAGACATCGACACAGTTCAATTTTCAAATTCAAAGAGCTATAATTGTCATCAAATGTCACCTGTTCGCTTGAAAGAATGAAATGCACACACTAATCTGGCATGAAATGAATGAATTCTGCATTTAATATCGAGTGCAAAACCACTTTGATCTTAACAATGCATTTAAACTCATAAGAAGGAGAGGATTTCAGGACTACCACTTGCATGAATTACAAGATTTAGGAAAGTCAAACACTGGAAAAGTTTGAAAGCAGCATAACATAACATAAACAAAAAAAATGCTTAGTGCTTGCAACACTTTACCAGCACTGCGACTAAAAGTCTCCCACAATTGCCTCACGTCAAAATCAAATAACTCTATCGATCTCGATTTTATCCTATGATTTCGTCGAAAGTCACAGGGTTAGAAAGATGTTTGGGATCAAAAAACGAAAGATATTTGGGGCCGAAAAATTTCTAGAACTTAGAAAATTTAAACATTGGTAACTTATTTTCATTGTAAATGTTCGCGATATGAATACTTCATGTAAGCATTTATTGATACGAAAATAGCATCAAGCCAAAACTATATCGCACCTGCCTCACATAGAAATCAACCTACTCTGCGAATTTCGTTTTGATCCGATGAATGCATTGAAAGTTATAGGGGTACAAAGAAATTTAGGGCAACCAGTCACAAAAGTTTTCAAATTTTCGGAAACTTAATGTTTATTGTTTGTTGTCACTACAAGATCATTACTGTTTAAAAGTTTTCTGATAAAATCGCTTAGTAAAGATATTGCAAATAAATACAAAACCAACAATAGCTAGCAGCCCTATCATAGCATTTTAACCAGATTCCTTCTGAATAATTCCTATAATAAGCTCCATTTATCATATGAAATGCATTTTGATTTCATGACTGCACTGGAAGTTATACGGCAAAAAGTTTTATTTTCCTGAGCGAATTTTCAAAACCCAAGACATCAAAATTACCATAACTGGCAGCAAAAACGGAATTTTTCATTATACCATTTTCTATAAATTTTCTTTAGCGGTTATAGACTTCCACCCTTTAAAAATTTCTGACGACCCTACTTTTTCGAGCTCCCCTTTGAAATTTTGCGCATTTGTAGTTTATATAACTGTTTACAATACATAAAAAAAATAAGAAAATCGAAGGTATGCATTTTGAAATATCCAAGGATAAAGGACACTGTAATAATGCTTTTTATCCTTTTTGGCCAGGATGTTTCTCGCACTATTTTTTCCAAGATATCTACACTTTACCCTTTCCAGCAAGCCATATTTGAAGGCCCTACGTAAAGGAGAAGATTTTATACAATTTTTTGAATGCAACACGAACCGACGTTTCTCAAAAACTTCAAGAGGCCATATTTCCGCAAATATACCATATTTTAAAAAAATTTCATTTTTGATAATTAGCTCACCAGCTCTTCTGGATAGCAAAATATTTCCAAATTCCAAAAAGGTGAGTTCAAAAATTATCTGAAAATTGGTCAATTTTCTATGGAATTACCCAATATTCACAGTATTATCGCCATTAACGCAATGTACGTGATAAAAAGGAAAGCAAAAGCGAACTTAGCCCCGTTTTTGACTATTTCCGTATTTTGACGATAGTAGGTTATGGAAATTTTTATTTATTTTACTGCTATTTATTTTCTTTAAGCCAAGTGCGTGGATTGGGTAAAGAAAGATTGAGTCGAACTCTCCCAATGTTAGCAGAAAAATCATAAGCGCAGAGAAATTGAATAGGATTCTCAACAGTGATGAGTATATGTGCTAAAATTTATGTAACGGCAGCCAATAAATATCTTGTCCAGTACGTTTTTCTCATAAAAGTGTGATTTCCGTAATATATTTTCACGATACCAGAAAAAAATGTTTAAAATTATGAAGTTTACACAAAAACTGATGATAAAACTGATAAAACTGATAAAACTGATTTCACTTTAGCTAAATTTCAAACTTTGACTCCCGGACATTAAAAAATCTGGTAAAATATAAGAGAGTTTATATAGCGCCATATGCTACAATTTATTATTACTTATTATGGCCCGCTTTGATGTGTGTAAAAAACCAATCCGAAAGCCATACTCGGTCATTACTATTTACATGCTTTGCCACAGCAAACCATCGCCCGTCTACACAGTGGGCCACATGATAGTCCACAATGTGGAGGCTACATGACAAATAAGTCCTGCACGAATCTGGGCTCGAACCCGTAACTCATTATTCGAGAAACTCTATTTTTATTAGAAACGTATAGTCTACTTTAATGATAAGTGCAGAGATTATGTTCATAGTATTTGGGGCTATGTTACATAGAAGATGAGTCTATGTACATAGCCGAAAAGCACATAATGTATAGCAATTTGTGAAATAATGAAAAAAGTGAAATAATAATCATAGCCAAGAATGACGTCAGAATAAGAACCTACAAATCGGTCCCAAAGTTTAATTAAACAAATCATATGAATACTTGCTGCAAAAAAACTTTTAGAAACTCGTAAAACTGTAAAACTCTACAATAAAAACAAAATAAATATTTCAACTTTTCGTTTTATTTATTATTTCTAGTAACAAAACAAAACACTTAACAAAAAAAAGTTTACTGTTTCTGCCCGAGTTATCGATAGCAGTAAAAGTAAACATATTAAATGAGAGCAAATTACAGAAATTGTACTCTCCAGCAATCCTTAGAGTCTTTGTTTCGAGACCATAAAAAAGTAAGCACTGCAAAATATAACAGTTCAGTTTTTTCTTTAGAATTTCAGTTCTTTTTTTTGAGTCTCATTCAATTGTGATGGAATGCTCTTGAAAAGTTTGAAAAAATAAATGGAGATAAAAAAAAAACTTTTTTTACTTACACAAAGTGCGTTTTATTGCACCTTCGGCAGAGCAGATTAAGATAGGGTTGCAAAAGAAACGATTCTGAGCGGAAAGGTTGCTGTATTCGATAATCTGTTGTATTTGCTGAGCTTCCGCTTAGGTTGGTTGTTAAACTAGAATGACACATAGAAAACACCTGAATGAATTATCGAGGTTTTAATCGAAATCTGACATGAAACTTGCATATGAAATAGTCCACAATGTAATATGCATTAAAACACTCAAAAACAGTCGGCACTCTACAAGGTTTGATGTAAAATAATTGACAATTACGGAGTGCTATGCAAATTCATTTATTTCGGCATCAGTGGCGTTACAGCGGCAGTGGTTGCTGTTGTATTCAATATACTTCCCTAAATCGAATCTGGAGTGCAAAAAAGGCATCTATTATAAAAGTCACTGTCTGCTAATTTTCTCTGCTTCACATTCCAATAAATTCGCACCGAATATTACCTTTAAAGGTTTGTATAAAGTTTTTTTCAAAGCACCATTTAATTGCGGGAAAGTAATTTTGAAAATATTGCAATATCGCGACCGATTTGACTTTCCTTTGGAGGGAATGTGTTAAGTTTGAAATGCTTTAAAGATTTTATCGCAGTATTTTAAAATTAGTTCTTCTACATGGACCTTCGAACGCCAGATAATGCAGCTATATTCAACGGTTTTTTCAGTGCAGTATTTTCAGGTTCTATTGAAGATCTCTACTTTGGGCTATCAAGAATTAATTGTTTCAAACTGCTTATTTTAAACGACATTGCTTATTTTAAAATAAGTATTAATCTATCAATTTTACTGTCATCCAAATCGTCCGATGAATTTTTCCATTTCCCATATGAAGTCGCCCAATCAAAGTTTGAAGGAACCTTTTTACCAAGTTTTAACCTGCAACCCAATTTTTCTTATTTTTTGGCTAGTAAATAAGCTGCGAGTTAAATAAAATAACTTTTTAATAACAAACCCCTCTTGCTTTTAAGGAAGAAAATGGCCCATTCTCATAACTCATTTGCAAACTCACAAATTTGTTGAAATTCATTGGAACGAATGTTCACTTGAAGAAGACTATTCCGTGGTGAATAACTTTCGTTCGACATTTTATTTTCAAATTTTTGAGTAATACTGCCCACGTTGGGCGCAAAACTTAAAGTCAATTGAAATTGGTATTTACTCGATGTAGCCATTACCTTGTGGGGCTGATGCATTTTAGAACATTTCGGAAATAAAAAAACCGATTAAAACTAGTCATGCTGCACATGTCATTAAGCTATTGAAACAAGTTCTTAGTTTTTAGGAATTGAAAAATTTAGTAAAAACATTACTGAAGTACGCAAATTAGACACAAGAGACACTCAATACTTGAATGGGTCAAATTAATCAAATCGAAATGCTACAATTTAAATAAGTAACTTCTGAAGCTTAATTTATTAAAAAATAGCCTCTCATCAAATAAAAGTTTACTAATTTTTTCTACCATCAAATCACTATATCAAAGAATTCAAAATCTCTCATGAGAAAAACCTTCAAAATTACCCTGTATCTACATTCATGCAATGACGAATTACAATGGCTTCACAATTTCAACCTGTCAAAACTAAGCCCTTCGGCCAAGATAGTTGTGTGCCTGAAACATCCGTTTCTCTTAAATCTACATAGCAATATATGTATGTCGTATGCATCACTATTCATGATTGTTTTGTACATCAAATTGAAACCTTCCCATGCTGTCTTGACTGGTTGCATTGGAGCCGATGTTTACTTGCAGACAGATATATACGAGTATCAACCTTCGCGAATATAAAGTACAGGTAACTTTACAGCTATAGATAGATACTGATACCTACTATAGAGTGCAAATGCAAACAGAGGAAAAGGTTGTGGTAAATAATGTTGCCACATCGCGTGCTTGTGGTTAGACGAAGTCTTTCGTTTTGAAAAATGGTTTCGTACGGTCAGATGTTCTAATGCACGACGACTGTTTGCCATTGCATTTGGCTGGATCGAGTCAGGTTTTCATAGGATATCGTACTGTCAGTATTGATTGAATGATATGGGCCTGGACATGAAATTCTTTTTTTCAAATACATACGCGAATAATGAATTTATCCATATTAGGGCACTGTTGATAAGCAAGCAAAGTTTTGCATTCGAGCCACGGGGAAATATTTGAACGATTTGGTCGAATGTTTCCGAAGTGTAAATTTAGCATTATCTCGACATAAATGCATGCATGCAATCATGCACTAATTTTATGGCTCCAGTTTCTAAATGCAGAAAAACTACTTTTAAACATTCGCAAATTAATTTTTCCTTGAAAAATGGATATATTGAACATGTGTTGACAAATATCGTTTGATGATAGTCGGACGATCTTTTTAATAAAGTTGTCTCTCTACAGTCCCACGTGAGCGTGCGCATTACAGTTGATAAAGAATTCTTCCCCAATCAATGTTTAAGAGCGTTTATAGCGCGGAGCTCCACGACTCTAATCACCTCTGATTTGAATCAGGTACGTGCTCAGAGCTAGATGAATGTAAAGTCTTTAATTATGATTAATGCTCATAGCTGGGTTTCAACCAGAAATCAATCACACTAATTACTGTCTAAAGAAGCTTCTTCGATCTTTCTGTATTTCCTATTTACCGAAGCGTACAGAATATCAATTTCTAAAATGATGTGTTGATATTGAAATGCTGATAATTTTGAAAATACCACACAAAATACTGAGTGTAAGTCATGATACCACCTTTTGTACTAGATTTTGCTAATCCTGCTACTTTTGTTCAATTTGACAACAGGCGGATAGGATTCCAAATAAATTTAAAAAAAAAATAATTATACGTCGAAATAACATTTGCGAATTGCTGCTAGAAAAGCTTAAAATAAGAGATTTTTTTGCATCGAAACGCATAATATGACTTTCTTATGCTATTCCTTTCTTGCGTTATACTTTGTGTTAAGTGTATCCATTAATCCATCTTGTCGTTACTTTTACATGTTATTAGCATCATGTTATTGTTTTTAGAAAACATTGTCTTTATTTCACGTCTCATCACACTAACGATTTGCGAGTATAATTTGATTTTTTTAAAGGTGGTGTAAAATTTTTCAATTCAGAAAAGTCATTGCTTTTCATTTTCACCTTATGATTCGAGAAAGGTATCGAATATGACTCCTGTAAAGATCGGAATTACTTTTATTAGCATTCGCAATATCACTACGAAAATGTGAAACCACATCTACGTAACGAGACGATGTTTCAGTAAACAGTAGTAAAGCTGCCTTAAAGAATCGTTTTTTTTCCGGCAATGAATCAGTAAGATAGTAAAAACAAGATATATCCTCCTATTTATTGCGTAAAATGTGTTTATTGCATATTTTGAGAGTAATCTGCCCTTTAATTAAACTTGTTTTGTCGCACAACTTTGTTCTGTAGCTCTGCAACTTCGTTCTTCGTTCCAAACTCTATATTAGGATTTTAACAAAGCGAAATGTTTGAAATTTGAATTTTTCATACACTTCAAGCGTGTCTAAACCAACAACAACATAGTACACTCCGTTCCATATTTATAACCCACCTGATAATTTTCAATTATTTTGGACTGAAATGATTATTCACCCCAAACTTAATGGTAAACTGATTGAGAATCTGTGTAGAATTACATTTCTGAGAGTCATTTCCCGTTAGGGCTATTTTTTAATGCAGTTCTGGAAAATTCGGAATTTTTTGGAGTTTCAAATTTTTATAGCCCAGATAAAGTTTCCAAAAAAATAAATTGTTGGTTAAAACTAATTTCAAAATTAACAAAAGCTTAGTAGGGTAGAGCGGGGCTTAAAGGTACACGGGTATAAAGGTCCAGACACAGTTTCTAAAAAACTAATGACGCATCGTTCTCTCGAACTATGTGAGCAGTGAGAAGGGGGCGTGTGAGGTATTACAAGCGACCGCTGGCAGTTGAGCGATGTCACTAGTAGAAGTTACATGACTGTGTCTGAAAATATTGACGTAAGTGAAATTTCTCATTATTATTCTTTTCAGTTTCTAGAATTTATGTTTCGTTTACAAAGCTTAAACAAAGTTTATAAGTGCTTGTGATTCAGAAGTTTTTCATAACTAATTGATAGTTTTCTGCTGATTTGAACAGTAAAATTTGTATTACCTAGAAAAATACTTAAACGTATCTGGGGCAAAAAGGGCCATGTGGCCGTTCTTACCCCAGCTAATTAGGTGGTGTTTAGAAACAGTTTTGTTTATTTATTTCAGCATGCGCAACTATAAAAGAAAATCGGATCGTGGAACTAAATCTGTTGAGTTAATGAAACGTGCTGCAGATTTAGTTATCCAAGATAATCAGTCAATGAGACAGGGATGTCATGATTTTGAAATAAGCAAAACTTCGTTGTCAAGATTTATCAAACGAATGATGAATGACCCTGACAACTTGAGATTTGGCTATGGTACTCCAAGGCAGATTTTTAATAAAGAACAAGAAGCTAGCATCGCAAAGTACTTACTTAAACTTGCACAAATTTTCCACGGCATAGGCCCTAAAGAAGTTCGTCGGATGGCTTATGACTGTGCTATTAAATATACATTAAGTGTGCCGGAGACATGGCATACAAATAAAATGGCTGGTAGAGACTGGATGTCTACTTTTCTTAAACGAAACACAAGTCTCTCTATTAGAAAACCTGAAGCAACAAGTCTTAGTAGAGCAACATCATTCAACAAATCGAATATGCAAAAATTGTATACGAAATTAAGAGAAGTTATGGACCGATTTAAATTTAAAGCTTCATCGATATGGAATGCAGATGAAACTGGCAAATCAACCGTCACCAAACCATCAAAAATAGTTGCTGCTAAAGGAAAGCGAAATGTTGGTTCAGTAACATCAAGTGAACGTGGGACTAATGTAACCCTTTTAGTAGCGGTTTCATCTACAGGCTCAGCGATTCCTCCAATGTTCATTTTTCCACGCAAAAAGTTTCAAGACCATTTCATTCGAGATGGTCCGACTGATTGCATTGGCGTTGGAAATTCAAGCGGTTGGATTATTAATGACGAGTTTCTCATATTTATGCAGCATTTCATCAAGCATGTTAGGCCCAGTAAACAAGATCCTGTTCTGTTGGTTTTAGACAACCATTCTTCGCACTTATCTGTACCAACACTAGATTTAGCTAAAGAAAATGGAGTTGTGATGCTCTCCTTTCCTCCACATTGCTCTCACAAATTACAGCCACTTGACGTGTTTGTATATGGACCTTTTAAAATATATCTGTCTTCAGCTCAAGATGCATGGATGCGGAATACCTGTAATGCCGGGAAAACAATGACTATTTACGATATCCCTGGAATCGTCCGCATTTCTTTGCCTTTAGCTTTGACACCAAGTAACATAATGAGTGGATTCGAAAAAACTGGAGTATTTTCCTTCAATCAAGAGAAATTTAACGACGCTGACTTCGCGCCTAGTTATGTTACAGATCGGCCAATGGCATCTGACAATAATGAGTCACAGCCATCGACGTCATCTACAATATTGCAACCAGTAACATCTTATCTACAGCCTTCGACGTCTTGTACCTCGATGGATCCGCAGGAAGTTTTTTGGCCTGAAATCGTACGACCACTACCTAAAGCTAGACCAAGAAGGACAGCCATTAATCGAAAACGCCGTAAAACTGCTATTTTGACGGACACACCCGAAAAGGAAAATCTACGAAAAGAACAAGAAATCGCGAATAAAAGTAAAGCTAAAATTTTAAACAAGAAAAGGAAAGTAAATAAGCGAGCAAGAAAAGCCATTTTACAAGATGATGAATATTTCTGTTTGATTTGCTGTGAGAAGTATATTGACAGTGTTCCACGGGAAGGTTGGATTCAATGCAATCTTTGCAAGCAATGGGCCCATGAAAAATGTATTCCCAACAACCGTAGCATTTACTTCGTTTGCAATAATTGCAATTCAGAGAACGCTGAGTCGGATTAAGAAAAAGAAAGGAGAAAAACGACATAGAAAAAAATAACTTTTATTGTTATTGGAAAAACTTTGCTTAATTTTTTCAAAATATAGTGATTTTTAAAATTATGAAAAATATTTCTTTGCTTATAATTACCAAATAAAGCGTTTTGTTTTTGGAATCATCGTGAACTTTTGTTTTTCGAACAAACATAAACAATTACATTATAGCATATATTGTTATTGTTTCATAAAGCCTGTGAAAATTGAAAAAAGAATGCTGGACCTTTTTTGCCTCCTGGCTATCTCTTTTTGCCCCAACTATGGAACAAAAAGAGACAGGCGACAAGATCTAGAAATATTGCGAAATAACATATTTCGGATATGATAGTTCAATCAAAAATTGGGGTAAACATGGCCAGATAAATAATTGTTTGATTGGCGTTGTGCATTTAAATGTAGTTTGCTCAGTTTTCACAATAAAATTCGAAATAGTAAAAATGGACCTTAAAGCCCCGCTCTACCCTAATTAATAGAATCTCATTTTGATTTTACCGAATCAAAAATCGGTTTTTTCATGGAATTGATAAATTTTTCTAATAATTCAGGTTCGAGCTTCCGGCATTCATCAGGAATCGCCGATTTCAATTCCGCCAGTGATTCATATTGGCGATTTTTGGCATATACCTGTCTGACAAGAACCCCTCAAATGTTTTCAATGGGGTTCAGGTCAGGCGAACGCGTTGGCCAATCCTTTACCTTAATGAAATTTATTTCTATCCATCTTATTGTTTCACGGCTGGTATGAATCTTGGCACTACCCTGCTGAAAAGTCCAGTTTCTTTTTGAGCATGTGCTGCCACAAATGGCAGTAAACTGCCCTCAAGTACCTGGATGTAGTCTCTACTCCTCATACGCGATTAAGTAAATTTTATGCCCAAGCATCCAAATGCAGAAAATGCATCCCACAACATCACGAAACCACCAGCGAAATTCCGCATCGAGAAATACCGAGGTTCCTTTCTCAAGAATTCCATTTTTTACTAATGTTCGAAGAAGAACATTTTACTAATGTTCGAAGAAGAACATTAGTATTAAAATCACTTTGGCCAAAAATTCATATTTCTATATATATATATATATATATATATATATATATATATATATATATATATATCATCAAAAAATTTCAGTGAAAAAATCTCAGGAACGCGCCATCCGATTGAGTTGAAATTTTCAGGACACATTGGTGTATATGCAGAATAGTGCCAGGTCTCAGAAAATGTTAAAAATCTTTAACTCTTTGGCGCCGGCGGCCATTTTAGTGATATTTTTAATATACCTATTATTCCGTACACAAATAAGTTTTGCAAAAATAAAGTTAACAAAATAAATTTTGAACGTGTTTTACATGTGAATCGGATAATGTTTTGGAATTTTTTAACCCTATGTGTGCGCTGGGTGCCTAAAAAGAGATCGGGAAAAATTGAAAATTTTTAAATTGCGATAACTTTTGACAGAGCTATTCAATCATTACCAAATTTTTAGAACATATTGGTATTATTTAATTGTAAATTCGTGTAGCTTTTGATGAGCGTGCTGGCAACCCTGAAGCAAGGGCAAGCACTGAAAGTGAAAACTTCCAAATTATTGTCTCTCTTGAAAAAATGCAGTTTCTTCAAAAAAAAGCCACTCATATGTAAATTTCAAGCTTTTTTTACATAGACAAAAAATAAAATTTGATATGGTATAACGGGCACGCCTGGTAACCCTTGCCCAATTTACCTATATTTTTAGCATCAAAAACTTCTGTTCACGGAAACTCACGATCCGATGAACAGAATTTATTGAAATTTGCAGACTGTATTGGTCTTAACTAGGACCAGGTCTGATAGAAGTAATTTTGAAATGCGGGCGATTCTGTGCCAGTGGTGCCATCTTGAAAAATCACTAAAAAAGATAACTGTTTTTAGCCCTATAAATTCTGATTGAATCGTTCGATTTTGACGAAATTCACACAGTAGCTGGACCTTACTTCAAGCCACGTTTGATAGAAATTTGGTTGAAAAATTCGGTTGGAGCTGCCAGCTATGATAATTTTGGTGTCTTAAATTTGAAAAAATAAAAATTTGGAAGTGAAAACATTCAAATCATCGAATATCCTAAAAATGTCCGTTTCTTACAATAAAACCAATCTGTATACAAATCTTATGCTTTATCTACACGTTCAAAGTAAAACTTTGGAAATTTCATGTCGGACAAGAACGGTAACCCTCTTCCAGTTAACCTATATTTTTAGCATCAAAAACTTCTGTTCGCGGGAATTCACGAACCAATAATCAGATACCATTGAAATTTACAGAATGCATTGAACTTAAGTAGAACCAGGTCTGATAGAAGCGATTTTGAATTTGGGGCAACTCTGTGCCAGTGGTGCCATCTTGAAAAATTACAAAGAAAAAAAAACTGCTTTTTGCCCTATGAAATGTGAATTAGTAACCAGATTTTCATGAAATTGACACAGTAGCTGCACCTTACTTTAAACTCTGTTTGATGGAAATTTGGTTGAAAAATTCGATTGGTGCTGCCAGCTATGGTAATTTTTGTGTCTTTGGTTTTGAAAATTCGCTCAGGAAAATCAAAATTTTTTGCCCTACAACTTCCAGTGCAGCCATGAAATCAATACGAATTTCTTACAATTAATGGAACCTATTATAAACATTGTCCAGGCCATATTTGATTGAAAAGCCACGATAGGGTTGCCAGCTATTGTTGGTTTTGTGTTTGTTTGCAATATCTTTATTAAGCGGTTTTATCGTAGAATTTTCAATTCGTTATGATATTGTAGTGACAATAAACAGCAAATATTAAGCTTTCGATTATTTGAAAAAACTCGCTGCAGGTAACCCTAAATTTCTTTATACTCCTATAACTTCAAATGTAATTAAACAACGTGAAGCAGATGTGATATATTTTTGGCTTTGATACTGGCAGAAGGTTGCCAGCACGAGTCGGTTGTGCTACTTTTGTCTCAATAAATGCTTACAGTTAGTATTCATACCGGAAACATTTACAATTAAAATAAATAACCAATGTTTCAATTCCCAAAGTTCTGCACATTTTTCGGATCGCAGCTCCAAACACCAACTTCAGTTACAGTGCTGCAGGCACTGAGCATTTTCTTGATCAATGTTATATGAGATGCTGCTTTCAAAGTTTGGTGAAATAAGCAACTGATAACGAATATAATTAACAAGTGTTTTTCTTTCATAAACTTTGAAACCCATGCCAGTGGTAATATCTGAAACCTTCTACCATATGAGTTATAATGCGTTCTTGAGACCAAAGTAAAACGTGGCATTTGAAACAGTTTGGCCGTAATAAGCAGCTCATGTGGTGGAATATGCACTCAAAACCTGCACGATTCTTCTACTGTTCTTCGAACATTAGTGTTTCTAGCGGTTCAGGTGCGCTAGAGTTTTTTTTTTTCAATAAATTCCATTTTTTTTTCATCCGAAAAAATAATCAGGAAAAAAAATTTTTGGAATTAAACAAAGGGGGAATAAAAAAGCCAGTATTTCTTACAGAGGACCAATTTGTAGCCATACTTTTTTTTTCTGCGAATTGCAACCGAGCTTTCTTATGGCAATCTAATAGTCGTGGAACATTCTTCAGTTTAGCTCTTCTGATGTTATTATCACGTTGTAGCGCTCTCCAAATCGTGGTTTTTGACACCTTTGTTTGTACAAGAGTTGCCATTTTATTACAGCTTATTGTTGAATTACTGGCTGAACGTATAATCTTCCTCTATTCCCGTGGAGAAAGTTTTCTCTCTCTTCCCGTTCGCTTTGTTTTCCCATATAACTCAGATTTTTTTTTAAAGTTGTTAATTAAATGGCGACTGCGTGCAATTTATCTTGAAATTTCACTGATGTTCAAACCAACTTCTTTGTACGCCAAAATTTCACCCTTTTTAACTTCATTTAATAACGTACCTCGAGGCATTTTAAATGATAAACTTATTACCACACACTCTTGTGAACAACAGTTGAAAGTATTGAATTACTCAATTAGTAATTCTGTTAATTACCAAGTGGGTTATAAATATGAAACGCACAAGAATGACGAATTTCCAAGAACTGCAGTGACAAATAACGCCAATGAGAAGTCATTCTCAGAAAAATCATTGCACACAGTTTCTCATTCTTTTTTGTATTAGATTTGTGTTGAACAATTATTTTACATGAAAATAATTGACAATTGTTAGGTGGGCTATAAATATGAATCGCAGTGTAGTTTAAAGTATTTGTTTCTATTATTCTTCGGATATTGATATTTTTTAGTCTTTTGCTTCGAGTAGATAAGTACGCTTGTTGCAATGTATATTATTACGGTCCCAGTTATAGAACAAATTAGAACACAAAAATATAAATTTTCTATTTGAATAATAATACTTACTGCGCCAAAATTTACACAATTGCAAGGCAACAATCAAATAAGTCTACTTGATCCCCTCATAAGCAACTACCTTGTACAGTTACCCATACTTTAGTCCTTCCAAAAACAAGTTAATTTCGCAAGATACTTTTTCTTAATCATTAGCTGCCAAATTTTCACTATCTAGGTAATTGAGTTGAAATATTGTGTTTTTGACACTCTTTTCTAAATGTAGAGCGGTTACAATGTTAAATGCAAAAATTACTCGCTTAAGGCCGGCGATACATGTAAACGCCTGAATTTAGACCGTTTTTCGGAGGCTTATTTAAAATAGAAGGAATAAATGAATAGTTTTGAAAATGAGCATATTTATTCATTGCATATTAAAATACAAGTATCTGATTTTATTTAATTTTTTTTACAAAATGGCCGCCGTAGTAACCAATCTCCTGAGACCCTCGCGACGAAAGACATCAATCAGCGGGATTTTTAGCATCAGTTACAGCAATTTGAAATAAAAAAAATGGGTTGGAGTGTGTTTATTAAACATGTATCTTCTAGTTGAACCAAGAAAAAAAGTAAAAAAATCGTGAATTAGCACCCCTCATAAAAAAAGTACGATTTTTCACCCTTTTTTCCGACAGTTTTTGGTTCGAAAATGCTAAATTTTTAAAAAAATTTTGGCATTATTGAGGTTCAACTAGAAGCTTATACTATAGAAAAAACGTGTGCCAAGCTTTATAAGAATCGGTTTAGAACTTTTTGAGCTATCTTGCCCGCAAATTTAAAAAAAGGTCGTTTCGAGAAAAACGCGTAGTTTTGACACACAGAAACTCTATGATTACAGCGACTTACCAACTAATCAGCGATTCCAGGCCCATACAGAAGTCCTTCAGTTCGTTTATTTTTTAGATGTTCATTTAACTATGCATGCGAAAAAAAGGAAATTGATATTTTAAAAAATTTTACATGTCTTAATATTAATTATTATCATGCATTAAAACACCATCTGAACATAAAAAATTATAAATATTCCCACTAATGTCATGGTCTTTGATTATTACTATTGGCAACTGTTGCCAATAAGCTATATGCCTAGAGATACAAATATTTTAAAAGCTTATTGTAAACCACATATGGGGAAGATTCATTATTAATCCAAGAAACCATAATCTTCTTTAAAAATTAAGTAAAAATTAATTGTATAATCAAACATAAAAACAAAATATATTTTATCAAATTTTTATTTAACTAGTTTATACATATGTATATATCAAATCCCACACATAAACCACAGAAATTATGCTGAGGCTACAAGCCGCATCCTCACCATCATCACTAAATCGCTTAGAATCGGCAAGATCACGAAACAATTCTTTCCATCCGAAATACAGTCACGTATCAATCTGAAAATACATAAATCAATAATTATTTGGAATTTCTGCGAAAAGGATCTGATATCGCCTTGGGACGGGATCGTTCTGCTGATGATCGTCTGCATATGTCCGTATCCATATAATTTGTATCGAAAGCAATAAATTTGCTGTAAGTTTTTTTTTTACCGAAAACACATGACTTGTTTCTAAATCGGATGAAACGTGAGGGATGGATAAGTTAAATTAAATTAAAAAAAAAAACAAATCAAATAAAAATGAAACTGAAAGTGTTTGAGTTTTCATTTGATATATAATTGAGAGTGTATATTGGTATGCAGTGCCAAGAAAAAATGACGCGAAAACTAGCAAATGAAAGAAGTTTTTGATTACATTCTTCATATTTGTGAAACTAATGAGAAAAGGCTTATGCTTTTTCAATTACTATTCATACATTTGTTACTTTTACCACTGTTTACTCAGGCGTTTCTGAGTCGCTTCGGTTGTAGCCCTTACTTTAAAATTGGAATTACTAGCACTTAAACTAGCAAGTCCGAATTTTCTAATCTTTGGCTACTAACCGGGAGTGAGAAATTACTAGCACTTGAACTAGTAATTTCAATCGTAGATCAGCGTCAACAGGAGTGAGGAATTTCTAGTACTTTAACTAGAAATTCCGTTCGCGGATCAGCGTTACCTAAAAACAAGTAATGATTAAAGAATTAATTGAATAAAACACTTGTTTTCTTCTGGCTACTGAGCGATCGACTGCACTGTCTACCACCTTTTTATTGAAATTTATTTCGTACATTTTTGCTTATTCTAAGATTTCTACAAAATAATTTTTCACATGCAACAAACTTATCGAATTACATCTACCTGAGTATAGATACAATTTCTTTACGCAGCAAAATATTTGCAATTGAATTAACTTGAATTTTTGATAAGCATTGCATTGCATTGAATTTAATAAAATTACACGACAATGTGAAATTAGACTATTGGAATGCATAGGCATATGCATGTGCATATTGCACATTAAAATGCATCAGAAAAATGTATTACGAATCTATTTTGTATGTACAAATTTTGATGTTTTGAAGAAATGATTATGTTAATGAATGAATGAATGAATCTTAACATCCTCCCCCCATTGAACAGGGTTCAATAACTGTTTAAATGTTCATCCAAATGTGCATGATGGTGGTTGCCAGGTTGTTAAGGTTGATTCCCTCGATCTGGAATGTCCATGGAAGATCAATACTGGTGGATATGTGCGGTATTACTTCCATTTGAGTTGTGTGGATCTTCAATGGGGTTTATTATTTTGATATGTTTTGTTGTGACGCCGTAGTCGTGGTGATGTTAAAATGATTTTAAGTTCGTCTCTTCTTTATAGGTGTTTCACAAGAGCTGATCTGTTCGTGCATTTCTTCTCCCAACAGTACTTCAGCTTGGGTTTTTCTGCGTCTCTCTGGTTCGATTTCTGTGGGAGCTTCTATATCTTTTAGAGGCAGTGGGGCTAATCTATGAATAGCACGCTTGCAAGTTCCTGTGGCGGTTCGTATGTCTGCTACTCTCACCCGGCCATCTGAGCCCTTGTGAATCGACTCGATTCTTCCGAGGGGCCATTTTAGCGGTGGCAAGTTGTCGTCTTTAATAATCACCATTAGCCCTGGCTTAGCATTGGTCTCTTCATTTTTCCACTTGTGCCGGTATTGCAATTCATTTAAATACTCGCTGGACCAACGTTTCCAGAATTCATGTTTAAGATGTGATACTAATTTCCATCTAGCCAACAGGGATGCTTTACAGGGATCTGCACGCGAATCTATTGATGATGTTAGCGGTGCACCAATTAGAAAATGACCAGGTGTCAGGGCTTCCAGATCATTTGGATCGTTGGACATTGGTGTGATTGGGCGAGAATTCAGAATGGCTTCGACTTCAGCGATGACAGTTTCTAATTCTTCGTACGTGAGAGAAGCGCTGAAGACAGTTTTTAATAGTAAGCTCTTCGCTGATTTGACGGCGGCCTCCCACAATCCGCCAAAGTGAGGAGACCTCGGTGGAATGAAGTTAAAAGTGATCCCTTTGCTCGCACAAGATTCTTTGATCGATTCCTTGGCGTCCTTGGAGAACAAACTATGTTGAAGCTCAGCGAGCTGGTTTTTGGCGCCTACAAAATTGGTCGCATTGTCACAGTAAATATTTATACAGTGACCTCGGCGAGCAATAAACCGTTTTAGGCAGCCAATGAATGCTTCAGTAGTAAGATCACCCACAAGGTCGAGGTGTACTGCCTTTGTTGTGAAACAGCAGAAAACTGCAATGTACACCTTATATGGACGCTTTCCTCGAATTTTGTGATGTGCCCAGAAAGGGCCACAGTAATCTACTCCTACGTTTAAAAATGGACGTGCAGGTTGTACTCGTGTTGCCGGTAGGTTACCCATGACTTGAGTTAAAAGTTTTGGTTTCGCCCTTGAGCAAAACACGCATCGGTGGATGATTGAACGGGCCATCGTTTTGCCTTTTATTGGCCAAAAGCGTTGCCGAGTATGAGCAAGCAGAGCTTGAACTCCGCAATGATGATATTGTGTGTGGAGCATTTCCATCAGCATCCGCGAAATTGGGTCGTTGTACGGGAGAAGCATTTGGTGCTTAGCATCATAAGAAATTATGGCTGAGTCATTTCGTCCACCGACTCGGATAATTCCCTTTTCGTCCAGAAAAGGTGTTAGATGGTGCAACGTACTTTTGCTGCTGATTGGATTATCTTTACTAAGTTGTTTTATTTCGTCTTCAAAGTCCACAGCTTGAATGTTTTTGAGTATAATTACAAGAGCCTCTTCCAGTTCTTCGGTTGTTGGTGATCGTGGTAGAGGGTGCTGATGTTGTCTGCGTTTACGCCGGGTAAATCTCAACATGTACGCAACGATTCTTTGAAGAGTTCTAAACGAGTTGCGATGGTTTATTTTGTACAAAACGTCTCCAGGAATTTCGCTTGCAGAAACTGTTAGTGCAACGGAAGATTTTTTGATTTCTTCATTTTCCATGAATGATGATTTTGCATCCTTGTTGAACGGTGGTGGCCAAATTGATTCTGTTCCGTGTAAAAATCTTGGGCCATAAAACCAAATTAGGGAAGCCTTTAATTGACTTGGTAGAGCTCCTCTGGATAAGATATCAGCGGGATTATCCTTTGATCCTACATGTCTCCATTGACTGGGCAAAGTTAGATCCTGAACTAAAGCTATTCTGTTCGCAACGAATGTTTTGTAGGAAGTAGATGAAGAATTTATCCAATGAAGGACGATTTCAGAGTCTGTCCACATGTATGTAGGTACATCGCAGAAACGTAAATCATCTTTGACTCGTGCCATGAGTTGTGCACCAAGAACTGCTGCGCAAAGCTCTAGACGTGGAAGCGTCTGTTTTTTCAGCGGTGCTACTCTTGATTTGGCACACAATAATCGGACGGCGATAGTTTTGTCTTCAAAAACTGATCTTAAATACACTGCGGCTCCGTAAGCCCTTTCGGAGGCATCAGAAAAAACATGAATTTGAATGTTCTTCGCAATTTTTTGTTGATGTATGTGACGGGGAATCTGCATGTTGCTAATATTTTGTAAGCTGGCTCTAAATGTTTGCCAGCTTGTGTGCAATTCAAGAGGTAGGGCTTCATCCCATGTTAGCTTCAATTCCCATAACTGTTGCACAAATATTTTGGCAGCTACGACAACAGGTGCTAGCATTCCAAGAGGATCAAAAATCTTGGCTAGCTCAGAAACGACTGTTCTTTTTGTTATTTTTGTCGTACCGTCGGGTGACATGGTCTTGATGCAAAAGCTGTCAGTTTTGGGAAGCCAAGTCAAGCCCAATGTTCTAACTTCTTCATGTGAAATTACGCTGAAGTCAAGGTTTACTTCTTTGTCTTCAATCGGTAAGCCTTGTAGCAATTGTGGATGATTCGCGCACCACTTTTGAAGTCGAAATCCAGCACTGGTTAAAATTGTGATCAACTGCCGCTGCATTTCAATGGCGGTACCTAAGTTATTGCTCCCTGTAACGCCATCATCGACATAAAAATCGTTGTGAAGTGCCTGTGCTCCAAGTGGTAGGGTAGACATGTATTGCTTTCCTAGTTGTTGAAGGCATTTAGTGGCGAGGTAAGGTGCAGCTCTGGTCCCATATGTTACTGTGTTCAGTTGGTAGAATTTTAATGATTCTTTCGGGTCTTTTCGCCAAACAATCAGCTGAAACCTTCTATCATCTGGATGCATAAATACTTGCCGATACATTTTTTCGATATCGGTGGTGAATACGAAGCGTGGTAATCGAAAACGGAGTAGTATGGAAAAGAGCTCGTTTTGAACAGTTCGAGAGAATATCGTTTAATGAGACTCCGGTTGATGTTTTGGCAGATGCATCGAATACCACTCTGAGCTTCGTCGTAGAGCTACTTGGTCGATGCACAGCATGGTGTGGAATGAAGTACATTGGGGGTGTAATGTTTTTTGGATCAACTTCATCCATCTGCTCTAATGCTTCGTATTCGTCCATGAATTTCACATACTGATTTTTTAAATCACTATTTTTTACAAATTTTCTTTCTAGCGCAAGAAATCTGTTTATAGCTAGTTGTTTGGATTCTCCAAGCTCGCTAGGGTCATCCAAGAATGGTAATCTTACAAGGAAGCGCCCGTCTGAAGACCTTGTTGTATTTTGTGCGAAGTGACGTTCACATTGAATTTCTGCTTGAGTAAGAGTTGGCTCGGATGTGGTTAAGTCGTCAAGTTTCCAGAATTGTTCAACCATTTGGCTGGCTAGCACTTCATCATCATACACGACACCTCCACAAGTGTTTTGAAGCGTTGGAAGATTTTGATCCAATTTAATCTGACCGATTGACAATAGCTGATGGTAAAACTCAGCTCCGAGTAACACGTCAATTTTATCGGGAGTGTTGAACACTGGATCAGCAAGCACTATGTTTTCAGGTATTGGCCATGAGGATATGTCCACTTGCATACTTGGCTGGTCTGCTACTATGTGGGGTAATACTAACGCTTCCAATTGTACACAAAAACGGTTAAGTCTAGATTGTAATTTGACGTTAACTCTGTATTGGGAGCTTATGGATCTATCACCAACTCCCTTAAAGATAGTTGATGATGATCTTAAAGTAATTCCTAGCCGTTTTGTGGTTCTCTCGGTGATCAAGTTCACTTGGGACCCTGAATCGAGCAGCGCTCTACATTCTACTGTTTGCCCGTTGGTGGCGATAATTTTCACCCTGGCTGTGCTAAGTAGAACGTGAGCCGATTGTTTTTCTGGAGTAGAAGCTGCAAGTGTCACTGGCTGGTGTTCCATGCTGATCCCTTGATGATAACCCATGCTTGAGCTCACCTTTTGGGCTGGTGAAATCGCCTTTTTAGTTTGAAGATCTCTGGTGTTGTTTTCGAAGTGTAATAATGTGTTGTGCCTTTTGTTGCACTTACGGCAATTGCGAGATGAACATTGCTGGGCCTTGTGCCCTGTGCGCAAGCAATTAATGCATAAGTTAGTCTTTTGTGCAGACTGCAGTCTCTCAGTAGGGCTTAACTGTAAAAACTGTTCACATGCGTATATAGCATGTTCTCTAGAATGGCACATTTTGCATGAGCTGCTGGGTTCTTCATTTGCGGCGAGAGAACAAATTTTCAAGTTGGATTTCTTGCTTTCCTTGCCGATGGCCTCAAGTGATTGGAAACGATTTTCCAAGAATTGCAGAAATCCTGTCATTGACTGGTTTTCTCGTGGATTGGTCAAAGATTGCTCATAAAGTATGTGACTTTGGCTATCCAATTTTTTGACCAGAATGTAGAGAAGAAGGGGATCCCATTCCCTCACGGAAATTGCTAAGTTTTGAAGAGCCAGAATGGTTTCCTTGGTGGTATCGTGTAATGTTTTAATCGCTGATGCTGATGGCGAATCAGTCGCGTGGCTGGGTTGAGAGAGCAATTTGTGTATGAGTGCTGACGTGAGTACTCGTTTGTTGTGGAATCGATTCTGTAATGTCTCCCATGCCGTATTGTAATTATCTTCAGTAAGTGGAAGATGACGGATTAAGCGTTCTGCTTCTCCCGATAGATTGGTTTTCAAATACCACATCTTTTGAATTTTCGGTAGCGGCTTATTGTGGATCAGTTGTGAAAACAGATCAAAAAATTGCTGCCACTTCAAGTAATCGCCATCAAATCGTGGGATGGTTACCTGTGGCAGATGCAAATTTAAAGTTTCTGTTTGTGTGCGTGTAAGTGTAGATGCGCTGGTGTTTCTTGTTTTTATCGACAAATCGATCAATTGCTGCTGCACCCTTGCTTCCATTTCTATGTAATGGTTTAAATTATATCCCATTGCTTCAGGCTCTTCTTCCAGTTCCCAAAGAGTATAATGGATCTCTTGAACCTGCTGCCAAAGTTGGTTTATCATGGTGATTTTGAAATTATAAAATTCTATTGGATGATCCATGCTCTCTTCCGATAAATTTGTCAATTGACGGTTCAATGATAATATCATGGCTTCCTGTTTTCTCAGCAGACGATGAAAGTTATTTGGGATGTCACTGTCAATCGTGACATCGCTACGTTTTGGATGGTCAGCCACCTCAGCTGGGACGTGTACTTGAAACCTCGGTGATGGATTAGGATCTCCTGATTGCCTCACGTCCACTTCAGCGAGCATAACTTTGAACTTTTTGGTGTAGGTGCTAACGATAGACATGATGCTGACGAAATAGTCCAGCGCAAAATAATCATGGTTGCGGGGTAGCTCCTTTAATTCCAAAATTTTCTGGTTGGTAGCTGTAAATTCTTCTGCAGATTCTTCAAGCCGTTGAATGCGCTGCTCGAAGTATCGCTGGTTATGGCGGCTCACGGAGTCCTTCTTAAAGTTGCAAACGATTTGCTGAATGACGTCTCCAGTGGCCTTTTGGGCTGCGACAAGCTCTTCGAAAGTCGACATCCTTGATTTTCCTTCAAGGATCACGTCGGGGTCACCAGAATGTTTACTCAGGCGTTTCTGAGTCGCTTCGGTTGTAGCCCTTACTTTAAAATTGGAATTACTAGCACTTAAACTAGCAAGTCCGAATTTTCTAATCTTTGGCTACTAACCGGGAGTGAGAAATTACTAGCACTTGAACTAGTAATTTCAATCGTAGATCAGCGTCAACAGGAGTGAGGAATTTCTAGTACTTTAACTAGAAATTCCGTTCGCGGATCAGCGTTACCTAAAAACAAGTAATGATTAAAGAATTAATTGAATAAAACACTTGTTTTCTTCTGGCTACTGAGCGATCGACTGCACTGTCTACCACCTTTTTATTGAAATTTATTTCGTACATTTTTGCTTATTCTAAGATTTCTACAAAATAATTTTTCACATGCAACAAACTTATCGAATTACATCTACCTGAGTATAGATACAATTTCTTTACGCAGCAAAATATTTGCAATTGAATTAACTTGAATTTTTGATAAGCATTGCATTGCATTGAATTTAATAAAATTACACGACAATGTGAAATTAGACTATTGGAATGCATAGACATATGCATGTGCATATTGCACATTAAAATGCATCAGAAAAATGTATTACGAATCTATTTTGTATGTACAAATTTTGATGTTTTGAAGAAATGATTATGTTAATGAATGAATGAATGAATCTTAACAACCACTATACTAAAAGAACGGGCAAACAGTAATATATTATGTATGGCTGGCCACAAAACTATTGATTCGTACAGCAGATTTGGTTCCACCTATACTAGTGTGAATCCAGGAGATGATACGCGTCTATAGCCCCCAAGGGAGGCATAACACTGTTCTAGTGAGTGCCCCTACTTACTACACGCTTGAAAGTATAAAATTAGTATAAAATTAAAAGACGAGTATATTACCCAAATTCTGAGTAACTGATTTATAAATGCTACTAACTGCTAATTGACTTCCAGATTTTAGAGAGTCCAATGCTTTAAGTCCAATTTTCATCCGACTTTCGTATACAGCTCTGAGCGACAGGATTTAAACTTAGAGGTTTTCGGAGGCAACCTTTAATATTGGCACATAAAGATTTCCATGAAGCTCTGAGCAAGTCTCAGGCACATTATATGGCCGTTTTTCCACAGCTCTTTCCTCCATCGTGACAATTTCATCTCCCGTTTTCGTTGGGTTTGAATCCTCTGGTGTAGAGATTCTCATGTCATCTTTGTTCGCATTAAAGTGTATAAGCTCAATCCCGCAGCCGATTGTGTAACCACGAGCCTTTAACTTAAGACGGAATTTTTCGTTGGTGACAGTGAGGATCTTGCATCGGTCACCAGATAGTGAACTGATCTTGGACACGATCCAGTCGCTTACAGGTAGGTCATCATTGCTGAACTTTATGACCTCCAAAATATCCTCAGTTAAGGAAGGTTTGGTGACGATCCATGCCTTGGATTTTGGCTGACTCGCCATCTGGTGTCTTAGCACCATTTCCAACTGTGCGCCTGACCAAATCTCACCCGTTTGCTTACCGCTAGCCTTCCATTTGTTCGGCGAGATGATGATATCACTTGTTATCGATGACTGCTCAAACCAAACACTCTTTGGCCATTTCGTAATTTCAGTTAGGACAATTTGCCATCTCTTTGACTCCCGCGGATTTGGTTGTTCAGTCAACCTTTGTCGTTTCTGAGCAGTCAATATTGCTGGAGCCTGTATTACGGGACGAATCATTATATTTAATTCAGCCCACTCAAGAGCTTCTTTGCCATTATAAGACAGTGTCTAAGGAGAGACATTTTTAAGTCTCTCTCTCAGGGGCGGCTCTTCGTTGTACGCAAAGGAAGCACTGCTTCCTTTGGTACATATTCCCTACGCAAGAAAAATAGCTTAAAAATACATATTAAAATTCAAAGCAAATCAATTGATTTTATACGAATTAGCATCCAACATCAATAAAAAATTTTACAAAACTCAAAACACTATTCGTCTCATACACGAGATAGTTTTAACAGCCAAAGTGCTTTAAAAGTAGCTTTACAGCAACGCGATAGGATATCTTGCGTTTGAGCGAAAACCTCAAGCATCTCGTCCCATTGTAAGCCAGAACGCTCAGTGCATTGCGGCGTATTGAAATATGCTACACAGAACACTAGGGCAATCCGCACACGGGTCGTTGAGCTATCGTCGTAGATGCGATATGTCTACGCTTGGTCGTCACAACCTAGGTAAATCAATGGGTGACCGCTAACGGAGCGTTACCCAATCGTGAAGAGTGAGTAAGTAAGAAGCGTAGCCGTTTCATTTTGAGTGCGTCTCAAGCGTTGTGCATTGCAGGCCTCAAGCCGAATGACTAGTCGTTTTTGCTAGTGCGATGGATAACGGCAACGTACAATTCGTAGGGGAGGTGGGAAAATGCCTCGAATTGTATGATTTTACGAAGCATACTGACGTTTTCTTGACGACTCGTGTGTGGACATGAAACGAGGATGACGACAATCGTTTTCTGGTAAGCTTCACAAATGTCAAACGCCTCTCTCACGCATCGCATGGCTAACAACTAGGGTTGCCAACTCAATGGATCGGAAATCCGGGAGGAAAATAAAAAATAAGTGAAAAATAATTTTATTTATTTAAAATGATATTTCTTTACACAAGAAGTTTGCTTGTAATTGGTTTGATTTGATTTTGATTTGCAAGGATAAAGTTATAGAATACTTTATGTGTAATTAAAATTTGAGCATACCTGTATTTCTGATCTTACATGTGTTTCATTAAGCCGATTACGATTTTTTGACCACAGTAGATATATGATACCAGTTCTGGCGCACTTAAGAGAAGCAAAAGAGGAGTAAATAAGAGGAGCAAAGAGGACCAATAAGGACATGGTGCCCGTCATTATCGGCACGTGCATCCCACGCATGATGTAAGTGATGATCTCTAACTGATAAACAGCCCAGTTGAGCTGATAAACAGCCTAGCTGAACTGATAAACAACCCTGTTGAGCTGACAGCACAGTTAGGCTGATAAATAGGGTAGTTGAACTGATAAACAACCCTGTTAAGCTAAAAGCCCAGTTGAGCTGTTTATTAGTTGAAAGATCATCGCTTACGTCATGCGCGGGCCGATAATCGAAGGCACCATGTCCTTATTGCTCCTCTTATTTGCTCCCCTTTTGCTCCTTTTAAGTGCGCCAGAACTGGTATTATATATCTACTGACCACAATTCGTTTACTACGCTGAAAACACGATCAGCGGCAACATTTGCGATCGATAGAGCGAATGTAACAAGTTTTTTTTATTTCTTTGCCCGATTCTTCTTTACATTTTTCAAAAAAATTAACCCAACGCAAGTCTTCCCTTACCATAACAAGGATAACATGGCTGTCGCAGTGGAAATCGATCAGAGATCATACTGGTTTGTTTCTTCCTACATGGCACACGATCATGGAGATAGCCCTCCTTGCGACATTGTCAAGGGTGTTGTGGCTGAAGCCATGAAAATGGGGGTGCCTCTTTTTCTAGTGGCTGATTCCAATGCGCATCATGAAGTATGGGGTAGCTCCAACACAAATGGCCGTGGTGAGGAACTTTTTGACTTCATCCTTGCCCACGACCTTTCCATCGCCAACACTGGCAGTGAACCAACCTTCATTACCTCAAATCGTAGGGAGGTTCTTAACGTTACCTTGGTCAGTGGGCGGCACTCACATTTGCTCCGTGACTGGAGGGTTCTACAGGAGTGCTCTTACTCCGACCATAGGTACATTTCGTTTAACGTGGCTGGCCACAGCTCTGATGTGCAGGTAGCCTTTGTTAACAGAAAAAAGACGGACTGGAACTTATTTAAAGTTATGGTCCGATCCTCACTGGAAAATGCTCCCAAGAGCATTGACTGCTACCATGAATTAGATCAGGCGGTTGACACCCTCACTAGTTCTCTCAATTCCGCTTCCAGGGCAGCGTGCAAACCACCCATAGCCAGGGGGAATCCCAAGCCTCCCTGGTGGAATATGGAGATCCGCACCCTGCGAAGAGAGTGTAGGAGGGAGTTCAACAACTCGAAAAGTTCTAATGACTGGTCGATGTACAAAACGAAGCTCAAGGCTTTTAAGTATGCCGTACGCAAGGCAAAGAGGTCCTCGTGGAGATCTTTCTGTGGAAACGTAGAGAGTCTCAGCGAGGCAAATCGTCTTCGCAAGGTCTTAAGCACGACACCAAAGGCTATGGGGTTCAACATGAACCCTGAGGACATTTGGACTAGTTCGTGCGCAGATACACTAAACGTTCTTATGGACGCGCATTTTCCGGGCAATTATTGCCCTCTAGAAGCGGTGCATCAAACGGAGCAAGCTCACAACTCAACAACGCCGTTCAGAATATCAGATTCTCAACTAAGGTGGGCTATAAACTCCTTTGAGCCGTTTAAATCTCCAGGGCCTGATGGCGTCCTTGCGGCTGACATTCAGCAGTCCATGGAAGTATCGCTACCATGGCTCAGAGAGATCTACAAAGCTTGCCTACGCTTCTCGTATGTTCCCTCCAGCTGGCGGGAAACTAGAGTTGTGTTTATCCCTAAAGCAGGAAAAGTTTCGCATGTTAAGCCGAAGGACTATCGTCCAATAAGTCTTAACTCTGTATTGCTTAAAATATTGGAAAGGATCATTGATTACCATATTAAAAAATCAATAGATCCTGTGCTGATCTCGCAGTCTCAGCACGCCTATACCAGAGGCAAATCGGTTGAGACTGCTCTTCACGTCCTCATTGAGCAAGTTGAGAAATCTCTTGCTCTAAAGGAATATACGCTTGCTGCCTTTTTGGACATTGAAGGAGCCTTCAACAACGTACAGTGTAACGCAATTGTTGAGGCACTCTCGGTGCTACACGTCAATGAGCGGCTGATCGCTTTTATTGTGCAGCTTCTTAAAAGTAGAGTGGTAATCTCTTCCCTGGGGAATGTCAGCGTAAGACGAGGAGTCAGTACGGGCACACCTCAGGGTGGAGTCCTCTCTCCCCTGCTGTGGAACATCACGGTGAATACTCTCTTAATGAAACTGGACCGTGCCGGCTGCAAAGTGATTGCTTATGCGGACGACATAGCTGTGGCAGTGTCGGGAAAGTATTTATCTACTCTATCGGAGAGGTTAAATCACTCTCTTGACATTCTTTCACGTTGGAGTCGTGAGTGCGGCTTGAATGTGAATCCTAGTAAAACGGAGCTAGTACTGTTTACAAGAAAGTACAAAATTCCCTTATTTGAGTTACCCAGACTAAATGGGGTCTCCATTGGATTAAGCCAGAAGGTCAAGTAGGGCTTATCCTTGACTCGAAGTTGCTGTGGACCTACAATATAGCAGAAAGAGCGCGGAAGGCTTTCAATGCACTCTACTGCTGTAACAGGGCCATAGGAGCGAATTGGGGATTACAGCCTCGTACTGTTGCTTGGCTTTATACTACTGTGGTTGAGCCAATTCTATTGTTTGGGGTAGCGTTCTGGTGGCAGGCTGCTCTTAAGGCAACCTGCAAACGGCAGCTTGAAAAAGTGCGGAGGATGGCTGCACTGCTGGTAACTGGAGCGCTCCGATCCACTCCTACTAAGGCACTATTCGTGCTGCTTCATTGGCCAATCCAATCTACTTATCTTACAGCAAGCCAATCTTGCTGCTGTGAGACTTAATTGCATCTCGGCATGGAATAGAACAGAAGTCGGCCATGCGAGAATTTTAGCCGAGGGAGTTCCCGCTCCAGCGGGTGTTGACTACATCGCACCGCAATGCCTACTAGATCTGGAGTTCACAACTCGCATTCCTGGTAGGGATGAATGGCGTGATGGCGTCACCCTCGAAAGTGGGCTTGTCCATGTGTACACCGACGGCTCTAAGCTTAACAACAGAGTCGGGTGTGGTGTATACTCGGACGAGCTGAATCTTAAGCTGTCCCTTCGTCTGCCAGACCACTGTAGTGTCTTTCAGGCAGAGGTTGCTATTTTTCAGGCTATCGACTGGCTTCTGTGTAATCGAATATTCGGAGTCAATATTGGTATTTTCACAGATAGCCAAGCGGCTATTAGGCCCCTTGCTGGTCCTTGTACAGTGTCCATCATTGTTGCTGAATGCCGTGCATCTCTTAGGGAGATATCGAGACATTCGGTTGTTCAATTGATTTGGGTACCTGGACATAGGGGGTTTCAGGGCAACTGTGAGGCCGATGAGCTAGCAAGGCTTGGAACCTTGTTACTGGAGGTCTCTTGCTCCACAATAGGAATACCGATGGCATCGGTGAAATTGGCCATCAGGCAAAAATATCTTGAGGACGCTAGGAAGTCCTGGGCAGAGGAATCATCCTGTGCGATAGCAAGGCAGTCCTGGTTATCCACGGATGCGCATCGCACCAGGCAGCTTTTACGCTTAACTCGAAGCGCTCTGCGTTGCACTGTCGATGTGTTAACTGGCCACTGCCTCATAGGGCGGCACGCGCAACGACTGGGCGTAGAGTTTAACGATTTTTGTCGGAGTTGTGGCTCTGAGGATGAGGAGGAATCCGTCCTCCATCTCATGTGCCAGTGCCCGGTTTTGGCAAGGAGAAGGTTGGCGGCACTTGGTGCACCCTTTCTCTCAAATCTGACGGAACTGTCCCCAGTCAATTTAAAGGCGATAGTCCGTTTTATCAAAGGAAGCAGATGGTTTCCTAATTTTAGTGAATAGGAGAGAGTCACTAATTTAGTATGGTATCACAACGGGCCTCTCTTGTGCCTATGTGTGCCGGTCGTCAGGTCTCTGAGGATCGGCAGCCATCTCAACCTAACCTAACCTAAGTCTTCCCTTTTTGTTTCACTTGCGACAAGGTCATGCACTTCTCGCAGCAAACAGTAATCGTCATACAATTTATCCTCATTTGTTGGCTCATTTAGAGAAGCACTCAGATCTTTTATGTAATCAATTGTACAAATCTAGTTCAATTTACGATTTTTTATCATTAATATTGTTTTAGCTACGAGCATATAAAAGCGAGCATAAAATAAAAATAAAAATATAAAAATACCGTGAAAGCAATTTTTGTTAAATTTCCGGGAGAATTTAACTGCATTCCGGGAGCCGGGAGATTTTTTAAGTGAACTGTATTTTTCCGGGAGAATCCCGCAATTCCGGGAGAGTTGGCAACCCTACTAACAACCCGTGTGCGGAGTGCCTAAAGTGATCTTGCCTCAATACACGTACCATGATGTGTGCATACATCCCATAGCAGGCATTACACAATTGATGGTCGTAAAAAGCCCCTGGACACGGACGGTATAACTTTCCACCATTAGCTCCTTCAATCCTCTCGCGCACAAAGCATTTTAAACCTGTCTTTACGCCATTTCGCTCTCATTGTCAAATTGGAGGGGAACTACTTGGATTTGACCCGATTTGACAATGAGCAGACAAAAAATTACTACCATCCCCTTCAATGTAAATCTTATGGGCATGTCCACTCCATTTCTACTATCTCACTGGTCGTAAACACTTTGCAATGAGTGTTCCCAAATAGCAGCGCGGATGCGGCGCAGCTCACCGCGTCTTCCTGGGTAGAGAAATTCAAAACACCCCTTGCTTATTCGGCCGCTAAATGGCCCAGAAATTTTTGTGAATGGACACAGCACGATTTGCAGCGCACTCTGTTTGGTTCCTGTTTCGCTATAGAACTTGGAGCTGGTGTGCTTTGTGTGACTGAGTTAAGGAGGTTATATGTATTTATGAATACTGTAATCAGAGACGGATTTGACCATTTCGCCGCCCTAGGCCTCAGAAATATATGCCGCCCTTTTCGTGAATTATACCATATGTAGAATACTTCGCTGTTTTTCGTTGCGCCCGAGCTCACAAAAATAGAATATCGGAGCAAAACCGGCACCGTTCGTTCGTAAAAATTCCCTATTATTGCGCCCTTGCCACACAAATAATTACTAAAATACACACAAGGTTAAGAACCTAAAAGTACCTAAAAAAAAAACGAATCCAGTAAAACCCATTTTTAACAGTCCAAAACCGTATACACCTTTACATCGCATATAACTCCAACGGCTTCGCTCATATTTTTATAAGTAAGTTTACTATTCCGTTCAAAGTTTGCTTCCGTACTTGACTGGAGATCAACTATGAACTCGACTACTGTAAATTAATGTTCAATATGTTATTAGTTAAGGATGAACCCGTAATTTTTCGACCTAAGATGTTCTAGATTTCATTTTATAAAAAATTTTTATAGAAATTAATATCAGTAATGAAGTACAATTTAAAAAAACACGTCAAAAATAAAGAGATTCGTATAGAGTTGATATACCCTGCACCACCATAATAAAAAAAAAAAATTCTGAAAAATCAATGCACGCAAATATTCACCTCTGATAAGCTTTTCCTAAATTAAAGAGGTATTATTTGGGTTCTTTAAAGGATCTTTTAGGTCTTTTTAGGCTCTTTTTAGGTATTTTCAGATTCTTTCTAGGTACTTTTTAGGTATTTTTGAGTTTCTTTGGTCCTTTATCGTGATCACATTTCGATTTTTATTATAAGTAAACGTTTTAATGTCCGGAAATAGCCCTCAGAGGTGAATTTTTGCGTACATTGATTATAAAGAGAATTCGGTTGGTTTGAGGTGTTAGGTGAGGTGTTAGCTTCCGCCCCAAAAAAAAATCGAAAATTAGCCGCCCTAGGCCCGGGCCTAGTGGCAAATCCGACCCTGATAATATGGCTTCAGTTGTCATACCGATAATGATAGATAACACCAATTATAACTCGAAACCATACTGTGTGAATGGATGCACCGCATACCGTACCACATACCGTACCACATACCGTACCGCATACCGTACCGCATACCGTACCGCATACCGCACCGCAAACCGTAACGCATACCGTACCGCATACCGTACCGCATACCGTACCGCATACCGTACCGCATACCATACCGCATACCGTACCGCATACCATACCGCAAACCGTACCGCATACCGAACCGCATACCGTACCGCATACCGAACCGCATACCGTACCGCATACCGTACCGCATACCGTACCGCATACCGTACCGCTTACCTTACCGCAAACCGTACCGCATACCGTACCGCAAACCGTACCGCATACCGTACCGCATACCGTACCGCATACCGTACCGCATACCGTACCGCATACCGTACCGCATACCGTACCGCATACCGTACCGCATACCGTACAGCATACCGTACCGCAAGCCGTACCGCATACCGTACCGCATACCGTACCGCATACTGTACCGCATACTGTACCGCATACCGTACCGCAAACCGTACCGCATATCGTACCGCATACCGTACCGCATACCGTACCGCATACCGTCCCGCATACCGTACCGCATACCGTACCGCATACCGTACCGCAAACCGTACCGCATACCGTACCGCATACCGTACCGCATACCGTACCGCATACCGTACCGCATACCGTACCGCATACCGTACCGCATACCGTACCGCAAACCGTACCGCAAACCGTACCGCATACCGTACCGCATACCGTACCGCATACCGTGCCGCAAACCGTACCGCAAACCGTACCGCATACCGTACCGCAAACCGTACCGCATACCGTACCGCATACCGTACCGCATACCGTACCGCATACCGTACCGCAAACCGTACCGCATACCGTACCGCATACCGTACCGCATACCGTACCGCATACCGTACCGCAAACCGTACCGCATACCGTACCGCAAACCGTACCGCATACCGTACCGCATACCGTACCGCATACCGTACCGCATACCGTACCGCATACCGTACCGCATACCGTACCGCATACCGTACCGCATACCGTACCGCATACCGTACCGCATACCGTACCGCATACCGTACCGCAAGCCGTACCGCATACCGTACCGCATACCGTACCGCATACCGTACCGCATACCGTACCGCATACCGTACCGCATACCGTACCGCATACCGTACCGCATACCGTACCGCAAACCGTACCGCATACCGTACCGCATACCGTACCGCATACCGTACCGCATACCGTACCGCATACCGTACCGCAAACCGTACCGCATAGCGTACCGCATACCGTACCGCAAACCGTACCGCATACCGTACCGCATACCGTACCGCAAACCGACCCGCATACCGTACCGCAAACCGTACCGAATACCGTACCGCATACCGTACCGCATACCGTACCGCATACCATACCGCATACCGTACCGCAAACCGTACCGCATACCGTACCGCATACCGTACCGCACACCGTACCGCATACCGTACCGCATACCGTACCGCATACCGTACCGCATACCGTACCGCATACCGTACCGCATACGGTACCGCATACCGTACCGCGAACCGTACCGCATACCGTACCGCATACCGTACCGCATACCGTACCGCATACCGTACCGCATACCGTACCGCAAACCGACCCGCATACCGTACCGCAAACCGTACCGAATACCGTACCGCATACCGTACCGCATACCGTACCGCATACCGTACCGCATACCGTACCGCATACCGTACCGCATACAGTACCGCATACCGTACCGCATACCGTACCGCATACCGTACCGCATACCGTACCGCATACCGTACCGCATACCGTACCGCATACCGTACCGCATACCGAACCGCAAACCGTACCGCATACCGTACCGCATACCGTACCGCATACCGTACCGCATACCGTACCGCATACCGTACCGCATACCGTACCGCAAACCGACCCGCATACCGTACCGCATACCGTACCGCAAACCGTACCGCATACCGTACCGCATACCGTACCGCAAACCGACCCGCATACCGTACCGCAAACCGTACCGAATACCGTACCGCATACCGTACCGCATACCGTACCGCATACCGTACCGCATACCGTATCGCATACCGTCCCGCAAACCGTACCGCATACCGTACCGCAAACCGTACCGCATACCGTACCGCATACCGTACCGCATACCGTACCGCATACAGTACCGCATACCGTACCGCATACCGTACCGCATACCGTACCGCATACCGTACCGCATACGGTACCGCATACCGTACCGCAAACCGTACCGCATACCGTACCGCATACCGTACCGCATACCGTACCGCATACCGTACCGCATACCGTACCGCAAACCGACCCGCATACCGTACCGCATAGCGTACCGCATACCGTACCGCAAACCGTACCGCATACCGTACCGCATACCGTACCGCAAACCGACCCGCATACCGTAACGCAAACCGTACCGAATACCGTACCGCATACCGTACCGCATACCGTACCGCATACCGTACCGCATACCGTATCGCATACCGTCCCGCAAACCGTACCGCATACCGTACCGCAAACCGTACCGCATACCGTACCGCATACCGTACCGCATACCGTACCGCATACAGTACCGCATACCGTACCGCATACCGTACCGCATACCGTACCGCATACCGTACCGCATACAGTACCGCATACCGTACCGCATACCGTACCGCGTATGGTATGCGGTACGGTATGCGGTACGGTTTGCGGTACGGTATGCGGTACGGTATGCGGTACGGTATGCGTTACGGTATGCGATACGGTATGCGGTACGGTATGCGGTACGGTATGCGGTACGGTATGCGGTACGGTATTCGGTACGGTTTGCGGTACGGTATGCGGGTCGGTTTGCGGTACGGTATGCGGTACGGTATGCGGTACGGTTTGCGGTACGGTATGCGGTACGCTATGCGGTACGGTATGCGGGTCGGTTTGCGGTACGGTATGCGGTACGGTATGCGGTACGGTTTGCGGTACGGTATGCGGTACCGTATGCGGTACGGTTTGCGGTACGGTATGCGGTACGGTATGCGGTATGGTATGCGGTACGGTATGCGGTACGGTATTCGGTACGGTTTGCGGTACGGTATGCGGGTCGGTTTGCGGTACGGTATGCGGTACGGTATGCGGTACGGTTTGCGGTACGGTATGCGGTACGCTATGCGGTACGGTTTGCGGTACGGTATGCGGTACGGTATGCGGTACGGTATGCGGTACGGTATGCGGTACGGTATGCGGTACGGTATGCGGTACGGTTTGCGGTACGGTATGCGGTACCGTATGCGGTACGATATGCGGTACGGTATGCGGTACGGTATGCGGTACGGTATGCGGTACGGTATGCGGTACGGTGTGCGGTACGGTATGCGGTACGGTATGCGGTACGGTATGCGGTACGGTATGCGGTACGGTTTGCGGTACGGTATGCGGTACGGTTTGCGGTACGGTATGCGGTACAGTATGCGGTACGGTATGCGGTACGGTATGCGGTACGGTATTCGGTACGGCTTGCGGTACGGTATGCGGTACGGTTTGCGGTACGGTATGCGGGTCGGTTTGCGGTACGGTATGCGGTACGGTATGCGGTACGGTTTGCGGTACGGTATGCGGTACGCTATGCGGTACGGTATGCGGTACGGTTTGCGGTGCGGTATGCGGTACGGTATGCGGTACGGTATGCGGTACGGTATGCGGTACGGTTTGCGGTACGGTATGCGGTACGGTATGCGGTACGGTATGCGGTACGGTATGCGGTACGGTATGCGGTACGGTATGCGGTACGGTTTGCGGTACGGTATGCGGTACGGTTTGCGGTACGGTATGCGGTACGGTATGCGGTACGGTATGCGGTACGGTATGCGGTACGGTTTGCGGTACGGTATGCGGTACGGTTTGCGGTACGGTATGCGGTACGGTATGCGGTACGGTATGCGGTACGGTTTGCGGTACGGTATGCGGTACGGTTTGCGGTACGGTATGCGGTACGGTATGCAGTACGGTATGCGGTACGGTATGCGGTACGGTATGCGGTACCGTAGCGCATACGGTTTGCGGTACGGTACCGTACCGCATACCGTACCGCGTACGGTATGCGGTACGGTATGCGGTACGGTATGCGGTACGGTATGCGGTACGGTATGCGGTACGGTATGCGGTACGGTATGCGGTACGGTATGCGGTACGGTATGCGGTACGGTATGCGGTACGGTTTGCGGTACGGTATGCGGTACCGTATGCGGTACGGTATGCGGTACGGTATGCGGTACGGTATGCGGTACGGTATGCGGTACGGTATGCGGTACGGTGTGCGGTACGGTATGCGGTACGGTATGCGGTACGGTATGCGGTACGGTATGCGGTACGGTTTGCGGTACGGTATGCGGTACGGTTTGCGGTACGGTATGCGGTACAGTATGCGGTACGGTATGCGGTACGGTATGCGGTACGGTTTCGGTACGGCTTGCGGTACGGTATGCGGTACGGTTTGCGGTACGGTATGCGGGTCGGTTTGCGGTACGGTATGCGGTACGGTATGCGGTACGGTTTGCGGTACGGTATGCGGTACGCTATGCGGTACGGTATGCGGTACGGTTTGCGGTACGGTATGCGGTACGGTATGCGGTACGGTATGCGGTACGGTATGCGGTACGGTTTGCGGTACGGTATGCGGTACGGTATGCGGTACGGTATGCGGTACGGTATGCGGTACGGTATGCGGTACGGTATGCGGTACGGTTTGCGGTACGGTTTGCGGTACGGTATGCGGTACGGTATGCGGTACGGTATGCGGTACGGTATGCGGTACGGTATGCGGGACGGTATGCGGTACGGTATGCGGTACGGTATGCGGTACGCTATGCGGTACGGTATGCGGTACGCTATGCGGTACGGTATGCGGTACGGTTTGTGGTACGGTATGCGGTACGGTATGCGGTACGGTTGCGGTACTGTATTTGGTACGGTATGCGGTACGGTATGCGGTACGGTATGTGGTACGGTTGCGGTACGGTTGCTGAATGGTATGCGGTACGGTATGCGGTAGGTATGCGGTTCGGTATGCGGTACGGTTGCGGTACGGTATGTGGTACGGTATGCGGTACGGTATGCTGTACAGTTTCGGTACGGTATGCGGTACGGTATGCGGTACGGTATGCGGTACGGTTGCGGTATGGTATGCGGTACTGTATGCGGTTCGGTATGCGGTACGGTATGCGGTACGGTTTGCGGTATGATATGCGGTACAGTATGCAGTACGGTTGCGGTACGGTATGCGGTACGGTTGCGGTACTGTATTTGGTACGTGGTACGGTATGCGGTACGGTATGTGGTACGGTTGCGGTACGGTTGCTGAATGGTATGCGGTACGGTATGCGGTAGGTATGCGGTTCGGTATGCGGTACGGTTGCGGTACGGTATGTGGTACGGTATGCGGTACAGTATGCTGTACAGTTTCGGTACGGTATGCGGTACGGTATGCGGTACGGTTGCGGTATGGTATGCGGTACTGTATGCGGTTCGGTATGCGGTACGGTATGCGGTAAGTATTGGAACGCCAAATACCAAATGCATTACTAGTTTTTCAAATTAAAAACTGTTCAGTATGCATTTCACAAATTAGTTATTTACAACAACCGTTTATGTCCAATTAATGTCCAAATCATATTTTAAGTTTTATCGTCTAAAGTTTTATCCTATCAAAAGATGATTATTTTCAACCATATTTTTTACTTGTATTATTTTCAGTTTTTCCACACCATCTCCACTGCTCACTTTTCGATAAAATCACTTTCGAGAAACGACTTTCTAACAGCTTAATCTTTACATACACAGTAAGAAAACTCGTACTTGACCTTTTTCTATTCATCCAATGCTATTTAACAGAAAATTAATCTCTTCACGAACAGAAAGCATCCTGAGATCGTCTAAAGAGTAACATAACAGAGCGTCTACGCTACATACTGTTTTTAACCAGCAAATTGCGGCTGGCCGCAGAAATTTTTGCATTGCCTCATCTATATGCGGGGTGTCAAATTCTTTATAAAACACCCAACTAAATAGCCAATATGAAAATATTGTTTCGAATGGAGGCTATCTGCAGAGTTTGGAGTAGCGTAGACTGTAATCAGACTCGGCCAGTTTGGTTCGGGCCGCAATTTCGACCGTGTCTTTGCTTGATTTTTGCTTGTACTTGCTGGGTATGATGTGACCACCGCTTCGTTGGGTGTATGATGCATCATACTCGTATATACATATGTTTGAACGGAATGATGTAGGTTGGGAGGACCGTTGGCTGGCCGTCATGGGAACGATGCACTTGCTTGATGTTTTGTTCAAGATAGCCGCTTACACAAACCAGGATTGAAGCAAGATTGAGATGATAACGGTCGAACGCAAACGGGTCGTTTATTCGTTTACACTATACTATTTCAATGTAACTCCAGTTTTGATTTGAGATTGTATTCGCGGTTTATGAAAAACTTAAAATTGAATAAGGCAGGTATGATTAAGAAATCAATTTGTAGTAATAAGTTGCTTAACATTAATTATTTATCTTTCTTGTTTTGGGTGACATTAGTCAATTCTTTTGGTACGGCTGGGCCGACCCTGCCGCCCCTGACGAGCCGCCACTGGCTTGGTCCTTTTCCGTTAACGTTCTCTCAATTTAAGTCGCAAATTAAAGATTTAATTCTTAAAGTTCATTATAATGTTTGATTTCCTTTTTAATTTTTTTACCATTTTTGCACTTTCTTCCATGTTAACTTGTATATCCGTTTTAATTTTTTAAAGTTTCAAATATGTATTTATCTAATATTTTCAATTATTTGTTAATTTTTTTTCTTTTTTAAAATCTTTTTTTTTGCTTTATCTAATATTCCTATTTTTGTAATTGGGCAGTAGCCTGTTAAAATAGATTAAAATAAATAAAATAAAATAAATAAATAAATGCCAAAATCGGTAGCCTTATGCGAAGATCATAGTTAGATTCAAAAAATAGTCAGAGATAAAAGCAAGGTCGTGACAAGATTAGATAATTTGGCGTTACCCAGGATGCACTAAGTGGAGGCGATCTAACTACATGTTCAAGCAAAAACACCAACCCACGAATTTTCAAATATTCGGCAGCTAAAACAAAAATTAGAGTACGAATGGAGAAGAATTGGAGTGAATGCGATAGAAAAATCGGTCAGATCTTTGCCAAACAGATAACCCTTTATAATAAAGGGAAAAGGTTATCCAACAAAATATTAGTCGTGCCTTAAAAACTAACTTTAAGTACAATCCGTTTGAATGAGTTTAATTTTCAGGCAGAATTTTAAATTATTGTTGTTTGTTTGTGTTATAATTTAATTTAGATCAACTGTTTAATCTATCTTTGGGTAACATTCATCATCATCATCGGGGCACGACAGCCCGAATCGAGCCTTAGCCTCCTTAATTCTTCACCTCAATTCATCTCGGTTCAGTGACCGCGTCCTCCAGTTCGGTGCTCCCAGAAGTAACCTGCTGTCAGCATCTATCGAATCCTCCCAGCGCGTGCGTGGTTTACCGACTGACCTGGCTCCGCTCGTTCGCCCCTTGAGAGACCGTTTGGGGATTCGATTGTCGCTCATTCGTTCAACGTGGCCAGCCCATTGTAATTTTTGTAGTCGTATGACGGTAGAGACTTCCGGCTCGTCATAAATGGTATACAGCTTGTTGTTGTATCGGATTCGCCATCCATCTTCTTCCCGTATTGGACCGAGGATCCTTCGCAATGCCCTTCTCTCAAACGTATTCAAGGCTTTTTCAGACGCCTTGGTCATTGTCCAGGTTTCGCTTCTGTAGCATAGCACAGTTCTAATAATTGTTTTATAGATGCGAAGCTTCGTATTCCTGTGTACGCAACGAGATTTCAAAGTGGGAAGCACCGAAAAAAATGTCTTACTGGCTAATTGAATTCGTCGTTTGATTTCGTCGTTTGATTTCGTCAAGCTCATTCCCATCCTTCGAGAGATTCGTCCCTAGGAACACGAATTTGTCTACATTTTCAAGGTTATAGTCCCCTATCGTTATGTTTTGTCTTATTGAGTCTTGGTTGAATCATAACTTTTGTTTTTTGCTCGTTGATTTGAAGACCAACTTCCTTGGCGGTTTCGTCTAGAGTTACAAATACTTTCTTGGCGTCGTTGAACGAACATTACATAATGTTGATGTCATCAGCATAAGCTACTAGTTGTGTCGGCTTAAATAAAAGAGTTCCTCTCGTGTCAACGGGAATTTTTCTGATGACATACTCAAGCGCTAAATTAAAGAGTACTGGAGCTAATCCATCCCATTGTTTCGGCCCTGTATTCGTCGAAAACGAGTCGGTCATATTATTCTGAATCACCACTTGTGACGTGGAGTCGGTCATGGTCATTTTCACCAAATGACCGAACTGCAGCATGATGTTATGTAATGCTGTTCCGTTGGCGCTGTCGCACGCTTGTTTGAAATCGACAAATATTTGATGGATATCAATGTTGAATTCCCAGCATTTTTCCAAAATTTGTTTGACCGTAAATATTTGGTCAGTTGTCGATCTTCCACGTCTGAAACCACCTTGATATTCATCAAGAATTTTCTCAGCGTGATGGGAAATCCTGAACACTAAAATCTTTGTCAAAAGCTTGTGCGACGTACAAAGTAGTGATATGCCCCTGTAGTTTTCACATAGTAATTTATCTCCTTTTTTGTGAATGGGACATATAACACTTTTTCACATTAATGCTTTGAACGTTACATACATAACATTAATGCTTAGAACTTATTGAAGATGAAAATGTGAGTTAGTAAACCAAAAACATAAGAATATCCCAATATTCTAGCTTTTTTTCTCCAGTACTTTTTAATTCCAAATCCTTACTTAAAAGTTTTTTGGAAAAATCAACCTTTTCTCACAACAAGGTTCACTAGAAAAACATTATTTCGCGTAACGAAAAATTGGTTTTCCAATTTTCTTAAGCTATTTTGGTCTGTATACACCGAACATCTTTTGTTAATAGAGATTTAAGTGTCGCGGCAAGTTTTGTTAGAGATACAAAATGATTACTTTTAATTTTTCGTTAAATTATTGCGCTATTATACATCGCCAATGTATTTTTGCAACCAGATCGTTTTCTCTTTTCTTAAATATTGTTTTTACAGTATCTGTCTATGACCCTCCTAACGGTTGAAATGATTTGGTGGTAGACGCGATCACTTTATACAGCACATGCTGCTTATGTAGCCATGGCCTTCATATAAAAGGCCTATCGCGACTTGCAATCTGACAGGTATTAAGCTACTTTTTAAAATGGTGTAGTCCTCTCGTTATTAAGAGGTCTGTTCCCGGACTTTCAGTCACTGAATTTTCCTGAATTTTCCTGAATCATGTGGTGGGGGAAATTCATGAAAAGTACGGGAACGCTCTCATTGCATTTCCTGAAAATTGACAAACAAAAGTGTCAGTTTTCGGTTTTTGGAAGAACAATAGTGATTGTACGGTTATCCTGAGCGGTGATAAATTATCGCCACAAAAATATTCGACCTTCATAGCAAAATTACGCAAAAAATATGTTGCTTGCCGCGCACATTTGAAACTATTTACTCGCACCACACCATTTGACACTTTTCAGTATTTTTCAGTAGCTCAGACCCTACTGAATTTTACTGAGAGAGGGGAAATTTTCAGTTTTCAGTCAAACGGAGTACGGGAACAGCTTCATTGCAATTAATCGCGATTAATTGTAATTAATGGTGGTACGGGAACAGACCTAAGATTTATTGCGAATTGCACAATGACAATTGTTTGACATTTCTCTGACAGTTAGTAAATATTAGCAATGTGAATGGTGCTGCTCGGTTGAATCCGCGAGTAGAGTCTATTTTCCTATTATCCGGAGACTGGTTTCGAAGTTTTTGTCGCGTAAAAGATATTTCGGACAAGTGTCGTGAAAGTGATGTGTTTATTGTGCTGTATACGCGAGAACTTTGCAATTTGGAATACCTGCCACCTACTCTCGGCAATGTGAATTGTAAACAATTGCCGTTTGTGGTTGGTAGGAATTATTCCACTTTAAAAATCATCAAATTTTGATAATCTGCAAATTCTTCTACACAAACGATATTTCGGATAAGTGTTCCGATGAATTGGGGTCTGATGCTAAAGACTTTTTATATCTAAATTGCTTGTGAAAGGTCCCAAAACAACATTGATTGACATGACATATGAGTTTCCTCATATCTCCTGTAGGTGGATCTCGTGAATTTCTTTATAACCATAAAAAAACATCACTGTGTGGACTGGTTGGGAAAAGTAGCTTAGGTCCGCCATCTTGTAGGTTAATTGCTTTTGCGATAGGCCTTTTATATGAAGGCCATGATGTAGCCACGAAATAATCCCACTTTATCCTTGAATCGTTTATTTTCGCATGTTTACCGCCTGGATATTATTCTCAAAAAGGAACTCATGCAAAACCTTATCTAACTATTCATTCAGTTTTTCTGTTTATGAATATAATTGTCTGCTTAGCAAGTATATGTTAAAATACTCCAATTATAATGACCAATCTTCTATCCGAAACACATTGTGGTACATTAAAGGAGATTTATGATACTAAAGTTAACTTCAAGTGGTTGTCTCTACAATACTACTCTAATTATGCTCCATTCGGTTATTTTCAACGTAATTTTAGAATAGTTAGTGCTAAAAATGCGGCGATATAACCAGCTACAAGAGCGTATTCTGAACAAGTGAAAATATAAACTTGAAAAAGTAGCCAAAAATAGTCACAATGTGTCATAAAAATATTGGCGACGAATATTGGCTCCAATTTCGCGTAAAATACTTATCCAGCGTCACAATATTTCAGCTATGACGTCACTGATCACCAAGGCTATCTATCGACCTTTTCCAGAAACTACATCATATACAATCATATTATTCTTTTTCGACATATTAGTAACACAGATCGATATCAAATTGTACTCAGCCCTGTTTTGCTCTGCTGAATAGAAATGTCAAATTTAGTTTCGCCCGCTCACGTTGGCAGCTCTAAAAACGTCAAACATCAGTCATCAATTGTCCAATCTATTTTGCCTGTTTTGCTGCTGTTTTGCTTGGCGAAGTGATATTAAGTATTTTCGATTAATTCAATTCGTGCCGTGCAAAATTGTAATAGCCCGTCGATTAAATCGATTTTAGCAACGCGACGTCTTATATCCACCCAACGAAAAGCAAGTGCTCTAGAGATAACTAGAAGAAAAAAACGAAGGTTTGTTCGATCATATCGAAATCATTGCAAGGGTGACTTCTTCAGACCCCGAAGTTGATGACAAAGAAACTTATATTCTTCGTGCAAATTGTACAATCGTCACGATATTGTTGTAATTAGATAGTAAATTGTTTGCAAAGTATTTTAGAGTCTGCACGGTGGTGGAATATCGATCGGCTTAAGGTGTATTGCGCGACGAGATGATAGCGATGAACAAGGTGTTGCACATCCTGTTACGAATTGTTATTGTAATTGGTTGGCTGTTCTTTGCCGCTGTCAGTTTTATGGCAAGAGTTGTACTGCTGTAGATAAAGAATATGATCGAATTCCAATAGGCGAAAAAAAAACAACCGCAATTGTAGCGCTAACCTGTAGAGTTGTATTTGAACGAAAACGGTGGCGGTGGTGCTCCCCTGATTTAGCTTACTAACCTAACGATTCTTATCACAAGTAGTAGTTTTGTTTGCAGAATCCCACTAACTTCCGTGGCTGTGTAGACGAGGGTGAGTTCGAATCATATTGAAGCACAATAGTACGAACCCGTAGAAAATGTTCATTAAAATTTTGTAGTTAACTTTTTAACTCTGCAAATTATATGGTTTGATGTAATAAATTCTGAGCTTTGGTCTTGTTTTTGTTTTCTCTCAGCTGTTTGACGTTAGTTGGTGTATGTTGTTTGTGTTTTTAGGTGTATGTTCCCTGAATGTTTATCTGCTTCATCTAATCTTAGCGTAGATGGCTAAAACACAAAACTACAAGATGTCTTGACCACTTTCATATAAATCATCATTGATTCAGTCACGGAAAAATTTACATGCTAGCAAACTAACTTACATGGCAAATATGTTTTATTATCAGACATTTTCTTATCTCAAACAAGCAAAATTTACGAAAGCTTTACAAGTAGTGTGAAATATCAATGTGAAAAATTAATTGAAATCTAACATAGATTACGAGTAATTTTTTTTTTTTTTTGGGAAATAGCTTTTCAAAGCATATATTTCATAATGTGACTTCAAGATAAATATGCATAGCAGTGTAAATAATATCCACTTAATAAAATATTAACCAATTTTGCAAAAATGCGAACTGTCTGTGAATATAATTGCTGATATAAGCAAAGGCAAATAGTAAGAAAAATCAATTCCCAACTCTTAAGAAAGCAATTGAAGTGTTTAATTCATCTTGGTTTGAGAGTTTCCATTACATATATATGACAGAAAAAAATTAGAGTATGAATATACATATAAAATATACAAAAAATTAACAGTAGAGCTTAGAACCATTAAAACACTCGACAACAATCCATTCATCGAATCATTTTTTTGAGTTATTTCACCTTATTCTGATCTATCACCTATATTTTAAAGAGTAAAATCTAGTTATCCAACTACAACCCTTTTTGGTGTATAGTGGTTAAATTTGGTAGATACTTATGCGCAGTAAATTTATTTCAATACAAAATTCGCCTCGTTTTACCCGTGATTTGAGTTAGGTGCTTACAGCTAGGTTTATTCTGACCCCGGTATGTGGTTATAATTAGATTTACAACAAGGATTATATGCTAGTACTCTATCTAGCATCCACAGCTTTATAAGAGCTTTTATGTTCTATTTATTTTTCTTGTTTTGATTTCTCGGTGTTTTATTATGTACTCTGAAGACATTGTCAATCCAAGATTTCACTGTGTCCTTTAAATATCTCTACCTATTGACCAGTTTAACAGTGGGATGCCTGCAGAGCACTTCCGATAAAAGCGTGCCAGCCTTTGCAAATTGGTTACTTTACAGTTCCCCTTACTGTCCCTATGTCCTGATTTCCAAAACAGCTGTATCATTCAGTATTCACTCTGAATATCTGATTACATAAAAGTTAAATGGCCGTTTCAAAAATCGCCAACACCGCCTGAAAGACGCTGCAGTGGTCTGGCAAGCGGAACGAAAGCTGAAAGTTAACGTCAGAGGAAAATATACCACACTCCACTCTGCCGTCCAATTTCAAAATCCAGGAGACAATACAAGTTTGCAGTCCTCAAATCGCTCCTATAGACCTCTTACATCTGTAAAGAGCACACAATGCCTAGCGAGACCTTTCTGCTGTATTTTGTGCCTAAGGCTTACAGGAGTTCCATTAAGCAGGTCGAAGAATGCAACCCTATACCACCTCGTGAAGAGCAATAGTTATGTTTTGTTGAAGTTAGCGCTAAGACCAAACCTGACACCATTGCCGGGAATATTTAAGGAATGATTTAATCTTTTCGATTACGTCGAGATGAATTTCCCTGATATTGCAATAGAGGTGTCATTTGTATCCAGCGTGATCAAGTTTCCTTGGAATCCCACTAACTGTTAAATTACAAAGTAAGCGAGATAGAACACCGCCATAAGGAGTGTCCGTACTGACAACTCGCTTGATGAATATAATCCCCTATATATATACCTAAAGACGAATATACCTAAAGACGAATACCTAAAGACGAATATAATCCCCGATTTGTTATAGCTGATTTATAAGTGTGACTAGCTGCGAGTTGACACCTAGTTTTTAAAGAGCATCTAAACTCGCCTGAGGACGCACATTATTGAACGCCCCATCGATGTCTAGAAATGTATCCAGCCTGTACTTCAGGCAAGCAAGGGATTTTTCAGCATGCCCTAGTAAGGCGTGTAGTGTTGTTTTGACAGATTTGCCCTTCGTATAAGCATGCTGTGATTTCGAGATTAGAATAGAGTCTAAGACACTAAACCTATTACCCCACACCTCTCTCTAAAGTCTTCAGTAGAAAGGAGCTAAGACAAATTGGTCTATAATCCTCAAAAAGTTGGTCTATAATCGAGCATCATTTTTTCGCGATGGAGGTGGCATATGCATTGCAAGATGTCACCAAGAGTGTCTGGCAAATAACACAAAGATAATTCTACGGATTTTATCCCTGCAGGTAGCAACCAGACTGAGTGTGGGAATCCATCAGTGCTGAGAGTGTTCAGTCTAGAATGGGCTCTGATTCTGCAAGCCCCAACCTCATATATGACTGCAATAGCGAATTGCAGTAGAAGTTCACAGGCTACCACCATGGAAAATTCCATGGCCAGCGAGTTTCCGAACTTGCTGATAGCATATTCTGGGTTAGCTGGAAGTCCAACTACGGCCGTGCCTATAGGAAAATATGCTCTTCGGTAAGCTGAATTGGGTCAAATACTAGATTATCATGCACAGGAATCTCAGGATGGACCTTGCAACTGGTAAAAATGATTTCGACCTGATTATCGTTCGTGTCCAGAGAAGTTTCTCGATGCTCAAGTACAGATACCCCATGATGCTGAGTTACTGCTTGTATGCGATTAAATTTAACTAAATCAAGAAGAATATGAAGCATCTATTCTTTGTGACTATCTAGGGATATGTCTCTAGAAGAAAGCGCAAGGATCGAGTAGTAATTCTCTCCTGTAGAGCTTCTGTTACTCAAGTGACGAGAATGTCTAAAGGTTCCTGTAAAAGGGCCCGCAGACATCATTTATATGCCTGAAAGAACAAAAAAAAGCAGACCAACTTGTAACACGCCCAGGCTTCGTCCATTCTTGTTTGATGCCATCACGCTCAGACAGTTTTCAACCCGGGACCTGTTAGCGACCGTCGCGCAGTAAAGGGATAGTTTCAGATTGAAAGCGCGATTGTCGCCTCAGCTTACTTTCATTTTGACTCTTTACTCCCTCCGCTAACACAGGAGCTAAAGGACCAGGTCCAACAGGCTAAATCGGATAGACAGTAACTTCTAGTGGGCTGCGAACTAACTCCCAGCTTACTAGCCAGGGCAGCAAAAAATGTAACGCCAGATGGTACAGACTCTTTGATTTTATAAATCTTACGAGGCTCATGACTTTAACCATTGGTATTTCTCCCGCCTTTGTAACCCCTAACAGATTGGCGGCGGTTATAGATGTATCAATATGATCATAGTTATATCAATAACTGGATAACACGTATCGGGTGTGGTATCACTATCTATCACTGCTACCTGATGTTCTCTTTAGCCACGATTTCAACAGCCGTGTTAAAGAGAACCCAAGAAACACTGATTGGGCTAAGTTCAAGCAGACAGGCTGCAGTAGTCTTTATGCCTTAACCTGGGATAGATGACTATTCATATCGAAGAAACTTTAGGCCGACTAGGGTTTATGCTGAAACGCCTGGACAGACTTGCTGAACAACACAAACGCAATAGAGCTCTTAAGTCTAACCACTTGAATGAGCAGCATGCGTATCAGCGAGGAAAATCATGCGAGTCGGTTCTTCATTCTCTGATGTCCAGAGTTGAGGGAGCGCTCTCAAATAGTGATTATGTGATGGGGGTATTTGTGAACATTGAAAGAGCCTTTGACTGCGCGCCCTTTGTGTAGCTATGTGAAGCTGCGGAAGCTCATGTCGTGAACGACATCTTAGTTAAGTGAATACGTGCCATGCTTATGCAGAGATTGTTACCGTCGAAAGCTGGAGCCGACTGCTACTTGAAAACGGACGTGACAAATAGATGTCCTTAAATGGGTTTCCTATCACCACTCCTGTGGAGTATGCTATTTGTCTCCCTGCTAAACGAACTACAACAAGAACGGCTAGAGTACTATTGCCATCAGATAGGGTCTAGAACCTCATGTAGTTATGTGAATTTACATACCAACCATAAAGCAGATGATCACGTACGCGTCCGTAATGTGGTGGACTATTGTGAAGCTATTGTATTGCTCAAAAGAAGATAGCCACGTTGCAAAGGACTGGGTGCCTGGGTAACTGTGGAGCCATTAGTAATATTCCAAGTGTGGCCTTTGATGTGCTTCTCAATTTGCCTCTTCTCGACATTCAAATTTAAAGTGTTGCGATAAGCTTTACCCATAGACTAACTCAGCTTGGCCTATGAGTAGGAAACGACAATTTGGGGCACTGCTCTATTCGAGATTCGATGCGTGAGACCTCTCCGATTCTCTTTATATCTTCGCTACACCCTCGCAGTACCTTTCTTGTCTTCGAAAGAAGATACGAAGAAATCTTCTCGAACAGAACTGACTGGGAGCATCCAGAAGTCTGTACGAGGTGATATTCCAAGATCTTCTTAACGCTCGAAGACAGATGTTAGATCTGGAGCTGGTGGCTATCTGGATTCATCGAATGACAGGTAGGCATCTTCTGTCGGAGAGCACGTTTCCGTTTTTCAAGCATAAATACTCGCTATTTTGAGAACTGCTTGCTGGGTAATTGAAGAAAAGTAGAGAGGAAAATGTATCGCTATTTGCAGGGGTAATCAAGCTGCGCAGCTGCTGCTACGTAGACCCCTGACTACTTCGAAAGTTGCCCAACACTGCAGGACACGATTAAACTCTATCGCCAGATTTAACAAAATGCATCTGCTCTCGGTACCAGCACACTGTGAGGTGGGAAAAAAGGCTGATCCTACCTAAAATAGGTTAATTCTGCGGAGCATTTCCTCTGTAAATTCCCAGCATTTACGCGTCTCCAATATCAATGATTTGGCTGGGAAGAGGCACGTATGCAAAAAATAGCCTCTTTTCCCATATTATTGATGCTAGATTTCGCTAAGAAATCTCGGAGTACAATGGGTTTTTTTAGCCTGAGTGCTTAGAGATGCCAGGTGCCTCTGCTCCAACTCACACACACACACACACTGATAAACCGCAAACTATTCAGGCCACAAACGACAATATTCAGCTAATTATTGGCAGGATAGAGCCCCAAATGTTCCAAAAAATAGCCCCACATCAGACCAACACAATATAGTTCGTCAAAAACATCAAAGAGAAAACAAAACATCAAAACATAATTTCCTAAACTAATTGTCATACATAATGAATGAAAATGTTTCATTCAAATTAAGTTCGTTTTATTAATATTTTAAGATTTTAATATTTTAAGTCCATATCGCACTTTAAAAAACCCTATATTTCACTTGAATTGGAAGCAATATTTTTCGGGGCAAAGTGCAGTCATCCCACGTTAATTATGGTCGAAACTAAAGGTTGATTTGCAATTCACTAATTTAAAGACAAGAAGGGAAAAAATTGACAACAATTTAATACTTCTATTATATTTTCACGTTAACTGAAAATACGTGCTTGTGCATCTTATACTTAATTCTCTTTTGACAAAAAAAAGTAAGCTAATCTTTTTGTAAGCATGAAATTAACGACCACTTATTGGCTCAATCCAGAGTCAAGACAACTATTATTCGTGCTATATTTTGCAGCTTTATTGCCACTCATTGAACTGCTGGTAATCAAAACAGTGATAGCGGGAATTTAAATATATTGATTGTTCTAAGTGGTAGTTGGTAGACAGAAAAATACATCATTTCATAGCCTATTAAATGCTAACCACTAGCCATATACCGCCACTAAACAAACAATACCAACACCTCTCATTTGGATACGCTACTCATGCATACACTCATCGCCATCAAATCTTTCCATTATTAATTGCATAGTCAGCAATTAAGCAGTAATCAAATAACGTTTTCGATTGCATTATTGTTTAAATAATAATATAGATTAATTATTGCTAATATGTATGAGCCTTCTATGCACAAATAGTAATATACCTTAAAGCTAGTTGTTGTTTACACTGTACTTACCTGTTAAAATTATGTAGTTTTATTTCTCATGCAGTTTTCAAAATAAAATATATTCTAGGTCCACAAATCTCAAAACAACTTGCTGGGCCTCGAATTAGCCGCCGATAAAGCATATTTCTTAAGTTAAATTCAAACTATTGAATATTGTCATCATATCCGATCATCGCGATTGCCAATGCAAACTCTCTATCGAAAGTGCACCCAGTAACTGACATGTAAACGAAAAACTAGAAAGAAAGTGATGAGAAACAATGACGAGATAAGAGCCGCGGCACACTCGATCTACGAGAACATCAGTACCATGTCGGTGAGAAGTCAACAACATGCAACTGTTGATATCGGTGAGCAATCAATCAGTTGATTTTGATTATCTCTCTGCTAAATTAGTTAATCAATTTGACTTGACATTGTTGTAACGAAAACGAGTCTTGTCTAATTAATATGAAAATACGTTTGTATACAGGACGTTCACATTCCATAAATCTTATCACGGAAGAGTTCTTAGGCGGTTATATGCAAGATGGACGAATGTCCGTAGTGCGACGGTTTTTCTGTTTGTTTGCAGCTTTCGATATGTTTTTTATATCGTTGCTATGGATTATATGCGTGATGGTAAGCTGATTTATTTTCATATTTTGCTGATGTGAACACAAACTAACGTCAAAATATTTTTCAGATATCCGGTGATAATATCTATAATGCACTGAAAACACAAGTAGTGCATTATTCAATATACACATCGCTATTCGATATTGTGATAGTCGCTATATTACGTTTTCTGATTCTGATTATATTTTATGCTATCATCTATATTAATCATTGGATTATTATTGCGGTAAGGCTGAGAAAATATTGCAAGTTCATTGATTTTGTCGCAAACAAAAACATTAAATATTCTAGCTGTGCACATCGGGATCATGTATGTTTCTAATATCAAAGGTATTCATGTATGATGTAAGTAAATTGAATCGAATTATCGGTCGGTTGTAATGTAATTATTAAAACTTCATGTAGTGGACTGCAACACCACAACCAGTGTTTCAAGTAGTTCTAATTGTTACATCGTTCGTGCTGTCGTGGGGAGAAGCTTGGTTTTTGGATGGGCGTGTGATACCACAAGAGAGACATGCACGTCGTTATTTTGCTGGTAAGTAATAAAATAGTGCAGATTCTGTGAAATTGGTCAAAAAATGTGTCAGTAGTGTGATTAAATCTTCAACGAAACTATTTAATTCCTTATAGAATATTTTGCAACGTGGACATAATATAAAATCACTCAAGACAGAATGTAATTCTGACAATGACCCTTATTTACCACGTTCTTCAGCGTCTTTTGTTTACTGAGCTGTTGAATAATTAAATAATTGTACAATATCTTAGAAAAGGTACTAAAAGCTAGTATCGTATCATGCATAAAGCATCTAATTCGCCATGTAGTCTTATGCCGTTAAAGCTTTGCTCAGAATAAACTGATCATTCTTCTTCGATGAAGATTATTTATATTGAGCATAAAAACATCCAGTAGCTCTAAGCGGCCTTTAGAGTTATACTTTTCCGCATATTTTTTTGATTGCTTTTAAAAGTGACCCATTCGGAACGCATCTTGACTTCCAGAGCAGATGAAAATGTTTGAAAAGTAAATGATACCACCATTTTTTACAGTCGCAAAACAGTTGACAAATTGAAAATAACTGTAATTTTTGCTGTTCATGCTAGATAATCCTAACTGAAGACCTGGATAGTTGTAGCAAAGTTTGTTTCACGACAATCCTGTCAAGTAAATAGACCCCTCTGAGAGTGTTTCAAGAGTTGAAATAATGGAAAATGATTCATTTTTTCAAAAATCATAGCATCAAAACTAGTAGCAGCTACCAGGAACTAAAACTACTAACTTTTACAACTCTGACCTTAAACTCTGGAACTGAACTCAGTTAGTAAAAACAGCTGCACCCCCGTCATCTTCATTGTTTCATGACCAAAGCAAATCAAGTATCCGTTAATTTACATTAAAAAAAAATAACAAGCAATAGCTTAGCCAACATGTTGGTATCAGCCCCAGATAAAAACAACATCCATGTTACCCCGCTAAAACGTGGCCACGTCCCTGAGACCAGAATTCAGGAGTTTTTGGAAGGAGTTCTCAGATAGGTGCCAAAAAAATTAGATTCCCAGCGTCGTCAGTACTACACCTATTAGCTAAAAAGCTGCAGAGGATTGTCGGTGAATTAAAGGCATAGGACCTGATATTGAACTGGAGTTTGAAGTCCTTGGTTTTGAGGCGAAATCTATCATAAATATGTTCAACAAATTTAAACAGCCACTCTTCAAAGTAAAACTGGACCCCGAAGTCAGCAAGCCCGCAAGGGTTAAAATTTATAGCCTGAGACATATTATGCACCTCAGAATCACCGTTGAAGATCCGATCAATCGTCAAGTGCATTGTGTGAATTGCCAGGAATATGACAACACTAAAAGCTATAGCTCACTCGCTAGTGTGTTTAATTTGTGGCGAGTTTCAACCTGCTAATTCTTCTGAAATAAGTAAACGAGATCCTGCAATTAAGAAATGTAGCAACTGTGGTAGCAGCCACACTGCTAGCTAAAGAGGCTGCTCAGGTTTGAAAAAAATGCAGTTGATCCCCGTTCCAAAACACTGCTCAACAGGCTCTTAATATTGCAACCAACAGACCAGTTTAGATGCCCGAAACTTTTATACCCTCTCAAACTTAGCGCACACGGTTTTGTTGAAACCATTGCTCCAAGCAACTCTAACCACGAAATTTCTTATATTTTACCAACACTGTCAGAAAATATGAATCGATTTATGAAAACAATGAATAGCTTGATGCAAGAACTACTTAAAAACCATGTCATGTTACGCCAATTTATTCTTAGCAACACATGAATTCATTCAAGATTTTCCATTGGAACGCGAATGGCATTGACCAGAATCGAACGGAAATATCCTGCTTTACACAAACTCATTGCATTGATGTGTTCCTCATATCAAAAACCCATCTGACGAGAAAAAATAGTAAATTGATAAAGATGCGTCAGCTATTAAAACGTACTGTTCACCAGTGTTTTTAGATGTCATTCAAACACTCGACAAAGCATGGCATAAGGAATTGATCTTTAAAATAAAACCAATGCTTCCAAAAAGCTTCCATGAAATACTCTCTTGCTACCTAACCGGGATAGTTGCAAATTCCAAGATATTTACAGAAGCTATTTTACCTCTAAATATTGTGCGAATGCTATTGCACCCCAGGAAAGTATATTGGGACCTGCACTCTACACATTCGTCACATCTGATCTCTCGACAAGCGACAAAGCACCCTCAGCTAAATTTGCAAACGACGTCGCCATTCTATGCATTGATTCATTTATAGCATCCTAAAGCTTGCAAGCCCACATCTCACTTCTTGAAGACTGGCTAGCAAAATAGACAATCAGAATGAATGAAACCAAATGCACCCACGTTACTTTAACATTGCTATAATTAACTTTACCTGAAGTATATTGAAACTTACCTGAAGTATATCTACAAGTCTGTCCTCAAGCCAATCTACCAATCTCCAGTCTACAAACGTTTACATTTGATCGCGAACCTTTGGTTTGAAAAGCGCGCCGGGCTACGAGATGAACTAGGGCAGTGGTGAATAGGTTTATTCGCGCCGTAAAACCTTGAATTCCTCGCTACCAAGGCGATAGAAATTTCTTTCACAGCCAGTTCTTATCGCGTTCGTACTTCATAGAATAAGCTAAGTCGAAACGGAGCTCTGCAAATACTGCTCTGAGAAAAGTTATGACGCCTTTCACACTTCAACGACAAACACTTTTCTCTACAATTGGCCTGTGCTTGAGCAACCTTCTAAGCATATGCAATTCTAAGCATATGCAACCTTCTAAGCATATGCAAAGCTCTCTACCAGCTTCAACCCCTAGACCCGTACGAGGGTTGTTGTTGATTTATATGCAAATTCGGCGCTGCAATTAAAAAAAGAAAGGATGCCTATCAGAACGAAAGTAAGGCGCTAAGACACAGCTTCGAAGGCTAAGTTGCATGAAGTACGGTACTAAATCATCGATCATCCACCGCATTCATTCGACCTGGCCCCTTGTGTCTTCTTTTTATTTTCTAAATTGAAATTTTACCTCAGCGGGAAAATTTTTCGGTAAAACTCGATTTAATGCACAACAACCGGGGAAAAAAACAGTGGGCGAATAGGTGGTAGTAGGGGTCAAAAATTGAACAAAAACACGCAAAACTATGCAATAAGTACACGACAAGACAACACACTGAAAATAAACAAACAAAAAACACCCCAAAAAAAAACCACAAAAACACAAACATACTAGCCAGACATCAATCGACAAAATTCATTTAACGGCTATGTGGTGCATCAAGTCGAGTTTAGCCACAAAACTGTATACATCAGCAAAGAATGAAACATAAATATCGGTGTCCTACAAGAATTTATCCTCTATCTACTCCTATTTCTCTGCGCGTACTACATCTAGGACATACTACTATCTTGTGCTATCTACGAAAGATTTTTTCCTCTTTATTCTGGGAATGATAAATTGACTCAAGAAAACCATAAACGCAATGGAAATAAATTATTAGCATCCAAAAATGAAATGTATCGTATTCGATCAAAACATCCAGTGAGCCTTCGCAATCAAGTAATCTGAGTACAGCATGAAAATATAAATTCAATGAAATATCTTGGATTAGTAGTAGATGATAAATTGATATAGACGAACTTTATTAGCATCAAATGCAATGGGTGGCTTATGATAGGAGTACTAATAAGATTTGAAACTATCCCTTTGGAAATCAAGCGTATGGTCTACCATGCAAAATAAAAAGCAACATATCTCCTGATTATCATCAAACCTATGTACAATATCCTTTGGCTCTTATCTACTTCCATGGAACGCTAAATTTATTTATAGGATTTGTTTAACTTTTCCAAAGTTTGTTCGAATATATATGTTTTAACGATCGCTAGATTATCGTCAGCATACCTCATCTATAACCAGGGAAATTTATTTTCCAATGTGTCCATGAATATCTCACTCCTTAGTGGTGATAAGGGATTTCAAATGCTTAAAATAATTCCCTTTGGAGGTGAAATTGTTTTCTCTCACGCAAAACGAGGCTAATTTAAGTAGTATCGACCCTTCTTTTACTCAAGAGATTGATTTATCAACCTATGAAAATTGCTAGTACTTGTTTCAGTTATACGTTCGGGAACTAAGCATTGAAATCAAACGATACAATAAGCTCTCCTGGGTTCTTGACAGTTACACTTGCTTCTTCGTGCATTTGTGGCAGTGACTGTTTGCCTGAGTTCATTTTAATTCTTGACAGCACTGGGTTCGGGACCCTCAGTTCTTTGATTTCTCCAATCGGCCGCTTATATTGTTTCAATACCTTCTCCACTCGTTTGATTGAGTCTGGTAAAATATATTTTTCCAATTTTTCGATCAATTTGATGATATACATATCTGTCAAGTCTGACCACTGTAATCCTCTTGTCTACATTTAGATAAAAACCAGATTGGTAATCAAGTCTCTGTGTACCGGTTTTTTACTAATGTATCTCTAATCTGCTGCTTCTCATCATGCTTTATTGCTGTCTCGACATCTACCACCAAGACTTCTGTTGGAAATAATGCACTCTTGACACCGTAGGTTAAGTTCCAGCTAAGTAGCTTCATTTTTTCTTCTGTAAATTGAGCCGTAGATTTATTTATCAAATAGTAACAATTACACTGTCCTGTTTTTTTACTAATTTGTTTAGTTTCCTTGAGCGAACCCTTCTCTTACTATCTTTCCTACATTCAAAAGCCTTGTTCGCTTTTCCAAAAAATTTCGTAAAAGTCTCATTTTCTTCTGGAATTTAAGTATTAGGAATAAACTCCACGTGTAGCTTCCCGCAATCTTTTATATAATATGTTCAGAGATTCTCTGATGAGATTCCTTTCAGCCAACGCTTTCCTAATTCCTATTAAATGGATCCTAAATTATCAATATGGCTTTTTAAACAGTTTCATGAATTTAATATTCTCTGTGGCATAATACAATGCCACATAATAGAGCCCACTGGCAATCAAATCCAAAATTTTCTATAAACTTGTATTAATGACAAATTATATGTACACAACTTAACATATTAAGTATTAAAATCATGACCTTAAACCATTACACCAATTGTTTGGGAATTCCTAGAAAAAAAATTTACAATTATAATTAATGCAATGCACGTGGGCGGTGCATATTCAGTGATGGAGAGAGTATAATGAAGAATATGGTGGGCGACACCGTAAAGGGCAAACTGCCCATTTTTACCGTGCTACATCTGAAAAAAGCACGGTTTCACAGTTTCCATCGACTGGACGTAATGGCACTGTGTACTTATAGTATGGCGCGGCATCGTAAAAGAGTGCGATGTGTCTAGTGCATACACATAATTTATCATAAATAAACTTATCTAGCCGTCTCAGATTTGGAGTCAATTTTGTGCTAGATCAACCGGCCTAAAACTTTCCTAAAGGCCCCCATTCACGAGCAGTCCGAACAGCCTGAGTTCATTTGGCTTGAGTCCGTTTGGTTTAAGTCCAATTTAGCTCGCCACTCACGACAGAGTCTCGATCCAGTCAGTCCATTCCATTTTCTGTCATTAATTTAGAAAAACGTGAAGAAAAAATTATTGTTCATTTTTTAATGGATCCAAAGCATATGGAGGAGTTGTTTGCAATTGCAGCTGCATCTAGGTAAAGAAACGAAAACCAAAAAGGAAATGGCAAAAAGGATAGCTTGCCGAACGAAAACAAATGAGTCACGTAAATGTGGTAAAAGAACCCACACAAATTATTTAAGAATAGATGAAGCAACACATAATACGATAATAAATAATAATCAAACGAAAGGATACGAATATGTGACAAGCCTCCTCACTAAAGATTGACCGCTACTTTGCAATACTTAGCAAGGGGTTGCAGCTACGGTAATTTCACCCAAAAACAAACAACTTCCAAAACAAAATCATGGCCACCACTATCCATTATGCTGACTTTTTCGATTAAATAAAATAATCACAGAAACAGCCAATGAGCTTGTCACAAGTCAGCGTGTGAAGTGAGACTGCCACGTTGTTTGGACCGAGGCTTCAGCACACACGACCAGTCCATTTTATGGATTGTCAAAACTCGGCCTACTATTTCCCCACAGACAGTCGAGCCAAAAAAATGGTCCGATGACCTGAGTCCATGGACTTTGGATTGGCTGGAAATCCAATTTGGTTCTTCCAGTCCATGAGTCCTTCCGAGTTCTCCCACACACGGTGAGATTTTGGCATGGCCTCAGGCCATTTAGACTGATGGACTGCTCGTGAATGGGGGCCTTAACAGTAATTCGTGGAATCGTCAAATATTCTCTATTCGTCGCACACGGCGTTCGATTTCACACCTACTGTGCATTGTTGAAAGTTAGGGGCATTTCAGTTTGCTTTAACAGATAAACTTTTAAGCATAAATCGAACAGACTCTGCTTTCACTCAAATTATATAGGACCACATACAAAGCAAGCCAATTTGCTATTTATCTTAAGTGAAAGTGGAATTCAATCTATGAAATTTAGCTCATAGACGGTTTTAACTGAAACGCATTACTTAACTATACACCTATAAATTTTTACAATTAGATTTAATTGTAAAAATTAATTAAGATTTAATTTGCTTAAATTGACAAGCATAAATTCTGCACAGAATAAATGTTCTATAACATTTGCCAATTCTCGGTGAATCGTATAAAAATAATGCAGTAAAACTCAATGCGTCTCTATCTTACGAAAATAGTTCATATCTTTTAAACTCAATTTTCCTTATCCACTTCACTCTCAATTAACTAACTTCTTAATTACCATTCCAGCGATCACCGGTACAACAACAGATCGTTCACCTTTAATCGCGCCTTTTCTTCAAGCATCAAGCAGTAGTCAAGTGCCTGATCCTGGCTCGAACTTCTATTCACCCTACGAATCCGATCATAACAGTGACGATGAAAACGAACAAGTAAGTTCATCAATCCAATATCCAACTACTACTAAATCTCACCACGATTTACATAAAATCTCAAAAAGAAAAACGACCAAACTATGCCAAATCAATCACATATTCGTCCACACATTGAATTCGCATAAAGACACATCTGAAATCGATTTAATTATGTAGCAATTAAAGTTCAATCCAATTAGCTACTACTTTGCTTGTTATTCTTTCCAATTCCTACTCATTTACGTGGCTGGGTGAGTCTGAAAACTGATGAATTGTTTTAAAAGAAAAATTAAAGATTGTGATTGAGTCGCCAAATCGACTTAACAATGTTTCATAGAGATGTTTTGAAATTCAAATAGTCATCGACAGTCGACGGTGACGGGATAACGTGTTATCGACGTTCGATCATCGCTAATAAAATTTCACTTACAAATTTCAAGTGTTCGGTGATTTCACGTGTATTTTTCGTTGGAGTTTATGTGTAAGAATGAATTACATTCGAAATTTATTCTTTCGTAAGAATAACATTACACAGGACCATCGAATTGTTTATGAGGTGAAGATTTTTTAAGGAAACGTTTCCCGGGCTTTGAATTTCAGTTTCAGTTTTGAAAGCGAAGTGATTGTTGATTTTGATTGATGTTGGCAAAAAACAATATGATAGGATTGAATGTAGTAAAAATCGATAGACATCTTGAGACATTTCACATCCACATTGTATATTATAAGCCACTAAAATTCGTCTTTAAATTACAGGATGACGAATATCGTAAAATGGGTGTTGAGTGTGTGCGAAAAGCGTACGAGTTGCTTGAATCGAGCAACTGGAAAGTGGAAAAGGTGACACCGAAAGGGGATACTATTCGTAGTACAAATCGAGACAAACTCGGAAAAATTTACAGATTAACAGTGAGTATAAGAGTCCACATTATTTTTTTATATCCAATACTCTAAAAAGAAATTATGCTCATTCATATCACAATATTGCATTAACGTTTTAATTTCGAATTACACACATAATAAACGATCTTGTTTAACACATAACTGTGGCTAAAACTCGTACTTAATCGTATTCAAACCTATAAATCACTTTCATTTCATCAAAATAATATCCCGTTCAATTGTTATAAGTGTTAGATTTGTATTTATGTCCGATTAGCGACGAAATCATTGAACTTTCGATTAAACACAACTTTTATTAGGGAAGGACACACAATTTATCTGGCATGTGTGTCCTTAAATGCACTGTTATTATGTAAACATCGCGATAAGTTTTGATTAGAGTCTGAATTTCCGGTACATACGTATTTCCAATCTCTTGCATAATAATACATTAAACTAGACGTGGATAATTTTCGCATGTCGAACTCGCATTTTTTTTTCATTTATAATAAGAGAGTGACCGATATCTTCTATTGTGTCATAGATTTTGTGACATTGATACAATAAGATTACATGCTTGTGGTCACTTTTTTAATCTGAAGTGCTTATACCCACTAAGAGTCGAATGCACGATGTGTAAGTTCCAAGTTTATTGCGTGTACTGATATCGATTATTTTACGTTCCTGATTAGCTGTCGTTGATTTAAGCCAAAATACGCTATCTAAGACCTAAAAATATGTGGATATAGTGTGTCAGCAAATTGGCATTTCCAAACTTGGAACAATTAGTGATGCAATGAATGGTGTTGAGATGATTAATCGAAAAGTGTTCATTTTAAATATTTAAACTATATATTTAAACTTAATATGTACTTATGGTTAATGATGTGCATATATTGACCCTTTTTTTTCTCGCTTATATCTTACATTTCAAGCCTGGGTCTGCAAGTCATGTAATATAAGGTCTGTTCCCGGACTTTCAGTCACTGAATTTTCCTGAATTTTCCTGAATTTTCCTGAATCATGTGGTGGGGGAAATTCATGAAAAGTACGGGAACGCTCTCATTGCATTTCCTGAAAATTGACAAACAAAAGTGTCAGTTTTCGGTTTTTGGAAGAACAATAGTGATTGTACGGTTATCCTGAGCGGTGATAAATTATCGCCACAAAAATATTCGACCTTCATAGTAAAATTACGGAAAAAATATGTTGCTTGCCGCGCACATTTGAAACTATTTACTCGCACCACACCATTTGACACTTTTCAGTATTTTTCAGTAGCTCAGACCCTACTGAATTTTACTTAGAGAGGGGAAATTTTCAGTTTTCAGTAAAACGGAGTACGGGAACAGCTTCATTGCAATTAATCGCGATTAATTGTAATTAATGGTGGTACGGGAACAGACCTATAGTTGCAGTTTGGTTTCTCGTTAGCCGCAAACTAATATAAATGATTCCACTATTAAAGGTACTTTAGTGGTCGGGTTTTTCGAAGTGCTTCTATAGCGGAAACGTCGAAGTACACAAAAGCAAGATTTCTCTTTTACTTTCATGATAAATATACTCTTCTAACTAAATTACGAAAATATTTTTTTTTTATTTACTTAAATGCTTTGCTGATATGATTTAATGTCTACCTTCGTTATCAGTTTTGGAAACATTATCTGATATTGGCTTTCGTCATAGAGTATGCATCACTTTCACAGTCGATTTTGTAGCATAGATATGCTTTATACCAGCCATACTCAACCGTTTTTATTTCAGGGCCTCTAAGAAATGTGTTCTAAGCTATGTTGTGTTGTAAGTCTAGAGATAGCTGCAAAAACGGTCTATAAAAAAAGGCAAAATAAAAAAAGGTCATACTGAATATTACATTTATTCGAAATTTATCGCGACTTCGTACATTGTGACAAAGTTTTCACAGTTTTAGTTAAATCAGGCTGAAAATTGTAGCTTACAATTCTTAAGATATCGTCTAAGTAGGAATCAGGAAGCCGATTTCTATAAACAGTTTTTTCGTACTTCATTTTCGAATTTGATGGTTCACATCGATAAGTCGATGTGAATAACGTCAAAATTTGTTGAGCTCAGCTTTTCACTGTCTTATAATTTGCTGGTAATAAAAAATCTTTGAAAATAACCACTAAATTCGAATCATTGTCCATTTCAATGATTTTGCCAAACAATCATGAAAAATTGAGTCGCAGTTCAACTAACTGGCTAATAACTGCTGATTTTAAGTGCCAAAGTTTTTCAATGAACAAGAAACATTCCTTGAGCTTTCTCAACTCTCCAAATCTTCATTTGAATTTAGCTGATAGTGAATATATATGATTTAAAATTACATGACAATTCTCTGTAGATACATTGTCATTTTCACTAGCTATTGAAAGTGAGGGAAACATATCGAGCTTTTAATTTTTGATGTCTTTGCAATAACTGCTCAGCTTGTCTTCAAATACAAATACGTTTTGGCCAATCTGCATTATAATTTCATTTTCGCTTTGTGATTGAAAAAATTGATTCCATTCACTTAATTTTCCCGTAATGTCGCAAAGAAATGCTACAAAACACCACCATCTAACATTATCAAGTTCATTGTAAACTTTGTTTGTGATTTCCATTCGGCATGAAGAAAATCTGATGAAAACGTTTTCTCTGCTAAGCCATCGCATTACTGTGTCTAAAATGACATCATCATAATTACTGGGGCTCTTGGATTTCAGTTCTCGTGGTCAAATATAGTTCACTACATTCATTACAGTCTTCATTACAGCATCTGGTTCAGAAGACTAAACACGTGCTGCCAAATTTTCTTGGTGTATAAAATAATGATATGATAGGACAATTTTTAATGTTTACTTGGATTTCAACAGAAAAACAAATCCGCTTTTTTATCCAGTCATTGAAGGACTGTCCTTTGTACACACCGAAACCAGGGTTTTTTAACGTCAATTTACATTCTGTTCAGAACAGTATCTAACAAAAATTGAACATTGCTGCGTTGATGAAATACATAACAGTATGTACTAGTACAAGAGTTAAACTAAAATATTTGGAGCTCTTCAAGTCATCTATGATGTGCTCGAATATATTTTGAGCAAAATCTTCTATACATCCAGTGCTGATAGAATCTGAAACTTGCATTTTTTTATTTAGAATACTATCTGGACAGTTCACAATCTCTACGTTCATAAATGGTTTCATGAATTTATTGGAAAAAAAACAGTAAACTAGAATTCTTCTCCAACGTGTTGATGTCAAAATCAAACCGAATCCAAAAAAAAAATTGGGGAATAGAATAGCTTTAAATAAGTTGCGAAAGTTTGCAGAGTCACGTCGTGATCATTTGGCTCGTTTCAGACGAGACTCTCGATGTACGACCACTGGTTATGATCGATAATGACAGGAGATTCAGGGACCGCACACCGAATATCTCGTGCAAAGGCAGCCTTATTCTCTCAAATTTCTCATTTGTTTGGTGATGTAACTATGTTTACATGTGTATTTTTGTGCATAAGCGCATTTGCGAATGTAAAAAACTTAACTGGAAATCACTAACGATAAGGCAGCACTTCGTAGCATCGCGGGACGAGCTGGTCTATACTTTTCCATTTGTTCCATTTCACTGTAGAGGCGCGAAGTTAGTTTAGCTCAATAAACATTCTGATAATATCCACAAATAATGAAATTACTTAGGTAAGTTTATTAGGAAAAGAAAAAAGATAAATTTATATTTTTCGAAATATTCCTAAGTAATATAACTCGAAAATTGTTACATATCTTTTTCAGTAGAAGCCACTTCTACTCAATTATAAAGCATGCAAAATGAAACGCTATACATAATCTACTAAACACGGTATAATTCACCTCTCAAGGTCTTTCTCTGCAAATATGTCGGGGCTTTTTCCGGCGGAGTTTAAGCCTTCCGAGGACCTAGCTGCTGTATTTAAAATACAGTCCATTCTCTAACAGATAGTTTTAAGGGAAAAAGTTTGGAACAATGAAAGACTACAGTGTTACAACTGCCAAACTTTCGGACATGTGGCAAGCGATTACACCATAGTCCATCGCTGGAGAGTCCACCCGTCAAAACCGCAAATCACAAGTCACCATTTTCACTTTTTCAATAGTGTATACTTGGTACACATGATGCGCGGAATAAAATGCAAAAACTGGGTTGTCTAGTTTTATTGTTAAACTCCTGCCAATCTCTATGCTCAGAATACAGTCCATGATTTCCAATAATGCCTTGAACAACAGCTATTTTCCTAACGCGTTAAAAGTTAGGAAGATTGTTCCTATCCCAGAAATTTCCGACTGATTTCTCTGCTTCTAATTTAGGTAAACACGTTGAGAAGATTTGGGTGGAAATGATTACCACCTACTGCGAGCTTGCCAATATAATATCTGACTATCAAAACTCTTGCAGGCTCAAGCATGAGACCTAGTTCGCTATTTCGTACTTGCACGATCAGGTTGTGTCACGCTTGAATGAGCGAAATACTCCAACGGTTGTATGTGCGTTGAATATCAAGAAGGCCTTCAATACCGTAAGACATGAAGGTTTTCAACATAAGGTGATCAATTTGGGATCTCTAGAATTAGTAATACGACTCACCACAAGCTTCCTTAGCATCAGATAATTTTATATAAGTGTCAATGGAGTAAATTCACTTCGAGTGCTTGTGATATCAAAAGTGCCACAAGGCTATGCTACTGGACCTGTTTCATCCACCATATGCACTGCTGACGTCCCTATTCCAGCGAACCATCCTCAAGTTAAAGTCCTAGAATATGCAAAAGACACGCTCTTATTCGCGTCGTCAAGACCGCTCAAAGCCACGAAGAGCCTTGAAGATTACTGGGTCAACTTTAGATTTTCTATTGATAATTGGAGCATCAAACTAAATAGTAGCAAAACATAGCTGTCTGTGCTCAGGAACCCTTCCAAGTAGCGGGGATCACAAACTACCCGCACCACAATCGAAAAAGTCGCTGTCTTGTTCGGAACTTCTAGTCCTAGGAGTAGACATGCATGAATAGAATAATGCATGAATAATTCATCCCCTATGTCCGACGTAGAATTAAGGTAGCCAAGTCCGGGTTTCAGCGTTTCAGGCATCTTTTCGCTAAGAAGATGGGCGTGACAAGGGCTAAATACATTTGCTATAAAGGCAGAAGCGGAAATATTCGAACGGAGAATTCTGCGCTTCTGTACTGGCAGGTTTTAATGCCCGGTAACTAAAAATTGGCCGATGAACTCTCTCCTACATCAGGACTTGAGCCACTTAGGGACCGAGTTGTAGAACTGACGACAAGGTTTTACGCACAGGCAGACGAACATGAAAACGGATTGATTCGGGATATCGGACACACAAGTGTGCCCAATGAGCCATTTATGCGTCCGTCGGAGATACGAGGACAACAGCGGCTCATGAACATGCTGTTCAACTACGAGGGCTGTTCTATAAGTAAAGAGAATGATAAAGAAAACGTCTGATTTTCGGAAATGTCATATTTTTCAACGCAACTCTCCTTTTAACTCAATAAACTTTGTGCAACTGTATTCCAATTTTTTAATACCATCGGTAAAATACGATTTCTCCAGTCCTGCAAAATAAGAGTTTGTTTCAGCAATCATGACGTTTGTTTCAGCAATCAATTTTTTTAAATTCGAGAAGAAGAAAAATTCGCTGCAGGCTAAATCTGGTGAATACGATGCGTCCGGCAACATTTCATAGCGTGATTCATGAATTTTTGCCGTTGCAATTGAAGAATTGGGAGCGGTTACATTGTCGCGATGGAAGATAACTTTTTTCCTTGCCTGGCGAGGCCGTTTTGTCTTGATCGCTTCGTTCAGTGTTTCCACAAGTGCTACATAATACTTCCCAATGACCGATTTTCCTTTCTCCAGATAGTCGATAAGGCCTTTGCGAATCCAAAAAAAAACTGTCACCATCACTTTTGCAGCCAACTGGACCGTTTTTGCCTTTCTTGGAGCTCTTCCGCCCGCTTCCAGCCATTGTATGGATTATTGTTTCATCTCTGGCGTGCAGCGGTGAATCCAAGTTACGTCAACTGTGCTGTATCGTCGAAAAAATTCTCTTGAATTGTGCTTAAACATGTCTAGGGACCCCTGCAAAACTTTCATGCGAACGCGTTTTTCGTTGATCGTTAGCAAACGCTGCACACATAGCATCAAAAGCTTTGTCATTTGCAAATCTTCATGCAAAATTTTAGTAACATGGCTTATTGAAATCCGTGCAATGTCAGCAAGCTCACGCATTTTGGTGATGTTGGTAATGTTTTCCGTAATAGCAGCGCTTTTTAGGCGACCTGTACGTTATTCATCACAAATGGATGAACCACCACGTTTAAATTCCGTTACGCATCTGCTTATTGTGGTAAACGACAGCGAAAATACTCCTAAAGTCAAATTCAGTTCATTTTTTATTCTAGTTACTGTTAACTCTTTGATTTTATAACAATATGATTTTCAATTTGCTCCATTGTCCGCTTGACTTAATCATAACAACAAACCTACTCCATCAAATTAAAAGGATCGTAAACTTTTAATTTTATAAATCCGGCATCTGTGTTGTTTATAGAACAGCTTACGTATATTAAATTACAGCAAATGAAGAGTCAGTGGCCGCAAATTTTTTTTTTTTATATTAATTATCCCTAAAGTTAAGTAACCTATATACAATTTCACAATTAATAAATATTATTATTATAAGCACCGACAAATTAAAACGATAACGGATTATTTCTACACTTTTGTATTACTGTATTACATCATCCTTTTAGTACGTTTTCGTAACATTTATGTTCAATAGCAAAACCTGACAATAAATTTGTTGAACAAGACTGTGATTCAAACGTATCATCGTTTCACCTGACTTCTGAGTTTATTTACATAATTACATAAAACTTAATTAAAAGTAACTTAACTTATTTCTAAATATCCAAACAATTCTGCAAAATCGATGCTTCGCTCATGCGACTATATTTTGATTTTATACTCGTAGGGAAGAATAAAGTACCCAGCCAAGCAGTTGCTTGATGAACTATTTTACAAAATTGAAGATGTTCCAAGATGGAATCCAACACTGTTGGAATCGAGAGTAGTCCGTGTAAGTGCCTTCCCACATTTGAATCTATTATCTCACCCACATCTAATTACTGCTTCATCTACAGAAAATAAACACATATTGTGACATTTCATATCAAGCAACTGTGGGCGGTGGTGGTGGAATGGTCAAGTCTCGAGATTTTGTAAATTTAAGATGCTGGCGTTTATGTAAAAATGGCGAAGTAATTGAATATAGCGATGATGAAGAAGAAGAAGCCGAAACACAAAACACCGACTACGAAGGAAGTTGTACTGGAAGTGTTTCAACAGTTTCAGAAGAAGATTTCCTAGAAGGCTATGGAGATGGCACAGATCCATTCAAAAAGTCACAAAGCGAAGCGGGTATAGATAGTAAACTAAAGGGTGGAAATGTCCAAACGGCGTATACATCACTAAGCAAAAGCTTAGGTGCAAAAGATTTCGGTGTTGTTAGCAGTGAGCCACCACCGCTGGACGAAGACAAAGTCACTAGTGATGCTAGTGATAAGTGCGACAATGATAACGGTAGCGTTGTCATTTTTACAACCAAAGAAACACCTAAAACTGATAAGGTTTACGTTAGTGCCGCTTTTAGTATAGAATATCCTGGTATACCAGCATGCAGTAAATATATTCGGTAAACAAAAAAAAATACTATTTATTATTCGCAACTTAAATACTAACTAAAATAATGCTTATTTCAGTGGAGAAAATTTAGTGTCATGCTGGGCTATGCGAGAGATTGAAAACAAGCCAGATGCCTGCATATTTGAGTGGGTCTTATGCTTAGACCTAAAAGGATATATTCCGAGATATGTTTTGGATACTGTAAGCTATATTTTATCATACCAGTTTACCATACCATCATTTAAATCTTTTTCCAGGCCTATACAACTCTCATGCAAGACTACATGACCTACTTACGTAAATACTGCACCGAATTGCGTCATAAGCGAAGAAAAGTGCCTACTCGCATTAGTAGTTAAACCATTTAGCAATAGTTAATTAATAGCTTGTATTAAACAAACTGTTTATTTTCATTTTGTAAATTTAAAAAAAAATCGTAACGATAGATCAAACAAGCGAAAGTATATGCGATATTTTAATGTTCCATTATTAGTTCATTTTTAATAATTGAAAAGAAAGAGTTGATATTTATTATCGAAATAAAAGATTACGTCTATGAAATGAAGAATGTATGTACGAAAATTTGTGTTTAATATATCGATAGGTTGAGTTGACAAAGTTCGATTAATAAATGTGCATTGAAATTGTTTTTCTAAAGGGGCAAGAATATAAAATCAAGTACATATGAAAGGTGCTTTTTAAAGTAAGCAGTAAAATATTTGTTTTATTGCTTGCATTTCTATGAATACGTCCTTTATTTTTAGTTTAGATGGTCATTCAAATATGACTCTATATGTTGTAATGTGATGATTTTTTTACATATACGGTATAATAAATTGATACGATATGATAGAAAATGCCGGTTTTTATTCTGTATTAATACTGTCTGAATTTTGGGGTTTCGGAAGATGCCATATTGTTGGTGTCGGAAGTGATACCAACAGATCTACTAATGCAGAGAAGGATACCTCACAAGCTCTGATCCGGTTAGAAAAAGGACACTCGCGCATACACGTACGCGAACCCTCCAACTTTCGCAACTAAGTTTGAAAGTAAGCAGCAAAGGTCGCTGGACGGCAAGACAGATAGGTTTACGAACTCTGCCAATTCCTAACGATACAAAGTATTGTCGGCACTTTGTCGGCACATGTGTACGATGATGCCCACTATATATTCTTTGCGAGCAGTCGGTTCAACTTTGAGGAGCAGTCTTCAGTTCACGATTGGCTTGGTAACGCCAGAGCTAATCGGTGAAACGATGTTACGTAATGAGAGCTATTGACATTCAATCACAACATATGCCGAGAAAATACTGCACACAGAGTGAGAGAAAGGTTACTTTGGCAACCCACAAGCTGCGGTTGCTTCCGAAGCAAGTGGACACCAATAGATGAGCAAGTATGATTGGGTTGGATTAATAGGAGAGCGAATTCCGAGCCGGACCTTCGTAGTATGTAGATGAACATTTTAAGTAACTAAAAAATTTTTACACAGCCCGCATTTTGAGGACCTGAGTACCTTTTATGGTTTGATGATCTACAACAACAAAAGTAATTATAGATTGCCCAGTCATACCCATCAGAATCCTTTGTGGTACGGACTGACTCAGCTAGCCCATTATGTAATGATCTTCCAGATAACTTAAAAAGCTTAATATCATTCGAGATACTCAAAAAAGCTGATACTGTCTTTCAGATAATTTATTCAATTTATCACCAATTTTATTTTTAATTTAATAAATTTCTTTAGTTTCTTTCCAATGAGTGTTTTTTTACCTTTTTTATTTAAATTCACAACCAAATTGTTAAACTGCTATTTCTAAAATACAGTTCAATATGTCTACCACAATCGATAAACCTTCCTAATTTCCTTTCTATGTGATCATTTTAGGAAAAAAAATTGCTCACATGAGATTTATTTTGAAAATTTTAATTTGAATCTCCTTTCCCTTATCTTTCTCCATCTCGGAGGAAGATGTAAAAAGAATTCAAACCTTAATGATTTATAAATGATTTATAAATTCATGATGACTTTTACATTTAAATAAAAATTATAACTTTTTGTTTGAAATTTTCCACTTTAACAAAGCAAGATAACACTTCTTACGGCTTGCCAAACTATTAACGGCAACCGTAGGTATGAAGAAATTCGATAAAGTCAATTCTTCGACAAATAAAAAAGAACAAATTCCACTGGTGTGGTAAGTTTTTCCTCTTATTCACTCACTCAACATTTGGTTCAGACCACTACGACGGAATCTTCCATGACAACGGTTTGCCTGGTTGCTACAACAATTTTCATTACATATCCAAAACAATGCCAACTAAAAGGCGACAAAAAGCTTCAAGTGAAATTGTCAGTAAGACGTGATTTTGCAAAAGATACTATTCCCAAAATCTAACAAAAATCCCATGCAAATATGAGTGAACTACTATCGCGAGAACAAGAATTTCTCAAATTAAACGAAGAGTTAAATGTAAAAACGAAAATCTTATTGGAAAAACCACTTCAATCGAAAGAAAATCGTTCTGCCGTGAATTATTCAGTGCGACAATTACCTGTGGGAGATACCACAGCAACTGCAAACAATAACAATATCAACAAATTGGGCAAACCGCCCATTAAGCCACGAGTTACACCATACAAGGCGAATACTGTGCCGCGTAACATTCGTCCACCTGCTGCTCCGGCAACTGCACCTCTGGCACGCAGTACTCCAAAAGAAAGAAGTAACGGGAACGCAACGTTTCGAGTGGTAAAAGAAGAAGAGCTCACTAATAGTTCGGATGAAAGTAGTGGTGGGAAATTGGAAAGTGGAAGTGATTCGTTTTCAGTTTATGAAATTTATAAGAATGAGAATTTTGAAATACTTCCTTCTGTAGATGTGAGCACTGCTCGTTCGGAGGTTGAAAGCCTGAATCTCCCCGAGTCATCTCTAGCCTCAACGAGTAGGGAAACAAGTAGGGAGAGTACTGTTTCAAGCTCAAAGAAAGCATCAACGCATCGGTCATCCGTGAACAGTTACTCCAGCGAAGGGCTTCCAAAGAAGAATCTCAGCTCTGAAGGACTAATTAAGTATGTGTGTACACTCAATTTAATTTGTTTTTGGTGATCATAGCCTGAATTTCTCCAATAGATTCCTAAAATCGAAAGTGTCCATACTTCAAACGGAGCTCGAAACAAGTTCTCACGAGCTCACGAAGAAGGCGAAAGAGCTCGAAAAGGCTGTGGAGATGCAGAAACGTGTCGAAGCCCAACGAGATCATGCCATCTCACGGAATAACAATCTTACAGGTCAGGTAAGCAAACTTGAAGCCAAACTTACCGAAATCGAACAGAAGCTTAAAGAACGCGAAGTTGAGTTTACTACAACCAGTCGTGATATGGAATCTATAAGACGTGAGTTACGTCTTATGACCCAGCAGAACACAAATCTTGAAAAACGCCTGTATCGCGCCAATGAAGAACTCGAAAATGTGAAAAACGCCATGACGATGGTACGGGAAGCCGATCGTGAACTACAGGAAACTGTTAGAAAAGAAAGAGACGAGCATTTCCGACAGATGAAGACGCTGAAAAAGCAGCGATCAGAGCTACTCAATGCATACAAGAAGCAATTGTATCTGTTGGACAATCTAAAAAGGCAGACTGTGTGCTTGGAACAAGCTCGTCTTATATCTTTTGCCGAGAAAGAGTTTACAAAAGTCCTCGAATGGAATGCTAAAAATTGATTATATTTTTATTTTACTTATTATATATTACTACGTTTACAAAGTTATTGTATTTTATAAAAAAAAAGGAAAATGTTGCAATTAGATGAAAATAAAAGTATTAGTAGTATTAGACTGTTTCGTGTCATTTATAGACCTATAAAAGCATTTATTCTCAAATCTCGATTTTCAATACTAGGCCAGGTATTGTAAGCAATGTCTATTAGAACAAAAAAACTTCTAGACTTAAGCCTATCAGTCGATAAGAAACAACTTTAAATAAATGCAGTAATCTTCATAAAATTGAAGAATGTTTTCTTTAGTGAAAAGCTAACTTATAAAGACCGCGCTATAATGATAGCAGCATTTACGTGAACCGCAAAGTCTATGTCTCCTAGCGGCAAGAGACCCCAAAACATTGCCACAACCTGTAAACTTGGCCACTGTCGAGACACGAACAACTCGAGGTGAAAAACATCGAAACTAAACATTTCCTCTTCTCAAGCGGATCGTCCTCGTCTGTGGAGCCAACATATGAGCGCAAAATTGCATTCAGTTTTATTATGCTTTTTCTCATAATAAATAGTAATAAGTACTAACTAAATTTCGTTATTGCAAACTACTTCTCTTTCGCCGTTTCGAAGTTCATTTCAAAGTCCCACTCGTTTTAAATGTTCTTTGTAAATACGGATTAATTTAAAAGATTTTTATTTGAGTTTTATGCACTTTATTCTGAACGAAAACTCAAAAAAATTACAGTATGCAGTATACAAATTCTAAATTCACAAACGTTTTGCTTTGCATCAACATTTATCTATATTTCCTTAACATATCCGTATTATTAATCGTAAGCCGTTACATGAAGTTTAAGTCGATAGTTGCCGCTACAGATAATATAATATCATTACGTAAGATCCTGATAATCTACTTCTTATCTTGCGGCAGCCAGGATTGACATGCTTCCAGAGCGATTTCACACAGAGCAGACACAGCTTTACCGTTAGGATCATATTCTTGTTAAATGAAAAAAGTCAGATTAAACGTTCCAATCTTTCACATCAACTCAACTCACCAACACTATTCCGTTTGCCGAAAATACTACCGTTGAATGGTGGTTTCCGGTACGTTGCTTCCGATTCCCCGGCAAAAGCCACAATCAAAAATAAAGCCAGAAACACAACGGCTAATCCTCGTTTGAATGCCATACTTTCGCTACGGTTCCTCTCGTACAACACTCAGTAAACACTTAGAAATCAAGTCTTTTGACTATGTCCTTTCGGCAGGCAACTACTGCTCACTGTGTAAAACACTCGAATCGAACTACGTATTACAAACAGTTTGGTCCTGGCTTTTATACACTTCTCGACAGACAGTGCGCATCCTTCGTGGAAAGCCCGATGCTATGCAAGCAACAGCCAGAAAATGTCAGCTTCCCTTGGTTGTGGTCCGGCGACTTAATGCAATTAGTCAGCTCATTCTATTTTTAATTGTGCCGCAAAATGTCGTGATAATCTTTCATATAGGCGAGAAAATTCACTTTTCATCGGTTCCATTTTCTTAATAGACAGTTAGTTCTTTGGGGAAATCATGGTAGTCACATGAATTCAGTTTATTTTTTGAGTGATTTAATATTGTGCGTAATATGCAGAGATGTGTTTTATACATTTTTAGTCAATTAAACGTAATGGTAGGTGTAACATAGGTTTTCTGAAAAATAAATGTGTTTAATGCTGATGATTTTTTTGAATTTTTCAATTTGTTTGTACGATAATATTTAGCTGATTTTAGTTTTTGTTTTTTTTTTGGTTTTGGCTTTTTATGGATACTTACCATATTATTCCTTAATATAGTCAGTTCGGTTTCTTCTGTTCTAGGAAATTGATGAAATGCCCAACTGTCTTATTATTCGTTTTTCAGAGGCAATCTTTAGAGTCCATTACTGATTTAAGTCTTCAAATAACTATTTATCATTAATATAAAATCTCGGTTTGAGTATATGCAGTCGAAGATTTTGTGACTGTTTTTTTGTGACAAAATTAATAGCTCTAAAACTAAAAGCATATAAAAAACATAATAAACTGCGGATTGTCTTAATTATCAACGGTGCAATTCGCGGTAGTCCTGTCTAGTCCTGCTACAGGAGCGAATCACAAATGTCTTAATTTTGTACCGGCGTCATCTAGTTCGAAATCCTCATCATTTTTTAGGCAAACAGACTCTGCCTTGGCGTATCTTTCCAATAACCCTATTAGTGATGGGCTCAAAAACGCCAAACAGTTTGAAAAAAACGTTTGGCAGCAAAAAACGAACGAACAGTTTTTCCAAATAGCGACAAACAGTTTTTCTAAAACGAAATTTTTTTTCTAAAACTAACAGCATTTCTAAAACGAACCATTTTCTACAACAAATAGTATTTCTAAAACCAATTATTCCAACTATTCTACAACGAATAGTTTTTCTAAAGCCAATCGTTTTTTTAAAACGAACTGTTTTTTTTCAAACGAAACGTTTGTCGTTTTTTGCAAACGAACTGTTTTTTTTTTCAATCGAAACGTTTTTCGTTTTTTTCAAACGAATCGTTTTTTTTAAAACGAACTGTTTTTTTCAAACGAAACGTTTGTCGTTTTTTTCAAACGAATCGTTTTTTTCAAACGAACTTTTTTTTTTAAAACGAAACGTTTTTCGTTTTTTTTAAACGAATCGTTTTTCGTTTTTTTTAAACGAACCGTTTTTCGCTTGTTAAAACGAAAACGAACTGCTTGGCAGTGGAAAACTGTTTAGCTGCGGAAAACAATATTTTCGTACTTGCGAGCATTTTCGTACTTGCAAGTATTTTATTTAATGTTCAAAAAGTTTTTAGGGCAAATGGAGCTGAAATCGGACAAAATCGGCCAATTTTGGGTTAGAGTGGCTTGGGACATAACGGGCCAATACCTATTGCTGTGATAAAAAAATTTCGGTTTTGTAGGGGAGTAAGGGGTTTTTTAGCCATAGTTTGACAAAAACTAATTTTACGGCGCTTTCGATGATTGAAACGGTACGATGATTGACGGTTCGGAGAGTACAATAGTGATATTTTAAGGGCAAACACTTTTTTATAGGGGAATTTGGGCAAAAACGTCAATTTTTTTTCCAAAAAAATTTTTTTTGGTCTAGCATGAACAATTCTGAGTTGTTTCGGGCAAATATTCCATACAACTCTCGGAAAAAGCGGCCTAGTTTCGAAGATACGGCAAAATGAATTCCTCCGGAAAAACTAAAAGTAGCACTAAAAGTGCCAAGGAGGATAAGGTTGAGATCCTATTTGGATCACCAGTTGGCGTCTCTGGGTGTGCTGAGGCCCTCCTCGTGACTGGAGGTCGCCACGAGGGTGTCTCCAACCTTACCGGGGTTGTAAAATTAACGAAACCGCGGGAGATAAGGTGCCCCTTGGTCTCATGTCCAGCCTTATGGAAGAGGTTGGCCCCCTAGTGGGTGCATGTTTAATAAACGAAAAAAAAATTTTTATCATTTCTTAATAAAATTTTCGGCAAACTTCATGCTCCAGTGAGGTGAAGTGGAAATCCGACTGTTTTAGATTAGCCAGAAAAAGTTTTGTATCAGAGACTCAATGAAAAGTCATATAGATGACAACAGGATTAGTTGGTCCTATTTTAGTAATTTTTTTACTTTGGAAATTTGAACGAATACAGTAGGTGTTTTCTGCATATAATAAAAAGAAAACCAAATTAAATTGATTGAATTTGATTGTTTTCCTTTAGATAGCCCCTAGATTGGAGAAAGACTTGTCAAATAAATGACCGACCATTGGAAAGTTACGGACAAGCTGCACAGACTAATGACTCGGTATTCTTTGAAGGTAATCTTGCACCATCACCATTCTAGCTTGGGAACGTTGTGTCTCGAGGGTGGAGGAGGGCATATTAGTCCATTTCATTACATTACTGCAAATCGTATGCATTGTATGTATACATGTACATACTTCAAATAGGTATTTGGAACAGGTATTTTTTCGTACTCGTACTAGTTATACCTAGTATGTGAAAATCCTAGTACGACCAAACTCTAATTGTCGTACAGCATAAAATTTGTTTCTCTCGTTAATTCAAACTGTTTTTTTCAAACAGTTTTAAAAAACAGTTGTTTTTGAAAAAAAACAGTTCGTTTTCGTTTTTTGAAAACAACAGAAACGCCCATCACTAAACCCTACCCCCATATTTTCCAGGCCGGATCTTCCTCAACCATCTTCATCGAGGTACACTGTAGACTATTGAGTGACCTCATGGTCACAATATCGCTCATATAGTTCGTTATTGACCAAATAACTATCGCAAAATCCTCCTCTTGAATGCAGGTAGGCTGGGTAATAGAAGAGGGCAGTCGTTTACGTGGCTTGAATTAGGCTACCAGTTTGGACCAATTTGCTAGCGGTATTAGCCACATCTGCTTAATCTTGAAAGTGTCAGAAACGTTTCTTATTTAGGGCCGGACACTCGCAAAGAGTCTGCTTGATGGTGTCTTCTATCATTTAAATTTTCATTTTTTATTAAATTAGACTTTTTAAATTAGATTAGGTAGACTAGATATATGAAACAGTAATTAATAATTTTTATGTAGAATTCGTTTTAGTGATGCTGCAGACAAATGGTGATCAAGCATAGAGTAAACTTTCTTAAACCGTCTAATGATTCCAGTCACTGGGTTCATTGCAACCATAATTAGTCCAATGTTGAGGGATCGACAAAAAGTTTACCCACCTTACACGTTTGATATTAATGTTAAAATTAAGTGCGCTTAATAAGTAGTTTGAGTCAATGGGGCCTTCTAAAAATTTTGCAGCAAAATCAGATTTTATAATTTTGGCTTCGAGCGTTTAAGGTATCAATTCGTAGAAGAATTAAGCGGTCTTGATAAGGAGGTAGATGCAAAGGTCGGAAAATGTAAGAACCTCTTTTGAATGGGCTAAATTTGATAAATATATACTTTTTGACGCCCATACAACGACAGTACGACATAGACAGTAGATCTAAAGAGGGTGTTAGTCAGAAAAAAGTTGTTAGATTCCTTCGAACGTCTTCTCATAAAAGGTATCGCATTGCTAGCTTTCGAAACCAATATTGCAATTGCTTTTTACCTCTTATAATTTTGTTTTAATTGTACGCGAATCGTTTACGTCATAGCATTCCTTTTTCACCTTTGCCAAAACATCATCTTAATTTTCAATCACCGTAATTCAAGCTTATATTACTCCCACAGCGTTCCACCAGAGAACTTTTAAAGTGACACACGCGTATATACAGCACGAAATGTTTTCCGCCTTTACCTGTCTGCTTAAAAAACCGCAAATCGAATTATCGGAGCATCCGCAATTCTGCCGCCCGGTAAAATAGATGTCAAGAACAATTTACATTTCCTGTGCTCCTTTGCTTCTGTCTCGCATTTTCAGGTTTCGAACAAATTCGTTCGACTGCACTAGTCGACGAGAAATGGTTTACCTAGGCAATCATATTGCATGCAAGTTATTTGATACAATAGTTCAATGTTTTTAAAGTTCGTAGTTATCGAATCTTAAATTGATTGGAATGTGTTAAATTAGGGTGGTGTTATTCTATTCTTCCACATATTTATATTTTAGCGTGCTTTTATAAGGTGTGCTGTGCTGAGTTCCGGTTGCAGTTTTCCCCATAGATATTCTATGGCATTAAAGTTAGATGACTGGGAAGGTGTTTGTAATAGGTAATACTCGATGCAAAAATCATAGTTTTACAATATGTGCTCGTAGATAAAACGATTCTCCAAACTTGATTTTTTGATACTTTCAAGAATATTTCCTTTGAGGATTGATAAATAAGCATGCTCGTCCATTGTAGACTCGATAGATTTTAAAGTCCGCCACACTCCCCCGACATTCATGGCATCACACCTCCATCAAGTTTTACTGTTCTCTATGCCCTATACTGCACTTGATTTTCTCTAGACAAAACCGCATCAATTTACACCGCAAATTCAATAATTACTCTCGTCGGAAAAACACAACTTGATTCCAGAAACTTTCTGGGCGCATCAATATGCTGCTTGGTAAAAGTCATATACTTTTTGTGGCTGCTTTTAGTAGCGGACGGTTTTTTTCTTGCTGTGCGATCATGATATCCTGCTTTCCGGAGAACCTTTCTAAATGTTCCATTATTTCTTCTTCTTGCGCGTTCTTTTCCTCAGTTTGCTACTATTTTGGGGGAACTTATTCTCGGATTAGATTTCACTTCTGCTAGCATAACATGATTTTCTCATTCTGTTAATAATTTCAGATGCCTAAATCGATATTTGTAAGCGAAATTTCCCAAAGTGTTCCAGCTCTTTTAGAACAAATGAATGTGGCTTATCAATTATTTCGCAAATTTTTCAAAGACATTTGCCTACTTCTTGCAGCTTTAATATTTATTTTCGCTTATTTTATAAAAAAATCTTCTACTTGGCAATATTTAACCCATTAAAATTTTTATTTCACTTGTTAAAGTTTTTTTACAATTCTGTGAGTCACCTTACGTGAGATTTCTCGCTACTTGTAAAGTCACGTCGCCTAGGTATTCTACTCTCATATTCTGAGAGTCACGTTAAGTGAATCTGGGTGAAGCTCTATGGGGTGAAGTGACCACGAATTTGTATCTGAATGGCATCGCCTGAAAATTGACAGTTAAAATTTAATCCAAGTTGAAAGGAAAATCGAACGCAAACAGGGTGTTCCCATAGCGTTGAAAGGATAAGCAACTGGGGATAAATTAAATAAAAAAGGAAGACGGATTTACAAGTGAGACAGTTACTATACCTTACACAAGATTCAAAATACTGTTAGAATTAAGAAAATAAAATACTGAATATTCAAAGCGGTTTTTATGTATTCGCTGCGCTGTTTTGGATTTTATTAAGTATAGGGTCAGAAAAGACGAAATATGGCTTTCTATAGCGTAGGAGTGTGATGGAATCGACGAAATAAGCAGACAGATTTCAATAGCTAGTTTAAAGATTTGAGGATCAAAAGTAGTTACATGAAGCAAATAAACAGGTTATTCACAAACAAATGCTATAATAAACTCAGGTTAGTAAAGATGAAAGTTTTAGATGACCCAAATTGTCCTTTCTGTGAAGCAGTTGATGATTTGGACCATCCGATTTTTCACTGTCAGGAATTTATTAATATAAGAAACAGATATCAGATCTTTGAAGCATTTTAATTCAGTAGATGCACTACTCACTACTCATAGTAAAGAGCACATCAAGGCATTAGGAAGTTTCCTAGAGGCAGCAAAAATAGATACTTAAGTAATTGGACTTAAGGCCGGCGATACATGTAAAATTTTCAAAAATTCCAGTTTCTTTTTTTTTGCATAAATATTTAAATTAACATCTAAAAAAACAAACATATTGAAGGATTTCTGTATGGGCCTGGAATCGCTGATTAGTTGGTAAGTTGCTGTAATCATAGAGTTTCTGTGTGTCAGAGCTACGCGTTTTTCTCGAAACGACTTTTTTTTAAATTGGCAGGCAAGAAAACTCAAAAAGTTCTCAACCGATTCTTATGAAACTTGGCACACGTTTTCTCTATAGTATAAGCTTCTAGTTGAACCTCAATAATGCCAAAAAAATTTTCAAAATTTAGCATTTTTGACCAAAAAACTGTCGAAAAAAAGGGTCAAAAATCGTACTATTTTTTATGAGGCGTGCTATTTCACGATTTTTTTACTTTTTTTCTTGGTTCAACTAGAAGATACATGTTTAATAAACACACTCTAACCCATTTTTTTGATTTAAGATTGCTGTAACTGATGCTAAAAATCCCGCCGATTGATGCCTTTCGCCGCGAGGGTCTCAGGAGATTGGTTACTACGGCGGCCATTTTGAAAAAAAATTAAATAAAATCTGGTTCTTGTATTTTAATATGTAATTAATAACCATGATCACTTTCAAAACGATTCATTTATTCCTTCTATTTTAAATAAGCCTCTGAAAAACGGTCTAAATTCAGGCGTTTACTTGTATCGCCGGCCTTAAGATATTACTTGTTTCAATACTTTAGGTTTAAGATTAGTAGAATAGGAGTTCTTTCTCAGGAAATATAATGTGTAATCTCAAATAATTGTGAATTTGTTGAGCACTGCAATCATCTATTAATAAGCATAGATATAAGTCACTAAGTTAAGTTGGAGTTCATTTTGTTTGTTGATGGTTTGTCTATTTTATTAAATTATGAACGCATCAAATATTGTCATATTAAGCTTTTTGTCATCAATAGATCACTAGTGATATACTGCTGCCATAGGATATATTATTGTAAAGTAATAATTTAAAGTTTCAAGTTTTTTCAAATCAGCAAATTAGTTTTTAAGTTAGTAATGACCGATTAAAATTCGCTACTTTTGTAAGAGCTCGATAATATGATGTAGAACGCACTCGAAGTAGTTAATGGTCAAACCTACACTATGGTGGTATCAATAAACGATGGCTAATACGTATTGTTATAAGCCAACCTAATCCTCGTAGAACAGGATTCAGTAAAACAGTAAAAAATATCCTTACCTAAATTTTGGTTGTTCCTCGATCGTAGAAAATCGAAGCAAGGATCCTCCTCCTGTGGCAAGTATCTCTTTTCTGTTGTGGGCTATTTTCTTCGTACTTTTTAATTTAAAAACCTATAATATATCTTTTAAATACACTTTTGCAGAATAAATGAAAATACATTGTCAAATTTCAAAAATGATTTCAATTTCATATTATATACCTTTTACCATTTTTCTCCAGTTATTATTGGTGGTCCGATACTGTTTAACTTATGAGCAAATGTCTGCCATTTTGCATTTGAATTTTCCTTCCCTTTTCAGGAAATTTGTGAACTGTGAATTACACTCTATCAGTTGAATAGGGCATTTAAACTGCCGTTTATTAGTCAATTTTAACTTGATAATCAAAATCAAAAGCACAATTATCGGTATCGAACTCATGACTCTCAAATCGACTGAGTGAGTAAGCTTTTATCATTTAAAATGTATAACATAGTAACCAACGCTGAGTCGCTCACTTAATTTTCTGATTGAACTGAAAGTCATAGTGTCTAGCATTATAAAAAAAAATACACTATTATCTTTAAAATAAGATTTACTTACTTTTGTCCATGATCCATATTCGAGCATTATTAAAGTCTTCCATCGTTGTCTTCAAAATTTCATTTCTACAACTTCCGTTCGAACTCACTTGGTCTTATCGATTGATTCAAAATAACACCTCAAGTGGCTCTCGTCAATTGAAGTGATTGTCGAAATAGCCGATAGAACGAAAATGTCACCTGAGGTGAGATAAAGTCACCTAACGTGATTCCCAGAATACCAGATCAAGAGAGTCACTTCATTCCTCACGACTCCCAAAATAGGATCCTGGAATTTCATTTTATATGCATGCGTGCTAACTAATGCACAGCCAGTTCTGGTATCAGATTTCTAATCGATGACAAGACCATGGTAAATTAATTACTCATGTCCATAATTTAACTAAATTTTATAAGAGTAAGCAACTCGACTTCTAATTATAACATTACTAGCATATAAAGGAACGTCAGTGGATGTACCTATCGCACTAAATGTCGCACATCGGTTTGAATTGAATGTTCACGCGCAGGTTCGCGATCATGTTTGCACACCATAAATTGATCTGCGCACTCACCTAGCAACGATACAACTTGCATCCTCGCCAAGCAAGGATGCGATTATGTTCACTTGTCGATTATGTTCACTTGTCAGAGATCACAGTAATAAAATAAACCTTTATAAACAATTAACTTCTTGCAACACACACTACATTTAAGGCTTCCATGGATGGAAGAAAATGTACGCGCACCAGGAACAAAATTGTTTGTACATCATACATACTTGCGTACCCATCACCGATCAAATTTGCATCGAAAGAAACTGCGTGCAGTAAGCCCCCACACAGAACGCATATGAATAACAAAAGTTAGCACCAACAATTCCATAAAAATTACACAGCGATATCATAGCAAGCAACTTGATTTAGCATCATACTAAATCCAACCCCAAATCAATTGCAAACCTATAATGCACATACCGCAAAATCTTTATCAATATGCTTGCTTTTATTGCTATTACGGTTCGCTGTTATTGCTAATGCCATTCACTGCTATTCGTTGGAGCTGAACCTTCGCAAGCAATTTATATCTGCTCTGCTACTATGTTACTAAAATAGCATATTAGGAAAATAGCAGGTTATGACATTCATGAATAGCAGGCTACTATTACTATTTGACAACGGCAGTTGAAAAATAGCAGCCTGCCATTTAGCAGCCCGTCACTGTGTATGTGTACATGTACATACTGAGTAGGGGGCCGCATAGGAAAACAATGAAACAAGCATTCGGAGCCTGCCTGATTCGGTCTTAATTGTAAGCTAAATGCTTCGATATGATAGATACACGTCCGAGAACTATTCCCCAAAGTAGGTCCGAGAGGTATTCCCACGTTCGGATCAAGTGCAAGAACTATTCCATGAACAAAGTAGATCCGGGGCATATCTGAAAAATATTCCAGTCACAAAGTAGGTCCGGACCACGTTCGTCGAGATCAAATGCCACCCATATCGAAGCATCGGCTCCGATGGCTTGTTTCCTTGACTTTTTCTATGTGCACCCATACTCTGCACGTGCATATGCGTGTATCACGTCTTACTAATTGTGATCGATTGTGTCAACATGGACTATTCGATGCCTATGGGATTATCTCATAGATATAGATTAAGATTGGGTTGAATATGGACCTAATATTGCGATTCTCTATATTTAGCATGTCAGTCGTAAAGTATGTATGTTTTTTTTTAAAAGGAATGACATGAATTTCTGTCACTGGGGTATGGGTGATTAGGACCTGATCGGTTTTAAAATATGAAGCACTTGTACCTAGTCCAATAGTAGTTCAAAAGAGTAGCTCCGGAATTCGGTAGTCATGACTATGCTCGGCACAATTAACTAGTTAATCAACTGTGAAATTTGCAAATTTAAACCCTGCCCCAATCTCCAGATTAACATTCGATTCGAATCCTAATTTTCTCCCTACCTTTTTTGAACAATAATTGAGTCCAGCATTAACTGTACTGTATCAGTTAAGGTCCTCCTAAAATATGCTGCGAAACATTTATTTACATACATATTTATCAGAAAACAAGTTGATAATGATACAAAATAATCGAACAAGTAGATAATGATATGATGTTTTTACCAACTTCAATGTACAAACCGTAAAATCATTTACATTGAGATATCTGCTTTAATCACATGAAAAATGACTGGTCCTTAACGATATGCAGAGCAATATACTAAAATCAAATGCATGTGTGGAAATTTTATTCTAGCAAAATATATATCGAACTATAGTTTACATACATTTAAACATACAGTTATTTTTCTTATCGATATCACCTAAGTTTAATTAACTACTACTACACAGGAAAAAAAAACTAAAAAAATCAAATCAGCCAGAGGCGAATTTTCGTAGAAAATTTAAAAAATCAAACCATAAAAAGTTGAAGTTGAACTCGAGGCAAGACACACTTTTTTCTCTTAATTTAATCCAAAAGAATTAGATTTCCGGTCAGCGAAAAAAATGATCTATGTATAATTTTTTGAATAATTTTGCAATGGATATACAAATGTCAAATATATTATAATTTTTTAACTTAAAACATACTACTATCTCATACTTCCGATAATATAATATTAAAGTCCTTAAATAAATGCTCATTTATTGCTAAAGTGTAAACACGACTAAACTTTCTGCTTTCCATGATCATGCACTAGTTTTTGTAGAAATTCAATGACCGCGGCTGGAACGATATTTTCCTCAAACACATATGAGCCTGCTGCGTCATGTACTGTTGATCTTTTGTTCTTCCGCAAACGACTTTTTCCCATTTTGCATCGAGAATCTGTTTCTGTAAAAAGTATGGGTTGAAATTTATCTTTGGGGATTATTCTACTCTTAACATTTAAATATGATTAGAAATTAGTAGTTCACCAATTTCGTCTCTTAATTCTCGAAGAACTCATTATCGTATTGAAAGACCCTTGGATTGTGTGTTAAAAATGCTTTTATTTAAATATACCATCTTACAATATTGACAGTTACAGGCTCTATACACAATGTAAATATCGAAATAAATAAGAGAATATAAAAACACAATAATTATTATATAAGAGAAAACAAGTTGAGAACAAAAACAACTTATCGAAAAAAATATCTATCAAATTTTTTTTCTGTAACATGCTAGGAAAATAATGTGTCTTCATCATTGTCAGCATCATAATTAGATATTATCAAATAAGGCCAACCCGTGTCTGTCAATATTGTAAAAGCAGACTTATCGCACTATTCTATTCGACGAAAATACTTAATATTCAATACCTTTTCGAAAATCTACTTCATTTTAGAAAAATGCTAGCAACACATCCAAAGGACTTACTTAACTTTCAAGAGAGAAAAAAAACGAGACTTAATACGATTTTAAAGTTAAATATGATTATAAATAGATAAATTTCATTTTCACTGGTGTTAAATTTGCGCTATAGAATAATGCGACGAATGGTTGGGTTTTTGTTATAAAATCGATTATGAAACAGTATTTTTAATTATTAACTGAACCGAAATACTACACTATTGTTAATCATTTCATTATTCTACAACGTTTTTTGATAATTTTGCTTAAATTTAAAAAATATAAAGAAAACAATAAACTGTACATTGATCGAAATTAAAATTGCTTAAAACTGTTTTAAAACTGGAAATTTTGAATAATCGCGATATACTTTCATAAATTACGTTTTTGTTCCTTCGTTTATTATTATAAGAACATCATAATGAATTACTGTACGCTAACTTTGAGTTTTTGGTAATTATCGATTGAATCTTTGGTGTTAATACATTAGTTACATATATTAAGAGTGCAATTTCATAGGGAATAAATATTTTAGATTATATTTTAATGAAATAAATACCTATTAGCATTTTAGTAAGGTCTAAGTACATAAAATCGTAGATAGTTTTATTTTATACTTTAAAAATATTCATTGTATTCTACATCTAATTTATTTATATTTATTATTTCTATTTTTAAAAAATTGCAGTATCATAATAATTTCAGGTATGCGTAGAGAAATGGCATGCCTCTTTTTGCTACACCTGAGTGTTTATACTCTGAAATTTGTTATGGAATGGGGTGATATCATCGTGAAAGAATCATCGTGATGATTTGATGATTGCAAATAATTAAAAAGTTTTGTGTTGCAATTAATATAGTTGTAAGTTTTCAAGGCGATGTCGAAGTTGTTCAAAGTATTTGAACTAAAAATACTCGCTTAGTTTCTTGTTTGAGTAATGGCAGTTTTAAAATTGTCCAAAGGCTAACTCATGGTACATAAAATATTCAGGAGTTTAATAAAAAAAAAACTATTGCATTATCAAATCAGCTCATAATTTGCCATAATATTGTACCCATAATTTGTTTGATAATTATATGTTCTCAGACGGAATGAACTCAAACTAATTCTATTCAACTCAAATTAACTGTATTACAAGAAAGCAAAGCTTATTTGACTCTTGTTTATTGGACTTTTCTTTGCAAGAAGGATCGACATGTTTGAAAATCTCCTTTTGTTGACCTGTTTCATCCAGGAAATGGGATATAAATTGACGAAAATGAGGAGTAATTAGTAGTTATCTGCATGCTCCCTCCAGTTTTATAAATAATTTCAACTGGTTAAGCTTTTCTTAAGACCATAGCCTTGCTGGACTTCCCGCACGCAACGACACCAAAATAGTATTTGATGAAGTAATAATGATGGATGATCTAAGTAGCGAAAAGTTACTGTACGAGGAATGAACAAAACTCAGGTTACAGAGTCGATATTCCTGGAGTTTTATCTGCTATAGAGAAATTAGTAGTGTGCTACGATTTTAATACATGCGGTCGGCAACAGTGCATAGTTTCAGCCATCGCCAAATATAGCGCTAGTTGTAGGCTAGCACAAATGACGACTCGTTTGGAAAACCGGTCTCAGTTATTCGATTTTTGTAGGCGAAACATGTAGCCGCGTCTGAAATTCACAAGCAGCTGATAGAGGTTTACGGACAGACTGTAATGCCTTTTCAGTATGTCGCAGAATAGTGTCGGAAGTTTGTGGCCGTTAGAGACAAGAATCATTGTGGCCAACCCAGCACGGTATAAATAGATGTGAGCACAACTCACGTGGATGAACTGATTTAAGATAATAAGAGGATATCGTTGCCGTATGACGGTAGAACTTATTGTGAAAAATTGAAAAGGGAACTTATTGTGAAAAATTTGTAAAACAATAAGAAGAGTCAAAAATACCGTTTCGACGTATATCTGCATTTGAATTATATTCACAAAAATAACTTTAAATTAATTTAGGGTGCCCCGACAGTTGGAAACAGTATACCAGAAATCGCCAGCAGAAGAACTTTCAATAAATTCTAGCAATGTCTTTTTTTGGAAAACTGGCAAGGGAGATTGGCAGGAGACTGGACATAAAAGACTTTCTTTTCTTCGGTTACGAGCTTGGTAGTGGCTTTCGGAGGAGCAATCTTGGGATTTGAAGAGACCGTATGTGGAGTTGCGGCGCAAAACGAATTGATACCAATTCGATTAAGTTACCTTTTCGGGAGTGGCGATAGAAGCAGAATTCCTGGTAGAATCGGCGTGGGAGATGTATCCAGAAGAGTATAGATAAGGTACGTAATGTTCAGAGAAGATTGTGTGCTGATAGAAATTGTTACGACAATTTGTTTGAGATGCGCACTGAGTTCTCGTTTTGCGGTCGCGGTAACGCTAGGCAGCTTTGGGCTACGAAACGAGCGGTGCCCGAACAAACCTCCTTCCGAGCGAGTCACCCGGAGCTGTCGCCCTTGATCCCAGTTGGGAAAAGAGGGTTGCAGAACGTTTTCCCAAACGTAGACGGGAAAAATGATATTTGACACTTACCAATTGCCACAACTTACCCTAGATTAAGTTAAAGAACAAACCTGTTACTAGCTATTATAAAATTATTCTATGAATACAACCCTACGATTTGTTTCAGCGGTGATGAAAGCATATTTTTAGAATATTAAATATTTGGTGAGAATCCGAGCGCAAGTTTTTAAGCAGAAGTCTCAAAGGGCAGCTTATCGCTGTGCCGTCCCATAGTCTCGTCCGAAAGAGCGATATACATGGTATTTTTCAATGTTGGGGAGGAAATTATAATTTCCTTCTTCGCGTTTTTCATCCCCTGTTTCATTTCTACAAAACTAAGGTAGATTTATAAAGGCATTCAATACGGCAATATTGAAAATACGCTACAGTTTCCTGTGCTCTGCATTCTATTGCTTTTATCTCAGATGTAAATATGAATCAACGACGCAAAATAACAAGAAAAGTCAGATCCGCAAAGAGCCTAAAAAGGGAAGCGTTATACCAACCCAAAAACTCTCGAGACCGACGAAAGTAGCTTCAGTTGATCAAGAAGGAATTTAAAGTTGTATGTACCGGTCGATCATTTGATCGCGTATTGAATTATCAATTTTGTAATGATTTTTACGGCTCTTTCTCAATGTGCTAAATGACATTTAATTTGCTCCAATAAAAGCGCGGGGACTTGGTTTCAAAATTGAAATGACTTTTGACAATTATGTGCAACGAAATTCTGTGGAATCTTTCATGTCAATCATGCGTATGAAATAAACAAACGTTTCACTTTTACAATGATATTGCTCGACTTAGGCGTAGCGGGTTGCGCCAAATTTTGTGGTCTCATAAACATGCCACCGCTCTTAGCGCAAACATGTTATAACGTTATTTCGAAACATATCTTGGCCACTGTAATATATGTTTTTAACTACATCAGGAAAATTGCTGAACGTGAATAAAAGCGAGAGACCTAATGAAAAACACTTGAGTGTATCTGAAGCTGGGACGTAGAAAAACTCAGTTTCACTTGTTTGTACGGAGTTGCTTCTTGATTGGTTTATCATACCGGTAAGACTGTAGACGCCGTGGTATAAACTGCATAGGGATGTTCGGAGTGAAAAACAACACGCCGCCGAGTACGAAGAGTTTAAAGAAGCTCATGATCCTGTATGCACAGTTTATCACACTGGATTAATTGGTAAAATGGAGCTCTATGCTATGATCGACATGGTCGAGTTCTGAAACTTTGCACAGTTTAAGTGCGCGAATTACATTTTAACCCATGATTCAAAAACATGCGCGGCCATCATTAAAACAGCGCACTATGGAGACCTATGGATATGCATTGACACATACAAAAGAAAGGGCACTCGATTGCGTAAATGAATAAAATAAAGGCTGATAGTATATTACAGTTTGGCATTACACCGTAATCCCGATTTAAATGAGAAGATGAAGAACGATATTTGGAAAACATTATTACTGTAAATTAAATGGAGAAAAAAAACAACACGATAATGCCCTGCTGGCAGTGAATTATAGTGTAGTGTGCAGATAGCTCCAGCCGCGCTTCCCAGCAAGAGGATAAGCAAACAGATGAAAGTCCCCAGTTTTGTTATCAGCACCTTCCCGAAAAAGTGCCCAAACAGCTATCAAGCACATCTATAAAGATTTGTCGAAAATTTATTTCCTTCAAAGATGCGTCGGCGGATTCACACAGACTAGTATCGAAAGTTGTAATTAGCTTATCTGGAAAATCAGCCCGAAAAATCTCTCCAGAGACAGGGCCAGAAATATTGCAGGCATACGTATAGTCTACATTTACTGCGGGGGAAATACTGCAACTTTTTAAGATTAGCGATGGCCTATGACACCTAGGCTCATAACTATATCATGAAATAAGACGTGAAGCTCGTTTCGCTTGCCGAGACGCCACCAGAGAGAGAAGAATATCTCGAAGGCAATATCAACTCGACATTGTAGAAACGGCTACAAGTGCAGAAGGGACTCTTTATGGTTCCGGAATCGATTTTATGGAAGTCTTAGGAAATTTATTTGATCTGTGAAAAACACCTACTATAAAGTTTAAACGCGATTATCTCGGAATCGATTTTTTTCAGGAGGTAGCATTGCGGTGAACACCATTTCTATTTTGCTATTCCACCGATCAATCCACAACTTTAACGTGTAGTTTGTATTTAAAGTAGCTAGTGATTTAACGAGAGAATTTCAATTTGAACAAAAATTAATATTTTTTATACAAAAAACTCTATTTTCGGAACCCTTGAAAATTGAATGTTATAGTAAAATTGTTGCCGTAGAAGAAAAAAAAACAATTTTGCAAAAATCTTTATTCAATTATGAGGTATCGCTTTATATTGGGTATGAGAATAAGTTTTAATCGTTTTTCTCGTTATATATTAGTAGTATCGCCTGTTTTTTGTAAGAAGGTGTCTATGTGGGATGTCAAACGTTGTAAAATACTTTTGTTTAGAGAGTAAAAAACAAGTGCTCATATCACATCGGAAAATGTCAGAATTTCTTCCAAAAAAGTCGCTTTTACGAGAAGTTCTTCTCTACTACTATCTTTTAAAGAAAAGTGCTGCGGAAACGTGCCGTTCGCTTGTGAACGTTTACAGGAATCAAGCACCATCGGAGCCAAGTTGCAGATATTGGTTCCAGTGCTTCAAAAGTGGCGATTTCGATGTCAAAAAAATTCATCATGAGGAACTTGAGGAATCGCTAGATATTGATCTCTGTCAAACCCTTGAAGAATCATCTGCAACATTGAATGTTGATTGACCCACCGTAGGAAACATGCGACAAGAATGGTTCAAAAGGCAGGGAATTGGATACCACGTGAGTTCAAGCAAGCTATTCAAGAAAAACGGCCGGATGATGCGATAGACATGAGAAGCTTATTTTGTAACACGACAACGCTAAGCCACATGCTAATGAGCTCATCCGGACATACCTAAAAGGAATGAAAGATGGAAAATATTTTGAAGAAATCACTAATAATATTTTCATACATAAGTTAGTTAAGTTTTTCTACATTAAAAATGATTAAAACTTATTCCCATGCACATATCTATATATACTTCCATATATAGCAATCATTCTTAATGTTGGGATAAAAAATAAACGATATTTAAAAACCTACTACTGTGATCAAAAAGTAAGGTGAAATTGTCATTTAAAACTCCCAAGCATTAGGAAGGCAGGTACATTTTTTTCCTAGGTTGGCAGGACTGTCTATAACATTTGCCAAGCGTCTGTTTGTTAAAAGGTTTAATTATCTTCGCGTTACACGTGTTTTTATAAACAACCAAAAGTGAATTTTTCGATTTTTACAATGGGTGATTTTTTTGAGCAAAGAACTTTCATCAAATTTTGTTTGCGGAACAAATATTCTTGCGCGGGCACGTTGAAAATGTTGCGGAAGGTCTTTGGTGATCAAACTATGGCACAAAAAACGTTTATAAGTGATACAACGAGTTCAAAGCGACCCGAGAACGCGTTGAAGACGAACCGCGCTCTGGACGACCATCAACGTCTACCCACGAGGGCCACGTCCAAAAAATCAAAAGATTTGGTGCTTGAAAATCGTCGATTGACAATTAGAGACCTCGCTGATAATGTTGGAATATCATTTGGCTCAGCCCAAACCATTTTGAAGGATGTTTTGTGTCTCAAACGCGTCCAGTCTCGATTGGTGCCAAAATCGCTCAATTTTTTGGAAAAAAAAGCGTCGCGTTGATGTGTGTGAAACTTTGGTGTCTGACTATCAGGACCACTTGAAATGCATCATTACTGGAGACGAGACTTGGATTTACGCATACGACTCTGAAACCACCGACCAATCCAGCGAATATCGTGCAAAAGGTGAAGCAAGACCGAAAAGACCACGGCAAAGTCGATCGAAAATCAAGATCATGTTGACAGTTTTCTTTGATTATCGTGGTGTGGTGCACTATGAATTTCTTCCGCCGGGCCAAACTGTCAACAAAAATATTATTTGAACGTTATGCGTGGTTTGCGTGAGGCTATTCGTCTGAAACGGCCGGAATTATGGGCGAACAACTCTTGGTTCTTTCTTCACGATAATGCACCATGTCATACTGCATTGGTTCTTCGCGACTTTTTTACCAAAAACTCGACTCACATCGTTCCGCAACCACCGTATTCGCCTGATTTGGCTCCGTGCGACTTCTGGCTATTCAGCAAACTCAAAAGGCCAATGCGGAGACGCCGTTTTGACACGATTGAGAAGAGAAAAACCGAATCGAAGAAGGTCTTGAAGGCTATACCGGAAAAAGACTATTCCGACTGTTTCGAGGACTGGAAAAAGCGTTGACAAAAATGCGTTTTATTACTTTGAAGGGGATGATTTGGAACAATAAATAAAGAATTTACTTTTTATAAACAAATTCACCTTACTTTTTGATCACAGTAGTAGTTCGAGAAAAATATCTTTTAGAACCTTATATTCGATGTCAAAAGTCAATAAACGTCAGGATATGGTGAAAAATGAATAAGTGATAGTCTCAAATATTCAATTAATGAGCATCAAGGGAAGCAATATCGTTTGGAAGGAATATCGTTTGTTAGTCGCATGTTGAACACAATTTTCATAAAATATAATTACGTACAGTGTGTTTCAGAAGAAGGTGTCGCAAGTAATTCCTTCCTAAATTGCTCGAACACTTGTATGTATGTATGATATAGTGCTGCCAATTTCACGTTCGATTTATGTGGCTATTAAAGTTTGTTCTTCCGTAAGACAACAAGTTAAAATTGAGTGTTCTTTATAAAAAAAAAAAAACGTTTCGAAATTGTTTTTCTGGCTAGAGGACCCAGAGCGGCAGGCAGAAAATTATACAAAATAAGCAGTACTTCATATGTAAAGAAGTGGATTACGAGGCATAAAAAGCATGGTTATGTGGAGGATGAATCAGATATGTATCTTAACAGAGATGCATCAGAAAGGGACTATAAATTGATCACTGAACTACTCAGGGAAAACCCGACCTTAGACCTGCGACAAACCACGGTAAAATTAAATAGAAATGAAGTTCTGATGCACATAAATACAATTAGACACAGGTTTGGTATCAAAAACAGAAGTACAAATACCAAATCGTTACTAGCAGAAAAACAAGTGCGAAAAATATTGACAAGGAAGATATAATGACAAAGGTGTAATGACAAGGAAGTCTACCTTAGTCTTTTGCGCAGTAACTTACCCGACGTTGTTGATGAATGAGCTTATCCAATAGACGAAATAGTATTTAAACAGAATGGATTATTGCGAAGAAATGGCTTACTGAGCAACAATTCAAACTGTGCAGTGACAGATTGTAAAAAGAATACTTTCGATCTACATATCGTCGGGTGTACGCCAAAACCATGAATGTGCTTTTTTGGTGATTTTCAGTTTTTCATGTCACTGTACGCGGAATTCTTATACAAACAATTTGCCAAAACCGGAAATGTAAAATTCCATTTTATGCCTACACAAAGTCAAAATTTCAATTTTATGAATTACCTAAAAACTAAGTATTTGCCAAATGCGTTACACCAAAATCATGAATGTGCAGATTCATTGTTTTAGTGTAACGGAATAGTATTAGAATATTATCTCCCTTAATTAAAAAAAAAATGTTTCTTATATTTTAAAACTGATTTATAATATTACGTCAAATTTTCAAATTGATTTTACTCGAAATAGCATTTTAGCACATTCATGGTTTTGGCGTACACCCGACGATATGTCCTCCCAAAAATATGGCCGAATTCTGGGAGAATGTGAATGGGCTAAAATTTCAACCCAAACAATGCAACATTTAGTAGAAAGCATACAAAAGACTTTGAACAAAGTACTAATTTGTCAAAAATTGTTATGGACAAAACTGGATAAATACTGTTTACGAAGCTTTTTGAAATTTTCTTAACTTTTGAATATAAATTGTCTTTGCTTTGTTTATATAAATTTTAAAGGAGGATTTGAAGTGTTCGATGCGATAAAAATCACTTGATTAGCTATCCAAATTTAACAGATTTTTTTTTAAATATGTATCCTATTTTGTACCCCATAGTAAGTATAGTTTAAGAAATAAGTATGAGTATATTGAATTTCATTTCATTAAATGCTTTTTTGAGACATTCTCTTCTAGAACACACTGTATGCTAAAGATAGAACTAGTTTTTAGCTTTTGACTATCGAGCAAATGACCAGAGTTGTCATTTTGTTTTTTATATATTTTTTATATCATGTTTCAGTTTAAAAAGACACTTTACAGAGTTATTTCATAGCTATGACAGTACAGGGGAGAAGCCGATTAATTTTCTATACAAAGTCATATAAGAATTAATTTCTGGAGCGCTGATTTTATACCCTGCGGCCGCTGCCTATTAAGACAAGACAAGCACCTACAATGACAGTCATGAGCGCCTGGGCTCAACCCCACAAGAAGCAGATTGCTGCTTCGAATAGACACTTTAACCAATATGGCAGCAGACCCTGCTCCTAACACAGTTTATTGTTGCATTCGATGATAATTGCTCTTCCAAAGTGAGATGAAAATTTACTCAAGAAGAATGTTGTTGATTCATTGGAATACATCGATAAAATCAGAAGACATATACATCAACAATAGTAGAATCCTACAAGAATGGATGTCTATAGTTGGCATAGAATGGACATCCATAGTGGATGAATATGAAATTTGAAGTCAGGACATTTGTTCCGAAGTGTTTAAAGCAAATCGTTAACTGAAATATATGAAGCCAATGTAATCTTCGGTGTAAGTTTATATGCATTTTATATGCAACGATAAACTAAGAAAAATTTTAAACTGTTATGGGCGAGTATGTTCTTGCCAACGATCAATTTCTCGACTCGGTCTTTGTAAATCTATTAAAAATTATTACAACTTCAATGCCATTCTCTGTGTTAAGCTTAAGCTTCCTTGGACGTAATAAATCAAATTAATTCAAAACGATACCTATCTGGAACGGCAAGTATTACCTTGGTTCTTTTATTGCAATAAACTTTCGTGATTTCTGTAAAGGGGTTTAACACATAGTCGACATCACTCTGGATTTATTGTTGTTTTTAAATAAATAATAACTATACTTTCTTCTGAGCAATTTTTGTTGCCAGCCTAACAGAGCGCCATATAATACGTAAAACGAAACAAATTAAATTTCCCAAACCCAACGAATAATCAATTTACACAACCATCTCATCAAACCTACAAGTCTTACACATTCCTTCTACGAATCAAATTGAAACCAAAATTCATCGTTTAAATCGTAATTTTTAAATGTTCCCTCAACTACTTTCCTATTCTTTGCCATCCTACCCGGACTACCTACGTTCGTTGCACTATTACTATTGAATAATAATCTTGGCTCAGCCGTTTGACTCATTTGAATTGGATTGTTGAAAAATTTCACGGACTGTGTCAGCATATTCGGTTTTGTGTTTTGATTGTTTTCCTGAAGAATATTTCTCGTTTCTACTAGATGCGGTCGATTAAAACCGAATATTTGTTGTTGTGAGTGTATATATGACTGCAAATTCAATCGATCATCGATATTCTCAAAACAATTTTCCTTATTATCGGAAAGTGATGACGATATCGAAGACGTTGAATAATGTCGACGGAAACGTGTCGATGTTGCAGATGCCTGAGACGACATAACTACATCTTCAGAGTTCTGCGTATTTTCATCGTAAATACCCAAAGGTAGCTGACTAATACCTTGTATCTCAGTACTACCGTAGTTCGATGTAGACCATCTAGTACTATGTGATAAAGGTCTCTGCTGACTATCGCTACTATTGACGTAAACGTCCCTATACCTTAATGGTTTCCTTATGTTATTTGCATTGTTATTAATTACACACGAATATTCAAAATTTTCAATTTTTTCAGATATGTAGGGGTTAAAAGTTGTAGCATCTACCTGCACTTTTTTTTTCGGACTATTAGCTAAAGTTGCGTCTGATTCCATTAGTAAACCTGATTCGCCTAAGGTATCTTTCACTATGCTCGGTGGCGAAAATACGACTCCCGAATCGGAATTGAGGAATTTGCTCTGAAACCGAATGAATACAAAATCACTCAATAATCTGGTAAAAATAAAATTTTGTCTAAACTTACAGGAGTTTCTGTTTCATACGGCAAGACCTCAGTTTGGCTCGGTAGCACTTGACTCTCCCAGCTGTTCACTAATGACTTCCGGGCTTTCTTCGGAGGATGAAGATTTTCTTTGTAGTCTCGTATTGACTTTATAGGTGCTCTGCGCCCTAGCACTGATCCTGTATCGGTTTCGTAAACCGAATCACCAGTCATATCTTGCAATTCCTCATCATGCATGATTTCAGCCAGGTCTTCAACTAATCGCGAAGGACTCGGAGGAATATATCTAAATCCAAACAATCATTTGCATCTAATGACTTCAAACTTGCATTACCAAAACTACCTTCGACCACGTCGTTTTCCGAGCTCTGCCAAAGCATCTTTGAACGGAGTCGGTGTTCTAGGTCCCAGCAATGTCTTCTTCGAAGGTGTCTGGGTAACATAGTGAGCCTCTGCTTCTCTTCGTCCAGCGCTGCGACTGTGGCCTCCTCTCTCGTCTTCATCCACATTGAAATGAGACATCGTCTCTGCCGTATCACCAACCTGTAAGATCCAAACAAATTTTTAATACTTACATCTGGTACGAAATAGCCACAGAAATTTAACATATAAATTTCACATATGAAATATAGAAACCATTTTCCATGTTTTCGTATTTACCTTTTCAGGCTGCCTTCTAACAGGTGTACTGGCTGGAATATTTATATCGAAGGATATATTCATTGAAGGCGAGTTGAAAAACTGACTTGGTGAAAATGGTAGTGGTTTGATGGGTGTCACCAGAGGTGACTTTAATGGATCCACCACGTCTCCCGAATTTTCTACAACACCATCATAATTGGTATTGGAATGTGTAACGACGTTTTCGTATGTTGTCTGTAAAATTTTGTCCGTGTTTAGTGTAACTTTTATGTTTAGATGCGTGCGTTTTTAGTTGGTATATTTGTGTGATTTAGGTCTAATTAAGTGTTACTTTTTTTTTAAATTCTACAACACGCAGAAGAGTCTTATTTCATATATGAAATTTATTTAAATGGAACAACAAAAAAAACAAAGAGCTATAATGCTTGTTTCACTGTACCTGATTATCGGTGCTATCAAATTTCTTTCCTTTCTTCAGAATATTCGGGATTTTTCGCTTAAGTATACGCAGTGCAGGTCCTGTGTATATTTTGATTGTTAAAATATTTCTATATGAGCATTTGTTTGCTTAGTACCTCTTTGCGCCATTAAACTTCGTCCTGTGTCACCTTTAGCAACCACTGTCACCGGCGAAGGATCATTGTCTCGTTCACTACTCAGACCAACATTCGACGAATTCGAATTGTCCGAATTATCGGCGAATGTTGGTGTCGAATTTTGCGTCCCAGAGCTCTTCATTAACGTTTTCAGATTGATTCGTGGCTCCGTTAAATCCGTAATCGAACGTTTACCGCTTTTTGGCTTGCGACTATCGAAATACTCATACTTGCGTCGCATAGTCGAGTTCCAGTGGTTTTTGATAGCATTGTCCGTGCGGCCTTAAAAAAGTCTGTTATTTTTGTTTTATTCTATTGATGGAAATTCTTACCAGGAAGCAATTTGGCTATTTTAGCCCATTGATTACCCCATTGCTGATGCGCCTGGTAGATAATTTTATCCTCTTCCTCAGTCCACGCCGTCTTCTTTATGTTCGGATTTAGGTGATTGTGCCACCTTTCACGACATTGTTTACCTATTCTCCCCTTGAGAAATCTTGCAATAAGTGTCCATTTTTTCGGCCCATATTTTCGTACGAGCTCGATAACTTTTTCGTCTTCGTCTTTGGTCCATGGTCCTTTTATCAACTCGGGATTTACAACTTTGGCCCAACGTTGCTGACATTGCATGTCCGAGCGATCTTTGAGAAATTTCGAAATGGTATCCCATCGTTCACCGTATTGACCTACAAGTGATTTTAGTGCAGCATCCTGAGGATTTAAAATTGAAAGAAATTATATAGAATATACAATTAGTTTAAAAATTGTTTGAAATTAGTACCTCAGATTTGGACCAGCGTTTCTTAATTCCAAATTTCGGATCTAATCCAGAAGGATCACCACTTGCACCACCTTCAGATAAGTCCGAGAACTCATCCTCGGCAGCAGAGTCACTCTCGTAAGAGTACCTAAAGAAAAAGACGTTAAGAATAATAATTTGGAAATAAATACTTTGAAATGAATTATTTTTTCATTTGCAAGTTTTAAATATAAGAAAATCACGTTATTAGACGTTATATTTTAACGCTGACGACTTAAGCTCGGATTGATGGCGGCCATGAAAAATTAATCAGTCTTTAGTACAGACAACGGGTGTAGAAAATATTAGCGACTGTTCTTTTTGTAGATAACACTATATCATTGATTTTTTTGGATAAGTTGTGTTATTTCTGCAGCCTGCAACGCTGATCAATTTGGAGTTGCATATTGCGTTGCAAAAATAATAAACAAATTTTCTTGATAAGACAGAAAAAGTTCATTTTCGGCTAGTAAACAAAATTTCATTAATATTCAAAGGGTTACTACAACGAACAGTGCGAATGAAAAACGGTCATTACAATACTGATCTCCATAGGAGTATATGTAGTTTGTTGAGTGTTGTTTTTATGATAGGATTCAGCCCATAAGAGAAGTAACACCACCATTACTTAGGCACTTTGAACTACACTGGTCGTTATTAAAAATTTCCTATCAGACAAAGGTATATTTATTTGTAATTTTGTAGTTTTTTTTTTGTAGAAGTACTTATTTCTAAATGCGATGGAAATTAAGATAGAAATACAATATGTTGATGAGAAAAAATTATTTATTTCTTGACGATACGAGTGTGTGTGGAACCCTGTAGCACCAGGCTTCATCGAACATGAAAAAGATTTTATCCTTTCGAGACAAACGGCCATTAATTGATTCAGTCTGTCGCGAAATATGCAGTTTTTGGGGTCAGTATGAACAAAAGAAAAATCGGCAGTCCTGGCATTTTTGTCGTGATCGACGAATGTAAGGTTGAAAAACGCAAGAATTATCTCGGCTCGCATGTAACTGCCCGATGGGTTTTTGGGAGATATTCTCCGTTAGATAGGCGAGTTGTTTTTTGTTTCCGTTAACACACGAGACAGCGAAACAATAGCTGTTGAGAATGAGTTTGCTATAGGCTGAGATATATCAGCAAAATTGTTTTCATGCGCAATTCGGTTGCACAAACTTCCCCGAAATTGCTCTGATCTGTGATTCATTAGTCTGCTCTAAATTGAACTAGAGAAATTTGGAGCACGATTTTCTGACCCAACTTTTTTGCTTAGGGAAAATTTGGGCAAGCAAACAGCTGTTTGTCAATTTGTCACAAAACCGAAAAAACCAAAAAAAAAAAAAAAAACTTAGATTTCATATTACTTATGTGAGAGGATCAAGATAATCTGTCATCAATAATAAGTCCTAAATATTTATATCGGGCTACTCTTTGAATCTTGTCTCCTTGTATTCTAATGTTAAGACAGGTGTTGATCATCAGCCTGTTTCCCAAAACCCAGGTCCCATACGCAATTATATCATTATTAATTTGCCGCTCCAGAAGCTCACCAAAGTTGGCAGGGAATAAAAAAAGAGTGTGTCATCAGGATAAATAATATATTTGCCGGTCAGACCAGAGAATTATATATTTTAAAATATAAAGCAAAAATAAAGTTGGCCCTAATATTGACCCTTGAGGAACACCAATGTTCACTACTCGTCGTTTACTTAGTTCATCATTAAATCTTATCAGGATTTTTCTGTCTTTTAGAAAGATAGTGTCGTGCCTCTTATCCTAAGTTCACTTAGTTTTACTAACAAAAAGGAATTATTAACCGTATCAAAGGCCTTTGCTAAATCAATAAACAGTGCAGCCATATATTTATTCGAATTAAGTTCAGTATTAATATTTTGTAAAGTATCTGTTTTTGCTGATGTTGTATTATTCTTTTCTAGAAAAACACTACTTTCTATAAACTTAACTAATCGTTTGTTGATAACTTTTTCAAAAATTTTGCCAGCAATTTTGCTGATTTAGGAATAGGGACAATCATGGTATCTTTCAGCTTTGTAGGGAATTCGCCTTTGCTATATATGATTGTTAATGATTGCTGAAATATAAGGTGATATTTGATTAAAAAAACTAATTTCAGGTTTTCAGAAGTTATTCCATCAACTCCAGATGAATTCTTTAATGAGTTCATTATAATAAATACTTCACCAGGATCAGTAGGCTTTAAAAAAGTAACTGTGAATTAAACAAAAAGTTCTGCCTTTTAAAATTGTCATCGCTAAACTTAGCTTATAAATCTTTAGATAGTTTTTCGCCCAGAGCTGAAATGATCAACCAAATTATTGGCAGTAATAAGAGAGTTAACGTTATTTGTTTTATTGCCTAGCAAAGGTTCTTGTTTAATAACTTTCCAAACTCTCCTAACGTCACCCTCAGCAAAAGCAAGTTGTTTTCTAATATATTCCTTCTTAGCAATTCCAATCATGGAACATACTTTATTCTTCAAAGATTTGTAATCAGCTCTAAATTTGGGATGATTTGGATTCATTTTTTTATATAAAATTTTCTTTTTTTTCCATTGCTTTAATTGAATTTAAGACATAAATAAATTGATTTTTTACTCCCGCACCCATGTGAATATATGTAAAAACACTAATAATGTTGGGCAAGGTCAGAAACACTACCTCCATCCCATTTCACATCCTTCCTACGGCCTCATCATCTAGTCATTTACCAAAAATTTAAGTTTTAAGTGAAACAATTTCGGTCGTGTTAACTATTAACAAAGTACCTACTTAAATTGCATGAAACTATCGGCAAATATTGGACTTTGATAAAATACTTGGAATTCGTATCATTCGCGTATAAATTTTTGGGCGATTTTTCATCCCAGCATATGTATATGGAAATGTTTTCTTATAAGACGAATAACTGTGCAAGTGAAGTAAGTCCTAGCTTACCAAGTATCTTATAGGTAGGCTGAGCAGAAAGTTTTTGGAAAAAGTAATAAGAAATCAAAATTGATCATCAAAAATGCATTTATTGCTTCTCAAAATATACGCCAGGGTGTGTTTTATACACTCGTGCATGAAATGTGCTTGAAATAGTTTTTCCAACCCGTAGATGATAGGCTCAAAACATGATTTTTGAAGGCTTCGACCGCTTCTTCGGGCGATAAAAATCATTGTCCGCGCATCTTATGTTTGATTCTTAGGAACAGGAAGAAGTCATTGGGTGCTAAGTCGGGACTGTATGGCGGATGTCCCATTAATACACTTGCTTGATGTGATGTGTGTGAGCTCGCATTGACGTGGTGCAAAATGGTTCGTCGTTTTGGGTTGGTTTCTGTTAGTTTACCGAAAACTTCTGGCATACAAATGGTCGTATACCAAAAGAACGGTCTTTTGATTTTCAAGAGCCACAGTAGTCACATGACGGATTTTCGAGAAGAAACCACCATTTGCCACCATTTGCTTCGGAACGCTCTGAGCTTGCACAGCTTTTATTGGATTTCCTTTAAATCCAAAGGCCCAAACAATCGATTGTCCTTTTCTTTCTGGTTCATACGCATATATCCACAACTCATCACCTGTGACGATGCTATAAATGAGATTTGAAGCGCCTTGGTTGAATTTATCAAAGTTTTTACGGCACCAATTGACGCGAGATTTTTTTTGGACATCTCTCAATTTATGTGGAATCCAATATAGTTTGCGGTCATCAAAATATTCATGCAAAATCGTATGTATGCTTTTCACACCAATGACCAATGTTTCTGCAATCTCACGAAAAGTCACATGACGATTTACCAAATCAGTTCTCGGACAGCATCGATGTTTTCTAGCACAACAGCAGTTCTTGGACGACATTCACGAAACTCGACTTTTAGTCAACGTCTTCCACGTTTGAATTCATTGGACAAACCATAAACACTCGCCAAGGACGAGTGCCTTGTCGCCAAAAGTCGAATTAAGTGATTCGAAACACTCTTGTTGAGATAGCCTCTTAATCGTAAAAAATCATCACATGAAAAAGTCACGTGTTAATTCAATTTTTTCACCGAAGAGAATTTTTCAAGTTAATTAAAAACAATGATGCGTTGCGATTCAACGGATAAAAAAGTTCAAAAAATATTGAACTTCTTATTTGACATAGAGATTTGCATTGGAAAACATTATGGCCCAGTCATTTTTGCATAAAAAAGGGGTCAACCTCGGAATGGGAGATAATAAGCTGCATTTTTGTATATACATTCAATTTGGGGTCCGCAAAGTTGCCTCAAAAGTCTCATAAAATCTCGTGTCTGCGTCGAAAGTTATTCAAGGTCAAAGGTGCGAAAAAACGGTTTTTTGCGATTATCTTGGTTTCTATTGCTCCAATGATTTTAACACTTCAGATCGAAATTGTAGAGCATAAAATTTGCGACACATTTTATTTAAAACATTTTTTCATGCGCTCAACCGTTTTCCCGATAGAGGGCGGTAAGCGCGCAGCACTCAGCCATATGTACTGTAATGCAAGGTCAACCGTGAGTACCTGCGAATACTACCTTCAGTTTTGAATTATTTGTATTATTTATCAGTAAATACATTGTATGTAATAGCATTACCTATTTTTAATATTTTCGTTTGATTATATTTACCTTCCTTGTGTGATTAAAAACTAGTTAAATGAAATACTATTTGTATATGTAAATTTATTGAAAGTAGATTTTAAGTAGTAAAATAATTATGTACTTTATCTTTAAAATGTGGAATTAAGTATAAGTATAACTGAGAAGACGGTTTCCTATAATAACAATTATACGCTAGTGGCATTCGGATCTTACTAGCGATATACAATGCTCCAAAATCTGAGGATAATATCGATCATCTTCGATATACTCAGTTCATTAAATCTACAAAACTTAATAAACCTGTCCAATTATCTAATCTTCCACCGACAAGTGCAGCGGCCCATCAGCATATAAATGGTGTCTATTAGCATATAAATGGTGTCTATATAAAAATGGTTAGGGCATGATTTAGAACACCAGGAATGGGGTTGGGTGCTCCAAAATGAGTTCCTGGAGCCGATGACAACAATATTACCACCAGCTTCCGATGAATTAATGAATACTCTATTTTGTAATTGTAAGAATGGATGTGGTGCACGGTGCCGATGTAGGAAATCGGGGCTGCAATGCACTTTAGCTTGCGGCCAGTGTAATGGGCAAGCTTACCTCAATGCTGTTTCATTGCAAAGTGACTGTGAGCAAGAGAGTGCTTTTGACCCTGAAATTCAGGAAGGCCTGAAAACACCAATTCAAGGCAACGAAGATGATGACAATGATACAGAAATTCCCGAACGTCCAGAAGATGACAACGAAGAAGAAGAAAAGTAATACTTTTGTTATTTAAATTATTAAAGATTGATAGATTAAAAATATATAAAGCATATAAATTAAAATAAATTAAATATATGTAAAATGTTATTAAATACAATGTATTTACTGATAAATAATACAAATAATTCAAAACTGAAGGTTTCACTGTTGACCTTGCATCACAGTACATATGGCTGAGTGCTGCGCGCTTACCGCTATCGGAAAAACGGTTGAGCGCATGAAAAAATGCTTCAAATTAAATGTGTCGCAAATTGTATGTTCTACAATTTTGATCCGAAGTGTTAAAATCATTGGAACAATAGAAACCAAGATAATCGCAAAAAACTGTTTTTTCACACCTTTGACCTTGAATAACTTTCGACGTAGACACGAGATTTAATGAGACTTTTGAGGACCCCAAAATGAAGGTATGCACAGAAATTCAGCTTATTATCTCTCATTCCGAGGTTGATTGCTAAAATGACTGGGCTATTAGGCGTACCTGATTCTAGAAAATCTGCTCAGCCCTCGCATTACCCGTGTTCCATTATTATTATTTAGTACTTGCTACTTCCAACTACTCGGCGCTCTTGTTCCCGAGTAGTTCATGAGTAGTTACGCCTTCTTTTTGCCATCAGGTGGCTATTTAATTGACAATAGATGGCATTGGTTTTTTCAAGGTAATATATTGAAATATATATTGAATGTTTTGGTAATTAGGAAATTAGAAAAAGCCCCCATAATGTGTAGAAAGTTAAATGAGGTAATTTTCTATTAGTTGCTTTTATATTTCTATCGATTTCTCCCTTTATTTTCAACTGTTTTACATTTGAAAACTGTATCCTTTTTGTCAGGTTAGAATCTGCTCGTATGAACGAAGATAGCATTCCATTTGTGATCTACTCCAACGTACTTGGAAGTACTAATTAGTAAAAATGGAACACGACAATTATCGTTCTTTTCAGTCTGTCAAAGCGTGTACATAAAAAAAACATCGACTTCATGGCCTAAAACGCGTTACATTTCAAATATCTACACTTAGTTGTCTCATCTTTTTTTTAACGCCATTATAACAATGAAAACGTAATGCATACAATAGAAATATAAAATTCACGAAATTTTAATTTTATCTTATACAAAACCTGCTACCAGTATTGACCATGCAAAAAAAATAATTAATCCGCCACTTCATACAAACTCCACCAAAAATGATTTATTGATGGATGCTATTTTGTATTAACACAGCATATACAACGTACGAAAAAAATTCAAATTTGCGATTACATCATCATCGACTCGCATAGATAAAAATAGTTTTCACACCGTCAGTAACAAGTTCCTCTTCCTCCTCGTGTATTTTTATCCACTCATCGCAAGCCTGGATCGGATGGCAACATCTTGAGGGGCCCGCACCCTGTGCCGCATGAAAAACTAAGAAAATGCACTCTTGTGGAACCGAAATTATGTACTTCCTTAATTATAAGATGTGCCGTCCGTTCCCCTATTCCTGCTACGAGGAATCCCTAATTTATAGCTTCCCGGTTCCCACCGTAACCTGCACAACATTTCGGTCGCAGTTGGACCCTATGGACGAGCAGAGACCAAGACAGTGTACATGTATGTATGCATACCAATAGGGACTAAAATATGGGCGATGCGTGCCGTAGGTATTCATAGGTGCGTATTGTGTACGTGGGACAAGCTCTGGACATTATTTACCAGGGGAGTGAATTTCCTTGAGAATTACAAGACAATCATGGACAAAATAATTTCAACTCGTTTTTCAAACAATCACATCAAAAGAATTTCATTCACAAAACTTACTCAACATTTTCAAAACTTGAATCGGTTAACGTGCTAGTCATTTAAATACACTGTGCCTACTGAAAAATTGTACTTACATTTATTCCCCGATTTAAGTTGCACACTGCTGAAATTTCTCTCTCATCACGAACACCCGATCAACTGCAATTACGAAAACAATTTTATTTTAATTTTTCTAGCACAATTCCAACAAAATCAAACAATAAAATTCAAAAGCTTTGCGACTCGCGAGTTCGTTAGATTCCAGCAGCCATGACAGATTCAAATCCGTATTCGAAATGCGCTGTCCGTACACCAATACATTCACAACATACTGCATACTCATTCGACTAGAGTGCGCGACAGATGTTCCGCCGTCATTCGAAAGGCGCGGATGACAAACTCAAAACTCCGGGCGGGGGAACATTATTTTGGTCACCCAGGGCGCCCTATCCTTTCCGTTTCCATTCAATTTCTCAACAATCTGGTCCCTGGACCATGGTCTTCATTTAAATCACTAAATAGTAAACTTATATCTCTCAACTGTTGGAAATTCTTATCACAACTGCCAAACCGCTCCCCGGCCACAGCCAATGACAGGTAAATGATTGCAACGAATATTTATATGAATCGTAACAGCCATTTTCCATACGTCAAGTCGTTGGAAATCAAAAAGTCGATTTTTACCTTGAGTTTTTACGATCACCTAGCATCGATTCAAATCCACAAACTACACATTACGAACAATAGCACAACTTTCTTGCGATTTAATAACCTAAGAGAATCGTGGGAGGCCAATTGGCAGCACCCAGCGTAAATTAATTTCGAGCACACCGAAAACGCGAAACGACAGCCTTCTCACAACAACACGCACCGCCGAACATCTTTCGTGCGATGCGAGACTTTGGACGGCGCGCGAGAACAGTGGCGTGGCGCAACATTTTGTACGGGTCAGTGTTCAAGTGTTTGATTGCAGCGGCATGCACACGATTTGAAATTTAAAAAAATCAAAATAAATTAAATCAAATTGGACGGGTTTGTGAAATATGTGCACATATTTACGTGTGTTTTTAGCTTAGATTATTTGTCACGAAAACACTTAAAATTAACTCGCTTCAGATACAACTAATGCTGCATACATCGTGCGTGCAGGTAGCACGCTTCTATTATTTAATTATAAATTAATTTAGTAGACTAAGGATTCAGCACATGAAACAATATATATGAGTATTCAAACGCACTAATGTCCCTTTTTCTCTCTCACGTCCACATCCTTTTGTTTATTCAAATGTTAACTATTATTCAAACTATAAATTTAGTTTGATGATGTCCACATTTTAAATCCCATATTTGAAATTTGCATTAGTATGAGCTACTAGATTGAGTCTGAAGGTTGAATTTATTAGACAGTATTTTGTAAAAGAAAAAGTTGTGTTGTTTTGTCAAGGAATAAGCTCTACAACCAAACTCTGCTGCTGATTTGACTCAGATATCAATTCATAGCAAAGCAAACGCGAAGCCATAAGCTCTAATTCATTAGTTTAGAAGGAAAAATTTTAAATATGTGTTCTTTACTTCTTCGGCTAATTTATACAAAGAGGATGTGAAAAGATTTGTTATGCGATTGCTCCTATGAAATCATCACAGTAGGAATTTTGGTATTGTTTTTCTTATTGGAATTTATGATCATGCAAAGTTAGTTTCATGTTGACTGCTCTAAATATCATATTCCCCTGTATATTATAGTATGTAGGTCAAACAACTGAAAATTCTTCGCAACTCATAATTTTATATGCAAGTTTGATGCAAATGCAAGCATGCCCGTCAAATCATGGCCTTCGTCAAATCAGCAAAATAGGAAGTACTTCAATTAGAGCCGCCGTAAATATAATTCAGCTGTCTCGCATGTACAAAAGAATGCGTTGCTACCCGGCAAATGTCAAATTTGAAAGATCGACTAGTGCCCGAAAGTAAACAAATATTGTACAATTATTGCTTATCGACAGGACTACGAATCCGGTGATAAAATGCTATCAACACATTCCTATTAATTAAGAATTTTCTGAAGATAATATCATCTAATTTGTAGTTTGTTTAAAAATCAGCTGAATGCATAAGTTTTTTTTAATCTAAAATCGGGTGCAAATTGAAGGGTAAGTTAGATTTATTTCGCATTGGATTATGTTATGAGATTGTTTTTAAACTTTTGTCTAAATGATTAAATTATGAGAAGGTTTTTATCAATTTGAAAAATTATGACATTTAAAGTCATGATATTTCATTCGTATTTTTACTGTAGATTTTGTATTATAGCTGTTTGATCGTGAAAAAGGCTAAAAACTGCATTTGTGAGAAGCTGAAATGAGTTTTTAAAACACCATTCGCCAGATATTTATTCGGGAATTAATAAAGTAAATTGTTTATCTGAATATAATCGAATGTATTATGTGATTTTGAAGGAGTTTGAAGTAATCTACCAGCATATTCTTAACCTATCAAAGAACACTCCATGCGACCCATGATGGAACTCCGCATGCTCCAATTTTAGAAAAACTCCAAACGACTAATAAAGTTTCATCCATTTCTGTGCTAAGGATTGTTTTTTAACGTTGTAGGTAACGTTTGTAAATCAAATTGACGATATTAATAGATGGTCTGGTTTGAAAATAAAAGGAAATAGCCAATGTATCACAAGAAATTTCAACTGGTTCAATGCTTATATATCAAATGAACTATGCCATAGCAAACACATTCTTCAAAAGAAAAGTGTTTCATCAGTTCTGAAATGATGTCACTTCTAATTCAACTAGGGCTGTTTCCAGCACAAATTTTCTCATATTTTCATCCGTTTGATTCATGTATGGCAGGAGGCCAACATTTATATCCAGCTTCAAAAATGAAACACATTAGTATTGAGTAATTTTCTCACCAGTTTTGTACAACTCTTTAGACATTGATGCTTACAGAATAGGAAATGATCCAAAGGGTACTTCTTCATTTAATTAATTTAATTTCTTCTAATTATTGTCATAATGGTGATAATAGTTATAATAATAATTTATTTTAAGACCTTTTGTAATAAAGATTATAAATTTCTGTGTAGAAAAAGTTAATTAGAAACATTCGTAAAAAACTATAACATGAATAAGCAAGACTCTATTATAAATGAATAACGTAAAAAAAATAATTAATAATTCAGTCGTGAAAACAGAATAAAATATAAATAGATTCCCATTAAATTCCCACCTACAGTCCAACCTAACGGTTTTCGCTAGGGACATTCTAGATCATCGGTATGTGCCGCCAAGTTCAGGTGATCAATTCCTATTAGCAACTGAGGAACTGCCTAATTATAGCTATCCATATGGATCATTCGCAGATGCTTCCATTGTGACTTCATACATTCAACGTCAAGTGACTGGTCTTTCACCATTCTAACATTGCATAGCTGATAGGATTTAATTCCTTCGAAATTTCCTCTTACTCGCAATGTGAGACTTTGTGAAGTGTCGTCTACTTGGGTCGCTCCATCCACTCATTTGAAAGTAACGGTAACTAGTGACCAGTCCACATCTAGTTGTTTCCGCAAAACTTCCGTCATCATGTTGTCTTCTGAGCAATCATCATACGTCCGACTTCCCCGGATTTCGCTAAGACCTTTACAGGCAGAATCTGAAGTATTTTTTTTTTCAGACGCAGAGTTTATGCTAATATTAAGTTATACCTCCACTTGGCCGATGTTTGTCACTTTTTCGAGTTTTTTTTCTTGATTATTGTATCTTTTGCATCCGTCAATGCCACATTGTTTCTTATTTTGGGGATCCCAACGTTGATCAAGACAACAAATGCATAGCATTTTCCGGTTCACTGTTTGCCATCTTTTGTCGATGCTCATTTTATCTAGCAGCCAAAATTGTCCGCGATGGCCTTTCTCGCATATAGCTTTGGCTACTGAATTCTTCAAGGCGTCCGGCTGTGAAGTTTCTTAGGAATATCCATTGACAAACGATCTTTTACTCGAATTTCTGATATGTAGGACATTGCTTCAAATAAATTTTTCACGTATAAATAGAAGATCTGACTGTGCAGTCACCACCACTTTTATCTTTAGCACGAGCACATTCTGCGCACTAGCATCGGACAACTTTTTCCCTAGTTCTTTTAGAAGCGCTGTAATCTTCTAATGTCCTTCATCTAGAGTTTTAACGTTAGCTACCGAGATTTGCCAAACTATTGATAAAACACTACTACAGATAAAACTAATATAATTGCGTTTTCTCTCACAACTACAGGTCAGCCTAACGTACGTATTCTTCCTTTACACGACCAAAACTGTGGGCATAGAGACAATATTACATGTAATGTCAAGTGTAAAGCAATCCGTATTGTAGACCATGCCAAATATCTTGGGATGACTATCGATAATAATCTAAAATGGAATAAACACACAGAAGAAGTTAACGCTAAGATAAGGCGAAGCATATACCATTTTTATTCTTTAAGGGATTTATTAAGAGTCGATCAACTAAAAACTATTTATTATGCGCTAGTCCAATCTGCATTGCAATACGGCATTGCAGGCTGGGGTAGCACCTTTTCTACCCACCTCTCAAACTTAATGTCAACGCAAAGACAGATCCTAAAAGTCATCTTCCAATCGCCTCGTAGATTTCCGACAGCTGAGCTTTTCGCATTAGCAATAGTATTCGATATTAAAAAACGTTACTTAGCCGCTGCTCTTTTTTATACCTACATGTATCTAAAACCCAACAATGCTCAAGATTACCTCGCAACAAGAACAAACTGTAATAACATGATAGTTCCCGCTTTTCGTTAAACGCAAACACAAAAATTTGTTTCCTACATAGGACCAAAGTGTTTTCATAAGCTCCCTGAATATTTAAAAAATATTAATTCCTTTGAAAGATTCAAATTTAATGTAAAAAATGGCTCCTAACACTATCTAATGAAAAATTTAAAGCAACTTTTAATTTTATTTAAGCACGCATTGTAACTAATCTTCTATCTATAAATTCTTAATTAGATGCAAATGTTAAACCATTACAGATAAGACAAAGACCTAAGAGTTGAATAGGCCTCCTTGCACAAGCTATGCTTATAAGGAGGCTACTACACAGGTTGATTTTAGGCTTTTCCGTTGTTATGAATTTTGTGATCAATAAATTAATTGAATTGGCAAGCTGAATGAAGATTTCGTTGCGGATCGAGCTTGTTCATTCAACGCGCTAAGTTTTCTTAAAAATCGACTTGACTGTGCAGCCTTGAAATTTTATCAAATAAAAAATATCAGCGGCGGCAGGAATAAAACATTGAAGTATAACAGCCGAAAATCCAAAAAAAATTACACGAGGAGAGAACACACAGAAGGAAAACTTGGAAACGAACCAAAATAAACCAAATATACAAAAGTGCCAGTAATTTTATTATTTCATATCTGTATGAATGAAGTCTGACAATAGATTTTTTCTACAGTCTGGAATGGATCGTTGTGAAGATGCAGCGACTAGATGGTGACATCCAACTTTTGAAATATCAAAATGTGAAAAAAAAATTCTTATCTTATAGTTAAACATTTAAAGAATATAGTTGCAAAATTTGAAGTCAATCTGTTTCGATTTTCTAATTCTATTTTCGATTCTATTTTTCACCAAATTCAATTCGAAGCACTTTATTTTCAAACAATTCCATAAATTCGTTTCGAAGTACTTTATTACAACTATATTCGAATTCCAAAAATTTAACAAAATCAAATTCAAAGTAAATTTTACGCAACGTCCGATCTCAATTCAAATTCGACAACTAATGAATCTTCTAACAAAGAACTAGCAAAATTCAATGTGAAAATTTCGGTAAATCTACCGCTTTTACTGTAATAATATATAAATACAATGATTTTCTTTTACATCAACGATTCAATTTAACATACAGCATTAATATTCCAATGATCAGCCGATTGGAATACAATTGGAAGTTACTACAGCTGATGTGATTTGTCATTCGTAAGTGACAGTTTAAAGGTAAGTTTGATATATATTATTTATCAAATGTTAATATTTTTCTAATTTTTTAGACTTAATCCGAACATTCTCCCCCCGCTGAATCGGTAGAGTCAGAATAAGGCATGACATCAGATGATCAGTTTCGACCCAGGAGTCTTGACATCTGGCTTCCTTCTGCAAATCCGAAGTTCGCTTCACTGGAGTTGATACCATTGAATCTGCATCTTCCGTAAGACTTTTAAAGTCTGTAAATAGGGTATGATTATTTATTCTTTAATATATAAGATACTCAGTTCAATTCATCTGCAGAGTGCGTTATCTCATCTACTGGTCGCTTTCTCGTTCTCCTTTGATGCAATTCGAATCGATAGTGCAAATAAGGCGGAGGCCAGCCAACTATGTTGGCGATCCCCTTAGTTGCGTCAATAACTGGGTTGTGCAGGGTGGTAGTGTGTCAGCTGGGAGGGATGGGACTAAGGACTCCAAGCGAACACAAAGTCTCACGTATTGTATATTATGTGGAACATGGCTTGAGTTTTAATCCATTATCATTAATTTGTTTGTTTGTCTATTATCAATAATTTTATATTATTCACTATCTGTTATCTTATTATGTTAACTTATATTTTGATATAATAGTTGCTATTAATATTACTGTTAAGATTACTATTATAGTTAAATATTAAATTATCTGGTTGGTAATTCATTAATATTAAGTTGTACATGTCTACGTTTAATCATCACTTTTGATATGATTATGTTTACTATATTAATTTTGTCATTTAACTTGAAAATAAATTTGTTTATGCCGATTATAAGATCTGAGAATATGAAAATTCGATTTGAGATTTTCACCTTTTTAGTTTGTGTCCGAGTTATAGTTGGGTATAGGTAATAAAGCGATTTTTGAAATTGGACGTTTGTAAGTTCTACCATTCGAAAACACTGACACGACCCGCACTAAATTGTCTTTACCGGCATGCAGTTCAACTATTCTTGCCAAAGGCCATTTATACGCTGCCACTTTTTCGTCCTTTAAAATGCAAATATCTCCGACGCGAGCACATTTTTCTTTGCTGAGCCATTTAGGGCGGGATTGTAATCGGTTTAAATACTCGACCTTCCATTTATTCCAAAAATTTTGTGTTATTCGTTGCACTAGTTGCCATCTGTTCAGATAGTTAATATTGACGTCCAGAAGATTGTGTTCCGGTGGCGAAAGTATTGCTCCTCCGATGAGAAAGTGTGCAGGGGTTAGCACTTCTGTATCCGTTGGATCATCTGACATGGGGCATAGTGGTCGCGAATTAAGGCATGCTTCGATTCTCACTAATACGGTCGACATTTCTTCGAATGTAAGTGCTGCTCCTCTGACCACACGACGTAAATGTTGTTTTGTTGATTTCACTCCTGCTTCCCAGAGACCACCAAAATGTGGTGAAGCAGGAGGGTTGAAGTGCCAAACAATGTTCTCATTGGCCAAAAGTTCCGCAGCAACTTCATTATTTGGTTTTATCAATCGGCGTAGTTCCATGCTAGCTCCAACGAAGTTTGTTCCACAGTCACTGTAAATGTGACTGCAGAGCCCTCGACGACCCATGAAACGACGTAATGCTGCCAAAAAAGCTGCTGTTGACATATCACTCACAAATTCAAGATGAATAGCCTTGATTGCCAAGCATATAAAAATTGCTACATAGCCCTTGTGCACTCTGCTACCTCGCCCACGTCGATCACGGTATTCAAATGGTCCGCAGTAATCTATCCCTGTATGAGTGAAAGGTCTTGAAGTGTTGACTCTTGGCCTAGGTAAACTCCCCATTAGTTGCTGCAATATTTGTGGCTTCGCCCTGACACATTTGATACACTTGCGGACTTCTTGTTTGATTGTATTTCGAATATCGATTATCCAATAACGTTTCCGTATAATGTTGGTCATTAGCTGAGTCTGCCCGTGTAACGTGTTGTGATGTATTTGATGTATCAGCAGTTTCGTCAATTTGCCTTGTTTTGGTAAGATGATTTGATATCTGGCATCATAAGGCAGTTCGGCGTTTGTCAGCCGTCCACCTACTCTTAATACTCCGTTGCCATCTACGAAGGGATTTAAATTTTTAAGGCTACTGCCACTGATGTCTCTTCCATTTTGTAAGTCTAATATTTCCTTTGCGAATTTCGTTTGTTGCGTGTATCTAATCCAAAAATCTAAAGCCCTTTGTAGTTCTATTGTCTTCAAATATCCTTTAGAGACGGATTGTTTTGAGAGAAGCGCAAAAAATCGAAAACAGTATGCTGTTACCCGGATCAAGCGCGACAAAGTTGAGTATTTATGTAACATATATTCTAGCTCCTCATTGTTTTCCTGTATGATATTGAGGAGAACTAACTTTCTACTTTCCAACGTAGTCGTAATAGAATTTTTCGTGTTAGGCCATTTGCAGGGCTCATTTAATAACCAGATAGGTCCACACCACCACAGCGAATTTTCGAAAATTTCTTCTACATCTATTCCTCGAGAAGCTAAATCGGCGGGGTTTTGATTCGATGGGACATGTCGCCATGGAGTGTTACCGACATGATTTAAGATTTCCGTAGTTCGATTGGCGATAAATGCTGTCCAACGGGTCGGATGACTTTTCAACCAGGCCAACACGATCTCGGAATCGGTCCATAGAAAAGTATTAATATCTGCGATATTTAATGACTCTTTGATTTTTGCTACTAATTTTGCCAATAATACTGCTCCGCACAACTCCAGACGTGGTATTGACACAGTCCGTATTGGTGCGACTTTTGTTTTTGCTAGAATAAGATGTGAGTGGGTTTCGTCTTCACGTCGATCAACTAAGTAAATTGCCGCTGCATAAGCTTTTAATGACGCATCACTGAATCCATGAAGTTCTAATTTCGAATTTTTAGTATAATGTATCCACCTAGGTATTCGTAAGCTTTCGATTTTCAATAATTTAGTTCTGAATTCAATCCATTTTTTGTGTATATCAGCTGACAACGGTTCATCCCAACAAAGCCCTTGTAACCACAAAGATTGTAAAAGTATTTTTGCATTAATCATAATTGGAGAAATCCAGCCCAAAGGATCATAAAGACGCGCGATGTCTGACAACATTTGACGTTTCGAGTATAGCTTGCTCTCTTCATTTAATTTGATACGATAACTAAATTGGTCTGTTACTGGATGCCAAATAATTCCTAAGGATTTGTATCCCTGGTCTAAGTTCAAGTCTAATGGTTCTTGCATTTCAATATCTTCCACAGGTACGTCTTTTAAAATTCTAAAGTCGTTGCTAATCCACTTCCGAAGAGGAAATCCTCCAGCTCGGAGCACTTCAAATATTTCCTTTCGCCTATTCGTTGCTTCTAAGAGATCGTCTCCTCCAGACAGCACATCATCTACGTAGAATTCAGTTAATATAGAGTTGAATGCATTGGGAAACTTCTCCTTTTCATCTTCCGCCAATTTGTGTAACGTCCTAATTGCCAAGAATGGTGCACAGCTTGTTCCAAATGTTACTGTATTAAGTACGTAATCCTTGATTTCTTCTGACGGGTGAGATCTCCACAAAATTCTTTGATATTGGGCATCTTCTGGATGGACTTTTATCTGGCGGTACATTTTTGTGATGTCGCCTACGAAAGCAAACCGATATTTTCTCCAACTCATTAATATTGTCGTCAAATCATTCTGGATTGCGGGGCCGGTAAATAAAATGTCGTTCAGCGATACGCCAGAGCTAGTCTTCCTAGAAGCGTCGAAAACTACTCTGCAACTGGTTGTGCTGCTTTCTTTTCGAACTGCGTGATGAGGTAGATAATGTGCTACACAGTACCGTTGGTCTCCTCTTAATACGTGCTCCTCTTGGTTCTTGGCTATTTCCATATGTCCTAAGTTCAAATATTCTTGAATACAGTTTACATATTCTTTCCTTAAATTGTCATCCTTTTGGAAGCGCCTTTCTAAAGACATGAAACTTGCAAGTGCTATGTTTCTTGAACATCCCAATGTATTTTTATCTTCGACACTTTTAAAAGGTAATTTCATCGAATATCGGCCTGTATTGTCACGACTTGTCGTTTCCAAAAAGAAGGATTCGCAGAATTTATCATCTGGTGATGGTATTTTCTGTGGCTGGATATCCTCTAACTCCCAAAATCTTTTCAATTGATCATTAATTTCAACATCATTATTCACCTCAATTTTCAAACATTTCAGATTTTCCACGCACTGGGTGTCTACTTGACCCGAAATTATCCAACCCAGCTTTGTATCTTGAGCAATTGGTCCCGCTTCCAAATATTTAATATCACCCAACAACAGTTTCCCGACTACATCAGCTCCCAATAATATGTCAATTCGAGCGGGACGATCGAAGAATGGATCTGCGAGTTGAAGGTCCTCCAGTTGTTTCCATTCAGAAGTTGTGATGGTTCGAGCGGGTATCAAAGTGGGTAATTTATCCATAATTAACGCTTCAAAATTTAGTGTAGCTCCCTTTCGAAGGCACATGCTAAGGCCGACCATTCCGTTTACGTCAGTTTTATTCGATTTCCCAATTCCAACAACACTTATTCTTGTAGATGTCCTTTTTACCCCAATTTGTTGAACTGCCGACTCTGTGATCAGAGATGTTTGCGAACCTTGATCCAAAAGCGCTCGTAAGTTAACTAGTCCAGATGGTGTATTTAAGATAATGCGAGCCGTTGCTAACAGTACTTCCCGTCTTGTTGTTGTTTTGACGGAATTCACGCTCGCGGGTTCAATTTCTGAAGTCGATGAAAGTGGGTTCGAAATGTTTGAAGCATTTTTATGCAATAATGTGTGGTGAGCCTTCTGACATTTCATGCATCTAAATTTGCTGGGGCAATTAGCTATCAAATGACCCTTTTCCAAACAGTTTAAACATAAGCCATTTCTTTTTACGATTTCAAATTTATTCGCGTGTAGCAGCTGTTTAAATTGAGGGCAATGCACCAAGCGATGAGATTCACGACAATGAATACAAATGGAAGAAGATTGGGTCTGAACTGCATGAGTGTAGCGATTACTAGGCGTGCGACTATGAGCATGTTGACGAGCTTGCTTGGAACGATCGGTTCCTGTAGCCTCTAAGGCTCGAAATCGTTGATGCAAAAATAATCTAAGCTCTTCGAATGACGAAAATTTTGTGTTCCCTGTCTGAGTTTGTTCCCACAACTGTCTAGTTTCGTGAGGAAGCCGTTGCGTAGTCATGTATACTAAAATAGATTGCCACAAATCACCCACTTGCAAATTCTCGATTGATTGGACGCACTCAACTGTTCTATCTAATAGATTTTTCAAGGAGGAAGCTGACTCAGACGCATTATTCATGTCAAATAACCTTTTAAATAGGGCGTTCAGTAATACACGCAAATTGTTGTATCGCTCGTTCAGAAGTTTCCACGCTGAGTCGTAATTCGCATTAGTTAATGCAAAGTGACGAATTAAGTTTTCAGCCTCCCCTGTCAAACTGCATTTCAAATAATGTAATTTCTCTACATTCGATAAGGCGGATCGTTCATGAATGAGTGACACGAATAGATCTCTGAATGACACCCATTCTTCATAGTTTCCCGAGAATTTAGGTAAATTTATACGCGGGAGTTTCAATTCTAACTCATTCGATTTTTTATCACTTTGAGAAGCTGCAATTTGTTTATCTTCTACGCCCTCTAACCCTTGCAATAAATCTTCCAACTCTGATTTAAAATTCAAATGCAGTATTTCAAACTTCTCATGATCATCAGAAAAATACTGAGAATCTATAACTGTTTCATTAACGCATTCCAGAATTTTCTCATGCGTTGCAAGAAATCGATCATAATGAGAAGATACTTTATCGATTAAGGTTCGATAATAAGTCGCAGTTTTCCTGGACTTAGAATCTTTGCGATAATTCGCTTGCATTTTTACGAGCTGGTCGCACGCTATTTTTTGCCGCAACATTAAGTTTTGTACATCAGCCATATTGACGTTCAAACAATCAAGGCACAACGTTTCTCAAAGTAATTTTATAACGAGTTCAATCGGCACAGTTATAACGGAATGTCACGGTACAGTATTAAACTGCGAATTTTCCGAAGAACCGAATTCGATCAGTTTATGCACTTTCACGATTTAATTTAAGATATTCACTACGTATGTACGTATCGCGTTTCAAATTGCGCTACCACTTCTCTCGAATGCCCGTTAATTTTAATTTGTTAGAGTATATATATATATATCACTTGTAGGTAATAAAAGATAAATTATAAATCAATGAAGTAGATAGTTTTATAGTTAGATGATGTAGATAAATATATGTAAATTAGATGTATTATATATGTAGATGTGTAAGATAGATTGTAAATTAAAGATCGGTAGATTTAAAGATTTATTTTAAATTTCGAATAAATTGAACAGATATTAAAGTAAATGATAGAAGGAAAGGAAACAAGGATGATCATGCAAAGGATTAAGTGTTTGGGACTTACCCAGCTGACAATTTCTCTATAGCGATTATCTCCGCTAAATTGCAATTCACTGCACTATTTTTCACACACACGATCTAAGTTCAAAAGTCTAAATTCTATTTTCTATTTTCTAGATATGAAAGCCCGGAGCCGCGAATTCGCTGATCCGGTTCGAAGGACCAAATGTTTCGATTTTCTAATTCTATTTTCGATTCTATTTTTCACCAAATTCAATTCGAAGCACTTTATTTTCAAACAATTCCATAAATTCGTTTCGAAGTACTTTATTACAACTATATTCGAATTCCAAAAATTTAACAAAATCAAATTCAAAGTAAATTTTACGCAACGTCCGATCTCAATTCAAATTCGACAACTAATGAATCTTCTAACAAAGAACCAGCAAAATTCAATGTGAAAATTTCGGTAAATCTACCGCTTTTACTGTAATAATATATAAATACAATGATTTTCTTTTACATCAACGATTCAATTTAACATACAGCATTAATATTCCAATGATCAGCCGATTGGAATACAATTGGAAGTTACTACAGCTGATGTGATTTGTCATTCGTAAGTGACAGTTTAAAGGTAAGTTTGATATATATTATTTATCAAATGTTAATATTTTTCTAATTTTTTAGACTTAATCCGAACACAATCAGAGCGAAATACTCGAAGCTATTGAATACTTAGTCCCATCTCTTCTATCATTGTTGCTCCGACAGCTCGGAGTTTAGTAGTCATTTTCTCAAAACAATTTTTTCAAACTTGGCACACACTTTCTACACGTAAAATTATTCCCCCCCAGCGATAAGTTTTAGAAATTTTTCTTACTTTAAGGGGGTTTTCCACTACAGAAAGGTGAATAATAGCAATTTTCACTTCAAAAGACCACCAAAAATTTAAAAATAAAAAATATAGAAATCAGAACTTTGGAGTTTTCAGTTAAGATACAGTGAACACCGCAAATCGTATTTTTCCAAAGACGTTCTTGAAAAATCTTTGTCACCGGTTTGTTTGTCGATATTTTCGCATAAAAAATTACACAATGTTATTGGAATGATAATTAATATTGTACAAAAGGTTTAAATAAATTTACGCTGTCCATATTTCCAAAAAAAATCTACTTTTTAATCACGCTGAAATCCTTACCCCTCCCTTAATGCTTTTAATAATTTTAAATGCAATTGATGTAATATTTCGTCCTTGTAATCTAGTCTAGTATTTAAATATTAATTTTGGAATGCTGACCCCTATTCTAGGAAATTTTATGCTAAGAAGATATTATAGACCAAAGAATTTTGATGCAGTAAGTGTATTATAACCTCTGCCTTTTTTGGAATACGTTTGACCTATAAGCGTTTGCGATCGATCTCCATAAATATTTTTGGATATTTCCTTTTTGACTTTTTGATTTGGGAAATTTGACGCCATTAGCATGTGTCAATAGAGAGGTTTAGACTAAGAGTGGTATATTTCGATTTTTGTTTAGAGATCAACAAAACAACGAATCCTGATTATGGTATTGTTTGAAAAATTCTTTTTCTAGATCAAAGATGCTACAGGTGCCGAAAATACAGCCATATCTCTACATAATGCATTAAATATTGATTTACATTAAGAATAATATTAATTTTAAAATACTTGTATATGAAAAGCTATTTAAAACAATCATCATCGAGCTAGTAGGATATGGAGTTCCCCTGAGATTTAAAACCAATTACAGAGCTGAAACACGTTAATGGGAACATTGAAAGACTGTGAAGGTTCCTAGAAACTGAAATGAATCCGAGTAATATATATATATAAAAAAAAATAGTTGCATTTCCACCCAAATAGTTTCAATGCCTTTTTCTCCTCCGTTGGTGCAAAACTAAATGTCAAATTAAAGAAAAAAATGCATTAATTTTGACGCTAAACGCAGTAAAATTAATTATAAGCAAATCTAAAAATGTAGTAGCAGGTTTGACGACAAACTTTATTGGTTAGACCACATTGTGAAAACTAAATCTAAAACTTTTACCATATAAATATGAGGACGCCACGCTTAAACAGAAAAAAAATGTCAACAAAAATTAGAAATAAATAAAAATAAAATCATTCAACTGAATTCTACTGTAAATAAAGTCAATTTAGAGCCAAAACTTAAAAATAAAAAAATGCTTGAGTTTCGCAGATGGTAAAATGAAAATTTCATTATTGGCTAAAGGGATGCTGTTTCTTCTGGGCTCCAACAAATGCATTTCGGAGACAATGAAAAGCCATAAAATAGCTTAATTCCGTTCAAATAACATATTTACAAAAAAAAAAATCCAAGAGTCTTTGTATGTTTTAAACCATTTTTCGTTTTCACCATTGAAATGTGAAGATCTTTGCGTAAAAGTTTTTTTTCGGAGAACTATATTTTTTGTTGAAGATATCATTGAAATCGATCGGCAACATACATATATCATAAATGCACCGAAATATTGTAGCTATTGCCATACGTAATCGAATGAGTATCATGTCTTATCTACTCAATAAGAAATGCAAACATTTTCAAGAATTATTAAAGATTAATTCGATTCACGTTATCGTATCGTACAAGATATATGCTAAACCATATGATAAATTTATTTCCGTATGTCATTCTAAACTAATTATTATATTTTCGATCTATTTTTTCAGAACGTAACATAAAATGAATTGGATTGTTGAAACTATAATTATTCACGTTTTGTTTTTGGGTTCCATTTTCGTTATATATTTTCGATCACCAGTAATTCAAGGTCTTGAACCTCAATCGGACTTAGTAAACCCACCAGCCAAAAGGTATTTTGCAGAAACTGTTCAACCTTTAATACGTTCTCTACTAATAACAATCTATATTTAACAGATTAGTCCTTTTTGTAATGGATGGATTGCGAGCAGATTCATTTTTCGATGAAGATTGCAAACACATTCCACATATTCGTGATATATTTCTACAACAAGGTGTAGTCGGTATTTCTCACACCCGAGTTCCTACCGAATCGCGACCAGGGCATATTGCACTAATTGCAGGTGAATGCATAATGGAATTTAAGAGAGTCAAGTTTGAGAGTTTTATATATGTTGTTTTCTTTGACAGGATTATATGAAGACCCAACAGCCGTTACGAAAGGATGGCAAGAAAATCCGATTGATTTTGATTCAGTTTTTAATAGGAGTCGCGTAAGTGTTTGCGATCTTTTCATATGTTATTTTGCAACAATTTGGAAAAAGCTCCTTGTTGGGTCTAAATTATTTTTCTCTAGCTTCCCGAAAAATGTTTTTAATTCAATGATCAATTTGCATTCCATCCAATTTGACACACTCCTGTTTAGAGTCTTTCAATCTAAAGCCATTTAATTAACGGCTATTAAAAAAAACATTGATTCTTTGCAATCTGGTAACCTTGAAAACATTGAGCAATCCTTTAAAACATTTCCAAGCACACATACTAATTTCTTATTATTTCTAGAAAACTTATGCGTGGGGTAGTAATGATATACTTTCAATATTCTCTAAATCGGATTATGATAAGAAAATGGAATTCTACGCGTATGATCATGCTTTAGATTTTTCTGGTAAAGAGAAATCATACCAACTTGATACATGGGTATTTTCAAGAGTACGAGACTATATTATGCAGAATGCGCCTAGACTGAGATCCGAGACGAAAGTTATCTATTTTCTTCATTTGTTGGGTTTGGATACTGCTGGACATGTTCATAAACCTGGTACACCGTAAGTAAGATTTTAGATATATACTCAATTAACTTTTTTAAAGGCCAAAATTTTTTGATGAATAAATGCTGCGTATGCAAATATAATTTTAAGTATCAATTCAGTTTTAGTATTTTTTTGTTTGCATATTTTATTAGGGCCTTTATTATGCTAGTAATAGGCATTTAGAACATGTATATACTTCTTAATTTTTCTTTAAAATGCTCGGTTCGGTTGACAGTTAGTGTCAAAGTAAAACCACAATTATGCTTTCAGCTGTTGAGCTGAATTCAAGATGTATGCAACGCATTTAAAGGATATTATTTTTTATTCAAATGTAGAAATTGAAAACTGCACTACTTGTTGTAGATGATACCGACCCGTTGTTCAAATTAGATCTGTTCCCGTACTTGAATCTATTATAATATATTAAAATAGATTCGCAGCAAGTCGTTTTCGTACTTTTGCTGCAAGCCAAATGCAAGCCAAATTTTGCAGCAAAAAGAAGCAGGCTGCCAAATTCTGTTACTGCTGCAGTTTGCTGAAGTACGGGAACATACCTATTGTCAGATTCCCGATCTATAAACGGACGAATCCCATTAGTGTTGGCCAAGCCAACCATTAATTAAAACGTGCATTGAGAAAGTGAAAGGATCTATACAATGCAATAGTTGAATTGTATTGTGTAGTTTTGCATGTGTTTTGCAATCAACTAAAAGTGTGTTTGACGGTTTTTATCATGTCTGATTTTATTGAGCAAAAATGTTATACTAAATTTGATTACAAATAGATCTTAATCGCAGACTTTAGTATTATATAGCACCTTGCCTGAATCTGTAAGGAGCTTAGTTAGTTTCGCAAAATTTAAGGAGAACCTCAAATGTCATTGTTCGAAAATGTCAAGTTCGCGCTGCACTGCGTCATGTAGACGTCGAATGTATCCACTGCAATGGAAAACCAATAGAACGAACTTTTCTAACATCTTCTTCGCATATGAAAATTCCATAATCGAAAATCTTTCGGGCACATTACTTGATAAGTTCTATGGTAGAATCGATTATATCAAGGATAGAACAATCTTAATGAAATTTCATTCACAATTCATCTCCAATAAATATACAAACCATTCAGTCAAATATTACTTTTTTTAAACTTAAAAAATAGACATAGTGACTTCTTTTTGATCCGAAAAACCCCCAATATTTTGTTTTGAGAAACCCCCAATGTCCCCCAAAATGTGTCATATAATTTTTTCCCCCATTATTTCCCCCGAATAGTAAAAAATACCCCAACCTGACAACCCTGCTCATAGTATCACTAAAAGGAGCTGCAGCAAAAGTGCTGTGCACAATTTCAGTGAACAGCGAAGAAACGAGCTGGCTCAACAGCGGGCTCAGGTCGTCGAACGATTAACACTTCTATCTTATCCTAAAGAAGCAACAAAATAAAACAGCGAAAATGCGTTCATTTAAGCAGTACGAGATGGAAAAATTCCTGAGATACTTCAGTTGGAGCACAAACTCCCACTTGAAGATGCTTTGGTGTGCGCATTGGCTTACCAATCAATGGAGCAGGTGTCTCGTAGTAATGTTAGAATCCATTAAGGGCACGAAGAGTGAGTGTGCCGAAGAACAGAAATGCTCAATGAATTGATGGCAGGTGGAGGTTTTCAATGTTGGAATTGTGGTGTGGTTGTCTCCAGATATAGAAACTGAGATAATGCCAAGAATGTACACCGAAGAACAACTACCACCAGTACATCACCTGCTGGCGGAGCTCCTTGGTGTTGGAACTTTTTGAAGGAAAGACACCTGAGTCGAAACTCTTGCAAGAAGTATGAGCTTTAGGTACTACCAGGGGTATAGTAAGAATAGACGGTTCAAAGACTCCACTTCTTCTTTGAGAATGGCAGTTTGTTTACAGGCAAAATTTTGGTGAGAATAAGTTTAATCTTCAAGGGAAAGTCAATAATAATGTTTGTAACATCACCATTGACACTGGAGCTGCCTGGTTGGTTTTGATAGTAGACATGATGAAGTTTTGGAGACGAGATATTGGCTTTGAGCGGCTACAAGTTAATCTGTATTAGTTCGAAATGAGGTCATTTAGCAGATATAGCTGGGAGGTTTCGTATTCCAGCATAGGTTCCTGCTAATGGATATAACCGATGAGTGCATAATGAGGTGGATTTCATAAGTTGGTTTTGGTTGGCAAGTTGGTAACTTAGACCTGCGAAAGCAAAAAGTCAAATGGAGGAACTTAGGAGTATCGTCAGCACGTCAAGAAGAATGTAAACATTGCCATCGAACGAAAACAAATGGATACCACGCATACATACAAACTAAATCCATTTGGTGGTTTTGTAAGAGCTACATGATATCCTTATTAGATTTCACTAGTTCTCTGATTTGAACTTCTAAAAGTTGATTGTTTTAAAAAATATTTTAATTTGAAGTCCAATTTTTAGCTTTCAAAACTTTTAAAAGCTTTTAAAAAATATTTATATTATATATGTTTTAATTTATTAACAGATATCGATATTTCGAACAGATATTGTTCAGACCGGTAGACACTGAAGAAGAAGCTGTATTACCCTCGAAATATTGATCTCTGTCAAGAAATTAAAATATATATAGCTTCTAAAGGAAAAATTGGTTTTGAAATTAAAATATTTTTCAAAAGTTTAGTCATCAAATTAAAATACTACCTTCAAATTAAAATATTTTCTAAAAGTTTTTGTGTCTTTTTAATGCCGGTTTAGTTTGAATAATGGTCCTGAATTGGTTTTAACTAGTTACTTAAACTCATTTAAAATTCTTACATTATTTCTCTTTTTGGAGCTGAAAAGTTTGCCTAAAATTGCTCCAATGCCAGAACTTATTCATTACTTACTTCGACTTAAGACTGACGGAAAAAACTGGAACGAAAAGAGTATAAAATTAAAATTGTTTCCTACGAAAGCTTTAATTTTCGACTCTTTTCAGCAATATATTCAATTAACTTTGGCAACGATTTTTACTTTTAGCAACATCAATCAATATGATAGATGGCAATAATGATCTAAGATAACTATTAAAAAAGTTATATTGGAAGAAAATTTTCAACAACAAGTTCCTGCACCATTATTAATTTCTCATTCTTTCTTTTGTAGACTCTTTCTCGAAAACTTAAAAGTAACCGACAATGGAATCGCTGATATCTACAACATCTTCGAAGAACACTTTCCGGATAAAAAGACAGCTTACGTCGTAGCATCAGATCATGGAATGACTGATAAAGGATCTCATGGAGCTGGAGATATTTTCGAAACTGACACGCCTCTAGTCGCTTGGGGCGCTGGACTGCATCATTGGCGTGATTTGTCGGAAAAGGTTGGCAACAGGTATGGCCCCTTGATTAAGTTGACTCAAATATGTTTTAAAATTTACTTTACAGGATCAAAACAAGACGAATTGCTGGAGAGCAAGTAATAAGTTTCGACGTTGATCAAGCTGACATTGCGCCATTGATGTCAGCGCTAGTTGGTGTTGCTGTACCAGTGAATAATTATGGCAAGTTGCCAAAAGAGTTGCTTGATGTTGACGATGATTATTTGATGAATGCAATGTACAATAATGCGGCACAAACTTTGGCACAATTTGAAAAATTATATGCAGATTTTAAAAAGGGGGCATTCTCTAACATCCTATTCAATTTTGAGAAGTTGACAGGCAATAGTATGGAGGAACTGAAAACATACGTTCGAAATAAAGCTCAAAACACTGTGCAAAATGAAGCTGCAAGTTTAAGACTGAATTAAAATCTAGACTTTATCATTTTAGACAGTTACCTTTTAGATTGCCAAAGCGGAAGAGCTGATTGATTTTGCTGTAGAAGGTATCGAATATTATCAGATGTACTATCAGCGATTTTTATTATTTTGTACTTCATTGTCCTTTCTTGGATGGATTTCGAATTTACTTTTAATGCTTGAGAACCATAGAGCAAAGCCATCGTATCCAAAGATTAATGTGTATGGAATTGCTGTAGCAATTGGCCTGTTACTGGAGCTATTTGTGTATTGTAAGTCTATTATGATACTAACCAGCCAAACCGCTACATGTTTTCATTTTTCCAGTACAAAAAATCCCACAAACGGTTGGACTTTATTTCTTGCTCCCTCTCTATTGCTGGGCTCGCGTTTTCGAAAAAGTAAATATTCCATGTATGAAAAGGACTCTAACTGAAAATTGGAAAGTGCTATTTGCAATTATAATCGGTTCGGAGTTATTGGTAATTTTTCTGGTGAATTTGAAGCCCTATATTAAACTTGTATTTACAGGTTTTCACTTTTTTCAAAAGAGAAATAATTTCAGTTGCAGTTTTTGGATTCATACTTTATCAAAATTCGACTTTTAAGAGTAAGCTATCTATAATTTCTTCAGAAGTATATTAACTTGTTCGGTACTACTTTTAGTTGTAAGATCTATTGATACAATAAGATCTCAGTATTACGAATGGTTGGTAACGGCAATACTCTTAGTAATATTTCCAATCATACCATTAGGCTACCTCAAGAACGATTTGTTATTGTAAGTATTCATAAGATCGATCTCTGAATGCAGTAAAACTATTTTATATTTACAGAAGATTAGGTGGATTACTATGGATAACGAAACTATGTATTTCCGTGAAAGATTTGAAAAATACATCGATGCTACAGCTTTTGTCTTTTACTGGTTTCGCGAATTGCGTGACTTGTTTATATTTTCAAAATTCCGGTGAAATATTCTCTTTCAACCTACTTTTATCATGGATACTGTCAGGTAATTGACCGATCATTACAAATTTGTCTTATATATTAATTATTTTCTTTAGGATGTGCTCTAGTCGCCCCAATATATTCTAATGTGGATATCAGAAGTCGCACGGCCAGTGTGTTTTTCTATTTTGCAATTCCATTCTTTCATTTATCGATCGGCTTCGAGATGATATTTTTTGCATTGTTGGGAATCAATATTCTGAGTTTTGTTGAACTAAGGGCACTTGTTGATCAGTATTTTATAGCAGTAAGTATCACAGTTTAAATGGTATGATGATTAATTTGGACTCGATAAATAATAATATAATCAAATTTGAGTCTTTGCTAACTTGTTAATAATTTAAATAATTCATATATTTTTAGTAATTAGTAACTAGTCCGCAATTAGTAAACTATCATTGCAATTTAAGGAGTAATAAAATCAAACACCTTGTATTTTTTTATAGAAATGTGTACAACAACACGATGGCAAAGAAAGAGGCAGTTTAGTCGAGCATTTAAATATCTCCGCAACTATGGTATCCTTTTTTAACGTTTCTAAGCTTTAAGTGTGGTGTGTGTGAAAGAAGAAAACACAAATCAAGAACACTATATTATAAATTATTCCCTCAAAACGTCAATCAATTATCCTTAACCCAATCATTCTAGCTCTTGTTAATATTCCTATCATTTTTCGGAACTGGCAATATGGCATCGATTAGCTCCTTTGATCCTATATTCGTGCGATTTTTCGTAACCACATTCTCACCATTCACTATGATGGCTTTAATAATAGTAAAATTAGTTTTACCTTTATTACTTATAACAACTGCAATAACTGCCTTGACATTCCGGAATAAGGTATAAAAGACAATTTTATATTACAAACTATATTTTACATTCCATTTTCTCCCGATAGATTGATGAAAAGAAAATGTTTCTCAGCTTGTTGCTTATGTGCGAATTGATGGGGTTGAATTTTCTTTTCATGGTAACAAATAAAGGCTCATGGCTTGAAATTGGTACATCGATATCACATTTCGTAATAATGGAAGTGACAACATTAGTTTTGGCAATTGTAAACTTTTTATCGAAAATTTTATTGTTTACTGATTTATCGAAAACATGTCAAAAGAAAAGAAGAAAACTAGTCTGATTGTTAAAAATACGTGTATTTGTAAATATGTAGTTGATATCATTTTGTATAATTTATTTGATGAATAGATATTTTTTTATCTATAACTCGGAGCTTGTGTTATTTACGAAAATTGAGAAAATGAAAACCCTTTCGGAAAGTCAACAAGAACATTTAGGCTAACTATGCATGAAAACGCTCAAAAATCTCTAGGACATAGGAACCGTTAGAAACACTGATTTCCGCAGAAAACTAGAAGGAAGAACTCGAAGAAAAGAAAGGAGTTTTGTAAATTTTGAATAAATGTTCTAAAATAGTACTTCTTAGCGCAATCAGCTATAATCGAAGGTCATGTACCATTTTGATCCGATGACTGCTTCGAAATTCATGGGTTATGAATGTTTCCAGAGCTACCATTCGCATGAATTTCAAAATTTAAGAGAGTAAAACACTTGGTGCTTATTCTCATTACAGGATGCTTATCATATGCAACATCTCCTAGCACAAAAATGAAGAAAATGCTTAGTTCTGGCGACACTGCAACTAAAAGTTGGTAAGACCAATCCCGTCGTAAAACTCGACTACGTGCCCCAAATAGCCGTTAGACAATTTTAGCGATTAATGTCTGACTGGTATTTTTGTGCTTGTGTGTTTGTTTTCGGGGGTGTTTTTTGATTGTTTATCTTCAGTGTTATGCCTTCTCGTGTATTTTTTTTGTCCGTTTTTGTTAGTTATTCTTAAATTTTTGATCCATGCTTGTCCTCTGGTGGTAGCAGAAGCAAACACTTAAAGAAGAATAAAAAAAAATGTCTAACGGCTATGGGGGCACGTTGTCGGGTTTAGCTAAAAAAAAACCATATTCAAGTAAAAATTCAGATGACTGGGGCTATAAAAATCGTATTAAAGTGTTCGCAGGATAGGATTCGAATGCAAGTTGGTATAGAAGAAAGAACCTTGCTTTTATTGGGTACGGAGGACTAAATGGAGTCTCGAGCTATGATATACCTGTAGCATTTGCCATTTCGAATTTTTTCTAAATTCACGGCAAATGACTTCTGATATGTAATGTATCAGAAGTCCTCTACAAAACGACCTTACGGCATCTTGTTTTTCGAAAAATCGAAACACAAGCAATGTCGTGTTAAAATTTCATTTTTCACAAACAAATTACCGTATTAACGGTAACTTGTTTGTGCAAAAATTTCGAGACCGGCACTGGGCTGTGTGCTGGCCGCGATAGGCTATGGACAGTCGATTGTGGGCCGGCGTGGCGGCGAGAAGGCTACTAGGAGATTTCGCGTGAATGTAGTGTCGCGCGCTGGGCTAGTGCAAAGTGGAGCGTTAGCATAATTTGGAATACCTTGCTTTCGGAATTTTTACGCGGCTGTAATCGTGTTTGGTTTGATTTTGAGCAGTTTCGTAGATAGCGTGATAGCTTCTCGGACGCGAGTTCATTAAGTTTGGCGGTGGCATTGGCGACGAAATTAAAACACATCAGCCAAAGACAAGAAAGAGAACGACGGAAATCCGAGGGTGCTGTGTTAGTGCAAATCGAATTCCGCTCTACCAATCTTTATAGTTTTTACGAATACCGACAGATCAGCGTATTGAAAAATGGTCCGGTGCCCATCAGTGAGCGGACGACACCTTATCGCCTCAAGCGAAGGCAGTGTCGGTAACGTTTGAGTCGCGAACCCAAGTAATCGGACGGTCTGAACTGAATCGTAGCGGCGAGGGGTCGTTGATGACCCGTCCGCGAAGAGAAAACGGCGAAAGATTGAAAATCGTCTTGGTGATTGAAACACAAGTGCATTGTGCAAAATTGATAATTATCAATTAATTAAAGTTTGCCTTGTTTACTAAGCACAGTTCGATAGTCCTTTCTGTTTCGCGGATTTAGAGTGGAAGTGGTGAAATAAATATTAATTGTGGTATCAAAATAAAAGTGAATTATATAGCTTTCGTAGCTACTGACAGCCACACCGGTCCACAACGATCGTACGATCAACATGAAAGAGAAAGTCAGTTTCCGGTGCCTGTGATGTGCTACTAAACGAGTTCTTGAAGATTATCAATCAATTTAACGACCACCATATAAAATCCGACACAGTTCAAACAATGATCTCGCAAGTTCAAGTTAGATAATAAAACAGTGAAATATCAAAATACAACATCAAACATTGAGAGGCGATGTTTTTTTCTACGTCACACCTTTACCATTAAACCATAACCAAACCTTTAATAGAAGATACCATACGAATGACAAGTGGCCAATAAAAAGAACACAAAAATAATACTATCGAAACCTACATTGGAATTTGAAATCGTCGCGTGGAGTCTACTCTCTCCGATAACAAAGCCAAACCGCAGCTATTGGTCATTCTCCCTAATTAAAAATATGCTCAAGATAATAAACCATAATGAAAAGCGAATGTCAGATAGTGAATCAAGATAAGCCCAGCAGGAGATTCCTGATGAAATATTTAGAAATAACTACATCGTTGAAGTTTCCTCTAGCGGTACAAGTATTTAACTAGCAGCCTGTCAAGATGATGCGATGCGAAGGTGAAGAGAAGTTAGCAGACAGTTCGCCATGTGCCGGAATCAGAGCAGATTTGAAGATGTGCTTGTTGAAGAGGGATTGCTGTACATAGGAGTACTCTTAAACACGAAACAGTAATCAAGTTCCTTTCCTGGCAGTCTGAATGCTTTTGGAATCTACAAGCTACTTAGCGTTCTGGTCTCCTGATTACTTAGGCATTTTCACCCGGCCAAACCCGTCAAGTACTAAACGTTCAAAACTGGATGTTTTCAAACTGGTAATTTACACGAAAATATGTCAAAGTAATATAAAATGATTAGATGCTAGGGAGAATTATGAAAAACGTTTAAATAGAATCGTAAGTCTACAGTAAAAACAGATCAGCCTTAGTAAAATAAATAATGATAATATTGTGAAATATCTTAGAAAACAAAAGTTCGTTTCGCAACAAGTATAGTACTAGAACAATAGCATTTTTACATGAAAAGTCGAAGGAAGTTTTCGGTAAAGTCGAAACTGTTTCAACAGAATTAATTAATCCTTAGACCAAATGTTACACACACTTGAATCAATGAAACTATAACTAATGGCTAACTGTTCTACATATATATTTGGTCTTTTGACCCAGCCAAGACGTTTACGCTTTTACATTGTACTTACATTACTCTCGTATTCTTATCAGCAAACATGTGCATTTCTCTTACCATATTAAATCTAATAGCAAACATATATAAAACTTGAATATCCTCGAAAACTTCCATTCAAGCACAACTTGAAGAGGCTGTTTTCGATGAAAACCATTCATGCTAATTATCGCAGTCGATATGTGTAGCGATGCTTGAAATCGCCTTTACACACACACACACACACACACACACACACACACACACACACACACACACACACACACACACACACACACACACACGCACAAACATACCCTCGCCCTCATTTCTATTTTAAGGCTGCCGAGAAAATTCGGTGTAGTAAAATATCGACGCGACACAGAAAAGAACATGAATTAACATTGTGATAAAATATCCTTGTTTCGAAACCAACTAAAAAGAAAAATAACAATATATATTTCTTTAGTAGTTTATGGAGAAAGAAAATTGCATTCCTATTTAAAGCGCATAATTTTCATTGAGAAAGTAGATTGAGAAAACTTTATTTACAAAAATTTACAGCTGCATTACTTTTACCGTTAGATAGACGTACGTCACATTGAATTATTGTATTAGAACATTTATTGATAATCACGAGGAGGATTTATTTAAAAAAAAAAAAAAAAAAAAAAAAAAAACTACAATCGTGAGGAGTATAGTTATGCAGTAGTTGGATATTTGTTTGAAACATATGTAAATAGCATAGAAGTTGGATATTTGTTTGAAACATATGGAAATAGCATAGAAGTTGGATATTTTTTTGTTGATCAGCAAGTAATAAAGTAAGCATCTAATTACGTGTTGTATGTTGAGAAAGACAAATTAATGGAGAACTTGTTGATAGTTAAAAATAATGAAATGAATTTGTATTAATTATAACATTTGGCCTTCTTATTGGGCGAAAGCCCGAGAAGTTCTTTCTCCTTTTCAGGGTCCGCGCTTGGCCTGGCTGGCCCATAATGAAATAGTTTTCTTTGTGAATTTTTCAGTATTTTACAGCATCTTATAAGGGAGGGATACTGGCCCAACAGTTAGTTTCAGCATTTTTTTTTGGTTTTTGATTAGATCTTTGAATTTTTGATATGGGGCCAGTATCAGAGGGTGGAGGACCCCAGACCATCGGGGTCAGGGCTCCACTAACATCGGGGGCCCGGGGCTGTCTGCCTCACCCGGGTTCCTAGTAAAGAGAGGTAGCACGTTTTCCTTTCTCCCTTTTGTAGAATTTTAATTTTCTGGCTCCGTGCGTTGTCACGAGCACTGGGTCTGCTTAGTCAGCCCATGTTGCAGAGCCTGGGTGGTTTCCTTTACGGAGCTATGCCCCCTTTTGGTCCTTGGGTATTTTACATACCAGTTTGCGGCTACGAAATTCATGACGGATGAATACTACGTAGCATCCCGTTTTCTTGAGAGCCAACCATCCCCATTTGTTTAAAGAACCCACCCCAGCCGCAGCGAGCTAGCAAAGCGGCACCCCAGCATCCGTCGGGGTTGGTTAAAGGGTGCTCCGCTAATGCGGACGAGGGGCCTTCACGGCCATTTCTAGGGCACCCTGCTCTCGGGGCAATTCTTTTTTTTTTGTTTTGCCTCTTGAATGGCAAAAGCCATTTCACTTTTGACCTTAGCACTCTTGGTTCTGGACTTCGGTCTGGTTCTAAGTTGTGCTAAGGCCATTCCCATCTTATTAATCGCTACAAATGGCGCCCAACGTGGGGCCCGAAACTTGTTTTTGGGCAACCCACACCAAAGTGAGAAAACACTTATGAGTTTCGACTCATACTCCCCTTAAGACTTTACGTCTTCAAACCTTAAAATTTCCATTCTCACTAGCAGGTCTTAGAATCGCCTCCTTTGCGATTCCATATTACTTCGTTCGAGAGAACAAAACCCATTTATCAAGACCTGCATCGCTCGCTCTTTCCTTACTAGCCGCAAACATCCTTCCCAGTCCTATCCGGTTAAATTCAATTCCTAGTTAGTTTACCTCTTGGGCAGCTTCCTGTTGTGTTGTCCTTTTGAGTTTTTTTGACTCTGGGTGCAACCTGGAGGTTGGCCGCGGATAACAGGTTGTGGTGGTTTACCGCCGCTCCTGTCCCGGTCAACCGAAGGGCCCCTGCCCCACTTTATGTTGGGAAGCTGTCCCAAATTTTTCATATCCTTGCTGTCTTGATCCAGCTTCGGCTTTTGGCTTGAGTTTGGTTCAAGCTGTGGTGGATTACGTGGGGTTGGCGTGGTGCCGCCTACACGTCCCTGCAGCTTGGCCAGACTTGAACCATTTGCTGAAGTTGAGTCAAGCAGCAACATAGTGGTTTTTGGTCCCCTGCACCTCTCTTTTCGAGGAATTTCGGGTGAGAGTACAGTCCCCCATACTGGGCGATTCCCTTTTGGAATCGACCCAATTAAATTACTGAACTTCAATACTCATCACACTTAAACAGTTTTCATACTTAAACATTTTGTAATTAAAATTTCAATATTTTCACAATCACACATCCACTTCACTTCGACAATTTTTAATATTTTTCACATTGTTCCAGTCTAACATTGCATAATTAGAATTTCAATTTCTTGCGTTTTTAAAATCAAAAGCCAGCCAGCCAGCGGACCTGAATTGGAGGAGAACGGATCGGGTTCCGTCCAGTAAGAAGGCCATCTCTTGGAAATTATATTTACATTTTTTCTTGATTCAACTTTGGAAGTTGACAACTTTAGAAAATTGTCTTTCAAACTTTTTGGAAGTTATATATTTTTTTTTTTTCTCATTAATTATAGCCTCTTGGCATTCTTGTGCCCTTTAGCTGTTAAGTTTTTTTTCTCTCTGATAGAGTTAGTCACACCAGTGGTGTGCACCTACTTATATATATATATATTTTTTTTTATATATATTTTTGAATTTTTGGCATTTTTCGCCCTTTAGCTGTTAAGATTGTTTTTCTCTCTTTGGAAGAGTTAGTCACACCCTGTTGTGCACTGGGTTGCATTTGAATTGCAGCAACTCCTTAGTTATAAGCGTAATTATTTCGTTAGTCACGAGTATCGTGCACTTTCTTTGAATTTTCGTCTATAATCAAATTTCACAGTTTAGACATGCCATTGCGACACAGCAGTGAGGATCTGTCTGGCACCACAGTGGAGGCTCAGTGCTCCATATGCCAGCAGTCATTCGCTGCTGCCCAGGTTACGTACACCACAAAATGTGGTCATACATTTCATGAAACGTGCCTGGAGCAATGGCTTCGGAATCATACAGATTGCCCGCTGTGCCGTGGACCACTGAGTCTCCCCTTAGGAGCCAGACAGGCCCCCACTGCAGCAGCATCTATGCCACGAGGGGCTCGGCCCAAAACCCAGCGGCCGGGAGTAAGAACCCGAGGCATGAGAAGCAATGAAGATGTGGAAATCAGGGACTTTGATTTACAGGCCGAGTCGGGGGCGGAAGGTTTGGTTCAGCCACCTGGCCCGTCATCAAAAGCGTCCCCAATATCAGATTTGACCTCAGAAGCCGCAGGAGCGCGCTCTATAGTGCCCCAGGATTTAAGCGGACTTCAGCAACAAATTAACGAATTGCAGAACGGCATGCGTATGATGCTGGAGCGCATGGCTCAATTGAACCTTCCGTCCCAGACTCGGAATGTAGAGTCGCCAAGACTGAACCCTCGCGCACAATCATTTGTTCCAGTGCCGCGATCCTACTCACCTCGCACCCCTCGTGGTAATAATGTGCAGTTCCACCACGATAAAGTGGCTAGCATCATTGGTGGGTGGGGACTAAAATTCTCGGGTCGTGAATCCTCCATGCCCGTGGAAGTCTTTATTAATAGGGTAGCGGCTCTCACCAGAAACACCTTGGGCGGAAATTTTAATGTGCTATGCCAGCACATGCACTTACTTTTAATTGGACCTGCCGCTGATTGGTATTGGCGGTTTTACAATTCCAGACGTGATTTCAGTTGGAGGGATTTGGAGTCGGCCCTGAGCGACCATTTTGCTGATCGCTTCACGGATGCCGACCTGATGGAGCAGATACGAGGAAGGAAACAGCGACCTCAAGAAACATTCGACGATTACAGTGCGGACGTCTACAAGATTGTCGACCGGCTACAGCGCCCTATTGGCGACGCGGACTTAGCGGACATTCTCAGACGCAATTTAGTGCCAGAAATCCGTCGTGGTCTGCTCCAAATACACCTTCCCTCTGTTCGTCTGCTCCGTCAGGCCGTCATCCGTGCGGAGAACTTTGAAATGGAGCTTGGAGGTCGACGCCGATCCTCCCAATGGAGACATGCTACAGAAGAACTACGTGAGGAACACCCGCTGGACCAATATGAGGATTCCCCGGAAGAACCTGGAGTGGAGGCGGTCACGGTCCTGCCTACTTGCTGGAACTGTAAGCAAGTGGGACACCGTTTCGACGATTGTTTGGAGCCCAGAACAATATTCTGTTATGGCTGCGGAAAGGCAGACACATATAAACCTAATTGTGTGAACTGCCAAACAAAAAACGGACCGCAGGGAGCGCGGAACAAGATCTCACGCCTCCCGCAGGGCAAACAAGCTCCACCCCGTTCCAGCAGGTAGACAGGACTGATGATCTGTCTCCAAATTCCGTGGGCCCAACCACCAATGAGGTTAGTATTCAGCCGAGTGGGGACTCTACCACCTTATCAAACCCACTCTTACAGGCAGAGCCTCCTACACCTTTGGCTTTTCTGCCCTATCACCTTAGATGGCGGAAATACACGGCGGTCCGAAACCGAATTTTTAACTCCGAAATTGACACCATTCAAAAACACCTTAAAACACCTAAACGTTCAACGTTGAGAATGAGGCGTTTCTACGCTCAGTTCCGTCGTTGGCGTTATCAATTGGATTGTGCGACTCTGTTGAACGTGCCTCCAGGTGACGTTCGACCGTACGCTCAGGTTCTGTTGTTCGGCCAACTTACATCGGGTTTGATCGACACGGGAGCCAACGTGAGCGTGATGGCGGCTGATCTAGCCCGCTCCTTCCTCGAGAGGAACGCTTTTCCCTGGAAAAGAGCTTCTCTCGGGTTGAAAACAGCTGACGGCACACAACATCAAGCCGTAGGCCGAGTATCAGCCGACATCACGTTCCGGGGGCTCACCAAGACGTTGACGCTGTGGATAATACCCACTCTCAGTCAGAATCTCTATCTGGGAGTGGACTTCGTCCGTCTTTTCGCCCTGGCCACAGACCTGTTTGCGCCACCACCACAGGTCGACACCACCAACAGCCTCGACGCACTCGACGATTGCGCCCACCCTCTCACACAGGAGCAGCATCGCAGACTTCGGTCTGCGATTGCTTGCTTTCCTTCGTTCGCTGTTGAGGGCTTGGGAAAGACTACGCTCATCCGTCATGAAATCGACACTGGTGACCAGAAACCCATAAAACAGAGACATTTCTCTGTGTCACCAGCTGTCGAAAAGCTCCTATATCAGGAAATTGACCGGATGTTAGCGTTGGGCGTAATCGAAGAGTCGAAGAGTGCATGGTCTTCGCCGGTAACGTTGGTGGTAAAGCCCTCGAAAGTACGCTTATGCCTGGATGCCCGGAAGGTCAATTCGGTCACAGTGAAGGATGCCTACCCTTTGCCGCTGATCGATGGAATTCTCAGCAGACTCCCTAAGGCAAATTTCATCTCTAGCCTTGATTTAAAGGATGCCTTCTGGCAAATACCTTTAGAGGAGAAGTCGAAAGAGAAGACAGCCTTCACTGTGCCCGGTCGACCCCTTTACCATTTTGTCGTGATGCCGTTTGGGTTGTGTAATGCACCCCCAACGATGTCACGGCTAATGGATAAGGTTATTCCGCCCCAACTCAAGCACCAGGTATTCGTGTACCTCGACGACCTGTTGGTGATCACAGACGAGTTCGACGCGCACCTTCAGGTGCTTCATCAGGTCGCCTTCCATTTGAGGCAAGCTGGCCTCACCATCAATGTGGAAAAGAGTAAGTTCCTCTTGCGAGACGTCAAGTACCTTGGCCACATTGTTGGTGGGGGCACTATCCAGACTGATCCTGACAAGGTGAAATCTATCATGGATTTCCCACTTCCCTCTACCACGAAGCAACTCCGAAGATTTCTAGGAATCTGCGGTTGGTATCGGCGCTTCGTCAGGGAATATGCGTCATTGTCAACACCACTGACAGACATGCTTTCTAAGCGGAGTCAGTTTGTGTGGACCGATGAGAGGCTAAATGCTTTCAAGCAATTGAAACACAGCCTTGCTTCAGCCCCAGTGCTGCACAGCCCAGATTTCAACAAGCCCTTCTCCATCCAATGTGACGCAAGTCAACATGGAGTCGGTGCCGTGCTGGTGCAGCGCACAGAAGACGGAGCTGAAGCCCCCATCGCCTATATGTCCCACAAACTGAATCCCGCTCAGCGAAACTACACCGTCACTGAGCAAGAATGTCTGGCAGCGGTGTTGGCAATCAAGAAGTTCCGTGCCTACGTGGAAGGTCACGAATTTGAAATCGTGACCGACCATGCTTCCCTAAAATGGCTAATGAACCAACCAGACCTTAATGGACGATTAGCCCGGTGGGCCTTGAAACTTCAAGGTTTCAACTTCAAGATTGTCCACCGAAAGGGAAGCCAAAACGTAGTGCCGGACTCCTTGTCGCGCATGTTCTCTGCCGAGGCGTTGATGCCGGCAGAAGGCGAGGAGACTCCAATGGAGCTAGACTTAGAGTCGCCCCACTTCAAAAGTGCCTCCTATACGGAGCTGGCGGCTAAAGTCCAGGCAGAACAAGACCAACTGCCGGACCTAAAAGTTGTAGACGGGTTCGTGTACAAGCGGACTGAGTATGCGACCGGAAACGGACTTCAAGACCAGTTGGCCTGGAAGTTGTGGGTGCCGTCAGAAATGACGGCAGAATTAGTGAAGGGAGCTCATGACCCACCCTTGAGTGCGCATGGTGGCGTGGCCAAAACCCTCGGCCGATTACGGCAATGGTTTTATTGGCCACGAATGGCCGCTCAAGTGCGTGATTATGTGGGTTCATGCCTTACATGCAAAACCACCAAAGCCCCTTCACACACCCTTCGTCCACCAATGACGCTGCAGTCCGTTCCCGAGCGCATATTCCAGCGCTTGTACATCGACATTATCGGCCCCTACCCTAGGTCCAAGTCTGGCAACATTGGAGCTCTCATCGTCCTCGACCATCTTTCGCGATTCCCCTTCGTTGAGCCGCTTCGGAAGTTCACTGCGAAAGCAGTCATTGACATCTTGAGGAAAAGGGTATTTCACCTTGTTGGAGTCCCGGAGAGTGTTGTAACAGATAATGGTGTACAATTTCGGTCGTCTATCTTTCAGACCTTTCTACAGGAATTCGGTATCGGACATACCTTCACCGCTGTGTATTCCCCTCAAGCCAATGCCTCGGAACGTCTCAACCGCTCCATACTAGCGGCCATCCGTTCGTACATTGATCCAGCTCAAAAGGAATGGGACGGTAAACTTTCAGCAGTAACCTGCGCGCTACGCTCAGCACCTCACGCAACCATAGGAACTTCGCCCTATCAGGCAGTCTTCGGGCAACCAATGATAACTCATGGCCGCATCTATCACCTGCTGCGACAACTTCATCTGTTGGATGACCCCGAGACCACTCTGCCACCTCCTGACCAACTGGCTCTTCTACGCCAGACCATCCGCGACCTCACCACCCAGGCCCAGTCTCGAAATGCAAAGGCCTATAACCTTCGTTCCAGGTTGGTTTCATACCAGCCTGGCGAAGTGGTCTACAGGCGCAACTTCCGGCAAAGTGACGCAGCCGCGCACTACAATGCAAAGCTGGACCGGAAGTTTTTACCTAGTAAGGTAATTAAGAAGATCGGCGGTGCTTATTACCAGCTGGCCGATCAAAATGGACGATCAGTGGGCGTCTTTCACGCGAAAGACATCACTAAGTGATATACCCACTAGTTCACCAGTTCACGATCTGTTTCCAAATTTTATTTGGAGATCGTCCATTTGCGCCTATTTCAGGTGTCACTCCTGCTTCAATTGAAAAGTATCTAGAGATGTTCACCTCGTTCACCACTTCCTCTACCAAAGATACTTTCATTCTAAATCAGTATACGTTGTTCACGATAATTCCTTTCAGTAATAATTACCCCCTTTGAGTTCTGTTCACATTATTCACGATTTTCTTAAAAGGATTGGACAGTAAACGACATGATCACCTGTTCACGTCATTGTCTTTCACACATTACATCCATCCTTCAGCTCTTTCCACGCACTTGCCCTTGTGGAAAGATCTGTGTTGTAGCATTTGCCATTTCGAATTTTTTCTAAATTCACGGCAAATGACTTCTGATACGTAATGTATCAGAAGTCCTCTACAAAACGACCTTACGGCATCTTGTTTTTCGAAAAATCGAAACACAAGCAATGTCGTGTTAAAATTTCATTTTTCACAAACAAATTACCGTATTAACGGTAACTTGTTTGTGCAAAAATTTCGAGACCGGCACTGGGCTGTGTGCTGGCCGCGATAGGCTATGGACAGTCGATTGTGGGCCGGCGTGGCGGCGAGAAGGCTACTAGGAGATTTCGCGTGAATGTAGTGTCGCGCGCTGGGCTAGTGCAAAGTGGAGCGTTAGCATAATTTGGAATACCTTGCTTTCGGAATTTTTACGCGGCTGTAATCGTGTTTGGTTTGATTTTGAGCAGTTTCGTAGATAGCGTGATAGCTTCTCGGACGCGAGTTCATTAAGTTTGGCGGTGGCATTGGCGACGAAATTAAAACACATCAGCCAAAGACAAGAAAGAGAACGACGGAAATCCGAGGGTGCTGTGTTAGTGCAAATCGAATTCCGCTCTACCAATCTTTATAGTTTTTACGAATACCGACAGATCAGCGTATTGAAAAATGGTCCGGTGCCCATCAGTGAGCGGACGACACCTTATCGCCTCAAGCGAAGGCAGTGTCGGTAACGTTTGAGTCGCGAACCCAAGTAATCGGACGGTCTGAACTGAATCGTAGCGGCGAGGGGTCGTTGATGACCCGTCCGCGAAGAGAAAACGGCGAAAGATTGAAAATCGTCTTGGTGATTGAAACACAAGTGCATTGTGCAAAATTGATAATTATCAATTAATTAAAGTTTGCCTTGTTTACTAAGCACAGTTCGATAGTCCTTTCTGTTTCGCGGATTTAGAGTGGAAGTGGTGAAATAAATATTAATTGTGGTATCAAAATAAAAGTGAATTATATAGCTTTCGTAGCTACTGACAGCCACACCGGTCCACAACGATCGTACGATCAACATGAAAGAGAAAGTCAGTTTCCGGTGCCTGTGATGTGCTACTAAACGAGTTCTTGAAGATTATCAATCAATTTAACGACCACCATATAAAATCCGACACAGTTCAAACAATGATCTCGCAAGTTCAAGTTAGATAATAAAACAGTGAAATATCAAAATACAACATCAAACATTGAGAGGCGATGTTTTTTTCTACGTCACACCTTTACCATTAAACCATAACCAAACCTTTAATAGAAGATACCATACGAATGACAAGTGGCCAATAAAAAGAACACAAAAATAATACTATCGAAACCTACATTGGAATTTGAAATCGTCGCGTGGAGTCTACTCTCTCCGATAACAAAGCCAAACCGCAGCTATTGGTCATTCTCCCTAATTAAAAATATGCTCAAGATAATAAACCATAATGAAAAGCGAATGTCAGATAGTGAATCAAGATAAGCCCAGCAGGAGATTCCTGATGAAATATTTAGAAATAACTACATCGTTGAAGTTTCCTCTAGCGGTACAAGTATTTAACTAGCAGCCTGTCAAGATGATGCGATGCGAAGGTGAAGAGAAGTTAGCAGACAGTTCGCCATGTGCCGGAATCAGAGCAGATTTGAAGATGTGCTTGTTGAAGAGGGATTGCTGTACATAGGAGTACTCTTAAACACGAAACAGTAATCAAGTTCCTTTCCTGGCAGTCTGAATGCTTTTGGAATCTACAAGCTACTTAGCGTTCTGGTCTCCTGATTACTTAGGCATTTTCACCCGGCCAAACCCGTCAAGTACTAAACGTTCAAAACTGGATGTTTTCAAACTGGTAATTTACACGAAAATATGTCAAAGTAATATAAAATGATTAGATGCTAGGGAGAATTATGAAAAACGTTTAAATAGAATCGTAAGTCTACAGTAAAAACAGATCAGCCTTAGTAAAATAAATAATGATAATATTGTGAAATATCTTAGAAAACAAAAGTTCGTTTCGCAACAAGTATAGTACTAGAACAATAGCATTTTTACATGAAAAGTCGAAGGAAGTTTTCGGTAAAGTCGAAACTGTTTCAACAGAATTAATTAATCCTTAGACCAAATGTTACACACACTTGAATCAATGAAACTATAACTAATGGCTAACTGTTCTACATATATATTTGGTCTTTTGACCCAGCCAAGACGTTTACGCTTTTACATTGTACTTACATTACTCTCGTATTCTTATCAGCAAACATGTGCATTTCTCTTACCATATTAAATCTAATAGCAAACATATATAAAACTTGAATATCCTCGAAAACTTCCATTCAAGCACAACTTGAAGAGGCTGTTTTCGATGAAAACCATTCATGCTAATTATCGCAGTCGATATGTGTAGCGATGCTTGAAATCGCCTTTACACACACACACACACACACACACACACACACACACACACACACACACACACACACACACACACGCACAAACATACCCTCGCCCTCATTTCTATTTTAAGGCTGCCGAGAAAATTCGGTGTAGTAAAATATCGACGCGACACAGAAAAGAACATGAATTAACATTGTGATAAAATATCCTTGTTTCGAAACCAACTAAAAAGAAAAATAACAATATATATTTCTTTAGTAGTTTATGGAGAAAGAAAATTGCATTCCTATTTAAAGCGCATAATTTTCATTGAGAAAGTAGATTGAGAAAACTTTATTTACAAAAATTTACAGCTGCATTACTTTTACCGTTAGATAGACGTACGTCACATTGAATTATTGTATTAGAACATTTATTGATAATCACGAGGAGGATTTATTTAAAAAAAAAAAAAAAAAAAAAAAAAAAACTACAATCGTGAGGAGTATAGTTATGCAGTAGTTGGATATTTGTTTGAAACATATGTAAATAGCATAGAAGTTGGATATTTGTTTGAAACATATGGAAATAGCATAGAAGTTGGATATTTTTTTGTTGATCAGCAAGTAATAAAGTAAGCATCTAATTACGTGTTGTATGTTGAGAAAGACAAATTAATGGAGAACTTGTTGATAGTTAAAAATAATGAAATGAATTTGTATTAATTATAACATTTGGCCTTCTTATTGGGCGAAAGCCCGAGAAGTTCTTTCTCCTTTTCAGGGTCCGCGCTTGGCCTGGCTGGCCCATAATGAAATAGTTTTCTTTGTGAATTTTTCAGTATTTTACAGCATCTTATAAGGGAGGGATACTGGCCCAACAGTTAGTTTCAGCATTTTTTTTTGGTTTTTGATTAGATCTTTGAATTTTTGATATGGGGCCAGTATCAGAGGGTGGAGGACCCCAGACCATCGGGGTCAGGGCTCCACTAACATCGGGGGCCCGGGGCTGTCTGCCTCACCCGGGTTCCTAGTAAAGAGAGGTAGCACGTTTTCCTTTCTCCCTTTTGTAGAATTTTAATTTTCTGGCTCCGTGCGTTGTCACGAGCACTGGGTCTGCTTAGTCAGCCCATGTTGCAGAGCCTGGGTGGTTTCCTTTACGGAGCTATGCCCCCTTTTGGTCCTTGGGTATTTTACATACCAGTTTGCGGCTACGAAATTCATGACGGATGAATACTACGTAGCATCCCGTTTTCTTGAGAGCCAACCATCCCCATTTGTTTAAAGAACCCACCCCAGCCGCAGCGAGCTAGCAAAGCGGCACCCCAGCATCCGTCGGGGTTGGTTAAAGGGTGCTCCGCTAATGCGGACGAGGGGCCTTCACGGCCATTTCTAGGGCACCCTGCTCTCGGGGCAATTCTTTTTTTTTTGTTTTGCCTCTTGAATGGCAAAAGCCATTTCACTTTTGACCTTAGCACTCTTGGTTCTGGACTTCGGTCTGGTTCTAAGTTGTGCTAAGGCCATTCCCATCTTATTAATCGCTACATACCCGCGGAGAAGAGACAAATGAAATGACAATGATTGGAAAAATTATGGCGATAGACGACTTTACGCTAAATTGCGTCTCCTGGTATGACAAAATGATGTCAACATGCTTACCCGAAATCAGAGACCACTATTTTCAACAGCGAATTACGGTTCTGTAGCAGCTTTGTGTCCAGGAAAGTATGCCAGATAGTGTTCGCCGCGTTCAAATGATCAATAGAAGGGTACATAAACCAACGTAATAAATTGTAACCAATATAAAACTTAGTTTCATTTACAGATTCAGTACCGACAATGTTGAGAGAAAGCGTCGAGGCTCTAACTCACTGCTGCACGAGTTCCCCTAGTAGAAGGCACACTAGGCGAGAAGGTAGCCCCATAAACGGTTTGCCATGATGGCGGGATAGTAGTCCACAGGTTCCTGGACCATGATAAGATAATGGGGCGAATTACGATAGGTTAGACTAAGTGGCTGTCTATCGGAGAGTCTTGCTGAAAGACACACATAGGCGCATTATAGGCCAAGATATTCTCTACTGAACATTTAGTTTCTTTGATGAACGGACACAATACAGTAGAGAGCACTACAGGTTAAACTCAATAGCGACTTGGTGCGACGTGTATTCATGGAGGCCCAAAACTGATTCTTTAGTCAAGGACTTTTTTGCGCTCGCGAGGTAATTTTGCCTAGTGGCTAATTTGACCGATACACCAGCAAGGTAATATATATATATATATATATATATATATATATATATATACGATTTGTCAATAATAACATAACAATTTTCCCGATTGACCAGAAATTTTCGGGATATGTTGCTGCATATGTGGGATAGGTGAAGTCAAATATTAAATATTTTTAACCTGTAGTACCGGTGGCCACCATTTTGGTGATATTTTAAGTACCCCTATGATTATTTCAACAAATAAATTTCCAAAAAAGTATGAACAAGTAAGAGTGTAAAAAATGAATATTGATCATGTTTTAAAATAGAATATTTTAACCTTTCCGAAATTTTTAGTCCTATGCATGCACTAGGTGCCTGAAAAGATCCAGAAAATGTTTAAGGTTTGAATTGCGATATGTACTGACCGGGCGATCAAATCATTACTAAATTTGCAGAGAACATTATTTTTATAAGATGTAGACCAGCATTGGTTTTTATGATTGTGCTGGCAACCCTTTAGCTTCGTCAAGCACTGAAAGTTAAAACATTGAAATCATCGGCCCTTCTGAACAATGTTTGCTTGTTACAAAAAAAATGTATTTAATATCATATATAATGCTCTGTCGACACAGCCGAATTAAAATTTTTGAAATTCTATATCGTACAAGAACGGCAACTCTTTTTTTTTAGTCTATTTTTAGCATCCGAAATTTGTATTCACGACAACTCACGATCCGATAATCAATTACATATAATTGAAGTTGATAGAAATTATGGGTATTGAGTAGAACCAAGTCTGATAGAAGTTTAATAACTATGCTGGCAACTCAGTGGCAGTGGTGCCGACTTCTGACGCAGTCATAAAATTTCAAAGAAACTCATAATGTATGAGTCTTATAAACTAGGTTTGATAGAAATTTGGTTTAAAAATAAGGATAGAACTGCCAGCTATGGTAATTTTCGTCTCATGAATCTTATTAATTCGCTCAGCTAAATAAACCTCTTTGTCCTGTAGCTTTCAGTGCAGTCAGCCAATTGAAATGAAATTCAAAGTGAAAAATGAAAAAAAGCTAATTCCGAAAATTGTGTTAGGGCTACTAGCTATCTCAATTTTTGTCATTTTTTTAGTGAATAAATCTGCCATTAAATTTTCAAGTAATGCTAATCTTGTGCTAAAAGTAAGCGATTATTTAAATTTTATGTTTTTCTTTTTCGTGGGTGGCAGCCCTAAAAATCATTTCATCCCTATAACTACCCACGCAATAATCGAATCGAAATTTACAGAGTTGTTTGGTTTTATTGTGAAGCAGACTTTGTATACTTTTGGCTGCGGTGGGTAGCATTGGGAACACCAGGCAGGTAGGATTGAAAACAACAACAACCCTGCCTCAGTTGTTTTCAATGCTGCCTTTAAAAAACGCATCTATTATTTGTCAGAAATATTAATTTCATTTGCAGCTTCATTGATCCATGTCATCAATTTAACTATCTGATCTTCAAATTTATGTAAATAATGATATCTTTCATGATTATCGCCATTTTATTTGCCATCAGTTTGTGTTCATGCATCTGAAAGCCGAAATTATCTCTAACCTTCTAATCACTTAATTTTTAAGCAGCTATAAATAATAATAAAACTCTCACCAGGTGGGCGGTTGTATCGTATCTAATTTAAGAGAGCAAATCAGCAATATTATTTTAACTGATATTCGCTGATAGTGTTTCGGATACCATCTTATCACCATGTGCACAAATATGACAATGACGAATATTCATACTACGAATAGATACCCCGTAACACCAGTTGACAAGAAAAGGCAGTACCAAAAGGAGTAGTTTGTATCTAAAGCTTGCACGATCTCAACTCTCTCTGGCATCAACATCCGAATTTTTCTCACGATATGCAAACTCTCAAGCTGCGGAGACAAGTTCGCATCATTTTGACTCAACTCAAGTTTAGAATGGTATAAGTGAGGCATGCGTTAATCTTCGGACCTGAATATCAGTAGATTTTTCATCCAGCTGAGATACAACTTGAGATACACAGTCTTGTAGAGGAGCAGAGGCTCGGTAGGGGTAATGACTAACTAATATATTGGATCGGAATGCTTTGTAGCACGTGAAAATATAACAACGTGGAACAGTGTCCCATTAGTTCGCTAAGTGCAGTTGTATCTACCACACCACTCTCAAGATTGATTCACCATTCGAAGTTTCGGCGCGTCACTGGTACACCACACGGCAACCACTGCCAATAGCTTTCATCGACAAACTATCCCGCGTATGTTCAGTAGCCCGCGATTCCGGCAATCGAAGTGCATTTGTGCAATAACTAAATTCTCAGAAGCGCAGGTGTTCTGTTGATACAACAATAGTTAATTTGTGCAATAACATTTGATAGTGTGGCTGCCAAATTGTCGTCGTCTTACGCTTGGTGTTTAGCGCGATAACAACAGTGATACGCGAAAAGTGTGCGAGAAGTGAAGGTGTTAAGTGCTGTTGGCAGGAGTTCTTTAGTAGCTCAACAAGTAACTGTCGCTGTTGGGAAACTACCGTGAAAATACTGGTGCTTTTTGATGACATTGATGTGCAAATATTTATCTGGTGGTTTTTCGAATCCGAGTGCTATTTGAACAGTGGAACTATCGATCTGGTTGATATTTGAGGTTTCGCAAATAGACTAGTTGCAGACAAGAGTGAAACAAGATGACATCGAATTCCGGCATTTACACGATTTCGCATCGAGAGTTGGAGGTGAGTAAGCGGAATACCAGTTAATCAGATATAAACATCAGTGGTGCGAGACGTTTGTTTGATGGGGAGATGTATATTTCCTGGTTTTTTTGAAGAATAAATCATTTTTTTTTTCGTATGAAACAGGCTACTTAAAGCCAACTTAATTTTTTGAGTTGAAATATTTGCAAAACCTAATAAGAAATGTTTGAAAACTTTTATTTAGAAATAAAACGAAGGAATTTACAAACCACTTACTTTCAAGGTTGATACAACAATCATATGCTTTCAATTCCCATGTGCAACAAATGAATGCTTCTATACTTTGTTTACGTCATTTTTATGCATTCATGATTTGTTTGGAGCATTAATGATTTCATACTAATCATATTTCTCCTGAAATAACTTGACTATAGTGTTTACAATTTTCTATTTTCGTAGATAAGAAAATTTGTTTCAATCATATGAGACTGCTTGTTTTTTTTATCATTTCCTTCAGATTTCGATTTGGTATATACATACATAATGCACTATGTATGATAAATGGGAATTGTATTGCTGATTGACAGCGATAAGAGGTGATATTATCAATTTGTAATTTTACCCTCTGACTCAAGTTAGATTTTAGCTGCTTGGATTGATATAATTTCAATTGATTTGATTTTTATTGTCACTTCTGATTCAGTAAGTGAGTGATTTTTGTGATAATTTCATTTTATTTTTAAGGTGTTCATTGAATAGTGAACGCCATGAACTTGTTGTGCATAGTAGTTCGGTATTGATTTTGGGTTTCGTATTGTTTCAACTGGACAATAAGGTTAGACTTTTGTTCTGCAATACTTACTACAGGTTTCTATCAAAGTAAATGTTCATAGATATCAAACTGTGAACATGCTCGATTCGCATTATTATTTTCGATTATTTAGCGGAATTTTTTTTCCACCCAATCAATAGTTTTCTCGGAAGTCACTTGTCATCAGCTCGCAAAGGTGTCTTCGTATTTTGAGCATACATTTTTGTAGTACGTGCTACACCTGTATAGGTATTCAGTCCAATAGCGACACATACAGTGGGTAAAAAAAGTTAAGGCACGAACTCTTAGTAAAAACAAAAAAGATATTTTTAATGCAACTTGAATAATAAATGATGGTGTTTTGGCATTTAATTAAAAGTTTTGCATGTTTACTTTAAGAACAATATAAAAAAAACCGGTAACGAGGGAAATTTCACAACATTAACGTAACATTTTTCAGTGAAGTACCAAAATAGCGCAAAAAAAGTTAAGGCACAGCGCAATTTTATCTAAATATATTTGTAATTCCTGGAAAAAATACCGTTAAATGTACTTAAAATTATGAAAATATGATATTTCTATTCAGTCTCGCTTGAAAAATGTTTTGTAAAAGTAATTTTATTGTGGGTGTTGTTAAAAATGAGTGTTAAAAGGAAATCGGTAGGTGCAGAAATCCGTGACTGTATTTTGCGACGTTGAAAAACATGAATGGCGTATTCTGAGATTGGAATACTAATGGGAAAATCAAGATATACAGTGAGAAATGTAATAACAAAATATAAATCAACGAAATTGTTTGAAACAAAGCATCGGTCAGAAAGGCCTAAAATCCTATCTGAGCGTGAAAAAAAGTGGATTATCAGAAAAATTTAGAGAAATTTTAAATTAAGTGCCCCAGTTTTTCGAATTAAGGTGAAAGAACAAGTTGAAAAAAAAGTCTCTACTCAAATCATTCGAAATGTAAAAAAGAAAGCGGGTTTGAAGGGGAGAATGTGCCGAAGCAAACCTAATATTTGTAAAAAAAAATGAAATTGTTAAATTACGTTTTGCTTAAGAGTACGTAAGAAAGCCAAAATCATTCTAAAAAACCATGATTTTTGTTGATGGAGTAAAATTTATTTTTTTGGATCTGATATGTTCGTCGAAAGCCTAATACAGGGTTTAGGAGGAATCATACTACTCCGACTTTAAAACACAGCGAAGGGAACATTATGCTATGGAAATGTATAACTGCTGTACTTGGCCCTGGAAGTATATATTTTGTGGACGGTACGATAGATAAAACGTGTTACCTGGGTATTCTTAAAAGAAATATTAACCCTCCGAGAACACACCTATTTTTTCAATCATCGAGAACAATTGGGGTCAAATTGACCCCAACCAGTTTTGAACGTCTATCGGTTCGCCGCCACTGAAGATTTTCATTTGAAAAAATTGTAAGTATTGTTTGAGACTTTTTTTTTTAGTTTTCATACATTAGAAGTGCCTTAAATGTCCTAAACATACCTAAAAAAATTCCCGAAAAAACAGTTTTGTCGAAAAATACAAAGAAATACAAAGAAAATCGTAACTTATTTCATTTTCAATATTTTGGCTGAAAATTTAAGTGGATACTCTCAAGATATGACAAAATTATAAAAAAATTAACCCTATTGTGGCCCTTGAAAAAAAGGTATTTATTTTGCATATTTACGGTGGCGATTGTGAAGATTTTAAAATTTGCATATTTAAAAAAAATCATAACTTTGTCATATTTTGAGCTGAAAATGTATATGGATACTCTTCAAACATAGTAAAATAATAAATACCCTATATAAAGAGTAGCAAAAAAGGTATAATCTTCTGAATAATCAGATTCTGATTGCTCCGAGATATGGTCGTCTTCGGAGGAATCACTGTCGCCAAAATTGTTATCATTGTCTTCAGCTAACAAATTATTGCGTACACTAGAATGCAGATTATACGCTATATTGCTAAACAAAACAAAATTAAAACATTTGCAAACTTATTTTTTGGCTTTTTCAAATTAATCTGTCGATTTATAAAGTAAAAAAAAATTGAGTTTTTATCTCAAAATTGACGTCGAGTACAGATGGGGTCTATTTGACCCCTTGACCTGCTTCAAAGGCTTCTCAACGACGACTAACGATTTGGGACTGGAAGCGAACGGTGTATAATTATATTCAAGGCACAGAAATATATTTAAAAGCCTATAGTACTCCTCTTTTCCCGCAGGCCTAAGCGCTGCGATCGGTCAAAAAGGTATCTGGGGTCAATTTGACCCCCTGTGTTCTCGGAGGGTTAATCGAAGTGCTGAAAAATTAGGCATTTTATACAATTTTAACCTGTGTCAGGACAACGATTTAAAGCACAATTCGAAGCAATGTTGGCTTTAGGCTATTTGTAACTGTCCAAATGCGGTTTTTTGATATTGTTCTTAAAGTAAACATGCAAAACTTTTAATTAAACGCAAAAACACAATCATTTATTATTAAAGTCGCACTAAAAATAGATTTTTGTTCTTACTAAGAGTTTGTGCCTTAACTTTTTTACCCACTGTGTATATCCTGAAATTAATATCATTAGATCTTACACTCTTTGAAAACGGTTTACAACTACTGTTTATTCAATTATATGCATATGTAGATAATCTCAACTTGAATTCACGTTGTCTCATTTACTGGCGTCGTCTACTACTGACGCTGACTACTTCTGTTTGTGATCTTACTTCACCGGCATCATATCATCCTCACCATCATTCCCATGAAGACTTGTCTAACCGGGCGTAACTCTATAAAAACTTTAATGCAGACCTTGAAATCGCCATAAGAAATGACTAAACCTAGTCATGCTCATCTTATCTACTACAAATAACCTGTTTCATTCTAATTTAACTCGATGCTTATGTGACAATAAAGGTGATAAGCCCTCAATAAGCCGGAAAGCCTGTCTATTAGGAGCCTTAAGCCGGTCAGTAAAGAATGTGTAGTTAAGTGGTGCTACAGGAACCGCAAAAGCACGTTTCTCTGCTCCCGGAGTTGAGAATGATGTACAATTTCAAGCACAATTGTTCTATCTGTTTGTTTGACAAATATTTGATCAAGTGTTTATTTAATACGTCCTAAGCCTATTACACATTTTGTTTAGCCGCCAGACTATTAATTGCAAGTATGTACCTGCATTTACTAATCCACTATACAAAATTGCAAAGAGAAGTGCATTGAGATATCTAAGGAGCTTTGTGCTGAGATTTTCTTAATTACGTTACTATTTACAGAGTCTAGTCATCATCAAAGTAAAATATGCGAATCTCAAGCAGGCTTACACAAGGCTTAAACATGAAGGTGCATTGTTATGCTGTGAGTCATTAATAATTCCAGAAAGGTACGCAACTGGATGATATTAAGCGTATAAATTCAATTGAAGTATGATTAGCAACACTCATTATGATTTCGGAGAATTATGCTTACTATTTTTACATATTATGCGGAGACATTTCTATTTGTTGAGCACAATTTTATTCGCACCGGTACGATAGTGAAACGACGTTCAAGCAATAAAACGTGATACAAGATGACTATGAATAATCTCGTGGCGCCAAAATGTCATTGCATTGTTCTGTAAACACATTAAACTTTTACAATTAGGCGTGCTAATTTGATGATGACTTATTTTGGAGTTTTATGTTACTATTTTATTTTAGACAGAATTTTTACTAATGTTCGAAGAACATTAGTATTAAAATCGATTCGGCCAAAAATTCATATTTCTCTCTCTCTCTCTCTCTCTATATATGTATATATATATATATATATATATATATATATATATATATATATATATATATATATATATATATATATATATATACATATATATATATATATATATCATCCGATTGAGCTCAAACTTTCAGGATACATTAGTGTATATAAAGAATTGGTTCAGGACTCACCGAATGTTAATTATCTTTAACCCTTTGGCGCCGGCAGCCATTTTAGTGATGTTATTAATATACCTATTATTCCGTTCACAAATAATTTTTGCAAAAATTAAGGTAGCGAAATGAATTTCGAACGTGTTTTAAATGTAAATCGGATAGTGTTTTGGAATTTTTTAACCCCATGTGTGCGCTGGGTGCCTGAAAAGAGAACGGGAAAATTTTTAAATTGCGATAACTTTTGACAGAGCTATTCAATTATTATGAAACTTTCAGAACATATTGGTATTATTTAGTTGTAAATTTGTGTAGCTTTTGATGAGCAGGTTGGCAACCCTGTAGCTAAGACAGGTGCTGAAAGTGAAAACCTTCAAATCATCGACTCTCCGCGAAAAATTTCGTTTCTTGGAAAAGAAAGCCACTCATATATAAATCTTATGCTTTGTTTACATAGCCAAAGTAAAAAAATTGAAATTTTACAACGGGCACGCCTGTTAACCCTTTCCCAATTAACCTGTATTTTTAGCATCAAAAACTTCTGTTCACGAAAACTCACGATCCAATAATCAGAAATAATTGAAATGTACAGAATGTATTGGTCTTAAGTAGAACCAGGCTTGATAGAAGTGATTTGAAATGCGGGCAATTTTGTGCCAGTGGTGCCATGTTGAAAAATCACTAAGAAAAATAACTGCTTTTGGCCCTATAAATTCTAATTCAGTCATTCGATTTTGACGAAATTCACACAGTAGCTGAACCTTACTTTGGTTGAAAAATTCCGTTGAAGCTGCCAGCTATGGTAATTTTGGTGTCTTAAATTTGAAAAATTCCTGAGGAAAATAAAGCTCTTTGCCCTATAGCTTCCAGTACAGTCATTGAATCATAACGAACTTCAAATAGCAAATTAAACTTATTGTAGGCAATATTCAGTAGAAATTTAATTTCAAAACAATGATAGGGTTGCCAGCTATGGTCGTTTTTGTATTTTTTCCGTTACCTTTAGTAAGCGATTTTATCATAGAATTTTCAAATCGTAATGATATTATAGTGAAAATAAACACCAAATATTAAGATCTAGAAAATTTGAAAACTTTTGCGAATGGTAACCCTAAATTTCTTTGCATCCTTATAACTTCCAATGCAGTCATTGGGTCAAAACGAAATTCGTACAGCAGGTTGACTTTAACGTAAGGCAGATGCGACATATTTTTTGCTACGGTGCTAGCAAAGGGCTGCTAGCACTAGGCCTTTTTATTATTTTTGTTCCAATTAATGCTTGCATTAAGTATTTTCATCGCAAACATTTGCAATGAAAATAAGTAAACAATGTTTAAATTTTCTGAGATCTGCACATTTTTCGAATGACAACCAGAAACACCTTTCTATCGCTGTAAATTTCGATGAAGTCACCAAAATTAAAATAAGCTTAGATTCTATTATTACTTAGGGTGTATTAGTTTTAAGTAGGAAAAGTGAGTAGTGGTAGAATACACACCCAAAATCAGTACAAATCCTGTACTGTTCTTCGAACATTAGTGTTTCTAGCGGTTCTGATGCGTTAGGGGTTTTTTAAATTTTGATTAGTTGTCTAATATATTAATAGAAGTCCTTAAAGTAATTATGAAAAACGCCTTTGAAGTTGGCAGTTGTTTTCGGGAAGTAAAAATAAAGAGTTAATTGTGAAGACGTCGATGTTTTAAATCGAAATTTAAGTTCAACCCTATAAATTAAAAAAATTAAAAGTTCTATAATCCTACCTAAATTAAATTTAACCATTTAATTTAAGTACAATCGTCGTCTCAATTTTATTTCAATACCATCTCAGCTATTGGGATGATTATAATACGAAAGAAAATACAGTCACCAACTTAAAACTCTTCTAATATTATCAAAATTCATGTCATTTACAAAAGTTAGTGTTTATTTCTGAGTAACAATAAATACATTCCACTTAACAGTACTATTAAGCGAATTTTCAGCTGTGAAAACAAAACATGAGAATAATATAGTGTTAAACACTTTTGAAAAGAGAAAGTTTTTGTATTAATATACTGGAAAACGTAAGATTCTCTCACTGAGTCTCACACGCTAATATTTAAACACTTGCGTAAATACAGTAATCACAAGCAGCACAGAACCTGCAAACAAAACAACAATGAATTGCACACAATTCCATCAACTTCAATTGCCTATTGTGGATTCTGAGCACGTAAGAGAGCATATACAACACAATGAAAGTTAAAATAATTGATAGATAAAAATATAATATGTACAGAATAGGCCAATTGCCCGCTTAAATCTATTAAAAGTGAGAGGCTTTTATAGCCGCACTGAAGAATCGAAAAAGAATTGTAGTTTGATTGTATGGCATTATTTACTTAGTGTTTTGAAATAATGTAGTAGCCATGCGAAGAAATTTGAAATTCGAATTACAAGTAATACACTTGTACTTTTCATAGCTTTGCCAAACATACGCACTTGACTTGAAATCTGAAAATCAATGACACCCGTTTGACAAGCAAATGAAAAAATGAGGATAATTTGGAACTTCCACTGATGAAAAGTACAGTAGCCAACGCACATAATAAGCTATGGGATAGTTTAGACATCAACGACACAAGCAAAACGATGTCTCGTAACTTGTCCATGGCAAATATTTTCAATGAGCCTATCTTTAAAAGGATGTTATAGGTTCCTAGCTTTCTGAGGATATATACAGCAATGAAATTTTACCGCCTTCAAAATATCTCTCGATCTGCCTGTGATTTTGCTTTAGGGGGTCGTGTTTTAATTGGCGTTTATAAACCTTTTAATGTGACGCTCTGTAGTGACTTCATACCCTCTCTTCCAGTTTTTCTGCTCGCCGTCCTCAGAGCTGAGTGTCTCCTCAATCTATGTCCATTGTAGTAGTATGTACTGGTCTAAGAACGTTTCTTTGCAGAACTCCATTCTTATGCTAATGGCCGCCTCCATTCTGGTTCCATACTTTTATGTGGCGGCTTAAATATCCTTTCGCGCTTTCTATTCATCTAATTTTTAGTTATTGGCAGGAGTCGTGGAAAAAACAAGCTGCAAAGCTTCGATTCTAATTTTTCAACGCAAATGAGCGCATAGCAACTGAAGTCAACACCATCAACTGATATTCTTTTCTCGAACTCTTGACATTAATGAGATCCTTAATTTCTTTTATTTTCTCCTTAATATCCACATATCCAAGTTTACACCCCTAACTTGTCCTTAGTTCGTCCTTCCCTCTAAGATATTTTTCGGATATTTCAATTAGTTTATGTATACCTTCTAAAAAAATGATATGTCTTTGCCGGAAAAGTAAGCTGAAATTGCATCCCTTACTTCTTCATCATTTGAAAACTCCTTCCCACGTAAATGCTTTTTCAATTTTGGTAAAAATAATAATCGCTGCGGGCCAGGCCAAGGTTATAGGATGGGTGATCTAAAAATATCGAAACCCACCTTATGCAGAGCAGCCAACGTAAGACGGGTCATGTGAACAGGCGTGTTTTCGTGCAGAAAAAGAAAATCTTTCGTTAATTTTCCTCTTCTTTATTCTTTGATGGCTTCTTTGATGATCGTAAAGAATTTTTATAATGGTTGTTTCTGATACTCCAACCATTTCTGCGAGCTGTATCTTCTTTTGTCTAGCATCTTCCCGTATCACTTTTTCAACTTTTTGGACAATTTTTCACTTTGATTGATCTTCTTCAAGTGACACCTTTCTTTGTTTAAAAAAGCTGTAGGTAACCCGTGCCAGCATTGTCATTAAAAACCCCATAAATATCCTTGTCTTTTTCACAAAAACACATTTTCGGTCTTTCAGTTGATCGCTTCGCGTTATATGGGACACGATGATAATCTGCTGCTATTAGAGAGAGAGAGTTGATGGTAGTCGAAAGTACATAGTTGTTTCCACTAGTAATAGGTGCAGATTTAAGCGTGCATAAGAAGCTATGAGGTAGTTTGGGCACCAAAGATACAGGTGAATCTTTATATTAGTCCATCTTGTCCATTAATCTAATCATAGCAAATATTTTAAAGGAGTCAGGTACACTTGGAACGTCCAAAAAAGCTCTTTTTAAAAAAATATTTAGTAACAAATGTTTTTTTACTTGAAAGAAATATATTTGTAGAAGCTATTGTATTTTTTTTAAGGCAAAAGGTTGAAAATTAGTCGAAATAGAGTAAATTTTCGAGGGGTCCAACAAAAAAATTGTTTTGCCGTAACCACTGCAGCTTGTCACTGGATCATCCGAAATAAAAAAAAAATCCGAGATAATTAGTTAATGACATAGTGCTCCAGATGAACGAAGGACTTTGGCAGATTTTGATTTTTCGAAAAATGGCGGTTGTTGAAATTCGAAATTGTATTTTCGAACAAAATTTCACTGACATTTTCGGTTATTGAAAAAAACAAAATATCGTCCAATCGAAAAATCCTTCGTTCATCCGGAGGATAATTACATATAAAAAAAAGTTAGGAAAATTTCATGCTGATCGATAAAGCCGTTTCCAAGTTACAGTGATTTATATACCGACTTCGAAAACATAGTTTCGAGAAAAATGCTTTTAAAGCATGCAAAACACGCTTTATGCATTAGAGATGACTTCATTCAAAGTTATTTATCTCCATAAAGAATTGTCCGATTCGTCTGAAATTTGCAGAAAATGCTTTTGAAATATGCTACTCTTAGAAAGTGCAAAATTCTCAAAATTCTAAGTGTACCTGCTCCCTTGATGAATCTACTTTAAGGATTTCCAACAGAAGCGAGGCTTTGGACACAAAACTAATAAATACAGTGCTCGAGGGAGGCAGAAATATTTATTAATTGACCCCACGTATTGCAAAACAGAAAAACAAACGTGGAGATTGAGAAAAATTCTTCTTAATTTTTCACATGTATTCGACCATGTTCCGGCGCTCGCCAATCGAAAAAATATGAATAAGGCAGTACTGCATTCAACAGTACTGATTTGAAATCCTGCAATTCAACTGGATCCACAGAGAAATAAAAGCACCACTGATGGAGTAGTGTGGTTACAGTTCTTCAAAATGACTGCAGGAACGAATTTAATATTACCAAAATGATCAACGATTTGTCGAACTATAAAGTTTAATTAAGGCTATTCGAAAATTCAAAACAAAACAACATGCTTAAACAAGAGGTAACTCTATTCAGTAGGTTGGAGAATACATTTTTGGTCATAGAGAGCACGTTCAATAATGTGCGCTCTCAATTGTGAATGCTCTCGAAAACCTAGAACTGTTTACGCAACGCTTCCAAGTTGTTGTAAAGGGCACTTAATAGCCGTGCAGGCCTGCGCAACAATCACCCACCCTAGTTTCCTAACGCTGCCAATGGCAAAAGTTTTCCAAAATAGGGCGAACGTTTCGGTAAAAGCCCCGAAAAGCTCCCCGAACGTTTCGTCGAGCAACTTGTAAAATTATGTCCCTCTATGTTTTGGTACGTGAAAAAACAGGGGATAATAGACGAAGTAACCATTTACACTCTTAGTTCGCCAACATTTGCCTGTGTGTAATTTCGACATAATGCCGCGTTTACACACATGGCAAATGTTGGCGAGCCGAGTGTGTAAATGGTCACCTTGTCTATTCTTGCCTGTTTTTTTTTACATGCGAAAACATGGAGGGAGGTAATTTGCCAAGTTCCTCGACGAAACGTTCGCCATATGTGCAAACCGGGCATAAGACATTCAACAAATCATTCGACGAGACATTCAGCAAGGCAAAGGGTGAAGATAGCTTATCTCATGATAGGATTTCTGCTCACTTAAACTTCGCACTCTTCTGCATGGTGCGCAGAAATGCATATCGTGTAGGTAGATTGTATTTGAAAAACTTGTTTGAAAACTTGTTTACAAATATTGAAACAGTGTATGTACTTGTCATGTCTTGGCAAGTGCGTGGATAGAGGAAAAACAGGCAAGAACCGACGTGAAAACCATCCAAACTCTCCTACTCGGTTATACTTGTCCTGTCTTTATTTATTTATTTATTTATTTATTTGGTGCGTATACAATTCAACAGGCAAAACTGCCCAGTTACAGATTGGATACAATCAAAAAAATAAAATAACAAGAACTAAATAAGAATATATAAATATAAGTATGTAAAATAATTAAAGTTAGAATAAAATAAAGTAAAATTAACTAAAGCAAAAATTCATTACAATCACGAATAATCAATTCAAAAATGATAGGATACAATGACAAAAAAAAAAAAAATACTAAGAAATAAATGAGTAAATATAAATATAAATATATAAAAAATAATTGAAGTGGTAAATTAAATTAAGAAGAGATAAGGCAAACAAAAGAAAAAAAAAGAAAGAATCCATTAAAGGAATAGGAAATAAAATTAAATTAGGAACAAAACAGAAAAAAGAAAAAAGAAAAATTCATATACATATGTGAGTATATATAAAATTAAAAATATACAAAAGATCTTAAAGTAGTAAATAATGAAGTAAAATTAAGTAGAGCAAAAAAAAGAAAAGAAAGAAACCATTATTAACAAGAATAGAAAATAAAATTCATTAATTAGAAACAAAAATTTTACTTCGAACCATATTTTTGAAAATGGCAATAGATTGTGGAAGAGGACCAAGTTGAAGACTATTATGAGTGCGTAAGAGTCGTAAAACGGGAGAGTAAAAGAAAGTGTCAGTACGGGCATACGGCACTTCAAATAGAATGGAGGACCTGATTGGCCTTACGGAGTCCCGCTCAATGAACAAAAATGCTAATGAGGAAGATAGGTTGCCGCGACAGATTTTGAACAGGAAACATTCATCCAAGTAAACTCTGCGCTGCTCAAGGAGAGGAATGTTAAAAAGAGATAGACGTTCACAATAAGGTAAATACGGCAAACTATATTTAAAAAGTAAAGTACGTGTAAACCTGCGCTGAACAGATTCAACAGCGTCAGAGAGGTATTTGAAACGAGGACACCACACTTGACTGCAGTATTCCAGTACAGGACGGACTAGGCTAATAAATAGGTGGACACAAGTAGAAACACTAAATGAATTGTGGCAGGAACGAATCACGAAACCAGATATCCGAGAAGCTTTCCTAGTGATAGTAAGGACATGAACGTCGAATTTCAGTTTACGATCAAAGGTGACCCCAAGATCTGAGAAATGATCGACACAAGAGAGGACAGTGCCATCAATAGCATAAGGAAAGACATAAGTGTGAAGCTTTAGGGAAAAAGACATAGAAAAACACTTGGAAACATTAAGGGACAAACAGTTCAAGTTACACCAACCAGAGAGAGCTTGCAAATCATCCTGAAGAAGCAGAGAGTCAGCAGTATTTTTGATGATTCGGAAGATTTTTAAATCATCTGCATAAAGAAGACATGAAGACTTAAAAATAGGGGGAAGGTCATTGATAAAAATATTGAACAGAAGAGGTCCCAAGATGGAACCTTGAGGAACACCAGAAGAAGGGGAGAAAGGTGAGGACGCCAAGCCAAAGAGAGAGACGAAACAAGTGCGATCAGTTAAAAAGGAAGAGATCCAGGAGAGCAGAGGTTCACGAATGCCATAATGCTTCAGTTTGACAAGAAGCAGCATATGATTAACAGAGTCAAAAGCTTTGGCAAAATCAGTATAAATGACGTCAACTTGATTGTTGCTGTCAATTGCAGAAGCGATTACATGAGTAAACTCAACAAGGTTCGTAGAGGTGCTCCGGCCTTTTACAAAGCCATGTTGCTGCGCTTGATAACCCGAAAAGATTAGATTAACCCGAAAAGGAATATCTTATGCCGGGTTTACATTCTCGCCGAGGAATGGCAAGTGTAGACGAGGTCTGTGTGTAAATGGTCTCCTTGTCTATTCTCGGCTGTTTTTTTCATGGCAAGCACGCGTGTGTAAATGGTTTGCTCGTCGGCTCTTGTTTGTTTTATGAAGGGATAATGATCCTTTTATTGCTGTGCCTGAGTGTTTATGACCGTCTCGTCCTAGCTCGAAGCCACTGGAAGCGAAGTCGGTTTTATGCATCGAGTCAAAGGGATTCGAGAGGGTAGCATGTGCTCATTCACATTTTCGAATTTTTCGCTGGGACTTCAAACATGTCTTTGCGTGTCCCAGATTGAAATCACTCAACGCACACCAGGCAGTTGCAATAGCCACAACCTGTACCTCAGCCATCGTTCACTGAACTGAACAAAACAGCTCACATCTGTCGAAAGATGCATGGTGCAATATCCTAAGTAAACAATTCACCCTATGTCTTGCTGAGTCTTGTCCAATGTCTTACTGAGTCTTGTCTACGAGACCTCGTCCCTATGTATAAACGCGGCATTAGGGTGTTCGACTACATTAAAGACCTAATTGACAAACTACGTGTTTGAAAACCTTGTCCTCACCCTATCCTCAAAACCAATAATTGAAATTTAGAATTCAAATACTTAGCTCCATATGATTTCCGTTGTTTACGAATGACTTTGCTCTCTCTCTTTGAATAAATAAGAATAAAACTAAGCAAATAAAATCAATAATAATCCCCTGACCAATTCAAAACCAACAGAAAGTCATCAATTACAATTCACCATCATGACGGAGATTTTAATGATTCATTTATTGATTTAGATGCTGTGCACATCTTTCATCGCTCTTGCATTTTTACATTTCAATGCATCATTGAAAAGTGTGCAAATATAAGCCAGTAATTGCTTGACTCATTCGGAAAAATAGTCGTATTAATATTGAAATTGTGGTTTTGGAAGAGAAATGTGTTTTTTTCACTGATTATTACAAGAAAAAGCTCAGTGGCTAAGAAACTATAAAAGTGTCATACAGGTGGTTCCCAAAACCCAATTTCCGTAAGGTTTTTCGGCAACATAATCGCATCGGGATGCAGAAGTGAAATTTCCAACAAATTTAGGCTATGAGAGAATAAGAAAGTGATCTCATCAACCCAATTTTTTAATTTTGAAACAATCGAATAAATTGCGATTTTCTATCAACTCATATAAATTTTCACAAACACAACGAAAATGGTCAAAGCCGTAAATGTAATGTGGACGTAAGCATTATTTCAAGAGCATTCACTTGGCGCGTAGATTTTAATTGCAATTATTTACATTCGTCAAAGATAATTGCGCGTCCATGTACAATTAACAGTTTCACACATCAGGCTTTTTTATTTTATGTATTATAAAATCATATTCGGTACATCAATTTCCATAATTTTGAATTTTGTATGCTTTGATTGATGTACTGCGATTAAACTTTTACTGAACACATGCATATCTTCTCTTACCACTAGAGGACGAGCTGGGATCAGAAATTGATCAATATTTAACAAAAATGTACAAAAAATACACGAAAAGACAAAACACTGAAGATAAAAAATAAGTAAACAAAAAACAACCTCAAAAACAAACACAACCACAAAAAAAACACAAAAAAACGCAATCGGGAAAATTGTCTAACGGCTATGGGGGGCACGTAGCTAAGTTTTACCGCAAACATGTATCTTTAGTAATCTAGGATACGGAAATAAATTGTCTTGTGTGTTCGTTGAAATTGAAAGGCAAATCATGCAATATTTTCGTTTAAATGTAGCATAGATCGTAACCATTCGTTCAGCTGAATCGGTTTGGTTGCGGTTTTTCAGACACGTAAACCCAATACTATCGTCTGTTACACAACGTCACGTGTATAACAGCTGGAATTGCTTTCTCGGTCAGCTCATGTAGAACAATCGAGTATGGAGATGCTGTATGAGTCTTTGCTTAGCATTGAGCATTGTACGAGATATAAACGAAAAACTGCCGTTCTAACTTTAATGTTTATGTGTTTGAAGGAGACGGGTTTCAATATACATAATTGCAGATATGATTCATTTTTATTAACTTTAAACTAAATTAATGAATATTTATTACACTCAGAGAAATTCTAGAACAAACATAAATTATTTAGAAAATATTCTGAAGTAGCGGATCTGAAATATTGAATACCGGTTAAAGATGTACTAAGAAAATTTATGTGCCGGGTATTAGATTCAAAAAATTTCTGAGCCCTCAGCTCATTTAGTTAAATATTTCGTGGGCTCATGGAACGTTTTGGAAAGATCACAAATTAAAGCTGCTAACTTTTTCAAAAAAGTTTTATTCAAAAATTTCAACTGAGACTTTGGATGAATAGATTTCTATGGTGGATACGTTTTGACGTTGTTTTTTTTTCGAGCTTTACATTTTTTGTAACTGGTTATCAGTTAGTGCCACGCTTCTCCCCCCAAAGAGGGATTGCAATTTATGGGCGTAATGATGTGCCGTTTATGACACTTAACCAATATACTTCTGCTAACCCAGAGTTTAATTATCTCTGGATTAGATTCAAATTTTCCAAGCACATCATCTTTTTTTGCTTTTTATATAGCAGCCCTGACATGTCTGATGCAAATACTGTTCGTTCCTTTGATGCACTGTCTTCTGACATTGACAAATTGCTTGATACATCCCCTTCATCTGAAATCATCCTCGTCGGTGATTTCAACGTGCATAACGTCCAGTGGCTCAGACACTCTTCCACCACAAGTCCGGCAGGCACGCACGTTGAGCTTTTTAGCGAGTCGTTCAATTTGGAGCAATAAGTAGATTGTGCAACAAGAATTCCCGACATATCTGGGCACAATGCAAATCTTTTAGATTTATTTCTAACTTCACACTCAGATAAATATTCGATCTCAGTTTCTGCACCTTGTGGCAACTCGGACCACAATTTGATTTCGGCCCAATTTAACATCTCTTCTTTGATTAACACTAATCAGTTTCCTACCAAACGACTGGTCTGGCATATGGCAAGGCTGACTGGACTGCGTTTAAAAAATATATCAGAGAGGTCGATTGGTCCGATTGCTTTACAACAAAGAACGTCGAATATATAGCTTCCATCATAACTGACATCATATGGTATGGAATGTACACTTTTATTCCGCATGCCTTCAAGAACACTAAGCCAACCACCACCTCATGGTTTAGTTCGAATGCCAAGAGGATATTCGCACTAAGGATGCGGCATTCCGAAATTATAAGCTATCTCCGTCTGAATAATCAAAACTCATTTACAAGACTGCTCGCAATACCTGTACATCCACTATCAGAAGAGTTAAATTCCAGTTTGACCAAAATATTAAACAGAAGGTCCTTGCAAGCCAGAAAGGAAGCAAAGGCTTCTGGTCGCTTGTGAAAAGGATTAAGAACAACTTCTCCAGTTCCTCCGTGCCACCTTTTCTTCATAGTGATAACGTACTTTCTGAGTCACTGGACAAAGCTAATCTTTTCACTGAGATTTTTGCTACAAACTCTTACTTTCCACCTTCATCACTGAGTCCTCCTACTCTTCCAATGTGCATTTTCAAGCAGGGCCTCTATTTTTTCGCACAAGAAAGGTATTGAAAATGCTCGCCAAGCTTGACATTTCCAAATCTGCCGGTCCTGATGGTATTTCGCCCCTCGTACTAAAGTGCTGCGCCTCTGCCTTGGCTAAACCTCTGCGCAAACTATTTTACCTGACATATTCGACTGGAATATTTCCTTCCGCATGGAAGCTTGCACACGTTCAGCCCATACCTAAAAAGGTGGAGGCCTGTGATCCCTCTAACTATCGACCTATTGCAATCGTTTCGGTTCTGTCTAAGGTATTCGAATCTCTCGTAAACTCAAAATCAATGAAATATCTTGAGTTGAACCATTTTATCAACGACCGCCAGTATGGTTTCCGTTCTGGGTGCACCGCTGGGGACTTACTTACATTTTTCACTGAGAGATGGAACCGTTGTCTCCATAATTTTGGTGAAGCAATGGTCTTTTCTCTTGATCTTTCGAAGGCCGTTGACAGAGTCTGGCACCCTGCCCTATTAGCCAAGCTTCATGCATTTGGTCTTCACCCCGTCCTTGTCAAGTGGATTGAAAGTTTCCTCGTTGATCGTTCCTTTCAAGTTGTTCTGGATGGACACAAATCTTTGGTCCACACAAGCAATGCCGGGATTCCGCAAGGTACTGTTCTTTCACCAATTACACTTTCAATCCGATTCGTACTTTTGCCGATGACAGCACCCTTGACTTCGCATACTCTTTTGACAGAGTAGCCGACTCTCGTGGAAATGCTACTTCTGTTAGTAGAGATCGCATGTTTGCATCGTTAAACAGGGACCTATTAAACATTATCGCTTGGGGCTCAGCGAAACGTGTTGTGTTTAATGCGTCCAAAACCCAATGCTGTCGTCTTTCACTCAAGCTTTACCCTCCTCCTACTAGCTACACTATTTCCGTTGATGGTGTGAGTATTTCCGAATCACCTTCGCTGAACCTATGAGGATTTAACATCTCCAGCAAACAAAGCTGGACCAGTCATATTTTTCAAATTGCGAAAAAAGCCATGAAATGCTTAGGATTCCTTCATAGAGGCAAGAAATACTTTACACCATCAGACATAGCGCACATCTACAAGACTCTCGTAAGACCAAGGCTTGAGTATAACTCCCATATATGGGCGCGGGCAAGTCACACTGCTATAGCGGAACTAGACAAAGTCCAACGCAAAGCTTTCAAGCTTATTGGCGATGAAGCTATTACTTCACGTATTGAATCCCTTGAGCACCGACGTAATGTGGGTTGCCTTTCTCTTCTTTATCGCTATTATTATGGTCTTTGCTCTAATGAAATATCAAGACTGCTCCCTTGTAGAGTACCTCCTACACGCAACACCCGAGCCTCTCAGCGCGCTCACTCTCATACCCTTGCGATCAGTGCCAGTCGCAGCGTCAAATTTCACGATTCTTTCTTATCTAGGACAATACGATTATGGAACAGTCTACCAACTACTCTTTTTTGCTCGCCAACTATGAGCCACAATTGTTCAAGCGAATCATGCATCGCTATCTCCTGCAAACGCAACCCTTCATTTCTCCCCATCCTTAAATTTCCTTCCGCCAAGGCTGTGCTATATTTTTAATATTATGACGAGCAATTAAAGAGCATTGACGAAAATCTGGCGAGCAATAAAACTAGACAAGCTTACAAAGTAGTGAAATGTTTAAGACGCGGATATCAGCCCAAGACGACACTCTGTAAAGACGAAATCGGCAACATCATCGCCGAAGATAGCCAGATTAAGGAGAGATGGGCCTGCTATTTCAAAGAACTCCTTAATCCTGCACATGGCTCAATAATATCAGAGCCGATAGACATCTCTGACGAAGTCCCGATCGCACCTCCAACGCTGGAAGAAGTCAAGTCTGCCATAAAAAGCCAGAAAAACAACAAAGCGCCGGGCATTGACGAGATTCCGGTCGAGCTAATTAAATACGGTGGAAGCTGCCCTATAAAAGCCATCCACAAATTGATCCAAAACATCTGGGGTCAAGAAAAAATACCGCAGGAGTGGTGCAAATCCATCATATGCCCTATCCACAAAAAAGGAGACAAACTTCGGTGCGAAAACTACAGAGGCATATCGCTACTTTGTACATCCTATAAGATACTGACGAAAATATTAAAGGATAAGATAAATGTATACGCTGAAAAGGTCTTTGGGGAGTACCAAGGAGGCTTTAGGTCTGGTAGATCAACTACGGATCAGCTCTTCACAGTCAAACAAGTGCTTGAAAAATGCTGGGAATTTAACATCGACGTCCACCAGATTTTCGTGGATTTTAAACAAGCATATGACAGTATTGACCGAAACATACTGTACAAAATAATGCTATACTTCGGCATCCCGGCAAAACTAGTTCGGCTGACCAAAATGACGATGACGTCGACAGCATCACAAGTCAGAATCAACAACAGTCTGACTGACGCCTTTGACACAAATGTCGGACTAAAGCAAGGGGATGGGTTGGCCCCTCTGCTGTTCAACCTAGCACTTGAGTACGTGATAAGGAAGATTCCTGTCGACACAGGGGGTACGCTTCTGTATAAGTCGAACCAGTTAGTGGCCTACGCGGATGACATTAACATCTTGTCCCGTTCCTTCACATCCGCCAAAGAGCTCCTGTTGAAACTTGACCAGGAAGCCAAGGAAGTAGGCCTGAAGATCAATCAGACGAAAACAAAAATCATGACGCAAACAAGAAAGAGGACCTCCATTAGACAAAATATAATACTTGACGAATATAATTTAGAGAATGTGGACGAATTTATATACTTAGGCTCGAAATTGACAACGAAAGGCAGTGAAACTGACGAAATTAAACGGAGAATACAGCTCGCTAATAAAACTCTCTACTCCGTTCTGGCCCTACTGAAGACCAGCTGCATACACAGGAAGACGAAGCTCCAAGTCTACAAATCAATCATCAGACCTGTGTTGTGCTACGGATGTGAAACTTGGACCCTTACCCAAGCATCCGCAAATATGTTGAACGCCTTCGAAAGACGGGTCCTCAGGCGTATAATTGGAGCTAAGCAAGAGTGCGGCCAATGGCGGATAAGATACAACCACGAGTTGTACGAGGTTTTTGACGAGCCGGAGGTTACTACAATGGTGAAACTGCGGAAGCTGCAATGGGCTGGTCACGTGCAACGAATGGACGAGCATCGAGTACCTAAGAAGGTATTCGACGGAAGGGCCGAGGGTCGAAGACCAGTGGGAAAACCCAGAAAACGCTGATCTGACTCTGTCGACGAAAACTGCGCAAAGCTGCTCGGATTTCGAAATTGGAGGACGCGGTCATTGGACCGAGACAACTGGAGGCGTCACCTACGAGAAGCCAAGGCCCGAGAGGGGCTGTAGTGCTACGACGACGAAGGCTGTGCTATAGCATAATAGGGCATCCTCTGAGCCTTGGCATCATCATAGAAAAAAAAATGTTCTAAAATACAATTATATATTATTAATGTGTTCTGTTCAAAGCATATCCAAAAAATTAAGTTATAAAATGATATTTATTTACTGCCCATTGAGTAAAAATTAATAAATATCTTTCATATAAGTAAACTACTATCCGTAAAAACACTCTAAAAATATTTTTTTTAGCTTTTCAATGACTAGGTTTATTTGTGTCCCATATTATAAGTATGTTCGTCGAGTAAAGCGAGGTAAGGAATCATGATTCATAAACGGTCGATAGTTTCGCATATGTTCTTTCTTCCGCCAATTGAGTGTGTGCCAGGTAGCAAACGTAATCAGCATTTTTTATTGATCTGTTCCTAGTCTATATATAAATATTGCTACAAGTCTTCGCGTTCCTTGTAAAACGAAACCGTAGCTTCCTCATGTCAACATCAATCTTTCCGTTCGATCTACCTAATATACCCTCAATGACTCTTGACTTCCATCACTCGAGTGCCTCCACATTGAAGTTTCCGTTCAGGATACAAAAGGCTTTCAGCACTTCAGTCGATTCTCATTCATCTCATTAAATTTCCATGCCGCCTCAGCTGTGTCTGAAACGAATCGAATTAAACGGTGCTATTGCGCCTACTTTCCGTGAAAGGACATGAAAAATCAATAAGGACTACAAGAAAGAATTGCATGATAATAACACAACGGAACAAATGACGAATATGTGCAGAGTGTTCGAAGGGTTGAAAACGATTAGTAATCGTCCCTCCCACTGTCAACTTTCTTGGAAAGTTACCAGCTCAAGACATATTAGGTATTGGGTTGCTTTTAAGCTCACTCGCTCTTTGTTATTTGTAACGGTTGCAGGAACAAAGTATTGGTACCCTATTGAGTGCGTGCTTCTTCAACTTGTCGTCGAGGTTGAAGGATAATAATAGCAATTACGTGAAAACATTGCAAGTGCAATTGCGCGTGATGTGATGTACGCGAGTATCTTGAGCTCCGGATAGGGGAGTAGTGTTTTGTTGAGATGCTGATGTGCGGTGGTGCATGCACTTTGAGATGTTTATTAAGTGGAGTGGTGTCTGGATTGTCGCGCGGTTTTCAGCCACAAAATAACCTTGAATGTTTTGTTTCTTGTTGAAGTAGAAAACAGTGATGTGTAAGAACATTTGAGTACAGACTTTATTCGAATTCGTTATTTTTTTGAGCAATTTAACATTAAAAATTGTGTGTATTTAAATGTTACTTTATCTAGTGAAATAGTGGATGAAGTAGTTTTCTAAAAAACAAAGATAAAAAAGTGTAAATTTGCCTCTGGATATTAAAAATTAATTTTTAAAGTTTAAGCAACAAAAAAAAAAAAAATGAATTGTAAAATAATTAAAAAAAAGTTTCAAATGTTTTAAAAAAGTACTAAATGTCAAGATTGAAAATTTAATGTGCTATGTTTGAATCAAATTGCTACTTAAATCAGTCCCCGATTGATTGAAATTCGAATGAATCGCCAATGCGACAGTCATAACTCTCATGCCATTTAAATAAATTAAATGCGATGCAGTGATTATTAATGAAGGTGCCGAAAGTAGAATAACGAAATTGAACATATTCTGTTTTAGGTTGGTATTATAAAATAAATTATTTATACGCTAAGAATTTAATGGCTTCCAATACTTATTTAGCATATAATAACATAAAAACAATCAAAACAACAATTCTGAAATTTTCGAATACATATACGCTATTTGTGCTGTCAAAATTTTTGTGAGAATGATTTAGCTCTGTGCTTACTGTTACAGAAGTCAGTTTCAAAGACAATATTTCTTGACGAAAAACGACAGTCCTTGCGGAGATAAGTACGAAACAGTGTCCTCGGTGCTCAAAGCGCATTAATGTTCTCAAAGTGACATCACATAAGAAGACAAAGATAAAAAATTATGTAAAAAAAGGTCATAAAACCTAAAAACTTGCCTAAAATCATCAATAAATTATTGTTGCGCTGTTGCATACTTCAATTAAATGATTTCTGAGGCTCGAAAATTGTAAAACATTTTTTTTTACCACGATCTTTCACTTTTCCGGATGCCTGATAACATGTAAATATAATGTTATCTGTAACTTGGTATTATCTGGCAAAGAAATCCATTATATCAACCCTTCAGTCATTAAGTCCACTATCATCACTGGTACGACAGCGCAAACAGGTTACTCTTTTTTCTGGAGGCTCTTAGGGTTGAAGATAATTATTATAAACTTTTTTTTACCTTACAATAATTAGTACTTAGTTCCTTAGAGATGACTCCTCTAATGCTTACGGTTCAACGACCTCGTCGTCCAATTAGGAAAACCAAGCAGCGATGCGCAGTCTTCATCGATACAGTCGGACCAGCGTTTTCTGGGTTTTCCCACGGGATGAATGGCTTGGAAAAGGGAGGATTTGAAGGATAATTTGGAAATCGTTGGATAATACAGATTACTTATGCTATTCAATATTATCCAGCATTATCGGCTCATTAGCGGCGTAAGTAGTGGAATGTGGATATTCTTTTAGTAAACGAGTGAACCTGGTGTTCCTTATAGGGATATTTAACACCATTTTACTATTCAGTAATTCAACTCTGATTATGCCTCTAATGACGTCGAATGTGAAGCAGGCCGAAATCATCTTTCTTCTGGAAGCAAGTGTCAATAAGTTAAGGAGTTACCCCCACTTGTAGCGCAATAAAATATGTCATTTTCATGATTTTTTTTTGACAAAACTACCAAATGTTTTTAAACGACTGTTATATTTTCTTAAAGTGCATACTTTCAACACCTTTAAGTCATTTTTTTATTGAAAAATATTACATGATTTAATTACAAATGGCCGTCAAAACAATGGAATTTTAATTTTCACCTTTTGCGGTGACCAAAATTGTGTCGAACTGGATCATCTGAAACAAAAAGTAGCGATGGACTTAGTTAAATAACAGTATAAACTAGTGTTTGATCGAAGGATTTAAAACAATATCCATTTTTCACAAAATGGCGGACAGTCAAAGTTAATATTTCGATTTTCACTTAAAAAAATGGTCGTCTTTTGGCTATAAAACGGCCATTTTTTATTAAAAAAAAAATCGAACGATCAAACACTACATTTTTATGTATTAAATAAATCTGCTAAGTTTCAAAAAGATCGGTTCAGTAGTTTTCGAGTAATTTCGGTCACCGACTTCAAAGATGTCATTTCGAGAAAAACGCGTTTATAAGTCTAAGTAACGGTTGTATAAGCAACCGTTTCTTCTCTTTCAACGCTCATATCTCGGTTAATTATGTTTGGATCGACTTGAAATTTGAAGGACGTATTCTCAGATAGTTATAATTAAAAAAAATGCAACAAAATAAACGAAAAACTTCAAAGTTACAAGTGGGGGTAACCCCTTAAGTTGACCCAGTCGAAACTTCTCTCAAGGCGAAAAGTAAGAATTGCTCTTGTATGGACTCGACCCTGTTAGTGTGAATTTCAAAAACTGGATTCTAGCAATTGGAAGCATATTCGAGAAATGGGCGTACAAGTGAGATGTATAAGGATCTTGTGACCCACAGGTTAGGAAATTCCTTTGCACGTCTTTTGATGAAGCCTAGCTGTTTGTTTGCATGGGAAAGTATTTTATAATAATGCAAGGTGAAGCGGAGTCTTTCATCCAAGATAACACCAAGATCAACAATGTTACCAACTCGAGCAACAAAATTATTGCCGAGGAAGTACGTGTTATGTGAGACCGTACATTTTCGAAAAATTCCTATAACCTGGTATTTAGCAATGTTAAGAGAGAGCTTGTTTTCATTGCACCAATGATCAAGTGAATCGAGTTTTGATTGGGAAAAGAGTGCATCCGATTTAGATTTTGAGATCGTCTGCATAAAGTAGATGAGGTACATTTGCTAGGACGTCAGACAGGTCGGAGATAAATATATTAAAAAGAAGTGAGCCAAGATGGCTACCTTGTGGTACACCAGAGTTAATAGCAATCAAAAAAAACATCAGAAATCCGGCTGACACATATAGTTTTATTCAAGTTTGAAATCGGAACCTAAAAAACCTACTTTATTTATGTACATTCGTCAAGGGCTATATATTGTCTATTGGAGGCTCTCTTTGTTGTTTTCGTTTTGATTTTCGTTTTCGTTAAGTTTATTTTCAGGCCTACTTTTTTTACTTCCTGGTCGACTTTGAGCAGGAATTCTTTGGTGGATGTAAAGGAATGTGACAAGATATTAATATCATCTTTATTTGCCACTACTTCGCTGGATTTATATAAAAAACCACCTCTTGTGTCGACAGGGAGTGTTCTTATCATGAACTCACATGCTTAGTTGAACAACAGAGAAGCTATGCCATCGCACTGCTTTGGTGCAACATTTGTGTCAGATGGTTGTTGATTTTGACTTTAGACGTCATCGTCATTTTGGTTAGTAAGACTAGTTTTACTGGGATGTACGTTTCGGTCAATACTGTCATATGCTAGCTTAAAGTCTACGAAAATCTGGTAGACATCGATGTTAAACTCCCAGCATTCCTTGAGTATTTGTTGACCGTAAAAAGTCGATTAATCATTTTATAATTTTTCACTACTTTGTAAGCTTGTCTAGTTTTATTGCTCTATAAGACTTCGTCGAGGCTTTTCTTCTACTTGTCATAATAAAGGCGGGTTTTTTTACTGGTTTCGCATTTCGAAACTCTCATCCGCGTGTTAGCTCTTGTGGTGGAAGGTTGTAGCCGGAAAATTGCTGAGAAATTTGCTTTTCTCCGAAGGACGGTTTTTCTCTGAAATTGATAATACGTGTATCAACGTGTCTTAAACTGCGGTTTCGTGTTCGTTGCGTTGTTTTGAGTCACTTATGTGTTTGTGTTGTCTAGAGTAAAAATTTGAGGTCAAACCCACCATAAACGGGTGTTATCGTAAACCGATGGCTGATACAAATCGTCATAAGCCAACATAATCCTTGTCAAAAGGGATCTAGTATTTTAAAAAAAAAAAAAAATCGAAACTCACCACTGTCAAATGAGCTGATGACAGCTGCCAATGTTACTGTTATTTTTCCTCATTAAGATCTGACAAATTGCCATGGACAGATTTGCACCACACCAGCGTACACAAATCGTGGAAACTTATCTTCGAAATCATTGTTCAGTTGTGCAAACTCAAAGTACACTTCAGAAGTTTTATGGACCGCATAAGCGGCCGTCGTGTCATCTATTCGCCATGTGATTGGCAAAAAGAATGAAAACAGTGCATTCCAAAGAGAATATCGCACGCAGCCATGAAAGCCAATGTCCCTGACAACCCAGATTTATCGATTCACAGGCGTGCGCAAGAAGTTGGGATTTGCCCGTCAACTTTGTGGAACATTTTGCACAATGATCTCGGTCTAAAGACAAATTGGTCCTGGAATTCAAGCCAACTGGAAGTTGACCCACTGTTTTACGGGGAAATTTTACTGAGCGATGTGGATCTATTCTAGAGCAAGCGAGTAAAATCCCCGTCAAGTCATGGAGACACCGTTGCGTCCACAAAAATACACTGTGTATACATAGGACCATACTTCTTGAAAGATGAACGCAGCTAGCGCGTCACTGTAAATATCGACTGGTACAGAGCGATAATAAGCAATTTTTCGCTCCCGAATTTGCGTCGTATGGATGTTAGAGAGATGTGGTTTCAACAAGACAACGCTACGTGTCACATAGCGAACGCAACCAGTGACTTATTCGAGACGAAATTCGGGAATCGCATTGTCTTGAGAAATGGACCTGTAAATTGACCATTATATAATAGCGACCCAGATCGTGCGTTTCACCTCCTTTAGATTATTTTTTGAAGGGATACGTGAAGTCGTTGGTCTACGTTGATAAACCAACGATGATCGGCGCTTTAGAAGCCAACATAACTCACGTCATTGACAATATACGGTCTTAGTGGCTTCAAAAAGTTGACAAAAATTGGACCTCTAGAATTGCCTTCTCGAGAGATAGTCGCAATGGTCATTCGCAAAAGACTATCTCCATAAAGTAAATGTAAAGAGCCAAATTTCGCATTAAAAAATTGAGGCGATCCGACTGATGCTTATAGTTTCATTTAAGTTTGAATTGGGAACTCTCTAAAAAACACATTTTATTTATGTTTCTTAAATCTAATAATCTGATTTGATATTTTTCGAAGGTTTTCATAATGTTATTCCTTGGTTCTGGCGTTCCTTTCGATGAAATATCTGTACGCCTGATTTTTCTTTCCCAGCGCATCCTGACGTTCGTCGTCAAACTAGTTATTTTTTTGGCGCTATGGTTTTATACTCAGCCACTTGCTCTGCAACGGTTTTGATGGTTGTCCTCATCTGCATTCATCCATCGGCCCGCGTTACTGCATTATTTTATAAGATGGAGTTTAATTTCGTCTTAATTGTTTTTGTGAACTTTTGCGCTACTGACGCCGTTCGGAGCTTTTCGATGTCGAACTTCCGAAGAGAACTGGTCGTCGTCAAATACGCCTTTGATATACGACGCCGATATTTGGAATTTACCAAGTAGTGGTCCGAGTTGCGATTTGCTCCTTGAAATATATGGACGTGAAGCATGCTAGAAGTTCATCTTCGCTGAATAAGGGCATGACCAATTTAGTTGAAGGTATTGCCATCTGTCAACATCCATGTTATTTTGTAGATGCATACTGTATCACAACTATAAGCAAAGTCTTTCAGGCTGTGGCCGTTGTCATTAACTTCATCGTGAAGACTGTGTCCTCCAGTCGTTCCCTGATGCATTTCTTCATTCCCGACTTTAACATTGAAGTCATCAACTAATGTACTGACGTCATTTGAGTGGAATGAATCGAATAACCTTTCCAGGTGGTTATAGAATGCGTCTTTCGTTTTCACTTCTTATTCTTCTGTTGGTGTGTAAACGTTTATCAGCCATGTTTTAAATAAATTGTCTGTGATGCGGATACTTGCAGCTGTGAAGTTAATCACGTGTCGTTTCGACAAGTTATCGAAATCTCCTCACTCCGAATATCGTTGCACCCACTTTTTGTACGAAGCTTTGAGATGTTTTAACTACTTTTGCAGCATTGGCAACCTTTAATTTAGGTCCTTACGGATGCAAGCACAAAAATACTGCTTTGAAGCGCGTGGCGTAAAGCGAACTCATTTTGTCAAAGTGTGATCTTCACGACAGTGCATCGCAACTACTGAAATGAAAAAAAGCTAGAGAAATAGTTCACCGATAGGACAATTCAGCTGTAAAAGATGGCGGACTTGATTTTTAAATTTTTCGAATAATCGAAGACACGGCCTTGTTGAATAAACTGTGATAATCGGTCGGCCGAATGTAGTTATTCTCGATAACTTCCAGTCCGCGTAAAATCACAAAATAATTAAAAAAATTCCAATTTGACAGTGACAGTTTGGAACTTCTTTTGATTTGATCCGTCATGGGCTATGGCTGTCAATTTATGTCTATGTTTACTTTCAGTTAGCTAACTAATGCATTGCATAATTCGGGTTCAAATGTATTAAAATCTAATTTTTAGTCTAAGTTAAGCGAAATTCTAATGGGCTATGGTAAAAGCTTCGGAAATGGTCGTTTGTCGGATAACGGTAAAACCAAATGATCTACTCCTTATCATTTAAACTTTAAATTAGGGCTTGGTTGAAATAATATAATTTGATTTGTCGTTACTTTTGAATTGAAATGTATGGTAAATATATTGCTCTTTTAATAAAAATTGTTTTCTTTCTTTTTTTTTAAAAAAAAAAAACGGTTGTTTTGAGATATATGTATGTTACTTTTGCTCAAAGAGTTAGCTGAATCTTTCAATCTGTGATTGATTGTATAAGAGATATATTAACATAAATCCGTAAAAAAAATATTTTATACTTTTACTAAATAAATAAAAACCATCAATGAAGAGATAATAAGAGTATTTCTATTGGGAGTGGTGGGATGATTTTCAGTCAGAGTCGTATATGACATTATACGCGCGATATACTGATGAAAAATTTAAATATAAAATAAAAAATTATTTCAATTTTCTCGATTTTTTACGTATATTTCATGCTAATCAACATAATGTCTTGCGTACGAGATGCTTTTCAACAATTCTTCCTTTCACTGTATTGAGCTACCCACAAACAGATTCAAAACAATCGGTCGCGGCAACTACTATGCACAAGCAAGTGCTTAGTGGTACACCTTGCAACTTCTAGACGACAGCCGGCGATTAGGTAAAAAATCGGTTTTTTTTCTCTCCCCGTTGTTATTCTTCACTTCTTTTGTGTTGAATGGTATTGTGTTGGAATCAAATGCTACAGCCTATGAGTAGGTGCAGCTCGAATGCAGAAAATTGTCGCCAAGCGTTCCCGACCGACCTGTCACAATCGTAAAATCTCACCTTTCTGCGGTCAAATCTGTCGCAATCGTTGCAAGTTATGCGGTAAGAACGTTGCGTTAGACGAAAAGTGATTGCCACCACCTTGCTGGTTTGAGGGTGAACGTATTGCGGGTTGCTCGCTTATGAGGTTTCCTTTGACATTAGAGCGTTCACTAGCTCATATATGCCCACAAGGTACGGGCTTAGTTTAATCGCTATTATGTGCGCATCATATGTAAACATGATTGAAATCTACAGGTGACTGGTTGCCTTTGATTTTCACTCGACTAATTTCAGCACCTGTCAACTGTGTGCTCTTGAAATATTACGACCCTGAACTATTTCCGATTATCGATTGAATTCGACCTCGTACTTGAATGCATTCCCCATAATCCGAACTGGTTTCAGCCCGTTGCGGGAAATGCATCGCATCAATAACACCATCATTATTCTCTTAACAGCAATTAACTATTTTCTCTTATTTTACCGATTCCTTATTGCACTATTAAATCTGCGGTTCATTCTTATTCTATGCTTCAGTTTTTCCTTCGATGCTATTTGATTCTAGTAATCCTGTCCGAGCGTCTGCTGAACGTCCCAGCCGTCAACGCCAACACAGCCACGATATTCGAATCAAGTTGATTCGGAAACTGATGTGGAACTGGTTTGGAGATCCCTTCTGGGCCACGGGGTATTACATTGCAGATGCAACTGGGATTAGGCCAATCCGATGATCGGATTCCAATATCCGCTCCGTGGCCATCTGTAGTCAAGCGTATAGGTTGTGCGCATCATACATTTATACGTAGACGATAAGGGAAGGCCGATGTTTTGTAATTATATGTGGTGTTCGGACATGAAGATTAATGGCATCGAGTTGTAGACCACATGGGTCACTCTCACTACCGGTCCCGATGTGTTTCTTGTACGGGTATATGGAACATGCAAGGATAGTGCTTGGGTCGTGGATCAAATGAATTCGTTTGATACGAAACAACCAACCACTTGTTGAAATCCGAAAATCCACTGTCGAAGCACAGGCAGTTTGAGGAGAACAATGGGTTAGTTTTGTTTTTGTTACGTGGATAACATCAATGGTTATGTTGTTAAGTGCTGCATGCGCGATCGTAAGGGTCATGTTTGCACCAGCGGATGATGAATTTGATAATGGGGCTTCGAGGGAGATGGATTAACCCGCAGATGTGTTTCCACTGGAAATCCAATATTTTTTCAAAAATTACAAATTTATTCACAAATATCGTTCCTCAAAAGTTTACGATGGTAATATTCCCATTGCTTCGTACGATCTTTAGTTTTTGGAGTACTAAAAGATGAATATTTTGAATTAATATTTTTTCATAGTATTTTGAATTAATTTCTTCTAATTTTATAAATAGATTGTCATCTTTATATTGGACTATATTAAGTAAATAAATACATATAAAAAAGACTACATAAATTGCTGAAATGCGTATCTGATTATAGCTTCTCTATTCACGTGTTATAATTATAGCAACTGGCAACTTTTTCACAATACCATTTGATTGTTGTACTTTAGGAACACAAAATGTACACACATTGTGGTATTCGCAGTTGCTGAGAACGCCTTTCTTGCCATTTTGACAGTTCACTGTCTATTTTTGAAAGTGGTTGAAGATTTGAAATTTTATTGAATTATAGCTCGACACAGTTTCTCCCACTGTTTTCACTAAGCGTCCGAAAATTTTTCCGTGCATTATTATATTGTAGTGCCCTTCCACTGAAAACACGCTTCGCAGATTCGATATTCTCTGCGTATACGAAGCAAAACAGTTCGTTCACTACGACTTAACATTTGAAACTATAATTTTTATAACTAAACTGGCTTATTTTACATCCGAATTACCGCGCTGATAACAGTACCGCTCGCTTTGAAATTAATTCACCAAGAAATGCACTAAATTCGCTTTTTCAAAACACTTGCTTCCAAAGACTAACTTGTCAAAGAGCATAGAACTGGGTTTTGATGGAGCTAGAGCTTTCAGCACTCTGACTCGCCTCCTCTACGTAGGCGATTTCTGCAAACCATCTCAGCCTTCGCTTGAAAATTAAATTATCTTTTAGTGCAGATGTTCCTTACTATCCAATTAGCTATCGAAGACTGAGATATCGATCATTGGGAAGATTAACAATATTTCTCAGTTCCTCCATGGTACTGTTAGGATGTCCCTCTAATCTGGCGAATAGTTTGAATGTTTTCTCGCGTATTTACTCGTATATGACGATTGAGTCTGTTCTAGGTTCTCTGTATATGTCCGTATTCCTAACGTACCATGGGATTCCGATAACTTTTCTAAGCGCGAGGTTTTGACAGATCTGAAGTTGGTCCTTGTTCGTCTTGTATGCCTGGTAGAAGGCAGTACTATCTTATGTCAATATGGGTCTAACTATCTGTTTATTTATACTTTATATTTATACTTTATATTTATACTTTATATTTATACTTTACCTACAAATAGCTTGTATAGGACCAGCGGGTTTGAAGCAGCTGGATCACCGGACTCAGCTCAGTCAGAGGGACTAAAAACTTTTACTATGAATAGTCAATAACGCAGAGGACTTGGGTTTTGGTTTCCAAACTGCTTGATGTCTGGACGCTCAAGCAATTTTCAAGCCAGATATTTGATGGCTATACTCTCGCCAACATAACAGGAGCTGCAGGACTTGCTTCAGCACGGTGAAGCGGAGAGACTGAAATTTCTGGTTGGTCACGATACCAACTCCCACCACATCAGTTGATGCTCCAACAAATGCAACATCCGAGGAAGCAGTTTCTTTAATTCGCTAATGACTTTAAATAAAGATGGTTCTTCCACATTTTTCGTCCCTAACACTTACCTCTGATAAGAATAATATTGCAATATTGTTTCTTAAAGTGAAATGGACAGTCGAGGTGGTGGAGTCTGTCTACTTGTAAGAAAGGATATGGAATTTCAAGAAATTAAAATATACTCTGTCTTGGAAGCTGTTGGAACTACCACAATTAATTTCAAGGAAAATGTAAGGATGATCCCGATATACTGCCCTCTGATTTAAGTTAAGCTATTTTTGATTCTGAATTAAGGAAACTTATTGCAGCAGCTATGTCTTTTGGAAACCTTATCATTGGGGGAGACCTCAATGCCCGACATAAGTTCTGGGGAGATAATACAAACAATTCCAATGGAATTAAACTTATTGAAATCGTAACAAAAAAAGTCTTATTTGTTTTAATAATAGTACAAAACGCTTGGAAAAAGGTACATCTGTTCCTGATGTAAGTAATTGTATACCCACCAACCACAAGATGGTCAACAGAACCTAATCAGATCAGCAATAGTGGTCACAATACAATTACCTGTACCTTTAGGACCAGGCTCAAGGCTAAATTCAAAAAATTGCTGTTAGTCAAAGAAATTTAGGAATTATCAATCAAAGTACTTTCTTAGGAAATGTTGAATTTATCTCAAACAAGTTAAAAGAAATTGTTGAAAAAAAAATCAGGTTAGAAATCATACCTTAGTTCACTCGAATAAGAGCTGAAGAATGTGAAAAAAAAACTCTGCTGAAACTGTACAAGAAGAATGGAAGTCTGCGATGGGGGCCTAAGGGCTAAAAAAATTGATATAATAAAGTGAAAGAAAGCAGAAGAAACAATTGGGTAAATAAACTAACAGATATAGCCACGAAAGGAAACATTAAAGATTTTTGGGTTTCTGTTATGAATATAAAAAACCTAATACTCCGTCTAGTTGGAATCCTGTTAACAATGCAGCATATATAAACTTAATTAAAAATAAAGGCCACTATTGTTGTCTAAATCTCGATACTATCACATCTTCCGCTCAAAAAATAGATATTACATTTAACGAATTGAGGAACGCCTTATTTGTCCACAAAAAAGTCAGCTCCAGGTCCGGATATGATCACCTATAAAATGGTGACAATCACAAGTGATTTAAGCTTAAATAATTTATTAATCGCACTTAATGAACTAGTTAGTTTCAATCATATTCTTCCAAAAGCCCTAAAAATAAAAATCCTGGCAAAAATCCAAGCGATCTAATGAGCTTCAGACCGATTTCGTTACTCGTCGAAGCCATTATCACCTTGTCCACAGTCAGAAAACACCGCCCTTTCAAATCTCTTTTCATTCGGGGAAAAAGAAATCGCACGGAGACAGGTCAGGAGAGTGAGGAGAATGGGGAACAAGTGTCATGCCTTGTGATGTCAGAAATTGACAAATTCGAAGAGCTATGTGCGCAGATGCATTGTCGAGATGAAGAAGCCACTTACCTGGTTCCCGCAATTCTGGGCTTGCCCTCCCCACTCTCTCTCTCTCTCTCTCTCTCTCTCTCTCTGTCTCTCTCTCTCTCTCTCTCTCTCTCTGTCTCTCTCTCTCTCTCTCTCTGTCTCTCTCTCTGGTAGTCGTCTCAAAACCCTCAAGTAATATTCTTTGTTCCCCATCTGACCTCTTGGGACAAGTTCCTTGTGCACGATTCCCTTGCTGTCAAAAAAAAACAGATCAACATGGTCTTCACATTTGATCTGCAGCAACAAGCACCAACTCTCAGTCTTCGCCTGTTATGATCCGAGACGAGAAGCTAGGATCACTTTCAAGCTCATTTTTCAGCTCCTGGCACACAATCAATCGGTTTTTTCTTTGATCTTCTGTGAGCAGCCGTGGTATGAATTTCGCCGAACTACGCCTCAAGCCCAAGTCTTCAGTCAAAATGCGCTGAATTGAGCTCCAACTAATACACTGAAAGAAAAATCTTGGTAAAATCAACAATTTTCCTTAGTTGTTTTTGCGTCAACTACGGGCTATAGTTAAAACAACCATAAAAAAATAGTTGATTACTTTTATGCACCATGACGGGTGGTTGATAAACAACGTCCGTGGTGCAAAAAAAGTAAGCAACCACAAACAATGGTATTCCAACAATATACATAGTACGAATTTGCCGCTGCGGCAGAATTTGCCAAATTTTTAATTTTGCCGCACCGCTAGCGGTGATACCTACCATAGGTTGGCATCACTACTAGGTTGAATTAACTCTGTTTGAATTAGGTTGAATGGTGTAATAGACAAGCGATGGCTGATGTGTATTGCGACAAGCCAACCTAATCCTCGTACAACAGGATTTAGCAATACAATAGACAAACAAAATGAATTTGGTTGGCGCATTGTGATTCACCAAATTCAACTGCGGCATTCACGCCTCCCTCTGTGACGCCGTTGCCGCAATGCCGCTGTTTTGTGTTAACAGCAATTTTTGACACCACTTTGTCGCAGCCCACTGCGTTTGCCACAGTGGAAGACACTGTAATGTCATACAGTGTTAACTTATAAAGCGTCATACAACGTAATATAAAGGCTTCACTGCATAACATGCATATGAATTATATCGAACAGCAAACCGAACACAATTTTGCCATGTAGCATATGAAACTTCTACGATAGAATAGGAGTATGAGTATGAGGAGTATGAAAAATCAACAGTTTTCCTTAGTTGTTTTTGCATCAACTAGGGCTATAGTTAAAACAACCATAAGAAAATCGTTGATTACTTTTATGCACCATGACGCGTGGTTGATAAACAATTTCATTCGGAGCATGAAAAACGTCCAAATGTTGCAACCATTCTACTTTGCGTAGAATAATTCCAAAGACGTTGCTCACTGAATTACGTTTGCTGAAATCAACTATTACGAAGTAGTTTAAGTACCATAAAAACTGTTGATAATTCGAAACGTTGAAGTTTTGAGTGAATTGATGAATATTTTTCTATTTATCAACTAATTTTCGTGGTTGTGAAACAATTAAAACAGTTGATTTCATGAACGTTGCTATATTTTTTGTATAACCAGAGCCAACAACTTTTATATCGTTAAATTAACTATATTAACATAGTAAAAATAACTATTTTCCGTAGTTCGTTTAACGATTTTGAATGAATCGTTGCAATACTATTAAAAATAGTTGAACCAACCAAGAGTTTTTCTTTCAGTGTAATAGTAGCTTCAGATAACTCGTCAATGGTGTACCGACGATCTTCAATAATTTTTTCCCGGGCCTTTGAAGCACTTTCGTCATTCCTGCTTGTTGTAGGGCGACCAGTGTGTGGTTAGTCATCAATGCTCAAATCTTCACCTTTGAAACGAGAAAACCACTCAAACACTCGTGCACGACTAAGAACTTCCTCTCCTTAAGCTTTATGAAGCGCATTTCAAGTGATTCCGTCGCCGTTTTCCATATTTTACACAAACAAAAGTTCTATTATATTATACAAACAAAATGTCAAACAAATTCTTCGTTCTTTAAAATTAGACATGATGATTTCGACCGTGATAAAAAAAACTACTTTACAAGAAAAATAACGTAAAGAGAACAAAAGCAGCTGACCTACTGACTGGCAGAGATATAGGAGAGGGGAAGTGACCTCAGAACACTGACAGCAGTTTCGTTACTTTTGGGCCCCCCCTCGTAAATGCATTATCCTCAGTAGAAATCAAAATTTTCCCATAAAATGCAGATTGATTGCAAAAATATTCAGTGGGTCAGTAACAATAAATTTCTTGGTAAAACTATCAAATATAACTACTCAGATTTGGGTTTTCAAAAATTAAAATAAGAAAGTATTACTCCTGAAGTCAATGCTGTGAGAAAGGTAACATGAAAAGTGGATTACCACCAGAAAAAGATATAGTTCTTTGCAAGTCATTCGTAAAGTCTAAACTTGAAAGACCTGTCTCTACTTATGTTAAAGCTCCGAATTATCTGATCAAAAGCTTGAAGAGTCTGAAAACAAAAGTTTTCAAAAGTGATTAGCGAGTAAAACGGCTAATATTAAGTGCGTTTTTTTTTTGCTCCGGTACATAACAGTATAGAACTGTGCCGCAAAAACAACGAGCTCTGTATTAGAGCAGCAGTGTATTCGGTAAAATTGCTACACGTTGTTGTATTCGCTGTGGTAGCGCAAAACAGCTGAAAATAAAGGGAGAAAATAACGAGTATAAACTACCACAATCGATAGAAAACAGAAAATGAACTAACAGAAAATTATCTCTTTTAACTTTCTACAAATTATGAGGGCTTTTCCTAATTTGTTTACTGTCAAAACATTCAACATAACCTTGAAAAAACCAAAGTCACCTCATTGCAAAAAAGACAACTTCTCATGAGCTTTTCTTTTTTCTATCAGCACATTCTATAGTCCAGCACGTGAACTACCTATAAGGAATATAATTTCTGTACTAGCGAATTCACTGGGACAGGAGTGTTGTTGTTTCCAGTGCGACTGTTCTGTTCTGTGCTGGATAGCAAAAAACGCACCTATTAGCCGTGTTTTTTTGCTCCTCTTATCCAGTAGAGAATAGAGCATATGCATTGGAAACAACAACACTCCTGTACCAGTGAATTCACTAGTACAGAAATTCTATTCCTCATTTGTAGTTCACGTGCTGAACTATAGAATGTGCTGATAGATAAAAGAAAAGCTCTTGAGAAGTTGTCTTTTTTGCTGTGAGGTGGGTTTGGTTTTTTCATCGTAATGTTGAATGTTTTGGAAGTTAGGAAATTAGAAAAAGCTCTCATAATGTGTAGAAAGTTAAAGGAGATAATTTTCTGTTAGTTCTTTTTCTATTTTCTATCGATTGTGGTAGTTTAAACTCGTTATTTTCTCCCTCTATTTTCAGCTGTTTTGTGCTACCCATTGATATAAAAGTAGTGCTACCACAGCAAATACGGCAACCTATGTCAGTCTTAGCGAATGCACTGCTGTTTTATACTAGATCGTTGTTTTTGCGGCATAGTTTTATTCTGTTCTATATCGGAGCAAAAAAACGCACCTATTGTTGTTTTTGATACTAGGCGTGTTTCTTTGCTTCGATACAGAACAGAATGGAACTATGCCGAAAAAAAACGATCTAGCACAAAACAGCAATGCATTCGCTAAGACTGCCATAGTGTGCCGCTGTGGTACCACAAAACAGCTGAAAATAAAGGGAGAAAGTAACGAGTGTACATGCTGTCTTAAATTGTCCAATCATGACCTGTTTCTAAAATTTACTAGCAATAAAGATAAGTCCAGTTATTCTATTATTTACAATAAATATAAAAGCATTTTTGATAAGGTAGTAGTACGAGGTGTGACAATAAAGTAATGAGACTGATTTTATTGCCGCGCTTGTGGTAAACCTGCGACCTTGAAATTCCCTTCCCCTTCCCCGGCATCCTTCCCCTCTCCATTGATGTATTTATCATCGCTCTAGCTTGTTTAGTTCGCCTGCTGTGTCGTGTTGAGTGGACGTTTGTTGGTGGTGCTCGTCACGAAAATGGAGAAACAAAATTTAGAGCAACGCGTCGCAATAAAATGTTGCGCCAGATTGGGCGAAACAGCTTCGGAAACGTACGCTTAAATTGTAAAAGTGCATGGTGATAGTGCTCTTAGCCGTGCCCAGGTGTTTCGATGGCATAAAGAGTTTAGGAAGAGGCGTGAAAGCGTGGGAGACGACGTGCGGAGCGGGAGACCAGTCAAGGTGCGGACTGACGCAAATGCGCAGCGTGTGCGCGCCCTAATCCATGAAGATCGGCGTTTAACAGTTCGAATGTTGGCCTCGGAACTGGATATGAACCGTGAAACAGTCAGACAAATTTTAACCGACGATTTTGGGATGAAAAAGTTGTGCGTGAAGATGGTTCCAAAGAACCTTTCTGAGAAGCAAAAGCAGCATCAAATGACCGTCGCAGAAGACTGTTTGGAACAAGTGGAAAACGATCCCACGCTGCTTGATCGAGTTATTACAGGCGATGAGAGCTAGTTTGTCCAATACGACCCGGAAACCAAACGCCAAAGCTCACAATGGTTGTCTCCGCACGCCCCCCGCCCAAAAAAGCTCGCATGAGCAAGCCGAAGGTGAAAACGATGATTATTGCGATGGGATCGTCCACAAAGAATTTGTTCCATCGGAGCGAACCGTAAATCAAGTCTTCTATCGCCAAGTTCTCGAAAGATTTCGAAAACGAGTCAACAGGGTGCGCCCAGACATTGCTCGTAACTGGATCCTTCATCACGACAACGCGCCGTGCCACACCGTCCTCAGCGTGTCCCAGTATTTGGCCTCTAAAGGGATCGCCGTGTTGCAACAGCCGCCTTATTCGCTCGATATGTCACCCTGTGACTTTTTTTGTTCCCTAGAACAAAATCGGTGATCAAAGGAACCCATTTTGAGTCAATTACGGACATCCACGCGGCCGTGGCGAGGGTACTCGCGAACATCCCAGTCGAAGCGTTCCAGAAATGTTACGAAGCATTGAAAACGCGCTGGAATCGTTGTACGAGTATACCTGCCCAAAGGAAACACTTTGAAGGGGATGGCAGAGTTGTAGAATAATTTTTAAATATACGGTTTTTATGGAATCAGTCTCACTACTTAATTGTCACACCTCGTATATTTACCGGTTATCAAAACAACCATTTTAATTGTAATGGAAAAAAGTATTGGTATGTTTAGGTATATTGGTAATATGCAGGCCTCAAAAATGTTTCAGAAATATGACAATCTCATTTCAGAAGGACTGGGAAAAAATCAGTTTTTGTTCTTCTCAGATAGAAAAAAAGTCCTGCCTTGGCGTGGGCTGTGCCATCAAGAGATTGAGGTGGGCTAAAGCCTTTTTAAGCTGTAAAGATCAATTAAGTTTGAAAAAAATTAATGTCAAGAGTAACAGCCAAACAACTAAACAGACTCTTTGTGAATAAATGCTTTACTAATAAGAGATAATACAACATGAAATTAATTGATAGTCCTCGTTTGTAAATTTTGCAATATCTTAGATGACATAGATCATCCAATTTTTTTTTTTCTGTCAGGAATATTTCAATATCAGAAAAATAAGTTTCATATATTTACACAGTACAGATCTAGAGGTTCAGTCTTAGCTACGCATAAAAGAGAGTTCTGAATTAGCTAGTTTCTTAGACATGGCAAATATAGATATTTCAATTTAAGAAATAAATTAGTAAAACATTGTATTACATGCTTAGTCATTTTAAAAATAAACAGGAAGATGTATTGTTATTAGATACAATAAGGTCAAACCTACATCGTCAAACAGGATTTAGTATAGGGGGAAAACAGAATAATTATCACCTCAGCGGATACAGTCAAAACCATTGATAATTGATATAGGTGCTAGCTATGGCTACACTCAGAAAAATTTCATTTAATAGAATCAAATTTGAATCAAAAGTTGAAACACTTTTAAATAAAAAACGAATATTATTTGACACTTTATTATAAAAATTTTATTTTCACATCAAAATTTTTCATCATTGAATTAAAAAGAAACGTATATGGCGCCATTTCATATTTGAAAATTTTTGATTCAAACATTTTCAAATATGATTTGGCGCCATATAGTGGTGAAATTTTTCCTTTTTTTTTAACTCAATTTCAGTATGGTTAAAATATTATAATTTTGCCATTCACATGGAAAATAAACTCGAAATGGACCACGCAAACAAGACTGGTTAAACTTTCATTCATAATTCGTACCATTAAATAAATTAACACAACTTTACCAACACAACCTGCAGAGTTATTCAACATGAATTAATGCAAATTTCATTTATTAAAGAAAATTTGCTAGCTATGGTTGTTCCTGTTCCATTTATGCAGAATGTTTCAAATTATTTTTTGGTAATGGTTTAAGTATTAGTACCAGCAGTTGACTATTTGAGCTTGAATTATTTATGTAAGGCTATTGCTAACTTCAATACTAATGCTCCTATAAACCTCGACTAGCGGCTGTATTTAGTTCGCGATAAAGTATAGATAGTCTTCGCTTGACCACTTGATATCTTTTCCTGGTTGTAGGAATTTCATGCAAGGCGTTATGTTTCTTTTGTTGCATTTTATTTCAATGCACATCCAAAGTACATTAGTTGCAGTTTGCATTTCTCCGATACCGAGAGAAATTTACTTTAGATACAAGTCAAGTGAACTAGATCCACTCATCCGAAAGATTCGACCCACAAAAGGGTTAACGGCAGTTCCACTCTGTCCAGCTCAATAGGCCTACCGAAGATCTTCTCGTGGCTGACCTGGAGATCTTGATGTTTTGAATTTAAGTCACAGATAATGCGTTCGACTAATCCAAGAGAGCGAGCGAATTTGTATCTGAGACTCTGCCGTCTCACGCAATCTACGACTGCGACATGTGGGAGTTGCGAGTTGGGGCATCGTGTCGTGTGAGTGACTGGAAGCAAGGTCGTCGGAAGCCCGCGAACGCGCCTGGAAGTGCTAAGAACGACCGATTGGCTCTTGCAGCTTGCATCTTTCGCGGTGCATCCAGTGCTGGCTGGTCTGTTGGTCCACGGATGCAGTGCAGTACGTCTCAGTGGATGGTTTGCCGCGAATTGTCGCGCCGTCGTCGTTGTGTAGTCAATTCGATTTCAATTCCCGGTCCGGTTGATATAAGGACTGAACGATTGAAACCGTACGAACAATGATAGCGTAGAAGTCGGTGGGTGAAGTTTGTTGTTTGCTTCTATTGTAGTACATAGTCCCAAACGTTTCTACGATTTTACGTATGGTGCCGTGGCGGAATCGAGTGTGCAGAACGAACGATATTTCCTCAGCGCAAAATCTTGAATTTTATTTGTACGCAACGTATATGTTCACCACGTTTCGCTCGGGGTCCCTTGATAGCGGTTGCTCCGCATTGTCAGTTTGCTTTCGACTTTCTCGTTGCTATTATCGCACTATCAGTGCGCGACTCGGCCGATAAGAAGTCGAGCGCGGGGTTGCTTTTTGCTCGCAAGCACGAGTCTACTATTCGAGTGCGTTCCGTTAAAACAAAACGTTCGATTGCGCGTCAATAAAGACAGTGCGGTTGAAGACGTTCATGATCGGCGCGAGATTCTATTGTTTTTTTTTTTTGATAGTTCTTGAAGGGATTTGATTTTCTCTCATCGGATCCGAAATCGACGCATCACTATCATCCTTGCTTGATGGCAATAAATCATAGTGCGGTTTGTTCGTTGTGTTCTTGTCGGAGCGCGTAAATGAATTCGAAAGGCTACATCAGGATGAAAAGATTTTGTGGTATCAATTGATTTGAAATATCCAAGCATAATTCACCATTATCGACGACACGTAAAATAAATTCGAATCGTAAGTTCTCCTTGTACCCATTTTCCGTTCAACGAAATTTAGTGGTTTCCAAGTCATGCAAATCGTGCACATGTGAATATCGTTTCGGTCTTCATTGCAATAATCATAAAAATGTTTATATTTATTCGTTTCTAACAATGTGCTAAAATATGAAATGCAAAATTCGTTTTGCTTCCAGTTGTTATTGAAATTATCTGAAAACCTGTTCAAAGTGCAGACTAGCTTCTTTAGTGTTGGAAGTAAAAATTTTACTGCTTCTATCGAAATTTGTGTGCAAACAGTTGGTAGTCTTCATCGTCTTCTTCAAATAAACGTTGGTGATAAGCATTGGAAGGAATTGAACTAACAACAAGTGGCATATTAAATAAAGGTAAAATCTCAAATCTTTGGTATAGAAGTTGATGTTTAAATCTACTTCCTGTAGAATTAATAATAATTAAGTAAATTGAATGTGTCAAAGAAAATCCTGAATCTATTCAAGATTTAAATAGCCCCATTATGAAACTACGACTTAACAAATATTTCACAACTGTAAATTCTAATCGCATCGTCAATTGCACTTATCGATTTTGTTTTAATACATTTATGATTTCTGTATCAGTTCTTTATCATGGAAACGGGTGAATATCGACATTGGTATGTTCATAGACAAAAACACTTGTCGTTTTGAAATCTAATCGGAATTATCGGTTCGCTTTCTTATAAAATGAATGAGTATTAAAGTTCTTGAAAAATGAATGTTATCAAACCAATCGATAACTGCCATGACTCTGATATTGCGATTTGCAACATTTTTGTGAATATTTCATTGTTTATATGTTTTTAAGTAGAGATCTAGATATTCTTGGAACGAATGACACTGTCTTTCCTTACAAAGACTCAATTTCACCTGCATTAATGCCAGCGCAGCGTTTTATTGTTTGCTAAAATAAATAGCTTTCGAACCTCTTCTTGGCTCAATCTGCATATGATCGTTGCTGTGATATTTATTGAAAAATAATTCTCATCCGTCTAAAGTAATCCCACGACAACCTTTGTTGAGCGTAGGAGTTAAAGCTAGTAGAGAGCTTGTGAATACGAGGATGGAGTGATTAGTTCCACGATTCGTTTTACCCCTGATTGACTCAGGTATATATCTAGAGACAGTTGAACTTCAAGCTCGGTGTATAAGTCCTTCGTCCGAACCTGGATTCGAACCAGCGACCCCACAAACACAAGAAGCCAGTGCTCTATCCACTAAGCTACTCAAGCTTTCATAGTTTTAAAAGCGCATATGATTTTTCAGTAGCTGATGCTGCAAAAGGGCAACATCTTGGCAGCTTCATTTCAATTCAAGGCTACATTTTAAACAAAGCTATATTTTTTAAAAATATGATCTATTTATGGTCAGGTGTCAGTTCACAGCGAGCGTCGTAACCGATTGGACGTATTTTTGATTACTATCCAGTGCGAAACGGTAAATTGAACAAGTTTCAAGCATCGCTGAAGTACCGTTAAGTCGACTTTAGTCAACCCTGCATTACACATTAATATCAACCGCTGAGCTGTGAAAATAAAATTTTAAGTCAAAGTTAGTGGGACACTAATAAAATTCAGCGCCAGTTAACTGATATAAGTCCGTAATGGGCAGGAAAAAAATTAAAACTCCTGAAGCGTCGGACATGGACGAGCCGATAACGGATAAAAAAGCAATGGAGAAGGTTGCGGTCCTGGGAAAAAAATCACGCACTGCGGAGAGAACTGAATGGGCTGCGTTGCCAGATGAAGTCTTCCTTGGCTATAAACCAACAACAAAGCACATCTAATACCACCATCAGAAGCAATAATGAGCTCAGCCATCTATGCGCCGTTAAGGGTGCACAAAGCAGCAGAATTAACTGCAGCACCATCGGTTGAAATCGACCAATACAGCTAGAAGTTCAACCTGGTAACAGCACGAAAGTATTTGAAATACGATTCATTCTCTGGTAGAGAGTGTCTTGGGAGGAAATCCGCAACAAAAAAAGAGTGCAGTAATTTAACTGCCACAATTTTGGACATGTTGCAAGCAACTGTACGTTCACCGCTGCGTAAAGTGCCTGAAGTGGCATCCACGTGGCGACAGCACAAAAATAGAAGACGTACAGCCTGCATGTGTAAACCTGTTGTCAAAATGGTCACATAGCCAACTATCTTGGGTGCCCGGCATACAAACAAATGGCGGCCAGAATCGAGGCGACCAACCATAGCAAGAACGGCAGAAATTTGTGACGCAGAGTGTCTCCAACTACATGAGAAGTTGAATTTCATACGCGCAGGGAGTAAGAAATACTACTTCTCCTGGTTATGGTGTTCAACGAGCTCCAACCCCTATGGAACCATCTCCAGCCAATGACAAGCTTGGACTAATAAATTACTTTATCACCCAAGTAGTGGCAGCAGGAAGTGATGCTAAAGGGCTGGTTGTCAGCTGACTACCCTTTTTAAGTAAGTTAGCTGAGATGGCTATAACGCAATAACGCTTCGCTCATCTTGATGACACAAAGAGTATCAGCACAACACTTCCTGGATGAGTTGAAATTGGATCTTGTAATGATAACAGAGACCAGACTTTAAATTCCATAAAATGAATTTCATAAGGTTAGCTTTAGAGAGTTTACCACTGTCTTTAACAATCGAAATGGCGGCTTAGCGTAATGTAGACTTAGAGCCCGTTGTGATTCCCGATTTAAAATGCTATACTGTTGCTGCAGCGGTGTTCAAAACAACGGATCACAGGCAAATCCTTGTTGTATATTTATACGTTCGATCTAGTTAATCAAAGTCAAGTCTGCTGCACGATTTCGGAGTAATTTACTCAATCAATTCTCTATATGTATTGAAATTATGATTCACTTCTCGGCGGCGGCCTAAACTCGAGACACCCACAATGGGAAGATTTCGTGACAAATGGAAACGGCAGTGTGTTGTTCGAATGGCTGCATTTAAGCAGTCCTCCCGTTCACTAGCAAGTAGTTGCTCCTTATTCACCAACCGGACCAAGTATTGACTCAACAATAGATATTTTACTCCTATCAGATGATCTGCACAACAGCATTGATCTTCCCTGCTGCTGAACGCATGCTGGTATGTGTGCTCACTTTGCCGTAAAGCTTCGTCCTCAGCTCCGCTCCCTTTTCAGCTTCATGAAAAACCTCAAAGATAACCAAGGCTTTCAAAAACACCGATTGTTGCAAATTGCAACGCAACATATTCGATGCGGTGAGAAATCTTGAAGTTTGTGTGACGAAAAACCTAGGAAATCGTCAGATTGATAAGCTAATAGACTCCATTAATTAAATCATCAACAGGACCATTATCCAGAATGCACGCTTAAACACACTTGAAAAACAAGTTAAAGCGAATTTTCCATAGACATGGGAGGGACAACCCATTGTACAAGTCACTACTCTCGAGTATCAACTGTTTCACCAAGATCATTGCTGAAATGGTTGGTTGATTTCCCAGTGAGTGTCTAGTGTAGCGGCTGACCGCGGCCGCGACATTTTTGAGGAGATCAATCTGCTTTCTGGTAAATACAAAAGCCAGGAGATGACGGTAAGGATTGACAGTGTTGCTGGAGGCAACTCTGATTGTCAGGCAGAGGTGTTTGCATTGGCCGCAAAATGCAGATGACCAGTTCCACTTTATCAACAGAGAATACTTGGTGCAACTGCTGCAGGGTATAAAAGCAAGAAGTCATTATTAAACATCTACCACTCTCTATGCTCAAAATTCTTTCCGTTGTATTTAATAATGCCCTGAATAATGGCTAGTTCCCTGACTAATGGAAAGTGTCTAAGATTGTTACTTTTCATAAAGAGGGCAAAAGCAATGAGGCAGACCACGAATTTGGCTTTTGGCACAAGCTGGTGTTGCAGCATTCCATCTCATACTACAATAATCAAATTGTGTCTCATTTGAATGGGCAAAACATTCCGACAGAGGTATCGAGAAGTTTTTCAATACCGTATGGCACGAAGTCATTCTATTTGTGTTGATCGAGTTTGGATTCCCGGAGGAGGTAATAAGACTCGGTCCAAGTTTTGTTACCAACAGACAATACTATGTCAGCATTATTGGAGCAAATTCTGTCAAAGTGCCTGTAAAATCAGGAGCGCCACAAGGCTCTGTTGGGTATGATCAACACCCCGGAAACTAAAACGTGGCCAAAGAACCTTCTTCTGTATCAAGAGTTGGGACTGAAGTCACTTAGGGACCGGATTGTGGAATTAACGACAAGATTCTGCTTCGGTCACTTGGGCGTATAGGTGGCTTTAATGACCCATTAATACGCTCCGCGAAGATAGTGTGTCAACGCGAGCTCAGTGATGCGCTATTTAATTCTATAGGCCTCCCAACGAAAAGAAGGGGCTGGATGTAAGACTTATGATTAGATTTAGGTTTAATTAGGCTAAGTTATTTGGTATTAGTTCGACTTAGGTCATAGCGTAAGGTAGATTTGAAGTGGATATAGCCAAGATAACCCCAGCCATTGTACAAGGCTGTATTATAATTAGCGTGTAACATAAAAAGAAAAACCAAAAGACAAAGGAAAATGACAAGATCCAGCAGGTCAAAATAATATAACCGTCAATTTGTATTTTTTATTTATTTTTACTAATAGTGCTTAAGTAAGGTTAATAATGTACAAAGAAAGAACTAAAATAAAATCTTTTTCAATTCTTTTTCAATATGGCCACGTTATGGTGGGCTACCTCATGAAAAGTTCTATCTTTGAATTGCAGTGAAATTTTTGTGATAGTAACTAAATTGAACAATAAAGAATTTACACGCTTTATATCCGTTTTTCACTATGGCTCAATTTCACCGTCTTACTTAAATTGAACAACTGCGTTTATGCTTTGAAATTCAACTCATATCCGTATCGAGGTTTTACTGGGACCTATATAAACAATTGCATCTTTTTTATCTGCTGATAAGACAATTGCGTTCGCTCATAAAAAAAAAATTTGCGGTATTTTCGTCTATGATTATAGACGAATAAATGCGAAATATTGAAGCGAGAAGTATTTTTTATAAGGTTTATGCAATATGTCTGAAACCACTTCCTCAATATAATCATTATTGATTGTAAAATTGTGGGTAGTTTGTGTTACTAACATCTCAAAGAATGTCTAAGAGGCTTGGCATAGGAATTTCCCTGAAAATGTTTCAATATGAAATTTATTGATGCAATGATAACATATAATCAGAGAGCTAGTGCAGATTACGTGTGGGGAACTCTGTAACACAAAGATCGACATTATTTCAAACACGATAAGATTCATTTTTTTTTTATATTTTCAGTGCTAAATAAAAAATGCTAATATAACGATAAAATAACTTCTCTTAAACGTATAGCTTTTGCTGTAGAATTCAGCTGTTCAGTCTAGATGGTTCCATCTCATGTTTAAACAAAGAAATAAACTTCTTATTTCGCTTCACATTTGACATTTCGCTATAATATGAAATGCACGTTCGGGTAAAGTCAACAAAGGATGAGTAAGATAAGAAAGACATCGTGAAATGATGAAATTTCACTGCATGCTCAGAACTGAAACCCGCTGAACAACATGTTTACTTGTGGTTGTTCGAAGCACAGTAATAATTGCATACCTAAACTAACAATCAAATAAGGTGGCTGATACCCAGGAAATAGGAAGTCGATATTATCTAATGTTATATTGGTAGAAAAACCACAGTGAAAAATGTTCAGGCCCTTTTGATTCTTAGCGGAGACTCGATATGCCAGCAACTAGTCCAATAATCTTAGATCGCCATTCCTAGTCTATGATGCAAAAAAAATTTCAAGCTGTTAAGCATCAAAATGAAAGTTTTGATGATTCAACGCTTTATTGCGTAAAAATAAAGAAATTGTTTCTAAAAAACATACAGGTATCATAAAACTCTGTTATCAATATTTAAATTTAAACCAATTTTTTCCTTTTAAAGCTAGATTTATTTTAATTACTCGACATATATCGATATTTCGTGGGTAATCCGCCCTCTTCTACAGTGTCGATCGGTCTAATCTTAAAATAAGATACCTAAGCTATTTTCTAATCTGAAAATAAGATACCTAAGTTATTTTAAGATTAGATCGATAGACACTGAAGAAGAGGGCAGATTACCCTCGAAATATCGATATACGTCGAGTAATTAAAATAAATCTAGCTTCGAAAGGAAAAAAATGGTTTAGATTTAAATATTTTTACAATTTAAATATTTTTACACAATAAAAACATTTCTGTTTTCAAATTAAATGCTTGTAAACTTTTTTGATCATATTTGTTAAACATTATATATTATTATTTTTTAGATAATTAAAACAAAAACACATTTGCAAGCCGAATAAACAGGTAGAAGTCACTGGGAGCTAGATCTCGCGAATAGGGTTGATGTTCAAGCAGTTCGAATCCTGTTTCTTGAATTGTAGCCATCGCAACTGTAGCCTTTTGAGCTGATGCGTTGTCCTGATGAAACAGAACTCCGGCAGTTTGCCGCGACTATTTTTCTTAATAGCCTCTCGCAATCTTCTTATTTGGCCTGCGTAGTAAGAGCCTCATATAGTAGCTTCCTTTTCCAAATATTCCACCATAATCATTCCTTCAGCCTCCCAAAAAACTTCCGAACTCGACACTTTGAATTTCCTCGGCGTCGGTGAACGCGGTCGCTTCCAGGTCATCGATTGCAGTTTGGTTTCTAGATCAAAATGAGGCATTTCACAAAGAAGTGTTCTAGGTCCATTTTTCTGCACCTTTGTACTTTAGATCCCTTGACGAATCTTCTCCGGATAGTCGTAATGTCAAAATTAATAATAATGCTATGTTTCCTAACTTGGTTTTGGGTGAGTCGACCCAAAATGCCAGAATTCCATTACTTTTCCCTAGCCGAAAATAATTCCTCTCCCGCCAGAATTTACCCGAGCTTTTTCTGCTAGTGATTTTTGACAAAATTCCGGCTGTCAAGTGGTTTAAACAACGGCTGTTTAATTGGACATCGATTGCGTAAGAAAGAATGAAACGAAGATATGAAAGGAAATGTCACTTTTGGCTCTTTTTCTTGGTTTGCCAGTTTCTACCCGAAATTTGTTCTTTTCCACGACAGAAGTAAGTTTTTCACCAAGAAAAAAAAAGAAAAAATCTCCCTAAAAAAATTTTTATCCGAAAAGTTGAGGGGCAAAACCAATACCTCTAACTAGGTGGCAGGATAACTTGGAAGTGACACATTGAATGAAATATCTAGCATATTGTAAACAAAATCTACCTCTTTCACGCAACTCCAAAGTATTGCTTTACAAATCTATACCGAAATCTGTGATGGGCAACTATAGGGAGCAACACATCTAAGTAGCGCAAAAAGAATTAAGGGGACTCAGTCGACAATTCGAACAGCTTTTAGGTAGATGATCAAAGACGATTTAATCATGCCAATGGCACAATTAAGCTTCTTCAACAAATTGACGACATGTACGGGAAACCCTAGTAGAATATTGAAAATTATTTATTGAATCAATAGCCGCAATCAGGGTTCCCACTTTTGATATTAGGTGCGCAACTAAGTTCTCGCTGTTTGTCAGTAGATGGCTCTAGCAGTAAGAGTTGGTCGATTTTGACATATCCAAAACGTCACGAACCAAGCTTAGACATATGGTAAACAAACTGCTGCGACACATGAGTGATTTCGTTATCGCATTATATACTTCTGGTTAAGTAAAAATGTCTAATTTTGTGCCAAACAATCGTCATTTGCGGGAAGAGTTGATTTTCTTCTTCCATTCGAAAAAAACGGCAGCTCAAGCGCATCGAGAGCTCCAAAAAGTGTACGGAAATGCTGCTCTGAGCGAAACAACATGCCGTGATTGGTTTCGTCGATTCAAAGACGGTGATTTTGATGTTGACGACCGTCCTCGTGAAGGAAGGCCCAAAACCTTCGAAGACGCTAAATTGGAGGCCTTGCTCGAAGAGGATTCGTGCCCAACTCAAGAAGAGCTTGCTTCAGAATTAGGAGTTACCCGTCAAGCCGTTTCCAAGCGATTGCATGCGTTGGGGATGATTCAGAAGCAAGGAACTTGGGTTCCTTATGAGTTGAAGCCAAGAGACGTTGAGCGTCGTTTTTTCGCCTGTCAACAACTGCTCCAGCGGCAAGAAAGGAAGGGTTTTCTTCATCGCATCGTGACAGGTAATGAAAAATGGATACATTACAGCAATCCAAAGAGGAGAAAATCTTGGGGACTACCCGGTCATGCTTCTACGTCGTCGGCTCGGCCGAAGATTCACGCTGCGAAGGTTATGCTCTGCATTTGGTGGGACCAGGTCGGTGTTATTTATAATGAGCTGTTGAAACCGAGCGAAACCATCACTGGGGAACGGTATCGAACTCAATTGATGCGATTGAGCCGAGCACTGCGCGAAAAACGGCCACAATACGAGCAGAGGCACGAAAAAGTGATTTTACTACATGACAACGCTCGGCCTCACGTTGCCAAGCCTGTTAAAACCTACTTGGGCACGCACAAATGGCAAGTCCTACCCCACCCGCCATATTCCCCAGATATTGCGCCGTCCGATTTTTACTTGTTCCGTTCGATGGCACATGGCCTGGCTGATCAGCAGTTCAACTCATATGAAGACATCAGAAAATGGCTTGATTCGTGGATAGCCTCAAAAGACGAACACTTCTGGCGTCAAGGAATTCGAACTCTGCCAGAAAGATGGGAAAAAGTTGTGTCTAGCGATGGGCAATACTTTGAATGATTCAGATGTAAGTGTTTTTTTATAATAAAGTTACATTTTTATCGAAAAAACAGCGAGAACTTAGTTGCGCACCTAATACATTTGTATCATTTTGATACATTTTTATTAATTTTTATTATTAAACTTATATTTTTGATAAAATGATACAGCAACTCACTGAAATATGGCAAAATGATACATTTTGTCATCCAGTAAATAAATTCATTTTTTTTTATTTTGTTACCATACGCCAACTAAATCTCCTCTCTCTAGCAGTAATAATCGCCAACTTTAATCTACTTTGCATTCTGAACTACGAAAGATATCTTAACATGTAATGACTCTGAAGATTTGAAGTTTTTAAGCTATTTAAATAATAACGAGAAAATGAATGTTGAAGCGTTATGGGATAAAACGAGTTTGGTTTAAAACTATTTAGGTGAATCAATGTCATCTGCCGCCTCTCTTTCGTGTTGAATTTAATAGCTGTACCTTATAGTTTACCTGACAACGAGATTTTTCTGTATTAAACTTGGATGGCAATGTGAAAAAGAACTGATTAGAGTTGAAAACAGATCAGAGAAATTTTGGGATGTAAGAAACCAAACAATGTTTGTGTGCCACTGTATGACATATTTGCCCAAAACATATCCTTTCATTAATCATATTCATCAAATCATCAGTATTCCGATAGCTATATGGTTCCTTTTTCAGCCAAAGAATTATTGTTTTTTTGTTTTGAAAATTTCTTTCCCTAAAAATAAACTCCCTATTAATTTTGAAAAAATTTTGAGCGCATTTGCAAAGAACCCACATTTAGTAATAGTTTTATTTTGTGTGGCTTCAATATTAATGACAATCACTGGCAGATGAAAACAAAGAGTGGAAGCATTTTGTGATATTTTTTTATGCTCTATATTTTTCAATAAATACAGTAGCTCTTAACTAAGTTTTTTTCGCGAAAAAAAACGACCCATGCTAGGATTTTGCTTCAGTCAGTAGAGGTTCACAATCAGTTTTTTTTACAAGATAATGTTATAAAAATGGTAATTTAACAGCATCGTGATGTATAAATTATTCAAGATTCAATTGATCGCATCAAGTGATTGACTAACTTTGTATTTCCCGTGATAATTTAAGCTATCTACGGTTTTGTAAAGTTTGTTGCAGAGCAATTAAATTGTATGGGAACTATGTTTTTATTAGTTTCAGATAATATAATCACTTATTTTTAGTGTTTACCTTTAGTGTTTCGTTGAGCTTTAAGTGTTTATTAAGACACGAGATCTTGTGCTTATATTAACATAGAGGAGCAGCCATAACAGAGTTGAAATAGACTGAAGAATTAGGAATCCATATAAAATATTTCTCAGCACTGAGTGTCTGAAATTAAACAGCACAGTTTTATATTTTCCCGCACATAATCTCTTAAAAAGAAAAGAAACATTCGCAATTTGTGCCTGAGACTATTCGGGTAGGGTGTTGTAAAATAGATATTAAGTAGGTCGTATTCTGAATTTATTAATAAATTTATACATAAATCTTAAGCAAATACGTTACGCTAGTTCCCGGAGGCAATTGGCGTCATTCGTATCTGCAATATTTCAGCAAAAAGGTTTCCATGAAGCTCTTATCGGCATACTCAAAGCTTTTTTGAATAGCCTTAATTCAACTCTGTATTTGTGTCTAGAAACTTTTTGGCTGCACTGTTGTCGCTCCGGGCGACATATAAAAGTTTTGGTGGACACTTACTTTTTTTTGTTCAAGTGAGTGTTTATAAAAACTTCATCTTTACCACTAGAACTAAACAGGAATGCAAGGTGGAGTCCTGTTATCTCTAGTGAATACATAAAAGGAACCGTTAATTCTTTTGGCCTATTCAAGTCATCAACTTCAGGTGACATCATCTCAGCTAACATTCAGCAGGCTTTAGAGGTCAATATGCCTTGGGTGACGGCCACACATAATGCCTGCAGCTGAAACTTTATTAAAGTGGATGTAATTTCACAGCTATGCCGTGAGTATGGCCTTAGTACTAACTCTAACAAAAAGGAACTACAGCTCATAACGAGTAAGTATAGTGTTCCATCTTTCGACCCAGGAAAGCTCAATAGAACTCCTATAACTCTCAAAATAATATATCTGGGACTTATCCTGGACTCCAAGCTCTTATCAAAGGAAAATACATCCAAAAGAGTGATATTTTTGGAATTATTAAGGAAAGTTTAGCTCGATGCGGACATCTTTTTCACATGCGTTACGCTGACACAATTATCATTTTATGATCTAATCACAGTTGACTCAACGATCGAACTTTGAAAGAACAACCTTCTAAATATAGCCAGCAGAATCTTATAAATCAGGCTTGCTAGGTCAGTTATTTAAACAAAATTCAAGTTTCATTCTGGAAATCTTAAATAATAATATGCATTTGAATATTTATTAGTAATATTTAACAAAGTTTTTAAATTCAAATATTTAAAGCATTGAAAATATGTTTTCTCTCAGAGAAAACAAAATATACTGGAAATCAAATCTAACGTGGCTACACTGGTCAATAGATCTTGCGACTTGATGTTAGCTCTCAACAAAACTAGCTGTAGCGCCCAAATAATCTTACTCAAAAAACACCAGCTCTAAAATAAACGATATTGATTTCCTGGAAATCTATTAACTGGTTTCGTACCGATCGGGTTAGCATGACGCGAATTTACATCTTCGAAACAGTCACACAGCTTTTCTTCTGGCTCGTAAGGTACCTCACGCCCATTTTCACTGAAATCGGGCGTCAAACCCGAGTCCTCGTCAACTTTCAATCCAAACCTGATGCGGAAACGTCGTACCTCTTCGATTTCGTTAAATCGACGCGATAATTCTCGTAACGCATCTATACCTAATCGACTAACTGCTTTCTTCGTCAAAGCTTCCGGCTTCACTTTTACTATTCCTTCGATATTTCTCTCGATTTCCCGCTCCATTCGATTGATTTGCGTCTGAATCGTTTCTTCCTCTTCGGGTGACATTCGTTCACCGATCCATTCGATATTCACTTTGATTGTAGCTAGTGCCTTACTAGTTACCGTACCGTGCGCAATCCGAGTAGATTTGAGGAAGGATGCTACGTAATTTCTGCGACGAATAAATAATTCAGCACGACGAGGATTGCGATAACCAAGGGTAGGATAGGATTGTTGTTGGTGGCTGTTACTGCTCGATGCCATTTTCGATTTACTTGGTGAATTCTTATAACTTCCGATAAGGTGCTTACTCTTGGAGATGGTGAAGATCAACTGAACTCTGAATTTGATCTCTAGTAGTAACCAAATTTGAAAAACAAAATTTCAAGGTCAAAAGTATCGAAAGTAATGCATAATAAAACCCGTAACAGTGAAAGGGGTGTTGTAAAGGGTAAAAGATTATTTTAAATACGTTTTCAGCCGCTATATGCCGCAGATCATGTTCATAGCAGCTTGAGTAAATAGATATTAATTGGCATTTAATAACCTTGCGGAAAATAATACGGAAGGGAGTGGACCCGAGAAACAAACCCAAATACACTAATATTGATTTCCAACAAAAGTTCGATTTAATTGCAGAGGTAGCCGGTGTAGAGGTAGCGTACCTGTTATGAAATTAAATATCCCGTTACTTAAAAATCAGCTTAGTCCCAAAATGGACATTGTATGGACATGTGATTTGTTACAACTCTCCTTGTGTGTCATAAAATATTGAAAGAGCAAATCTAGGGGTTTTTGTGCAGTTTTAATTTTATTGGGAACAATTTTGACTCTATTCGTCGAAACTACGTGTTCTGAATACCTTACTTCGTTAGCGAACAAGGTACATTTTTTGGGAGTCAGCTTCACGTTCGCAGATCGCAGTCACTCGAAAACATCCTCGAGATTCTTAAGGTGCTTATCGAAGATTTCACAAATAACGGTTTTCAGCTTAGTCCTCGAAACGTAGAATTATAGGACGTGCGCTTTAGAGACCGAATGGCATAACGAAAAGTTCCCATAGCTTGCGTTGCATATGCCCTACACTGAATTTAGTGCTTCTACCTTTTTTCTTGACTAGGACCAATAGAAATCGTTTCGGATATTGATAAACCTCTTTTATGCTCACCGTGTCCCCAAATTTGCTCTTCTCAAATATCCTTTAATCACCGCAAAGGTGTCCCCAAACTTAATTATCAAATAAGTTGCTTCCGTGGGCTAGCAAATTGCTGGATACCACAAATTTCAGTTGATCAATCGTATTTTTTTCGGTATTTAATAATTTCATGCAATACACTGGATGACATGTTACCATTGCCTCTCCATCTTTCACTGTCTGTCAAACATAATTTGCCTCATTCGCCTGAACTAAACTTCGTGCAATATTTATCTGATTCAAATATTCAAATAAAATTTCAGTTGCTCAATCGTATTTTTTCGGTCTTTAATAATTTCATGCAATACACTGGATGACATTTTACGATTGCCTCTCCATCTTTCACTGTCTGTCAAACATAATTTGCCTCATTCGCCTGAACTAAACTTCGTGCAATATTTGTCTGATTCAAATATAAGGCTGTATGCAAGTGCATTTTCTTTGCAACATCCGTTGCTCATTGAACGCTGGACCTTTTGGCGTCCTCAATGTTCGATATCCAAGTGAAATCACTCCTTTGACTTTAGAGTGATCCAAAAGGTAGTAACTTTTTAACTCAGTCGACTAGCTAATACTTTTTGTCCTGATTTCCGTCACTGATTGGCAAAAAAAAACTTCTTAACTCTACTCCAATTTCTTATGACACTCGATCACTCGCGTTGTCAAAAACTCTTAATCAGCGAAATCAAGATTCGTAACCATCAGTTCGCAATGCATCCGTTAGGAGTGTTAATTATGTTGCTCTATATCGTAATGCTAGTAATGCTCGCTTGTCATTTAGAGTTCTATCATTTTCAAATCACGCATCTTATTTTTAATTTGACCTGCTCAAACCTCATTTAGAAGATGTTCACACGAAAATGTGCTCACTGCAACTTCATAAATGACGTCTTCTTTCTCTTCCTCGATTTTTGTCAGATTCTTTTAAACAACATCAATTCGAATTCCATGTAATCCGATCACTGTATGTATTTCTTGACCGTGCTGCAGTAACGACTCGCTGTCAGTCTCACCTTTTCACTCTTCTAGAATCCCACTTCTGACACCAATTGCTAAATTCGAAGATGGCATATATTTAAATTGAATCTAGACAGTTCAATTCAATATCGATAACCTTTATTTAAACTTTAACAAGTCAATCCAAGCAATTCAATGCCTCTTGACATGCAATAACAACTACGTTTTTTCATTACCCACTGTCTAGCAAAATATCGTAGTAATGTATGTAATGTACCAAGGATAATATCTTATTTTGATTTTGACGTTTGGATTTCATCAAGTGAATTCCCCTCCTTCGAGAGGTTCGTTCCTATGCACACAAAGTGGTCTACGTTTTCGAGATTATAGTCTCTTATCTGTATATTCGGTCTTTTTGCCATCCTCTTCCTTGATTGCGTCATATTATCTTTTAGGAAGTTGTCTACGTCGAGACGTCGCAGGCTTGCTTGATTTCCCTATGCTAAAGTTTGCCAGCGTATTGACCCTTGTCTGATCTGTCGCTAGCTCTAATCAATCTGCACTGCTCTCGTCAGTAAAGCTACCGTCAATCGACTCCAAAAGGTTTCTCTTATCTTACTTGAAAATATTCTACCAGCCAAGTATTTTTCGACTGGTTTTCCTCTGATAGCCAAGAGCTGATTTAGTTATGATCACTTCCAGAGTACTCTTCCATCATCCTCCTTCCTCTGAAGACTTCAGTCTCTCGTCAGCGATAACAATGCTTCCAAAACACGAGTTATGTCACGCATAGACACGTCAAATCCCGGTTTGCGATCCGTAGGTGTTGAGTCCCTATTTAACACAGTCATGTTTAATCCAGCCACCATCTTCATAATTAATTTGCCCCGTGTTTTCTGGGCTGGCATTCACCACTGAGCTGATGAATAATAGCGATTCTTAGACAGTTCGAACACTTCCGTTTAGTATTTGTCGCAAGCAGGACGCCTTTCAGGTTTTGCCTATTCTGCCGCTTATGATGCTATTTTGCCGCTTATGATGCTTCCGTCATCAGCCCTACAGAATTTAAGCCTGAAGCCTTGTTTTAGGTGCCTCACTACTTTGTAGGCTTGTCAAGTTTTGCTAGCTATAAAGCTGTCATTCATGCTACTTAACCAATTGTCAAAATATTCTCATTTATTATGTATAATTATTCTAGTGCCTACTTTTCGAAGATCGTCATAATTTTCCTTCTTGACTTTTGCCGGTCATTCAATGTGATTTTCGTAGGTTGCGTTCTTTTTGTCCATCGCGGCCTGGAACTCCTCGTCGAAACATTTGATTCTGGTTGTATATACCACAAACTTTTCGGCTACTGGATTCAGTGCGCCTAAGATGTCAATCCAGACCTCGTTGACAGACGCGATTTAGGCATGGAAACTAGTTCAGTTTCCAAAGAAGGTCCGTCTTGCTTCGAAGGTTTTTGATGTAAAACTTACATCTTGAACTTGCATTGGTTTCATAAGTGAGCGAGATGTGGCATCGATATCGGACTTAGACAAGGCTCGGAATTGAAGTTGGCCTCAAGGAAAAATGGCACTTCCAGAATACTGGAGGACTATCTCTTTTGAATTAGAATGTGATCGATTGGATTAAAAGTGCGGCCTTTCTGGGATAACTATGTCCTTTTATGGATGTTTCAATGTGATAAGGTTTCTTCTGCACATAAAATCGACAAGTTGTTTTCAGTTGTCGTTGCAGCAATCATGAAGACTGTTTACTCGGTGGTTTCGCGATGTATTTCCTTCTTTGCAACATTTGCTTTGAGGGCCCCTTAGCAAGAGTTTTACATCATTTGATTGCAGAAAATTATAAAACCTTGATTATTTGCGGTTTTTTTCTTTTGTCTACGACGACGCACAGTGGTATATTTCTCGAAAAAGGTGAACTTTATTCAAATTATTGACTTTTACGTATGAAGTTGAAACTTGTCCTATATGGCCCCCATCATTTGAGGTGGTAATCGGGTTTCATAAGTTTAAGGGTAAAAGCACAGGAGCTGAAAACAGCCAAAAATTGCATCTGTCTTTTAATTTTATTTTCAAATAAAGAATATGAAGATCAAAATACCTTTGAGTAATACAGCGTTCTTAAGCTATGAAAGACATTGATGATTTAGCCTTCTCCCCTATCATCGTATTCATACTGCAGATAGTATAGGAATTCGGTGTTTAAAACTTCTAGTCCCTTTTAAGTTTACAACGTCACTGAACGTTGTTAAAAAATAGGTCTAGTTGTATTCATTAAAGTCCAAAGTAACTATTAAAACTTAATTTACCTGCGGCCAGCTGCGGCTGGGCTCATAAACTCCTTTCAAAGTTCAGCGACCTTGCACAAAATGCAACATTTTGCGCGCTTATTGCGCCAGTCCGCGTGTTCTGCAGTATTTTCTTATCATTTGCGCTAGCACATAATAGCAAGCATTTGTACCAGGTTGGAGCACGTGCGATTGAGATAAACACAATGTTGAATTTCATAAATTAAACGATAGTTTGTAAACCCTACACTCACTTGTTATGTTATTGGTAAAGTTTCAAGTGCTGTATGTTTATTTGGCTGTTCATACATTTATTTACCCTATCACCTGTACTTTAGAATCATCAAATTTCCCAATTTCCCAAAATTCAATTCAATGAAATATGATCATATGATAATTCATGTATGATCATAGAATAATTCAGGTATGTATATGCTTAGCATTGAAATTATATGCATACCTGTACAAAACAATTTCCTGCAAGGTATCAATTGCTAAAATTGTAAATATGCATGCATAGGTCAATGGTAATATTTGTAAATTCGATGATATGTGTTTTGCTATATGTTGTAGATAGGATTTCCCCTGTTTGAAAACCCAAGAAACACTCAATTTCATACATCTAGTGGTTCCAGATAATAGTTTTCCACTTTTGAAAATTTTATACGATCCATGTCCATAATCTCAGCACCAAGCATTTTCGTTTGGTGGATAGCGAGAATATTTATTCCAGGTCCCAATAAAATAGTCCATGTTTCGTTTACGTGGTCGTTTCCGTTGCTCCGATCCAAGTATTGCAGACGAAGTATCTGGTTTCTGAATGAATGAATTTTACGGAAACGTGTTATTCGCCCATTTCCCAACCCCCTGCCCGGAGAGCCAGTCTGGTTAATGTTTCTGGTTCAAGTCGCGAAAAATTGGACCTCATCGTTGCTAGCAATATTCATAATTTTATTTCGATTTTCTTCTAAAATCAGTAAAAACAAATACTTTGTTAAGAAGCTGCAAATATAATTTACTCAAAACGAATCAATTTCATACATAATATGTTAAGCTAAAAAATAAATATTAACAAAAATTGGGTCACGATTTTCTAACACAAGCAAATTCATTCATTCAAACATCATCAGACAGTAATACATTTAAATTCGTTTTTTTTTCTTTTGGTGCTAATTATCAAAGATAATTTTTTACTTTTCCGCATAATTTACTTAGAGTATGTAATAAAATCACGGGTAACGGTTGCATCGCTTCGGCAATAATCTAATCACGCTTATGTTTGTAATTCGGACTCGTGCGTAAAGTGTAGCGGAGAGAGAGCAGCTATGAATCTTCTCTTCAAGTTTTTGCAAAATCGCGTGGAGCAGCTCACGCAAAGCAAAGTCAAAAGTCAGATGAAAAGTCGTTGATGTAATTAAATTTGCTTGGCTTGGATGAATGCGGGAAGGCTGCTATGGTGGCGGCTGTTGCGGCTATATCACTCTAGTAGCGTTTTGCTTCCGATCATTAAATGCGTGTGGTATTTGAGGCTATGATGAATGCTAGCAATTAACCTCCAAAGGGATTTATGTTGCTGCAGGGTGGTTTAGCTACCAAGTCCGGCTATAGTATTTCTTCCTTTAACCAAGTGGAATTCTCTTTAGAGTATCTTCCTGAATAAGTGTATGGAATATCAATATCATCAGTCGCAAACATTTCCTAGTTGACTGCGAATCATAAAAAAAAAAAATGCGAAAACAAGATTCAATCAGTGTAACGATCGTTTTATTCAAATGAACTTTGATTCATTCATGTTTGCCACTGAGTGGTATCAGAGATGCTATTAGAGCTGTGAGTAATCAATTATATTGATTGAAAATGAAATGCGAGAGATGTACGGAAGCTACATGGTACGGAGCATCTACAATACATGCTGTGGCTTTATCTAGCGTTTCATGCTCTCTGCTCATTCCAGATCAGTTCAAATGATCTCGTGCATGCATGCGACTTTCTTTTTCTTCAAGTGACATCATATTAGTTAATTACGACTTGTGGGTGACGACGAGACAATTGTGTCAATGATTTTCATACATTGGTATGGATGAATGTATTCAAATATGACTTTTGCTAAGATGAGCACATGGTACGAAAGCCTAATAAAAGCAATGTATGTATGTACTTTGTAGTACAAGCAGTACAAGCACAGCGTCTTAAGTCGCTACAGACTGATTCAGTTAGTTGATTTCATAGTTTGCTCATGAAAGTCGTAAAACAATGCATAAATTGAAGACTTGCTTTTGTAAAAACTTTTATATTTTACTTAGATGTGCAGTGTAAGATAGTAGTATGAAGTGTTCGCTTCCAAAGTGAGAATTTCAATTACGAAGCTAAATGCCAGAAGTCAGTTGAGTGCATCAAATGCATTCTAAGTCGGTTCGTGTAGACTTTAGGCTGATATGCCCAGAGCAAATGTAAGGGAATGGTCGCGTATCAGTTCGATCAGTGACTGTGAGAAAAGTGGTTTATCCAGATTATAAGTTCTAGTGCAATATGCTTGTGAATACTTTATAAAAATTGACCACATCCGAATGTTGAATCATCGATTTAGATAAAATTTGAATCTATAAAAGTCTTGTGAACAAATTGAATATTACCAGTGGGTGAGGATCAAGAATCTATGTCGACACCATAATGTGTAAAATAATATTTGATTGTGACTTTTTAATTAGAATGCTGAAATACAAGGTAGGAAAATGAATTAATATTTGAACTACATATATGCACCCACAGTTGGCTCCACTAACAGAATTTGTAAGCGAATTATTGCAGCATGTATAAGATTGATTAGCTGTCCTTGTAAAACCCAGCGAAATTCTAACTAATTACGAACTTCCTCCGATCAGACCAATTGGTGCTTGTTTCGCAGCTGGTTTGAGCAATATTTTTCTAAACCATTTATTTCTTGTTTGAGTTTGTAGTTTTTGAAATTGCGTTAGATTAAACCACAAAAAGAAAACACACATTGATGCATATGGAAAATAGGCCCAAGTCTCCCCAAATGTCAATTATCTTTAACCCTTTGGCGCCGGCGGGGATTTTAGTGATATTTTTAATATGCCTATTATTCTGTCCACAAATTGTTTTCGCAAAAATTAAGTTAACGAAATGAGTTTTGAACATTTTTTAAATCGGATAATATTTTGGATTTTTTAACCCTATGTGTGCGCCAGAAAAGAGATCGGGAAAATTTTAAAAAATTTTAACTTACAAAACTTACATATTACATCAACTTACATCATTAAAAAACTTTCAGGACATATTGATATTATTAATTTGTAAATTTTTTTTTGCTTTTGATAAGCGTGTTGGCAACTCTGTGGCTAGGGCAGGCGCTGAAAGTGAAAACCTTCAAATCATCGACTCTCCTGAAAAATTGTCGCTTTTTGGAAAAAAGCACCCCATATATAAATCTTATACTTTGTCTACATAGCCAAAGTAAAACATTTGAAATTTTACAACAGGCAAGAACGGTAACCCTTCCAGAATTTACCTATATTTTAGCATCAAAAACTTCTGTTGACGGGAACTCATGGCCCAATAGTCAGATACAGTTGAAATTTACAAAATGTATTAGCCTTAAATAGGACCGGGTCTGATAGAAGCGATTTTGAAATTTGGACAAATCTGTGTCATTTTGAAAAATCACTAAGAAAAATAACTGCTTCTGGCCCTATAAATTGTGATGCAGTCACCAGATCACATAGATCACACAGTAGGTGAATCTTACTCTGAGCTACATTTGATAGAAATTTGGTTGAAAAAAACGGCTAGAGCTGCCAGCTATGGTAATTTTAGTGTCTTAAATTTTCGAAAATTCGCTTAGCAAAATAAAGCTCTTTGCCCTATAGCTTCCAGTGGCAAAATTCATAAGGCCAATTGAATTTATTGTAGACCATACTAAGTAGAAATCTAGTTGGAAAAACAATGATAGGGTTGCCAGCTATGGTTGGTTTTGTTTTTTTTCGGCATATCTTAAGTAAGCGATTTCATCATAAAATTTTCAAATCGTAGTGATCTTGTAGTGAAAATAAACAACAAATATTACGATCTAAAAAATTTGAAAACTTTTACGAGTGGTAACCCTAAATTTGTTTGTATTCCTTTAACTCCCAATGCAGTCATCGAATCAATACGAAATTCGCAGAGTAGGTTGACTTCAACGTGAGGTAATTGTGACTTATTTTTGGCTCCGGTGCTAGTAAAAGGTTGCCAGCATGAGGCGTGTTTGTTATTTCCGTATCAGTAAATGCTTACATTCACGTTTAAAAATAAATAAAGAAAATAAGTAAACAATGATAGCGTTTACAGCAGACGTTTAGTCCGCAGACTATACACCAAATTCAACTTAAATTATTTAGTCCACCTACTGTAAACACTCAGTACCCGACGCAAGCGATAGGTCAGTACACGATTTCAAGTGACCTGACCTAAAATAGATCGAGGAATATATCGCTATAAACACACCCGACCTAAGCGTTGATTTTTGCGCGACTATAAATTATATAAGTACGATGAATTTAAGTTCGCAACCCTCTCATTTGACACAACATTTTTTAAATAATCATGTTTGAGAGACAAATGAAAAGATAATTACAGTGTATGAACTAAAATTAAACTAAATGACAGCTGTCACGTACAATCGAGGACTTCAGGTCAGGTCGATGTAAACACCTTAGGCCTAAATTCAGTTAGTCCGCGCTATAGTTCAGGTCACATTTGGTGCAACCGCTGTAAACCCTACCAATTTTTAAATTTTCTAAGATCTGGACATTTTTTGAATGGCAGCCCCAGACACCTTTCTATCGCTGTAACTTTCGATGAAGTCATCGAAATGAAATTGGCTTAGGGTCTATTATTACTTAGGGTGTCCTTAAGTAGCTAGTGGTAGAATACACACTCAAAATCTGCACAAATCCTCTACTGTTCTTCGAACATTAGTGTTTCTAGCGGTTCTGATGCGCTAGGGGTTTTTTTATCACAGGCAGTTGCATAATGACTATGATTTGAAAGATGTATCTACAATATGTTTTTGCATGCTCGTAATAAATGTCAGATAAAATTAAATTGTCCCAACCGATAGTTCAAAAGTGCACTTTATCATCCATCGCTGCTTTTACGGTTGGTTTTATTCTTGGAAAATATATTATTCATTCGACAATCAGATTTTGCAACAATCCATGCATAGCTTGTAATATTTATCCGCTATATGAACAAAATAATCTAATGCTATCACTTCGAACTTAGTCATTTGTTTTTTGTCTGACATAAGTTGATTATGCTGTTTGAATGGAAAAAACGAGATCCATAATATCAGCAGAAACAGCAATTCATATAGTTTGCGATTAATTCCACATAAATATCTAGTGAGTAACGGTTTCTTTCATTTTACTCCCGGGTCAAACAGCTTTGTATCTTAAAGCAAGTTTTCTTTTAATTGATTGCTCTTCTTGGGTTGCCACAAATATTTTCATTGAAATAAAAAGACATCTCTTATAATAACATCGAAGAGATCAGGTAACTTAGTTGTTAAACATGATCCGTCATAATAAACTATAATTGGATTTTTCGAACAGAGATAATACAAGTTAGTTTACATTTTATAGAAAAAACTCGTAAATGCATATATTTGTACATAATTATATTCTGTTCATTTTGAAAACCGAAAATTCTGCCTGATGTTTTCTAATTTTAAATTTGTTGCTGCTTTGAAAACTTCAGATATTTTTTTTCAAACATTTTGTTTTTGCATAAGATAGCTTTAAATTATATATAGGATTCATAAGTATTATACTGCCTCGCATTTCTCATATGTCATTATCCTTCCGTTCCCTTAATGCAGTGACTGATTATGATATGAATTTGATATGACTTTCATATTTTGACAAAATGCATAACCTTAATATGCAATGACTAATTTATTTCAAGGAACGGTATTTCGTCAACCATATCTTCTTTCCTTTCTATATGTTCTTTTTTTTCTAATTAAACTTTGTGACTAACGCTAGTCGAAAAATACTTATCTTTATTATTACTAATCTCCCAGAGTCATCAGTTTCTTTGGAGTCTACTTTTCCTTGTTATGTGCCTTCTGATTTTAAAAGAACTGGACTAGTTTAAAATTCTAAAAATACTAAAGAGTGAATACTTTTAGAATTTGTCCTCAACCTTCCTCTTGCATTCAAAATCTCCTCTTTGCCTCGTTTCAATTTTCATAAAACTTGCTTCTCTAGAACGGCAAACATATATTACTTTCCTCTCCCTTTCCTCTAGCCTCTCTCATCCAAAAAGGTCGCTGCAGATACGATTCGAGTCGCTACTTGTGTCGAAACTTCTATCTGATCCAACCACTCAAGGCTTCTCTGGTCAGTTATTTACTTTTTTGAAAAATCTACGGGAGCTCCCCAAACCAAGTTACTTGACATTAACATATGCTCTCACAACTCAAGAGACTGGTCAGCACTTAGCTCATTTTCCCCCTTGCAAAGCTCACTCACTCCTCGAAATGTTTCATTCTTGCTTCGTTGCTTACTAGCCTTTTATATGCAGAATATTTAATTAATTGCGCTGGTTACGGCTCCGATGACATTTCTGACATTCTAGCAAAATCACACGTCACAAAAATTGCATCGCAAATAGCAATGTTACACAAATAGCATTAATAATGTTGGGTCCTTCAACATCGTAGTGCCCTGATATCCAGAGCAGATGTACCTTTTAGAACCTAGAAAAAAATTCAACCGGGCTCTGCATTCTTGAACAATTTTTGAATTAGTCAGCGATTTACGTTACGCTAGCAGCGCAACTTGACTGTCACAGCAAATAGCGAAACGCGTTCTTTCCTTCTTTCATCCATTTCCCAAAAAACAGCTCTCAAGATAGCGAAAATGTTTGCTTCAAGAAATATTTTAGAGAAAAAAGCCTATCTACCTTTCGCTCCAGCTTCAGATCTAATGTTTGTTTGCTTTTTCGTGTAACAGCCACCAAAGCGTCTATAAAGTGATTCTCAGGTAAAGTTTTTAGAGACTTCTTTTAGGATTTGGTAAAGTCATCATTTTGAAGTATCATAAACTCAAGCTTAGCTGACTGGTCCTTTTAATAAACTTGAAATTTCTCTTGCAGCTTCCAGATCATCACAAAATGATTTTGATAAGCTCGTTGTGAAGTTCTGTATGTGAGTCATCAATCCACTGCGTGGTTATTTATAGCTCAATTGAAGGGTTTCCTGGTCTATTTTCTGAACTGCTGTAGTTCCCGGTTCCACCAAGGAACCATCTTGCTGTGTCCACTTTAGCTGATTGAGCAGCCCTCATCATAGCTGCTTAAAAGAGCTCTACTAATAGTGCCATCGCGTTATTGATCTAACTATTCCTGGAAAACATGGTGATATATTTCATCGCACTTCTAGTAGGAGTGACAAAAGTGGGAGCAATATCAGTGTTTAGAATCATTAGTCCGGCAAAAGCTATCAAATCATAAATATTGCCTCCTCTAGTGTTGCATTTGTTACTGCCCCAACTAGTGTGCTGAAAGCTAGTATCGTAACCCACCAGGAAATCCATTTTCTTCCATTCGGTGAACCTTCAGCTCCTGCATTGGCGGCGGGAGTAAATTTCAGAATCGTGCGTTTCACTTCATCACTATCCTGATACTACACGATGACCACTTGTTTGAAAACTGTCTCAGGGTGATGCTTCAATCATGTCGGAAGCCGCAACAAAAGTCTTCGGCGTCGTTAACCTTTCATCACAAAAGATTGAAGAAACGATCACTTAGAATTCACCACTCACCGGGATGTCAATCAGTGTCCCGCGCTTCGTCAGCATGATGTTCTTTCTCTTCGCCAGCCCCAGCTGTAGGTAATGGTTCATCATCTACCGTTCCCTCTCTTCTTATAACTTGGTTAAGTCTGAATTGGACAGATTCTGCAGATCCAGATTTTATTGCCGTTGCCAGATCATCAGTGTAACCCACCAGAAATTCATCAGTTGGTATCTCGAGGCAAAACCATTCATTTTAAATTATGTTCCAAAGGCATGTTCGTAGATTGACCCCTGTGCTGTCCTTAAGGTGTACGCCTCCTCTGAGCTCTTTAGTAGGTATGGAACAGTATTAACCGATCCCTAAAATAGTCCCACATGAAGACCAACAAGTAGTTAGGAATGTGAAAGCTATGATTGAGAACCCAAAGCACATATATCTACCTTGTCGAATTGAACGCATTTGGAACATCTAGCGTCATCAGCAAAACAACTGATCTAGCGCTATGGCATGCTTCCTCCACTCTTACTATTGCCCCCAATTACTGTTGAGATGCCATCAACAGTTGAATGTTTTTTGGAAGCGATCCTGCTTATCAAGTGGCTTCAGCAATTGCTTGAAAAGCCTCCTTAGCTTCACTGCAGACAGTCTGTCCGCGTTTTCCTTTCTTCCATCGATAAGCGCCAATCGCATTATATTGCGAATGATATAACATGAATCAAATAACTCCAGTAATAGTCGCGATTGGCTCTCCACAATGATTGTAAGTGCTTCAACTGGCACTCCATCAATGCCTGGGGTCTTCCTATTCTTCAGTCCAGACATCGCGTCGATCAGCTCCTTCTCCATAAAGATACGAACGTCCCCGTGATTGACAATGATGCTATCATTCGTCTATGGGTTGGCACGGCCTTTGGAGCGATTGGCCGCATGCAGCCGAGTCTGCGGGTAATTTTTCCCCCCACGAGTTCGAATTGACCTCTATGAAAAGTGTCAGCTATTTGTAGCGTTTGCTTCTCTTCGTGGCTTTGGTCAGCTTTTTTTTTGTTGCCATGTAGGCGGCAAAAAACTGCGGTCTGTTTTTGGCTCGCTGCGCCTTGTGCCTGCACGCCGAATCGATGAGTTGCAGTTCAACGATTTTATTTCACTAGTGAGCCTGTTTTCTGAATTGAAAAATATCTTATTTTAAATTAACCGTACATTCTTAGCCTAACTTAAAGTTTAATTAGCAAAAAAACTTATAATCTAGCCGCTATACTATTTTAGCCTGCTGGCTCTGGTTGGTTTTTTTTTCTTTTATTTCGGCAGAATTTTTATTTCCTTACACTCTAATGGTATTACCCAGCCTGTACAGTAGCTGGGGTTACCCTAGCAATGCTTTTCTTAAAAACTACCTTACGCTAAAAGTACGATCTAACTTACACCTAATTATAACTAACTTAGCCTAATTAGACCTAATTCTTAACCTAGTTCATTAGAACCACCTGCCCGCCCTGGTGACCGAATCAGTCCGTTCTCATGCCCGTCTGTTTGTCTGTAGAATCGTGTCATCAATTCCACAATACTGTCTCTAACTGGCTTCAATCCTGACACCTGATATAGGAGAAGGTTCTTCGGCCACTTTTTAGTTACCGGGTTGTAGAACCTGCCAGTGCAGAAGCGGAGGATTCTTCTTTCGAACATCTCCGCTTCGGCATTTTTTGAGCAGGTAATCCAGGATGAGAATGCATAAGTCAGGAGGGGTCGGATGAGGGTCTGATAGCAAATTAATTTAGCTTTGGTGGTCATGCCCATCTTTTTGGCGAAAAGAGGTCGGATGCGTTGAAATGCGGATTTGGCAGCTTTGATTTTTCGCCGCACAAAGGGATTAAACTTTAAAAATGCCTGGAAATCGATTCCGTGGTACTTGAGAGATGAACTAGCAGTATTCCTTGATGTTCCGAACGAGACAGCGTGTTTTTTGGCCTTGTTGCGGATAGTCAGCTTGTTTTCTTAAAAGAAAATTTTTCGGCGGGGCATGGTGGCATCACTGCTCTGCGAAACCGAATCATGGATAGTGGGGCCATAGTGAGTGGAGCTTTTCCTCCAGGCTCACATTTAGCGACGTCTCCATTTCACTTCTGATTAGCCAGGATGTTTCGTTTTACAAAATAAGTAGTGTTGACTTTGCCTCAACTCAGTGATGTGGAAGGTGGTGTAGTAATGGTCACTACCTGTGTAGTCCTCTATCACCCGCCAATCACTCATGAGGGCCGCCAATCTTTTCGAAGCCTTGAAGACATCGTGTTTAACGTCGACATCATTTCTACTATACGCCATTCGCGAGCGTTTTCAGTTAGCATGCTCCACTACAAAGCCCCTAGCATATAAGTCGTCCCCGACTATGACATCACCGTCAATTTTATGAAGAATGTCCTCTAGTTAACTTAGCTTATCTCCGAATTCTCGAATTGAGTCAATCGGAAAAAGGTAATAGTTCTCGTCAGTAATCTCTATGTATTCAACCCGTACGTGGCCGTGGCGGAGATCTGTGCTGAAAACGTCAGTGATTCACATTAAGATTAGCTACGTAAGGAGGTTGTTAACTGCCCTGCAATGCTAGTGGTCTCCTCGAAAAACCGTGATTTTCTCCCCGCAGCCTCTTCTTTGCGTCCGGCTCGTCCTTGAACACCTGGCAAGTAGCCGAAGCCATGATATGTTTTGCGTTGTCCGCGTCATGGCTCTCGACGCAAAGTATGCACTTGGACGCTGCAAAAAAATGTTATCGCACGATGCCTGGGCTGCTTTGATTAGTTCTTGTAAAGATGCATTCAATGCTTAGTTGCTTAGTCAGCAGTCTGTTTCTATCTATTGTGATATATATTACTTAATGTTCTTTTCATATTTCTACTATTGAATTTACTTACAACAAAGCCACTGTTGTGTTTATTATTATTATTATTGGTGATTATTACTTTAGGCTGTATTTTTTATTATGATCAGGCTTTTTTTCTCAAATGGTTTGTCCACCTGATTCCGCCAAAAGAAGAGGTAGAGCTCATTTCCTACATATTATATTTACTTTGGCAGAGCATTGCTTACCAAGATGGACTGTTCTTGGTTTAAATCCATCTGTAAGCAGAAAATTATGTGAAACGCAACAAGCTAGATGTCTCTAGGCTCGTGCAAGTTGGTTGTGGAATAAAATATCTGTTGAATCCAACTCCTTTGTCCTGGACTAAATTTTATTATGAAAATTTGTGATAAAACAGCAAACCAAACTTCCCCTCTAAGTTCCAGTATTCAATTGTGGTTTAAATAAGCCAAAGATTCTAATTACTATGAGCTTTCAGAAATTTACGCTAATAGATTTATTTTCATTGGAGAGAAGTTGGCTGCCATAACTTTTCCCACTGATCTGACCACTCTATACTACCACATGGGGTCTAAAGCCTCGTCTAGTGATGTGGATCTACACAGCAATAATTAGGCCGATCTTCACGTACGCATCCGTGGTGTGGTGGACTATCGTGAAGCTATTGTATGCTCGAAAAAAGTTAGCCACGCTGCAAAGGGCGGTGTGCCTGGTGCCATGCGCACTACTCCGGGTGCGGCCCTTGATGCGCTTCTCAGTCTGCCTCCTCTCGACATTCAGGTTCAGAGTGTGGCGATGAGCTCTGCCCATAGACTAGCTCAGCTTGGCTTATGGGTGGGTGAAGACGATGTGGGGCACTGCTCTATTAGGGGTTCGATGCGTGAGATCTCTCCGATTCTCACTATGCCTTCGGACGCTCGAGTGCCCTTCCTTGACTTCGGTAGAAGGTACGAAATAGTCCTCTTGAGCAGAAGTGACTGGGACGATCCAGATCTGTGTACGAGGAGATATTCTGAAATCTTCTTCACGGATGGCTCGAGGTCAGATGGTAGATCTGGAGCTGGTGTCTATCTACATTCATCGGATGGCAGGTGGGCTTTTTCTCTTGCACTGAAAAAAATCCACATAGCGCCCAGAGCCATGTAACATAGCGCATTATTTATGGTCCCATACGCCATGTACATAGTACTCTGAGCCATGCAATATGGCTCCCAGCGCCATAATCTCAGAATCTACATAGCGCGTGGTCCCATGTTACATGGCGCAGCATTTATGGTGCCACACGCTATGCACATAGTGCCCTGAGCCATGCAGTATAGCTCCCAGCGCCATAATTACATGGCGCAGAAATTATGGCCCCACACGCCATATTACATAGTGACATCAGCCATGTAATATGGCTCATGGCACTCCAATTATAACTCGCAGCCATACTGTGTGAGGGGATCTATAAATGTCAGCAAGTGATTTCTCATTCTCATTCTCAATCGGCTAAGGGCGCATATTATTGAATGGCTCCTTCGGCGACTCTAAATGCAGCCAGCGCCTGTTTGTTGCAAGCAAGTGACTTCTCCATGTGCTCATTTATGGTAAGTAGCACTGTTTTGACTGATTTGCTTCTTCAATGTACTATAGTCTTCCACGCCATGTACTATAGTCTTCCACGCCATGTACTATAGTCTTCCACGCCACGTACTATAGTCCTTCACGCCATGTACATGGCGTGGAAGACTATAGTACATGGCGTGGAAGACTATAGTACATGGCGTGTAGGCCTATATACTTTTCGCCATGTATTATGGCGTGTGGCGCTATATTTTATCACAATCCCTAAATCGACTATGTACATGGCGCCAGGAGTCTATAAATTATGGCGTCTGGCGCCATGTGTTTTCTCAGTGTGGAGAGCACGTTTCGGTTTTTCAAGCAGAAATATTTGCTATCCTGAGAGCTGCCTGTTGGGCAATTGAAGAAAGATGGAGGGGAAAAGGCATTGCAATTTGTAGTGACAGTCAAGCTGCACTGATGGCGTTGCGTAGACCCCTGACAAACTCGAAAATTGTCCAAGAGTGCAGAGCACGATTGAACTCTGACGCCAGATTCAATAGGGTGCATTTGCTCTGGGTACAACCATGTGACTGCAGGATTCTTGCTCAATAAGAGCAGGAAAGTTTGCAGGGCCAGTTTGACTGGACACAACTGCCTAGGAGGACATATGTACCGAATAGGTGTTGTACAGGATGACCTCTGTTCATCCTGCCTAGAAGAGGCTGCCTCTGCAGAGCATTTGCTCTGTGAATGCCCAGCGTTTGCGCGTTTCAGATATCAATGCTTTGGCTGGGATGTTGCACGCATGCAGAGGATAGCCTCTTTTCCCCTATCAGTGATCCTAGACTTTATCAAGAAGTCTGGGAAACTATGGTAGGCAGGGGGAAATGAGTACAATGGGTCCTTTGGCCTAAGTGCTTAGAGGGGCCAATGCGCCCCCAACCCACACACACACACACACACACACACACACACACACACACACTACCTCCCTTAGCATTTTTCTAATCAAACTCGAACAAATTCCTCGTTTCCGCTTAGTCGGTCTAACGAATGCAATCAAGGGCCAACAAAAATCTACAGAATATTGTTTCGCCCATCGTATTTGTAACGATTTCAAATGATCTAGTTTCAGTTTGCAGAACTCAATTCACAAAATTTATTGCTTGAAAATCTTGTCGGTCTTAAATTAGCCTCCATACATCAAGATTCGAATATTCGACCCACTCTGTTTCTTTCAAACTGATTCCGAAAATGGTAATGAGCCTAATTGGTTTAGATTTTTCAGTTTTGTTGCAATGCGGAGCAACTGTGTCGCAATAAATTCTATACCATCCTACTCGTACATGTAGAATATTTCAGCGTATGTGCACACATTCACATAATCACTCAATTCACAAGATGTAGCTTTGATCAGACGAAATTTTCGCTTTACTAAAAATTAATTGAATACAGGTTTTTAGCAGTCAACTAAATCATATTAATTAGCTACCACTTAAGTGTCAGTACTGGAGACAAGTTTCATGCTTCATTGCAGTTGCGCTTTGATGCTGACATTGATATTAAGCCTGGACGGCTATCAATAAATATTCAATTAATTTGCGATAAATACACTGATAGGATATTTTATTTAATTAACAGCTTGCCGACACTGATGTTCTAATTGCCGCTTAGATAGTCCTAAGTGGCTGTCATTACGGTTCGTATTAAAACTGTTATACATGCAATTGTGAATTCGTCTATTATGCAGATGGGTAGTGAATATGCTATCAGTTTGTTGAGTACGTTTATAAGGGCTCATCGAAAGTTTTGTATGCCATTGGAAACTCAAACAAAGAAAACGGTCTCAAAATCCTGTATCACCAATTTTCACTGTTACTGTAAAGTTTTTTTTTCACTAATTAATCGACATTAGTGCATTCATATCCTGTCATCATTAATTCCTACATACATCAAAGTCTTAACTTATCTTAATCTAAGGTCATTTCTTCTCCTTCTAAGTGAACAGCACGCCCAGAGAACAACCAAAGAATTCCTAGAATTGCGTTATGTACAAGCCCAACTATAAAACTAATTAATCATCTTCCATTTGGTATTCACCATTTAGAGTCGTAGATTTACCAAAGAAGAATAAGAACTCACTTGTTCCGTCTAATCGCCTCGAAAGACAAACATTTACAGCTCTCGTGCTAACCAGCCACCATCCTAAGTACTCGTATGTATGAACGTGTACTTACAGACTTCAATCAATCAAAAAGCCTCTTAGCTTGCACTCGGGTCGATTCGGTATCTGTAGTGTATCTAAAGTATCTATTCAAAAATACTTACAAAAGGATTAGTTGCACTTAGTGCGTGGCTAGTATACGCACTCGTACAAAGCATATGCATAAGTGTAACTGAACATTATATACATAAAGTCACGTGAAATAGGCTTTAGATACACTTAGGCCAGGCACAGACAAAATTACGACCATAACTGGTGTCTGCTTATTAATATACGCACGAATAAAATGCAAACCTGCTATCATTATCGTGTCAGCTATTAAATCGTCTGGATGCACAATATTTAATATGGACTATAATTATGCATTATGGATTGCACGACCAGATATGCTCATATGTACATATGCACGTATGTTTGTTTGTGCTGCGCGTACGTGCACATCGCAGCGGAAGAGATCGTCATTTTGGTTAAGGATTGAAATAAATTCGCGACGGGAGGAATTCGCTAATGTCGTGTTCGATGGAGCGAGGCAAAGACGAGGGGTAGTGTTGTTTTGGCTGGCTACCAGTAGTGCATGTTTATTTGAGAAAGGACTAATTTAGTGAATTGCAGTTTTTGGGCTGAAGTTTATCGATGTGCTGGCTAATAATTTTTATGGTTGTTGGATTTTGCTTGTTGGTTATCATTGCGAGGAAGGTCGATGAGTCTCTTGAGAAATTTTCGGGTATGGTTTGGAGTTTTATCGATGTTATTCGATATGTGGGGCGTGTGGAATCTGGCGCTCAGTTTTGTTGCATGCTATCTGTTCGTATATAATTGTTTGAATCTATTTGCATAATAGTATACTGTGGTTTTAAATTTCCCGCTTTGTTCGATGTTATTTTCCATTTATTGTTCATGGCCGATTATGTTTGCAGGATTAACATAACTGAGAATGGAGGCAAGTTCTCAAAATTACATCATAAATAGGTTAGGCTGTACTGGCTGGCACAAGGCCACACATAGACCTATTGGTCCATAGTGATACAAGATAAATGGACCACGAGAAAGAAAGTTCAGTCCAAGCGGCCATCGAAGGCCCTGACTTTTTCACGAACTGAAGAATGTCCTTCAGCTTTTGCTCCTCGGCGTGCAAGACATCCACCAACCAGGGTTTACCGAAGTAGCGCAGTCTGCTTTTCCCCAGTGTCGAGCATCGACACAGGAGATTCTAGAGTGTTTCTGAGCCCCCGGCTCTTAACACATCCGACAGGTATCGCTGATTAGGATTCCCATTTTCATAACATGTGCTGCTACAAGACAGTGGCCAGTAATGATGCCAACCAGTCGTTTGCAGTCAGTCTGAGAGATGCTCAGTCAGAGTCAAATGCGAGATTGTTTGACCCTCACATGATTTTGGTTACCCTGCAGGTCCGAGTTGCACCCCATCTGCACGTCGCATCTTACGTCATTTTGGAGTAGATTGAGTACTTAATCGTTTGGATAGAAGTAAGGATGTCTACCGATCCCGAAAGGGGGGACTACTTGGCTAACGCATCAGCCTTCTCATTTCCATCAATGCCCTTATGACCGGGAACCTAGAAGATTCTGACTCTTCTACTGTTGCCCAGTCTGTTCAGGGCCTGAATGCAGTCGAGTACACACTTCGATCTGTATGTTCGAGACATCAGCGCTTTTACCGCCGCTTGACTATCGGTAAATATATTTATTTCCTCACTTGTATCTTTGGCATATACCAGATCTGCGGCTTTACGTATCGCAGAAACCTCCGCCTGGAAAATACTACAGTGATTCGGAAGCCTGAAAGCTGCTTCCATAGCTGCATCTGCAGGATATACTGCAGCACCCACTCCTGTTTTAGAGCTGTTAGTTTAGATGATAAGAGCTGCTGCGCACATTTGCTGATTCCATTCCCGCCCATCTCCGACAGTTGCCCGATATCCCCGCTCGAAGCGCAGAGTGGGAGCCAAGTAGTCAATGATTCCTGCGTTTCCCCGTTCAATACTGCTATGGCCGAAAGTGTGTTGTATGTGTGGAGCTGCTGTGTGCACATTATTGAAGGCGTCTTCAATATCTAGAAAGGCTTCCAAAGCGTATTTTTTGTAGACTTAATACAAACACCGAAATCGTCAGGCGAAAGCATAACAAGAATACCACAATTCCTTCATATGTCGAGGGAGAGACAAATATGTCCTTGCCATCAAAGGGAAACATGGCATCAAAAAGCAGAGTTATGGCGAATCAGAAAGCTCCGCAGGCTTCTGGCAATGCTCTTGCTAATTTAATGAATACAATGAATGCTTAAGCTCCTATAACTTCTAGCTGAATTGTATAGCTCCCTTTTACCATTATTTCGAGTGATACCGGAATTTTCATGAAACTCAGAAACCCGTTTGTGGTTAGAGTGGTGTACAGGGTACAGTAAATGATCGTCAAATAGTGCCACCTCTAATGCCTAAAGGAATTAAACTTTCAACCGCCAGCTTTTCTCGGGCTCTCAGAACTAAATGGTCAACCTTAAAGGTTCTAAGGAAGCCAAAAACTCCTCCTGAAATATTGTTCGACAAGGAAATACATTTTATCCAATGGGCAAGACAAACCACCCACTTCTTTTGATACAAAAACCGCTTTTTCCTTCCGAAGCTAAATATATTGAATTTTGTGACAAATATCGATATTTCGAGGGTAATCTACCCTCTTCTTCAGTGTCTATCGGTCAGTGTCTATCTAAGAAGAGGGCAGATTACCCTCGAAATATCGATATTTGTCACAAAACTCAATATATCTAGCTTTGAAAGGAAAAATCGGTTTTTTTTCATTAAAATATTTTTTTACAAGCTAGGAAAAAATTGGTACACATTAAAAACAATTCACCCACTTCTTCTTACCCCTGAAGCTGTGGAATAAAACTAGGGCGGCTAGATTTGCAAAATGTCGAAATTTATGGCTAAGAAGAGTGCCTTATTGGAACTTTTAATGATGCCAGTAAGGGAGGGGGAATCATATCGTTGGAAAACTGGCTGAAGATAAGGCAGGCTATGTTAAGGTTCTGCTATAAACTGCTAAAAACCAGTTCGGAGCCTGCACATACAGTAAATGATGGGGGTTAATATAAATGTGTTAGATTTGTAGCGTGTGAAGACCAGCGCTCGGCCGATTTCTAAGCATGTGATTTTTGAACTCAACTGAAAAAATTATGCGCAAGGAAGAAATTGCTAGTCGGCTTATATAGAGAGTAAAAACTTTATCCAGTAAAAACTTTGGAAATTGTTAGACTTTCCTATTTGTTGATGAGGTCAGTGTTGGAACTATCTCTGAGTTGGGTGGCTGACTTGATATTTTGACTCTGCAAGCAAAACACAGGAAGCTGAGACAGCTATTAAGACCTGACCCAAATTAAAAATGATGAGAAAACTTCAAATTAGCCTTCACCATACCAAAGCAGCAACAGCGGTGTTGCTCTTCTGTTTGTCTAAAACAGAGGAGGAGTTTATGTTAATCCATGAATGTCGTTAATGTCCTTGATATTGACAATTTAAGATAACATTTCTGTTGTAGCGGAAATTGATCAGAGATTATGCTGGTTCGTTTCTTGCTAAATGCCACACGATCATTGCGCTAATTCAGCTTGTGATATCATCAATGATGTATTGGTTGCCACAAGTGTTGCTGTGCCTCTTACTCTGACAACTGATTGCGTAGCTCATGACAGCTCCAACACGAATGGTCGAAATGAAACATTTTTTAACTTCAATTTGACCTCTCTATCGTAAATGCTGGCAGTTAATCGACCCAAATCTTAGGGAGGTTCTTGACGTAACTGTAGTCAGTGCACGAAACTCGAATTTCCTCCACGAGTGTGAGGCTATCCAAAAATATTTGTTCTCTGATCACAGAAACATGTCTTTCAACGAGCCACACTGTAGCTCTACTAAGCATGTAGCCTTTATGAAAGGGAAAAGGACGGAATAGTTCTTTAACTAGAATCCCTGACTCGTTTATTTGAAATTGGTCTGGGCTCATCAACTGCTTTCATGACTTGGTTCAGGTGGCTGATATTTTCGATAGTGCTCTCAACTTATCAGTTAAGGCAGCGTATAATCCACCTATAGACTAGGGTAACCTCAAACCCTCATTGTAGAATACGGAAATCACCACTCTGCCAAGACAGTGCAGAAAGGAGTTCAATAACTCTGAAAGATCGAATAAATGGTCGCTGTATAAAACAAAGCTTTAGGCTCTTATGTACGCCATATGCAAAGCGAGGAGGTCCCCTTCTATTAGTAAGGCGAACTGCCTTCGTAAGGATTCAAGTTCAACACCGAAGACTATGGAGTGCATCATGCACCCTGATGGTATGTGGACAAGTTCGAATACAGGCATTCTAACCATTATCATAGCCTCACTCTCCCATTATCCTGTGTCCTCTCAATCAAAAGTTTCATAGCTTTTCTTAGAAATATGCTGCGGTAATGGAACTAGTTTCCACGGAGTCGAGCTACGCGAAGCTCTTCAACAACATAATACTCAGGTAACTGAATAGCTTTCTTTCTGTGCTACGAAGTGGATGTCCACTTCACTTGGAGCATCACACATGGGAGGAAGTTCGGGAAGACTAGTCCAGTCCGTAAATTGGTCCTTATGTAAAAAAATTATCCACTATGAATTCCACAGATGAGGTGCTTCTCAGTATGCTGCAAAAGAACCATTAATTTAAAAGCTTCGGCGCCAAGTCATTTCCTGTTAGACTCTTTAAACAGACAAAAAAACCGGATGTAGTCTTCTGTAATAACATTATTCTGCCGAAAAACTGGCTAAAGACGCAACAATTGGTGAAAGTGGAAGAGTAAAGTTAGCAGTTCTGTATGTCCATAAAAAGGCTAAACCAGAAGTTACAACTGTCCAACCAGGATGTAGAGGTGGCAACGTTGGCTCATATGTATATTATGAAGAAAAATGATATTGGCGTTGCAATCACTAAAGAAGAAACGCCGATCATAAAGGCGCAGTAAGTGCCTGAGAGTCTGGAAACGAGGTGGAAAGAGATAGATCTGTTCCTTTCCTTTTTACGTAAATACAGTTTGAATAAACTCTTACTTATAGTATTGTAAAAAAATTACCGAAATCCAGTGAAGTAGATGAATAGAATCCGCATAAAAATTGGCAAAGCAAGAAGAAGGGCCTAAGGTCCTTAATTTTTTCGGCCCAACAATGGTTACTTTGTAAGACCTAACTTTCAGGGTCTCTCTGACCTTTGACATATTTTTTAGTCCATCAACAACAACTCCTATGCGTCACATTTGACGTAGATAAAAACAATTCGCAAATCGACCGCGTCACTAGATAAGTCATTCAATGACAGATAACTTGTGCTCATCGTAACGCATATCCGCATTTGCGACAACATTCTTCGCTATGAGTAACTCTATAAATATCACAAAACACAACAAAAGTAATCTCTTCATTTATTATCTAGAGTATCATAAATAAATTACGAAAGCCTAAACGAGGTCATAATTGTGTTGAAACAAGGCACGGCACGGGACATAGCGAGCAAGTGGTCCGTCTATCAGAGGCCGTCGTGCCGGCTAAAATGCAATACAAAGCTTTGCGCCACTGCACTTGCATTGCACTCCTGCTGTAACGATGATAACCTGTGTGCTCAAGTCGAATATGATCGAAACATAAATTTCAAGACGCGAATGCAACAGCGTTTCATTGGTAGATATAAACATTCCAAGCAATGTAAACACGTTAAGTTTGAAAAAGACGAAGAAGACGACGAACAAGTGCGAACATAATATGTGTAATAAAGTCATTTGGTGTGGCAGTTGAAAAGAGTGAAGCGTGTGTACGTACGCACGACGCGAATATGATTACTTGATAACAGCTGAATTGAACGCGACAAAACAGTCGACCGGACTGCTGTCTAAATGCAACAGAGTGGTAACCTGAAACTTGTTTGTAATCTTAATCGCTTCATGTTCGACCTGCGATCGAACGCATTGGCTGAAGACCTTTTTGCTTTCGTTATCAGCGATACCCCAAGGCGGATTGATAACGTTGCAGCGAACGCGTTAAAGCAATCACAAAGTGCATTTTAGGCGATTTACGGTTTGATATGATTATTTAATTTCCAGCTGCATGTTGGAAACCTTAGATTTACCTTAATATTCGAACGAACGGACTTCCTTTCGTTGGCCCTAGAAAGTATTCTTCATAAACAATGTCGAAGCCAATTTCAAACAATGCTAATGCAATTATCCTCTCCTGCTAATTACCGCATACAAGGTCTACGTCATCCAACCGTTACATAACTTATTATCAAACTTTGTGTCCACACCGTCATCACATCGAATTATCTTTGCATTCACACTATGTCGAGCATCTATCATCTCACGCAGATCCATCAGCGGCCGGGTGTAAAATGGGTCACAAGTGCATTTACCAATTTGTAATAGTTGATATCGTCATTTGTATCGGAAATGATAGTTAGGACAAATAACGGACAGAAATGGGCTAGTTCATCGATTCGATTGTAAACATTGCAACTATAGTGCATCAAGCCTCTGCAGTACAGACGAGTTAGTGAGTGCTCACTTGCAATCGAACGCAAACGAAGGAAAAATGTTTACAATAGAAGTTTGGTTCTCATACATGCTTGTAGAGCGCTACAATATGTTTTGTCGGCTGTTTTAATTGATCATTCGATTTGATGATGTGTTTATTGAGTATGAAATATGTTTTTTGCAGTTCAAAGGCATAAATAGGGCATGTTTGGATTGTGATTGAGACGAACAAAGATTGCAATTGGTTTAAGACTGCACGACTCTCAACAAAGACAGCATTAATTTTGCGCATCTAGATTTCTTTTGGATGATGCAAATTTCTCCTGGTCTGTGGTCTGAATCCAGATACAGACGGGATATCGCGAATTCTGAGTTAACACCAGAGTCAAATCAGAGAAAAAGTGGTAAGTGAAACTAATTATTTCACACTCGTAAAAACAATTGTTTATGGAAATCGTAAACCATATGGATACTAAATAAAAAGACCTAGAGCGTAGGAGTTTAGTCTATGTGGCCAGCCAGTGAAGGCCCCAAACCTTTTTGCGAATTGGAGTATGTCTTTTAACTTCTGCTCTGCCACGTGCGCCAGGTCCATCAGCTGTCTGATTTTCGCAGTGTCGGACAGTAACACAGAAGATGCTGAATCGTCTCTGAGATTCCCAGCTCCTGACACTTCCTACTAATATCACTGGTTAAAAGTTGCAGTTTCATAGCGTGAGCTGCTGCAAGACAGTGACCAGTAATTATGTATGCCGACTAGCCATTTGCAATCAGTCCGTGCTAGTTCATATTGGTATTTGATAACTGCAAGGTTGTTTGACTCCCAGATGATCCTGAATACCTTGCAGGTCTGATTTTCTCGCCTTATTCGAGCCACAATCTGCATCATATTGAAGCCAGTCAGACACTTGACTGTTTGGATAGGAATTGGAATGTCTTTCGATACAACTAGGGCTAGACTGGCCCCATGCTTAGCTGGCACATTCACTTTCTCATTCCCATCAATGCCCGTATGATCGGGAATCCACGAAATTCTGACTTTTATGTTGTTGCCTAGGCTGTTCAAGTCCTGCATGTAGTCGAAGACTCACTTCGATTTATATCAGTGAGATATCAGTGCTTTTATCTAAGTCGACTGTATGTGAAAATGTCGATCCTAACATCTGCAGAATCCTTCAAGCATATTAGTTCAGCGGCGTTTCGTATCGCAAAAACCTCCGCCTTAAAAATACCACAGTGATCAGAGAGCCTGAAAGCTGCTTCTATACTATTGTCTGCAGAGTATGCTGCAGCAACTACTCCTGTACTGTATGTCCGGCCCTAAATGCTAAGAGCTGCTGTGCCCTTTTGCTGATTCCATCCCTGCCCATCCCCTATGATTCATTGATATCTTCGTTTGATGCAAGGAGTGGAGACCAGGTAGTCGGTGCATCTTGCGTGCCCCAGTCCAATACTGCTGAAGCTAAAACATCTTGGTTCATAGTGCCCTGATTTTTTTAAGTGTGGCAGCAGCTTTTGCAGCCACGGTTCTAACAAATAGATCAAGCAAGGAAAGATGAAGCAGGAGTTGCAGTTAAGGCACTGTAATTTAGTCATGTCAGCAAAGGAGATTTCATCCATTGTCGGCCACCAGACCAGGCTGCCATAAACAAGGATCGGTCTTGCTATTGCCATATAGATCCAAAGAGTTAGAGCAGAATTTATGACCCACATGTTACCTAATATCTTCCTGCTGGCATAAATGACATTGCTTGCTTTTTTTTTGCTCTTTGCCTTAAGAGTGGGGACAGTAGTAAGGGTGGTGAGGTTATTCTGCCATCCAGAATAATACCCAAGTATCTGGTGTGCAACTTGAGACCTAATCTGATTGGCCCACCCAATCTGATTGAATTATCTCAGAAATATTGTATAACCTCGTGAAGAGCATAATATCAGTTTTATCGCAGTCGATGCCATGACCCACGATGTTTGTCGATTCATTAACAAGCCCCAAAAAATACTCATGGAAGTGCCCACCGGTATGCGGGAACCTATCTGCGATTATGATTGCGATGTCATTGGCATGGGTCGCAATCGTGATTCTCTTGTTCTCCAACCTCTTTAAAATTGTATTTGTCACCAGGTTCCGCAAGAGAGGAGCTAAAACACCCCCTTGAGGTGTGTCGCTGTGAACCTCCTTTGTGTTTCACGCATCCGCCTATTCTGCTGATATAAAGTTTTGCATCCATATACCAAAGTGAGTGTTGGTTGCACGGTGGTTTCCCATAATGGCTGTTGTATGCACATTATAGCAGACACCCTCGATATCCAAAAAGGCCTTCACCGCGTGCTCCATGTAATGAAGTGCCTGTTCTATATCAAGAACTACCTTATAGATAGCCATCTCTAGAGATTTCCCTTTCATGTATGCGTTTTGAACTCTCGATAGGGTTTGATATCCAAGTCTCTCTTGGATATGGAGGTCCAAAAGTCTTTAAGAAACGAATTCAGGCTAAAAGTTTTATAGACTTTTAGATACGCGTGGCTGCTTTTACCTGTCTTGGATATAAATACAGCCTTGGTCGTCCACCAGGCTGCAGGTGCATATGCTCGTCGTTGTATTTGATGATCTTAACACTCTTGAACGCTCCCCGCTTCGTCAAATGGGGGCATGGCTATATCGAGATGCAGGCTTGATTCTACGATATATCTGATTCTAGCAAGTAGCCGCTGCGGCCAATCAGAGCTACGATCAGGTGTTTCTTCGCCACGTCGCTAGCCTTTATTATCCTTCTCGGTTTGTAGGTGGAGGGTTGTTGTGCCTCCGGACGAATGCTGTTATCCTTTGGTCTCTTAGTGGCTTTGTATTTCTCCCTCAGTGTATTTCTCCTTCAGTTCTCCGACTTTTCGACACTAGCTTCTTAGCCCAGCTCTACTCGACCTTATTGTGCAAGACAGAGTTAATCTCCTTTTCATGCCCTTTTGTTACTGTCGCCCAAGCCCAGCTTAGGCCAATGACACACACGGCGGTTCGACCGAAGCGTTTCCCGAGAGGAAAATCCAGTCGGTGTAGTCGTGCATTAGTTTAGCATTGTGATGGCACACACCGCGGTCTGGGCCGCCTCTCGGTTTTGGAACCGAGTCGGTAGACGAGAGAAATGACCCACCGACTCGGTTCTTCGAACGTTTTCCGATTTTCTCATAATTGCGAAACTCGATCGAGCTGAAGTTTTCAGGACGCATTGATAAATGCATGGGATAAGCGCTTATGAAAACCACTGTGCGTGTCTCCATTGAGAAAAACTGACGCATTCACTGTCGTGTATGTCGTTGGCCTTAGCCAATCGCACCCCTCCGCGGAGTGGGATGGTTTGTCACCTTCCCATACCTTCTTTGCTTGGCTTTCGCCTGTTAATTTTCTGGTGTTCAGCGCCTTTACTTTTGGTCAGGAGATTTGAGAAGCTCCTCTCCGCTTTGGTCGAAATCATGCTCTCCGAATACAACTCTATATGTACTCTGCCACCAGTGAACTTTTCCTTCATGCTGCTTGTATGTCTGTGAGCGGAGTCATCTGTTTCCTTTATAGTTTCTGTTAGGGGTAGGAAACTTTGTACCTTGGAACTTCCCCTGAAAGGGTCCAGCATCGTTTCTACCATATCTTCGTGTTGAGTGGTACTTGTTGCAATACTTGCTATGGCGGCCAAGTGGCTCTATCGTATTACAGTCGCTGGATATCGACCTGCTCCTCACGCCTGACAGTCGCCGGTCCTGGGTATCCGAATCTGTGCACCGTAACTGTGTGCCCTAACTTGTGTTCCTTGTTTGATTTTTGATTCAAGGTCTCTTTATCCTATGTCTGGTCCTATCAAGGCAGTAACACATCTGGCTCATCGTCGAAGGGAACGGCCTCAAAAATATGATGCCCTTCTAATCAGAAAAGAGCAAATTCAGCTAAGTGAATTTATCTTTAAATTAAAACTTTATCTAAAAAATCGATTCAAGTGAAATTCATTTGATCCTGCCTTTGTGATATTTTTCCGTAAAATCATAAGCTTTGCTGCGTTAACCCGCTCTCGGAAAAAAGTGAACAAGTTTAATTTTAATTTTTAATAGATATCTTGCTTCTAAAGGAAAAATTGATCTTTGAATAAAAATATATGATATATCAGTTATTGATATTAATCACGATGAAAGTGATAAAAAAAATTCAACCCATAAATTATTCATCTTATAACTCCCTGTCTATAACATTCAATTGAACGATTGCGAATCCGAACTAAATCGATGTGACTGGTTTCGCCTTGTTGGATAGTGTGTTGGATGTTTGGCACTTTGATATTGCAACTCTACAATTCCTGCCGACTCAGCCCAACCAACCACACAATATTGTGTAAATAGAGAGGCGAAACCAAGTTCACTCACAGCATGGTTGCATTTGAAATTGATGCAAATCCTAAGCCTATGAGCGCCCAGCGTGGCATGGCTGGCTGGTGATCATATGCAAGCCGCCGAGCCTTCGGCTTGATCTCAAACTACAGTCGCGCTTTGTGTCGTTACAGCAAGATATATTGGCATTCGAGGGCCATTAATTATGACATTGTTGAAAAAGGATTTCAGCTTAATGGATCTAAAGCACTCTAATAGATTCGAAAGACATAGGATTTGTGATTCGATTTTTGCATGCACTATACACGATCAATGAGATATTGATTTTTCAATTGGTAGTAAGTGGATGGAATATTGTGTGATTTGTATGATGAAGGAAGTTGTGAAATCAGTTTCAATGGATTTATGACGGGTTGGATTTATTAATTGTAGTTGATGTATATGGGGGCATGTTGTGTGAATGCAAATGTCAGTTCAGTATTATTTATGAGGTTTATTAGAAGTTTTTTGTGAAAGATTTGAATTTTTGTTGGAGCTTGAACAGCGAGCTAATGGAATTATTCGTCTGGAAATGAAATTACGTCTTTCATTTTTGCATATTTTGCTGCTTAAGAAATCACTTTTAAGGTTTTGCTGCCGTTAATTGAATCCCATAAGAAATCAATCAGCTACCTAAATTTAAATTCTAATTAATAAATATTAATATATTTTTATAATACGTAAATCACTAATTGACGATAATTTGCTTTTCCGTTTATTTTCAGGTAAATCAGTTTAAACATGAAAATAATTTGAAACAGTAAGTATATAGGTATATAGTAATAAAATAAGATCCGAAGATTCGATTTGTATATTTAAAGACTGCAGTGATCAACGGCAATGTGTCGTTGGTTATTTCATTATTGACCTTACTTATACGATTCTTTTGTACATGTAATTCTGGAAAAGTCTGATTTTGTGTCTGTAAAATACCTTCAAAGTATTACCAGACATGCGAATACTAGTAAATTTATATAAACTCGTTTAATGGAGAAGCCAAGCATCGTAACTAAATTAATTTATTTTAAAATTATAGCGGTCTGGAAATTTTTCTGGTCGAAACATTCGCCCAGCAAATTTTTGATGTTATATTTTTTTATTTAAATTAGACCGATTTCGCAGACAAAATCCACTTACGAAAATGAGGAGAAACCCGAAATAATAAATTATATTATTTAGTAATTAATTAACAAGCTATTAAAAATAAATTTAATGTACATCCATAAAATATATTTGAAAAGATGAGAAAGTGGGAAACGAAGACATACTGGAGCATATCAAACCTTCGAAGCATACATAAAATGGGGCAGTGAAAGTAACTCTCTATACGAGCAAAAGGGACATTCAGGATGGCATCTTTTAGTGAAAAAACGACGTAATTTATCTTAACTGGCAAACCTATCAAAATTTTTCAATCAAATCCTACCGAACTTGGCGAACAGTAAGATCCATCTTCTGCATGATTATCGGTAAAATTTTATGAATGAACCAAAAGTTATAGGGCATAAAACATTTATTTTCTCGATTGATTTTTCAAAACGGTACCTCTACCACAGGGTTGGCCACATTTTTAAATAACTTCTATCAGACATGCACTTACTCAAAATCAATACATCGTGATGATCCAATCGTCAGTTCTCGTTTACAGAAGTTTCGAGTGGCGAGAAGCGAAGGACTCTGCCCAGCAGGAGATACATACTAGCATTGCTAATATTTAAGCATCAATCAGAAACAACAAACCAAAAACCGTTTGACTCTGCATCCATTCGTTAAAAAAACTCTCCTGGAGTTTCCAATGTTATGAATGTGGATGATACAGTCGCTTCCATTCCACATGGTATTTGTGAACTATTTACTACTTGCTCTCTTTCTTCTTCCGACAAAGCACCTCTTATTCCTAAGATCTTCACTTCACACCTTCTTCTGAATTACATTCGTTCCGGACAAACCCTTCAGAAATCGAACATCTAATGAACGATATAGTTACCAATGCTACTAGTGCGCCTAAGGCATTCCCAATATCCTCGCTAAATCATTTTCATAGTCCCTTTTTGATCTTTTTCGATCTTCATCTGGTTTTTTGCCTTTTTTTTTGGAAAATTGTCAACATCCTCCCAATACATAAAACTGGTGATATTATATGTGCCTCTAAATACTGCTTCATTTCTTTTCTTCCTTGTTTTACCATGATTTTTGAAAAAGTGGTCTAGAAGAGGGTCTGCTTAAGCTAAAGAAACTAAAGAATTTAACATGGCTGGTGCTCTCCTATATTTGTTTGCCTCTTACATCCTTGGCCGTGCTTGTATTATTACAGTCAACTCCTGTTTTTCAGTTCCCTTTCATTCTTCATTAGAAAAATTTCAAACGACCGGATGGACAAAAGATTAGATTTATCAATCGCTGGTATTTTATCTCAAAAAGCAAACATTTTTTAGAAGGATCGATAATTTCAAGGATTTTTTCGCGTACATGCTAAAGCTACAGGGTTGCATGATCATTCATATAAACCAACACATGCCTATTTTTGATAAACATTAATACGTCCTGCTTATTTCGTGATGTGCCAATAGTTCTGTCAGAAGCTATGACAAAACGACGAGTGTCTAAGATTCTACTTTGATATCGAAATCACAAGATGCTTATACGAGGGCAAACCCAAGTTGAATATTCTAACAAACCGCTTACTTGTCGCACTTATAAATCAATTAAACTAATTAAACTCCTTTTTGGGTAACTCGATTATCAAGCGAGTAGTCAGCAGAGACATATCAGCCCCCAAAGAGCAGTGTTCAGTACTACTTCAACAAAGGCCTATCTGGTATTGTCTCTGATCTGCTTATCTCGCAACATGCTAATTGTGCAGCGGTAAGACTAAATTTTGGTGATTCCTGGACAGGGATAAACCTGAGTAATGCCAAAATCTTAGTTCCAAAATCATCCTGTGGACATAAATTATACTGTTTCCTAACCATTTTTGTCTCAGATGCTTGAGAGCCAAAACTCAAGGAGAGAGTTGTGGGCGAGCGGGTTATCCTTGGGAAATAATGCTTTGGAAAACATACCGGTAGTTCCAAATTGAATGGCAGAATAGGGGTTGGTATATTTTCCACTAGCCTTAACTTGGAGCTTCCCTTCCACCTGCCGCTTGAGGAAGGAGAAATAGTTCTTTATCTCGCTCGCTGGAAGAAGAATGAAGTCAATCGCTGTCATGCCGTTTTTGGTCAAAAACTGCTTTACGAAGAGGGCGGTGTGGGTCAGTGCATTGACATGGTGGAAAAACCAGTCGCCTGTGCCCCAAAGATCTGCCCTTTTCCTCCAGATACTCTCTACCATTTTTTTTAAAACTTCCAAGTAGAGCTTCTGGTTGACAGTTTGGTCCGGGGGAACGAACTTTGCGTTCACAACACGTCTGCAATCAAAGAAACAAATGAGCATTGTCTTAATGTTTGACTTCACTTGGTGAGCTTTTTTGGGACGAGGAGAAGTGGGACTCTTCCATTGGCTTGATTGCTGCTTTGTTTCGGGGTCGTATCCATAACACCACGATTCATCACCAGTAATCACCTTGGGAAAAAATTCAGGGTCCTCTTTGAGCTGAAGTCGACGCTCCCTTTGCTCGTGTGTGTGAGAAGGCGAGGGACAAATTTGTCATGTGCAAATCTTTTTCTAGACATCTCACAGAGTTAATCAATGGCTCGGTGATAGTCTTCACGAACGAAGGCATTGATTTCGTCGGCATTTTCGCAGTTCTTGACATTGAAGGGCGTACTAAACGGGGTTGGTCTTCAAATGACATTTCTCCATTTTTAAAACGTGAAAACCACTCATGAAATCTGGCTTTACTTAGAGCAGCGTCCCACACACAGTATTAAGCATTTCAATAGTTTTTGCTGCCAATTTCCTCCAACAGGAAACAAAATTTCACAGCCGCGCGTTGCTTTCGGTAATCCGCCATCACGTTTTCGGCGAAATGGAAAAAGTTGTTTGTTTTTTACAGGTGCTACATTTTGAAACTCATCATTGTCAAATGAGCTGATAAAAGCTACCGATGTCACTGTCATTTTAACTCCGTAAGATCTGACAAATCGCCGTGAACAGATTTCGAATCGTCGAATTTTATTTTCGAAATCAGTGTTCAGTTGTGCAAACTCAAAGATAGGTTTGTGAGTTTTATACACCGCATAATCGTCCATCATCACCTGCTATTTGTAATGCAAATTCTTCTAACTACTTAATGTTGCTGGACCGTTGGCTAATGAAAAGATTGGGAAAACTGCGTTCCGAAGAGAATATTGCAGCCTTTGAAGTCACTGTTGCTAACAGTCCAGTTTTGTCGATTCGTAGGCGCACGTCAGAAGTTGAGATTGGCCCCGTCCACTTTGTGGGAAATTTTGCGCAACGATCTCGGTCTAAAGGCTAACAAAATTCAATTGGTGCAAGAATTAAAGCCGTATTACCATCGGATGTGTCGCACGTTCGGAGAATAGGCGGCAAATCAACTCAAAGTTGACCCTCTGTATTACGGAAAAATTTTGTTTAGTAACGAGATTCATTTTTGGCTCGATGGCTACGTCAATAGGCAAAATTTCCACCTTTTTAGCGAGGAAAATCCCCGTAAATTAATCTACAAAAATGCACTGTATGATGCGCACTGCATGCTGGTGGCATCATAGGGCCATATTTCTTCAAAGATGAACACGACGATCAGTGAAGGATCTCCACGAGGACCACTTCGTTTTAAGTACGGCATACTTACGAGTAAAAGCCTTCAATTTTGATTTGTAAAATGACCAGTCATTAAATAATTTTGCAAAGCTTAATTTATTTTTGTAATCTCTCCAGAGTAAGGCATAGTTCGAGACAGATTAATTTTTGCCAGAATAAATTGCAGGCTTTAGCTGCTCTACAGCTCATTGCAAGCTTTAAGAATAGTTTCATAGTCATCTGATTTGAATTATTTGCACAACTTATAGACAAAAAATTAAGCGGAAAATGCTTTAAGAGAAATGGTATTAATGGTATCCTCTTCTTGTACTAAGTCGCCAGCTAAATCAATCTTAAATCGACTGGAAGTAGTTATAAATTATTCCATTAAATATTTTTAAAACTTTTTGTATTTTTGTTGCTATATTTTTCATAGCACTACTGTAAGGATATGAATGACTTGTCAACTTCATCTAATATTTTAGCGTTAATTCTAACTATCAATTTTTTTTTTTTTTGGTATTTGGAGCGGTTTCATAAAATAATGAAACACAAAATCCAGTTATATTCTCGACAGTAATAAGGCATGAATAAGTCTTGCATTGGGAAATAAATATCTCTCAATTCTGCAATGATCAAAAACAAAATTTCGAAAGATCTCAAATGAATACAAAGTATCAAAACGCATTCATGATTCAACGTCTTAATTATTACCCGTAGTTCAATTCAGAAACGCCAGCGATATAAATTTTACCAACACTCACTTAAATTCCATAAATCATTAAAATTTATAGTGCATCTAACGAACTTAGAATTTCGTAAGCTGATTAAGATCACCACGATTTCAATCCATAGCTCGAATTGAAATATCTTGTCTTGAGATTTCAGACACCAAAGTAATTTCTTAAGTCACGTTTCACACTGTATGTGACACAGACCTAACTCCCTTCTGATTCAACAGTGTTCTCGCCATGGAAATCACTTATTCTTGACCCGTGCCGTAAACTCTAAGATTAGTAGATCTACTTGTTTATTGTCAATTTCACGCCCACCTCTATCGACATTTCCTCACTACTATTCTACCATTCAAGCCACCAGGCAACTGTACGCAACCTTGATTAGCCTAGCAGCTCATTACCCTGGCTGGTGACTACTATTAACGCACTTCATTGGACACTTTGCTGGACACTGAGTGCTCCAGTCGAGGAGTTGGCAAACAGCGCTCAGCAGTCCAACAGCTGACATGTTAATGTTCAATCGATTGCGGAGGAAAATACGAAAATCTCAATAAATTCTCAATAAATTCCATTTCAATTAAAGTGGTTTCATATCAGTTAGGATCTGTTCAGTGTTTATGGCCCAACATGGTGTTAAATAAGCTTTTGCATCGTCACTCATTCGCTTAGATCAATCACTTGTCTTGTTCGGCGTGCAGCTGGACTTGTTCGGCGCGTGGGCTCACTGGACGTTGGCCAAACAGACGGACGCAGTGCGAAAATCAATTTCAATTAATTCTAGGCGTTTATTTGCAAATATGACCTAAGCTCGTACATACTCCGGGCAATTAGTCTTAGTGGGTGGCTATAAAGAGGAGACCTAGTCGTTATCGTCTTCATAAGGAGTAAATCGTAGGGACACGTGAGTCTACCAACGCCGTAGGAATGGCATACATTTGCTTCAAATTAGAGGATAAGTTCTGCAAAATATTAACGATGCCTCCCCTTTTAGTGCACATCCAACAAAATGGGTTAAGCGTGAAACTTTCTCAACAAAGAGTATACTATCACTCGATGGATCGTTAGTTGCTGGTTTTTATCTTTATTCATCGGAAACATGTGTGCGACCGGGTGAAGTCTTCTTGAATCCGCGGCAGCACCAACGACCTTTCTTCGTGAGCTACGAATTGATAATTAGCTGTAGGCATTAGATAAGGATCGCGATGAAAATTGAAAACAGAAACGTGAAGACACGAAACATGTCTTACTCGGAGTTTGTTAAACACCACATTTATCATAGCACGGAGTTTGTACTTGAATAACAATTACTTGGGTAAAATGTCGTGATTTCGGATAGCAACATAGCTTTCCTGAAAGTTGAAAACGATGTCTGATGTAGGTACAGATGGTTTCCATATAAGTTCATCACAGAACAAAGGCGAAATTGTACTGAAGGAGCAGAATTAAATACCAGTTTCGCCTCTTTTGTGAAAGGCAGTAATACAATATTTAGATTTTTATCTCTAGGAGAAAGAGAATGGTAGAAATGCTTTGAATATTCCAAGAACTTTAAACGGTCCTATACTTATCTACAATTGCATGAAACAAGGTTGTATCTATCATTAATTTCGTAATTTACGAGGCATCTGCTCAATTAAGACATACGACTGTCAGATACCCAACCATCAGATTGAGTCCAGTACGTGCACGACGTTGATTAATCCTCTCTGGAATACCAAAATGGGACACTGGTGAAACATCGCTCTAGCGCGCTCACACAGTTACACTTGGAATTGTCTCACATGCCCATAAACTATGCAAACCGATTTGCCTAATAGGTTGCATAGCTTTAATTCAATGAACCTTATGGTTCTTTTGCACAATTGCAATAGAGCATGCATGCGATTTTCCGTGAACAAATGTGCCCGAGCACTTAAATACCAATTAGATATGTACGGCATGAGGCCCGGGAGTGATGGATGGCTGAATGAATGGATTGTCGATGTTCTGTAGAAATGCTCGATAGCTGACAAGCCCTGCTCCCATCCCATAGGCATTTTACAAGTATGAATGACTGGTTATTGACATCAATCCGCATTCATCTTTGAACCTGCCTAGAGACTTCCTTATTGTCAGCTGGCTAGGCTAGTTCGTTAGTTGGAAGCTGTTTGTCGCAAATCACGACCCGAAGCAACCAACTCTGCACGATGTCATTTATGTTCAGATTATCTACGCTGACTTTCGCTTTTTCCTTTCTCCTCGTCCTCCTGCGAGCTAGCAACAATCTAACTGGAAGATCCACGACAAAATTCCAGCCACAAATGCAGTCAGCTGCAGATACGGCAGCTACGTCCGAGGGTACGACTAATTACATTCACAATTATGCAATTATTTACGAACGAGACATTTCGTAGATTTATTTTCACTCGTTCAATCTAAACAGACAGATTCGATAATAGTTTGCTTCGCGTAACCGTTCTGCTAATCGTCATGTTATATGCGACATGTGGTCTGGCGAACAGACATAATTATGGACTCGTACGACCAATAAAATGAATTAATGCAAATTGAAGTTTTCAGGTAAACACACGTATCACGAAATGTGATGCAAAGATGAAAGCGTCGCGAATAGAATTTAATTGAAATTAAGATAATTTTAAGTGGATTTAGTGTTGAGGTTCCTACTAATGAATCTTTATAATTTATGGGAATGGGAAGCAACAGAACAACAGAATGAAAATTATAGGTAGCTTATGTAGCATTTTTGGACGTTATTAGCTTTTATCATTGGCAGGTTGAGTGAACTACTATTAAATAGTTTAGAAATAGTCAATTTGAATAACTTTAACCCACTCAATGATAGTGAATTTTGAAATTTCGTAACTGAGGTACTTCATTTCTTACAACCCAGTGTAACAAACGGATAAAAACTGCTTTGTTAATGCAGTTATAATAAAGGACTATCCATTTCATGCTTGGGAAAGTAAACTTGAAAAAAAAAACACAAAATGTTCGGAAAGTGATATAATTTTTATTTCATTGTAAAGATTGATCTTTGCCATTATATGGGGCATTTCACTTGAAACGGACAACGAAAAAAAGTCGAGGTTCTGGATTTCGTTCATATTGCGCATAATGGTACTTCTAGAGGATAAGAACGTGGATACACATTTTTTGGGTTCTATGAGGTTTAGTTGCCGAGTTATGGGCTTCTGAAAAATGGGTGAAATTGATGAAAGGTTTTTTTGGAAGCGGATTCCAGGATTCAAAGAAAAATCTAAAAAACAACCAACATACTGATTGTTTTAGAAAATTAACTGTTCTTTTTAATTTTGAAATGAAATTTGAAACCTGAAGTAAAAATTTGTGTGAAACCGGAAGTAACAATTTCAACTCGTTTTTTGAATGATTTGGACCAGGTTAAATTTGTTTATTTTTATAACAAAACAGAGCTTACAGTATTATTATTTTATCATAAAAGTTTTAGAGTGGGTCACAAGTCGCATGGGGCGTGGTACCAGGAGCTTCATTACGACTGCTAGTTGGCTCAAAAACAAAAATTGATATGTAAATAGGATTAGTAGTGCCACTCTTAGTTGGAAAAGGTTTTAGTTTCGCATAAAAACCTATTTAATATATATGATGCCCATATAATATATATGGTGCCAAGCCATTTCTAATTTTCCGTTAAATTTTGAGTAAAATTCCAAGAATATTAGCAGAAAGAGATATTCATCTTATATGAGCCTATGTAAAAAAAAAACGTCGTAAAAACAACACCTCCAGTAATAAATAAAAGAACCAGTTTAAGAAACGACAGTAAAATTGTAAAAATTGTGAAATAAATTCATTTTCCATAAACAAGTAGTTTTTTTTCTCCATGAAGTAAATTAGCATTAGCAATTTTTAATATTGTATTTTCTTTACGTAAGTGATATATAATAGTTTTACTACAAATGTTTTGAATTCACACTCGCTAGCTGTCCTAATCTAGCTCCCGGTACCACGCTTCATACGACTTATGTGAATTGAAATTCACTTACCTCTTAAACTACTGGCCATCCCATTCTAAAACTTTTATGATAAAATAAGAATACTTTAACCGTTCTTTTGTTATTAAAATAAAATAATTGCTATAAATTATTCAAAAAACGAGCTGAAATTGTTACTTCCGAGTTCACACAAATTTTTACTTCCGGCTTTCAAATCTAATTTCAAATTTAACAATTGATTTTCTACACCAATCAGTATTTTTAATGTTTTTTAGATTTATTTTTGAATCCTAGAATCCGCTTCCAAAAAAAACCTTCCATTAAGTTCATCCATTTTTTAGAAGCCCATAACTCGGCAACTAAACCTGATAGAAACCAAAAATTGTGTACCCACGTTCTTATCTTCTAGAAGTACCATTATGCGCAATATGCACGAAATCCAGAGCCTTGACTTTTTTTCGCTGTCCGCTTCACGTGAAATGCCCCATATATGAAACACAATATCGTTTAAATGTCCTCCACGGGATTTCTTACAGGACTCAATCCTTTTGAGGCAATTTTCAATGTCTTTCCAGCACATTTCGGACAATAGCTCGGCCATGACTACACAAATATTGGCTTTCAATTCATCCAAAGTTTGGGGCTTGTTCGCATAAATACGATCTTTCGTGTACTCCCACGAAAAGAAATCCAGACACGTTAAATCGCAGGATCTTGGGGGCCAATCCACATCAGCCAATCATGAAATTACACGTCCTGGTAATTTCTCTTGCAAAAGAGCTCGATTTTCTTGTGTTATGTGACTTGTTGCCCCATTCTGCTGAAACCACATATCGTCAAGATTATAATCTTGGATTTTCGTCCAAAAATAATCGGTTAAAATGCGAATTTATCGTTCTGAAAAAATAGACGGCTTCAATCACGCCACCAGACCATAATGGGCACCACATGGTGACTTTTTCTGGATGTAATGGACTCTCGACGATCACTTGTGGATTTTCTGTGCCCCATATTCTACAGTTCTGCTTATCAACGTATCCACAAAGCAAGAAATGGGCCTCATCAGTGAAAAAAATGTATTTCGAAAAATCAGCACCAACAACTTGTTGTTCCAACACTCACTTCCAAATTGGCGATTGACCATATTTTAAAATGGCAATCCTTCATTTAAGTAAATGACAGCGGGGTGAAGAGTATCTTTGACAGATGTCGGTATGCAGGGTTTTACTTTCTCAAGGACGAAATAGATGGATGGTTAACGATGTAAAATTCAGGTCACTGATTAGAACCAAAACAGAGATTTTAGAAACATTGAATAATGTTCTTTCAGGTGTTACATAACAAAAAAATTTAAATTTTTTTCAATTTTTCACCCGAAAGACCATTAAATATTTCTGAAATTGGAGCAGGTCCAATATTGTGCTCTAATCAGTAATTCAATCCTACACCACTCGAACTTCAAAAGATTTACTTGAAGTATTGATGGAATTCACGGCTGAAAATCAAATGATTTTGAGTGTAACGATTTTTTAGAATCTGATTTGCTATTATCCATAGGGGTTTGCAAAGACGCTCCACCTAAATGGAGAAATCAAAATCAATAACATTTTCAAATGTTTTTAAAAGGGAATTGAACTTGAGAACAAAACGAATAATACTATACCATCAGTATATTGAGGTTTAATTGCTTTATGATATGATTGATGATACACAGCCCACGGCATAATTACCGATTTTCGACGATAATATAAAGGGTGTTTTTAGAGGGTTTCGATTTCAAACTTGAATAAAACAAAAAGTATCAGTCAGATTGTCTTATTTTTTTATTGCGAAATTTGGTTCTTAAAATTACTTTTTGAAGATGATCTCTTGCAAGTGACCACCTCTCAAGAAGCCAATTCTAGAGGTCCAAATTACGACCACTTTTTAGGGCAACTATATCGTCAATTACGCGAATTATCCGCACAATAAGTAATCCAACAGAGCATAATCACACAATCTCGGTGGCCAATTGACGAGTCCACTTCTGGAAATAATGCGATTCTAGAGTTTTGGCTTCAATAAGTCGATGGTTACGTTCGCTGTGTGGCACCTAGCGGCGTCTTTTTGAAACCTCATCTCTTTCACATCCATAAGACGCAAATTTGGGACCAAAAACTGGTTTATCATCGCTCTGTACCGATTGCCATTGAATCTGCAATGTGATTATTTGAACCGTCTGGCTCTCGCCGCTTCGTAGTGACCCGCGATAGCTTTTGCTTGTCATCGTTTGTAATGACTCCAAAAACACACTCGATTTGGTTTTTAAATTTTATTATATTTCCAGTACAAATTACTTAACCCATTCTAGTCGTTTGTGACGACTTAACTTATTTTCGTCCTTTGTGACGAATGAACTAATTGTTTCGTCCTTTGTAACGACTTACTACTATAGTCCTTCGTGACGATTGAACTTAACTTATACTACACAAATTCCGAAAAAAAATTTTTCCGAATCTCCCACACTGGCCATCATTTCTTTCATCATAACATGAAGCTGTTCTTCTGTGACCAACAACTGCCCCATATGTTCGGGTGTCTCAAACTTTCGCAGTTTTGGCATTCGCCGCGTGATTTCTGTGCTTCCATGTGGATTCTGTGCTTTCGCATGGCAGACTAACTGGCATATAGCATTGATGCTGTGCACCCCCTTATCAGGCCTCAAGAGCCGCTTTTTTACCAATTTTGGTTTACCTGTTCTGGTTTCTAAGACTTTTTAAGACTGTTTTTATCATGTCTCCGATCTTCAAGTTGAATGTACAAAGTTTCGATCAGACTGTCTTGATCCGTTTAACCTCCAGTCATGCTCGATCGACTCTATTGCCGCACTCTAAGGACGCAATTGGACTTGCAAATATGCGTCCGAAAGTTTCTTCAAAGAAGTAAGTAGTATTAAGCAAACCTCCGTCGCGTCCGTTTCGTCCGCTCCGTTTTATGACCGGACGCATCGTTGATTATTCAGAATGCGTTGCGTCCGCTCCGTCTGTCAAAGCCAAAGGTGGTCAGTTTGGTTATTGTCGTAGTGTAAAATTCATATTCGAACGCGGGAGAGGTTTGAACTGTTTTGTAATTTGTTGGTTCAGTTCGTGCGTGCGTTGCAATTAAAATACGACGGATATATGTTCACACATTAGCATTCAGGAATGCACCTTTTCTACCTATGCCCAATAATTATATCCTAATCATAAAACCTTACCTAGAAAAAATTGGTTTGTTATAAAGGTAAAAAAATATATTTGCCAGTAATTCCATTCATGGACATCGCAGTAGCTAAACGTATGAAAGAAGCAATTTTTCATAGTAATTGCACAGTATGCATTGCATATTCAGAAATTTGTTATCTACTCCAAACGAATTATTTTAGCAGTCCTAGATAGACACTGGTATTTTACAAGAATATTGCTAAATTTTTATTTAAGAGGAAGTATTTATCCACCAGGGAAAAAAGAAATGGCCTTTAAAATTAATATAATGGCTTCATAGCCTGATTGATTTAGTATAATAACGTAAACGTTTGTTTACATTTCTACTATTATTTTTGTCACGTTATTTCCAAGCATGCTATTTCTGAAAAGTTCTCCATGAAGTTTTAAGCGCAACAGTTGCGAAGATAAATGAAAGAGAAACTAATTTAATGCAGATATCAATTTAATCGGTTCAACAAATATTGTTGGTTTTTTGAACCATCGATTAATTAACATTATTTCATCAGCAAAATTTTTAACTGTAAAGCACGCTAAGTAACAAGTTCTAGAGCATCAAAATTCGATTATATAAATATTTCAGGAAAAAGAATTATCAATTCTACAAAACATTTTGAAAACATATTCACCTTCAAAAATACTAAACCTGCAGAATGCCTTGCAAAACACTCACCACACATTCTAAACTCACCTTTCTCTCTCTCTCTCGATGCGTCCAAAGATGGCATTTGATTATCTCTTCCGCTCCGTTCCGTCCGACGCACCGGTTGGATAACTATCGCTCCGTCTTCCAATGCAAAGTATATGGAAACTGTGAAATTCAACTCAAACGGAGCTTACGGAAGGTTTGCTAACTGAGCCTTTAACCTGGTGAGCATGTTAGTTTTGTAAATGGATCATTTTTTTTATTTTCGGCGCTTCAGCTTCGCATCACCGTATCAGAGAGTAATAGTGGTATGCCATTTCAAATATTTAGTTTTCCGTCTCATAGGAACAATTGAGCTGATTCACCAGAAACCTCGGTCTTTTTGAAGAAACCTAACAATGCTATTGATTAATAATATGCTAATCCATCAAAAGCAAATGACCCAAATAGTAACCAAGATTAGACTTTGGTAATTTTCTCAAATGAACTCGTCAAAGCTTGCAATAAATATTCACATACAGAGATCCTGACAAACAATACACATATCCGAATATCTTTAAATACGGCAATAAATCAAATGATTCATTCGTAGAATAATCAAACATCCGTAAACAAACAATTTCATCAACCCTATTCGTATTTCATTGCAAATATCTCCAACTTGATACTGCAAAAATTCACCTTACACAAAACATTTTAACTAAATGGAAAAATTGACCGGGCACAGATCGTTGAAAATCTGGCTTCAATGAAGCCAGGGCCATTTATTCAATTTAGGATACACGAAATGAAAAGCGAATCACAAGTTCAAAGTCAAATTTTTACTACCGGTCGATTACTAACGCAACACATACGTTATTTGTGTTTATGAAACTCTTTTATATTGCTGTAGTCTGCTGTGTTAACGTACCATTCAGGGCTCCATGTTTTATTACACAATGCTGTACAATATCAACGTTTTATGACACCTTATAAAATTCCAACAAAGGTCTGTTGGTAATTCAACACAAATAAAAAAGATACCTCGCACTAACGGTAGTGGCAAGCAAGAAGTGTTTGTCTGACGAGCTATGGAATGAGGTAGAATAGAATATATACTAGACCCTGGAAGGACAAAGACGAGTCAAGATGAGATAAGCAGATACTAAGTGAATTTTATGGCAATCGAAAGAATGTAAATAGTTGAAATGTTTCGATTAATTTATTTACAGAAGCTAAGTTCATTGTCAGATAGACAAATCATAAGTATCGGCACTATACGAGTCTTGTAAACTCGTTTTTATCTTCCAGATGAGCCTACTAAAACATTCCACTTTTAAAGATAGAATTCTCTGGAAGTTTCCCTAAGGGCTGTTAATCAAGCATGCAACAAGCCCGAAATAATGTTTTAATCAAAGCAATGTTCAAAATTACATTAAGTAGGTAGATACTTTTTTCATTGCGCCGATTTCACCAATAGAATGCATTACATAACACTAACAACCACATTGGGCGCATATCCGATCATTGTACGTTCCTTCCTCCAGCCGTTAGATCATGTATTTCACTCGGCCGTTGAGACTGATGAGCACATCACAAATTTAATACAGCATTTAATAGCATCAACAATGAGGAGCGCTATTAAATCACCAGACCCTGTTACACGTAAATGAGGTAGTCCCCCCGACGAATCGCTCTATTAGCAACAAATTAGGATTTATTATAAGCGGTAAATGCATAAATGTAAACTTCCGTAAAAAAATCCTACCCGGGAGCAGCCACAACATCGGTCTGGTTCTGCATAACTGCGTCACCCTGGATGCTTTGAATTTGGTTCCATTTGGACATAGTCATTTGTATATGAACGTACTAATACAGGTATATAGTACTATGCGTGGAATTGTGGGACTTCACTAGTAATGCCAAATGGTATTTTTAGTCGTTTGCCCAACATATCGCATAGATCGTTTTGCGGTGATGCATCGAATTGTTTTGATGGCAGGAACAGTTGATTTGAATGCAAATCGGATGGGAAGTGCGTCAACAGTGACGATGGGATATATATGGACAGTGTGATATTTCCGTTTTAAATCTGTAGTTTTTATGCATTGAATATTATTGGGCCTAATCAATGGGTTTCGTTTGACTTCATCAAGAGTACATCGAGTAGTATTTTGTAATTCAAGCCTAAGTGAGTTGTTGGATAGCTTATAGTAGGATCACATTATATGAAGGTATTACGTTTTCAGTTTATTATTAGCCTACATTAAAAACTAATATTCAAATGTTTAGACAACATAAGTGGTCGTCCATTGATATTTTGTGTTTTTCAGTGAATTCTCTAGTACTTGACTGTTTGATGATTGATTTAGTTTTGAATAAATATTTCCCTTATGTAAATTTATATAAAATCTACTTTTCACATATTATGATATCAACCAAAAGTGTGCCAGGTAATGTCATAAATGTAATAAATTTGTTGAGAAATATCCCTTCAACCGCTACTATACTATGTTTAGCAGTTGCTTATCTTGCTAAAACTATTCTTTTTCGAATCCAAACCGAAAATTGTTTCAAAGGCTGAAAAGTTTTTTTCGATGTACTCAAACCATGGCCAGTGGCAAACGCAATAATACTTTGGTTACATACGAGCACAAAAAATCAATTTCTCATTCATTTCAACTCTTACTGTACAAAGCCATGCCATTTAGGTAGCATAATATTCGCGAAAGAAAGTAAAGCTTCGCTTTACAAAATATAACAGACCAAAATATTTTTTTATGAAAAATATTTTATTGATAAAAAAAATGAACACAAATTCCACTTACATGATTATTGGGTAGCCTCTCCATAGTCAAGTTACTTGACATAAGCACCTTCAGTTTTAATGGCTGTCTCCATACTTTAATTAAAACAATTGCAATTTAAAAGATAAGTGTACAAATCGGTGAATGTTGCTTCAATAGCTACCCATGCAGATGTCACATAGGAATATCTGGACTTGTTAGAGACTTTCCTAATAATGCTTAAAGCGTATTAATTGAGAGAGTTCAAATCTGGGCTATTCAGGGGCCGAAAAAGCAGCTAATTGGCTCATATGATCCGGTGTATTAACTTGTTGAAAGGCATACTGTCTTCCCGACACTACAACTGTCATCCACGATGTCACTACGGCATCCAACACTTACACCATTTTTTTTTAAAATTATCACCAGCTCCTCCAAAATTAGCTCTTTCTGGATTTAAGTCAAGTGCTCGTCAATTGATTTGAATGATTTTTAAAAATTAGTTGTTATTACACCAAAAAAGGGAATCCATTAATTTGAATTAATTTTCTATTTAATATGAGTCTAATCTAATCTGAATGTCATATTTAAATTTTTGTCGCATCGTGCTTTTGGTTCAAAATTTCAAGAGTCAGTCTATGACTTCCACCTAATAGAATTCATTCAATTCTTTTATGCATGCAAAAGTCTGTGAACACCTTTTTGTGTCTTTCTGCGAGAAAGAATAGTACAGTGAAGTCCCATTTTCAACAAACTTATTGGTCTCATGAAGCGTCAATGCTTAGATTTCATGCCATTCACTAACTTGACACCTTTATTTTAGATATCTGTTTTGACGAGACCCGTTATACTTCAAGTGATCGTAAGCTACCTCCTCAAGCTAGTCTTATCGAAATCGAATCAGCTTCTGACCAACATCTTTGGGCTGTAAAGAAGTCACTCTGAGAAGTATATTATGATAGATAAGGCATTTATTTAACTTTGGTGGAAGCACCTCAAACACATCTAAACATATCTCTTTTAATTGTGATCAAAAAATATGTATATCTTTGAATAGTTTTAGAGCATTAAATAACATTTCTACTCATAGCGTTTCAGAGAAACAGACACAGCTTCTCATCCATAGTAGCCTCTTTTTTCGTAAAAAAAACGTACACTCCGTTATTTCCGTTGTTAATTTTTATTTTCAATCTGGTATAGTATTAAGCCAGTTGAAAAAGATAGTTTCCAGTAGTGTGGATAAGTTCTTCAGCCCTCACAACCGTAGCATAAATGAGCCATCAGCATAGAGTCCTAACTCAATATGGGGATGTTTGGCAATATCACTTGTGAAAACTAGATATAATATGGATTCAAGTACTGAACCTTGTGAAATCCCGGCAGATATGGTATATATTTGTGATTCGGTATGACTACACCAGAAGGAACAAATGAATCGTTTTGATCATATCTGGAAGTAAATTAAATTGGATCATTTTATGTATAAGAAATGTTTACTTGACGACAGAAACATACTAAGACGATACTGGAAAATATCAAAAGATCCCGAGGTCAAGAAACAAGTCAATCGTTCGAACAAAAATATTCTAGCTGCCATCAATGACGAAAGGAACAAAGATTGGAATTTATTAATTTCCCAGCTTCAGACAGGGTGCAGCAAGCTATGGCATTTAAGTAATCATGTTCCCCCGCTAAAATCTAACAAAGGCTATAAGCTCACCAATGGAGGCAAAGTAAATTGTCCAGCCGAAAATTTCTTAAACTTCCAATCAAATTCCTTACTTCCAAGCAACCGAGACCGAGCTCAATAACTCCTTCATTCAACTTTACGGAAGGTCTTAAATGCAAACGAGCAGAAACTCAATCTCTGTTCTGGAAAATGCTCTGCTCACTCGGGGCTGATAAAATGTATCCTCTTACAGTAAAAGCAAACTGTAGCTCATCAGAACCGCTAGAAAACTGATTTTCAAAGAAATTATCTTTGAGTGGCTAAAAAATGTGAAAAAACGTAATACACATTTTTGTAATATCAACCATTTATTACAAAAAGCTGATAAAAACTATTTTATAGCAGGGTTTCAGCGAAAGGTGCAGCAATAAAACGATGTTTGCGGCTGCCATCCGAATAATTTCCAAAAAACGGAAAATTTAAACATTGGTTGCTTATTTTCATTGTAAATGCTTTGCTTGGGACATCAATACGCTCTGCAGATTTCACGATGATCACCCACATAGGGTTGATCATTTCCATTTTTTCATCACAGATAAGCATTTTAATATTACTTTTAACAAAAGTGTACTCTGCATAGAAATATAAGGGTACTTGAAAATTCACTAAAATGCCCGCTGCCGCCAAAGGGTTAAAGATGCCTTATATTTAAATAGTCACTGTACTATTTTAATTCAATCGGAATCAATTTTCAGCTCAACCGGATCATCCACGCCAGATATTATCTCCCTTAATCTTTTTGCTGATATATATATATATATATATATATATATATATATATATATATATATATATATAATGTCTAAACTTATCTATTTTGTATCTATTGAACCAAGGAGCTTCATAGCACATTCTGGGGCAGAATGGCTTGGCTATAGATATTATTTCAAATATGCAATATGGGAAGTCGGTCACAGACTTCGATACTATTTCGTTCTATTCTGGTGCACAGGATACGACTGTCTACATTTCTGTGCAAGAAAGTGAAGGAAAAGATTTTTAAATCATTGAACGATTCTTTTAGTCATTATGCGAAATAAAGTTAGAAATTAGTGATCATTACGCGTAGAAAAAAATGAGGCCTTTAGCGATAGCTCTTTACAATGAGCATGTACCCGGAGTTAATAGAAATAAACTAAACTATTTAATTGAAAAGAGATGTACCATATATACCATCTGTTCGATATTACAGTCAGGAATATTTTTTCGTATACAAGCGTAAATGTTAGAACATTACTATTTTAGTACATCGCAAGAAGATTACCAAACAACTTATTGCAGTTGTTGATACATTATTTGCAAAGAAAAAGACTAGAAAAACTCGAAGCCTAAAGTAAATCCACTGCCTCAATATCTTCTAGTAAAAACTACCTCCAAAAAAAATCTAATTCAAGTTGGTTAAAATCATTTCAAATGATGCAAATTATGTTTGAATCAGCCTCAATTTGGCGCAGAATTTTCCGACGAGTGGTCTAACTGTTTATATTTTTTTCAAAAACTTTGAACTTTTATGTTATTTTCAAGTAATTTTTGGCATTGCTCTTGCTTCTTTTCTATTTTCCAATAAAAACTTGTGTATTTTATGTGCATTATTTACATTGCTGCTCTCATTACTGTGTAATGCATAATCAATTTAGGTTAGTGTAAAATGTCAATGATAAACACCTTAAACTTAAAGTTTTCCGTTTTTAAACCCCGATCAAAGGATACTCATATAGAATAGTATCCTGATCTATTATTTTATTGCTTTTGCTTAGTTTAAACAGGTTCCGAACAAAATTAATTGAATTCACCAAGAGTTAATATTTTATAAACAAGGACCCTAATCAAATTTGTAGATTTTGTAAAAATAACCAGATTTTAACACCCTAAGCTAAGTCAGAATGTTAAATTTGAATAACCCATGTTTAAAAATATCCTATCCAAAATCGATTACCGGAAAATGAGTCACTAATAAACTTAATTACCCCTCAAACAGGTAGCCATAGTCTTTTATCTACCATACTTTTTCAAAATATAACTAAATGGTCATAAAGGATATTTTGAAGGATTTCATGAACAGTTGTTTCTTCCAAACATTCGATCTTAAAAGTTTAAGATATTTAACCTTACTGATTTTGAAGAGAGGATATTATTTGAAATAAAGTTTTCGCAAAATAAATAAACCATTTGCCGAACCAGTCTAGAAATGTCTTTTGAAGACATGATTGTTAGGTGCACTGATCAAGATTTCGATTTTCTGAAAGCAGAATATGGCATCAATTTTTACGATGAAAATTCTGATGGTATTAATTTGAAAGATGCCGAAAAATATACGAATAGATTGTGCGACGCTGCGACATTAGATCATCTAAACAGATCAGCCAAGAAGAAGTTGATATTTTCCGATGATGATTTCCTGCAGGAGCAGCGTTATCGTGTTGATACCAGTGTCATCAAAATTGAGCCAGATGATTTTGATTCTACCGAGGAACTAGACGATCTTGACTCTATTTTAGAACAAATGGAATGGAACTCGACGAGAATTGACATGCACGAGAGCGGCAATTCTGGCATCGCTGAGTCAAAAGACATTCAATTTTTACCAAGCAATGTTCCCATGTCGGCTCAACATTCTATTACCGAATCGAGATATTTCAAGGATGAGTATGTTGTTGACAATTTTGAAGTTGCTGAATATGTTGAAGTTATTGCTGAAGACTGCTATTCGGATTCTTTCTACATTATCAATGAGATGCCGGCAGGCCGAGGTATTCAAGGACATTATTAATATGGCTGCGATGGTCAATTGTATTACGTTCCAGATGTAGTTTAAGTTGTCAACTGTATATTATTTTCATATTGTTTTATTTATTATTTTCTTATTGCAACCGATTGATGCTTTTATATTTTGGAGTTATTTATCAACCTTTTCCATTAATAAATCATATTTAGTGCTAACCATCTTGCTTTAATGTATTTTTTTCTTCTTAATTTCAATTAAATATTCAGACTTGAAACTGATTTCTTAAGTAACTTGATTCGAATATGAAGAAAAAACTTCAGGGTATACTTCTCTCAGGATGAATAAGTCCAGCTTCTGAATTTATATTCCAAATGATAGAATAATTATTTTGAATCGTCAATGCTAGAAATGATTCACTCCAAGAATTTCTCCTTACCAGCAATTCAATTGTAACGAATAAAAGCAAGACGCCAACGTTCCTGACAGATAAATAATGCAGAGCTTCTAGTGAAGAAGGGGAATGTCCTAGCAGGGGCTTCGTTCTCTCACACAGCCTACAAATTTGGAAAATATTTCGTCAAAGGTATAGTAATGGCCGTCGGGGCTTAATTACCTGCAGCTGAATGAAACAACAAAGGGGAGATACGAGGACTCGGTTGATAAGGCCGTCAGAGTACTCCTCGAGTCCTGCCATGACAACTGACCTAGAAAAAACTAGTGTTCCCAAAACGAGGGTGCCATGGTGGAACAGAGTTCAAAAAAAAAAAAAAAACTCAAGAGACCGGCAAGAACTGCTCAGTAGATCCAAAAATACATCAAACTGGGAGACCTATAAACAAAAACTCTCCGAATTAAAGTTGAGACTAATATATTAATGTTCGTTAAGATATTACTGATATAATATAAAAAGTTATGAGGAAAATAGAAAAATATATTATGTAAGTGATTTCATGCTACAAATTGTTCGCTCATTTTCGTTTTAACTTTCGACCAATGCGATCAAATTCTCAATAATAAAATCTCAATAATTATAGAAATCCCTAGTTTTTCCTCAAATACTATTTTTTGTCAAATTACTCACATTCTTCAATTCTAGCAAAAATGCATTTATGAAAACTACATTCCATTATGAGCCATACATTTCATTATCGTCTATGCATTCATTAGTTGACAGCTCATAAAAACGCAGAATTTTCGACGAAAAATAGCTTCAAATCAACTCGCTAAACTTATTTGAACTATCATAGACATATAACCTTGGGCAGTTATATGAAATCCTCAGGTTATTTATCAGCTAATACCAAATATTAGTGAATACTTTAAAGAATAAATTCGTTAAAATATTATATATTATTTAGTATTAGGTGATATCATGTGTATTAGGTGATATCTTGTGTATAAAAATAAAATATTGAAATATGTATGACCGGGTTTGCAAATGGGGCATATCCGCTAAAAAATAAAAATTTGATTAGTTGAGTGGGAGCTAAGTTTTGCTGAAATTTTTGGATGCAATTATGTTTGAATGAACTCGTGGTTTAAAATTGCGTGAAACTGTAAAAAATCTCGGTTGCCATTTTCTAGAGAATTTGAAAACTGCTAAATATCAGAATCGTGAAGTCTAAACCGAGTGGTTACCGATCTCCAAAAAATCATACAGGCGCGTGTGCCCCACAACATTCGTATCGAAAACCATGAAAAAGCTGAACATCCTGTACATAAGGAGTGATCTTTTAGTAAAGGCAACACAAATGAAATTTCAACTTTCCTACCAAAAGAACAAATCAGCTTTATCAGCTGCAGACAAGGCAGTACAAATAATAGAAAAACATTAGATAATAGAACATTTCATGGACATAGAAGAAGCATTTGAGAGTGCAAGGCACGATTTGCTGCGCCATGCACTCCAGAGGATAGAGGCCGCTTAGTGTGGTTGCGAAACAGGTATATACTAAAAACCAACGACAAATGGTAATCATCATAAATAGAGCAGTTGTGATGAAAAAAACTACATAAGAAACTGCTGTACACAGGGTCAGCAATCTTTAAATTATGACTTGCCTGTTGATTACAGAAGTAATGGGCTCTAGCCTAGTTGTTGTTATGACGGTCCTTCTAAACCTTGGACTGCTTCACCTCAAGATTTAAGAGGAAGCGGTAAAACAGGCTACAAGCCTAAAGCACACCCGCAGGTACAAATCAGGAGACCTAAGAAACTCGTTCTATTTCCTGGAAGACAAAACATAAAAATTAAAGCAAAAATAAAAGCTCAAAGTTACAATTCTGTCAAATAAAATGTGGGAGAATATCGCAAACCATCGCCAGTTCCACCTCCCTAAAGAGGTTACTATCTATTAGAGTTGGGTCGTACTCGGATTTTTACATACTAGGTATTCCGAGTACGAGTACAAAAAAAATACCTGTTCCAAAAATACTAGCTAGTATTTTTTGAAGTATGTACATATATACACACAAGTACATGCGATTTGCAGTGATGTAATGAAACGGTATGATATGCCCTCCCCACCCACCAGACACAAAGTTCCCACGCTAGAATGGTGATGGTGCAGTTGACCGTGAAAGGATACGAGCCATTAGTCCGTGCAGCTTGTCCGTAACTATCCAATGGTCGGTCACTAATTTGGCAAGTGTTTCTCCAATCTAGGAGCCATCTAAGGGAAAACAAGCTAGTTCAATCAATTTAATTTGATTTTCATTTTAATATATGCACGAAACACCTCCTGTATTCGTTCAAATTACCAGTGCCGAAAAATTTACTAAGATAGGACCAACTAATCCTGTTGCCATCTATATGACTTTTCATCGATCGATGCCTGATACCAAACTTTTCCTGGCTAATCTAAAACAGTCGGTTTTCCACTTCGCCTCACTGAAGCAAGAATTTGTCGAAAATTTTAGTAAGAAATGATAAAAAAAATGTTACGTCTATTAAACATGCACCCACTAGGGGGCCAGCCTCTTCGGTAAGGCTGGACATGAGTCACAACCCCGGTAGGGTTGGAGTGCAGCCACGAGGAGAGCTTCAGCACAGCCGGAGAAGCCAATTGGCGAACCAAGAAGGATCTAAACATTTTTAGTGCTACTTTCAGTTTTTCCGGTGGATTTCATTTTACCGTATCTTAGAAACTCGGCCGCTTTTTCACATATTTGTATGGAAATTTCGCCCGAAACAACTCAGAATGGTCCTCGAATTCATGCTAGACCAAAAAAAATTTTTTTTTTTTGGAAAAAATGGACGTTTTTGCCTAATTTCCCCTATAAAAAAATTTGTTTGCCCTTAAAATATCACTTTTGTACTCCCCGACCACTTTCAATCATCGAAAGCGCCGTAAAGTTAGTTTTTGCCAAACTATGGCTAAAAAACCCCTTACTTCCCTACAAAACCGAAATGTTTGTATCACAGCAATAGGTCTTGGCCCGTTATGTCAGAAACCATATCGTCGGGTGTACGCCAAAACCATGAATGTGCTTTTTTGGTGATTTTCAGTTTTTCATGTCACTGTACGCGGAATTCTTATACAAACAATTTTCCAAAACCGGAAATGTAAAATTCCATTTTATGCCTACACAAAGTCAAAATTTCAATTTTATGAATTTTGTGAAATCTAAGTATTTGCCAAATGCGTTACACCAAAATCATGAATGTGCAGATTAATTGTTTTAGTGTAACGGAATAATATTAGTATATTATCTTCCTTAATTTAAAAAAAATGTTTCTTATATTTTAAAACTGATTTATAATATTACGTCAAATTTTCAAATTGATTTTACTCGAAACAGCATTTTAGCACATTCATGGTTTTGGCGTACACCCAACGATATGCCATATCTTCGAAACTAGGCCGCTTTTTCCTAGACTTGCATGGAAATTTCGCCCGAAACAACTCCGAAAGGTCCCTGAATTCATGCTAAACCAAAACAAAATTTTTGGAAAATATGGACGTTTTTGCCCAAATTCCCCTATCAAAAATTTTTTCGCCTGTATAATATCACTAAAATACTCCCCGACCACTTTCAATCATCGAAGGCGCTGTAAAGGCAGTTTTTGACAAACTATGGCCAAAAAACCCCTTCCTCCCTTACAAAACCTAAATTTTTGTAACACAGCAATAGGTCTTGGCCCGTTATGTCCCAAACAACTCTAACCCAAACTTGGCCGATTTTGTCCGATTTCAGATACTTTTGCCCTAAAAACCTAAACCTAAAGTCCCAAAATACTCGCAAGCACGAAAACACTCGTATCGAATATTTTGGAACGATACGAGTATATATTCGTATTGAGTATTTTGGAACGATACGAGTATATACTCGTATCGAGTATTTTCGTACTTGCAAGTATTTTCGTCTCGCGTATGAGATACTCGTGAGTATGAAAGCACTTGCAAGTATGAAATACGAGTTCATATGATACTATTACGTCACTGTTTGATTGAAATGAATCAAATAGACGAAATTTATTGGGTAAATTCTTGATTACATGTATAGTCCACAAAAATACTCGTACCTAGTATTTTTGAATTTCGTACTAAGTACTGGCTGTTCCAAAAAAATACCTGTTTCATATACCTGTTCCAGTTACGCCTCATCTCTACTATCTATCAATCAAAATCATCTACCATACTTAAAAAAAGAAACACTAAAATGGTCAGCGTTAAAATCTTATCGCATAGTCAAGCGATTCTTAAAGCTATCAATCGCAATCAAATAAACTACTCTCTTGGAAGTGGAAGAAGCCCTAAATGAAATAGGACCACAGAACAGCCTAAAGCTGCTTATGAGGGCCACCAAGGGAGGAGAAAGCTGATAGCCCTAAAAATGTCCTAAATTGGTCTCACACCACACTGGGGCTTTGCAAGGCTGATACAGACACAGAAATTAAAACATGTAATAAGTTAAATGTCGAAAGCTACTGGTATAATCTGTAGGTCTCGGAACACTCAAAAGACTACCTTAGCTTTGACATCGAAAAAAAAACAAAAGAAGCAATTCACTGCTCAAAACTGGTGCAAGCTCCCTACGTGCAGCCTTATCAGACCATTTTGTCAAGTCAACTCATCATCAGTTTAGGACTACCAATTGTTTTGAATATTCAGTCCTGATTCCAACGTTTGAAATGTTTAAATTTTTAAATCATTTAAACCAAACTGAAATCATGAAATAATTCCTCCAATTACTTTTTCGCTGAATTGAAAATCAACCTTCAAATCGATTCAAATCCAAATAAATCTTGAATATTTATCCACTAACGCAAAAACTATTTACAACTACTGTCAATTTTCACTCACTTTTTCTTGCAGTGAATCTCTTGAATGTTGTTCGCACGTTCCATGACGTTAATTTTAGATTCAATTTTCGCTTTCGTATCGCTTACTCAATGCTGTTTTTTTTGCCAAAGAACATCGTTGCGTGTTGTGTAGTCCTCAGCGAAAATCTTGCAATTCTTATGTCGAATCGAACATGTTTCGTGAATTGCATGAATGTTAGTCCTACATGTGGTTTTCTTTACCCGTCCAAAACACAAAATGTTTTGCATTTTAATTGTATGCTTGATTTATCACCGCTCGTTGCTCTGGTTTTTTGCTATAGAGTTGTGAATTCGAAAGAGGGAAATCATTTGATTTATTCCATTTTTGGCGCGTGTGTTCTTTTGGAGGGTACGGTATCGATGAAAGTGAAAGTTGATTTAAGGAATCTATTTTTAGATAAAGTTGTTTCAAAATTAAACTAAGAAAGCAGGTTTGTATTTATCAGTCATATATGCAGTTTGAATATCACGATCACGCAATCACGACTTTGAAACCAAAAATGCTTATTCCGAGTAGCAACAATGGAAGTCTTAAGGGGGCAGGTACACTTAGAATTTTGAGAAAATCGATTTTATTTTCTTCGCTTTTTCTAAAAGTAGCATATTTCAAAAGCATTCTCTGCAAATTGCAGACGAATCTGACAATTCTTTATGAAGATAAATAACTTTCAATGAAGTCATCTCTATTGCATAAAGTGTTTTTCGCATGCTTTAAAAGCATTTTTCTCGAAACTATGTTTTCGAAGTCGGTGATCACTGTAACTTGAAAACGGCTTTATTGATCAGCATGACATTTTCCTCACTTATTTTATATGTAATTATCCTCCGGATGAACGATGGATTTTTCAATTGTACGATATTTTTTTTTTTCAATAGCCGAAAATGTGAGTGAAATTTTGGTCGAAAATACAATTTTGAATTTCAACAACCGCCATTTTTCGAAAATTTAAAATCTGCCAAAGTCATTCGTTCATCCGGAGCACTATGTCATTAACTAATAATCCCCGATTTTTTTTTGTTTCGGATGATCCAGTGACAAGTTACAGTGATCACGGCAAAACAATTTTTTTTTGACCCCTCGAAAATTTACTCTATTTCGACTAATTTCCAACCTTTTGCCTTGAAAAAATTACAATAGCTTCTACAAATATATTTCTTTCAAGTAAAAAAACATTTGTTATTCATTATTTTAATGTGTGTCTAAAAAAAAATCCTAAAAAAGAGCTGCTTTTGGACGTCCCAAGTGTACCTGACCCCTTAAATGTAATCATTATATAGTACTCCTTCCCTTTGAACAATGGATGTGGAAATAAGAATAAAAAAAAATTGAATGAAAATGCTTTACGGTTCTAATCACAATTTTTATTTATTAAATCTAAGTATCATAAAATACAATTTAAGTAAACATTCTTAGTTTCAAAAGAATTAAAATTTGGCAAAAAATACAATATGCTTTAGTACTTATCAAATGGAACTACATAATCAAAGTTATTAGAATTTATGACATTTCCATTCTCTCTTTTTATCAAAATATAATTATCGCGACACTGAATTGCTCCGCCCTCCGGTTCGAATACGTCCGTAAAATCGTCATTGAAAGCTCCATATTCTATCGCGTAGTCAGTTTCCGGACTGTTTCCCGTGCAAATTAAATCATCGTAAGTTTCACTGAAATCTGTTTCTGAATCGGATTCCGCCAATACGTTTATACTAGCAGACAAATTTGAAACATCGTCAAAAAATTCATCCGAAAAATTGAGTTTTCTCCTAGCTTTACCTGAAAACGCATTATCCGGTGAAATATTATTGGGAGATATCGCTTCACGTTGATTTTCGTTAGGTGTCGTATCACCTTCACTATCCGATGACCTTTCCATCCTTTCGACGTAAAAATTTAGTCCAATATCTTTTTGGGATGTCGAATCGACAGGACTGGAATTTTTATGAATTTCCACAACAGACATTTAATTAAAATTATGTTTTTTTTACAATTCAATACTAAGACCTCGTGATGAAATTCAGTTCTGATTGACCAACAATGTTAAGTCTCCCTTTTATACAATGAGGCTATAAATACTTTAAATTTAGCTAGCTACCTGCGAAATCTTTAAAAAAAAAAATATATTACATCTGCCCCTGAAGTGTAATTATACAATTTCGCAGTCATTAACTTGACAAATGCAATAATTTTAAAATCTATTTAAAATCGGTTGTACATAACTAATTAAAATATTGCTAATTAAAATATAACTAATTAAAATAAAACTAAAGTTTAATATAGCTCTGAAAAGATATTGGATGAAAATCTTTCCGGATAGTAAAGTAGCCAAATGTATGAGAGTTCCACCAATGGCAACGAGGGTCCTTTCTTAGCACATTGTCGGGCGGAATTTGTTGCCTTATATTGTTTTGGAATTTAAGGTATTGACAGCTAATAGGCACCTAAGTTGATTTTAATTATTTTATCTTCGGAATTTTGTGTAGTTATTTTCATTTGCTAATTTGAATAGTATTTCAGAATGTTTATTAATGTTGAAAGTAGCCAGAAGTACTAAATAGTAATAATGGAGCATGGGTAATATGACAAGTCAAGTTGAATACTAGGGGAAATAAATTGGATTGATTTTGGTACAAATAAGTAAAAGCTGAAAAAGTTTTTGATTTAATGACAACCTAAAAGCATATTTAATTGATACTGTTGTAAATAAAATAATCATATAAAACTTAACTTACATCAATGATAGCTTGAATTTGTGGGCGCAAATTTAGCCCTTCTAACTATTTAACTAAATGAAGAAGGTCATCTTTTTGTACATTTCTGTTACTAGTATACCCTAACAACTTTCAGCCATGTGGCCGTTGTACCTTTTAATGAATACAATTTTGTTTGCTCTGTAATTTTGCCGATACATAAAAGTTGTCGCTGCGTAAAATATTCATCAATAAATAACATCAATATCCTCTTCACAATCACTGACATTGGCTGATTTTGATTGAAAACAGTGATTTATCATGACATCTGAAAGGTTTCTTCAAAGAAAATTACCGTCGCCAGCAGCTTTTGAATATTTGATACTTGTCATTTATATTTTAGTAAATTTTTGATCAAAGTTTGCTCGGTATAAAACAATAGGTAGGCTTTTATTAGTGGACTTTTTTTCCATCATTTGATTAAACTTCAACACTGGCGCTATACTTCTATTTATAGTTTTTGGCTCCTTTTTGATCAAAATATATAGTAAAAGCACTCTATCGTTGAACAGCTACGTGAACATTTTATTCGTTGTGAAAAATGGTGTCAAGAGATTAAAAGGTGTAGAAGATCCTTACCTGAAAAGGGAAGCTAGCAGCGCCGTATCTGGCCAGATATCCAACCACCTGAATGCACACAATCGGTCTGTCGTACAACATACATACAATCTCGCAGCTACTAAATACGTACATACCTACATTAACCTGAATTAACTGCAAACAGCTGGCCAGCTTATCTGTATTTAATCTCAGTTATCTATGTTTAGTGTCATCTTATGTCACTGTTCGACGTTGAAAAAAACCAAGCAGCGCTACTTTGGTGACCCCTGGCTGGTGAAGCTCACGCACGAGGGGGAATAGAGGATGAAGAACATCCTTCAGCATGCAAAAAGGTCTGAGGGCTTTAATGGATAACTAAAATTTTAAGAATTATCTGCTATAACTGCAGACCAATAGGTCAATGCGTAATTTTATTTTAACCAGGAAAACCTAGCCATACGAGTGCGGAGTGATCTGCTTCAGCCCTCATTTGACTTCTGGCTACATAGCAGACTGATAATTAAATTTTAATTACTTGGTAAAACATCTAGATTAACTCTGAGTTAACTGGTACTCTGATGTAACTGTTAACTTTTTTGATATTCTCGTAAAAACTATATTTTGAAAAATTTAGTCTACTATATGTACAATACGAGTATATATTTGTCAATGCTGTGCTAATTTAAAACTCGGTGCGCGGTTCCACACCCGAAGCTGAATTTGAACCAACTAGCTAGACTCCACGAACTAACCAACCGGTCTTCTACATTAATCAGCCAAACTGCCTGAATATGTTCTTCTTCGTCGTATAATATATAGTATCTGTTAACAATATATTTCCAGAGGAGTAGTTTGTCATTAAGGGACTTTACGCAGTTATAAGGTGTTCCTCCGGCTTACTTGCTTTCTGTTAGACTTCCAGGAGTCTATGAGGCATTCTTCTTCTTTTTCAAGCGCAATACCCGCTGCACATAGGCTGACACAGCTGACCAGGCGTAATCTGGACGTAACATCGTCTGCACGATTGTCTCCGATGCCGCAGGGCCAATTGCAATTTTATCACTCCCTTTTGAAGCGGGCGCAATAGAAAAAGGTATGCAAAGCGAACTCCGTACTGACTTTGATTATTCTGAAAATGTATTTCCTGAAGTAGTCATGGCCCGATAGGAACTGGCTCAGATAGAAATTAATTTCACCCTAGTCGCGATTAAGCCAAGGTTTTAAGGCACGAATAAGCCTAATCATCCACGAGCTCGTAGTCCAGTGCTCTTCCCAAAACTTAAGCGGGCGCGCTCGTGCTTTACCAGCTAATATTTCTCTTCCAACTTATGCTCTGTTCAAGAACACCTCCCTGCGTTCGTTCGCTAATAAATCCATTGGGATTACTCGAACTATAACTAACACGGCGTTTCCCGAAACTTTTTTGTAGCTGCTTGCAATTCGCAGCGCTCCTTTACGCTAGATGCCCACAATCCTAGCTCGATACTTTTCAAACCTTAACGCAATGGAACGAATCTCCGTACCATACAGCAGGATTGAGTGAGACTCCGTCATAAGGAGTTCATATTTACTTGCGCTAGGATCGCTAACGTTTGTCATGAATTTTCTAAGCGAGAATAGCACCCTATCGCTTACTTTCCGGATGTGCTCTCCATAAAATATTTAGACGATTTTCTAGTCTCAAGTACTTCGGAGCCATCTGTTAGGATATAAAGGTTGGTATCCACCTCTTCGTCGACATGAAAATCTCAGTTTTTGAGATGGCTAGCTAGAGACCACGGCTTTCCATCCAGCCTTTGCATCACTGGATTGAGCAATCTCAAGCAATCTCTTGGGCGAAGTGAGCACTTCTAAATGTGATAACAGCAGCTACGTCATCGGCATAACCTGCCAAGAGCACATCTTCAAATATTTCACAGGTCTGGCCTAAGAATAGACCCTTGTGCTGTAATATTTTTGCATATAGTTCCCTGATTCGTTTCATATATCAAATGGCGATCCTTCATGTAGTCTCGTATCATAGCTAGCAAGTATTCCTCTACCTGAAAATGTCGTCAAAGAGAGTCCAATATATCTGTCCATATCGCTGAGTTCAAACCGTTGCGGATATCCAGTGATACCAAAAATACTATACAGTAGGTCTAGCCCGATGACAAGTGGCCTCTGTACGTTTTACTGCGTTAATAGCTTCACGGATGAGTGGCCACTGTGAAATCCGGCTTTTTAAGAGGTCACCAGCTCTTCGTACAGCTGCCTTTAGCCGTGGATTCAGCAACCCTTCTAAAAGTTTTCTCGCAGTATCCAGCATGCAGAGATGTATGTACGCTGATGGTATATTTGAGTCTCCCTTTCACTTTCAATTAGAGCAAGGCGCGCCACTTTTTTCCGCGATGGAAAGACACTCGCCGTAAACATGCATTATGCAAACATAGTAATGTTGACGGGTGTTTCTTTACCACTGCTTTTAGTACTCTTGTCATGTTGCTCAGCCTTGGGGCTTTTCGGTTCTTCCTTCTGGCACTTACTATCGTAAATTTTTATTTATTTCGATATTTTTGGTTTGCAAAAATAGTGATATCTAAAGCTGCTACTTCCGACCTCTGGGAGCTCCTCTAAATAAGAAGTTTTACGGTGAGCACGATATATCTGGATTGATTATCTATAATGAAAAAAAAAACCAAAAATTTCATTCATATAAAGTGTTATCCAGTGATTAATTTCGATATAAATTTTGGGCTTAAATTGTTTATAAAATGGAAAATATTTCTGCTCGACAACAAGCTTCGATCAATCCCTAAAACCTATGTGAAGAACAAAACACGATTGATATTTATGTCAAGAAAAGGAGCCAGAAGAACAAGCACCACCAGCCCCCAAAAACAATAACAAAAACACAAAAATATCAGCCATATCAATCGGTGAAATTGTCTAACGGGTATGCGAGGCACGTAGCCGAGTTTAACCGTCCCTTGGAGCCTTCGAGTAGTTTCCTGAGGAAGTGTTAAATAGAAGTCCAGTCAGATCATTTTTCGGAAATTTTTCAGAGTATTGTTGATTCTGACATGCACTAATATGGCGTTCGTGATCCGTCGATTCCAAAATCAAGCATTATTTTGTCTGTACGTTTCGGTTGACACTGTCGTATGCTTGCTCAAAACCGTCAAAGTTTTGATGCACGTTAAAATAGAGTCCTCACCAGTTTTGCAACACCTGCTTCACCGTAAATATTTGTCAATTGTGAACCGCACAGCTGTGCAACCCACATTTTTAACATTCTTTCATAACCACGAGATCACTTTACTCACTGCCCTGCCATCCTTCACCACTTAACTTTCAGTTTATTTCAAACAGACCCGACCACCACGAATCACATTTTCCGGTATCCTAACCTATTTCAATTTACAACCAATAGCATTTACGATATTCACATTGCACAAATATTTCCATATTTCTTAATAATCTTCCCTAATCATATGCCTTTAACTGCTGCCGAGATTTATACCGGAAAGCTACGAATGGAACAGTTATATGCTATAAATCTTCCACTACAATAATATTCTCCTAAAGGTCTCATGGCTAGACGCAAACGCTTGCGGCCAAACTACTCGATATCGACGGAAAAGGTCTCAGACCGCCTTCTTTCGTACTTTAGTCTATTTGCTTGAAGAGTTTATGGACCCTGTAGTGCGAAATCGAAACACACTTGGCAACTCAACTCGATTCCGATTCATTCATTTTGCGCGCGCTCACGTAATTTTGCAAAATTTATTCCTTGTTACGGTTCATCTAAGCGCATATCGTAAATCATGAGTCCTTTCATAAAGTGGACACCCACCGTAAGCAATTACCTTATTTGTGCGATTGCTTCATAGATTATTATTTGAACCGAAGATATATCACTGATTTGATTGCGTTAGCTATTATTACATGCTGCTGGGTGCTGAATGCCGACAAAGTTTGCACATTTACACAGACGATTGCACGGCATTAGGTGAAAATATTGACACAGATTCATCTGTAACTGCTCTGAGATATGTAGATGGAGAAAGGTTTGAAGTGGCACAACAAATCAATATTGATATAAATCATCGAACAGAACCTTGTAAGTCTTCGACAATTATCTTCGACAATTTGATGAATTTGTTTTTTGTGATTTAATGCCAGATATGGCAAGATTTAGTTGCCATTTAAATTATTTTGCTACTGTTTTATTAAAACGAATAAGATTCAGGAGAATATACTTCATACTATATATACTTAAAACGATCATACATTCATACTTAAAACGTCAAATATGTATTTCCTTATTTATCAGCCATTCGATTACAGACATTTTAGTAGACATTTTATTCAGAATGAATGTGTACTGGTGCAAAGTAATAAGTTCCATGGCCTACTTTACTCCTAATTTGATGAAGGCATCTACTTACAGCAAGCCTACAACTCAAAGCCTAGAGTGTAATCATGATTGGTGACCTAGTGCTGGTGAACCAAAAACCACAAGCACTAGCAGCAGCTGTTCCTTTTTTTAAGTAGCCATATAAAAACATATATAGCACGTTGCTGTACCGAAATTTCGTCATCCATATAAAATGTGTTGGAAAAGTGTGACTTAATTCCGGCACAGCAGCGTACTAAATTTTAACCATTTCAAACATTCTTACACTGCTTCGTGTTAAATCTATTCCCCGATATTTTCGACCGAGATTTGAGTTGATAAATCAATATCAGTTCTATATCAAAAAACTTCCATGGATAATAGTTTTTTTTTTGGCACGGATAAACAAGTTTACGTTTCTAGTCCGCTTTTCAGCATAAGTTTACTATTTTATATACTTTGAATTCATTTATTCGTTGTAATAGTGCCAGAAGTGATAAGCTGGTATGATCAACCATCAACAATCCGTCTTAAGGTTCCTTTTTGTGTTAGCGACTGAATAAATCGCAAACTCAAATGAGTATCAGGAGTGCGTTATCTTTGACTTTGCGCTTCTCGCTAGAAGACCCATAGAGGTAGGTATAAGACATTAAGTGTGGCGGTAAAGAAGCAGTCTGTCTCGAGATCACCCATATACATAAATGTTTCTAATACAATGTGAAATTCTGTTCGGGGCGTAGATCAATTGCTCCTTTGTGGAGCGTAAGCTTGGCGCCCGAATTTGAATAAATGCAGATACGTAAATACACCTCCCTATTCCTTTTTAACCCGGCTTGGGACCGGCTTTTGCGGAATCAAGGTACTGCCGTCATTATTTTAAGTTTCCCCTAATTTTCTTCCATTTACCAATGTTACAAAAATCAACAGATTGGATATTCTAAAATTTTGAAATTTGCCGGGAAATTAAAATTTATGCATTTTCAACATTAAATAACAAGTAATTATTTCTATTCATCTTTCTTCCGTTCAATTTTCGTAACATTACAAGCAAACTGTTAAAATCTCAGGTGTCAAATTCGCGCACCAACAGACGTACACATAAGTTTGCCTTGCAAAATACAACCTCAAATTCACTCATCTTAAGGATTTAAACGCCTAATTTTATTTCGCCACTTAACAATAAGCTTGTTGTAAGTATTTTATTTATGGAAAGATGTTAAAGTCAGCCAAGAACACGTACTGCTTGCACCAAACTACACTACAGTTCGTTGTCTATTTTCCCTCTTAATTTTGGAGTGTTACCTCCATTTAAACAATATCCTACACTTATTTTAACTTCCACATTTATCACCATTCGCGTCGTGAAGTTTGTTTTGAAAAAAAAAACCCGATCGTTGTTCTTGTTTTCACAACAAATTCACTCGCGATATTTACAATTTGTTTGGGTCGTTTGATCATACGATTTGAAATTGACACCTGAGTACTTGACAGCTCTCCTTAAAGTTTGAGGGGTGATAGCTAGGGGGATGTGAAGAAGTTTATAGAAGAAAAAGTAAACTCTCGAGACACACAACTACAGGCGTTTACACGGATATCACCACTCTTAGGTCTTATATCTCTATGAAAAGATCACAATTCTCAAAATACTATAGTTGACACAATTGTCAATAGACTCTTTGAATCCATTATCAACTTCGGCCTATCCAAAAGCTTAAATCAACAGACATTCAGCATGATCAGTAAGTCAGCATCTTCTTTTGCAGCAGCACCGTGACCTGAAGAAATAAGTACAGATTATATTTAAACTGAAAAAAAGACGGTAATGTCGTTTGAAAAGGAGCCAGTCATCTAGAAAAACTCTGCGTGATTCAAGCAAAGGAGTTTGCAGTATGGAAAGTCAATAATTATAGTCGCAATAAGGGATATTGAATTTATAAAACAATAAGTGGCTAAGGTATGCACTAAATATATGGAGAAGCTAACAAATGGTTCGAAAGATCTATGAACAACCCAGATCATTTGGAGGCTTTGACATTTATGAGCAATATGGTTTGACCGAATTTGAGTTTCAAGTCAAATAAAACACCAAGGGTCCTTAAAATGGAAAGCAAGGTTAAGAAAGGAGTTTAAAACAGCCCATCTTACACGTATAACACATTTGGTGTCACTTCATAATTAGTTATTTAATGCAAAAAGATCATTTCAAAACTAATAACAACCCCGAACACTCTCTATTACTCCGAGCATATTGAAGTCATCAACATACAATAGACAGAGAGAAGGTATAAAGGATGGTAGATTATTTCTTAATAATAAAAACAACAGAGGGCCAAGAATCGAGCCTTGTGGGGCTCATAAATGGAACAGAGTGGCAGGAATTGACATTTATAGCACAAGAACGATAAAAAATGTAGGAAGTACGCCAGGAGAGTAGAGAACCAGAAATATAATTTTCTAGATTTCTAGAATAAGATCATAGTTGATAGAGTCAAAAGCTATGGAAAAATCTGTTTTATACTACATCTACCAGCTTTTATTGATCGAGAGCAAATGTGGCAGATTTGTGCTGCTCTAGAGCTAGAAAAAATTGGATAGCTGAATGGACTCTATTGCAAACTACACTTTCAAGCAGTTTAATGCAGTGAGAAAGCGATAATTTGAGCAGAGATACCATCACCGAAGTAATGCTAAGATTGAAGATTGTAGAAAGACAAACACACAAGGATGAAGATAATGATTTTGATCAAATGTTTGGAATACCATTGGTACTACAGCCAAAACTGGCATCAAGGTACATTAAGGACTCTACATCAGTAGAATTTGTACAAAAAGAGGATAACCAAGTAGGGCATTGAGGAGAAGATGTAGTGGAAGAAGGAATATTTTGTTTTGAAAAAAGGAACAGGAGTAGGGAGCAAAAAGCTTTCAAACATCTAGGGAGATGAAAGCAGCTATATCTTTAAACTTCATGCAGTTTTGGATACAAATGGAGCTTTTCAGAAAGTGAATGCTGCGCCGAAGGGATTTAGGCTGGTTTGTTTGTGCGCATTACGTGCTTTGCATTTTTTCCCTTCGAAACATAGCCTCTGATATTCATTTAAGTCGTTTTGCCAAACTTCAAAAGTGGTCAGTAAATTCCTTTGGTAAAACCAAATTTCAAACTGGCTCTTCGCTCTATTTTCATTGTAAAATTCGCAGAACACACTCGAAGTCAGCTTGTTTGAAAAGCTATAACAAACAAACTACGTGACAAATCGCGCTAAAAATTGATACGAGAGCCTATAACAATCCTACTAACGTTCAAAATAAAATATATTAGCTACATGTTCAATTTTGAACAGTAGGTAACAGTAAAACCTGCTATGAGATGCTAGCTATGAAAATTATCAAAGGCAGATTTCTATCGAGAATTTCAGACTCTGTCAACGAAAGAACAGATGAGAATACGTTACAGCAATAGTTTATACTGGTAAGTTCACAAGTAAAAAGTTCCAATCATAATTTAAAAATAGCTGTCAAGCTTTCAACATTTAGTCCAGAGATGCAGACTTCACATTAAAATAAAGGAAAGCCCACTACTGGGTAAAATTGATGATCTTTCAAACTGATGGTGAAATATCTTAATATTTATTCATATTTATTCAACCAGGACCTTGATCTCGTGATCTTAAAGCTTTAGTTTCAAACGTAAACTATCCCATCTAAGTTTTACAGACTTTTACTAAAAAATTTATTGTACACTTTCGCTGGCATCAATTCTTCAAGTCCAACTTTTTTTGTAACTTGAAACTATTCTCGTTAAAATCGCATCACACGAATAAATATACATTAAAATTATTACAATTTTCTTGATCTTGCCAATTAAAATCCAAGATAAACTCATGCATCAACGAATAAATTATGCGACGCATTCCCATTTTAACTGTGCATAATGGCCACAAGCGAAATATACTTCCCATTAGTTGCAGTAACTAGAAAGCATTAGCTTATTAATGTTATCCAATTAGAAAGCCTGCAGTTGCAATCAATTCGAGATACAGATGAATATATCAATGCAAGTTTAACTAGGATACAAAACGCTGAGTGATCAAAGCGATTGAATCAGCAATCAACGAACATATCGCCCTGTTACACAAATCTGTCTAACTGTTCTGCACTCGATTCCTCAAATGTCGTTTTCCCGTTTGTGGAGCTGAGAGTGACAATCTATCTTCGATGAAATAATGTTAATTTTTCCGAAGATGAAGACGATGGTTTTTCCAGTGCAAATGATGAGATGATGTCCCACAATTTTTCAAATAGCTCTGATCGTACAGTCGAACAGATGTACTACACGTATGTGTAGATACTTATCGAGACGGGATGGATAGGTTATCAATGCTCTCATGTTTCATTAGATGCAGTTGTTTCATGCCGCACACATTACGTATGCATCGTTGAAATGTGCAATCATCTTAATAGAAATGACCAACAAAGGCAGGAGATGCTGTGCGGCGTGTGGATATTATGATGATAGAATTCGTAGTTACCTATACTGCCCTACTAACCATAAAGGTTCTATCTACATTTTTCTCATTTTTGAGTTAAGACCCGATTCAAAATCTACAAACAGTCTGTCAAGAATGAGTTTACACATAGGAAAAAAATTCAATTTTTGATCTTTCTAATTGTAAAATACTATTTTTTATGCATGTAAATAAATTTTTTTTCTAAATTGTAGTTATTTGCATTATTTCTAACTGATGTATACAAAAAAGTACAACTTCCATGCAAAAAAAAGAACGAAAAGATTATTTTTACAATTATTACAATTCTTGAAGTGTCAAGAAACTCTTTACGCAACTGTGTATGTTTGCATTACTGCAACGATGCGGTAAATTTGCCGTAATCTTTGGTCTGTATTGTAGAGTTCTATGAATTTGATCATTAGTTGATGATTAATTTTTGGCTAGTACGCATAATTAAGTGAGATATTGTGTTTTAAAATGCCAGGCATGTTGATGAGTTGGTTCGGATGATATACTATAATCACCAATTAGGTAAAAGTGCGCAAGAACTATCAGAAATGTTTTGTGTAGCACAAAAAACAGTCTATAACGTTATAAATCGTGCTGAAAATGGGGATAGATAGAGGCCCAAAACCAAAAATATTCAAACGTATAGAGCGCCTTATGATAAGGAAGCTTGATAAAAACCCCTGGATTTCGACCAGAACACTTGCTAGGGAACTCAAGGAAGAGTGTAATATTACTGTTTCCCATGAAACAGTACGACAGTTCATCCTAGGAAATAAGTTCTTATCAAGAGCTGCACGAAAGATACCACTGCTTTCTGCACTAAACATCGAAAAGCGTTTTTCCTTCGCTATGATGCACCTTTCTCTTTCTTGACTTTTAAGACGAGGTCATATTCTGCGATCAGACGAAAATGATGTTGTACTACAATGATGAACCGACTAGAGTGTGGCGCAAGCCTTTAACATCGTTGGAAAATCGAAATATCATTCCGACTGTAAAATTTGGTAAGTTATCCGTTATGATTTGGTGGTACTTCTCAAGCAGAGGAGTAGGAGACTTGACATTGATCGAGTCAACCATGGACGCCCAACAATATTTGCATATCCTTAAAACATATTTGACAAGCAATGCGCAGAAATTCGGGTTTATGCTTAACAACGAACCAAATTTTAAGTTTTACCAGTACAACGATCCCAAACATAAGGCGCACATGGTGCGAATGTGGCTCTTATACAACTGCGAAAAAATGATGGATACGCCAGCCCAGAGTCCTGACTTAAATCCCATCGAGAATTTATGGGCCTACTTAAAGAAACAAGTCGCTAAAAGGCAACCCAAAAACCTAGCCGCCTTAGAAACTGCGATTCTCGAAGAATGGCAAAAAATACCAACCACGTATGACCTGCAAAAGTTGATTCATTCAATGAAAAATCGGTTGCAATGCGTGGTGGATTCCAAAGGTGGCCATACCAAATATTAAATATACCAAATAATAAATATTAAATATCCTGTAAAATATGTAAATATTAAATGCAATAATGATTTGTGTAAAGAGTTTCTTGACACTTCAAGAATTGTAATAATTGTTTTCGTTGTTCTTTTCGTTTTTTTTTGCATTGAAGTTGTACTTTTTTTTGTATATATCGGTTGGAAATAATGTAAATAACTATAATTAATAAGAAAAAAATCTATTTACATAAATAAAAAGTAGCATTTTATAGTTAGAAAGATCAAAAATTGATTTTTTTTCCTATGTGTAAACTCATTCTTGACAGTCTGTACATCATTCAACAAAATTTGAAAAACCTATCTTTTGTGAAAATATGTTAAAACCGATATTGAAAAATGTACTCTCCATATATCTCCAGTACAAATCAAAACACAAATCATTGAATAACTCGAAAGTACTAAAATATTGATAGAACCTTTATGGTTAGTAGGGCAGTATAGTATAGTTAGCAAATGGATATGCATGCAGCCAGGGGCGATGCATATTGGAAATAGTGTGTGGTTACTTGAAGTATTTTGATGCAAAGAGAAGAAGGTACTCAATCGTTAGTTATGATAATTTTATCTGGAGGCGGTTGAATTGTTTTCCGTCAGTACAAAATTCTTTTCTTTGTTTTAACAGATCTCACCAAACTGACAGATATGAAAATTGCTTTTGCGAAAATTGCTTTGTTTAGAACAAGAGTGAGCATTTTGCTTTAAACCATAACGAAAAAAAAAATCTGCGTAATTCTAAATATACATTATCAATTCACCGGTGGCTTATTTTTCAAAGCAATAACATCCATATCAATTTAAATGAATTGAATTGGTTCCATCAAATAGAGCCTAAGCCACTTTGGTCTTCATATACCCGATTATCTTTATTAGCGATAGTCAAAGCTTCACATCGCGTTAGACACCAACAACCAGCGATCATGCTAAACACCATTACTAAAATCTATGAAGTTAACGATACTAGCAAGTGGCAGATACATGCAGCATCTGTGTCATCAGTGTCGTGAGTGCATGGCATTTAGCATAATACATTAGCAGGTACGTAGCATATTTGCGGCAGACTGACATACATGAAACATAATATGTACAAATGTATTCACGCTGAAGACTAAGTGTAAATTAGATAGTCTGTGGCAGCTCTAACAAATGTGATTGATTGTAACTGTGAAAGAAGAGAAAAAAATGTTGGACACGCAAAACGATGCTACTCACCATTAATTACTATTTTATAGCCTTTTAATAAATTATTGATAAGTGAATTCTGTAAGCCGGCTAGATGATCGAAATGATAAATGCATCGTCGCTTATGTACTTGTTTTTAGTAGAGGGCGGTGGCACGTTGACTACGCTTGGACAGTTGACGTTTTACACATCCTAATTACAAACAAGCTTGATTCGATTACGAAATGTCATTAGACATTTGCTCAGTTCGAGATTTGATTTGTGATGGTAATATTTTCGAAATGTGACATTGGTCTTTAAAGTGTAATTAACCTAAATTGCAGTCTAACTGGTATTTGAATAAGATAAATTAACAGGAAAATGTCTTTTGATGAGCCCGTGAGAGGTTGCATAAATTACAGGCTTACTAAAGGCTTAGCGAAAACTAATGTCCTGTCATTTAATTTTCGCAAACATATTTGCCTGTAGGAAGTTTGTGATGGTTTTACTTGGGAAATGGATAAAAAAAATTTGCCTGGTATTTAACCACGGATATTTTATGTTCCTGCACGCAAAGCCAAGTGGTGCTAAAAAAAATTTGTTCACCCTGAATTCTTCAAGAATTCACTGTAGTGATCTCAACCAATCCATTCATAATTTTAATTCAAATATTTATAATCTGAAATGCGTCTATGTTTTTATTTAAAAAACGATTTTCCATCAAAAAATTTAAATATACTCAAGCTGATATAATAATAAAACTGCTCAGAACTACTAAGTGAATGTGATATGGTCATCAACAAATTCGATAATCATTTTGGTGATAAGTTGGACTCGAAAGAAGGGAGGAGTTGGGTCGTATAGATAACAAAGAAGAGTTGCGCCGTAAGGTATCACAAACATGGAGAATTCGGTTGGAAGTGAGTTTTCAGCTTATGAAGGCGAACTTTCATTACTCTTCTCATGATTCGGAACCGTAGATATTTGAACAGGGTTGAATAAGACGCAAATCGACCATAGTTCCTTATTTCTGGTGCCAGCACATGTCAGATAGAAAGTCAGGGGGAAAATTATAGAAAAGTATTGTGTGATGCTCTCTCAATATGTATACCGATGAAATCGGTCAAATTGGCCATCAGGCAAAAATATCTCGAGGATGTTAGGAGGTCCTGGGCAGATGAATCACCCTGTGCCATAGCAAGGCAGTCCCGGGTATCCATGGATGCGCATCGCACCAGGCAGCTTTTAGGCTTAATTCGAAGCGCTCTACGTTGCACTGTGGGAGTTCTTAGGGGCCACTGCCTCATAGGACAGCATGCACAACGATTGGGAGTGCAGTCTAATGATTTCTGTCGGAGTTGTAGCTCTGACGATGAGGAGGAGGCCGTCCTCCACCTCATGTGTCAGTACCCAGCGCTGGCAAGGAGAAGGTTGGCGGCAATCGATGCACCCTTTCTCTCAAACCTGATCGAGTTGTCCCTGGTCAATTTAAAGGGGATAGCTCGTTTTGTCATGGAAAGCAGATGGTCTCTCGAGTTCAGTGAGTAGGAGAGAGAGAATTGTGCCTATCTTTGTCGGTCGGCAAACCTCTGTGGATCGGCGGCCACTTCAACCTACCTACCTACTATTGTATGATGCTTCTATTTTCAGGCTTTCCACTACAACCTTTGAATCGCCATCGGTTCCTTGGAACTGATTGTTATTAAGAGCACTAAAGGTGACTCCCAGTTTGTAAGATCAAGTCTCAAAAAATTAATAAGCAAAAAAAAGAAAAAAAAAATGATGAACTGTAAAGCTTAAAGATGAGAAAGCTTTTGCAGAGACCAAGTCTTATGTTACCTGAAAACACACAACAATGAAACAATGGCGAGTAAAAATAAAAATTAGGCCGATCATTGAATAGGAATTTGGATTTTAATTATAGTCCAGGGAAATTTGATATGGTGCTTCGGAAAAATTAGGGAAAAACAGGATTTTGGTGTGAACCTTAATACTGGCGTGCTGAACAAAATGTCAAAAGCCCCCATCGATTCTCATTACCGTTATTTAGTGTTCTTTTTAGTCACGAATCCAACACCCGTAGTGAAGAGAATAGGTCCAATAAACACTGTTTGGACTAGGTTAAATGAACTTCTTGTGGGTAACGCGTGTTGTACTAATAAGATGAAGCCACCGAAGGCAAAGGATTCTCGGTTGAGCAATATGGATAAAGTTATACTAAGTGGCTATGAAGAGGACTGCCCAAACACCAAGAGCAGATGCAGCATTATGTCTTAGTAGAACTGGGAACTACAAAAGCGCTGGAAAGATACCAAAAAAAACTCCTCAATTGAGCTTGTAAGAGCAAAACTGATGATGACCAGATCGCCTGCAGAATGTTGCAAAGAACTTATAAAAAATTGATTGATGAGGACCTGAAAAAGGCATCGTTCAGATTGTTCTGTGAGGGACTGGAAAGTGCAAGAGAGGCTTTGGGACGCTTTCCATTTTAAGGCTAGAACCAGAGCCATCAACGCCTTTAGCAGCCAATAGAGAATTTTTCAAAGCTGATACACTCTGTAAGGACACTTTTTTTGTTGTTCAAAGCTTTCCTTTACTATTGTCATTTTATAGATCAGGGCTCATTGAGCTGAACACACGAAAAGCACTAGAAAGTAAATTTCAAAATTATTTAGCCGTTATTCAAATATGTTTTCAATTTATCAATAATCCATTAATGTAATAACCTTTCTTTAAATATTAAATCTTCTAATCTTACGAATCTTTTTTATTTTTTATTTTACAGGGCCACGATAACCTGGGTCACTCCATATCAGAGGTGACCATTGCTGACACCAAATCAAAAACATCGGAAGATCAATCACACAACAGTATGTCGCTGAAACCGCAGCTGAGGTTCAATAGAACCGTCGGACTATCATTAGATTTTGTTATCGCTGTGCTTGGTAAGTACCATGATTTTTACTATGGTTAAAAAATTTAGCAGGTTACTTTAATTCCAATTATGAAATATATTTTTAAAAAATTGATAACATATTTTAAAAAAAAATCGTTAATCATTTAAAGCAAAACGTCGCATCATCAGCGATAATAAACGTTAGTTCACTTGATAGTTCACCAATCCTGGTATTAAATAAGAGGCTAATCAGTCTGCATGTCATGCGGGAAAACAATTTAATTACCCATTAAGAAAATGCAAAATATTTTAAACATTCAACCCCGTACATTTCGTGTTTTTTACAATAATAATCGATCGGTCATATCACTTTGGAAATTTACAATATTTCACAACAGAAATCACATTTTGATTTGAAACTTGAATTTTCACATGTCACTCTTATCTTTATCGTTCTTCGTACCATTTTCGTTCGATTTGCTGTCATTGGCATTCTCGGTCTTCTCGTCATTTTTCTTTGCCTCCTCCTTGCTTTTATTATTTTCTTCCGATGACTTACTTTCATTCTTATCACTTGCACCCCTTACTACTCGCGTTTGCTTGTCCTTTTTCTTATCCTTTTCCTCCTCGGAACTTTTAGATTCTTTAGTGTCAGCTGCATCCTCCATCAGACTCCTTTTTAGCCGATTTAATTTTTCGGATGATTCATCACTTGAACTGGAATCTCTCGATTTACTTGGTTCAATCCTTTTTTCCTCTTTCTTCTCGTCCACGGCACTATCGTTCTCTTCGGATGTAGTAGCTGGAGCGGCCAATGCTACTGCCAGAAGAGTAGCCAAGAGTATAACAAGGTATAACTTCATTTTCGAAACAATCACTTGAAAACTTTGATTTGATTTGAATCGTTGGACTTCAGATGAACGATTTATATAGGAATTGTTTTTTTTTTTTTGAAAACGTTCTTGATTGTGTTAAGTAATTGATAAAGAAGATCATCGAATCTTGCGTAAATGTTACTGTGCGCTTGTGATCTTGTCAAAGAGTTTTTATTTGCCGATTTCGCGAAATACAGTGGTTCGGAGAAGTGTTTGGAAGCCTTAATTTTGCTGTTCGTACTTGCAGAACCAGGAGTTTAAGGAGAAATTCGAGTACATTTTCTGATTGCGTTCCTCATTGCAGCGTAATTCAGATCAAAAAATCCAACTGCATGTTTTTGCAAACTCTTGCAATAGTCAGTAAACAATAAAATCTATCTATTTTAGAAAAAGTAATATATAACTAAATTAATAAATCTATGCTTCGAATCTACAATCGCAATATTTTCGTCCCTCTCTTTGATAACAGATTTTTTATTTAAGTTAGTGTTCAAGCATATTTTCTTGCTACTGTATACACAACTGACCATTGATTAAAAGTCAACAGTTTTTTTTTAAACTATTTTCCGTTCGGTTAAATTTTTTCTCGCGTACATTTTGTATGTATGTATTACACTAGGCTGGACTATCTCAACAATTCAACAATTATAAAAAGAGATAAGATAGAGATAATTTTATTTGGAATTTTAATTGCATCAAAATATAAATTATAGCAGACTTATATATGTATGTAAATGCTGTTCTTAGAATTTATTTTACTATCGTCCATCTAGATAGATGAAAGAGGTGAAGTTCAAGCCATTATTTACATATATATTTGATTTTTTTAATGAGAGGTGATTAAAGCTAGGAAAAGGAAAATTTTCAGAACATGCTGCGCATAATATCAACGTGATTTAGCTATGGTTTAAGGAATTGAGTGTAAATAAAAATGTTGAACGTAAATATTTGTTTGAACAGGATTGTCATATGGTAATAAGCTTTAAATAATGATAAAAATATATTTTTCAACATCAAAAATTAAATTACTTATCAGACATTCGTTAGGTATTCTGTTTGCAAATATTTGGCTATTTTAACACGTAAAACTTTGAAATCTTTGAAAAATTGCAATTAATCACTATGATTAAAAGTGTTTAAACAATGTTAAAAGTGTAGTTTATTACTAGAGGTCTTCGCCTCAGTTTCACTGTTTGGTATCGCACGCAGCTATCTCTTTTGACCTGCATTTTCCGCACCAGCAATGCTGTCATCAACCAGATCCAAGAGTTTTTCAAGGAAGATTCCAGCGAAGTTTTTTTGGCTTTATCAAAGACAGCCAGAAAATGTTTTAGCTATCACCCTTCAGTCGCTCGTTAGAATAGACAATGACTCCAAGGTGAGAGTCACCTCTCGCCGAACCGCGGTCTGTAATACATTGGTGTTGAGCCCCTGTTTAGCATAACCATGCCCAATCTAGCTTGGTGGCTAAATTGCATCCAGAATTAATTTCCCGCGTGTGTTCTAAGTTCAAGTTCTTCAAAGCTTTCGCATTGAAATCAAAAACCATTACCAGAATGCTATCTTCTAGCGCCTACATTTTTCTACAAAACTCCATGAGTAGTTTGTTCGGCAAAAAATAGCAGCTGATAAAGTTGTTGCTTCGGATAAGGTTATTTCAAAACGGTACATAGCCTGAAAAGTCTATACACCATGTTTCTGGCTTTTTCCATCGATATGGTTCCCTTATCGTTAGAATTTGAGCTGAGCTCTGGCTTGATACACCAGTTGACTGAACAAATCGTCCATAGTGCAAAACCTCTGAATTTTTCCTTGGAGAACTATCATCTATGAAGCTCCTTCTTTTGTGATTCAAGCGTTTCTCTGAAAACTTTGCTTGGCCCTGACCCCAGAATGTGATTACCTTCTCCCCCTTTTGCTTTGTCAATGCACAACAAGTAATATGACTCAGCGTTGCATACTTTTGCGAAGTCATTATTTCCAGCGATTACTCCTATGATCTGGTCCTTCGTAGACCTTTTCTTGTGTGGTTATAGTCCATACACTTACAACTGCCCATCACTTCGCGCCGCCTCCTTAGGTTGTTATGCTCTCAGCCAATTCTTATTCTCCCATTATTAATGAGCTTCAAAGTTTTTGCTTTTTGAGATTTTATCGCGGCTTGCCACTGTTCGCTGACATTCGGAGGTAGCAACATTTTTTAATACCCTCGATTCCTCTCTCTCTCTCTCTCTCTCTCTCTATCTCTCTCTCTCTCTCTCTATCTCTCTCTCTCGGAGCACTGCTGTCACTTTTTCCTCGGTTCTGAAGCTGTTGATTTTGACATTTAAGACAAGTTTTTTTAACATCCCCAAAGCTTCCGAAAACCATTAAACTGGAATCTCCAAATTTCGCGGTGTCACTAGCACTACACCGTCTGCCGTCTTTCCAATTTGACGTTCTTGTGGCCCTTTTGCTTGGGATACCGCCTCCCTGGGTTTGTTTGTTGAAAGAATTCTTCGTAAGCATGTCTTGAGACGAGTTTTATCATCATTTTCCGCCTACATTTGACTGCTCCGAACCACACTTTAAACGACCATTTTAGTTGCAGCATGGGCTCAACTTCTTCTGCTTGCCGTTTTTTTTTAAGAGCTTATGAGATGTTTAGTCATCCAGTGATTGTGATCAGTAAAGACTGTCTCAGTTCGCCTTCTAGCAGAGCTTGCTCTATTCGAACTAGATTCAACCATTCTTGTCCGTTTTTGTGTCTTAGATTGCGCAGTGCGTAGAGTTTTAGTCGGCTCTTCGTTTTTGCACTCCTTGGAGGAATTTCCAGTTGTTGCTTGACTCTCTTCAATTTGTCCTATAGGCCTCGATCACTCCGAAAGCTTCCTCAAGTTCCAAAAGAATATCTTGTACACGTCGCGACATTACTTAGCATTTTGTTCTCTCTTTCTTTGGTACTGTAACTTTTCTTCAGCGAAGTATGTGTCGTAGTCCCGGAAAAAGTGCCTATAACAACGCCATGACTAAGTATTATTTCAAAACGTTATCAACACGCGGAGTTTTCTCGTCCGACACCACCACTACAGAGCTTTGGGTGTCAAATCATTCAAGCACCTTTGATTCTGTTCTGAAAGAACTCTTGCCAGCAGGTGGTGTCTTTTCTGACGAAAGGGTTCACGTTCTGAACCACTGAGGCGTCACCGTCAATCACTTTTTGTTTTTTATTAAATGTATTTTCAAAGCTGCTATCTAGTTCCGGATGGGCAGTGGGCTTAATGATCCTGCGGCTTTGTATGCACGCGGGGGTTGGTCGCGTAAAAGTTGACAAATGCTTTTGTGTGTTTGTGGGTTGGGAAAGAAGTGCTTTCCACAGCTTAGCACTCAGCCCAAAAGACTCACTGTACTCGTACTCCCAGCCTACCATAGTTTTGCAGATTTCTTAACGAAATCCAGGATCAATGATAGGAAAAAAGAGGCTATCTGTTGCACACGTGCTACAGTCCAGCCAATGCATGGATATCTGAGACGAGTAAAAGCTTGGCATTCACAAAAGATGTGCCCTGCAGAGTCAGGCTCTTCTAGACCGGATGAGCAATGATCATCCTGTGCAACAGCTATTCGGCACTTCTATCCTCCTGTGGTAATTGTGTCCCGTCGTGCCTACCATTGATGTGGAAACTTTTCTACTCTTGTTGAAGAGCAATTGGTTTGGTCCATGGTTTGGTCCTGGAAGAAAGATTTTTTTGTGCCTGGCCGCATTAGTTGACGTTCAACTGTCTCGCCTTGAATCTGAAGTTATCGTGTATTGCATTCATAAACAATTTTCAAAGTAGTCAAGTGTCTCTTAGCATCAGCAGCGAAGTTTGACTGTCACTGCAAATAGCAATACGTTTCCCCCTTCAATTTTCTTCAGTTGCCTAGGAGACTGTTCTCAAGAGAGCGAATATTTCTACCTGAAAAAAAGAAACATGTTCTCTGAGAAAAGAGGCTCACTTGTTATTCGATGAACGACAAATTCCATGAAAAGATCTCGGAAAACCCTCTCGAACTGTCATTTGGGTGCTCCCAGTCACCTCTGCTCAAGACGATTACTTCATATCTTCTCCCAAACTCGAGTAAGGGCCCTTGAGCATCCCAAGGCATTACGAGAATCAGAGGGATCCCAAGCATCGAACCTCTAATAGAACAGTGCCCCATATCGTCGTTTCCACCCATAGGCCAAGTTGACAAGACAGAGACCATCGCCACCCTCTGAATTTGAATGTGGAGTGGAAACAAATTGACAAGTTCCCTAACGGCAGCATCCGGAATAGAGATCATGGTACAACAGACACCTAGACATACAGTCCTTGGCAGCGTGGCAAATTTCTTGGGAGCACACAATAACTTCAAAATAGTCCACCACACCACCGATGCGTACGTGATCATCAGCCTTATGATTGTTACGTAGAATTACTTAACCACATGAGGCCTCAGATTCCAGGCCCTTGCACTGTCCGAAAGCATTTCAGATAAGTTTTGTGCCCAAGATTACTTCTTGATATTTGGCTTCATCTAAAAGCTGAAGAGATCGCGCAAGTTTCAAACGTACTCTGAGATCTGCCAACATTTAAACGGTACCAAGGCAGAACTCCGCAGCCTATAGTCCAAATTCGCCAATTCAATATCGTATATCAAAATCTTCGTTCGTGTGAAGTATGAACTGCTTGCGATAGTGTTCCGTAACATTAACGTAGGTAATGAAAAGGGTAGTAGATATTGATGATGATTATAAACAGGCAAAACTGCAAGGGTAAAAAGAAATGATGAAGGAGGAGGTTTAAACCATGCAGAGGTATATTTGGTGGAAACAAAGAGAGGACTGCGGTGCGGGTAGCTGGTGTTCCTGAATGTATGGCCCACGGAAAACCGTAGAACCCAGATTATGCTGGATACATTACCCAGGCTTGCTGATTGCAGTTTCATAGATCAAAAACCGAACATAATCGTTCGAAAACGTAGATAATTTCATCTAACTTTTTGTAATGAACAAAAATTATTTTGCTAAAATGTATGAATTCAGCTGTTTTAAAGTTCAAAATAGTATTTTTAGTGCCTAATTTACAATCAATACTCTACTGCCAATATTTAGCTGGTTCTAATGAACGTAGACTGAAAGTCACTATTTTATTTACAATTGCTACTTAAGTCATATTTTTTACTTCCTCTCGCTATATGAAAAAGATTAAACGATTGGCTTCAGTAAAACCTCTCCGACTGATTTTAAAGTCCCCCAGCCCGCTACGGTGAAGTAATTAGCAATGGATTGTTCTGCTACCTCTCGCATGCCTTGCACTGTTAAGGCTCAATTAGCGAATGCACGCAACGGAGGTTCGCTAACTGAGCCTTTACCAGGTTGGGCAAATCAACTGACTATAATAGGATCGTCCAATGAAACTGGTTATCGAATGCTTTTGATGTTATTTCCTATCTTTGACATAAACTTAAACAAGAGAGCCTGCTTTCATACTCAAAGCCTTCTTTTTCACAAAGAAATTCCACAGAAAGGCCAAAATCATTCGACATCGCAGCCCATTCATCTTGTCTAAAAACATTTTAACACCTCCACCCTTACTACCACTAAACAACGTATTGCTTGCTATAAGTACAGTCATTTTTTTTTTTGTAATTACTGACCGCGTGGAGTACTTACCAGATTCGTAGTGAATATTAACGGTTGTCAGTTTTAATACGAATATTACCTCCTATCTCGTGAAATGCATTAAAAATAAATAAATGCATTAAAATAAGCCGATCATTTATTTTCCCATAATATCAACTTGTTATTGCTTGTGTTTATTACTTACCTTAATTTTTTTATAGTTATTTTCAAACCTTTATAGGCATTAAAAATGTAGCTTTGATATTAAAAAGTGCAGCTCATGTGCTCGTTGGTCACCAGATTGCGAATTTCATAAATATTCAGAATTATTGACGTCATTGCGTACGCGTGCAGCCTTATGCCGGGTTTCCACCAAAGAGACAAAACAAAAAACACGGACAAAACATGTTTTCCTGATCAAAAACACGAATGTTTTGTAAAAACTGAACAGTTTCGCGAGCATTTTTGTCTCTGAAAACTGTTTTAGTAAACAAAACACCTTTTTTGTCCGTGTTTCTTGTTTTGTCTCTTTGGTGGAAACCCGGCATTACGCACATAATAAATCATGGTAAATAAAACACACAAATAATAAAAGCTTCAACCATCCGTGTGACACTTGTTTGACGAGATTGAATGAAAAATGCCGCGCAAGATACGTCTTAAGCTTACAGCTTTGTCTCTCATTTGTTTATTTATAATTGTCAAAGAACAAGTACCCGAAAGCCAACTACAACTAGACACTCTGGGACTCTCTTGATGTCACTTCAAAGCCGAATGCTTTCTTCTTTCTATCTTTCCATTAGTAAACAATTTCCTTTCAAGTAAATAGACTAGGCAATTTCATTTATTCTACAAATGCATTGCTGGAAACTTCAATTTTAAGTATTTGTAAATTTCGTATTATCCCAAGCTAAAGCCCCGGTAATATGAACGCGGCGAAAACTGTTACTTTGACATGGCCGCATCACATCAAAGACTGATGCTGTTATGTTATTAGTGATGACGGCAATAAGATGGATGCGTTGCATACGGAATGCAGTGTCTTGATTCTTGCGGCGTTTGTTTTCCTCGTAATCGGTTGATTGTTCCCTACACTGCTGGCCTATGACGAGTAGAGCTGAGTGTTTGTCGACATAGAGCTGTCTATCAGGCCGTCATCGTCTCCATTATTTCCTTATCTTCCGAGTTCTGTGAACCAGATTTCGGTGCAACAACGCCTCAAGCCACCCCCGCATGCATATTAAGTTCATTAGTCGTAGAAGACGTCTCATTCCATAACAAATGAAGAGCCGCGTCAAAGGCTAATTATGTGATTACTGAAGCGATCAGATAAAAATACTCTCGACCAAACTACAAGTAAAACATCTTAATCCAGATACATACGTTGTGGCATTCGAATTGGATCCAACCGCGTCTCCGAACGGGAACGTTTTCAAATGCGGAAATTCTGCATAGTTGGACTCTGCCAGACGGGACTTATGCTCGCTCAATCGATTTAACGAAAATCCCATTAAAGCCTATCTGTCTGGCTGTCTGCCTCCATTCGTAGGCAATCAGAGTGATGGACCAGACCCATTTAAATTGGAAACGTACTAATCCATAAACATCGTCTAACGAACGGTAACGGGTGTGATTGGTTGGAATTCAAATGAAGCTCCGTCAACGATGTGTCGTTTGTGCTGTGGAATTTGAAAATCATCTGAAAATGGCTTGAATTAGGTGAAGAACTATGATCCGAATAATTGTGCTTTGATAGCTTCATAGCGATGAATAGGTGGGGGATGTGAATTTTTATAGGCAATTCAATGTTAGGTTAAATTGATCCATTTAAATTCCTCATTATGCCATATACAGGACAAGAGTTTGCTCTGTTGTAGCGTGGGATGATACCTGATCTTATAATGCATTAGGAAATCGATATCGAAAGGAAATCAACTATCATACAATGCATGACATGCTCGCATCACGATCGCCCAAACTGCCCTGCTGATTTCGTAGTTTCAAACCACACGCGGTAAAGTATTGTATTTGATGCACCATGAAAAGCATCTACCACGACAGATATTGTTGTTTATTAGCTATACAATAGCTATTTCACGCCAGAGACCACCAATATCTTGATAAAAACATCTCAGTTAAAGATACTATCAATTCTATGTGGTCCAATCTACATTTACTTTGTTAGCGTTTACAAGTATGTTATCGCTGTTAGTTGTCCACCTCTGTACACTGACATTGTGTGTGTTCCGATTCGATTCCTTTGAATCGACCACGTTTAATATGCCAACCACATTGTTGAATTTTTCCTGCCATATATCACCAATCAGCACCCACGAAATCAACCTTGATGTGGTCAGCAGCTTTTAAGCTCCGAATAAATTATTTTCCTTTAGTTACTGCTGCAAGATGTTTTTTACTTCAAAGTGCAACTCGGGAACCTCTGTTTGTCATAATTAATTCCGTTTCAGCTATGACATAAAAGCTACCACTAGGCAACTGATTTCAAACATACCTAGCAGGAAGATCGCAATGCGCAAGCGTTTTAGATACGATTAGTTCTTGCTATCCCATTGCATACGGTGTACCCCAAGGCTCTGTACTAGGGCCTATTTTGTTCTTAGTTTGTATAACCAACAGTTCAAGTAAGCTTCAGCGTTCACTTACCAGCTTCGCACACGACACTAGTCTGTGGTCCTCAGTCGAGAGCAGCCGACATGTAAAGTCACTAATGCAAGGTGACCTAAACAAACTTAAAATGTGGTTCAAGCGAAAAAAACACAAGTAGCGAGTTTAAAGTATTACATGAACTCATGTCTAAGAACCTTCTACTAATTAAAATTTGTCTATCCATTTTCCGTTCTCTGGTCAGTTAACTACGCTATTGTTCAATCGAAACTTTAGTACGGCTTGGTACTTTGGACAGGAACATTTAATTCGACTACTAAACCCGTTATGATTTCGCAGAAAAAAATAGGAAACGGTAGTTGAAAGAAGTGATTAATTAATTATTTAATTAATTAATATTTGCCCATAAATTAACTATTTGAAAATGATTAAAATTAAGATATTTACAGTGTCCGAGCGAAGTCGGGTTATTGGCCGAGGCAGGAGCCAAACCAAAGCCGATGTTCGGTTATTGCTGTTACCTTCGTTTGAAGTCGAAGATTAAGTAAAATTAAAATGCTTGTTTTGAATTATTTAATATCTCCATTTTATTTGAAGAAACCAGAATTTTAGTTTTGCCAGATTAGGCATGGCAGAAATATTTAAATCTTAGTTGTCATATTAAAATTCAACAAACCAATGCACTAATGCACTAAAAGTTTGCTTATTTTTTAATAATCCTGCAAATGTACATACAATAATTAAATTCAAATACCCTAATGGTCAAAAACATAAGTTGTTTCATCATTTCTTCCTCGCAAATTAGCTCTTCTAGCAACATAAATATATCCAGGAGCGCTAAATCATTGCTCACTAGCTACACGAGAAGGAGTGGCCGAAAAATATTCAAAGACTAATTTTTGTAATTGAATATAACCATTCAAAGCCCATTACTGGAAAAAATTTCAGGGTTCCTTTTAACCAAAGGCTCGTTCAAATGATGACGCTAATCCTACTATTCAGAAAGAATATAATAGCTAATAGCTAAGCAATTCTTGACAAAGTCTCGTCATGCTTATGCCAATTACATTAAGAAAACCGGTGAAAGTATAGTCCGCGATCCGAAAAAATTCTCTGATTTTGTAAATATGAAGCGGAAAACTGCTGGTTATCCATCGTTAATGTTCCATAATAATATCACCACTTCGCCTTCTAAAGATATTTGCAATTTAGACGCAGACAATTTCCAGGAAGTTTCCAGTGTACCAGACCCATAAAACCCAAACTTTTCTCCTTCTGATTCAGCTCCAACAGCTTTTAACATAAAAAAATCACATAGCATAAAAAAATCACGTGAAGAAATACGTAAAGCTATTTCGGACCTAACAGTGTAAGTGTGTAGAGTGGCTAATACCACCCTGCATATATTCTTTGACAGGTCACTTTCATCTGATGCTTTCCAATCCTGTTGGAAACATTCATATGTGACACCAATCTTGAAAAATGGCGGTAGACGCTTTATCAGTAGATATGAGGGCATTCCTATTTTATCTTCGATTCCAAAAATTTTTGAAAATGTTGTCTACAATAAACTTTTTCCACTAGTTAATTCCTGTTCAAACGAGCAACAGTATGGCTTAAGAAATTATCGCTAAACTATCACAAACTTGAGAATTCTAGTTTCAGACGTTCTGTGTCAAATTGAGCAATGCATCACACAGACTTAAGTAAAGCTTTTGGCATCTTGGTCCCAAAGCTGCAAAAATTTAGACTTGCCGGATCTTTACTTAGCTGACTCAATTCCTACACCCACAATCAAATCCAATTCGTAAAATTTCAAGAAGTTTTATCAAAAAATATATTGGCTACCTCTGGTGTACCACAAGGTATATTGATAGGTTTCTCATATTCATCTCCGATTTATCTGACGTCCTGTCAAACATACCTCACATACTTTATGCAGACGATCTAAAACTGTACCTCCCCATTGAATCTAGAATGTGATTTTCTCAATCACGTTTTCTTCAATTCCAGCTTGACTCACTTGATCAGCGGTGCAATATAAACAATCTCTCGCTTAATATTGATAAGTGCCAAATTATAAGTTCCTTCAGTCCATGAGTCCTTCCGAGTTCTCCCACACACGGTGAGATTTTCGCCTGGCCTCAGGCCATTTGGACTGATGGACTGCTCGAGAATAGGGGCCATTATATGAATATTATTATCGTAAAAGAAGAGCATTGTATCATAAATGATTCGTTAGTTTTCGAATAATCCATTACAATTGACTAACAATATATTTAACTTCAACATCCTGAATAGAGAAAAAACAATCTGCCATCAAATCTACAATCTACCCTATAAGCTCTATAATATCACTTGACAATCACATGATTACTATCCACACCGAATCCAGATTAAGTCATTGTTTAAATTAAAATATTATCAACATTCACATTGCAATGAAATTGAATTCGATCCATAAAATGCCAAAGGTACCAAAACAACATACCCTGAGTTTGAATTGTAGTCATAATATTAAAGTTTATTTACGGGTCGTATATTTCAACTGATTTTCCATTCCGAGGCAGAAATAAGCATGTGGTAATGTACGCACAATAACAATTACAATAAATTATCAGAACCGAATTTGGTAGTCACTTTACGTGAAACATTCGAAAAGTGCTTCAATATTTTACACTTCCAATGACACCAGGCAGGCCCAACATGCTGCAGCTCTTGCAATTGTCACAGTACAGTACAACGGGAACAATTGAACGTGATGTGCCATTTTGTTGCACTGCTTATTGACTATGTTCACTGTCCTGTAGCTTTGCTATTGTCTATTTGCTATTAACGGTGCTTGTGATTGTTTCGAAATGGTTTTTGGCGTCATCATCCACTTGAAGGTTGCGAAATTCTGCCGACAAAGTACTCGGACGACGGTATCTCAACTCGAGCAATAAAGTACGAGTACCTAATGTGCATTAAGTTGCACTTGAGATACAGAGATAGAGCATGCAATTGCATTAAATTGTCTGGGTACCAGCATGAATCTTGATGTAGGGGCTGCTTGCTGTGTGGTGATGGGTTTACTTTCATAAATTGAATGATAGAATTGTGCTGAAGGTATGTAGGTGTGAAAAAATTTAAACCATATTCACATGTTTCATTGCATAGTTCGATTGAAATGACACAGTTAATAAGTACCTGGATGGGGAAAACAAAAGTCTCGTGGAAGATTAAGTTCACCATAAATTTTTAATCTTGTTAGGATAGTAGATTAAATGAATCTCAACTTTCAGCTTTGTGAATTTGAAGGAAAATCTGTAACTGTTTATTGATTAACACCTTCAGTTATATGAGTGAAATATGGTTGATTCAAAAACAACAAACGCAAACCATCTAATTTTCGAAATCAACGAACCGAACTGAATGGATGAATTTATTTTTAGTCATATATGGTTCTCTTGAATTGATAGTCAACATCTCAACAAAAAATCAAATTGTGTAAAAATTATTCTCAATTTAATATTTTTGAATCACCGTCCAAAAAATTCAAATTAATATGTCTGTGGATAATACTTTCAATTCAAAACCATGAGAATTTATATCACCCGCTAATACAGACACGAACTTCTTATATTTAATTGCAAAATGTTCAAAAATGGTAATTTATAGGTCTCAATTCACTGAATTAAATCAATTTGCTCGTGACATGTCTTTCCACTTAAGATAGCCTCGCACCTTGTAAAACATTTCTATTTTGTGGGCGGACTAAACTGTATCCGAAGAAATATATTTGCATTTGATCGTGTTTTATCTCATACGTTCGATGAAATTTAAAATAAATTAATTGAAATACAATTTAATTTTTACATAATTTAACATTTTTCCAACTCTAATGGCGGTTTTAATTTGATGCACGTGGTCTGAATGATTGCACCTAACTATTGATTTTTCCCCAAGCTAAAAACTTATAGCATTAATTTTGAATTTTGTACAAACACTGTATCGAAAAATTGCACGTACACCACCTTATCATTAACTATAACTTATTTGTCTTTTAAACAAACAAAACTTTCTTTGTTTTTAATTTTTTTAAAAATCCTACATAACTGAAACTATTTGAAGCAAAACAGTATTCCGTGATATTATCGTTATTTTTTTAAATTCAACTATAATTAATTTCAAAAAATTTCGCGCACATCAACAATTCCCACATAATTCAGAAAATTAATTAATTATATAAGATATGCGATGGGATTAAGGTCTCTTGATTGGGGTAGATAAGGAAGCACAGATTTAACGTTATGCAGTAACCACTCTGTTACTAGATGCGAGGAATGTTTTGAAATCACGTGGTAGTGAAACTTCGTCACTGAGTCAAATTTTTGAAGCACTGGTTTAAGCTTTAATATATAATAATATGCTTGTCCATAGTGTTTTCTACAAACACCGAATTTCCAATGCCATTTCCTGCCATCGCTTCTCAAATCATAATATTTCCACCTGCGTGCTTCACAGCCAGTCATAATTTTTTTTACTGCAACGCTGAATTGAGTTTGGGCCAAACAAATCGCCACCCATCAGACTAAAAGAGATTATGCTTACTTTCATCTACGAAAATAACATATTCCCGAAACTGGTCTGATATTGTCACATACTTTCTGGCATATTTCAAGCTCCGGGCAACATTTATCTTCAAAATGAAAGTTCTTTTTCTTGCAATGCCTCCCTTGCAACCCATTTTATGGAAGAAATTTCACGCTGTTTGGGCATTCAAAAGTACTCCGTCATTTCTTTTAAGGTCTGCAGTTTTTTTGAGAGAACTTGTTTTTGGATCATTCTTAATAATTCTCTCAATTTTTCGAGCTCTGTACCAGATTCAACCCCTAGATCCGACAAGGTTTTTTCTTGGGAGCACTTTACCCGACTATGATTTGCTGGACGTCTGTGCATGGTCATGTTTTGCAGTTTTACTTGCCTTTTTATGAAATAAAATATACCAAATTATGCCGCCAATGAACAGCCTGCAAAATTAACTCAGTACATTTCAATCTTTAAACACTCGCTCCATTTAAACGGGCCTTACTGCAGTATTGGACGAATCATCTTCATGAAAAGTGTACGTTTACATGCACCAAATCGACAGACTTTCGCGAGAATCAAATACATGGTAGATTTTCTCGTCTAGACTACTTCATAACCACGGACTATTATAATCTTGATTTTAATAATCGTCAACGAAAGATTTTCATTTTGCATTCAGCTTTCGACCCTTTTCGCGTCTCGATTAAGTTTGAGTTGAGTATGATGGTAATATATGGATGTTCAGAGTGACAGATACAGATACATCTTCCAGCATCTTAAGGCACAAGAGAACATCATTATAGAGTATTTATCTCATCGAATTATAGAGTATTTATCTCATTCATTATCACTAAATTTGACGACCTTTTCAATTTCTTCTTTGTTTTCTTTTGATCTAAGAAAGTCTGAGTTGCTCCTGATCTGCAAATAGACCAGTTTGTCTTAGAGACCTCTGCGCCTCCATTCTGCTACTTCGTTGGTCTAACTATACACTGAAAGAAAAACTCTTGGTTGATTCAACTATTTTTAATAGTATTGCAACGATTCATTCAAAATCGTTAAATGAACTAAGGAAAATAGTTATTTTTACTATGTTAATATAGTTAATTTAACGATATAAAAGTAGTTGGCTCTGGTTATACAAAAAATATCGCAACGTTCATGAAATCAACTGTTTTAATTGTTTCATAACCACGAAAATTAGTTGATAAATAGAAAATATTCATCAATTCACTCAAAACTTCAACGTTTCGAATTATCAACAGTTTTTATGGTACTTAAACTACTTTGCAATCGTTGATTTCAACAAACGGAATTCAGTGAGCAACGTCTTTGGAATTATTCTACGCAAAGTAGAATGTTTTCAACATTTGGACGTTTTTCATGCTCCGAATGAAATTGTTTATCAACCACGCATCATGGTGCATAAAAGTAATCAACGATTTTCTTATGGTTGTTTTAACTATAGCCCTAGTTGATGCAAAAACAACTAAGGAAAACTGTTGATTTTTCATACTCCTCATACTCATGCTCCTATTCTATCATAGAAGTTTCATATGATACATGGCAAAATTGTGTTCGGTTTGCTGTTCGATATAATTCATATTCATGTTATGCTGTGAAGCCTTTATATTACGTTGTATGACGCTATTTTGTTCACAATACAGCGTATTCCGCTGTGGCAAAACAGTGGGTTGCGGCAAAGCGCAGTCAAAAAATTAGAATGCACTGTTTTGTATGGTAACGCGCACAATGGCTGCGGCCGAATTTGCGGCAGCGGCAGAAAATGCCAAATTTCTAATTTTGCCGCACCGCTAGCGGTGATACCTGCCATAGGTTGGCATCACCACAAGGTTGAATTACATCTGTTTGAATTAGGTTGAATGGTCTGGTGGAATAGACAAGCGATGGCTGATGTGTATTGTGATAAGTCAACCTAATCCTCGTACAACAGGATTTAGCAATACAAAAGAAAAAAAATGAATTTGGTTGGTGCCTTGGTTGCATTGAAAGCGACATTGTCGCTGCATTGTGTTTCACCAAATTCAACTGCGGCATTCACGCCTTCCCTGCCTATATTTCGTACTATGTATGGAAAAAAGTAAGCAACCACAAACAATGGTTGGAATACCATTGTTTGTGGTTGCTTACTTTTTTTGCACCACGGACGTTGTTTATCAACCACGCGTCATGGTGCATAAAAGTAATCAACTATTTTTTTATGGTTGTTTTAACTATAGCCCGTAGTTGACGCAAAAACAACTAAGGAAAATTGTTGATTTTACCAAGATTTTTCTTTCAGTGTATGTCTGCAGTTTCTCCAAATATGAATTTTGGGCGTCACACGCTTTCTGAATATATCTGATGATAAAGCATGTATCTATCCATTGTATTTATCTCTACTTGGCCTGTAGTTATTCTTGTTTCCCCTGCAGCTATCTGGCTTGGTTAAATATTTGTGCAGCAGCGCAAAAGCTTTCTTGTGGTCAGTTTATTATTTTTCGGCACGAGGTCATTTTTGTCTTGCTTGGCATTCTCCTTCAGACAGCCAATAGTTAATGTAGTTATGGTTATTTTCATTGTATTCTACCATTATCCGCTAGTAAGTTGTAAGCGCCGGTTTTTTGAAAGGATAAAGTACAATAGTTTTAAGACATTGAGCGATTTTATAGCTGTTCCCAAATTGGGATTGGGAATATACCGAAATTCGTGAGCTTTCACCCGATTTCCATGTATGTGTGCGCAGACTGTGTACGTGCACGGAAGCTCCTCATGAGCTTGATTTGCGAATACCGGTTTTGTACGAAGCGTTCATATGTATGTGTGCCGGATCAAATTATATGGCTACACGAAGATCGGATTAAAACCGGTTTGAAATCCCGATCTCGTGTAACCATAGACATTTGAGCGGCGATCTGGTTTACAAACACATAGATTGTGATTTGTTTTCAATAGGGCGTGTCCAAAAGGGAAATTTCTAAAATCGTGGCTTCTAGCGGCCGCTGTTCACTTCGTTGAACAGTTTGGTGGCCATCCACCAAACAGCATGCATCGGAATGCAATATCATTCCGAAAATGCATCTAAGCGGAAAGGACGCGCGCTGTATCTAAGCGTTAAATGCTCTTAAGAAGTTATTTTAGGTGCAGAGTGAAGAAATTGAAGAAATACTTCACATGCAGGATAAATCACTTTTTGGATAAGCGGGTGAAATTTAAAAAGAAAATGTGACTATTATGTAATTTGCTAGGGTACAAAGGGGAATGCTATAGAAGTCATTCTCTTTTAAATAAAATAAGTACATAATTTCACTATTCCGCATCAAAATTCGACTTTTTCGTTATTTCCCACAATTTCATATTCTGTAGACTATTTGTATTGCTCAACGAGATCTTAAAATCCCTATGAATTCAGAATCCCTACATTTTCTTATAGGAAACGGAGCATGAAAATCAAGAACTGTCAAAATATTGCCAGGCAGATGGCCAAACAAATGTCATACCATGTTGCCTACCATTTACGGTATGCCATCAAATAAGGCATACCATAGGCCGCCTCCATTAGTAATTCAAAATGCTATGCCATGGGAAATTGCTAATGGAGGCGGCCTGTAACGATTCATTAATGAGTTGAAGAAGATGCGGTTTTAGCGAGTAAATATGACCTATATACTCGTTAAAAGTGACACTTTTATGAATTATTAGCGATAGTTTTAACGATTTCAAATAAATTTGCTTTTGCGATTTGAAAATAAGTTAAAATTATTTACGCATAGTAGAGTGAATTTGAAAGACTGGAAGAATAAAGCAAAAAAGGCAGCCAAAGTTGAACATAAAACATCGTAACATTATAAACAATCTAGGGAAAATATCTAGGTAATGTTGCCTTTTAATGAGTTGCATGGGCCATAGGGACATACATATGGCATGCATTATTATTATTTGTCTCTAATCGTAAGGAAAATTATTGTTTGCTGATATATTTGCGAACAAGCTCGGTTTCGTATGAGGGATATGTCTGTTGATTGTCGATAAACTATCGTTTGTAGGAAACGCTTTCTAAATTGCTTCCTGGGTACTTTATGCTGCCGTTAGCAGGGCTCACACTTCGTGAACAACATTTGAAGTAGAAGCTGAAAATAAATTGAAGTAGATTTGAAGAAGAAAGAAATTAAGTAGATGAACGATTGGGGTCACTTAATGTAAAGCATTATTTATTTTTTCATATAAAGTAGGTGGATATTATCATTTTTACTATAACGGAAAGCAACGTCAAAAACTCAAATTAGAAGTTATTAAAAAAATCAATTAAAGCATAATATCAGTTTTATACTCAAAACATAATTATATTTGCAATCTTCAGCATTTCTTTGCGAAACAGCATTATTTTTGAGTTACATTTAGCGTTAGTGATTTGCAGTAAGTTGTTCTTTGCATTGAAACAGCATTAGACTAGAAAAGTGTTGCTGTCGAACCTCGATGCAGGAAAAAAAATATGAAAAAGAAAAACTCTCTTTGATTCAATTCGAAGCGAAAATGGTGTAGAATCCGAAGAAACTGAAGTTAGGAAGTAGTTATCATTTTCAAAATAAAAATTAATTAAATCTACTTCAAATTGAGTAAAGTGTGAGCCCTGGCCGTTAGTACATGGACCATTTGCGATTATGGTTGTGTAAATTTATGAAAATGATTAGACTTTTGTTGTCGCTTGACAATAAAAACCGGAGGAAGGCATGGAAGCCGTACATGTTTCTATATAGGGTAAATGCACTAGTCCCCGGAAAAATAGTGAATTTTTTAATTTTAGTTCGGTATTCTTTTAGTTCGGTATTCGGTATAATTAAGAGCTTAATATTTAGTTTACAAACACGCTTTTTCATACATTACGATGAGTTGCGAGTCTTTTGTATAAATTTTGAGTTCAATAAAATAAATAAGTATGCTGATATTCCAAGTAAATAAACTTGAGCCAAATTGTGCTAGTCTCCTAACACCATGAGCCAGTGCGATACAAAACAGAATATAACTATGCCGCGAAACAACGATCAAGTATAAAACAGCAGTGCATTCGCTAAGACTGACATAGGTTTCTGTATTAGCTGTGGTAACGCACAACAGCTCAAAGTAAGGGGAGAAAATAACCAATATACACTACCACAATCGATTGCAAATAGAAAAAGAACTAACAGAAAATTACTTCTTTTAACTTTCTAAATATTATGAGGGCTTTTTTTAATATCCAAAACATTCAACATAACCATGAAAAACCCAAAGCCACCTCACAGCGAAAAAAACAACTTCTCATGAGCTTTTCTTTTTTCTATCAGCACATTCTATAGTTCAGCACGTGAATTACAAATGAGGAATATAATTTCTGTACTAGTGTTTCCAATGCGTATACTCTATTCTCTGCTGGATAGAGGAGCAAAAAAACATGCATATTGTTTATTTGTTTAACCTGATGACTCTTTCAAATCAAAATTTATGGTTTATTGAGTTTACGCAGACGAGAACAAGCCCCAAAGTACAAAATATTAAACGTGCAAATGAATGAAACGTTATCAAAAATGGAATAACCGCACTGTTTTTTCTCATACAATTCAATTTGTAGTTAAAATCTATCATAAATTTGAGAGATATCATTTTGTCTGATTGCTTCTTGCCAAGCTAGAACTCGACTTCGAAACAAAATATCATACCATAAAATGATCTGCTGTATGCCTGCGAACATACCACAATTTTTAAATTGCTCAGCTTCTGCGAACACTTTGAAGCATATATTTTTAAATTATCAAAATGTGCTTGCTTGCATCTTCCAAATATATTTGCTTTCACAATAATCAATCAGAAATTGAGTCAAACACCCGCTCTGCCCTGATTTGCACAAACTTTCTATCTGCATTTCTATCTACATTTTTGAATTAACACCGAACTCAAAAACTACATACTCTATTTCATAAATCTGCAAAATTTCAAAAACCTATCTTTTGTGGAAGTATGCTAAAATCAATATTTAAATATGCACTCTCCATATATTCCCAGTACACATCAAAATACAAATCATTGAATATCTCGAAAGCGCTAAAATATAGACAGAACGTTCAGCGCTGCCGCCAAATGTCTACACCACATAACCATCATCGCAAATGGTTCGTGTAACGCTCATGCATAAAGTGGCGACATCGCTGTTCACCAGACACGCACCAACTAAGTGAACAGCACTCGCCACAAGCATCAATAAAACAAATTTCCCTGTTTCCACGCGCTTCAACGAAGTAAACGGTGAATTTCAGAAGCCGCCACATTGGAATTCCCTTACATGAATACGCTTCTAACGAAGTGAACTGCACTCATCAGAAGCCGACATGTTAGAATTGTGCCCGTTTGTACACGCTCCTGCGAAATGAACAGCATTTTTCAGAAGTCGCCATGTAAAGAATTTCCCTGTAGGGAAACGCCCTTACGAAATCAGCACCAATCAGCAGAAGCCGCTAGGGGAAATCTTCTGCACGAGCATGCTCGCACGATGTGAATAGGATAAATCAGAATCTGCCATATTGGAAATCTGACTACACGGACGTGCTGACACGAAGCAAGCAGCTTTGGTCAGAAGCCGCCATATCGGAAAGCTGCGTCCATGCACATGCTCGAACGAAGTGAACAGCAGTAGTCAGATGCCGCCATAATGAAAATCTACGTGTACGTACACAGAATTATCGTGTACACACAAATACAATAACATGCAGAGAAAGCTCACGAATTTCGGTATATTCCCAATCCCGAATTGGGAACAGCTATAAAATCGCTCATTGACACAATCGGAAGCTCAGCTTACTGAATACCATCTGAGTTTCACCCGTGCAACACTTATACGATATATATGTCCTTCTAGGTGGTTGTATTCAGCTAAGGCATTACAAATCTTCCTACTCTTGTTGAGGAGGAGTCCTTCTGAGAGGAAAATCTTCGTAAGCTTAACGAAAAATGATATATGCAGACGTGGTCAGCAGACCTAGGCAGGCAGGTTCGACACCCTGCACCTCCCCTTCAGCACCTCCTAGGTTTTATTTATTTCTTTATTGTTTGTTTATTCAAAAAGTTCGTCTAATACAGACTAGTAAAATTGCATAAGGATGAAAAACAGATAAAAAAATTTCAATTATACTATTTTCAACTTCTATTTACAATTCCTATACTACTATTTTTGTCAAGCTCTTTTTCAAAGATGGCAGGCATATGATAAAGTCAAATTTATTGTAAGCATAACATTTCTTTTTATGGACGAAACGAGCTCATTGAAGGTTTAGTTGGTCCGATAGGAAGGGACAGATAAAATGTTGACGTGTCTCACTCTGTGACCTTTGGTATTGAGGCCAAATAAACCTAAAAGGTGTTCAGAGGAAATATTTCCCGTGAGGAGATAAGCAGCAAAGATGGTTTTGAAATTTGCATGTCTGTTATTAAGTGTATCCATAGCCAGTAATCTAAGTCGATTAATGTCAAGAGGCAAGCAAAGAGGATCTGACGAAGCAAATTCACTCAAACAAAACCGTGGAAATTTTTTCTGAATGGACTCGATACGATCCACATACATACACCTACTGATAAGGCGCCCAAACTATACACGCATGTTCGAGTATCGGCCTTACTAAAGCACAAAAAAGAATCTTAGTAAGATGTATGTCGCGAAACTCTCTGGATCCCTCTCAAATCCCAAAGTAAATGAAGCTTTCAATAAGATGGCGTTAATATGATCGTCAAAAGTGAAATTTTGAATATAATCTTAATCTGTGGCCAAGCTAGGTATGCCAAAAACACTTCTTTTCCCATCTGCCTCCAAGGACTTAGCACAGGCGGTTTGATATCATCCAGGCTCAGCGATTTGAAATTCTGACTTTTGTAGACCATTTTCAAGGATATATCACAAACAGTGGAAGTATAGAAGTTGTCAATTATTTCAATCAGCTGGCCAATCTAAAACCTCCAGGGACGGTCCGCGGTGAATTATGTATCATACGACATAGTCAAGATCTTGTGATAGATAGCCACAGGTTGGGATTGGAATTGGTATACCTACACTCAGAAAAATTTCACCACTTAACTCTTTTTTAGAATCACTTTAAATCAAAAGTTAAAATCACTTTGAAATAAAAAGCGAATCTTATTTGAATTCCACTCTATTAAAAAAATTTTATTTACATTTTTGATTCAAAAATTTGCGAATATGATTTGGCTCCATATACATTTCTTTTTAATTCAATGATGAAAAATTTTGATTGGAAATTAAAATTTTTAAAATAAAGTGGAAATCAAATAAGATTCGCTTTTTATTTCAAAGTGATTTCAACTTTTGATTTAAATTTGATTCTATTAAATGACATTTTTCTGAGTGTATGTACAGAAAAAAAGCATATTTAACATTTTTCCTGATAATTTTCCAGCAAAAAAAAATTATAGCCCGGATTAGATTGTGCAACGGTACAAATGGATTCCAATGTTGTTGGATCATTCTTTAGACTGGAAAGGGCCGCTTACTTTCAACAGCATAAACAGTATCTTCAGCCAAAGCTGATAGACTGTCCAAATCCCAAGAGAGATAAGTATAGCTATCGCTCAGAGAATATTCAGTAAAGTCGCTTTATCATTTCGCTTAACCTGTAAATTGCACTCATTTAGATTTTTTGTGGAACCAACTGCCTAACAAAACAAGTCATCGGTGACTGTCTAATGGAATGTAGCCGTTCTGAGCAAGAAGTAAAAAAAAATAACCCATCATAATCCAATCCCCCACCATTGTTTTCGCGGAAAACTTCAAATGTGGTTCCAGTATCAGCTGCAAAAATACTTTTGAATTGATGGCTTCAAATGCGAAAACCTGATGCAAATAATAATAAGACAAGTGTAAAATTATAAAAAATTATGCTTATGCATTTGGTATTACATTATTACATGTTGTTTGATACACTACATTTCAAGTAGTATACTTTACCAGCATTCCAGATAAAAAAAATAATAAACACACGTTTTCACAATCAATTTGAGAGTTTAAGCACAAACCATAGCCCTGCTCGCTGAGGGTCCAACGATCTATTACCTGTCGTTTCGTGTACTCATGGCTGCTATCATTTAATTTTTTGTTCGCTTAAAAGCCAGTGGCTTGATAGAAAACTATTGCTCCACAGTTGAAGTTTTGAATAATGACTTAGTATGGAAAATTAATCCGGGTCTTGATATCAGACATATGCAATATAAAGAAAAATTCACCTCTAAAGTTTTGCCATTAATCCTTTTCCAAAGCAAACCTTTAACATTTTGCCACACCGTTAATATTCCAATCATTAAGCTATACACTTGCTCCTAAATCAAGCATAAACCAGTCACCTGAGTAAATACTTATCTTAAAGACATTCAATATAAACATTATTCCAACTTACAGGCGTATATAAATTAATTCATTGCGCCATAAGCATAATAATGTTGTATCCAATTCAAAATCATTACTGATCTCATAAAACTCAAACTCGACTCGTATTTTTAAGTAAACATCAGCTCCTTTTGCACTTTTTAGGTATCATATTTATGTACATATGTTCTGTACGATGTAAACATTACAATTTACCTTCACATGGCGCGAACAAGGACCGAACTCTTTTCGATATGGAAATGTTGATTTTACAATTATCACCTTTTTATGCGAGATATCTTTTCCCGTGTGATTCATGATAAAATTAACAGGTCTCTGTATGGTGTTGACTGTGCGATATTTTATTAAAGCGTCCACTGAACTGACAAGGGAATTATTTAACATTCTATGAAGTGCATTGATATGGGTAATTATTGTGGAAATACGATGTAAGAGTTAATTGAAACATCAATCGATTCGACGATTTTGTTAAAAAATGTTTGTATTAAAGGACGTTGACTTTCGTGATTTTCCCATGGTGGAAGTTTGTTGAAATTCAATGTTATTCTGGCCCAGAAAGTTGATTTAGATGTACATTCAAAAGTTATGTCTTAAATGTGAAAATTTCATCTTTGTTTGTCATCAAGAAGATGAAAAGATTGCATTAAGGTTAGAATAGGCTAAATATGTATATTTTCAATAAATTTCATGGAACAGTGGGGAGAAAATTGATAAGGTAGTAATTTTGACGGCTGTTACTGATTGCTTTTTCAGTTTTATTACTACATGCTCAAGGAAGAATTTGCATACGCAAAATTAAACACTATGAAATATTTGAAAGTTTTATATAAAATTAACATTCTTGCATATTTTGAATTCACTGTGTTCAAGAATGAAATAGTTATCATTTTCCTAGTATAGCGAATAATGAGATACTTGGCAGATTCTTCAACTGTCAAGAGCCTGTCAAGCAGGGCTGGTGTTTGCGAACCATCAACAGGGCAAATCAACAGAAAAAGAGAAGTGCCTCGGGAGCAAAGTACCTTAGAAATGGCCGTGAAGACCCCTTTTCCGCATTAGCAGAGCACCCTTTAACCCGACCGTGACGGATGCTGGTTTGCCGCTTTGCGAGCTCTACGCGGCTGTGGTGGGTCATTGAAAATGGGGCGGAAAAACTCCGAAAAAATCTAAGACGCTACGTATAATACATTCGTCAATGAAATTCTAATACTAGCCGCAATATAACAAGGGAAAGAGAAAAGGCTTTTGTATGTAGAGGATCAGGGGCAGCTCTCAGGTGTTTGTTGTCAAGCCAGGTCCAGCCAAGACGTGTCAAGGCACGTTGCTAGCATTTGAAGAAAAGGGGGTGCTGAAAAAATATCACAATAAAACCTAAATGCGGGGAAATATGCATCCATCTAGCAGGCCTCAGGTGAGGCAAACAGCCTCAGGCCCTTGATATTATTGAAACAGTGACCCCAGATGTTGGCGGAGTCACTCCAAACAAAACAACAGAAATCAAAAGTGATCGAAGTTCTCCCTTCTATAAAAAAACACAAAATCAAAATTTAGTCAATAAAAGGCCAGCCAGTCCATTGCGAAACCTTGAAAATGAAAAGGGGTCTTCACGGATTTTTAGCTACTAGTGTATAAGTCAGAAAATGTAGGAAAAAGAATGGCTTCCAAAATTATTATCTTCCTTGAAAATACATATAACCGAAACTTTTTCCTTTACTTCAAAGGGATTATATCGGCATCATGACATGTGTCGAATTACACCTTTGGTAAGTCAACACTGTGACCTTGGTTGCTAATAACATGCTTTCTAATCCTTCCGCTATTATTTTCACAATCTTCCCCCAAATCTGAAGATTAAAAATCAGAAGCCTTATGATAAATCTACGCTCTATCAAAATCTATCCTGCACATAAACTTTTGTGTAACGGCACCACGAGTTTAGCCTGCACACCGCCTAAATACCGCAGGAAGTTTAAATTCCCTCGTATATATATTTAAACAGAATTAAAATTAAACTGATCCAAGCACATAATCTGTAGATTTAACTAACTAATCAATTCCGCAATAGTTGTAAAAATCAGGCTATTATACATATATGTATATATTCAATCCACACACGAGAAGGGCTTCATCATTTCAGCATAGATGCAGCGTAAATTCATGGGCAGGAATGATTGGTAACGATTTAGTTGAACTTATTAGGCTCCCGCGTACCCTAAACAGTACCAATTACTTATTTTTTTAAGACATGATCTGCAGGGCTTATTGAGGAATATTCCCCTGCAACGATTGGCTTCCATGTTTTACCAACACGATGGTGCTCCAGCTCACTATGGCCGACCAGTCAGAGATTGGTTGAATTCCAATCATACCAATCGCTGGATCGGTAGAAATGGACCAATACAATGGCCTGCAAGATCTCCTGATCTAACAATTATGGGTTTTTTTGTATGGGGACGGATGAAGGACCTTGGCTACATAACGGAAGTATCAACATTGGAAGACCTAAATACCAGGATCGATGCGGCTGCAACAGAAGTGAGGCAGCAGCTGAGAAGTATGAATACGAAAAGAACACTTGCGAAATGAGCCTTAGCGTGTATTCAAAATGAAGGTGGCCATTTTGATAATTTACTGTAGCTCAAAAATTTTGAAATAAAGCATAAAAACCATTATTAGATTCTTTCAGTTCAAGCAAAGAGTGTAGATCGACAACGAGGGCCACTTTATGGCATATTAAGTTTTTAAGCGATATATATTTTCGCTTACTACTTGCGAAATGGTAAAACTTAAGTCATAAATATGCATGCAACTTTTGTAGCCAATAATATGGCCTATAAAAAAAATAAAATTAAATTGGCATATTTTCATGAGGTTTTCTGAGAAAAAACAACATTGACCACAGAATTTTCGGGGTAGAAGTGCCAAAATTTTGTATTTTGAAGTAAATATCTCAAAATCAGGTACAGTTACAATTTAGAATGTTACATCACATTAAAGGTAATTTGCTTCGATAAAAAACAAGCAATAAAACGTTGCATTGTGATTATCAATTTTCAAGATATAATGATTAAAGTGAGTCAGGGTACATGTCCGGAACACTTTTTTGACCACCCTGTAACTCCGCAGATTTTAAAAACCGGACCACCCTGTACAACGATTTTTTGCTCAAAATATATCAAAGAATACCTCCTTACAAAAGTGTCTTCCGAGTACCAAACACCCGGTATAATGCTAATTTCAATTTCAGTTGTTTGTTATACCTGTTTTTAATTTTTTTTAAATTTTTATTTTTATTTTAATTTTTATTTCATTTATATATAATTGTTTAGCTTGTTTGAAATAAATAAATCCATAGCTTCCCCCGCAACACTTAAGATATTCCACATCTGATTAAAAGCATTCGCCTTCGTAGGAAAACTATCATAACTGAACGATCCTGCACACATGAAGACACGATTCGGGTTCGAAATCCGTACCTTGAAATACAGGCGGTCCTCGATTTACGTCGCCTCGATTTAAGTCGTTCCGATTTACGTTTTCTTATTTTTTGATTCACAGCTTCGATTTACGTCGGCAAAATTTCGCTACATATTTTTTGTTCAGGACCACATCTGCGAGTTTCCTTTATTTTGGAAAAAATTGTTGCCAGAAATAGAAACAGATTTCGAAAATGTCGAGCTTGACCAAATTCAGAAAGATATTGTGGGAATGTATGTCGAGTGTTATTTTTCCGAAAATGATGTGGAAGAATTTTGAACTTGTAATAAACAACTCCTATCTACCGAAGAACTTTTCGAATATTTGAGCGATCAGCAGAATCGGAAGAACGCATGTTCTTCACCTTCAGAAGTTGAAGACCAGAGCTGCACACTAATATTAGAAAAAAAATCTCAAGGCTTTAACTTCTTCGATCAAGCGGTAAATATATTTGAATCTTGCGATCCAGATAAAGAAAGATTTAGAGTATTTTGCGAGGGTGTAAATAAGAGTCTTGGAGAGAACAAAGAATAGCCCTTCAGCCGTAAATGTGGAAGTATTTTCAACCGTGCTCTTCAAGACAACTGCGAAATTCGGTGGAATCGGTAATGGATGAAGTAGTTCTCACTGGAAATGAAGACATAGATCCGAAGAAATAAATGAAATAAAATAAATTATTTTAAAGAGATATATAGCAAAATTTCAAGTTTGTGCATACATGCTATATACACATGTACCTACTAAAAAGAATTTCTTTTTATTTTAATTGTTGCTTTAGCATTTTATGTTGAACTGTTATTTGTTAGGCTTTTCTAAAATAATGTTAATTTATACTTATTGTTTTTTGAAATAAATGTTATTGATTTTCGTTAATAAACAATCGTTCTGCGCGACAAGTTTTTCATTTCCATGGACTACATTTCTTTTGGATTTGATCTACGCCGTTTCGATTTACGTCGCGTTTTCCCGGTCCCGAAAACAACGTAAAATGAAGCTCGCCTGTATTAGTCCTTTGTATGACTTTCGCATTTTGAATTTACCTTGTTGAAGTCGATGGCAACGAACCGCACTATCTCTAGCACGCCAACATCGCCACGTTGAAATATTTGCCGGCCATAACCACCAATCGTCGCAAGAATGCAATGAATCGCTATACCTTCACACTTGGAGCCGCTGAGTTGCACCCGATTCATCTACATGTTTATGGCCCTATCCCAAATCACGTTAAAATACGGCAATAGAAAGAAATGAAAATTGCAGTCTGCACTGCACAGGTGCGACACACTCCAGTTGATTTCACGGTAATCTTCTTGGGGTACGACTGCCGCTGGTCACAGTTTCCGACTAAAAGATCAAGCCACGCGCTCAGCTTTATGTAAGCAGTGTGAAAAAAAACCATTTATCTGATCCAGGTGAAACTTGATATTTCTTTTTTATGGCATACGTGCCAATTTAAAAAAAAACTCTAGCGCACCTGAACCGCTAAAAAATACTTATGTTCGATGAACAATAGAAAAATCGTGCAGATTTTGAGTGCATATTCTACCACACGTGCTCCAACCTGTGTCGAGGGCAAAACCACTTTCATCTTAAGGCAGTATTCTGGTCTAGAGGCTCGATTTTGAGGTAATTTTACGGACGCAATAAAAAAAAACCATATACATTTTTGGTATATATTTTTTTACCAATCTTTTATTAACATTTTGAAAGTACAAAAATGTATACAAAAAATAAAAATTGATGTAGATACAGGCCGGCGAAGTGAAGGCTCAAAAAAAACTTGTCTCATGGTTGACATGATTCCAGCCTTCCTGGTGGTCTGAAACATAAATTGTTGGTGAATTCTGTAATAAGAAGAATATAAAATTCGTCTGACGTAGGCGATTTGAAAAAACTTTTTTTTTCACAAAATAGCGTCCATGTAAAAAAAAAAGTCGTTTTTTTGCCTCATTTTTTTCAACTTTGGGAATTTTTAATAAATAGTAGAAACTAAATTTTCAAAAATCCCTACGTCAGACGAAAACTAATAGTATTAAGAGGGTTTGTGCAAAATTTCACGTAAATCGGTCCATTGCAACTAGAGATATCATGTCAACCGTATCGAGAAAAGTAGTTCCGAGAAAAACACGTTTAAAACTTGTAGTCTCGTTTCGGGCAGTTAGTTGGCGTGTCACAAAAATAGCTGTAACTCCAAAAATAATTCGAATTGCCGAAAATCCTTTTAAAAGCTTATTCTTAAAGGTCTAAACTTTGAAAATATGCAAACAAAAAAAACCGATTTGATCAAATTTCTGAACCAGAATACCCCCTTAACAATGCATTGAAACTCATAGGGTAGAAAGAAGTTAAGGGATGCCACATTTATGAATTTCAAAATTTAAGAAAGTTAAACACATGTTACTTAGATTTACCAGTTACTTATCTTACAAAACTTAGAAAACAGAATCTTCTGTAACATAAATGAAGAAAATACTCAGTGCGTAAAATACTCACGAAATACTCACTTTACCAGCACTGCAACTAAAAGTCCCGGACAACTGCCTCACGTCAAGACCAAATTACTTTATAAATCTCGATTTTATTCGATGATTTCGTCGAAAGTTACAGGAATAGAAAGATGTTTGGGATCAAAAAAGAAAAGATGTTTGGGACCGAAAAATTTCTAGAACTTAGAAAATTAAAACATTGGTATCTTATTTTCATTGTAAATGAACACATAATGTAAGCATTTATTGATATGAAATTAGCAAAAAACGCCTCCCGCTAGCAACCCTTTGCTAGCATCAAAGCCAAAAATATATCACATCTGCCTCACATTTAAATGTACCTACCCTGCGAATTTCGTTTCGATCCGATGACTGCATTGGAAGTTATAGGGGTACAAAGAAATTTAAGGTTGCCACCCGCAAAAGTTTTCAAATTTTCGAAAACTTAATGTAGGTCATCACCATTCGAAAATTTTACGGTAAAACCGCTATATAAAGATATTGAAAATAAGTACAAAACAAACAATAGCTGGCAACCCTATCATAGTTTTTTTTAACCAGAATCCTTTTGAATAATGTCTTCAATAAGTTACATATATCGTATGAAATTCGTTTTGATTTCATGACTGCACAAAAACAAAAAGCTTTATTAGGACAAAAAGCTTTATTTTTCTGAGCAAACTTTCAAAACCGAAGACACCAAAATTGCCATAGCTGGCAGCACCAACCGAATTTCTACCAAACACGGCTTAGAGTAAGGTTCAGCTACTGTGTGAATTTCATGAAAATCTCGTAACTGAATACGAATTCATAGGGCAAAAGCAGTTTTTTTTTCTTTACAATTTTTCAAGGTGGCACCACTAGCACTGAGTTGCCCGCATTCTGAAATCGCTTCTATCAGACTTGGTCCTACTTAATACCAATAAATTCTGTGAATTTGAGATGATCGTGAGTTCTCGTGAACAGAAGTTTCTTATGCTTAAAATATAGGTAAATTGGAGGAGGATTACCGTTCTTGTCCGATGTGAAATTTCAAAAGTTTTACTTTGGTTGTATAAACAAAGCATACGATTTCTATATGAGTTGGTTTTCATTGTAAAAGACGAAAATTTTTCAGGAGAGTCGATGGTTTGACGGTTTTCACTTTCAATGCCTGCTGTAGCTGTAGGGTTGCCAGCACGACCACAAAAAACTACACGTGTCTACAACTTAGCAATATGTCCCTAAACTTTCATAATGATTTGATAATCTGGTCAAAAGTTATCGCAATTCAAAAAATTTCAAATTTTCCCAATTTCATTTTAGGCGCCTAGCGCACACATAGGGTTAATAATTTCACAAATATTAGCATATTCACATTTAAAACACGTTTGAAATTCATTCCATAAAATTTATTTTTACAAAAGTTATTTGTTGACAGAATAATAGGTATATTTAAAATATCACAAAAGTGGCCGTCGGCGCCATAGGGTTGAAGATTATTAACTTTTCGTGAGACGTGGCACTATTCAGCATATGCGCTAACATATACTGAAAATTTCAGATCAATCGGATGCATCGTTTCTGAGATTTTTTCACTGAAATTTTTTGATGATATATATATATATATATATATATATATATATATATATATATATATATATATATATATATATATATATATATATATATACAGTCTGCCAAGAATGAGTTTACACATAGGAAAAAAATTCAATTTTTCATCTTTCTAATTATAAAATACTACTTTTTATTTATGTAAATGAATGTTTTTTTCTTAATTATAGTTATTTACATTATTTCCAACCGATATATACAAAAAAAAGTACAACTTTAATGCAAAACAAGAACGAAAAGACCAACGAAAACAATTATTGCAATTCTTGAAGTGTCAAGAAACTCTTTACACAAATTATTATTGTATTTAATATTTACATATTTCCAGGATATTTAATATTATTTGGTATGGCCACCTTTGGCATCCACCACACATCGCAACCGATTTTTCATTGAATGAACCAACTTTTGCAGATCATACGTGGTTGGTATTTTTTGCCATTCTTCGAGAATCGCAATTTTTAAGGCAGTTCGGTTTTTGGGTTGCCTTTTAGCGACTTGTTGTTTTAAGTAAGCCCATAAATTCTCGATGGGATTTAAGTCCGGACTCTTGGCTGGCGTATCCATCACTTTTCCGCAGTTGTATAAGGGCCACATTCGCACCATGTTCGCCTTATGTTTGGGATCGTTGTCCTGGTAAAGCTTAAAATTTGGTTTGCTGTTATGCATAAACCCGAATTTCTGCGCACTGCTTGCCAAATATGTTTTAAGGATATGCAAATATGGTTGGGCGTCCATGGTTGACTCGATGAATGCCAAGTCTCCTACGCCTCTGCTTGAGAAGCACCCCAAATCATAACGGACAACTTACCAAATTTTACAGCCGGAATGATATTTCGATTTTCCAACGATGTTAAAGGCTTGCGCCACACTCTAGCCGGTCCATCATTATAGTACAACATCATTTTCGTCTCATCGCAGAATATGACGTCGTCCCAGAAATCAACGGGTTGAAAAAGGTGCATCATAGTGAAAGAAAAACGCTTTTCGATGTTTAGTGCAGAAAACAGTGGTTTCTTTCGTGCAGCTCTTGATGATAACTTATTTCGTAGGATGGCCTGTCGTACTGTTTCATGGGAAACAGCAGCATCACACTCTTCCTTGAGTTCCCTAGCAAGTGTTCTGGTCGAAATCCAGGGGTTTTTATCAAGCTTCCTTATCATAAGGCGCTCTATACGTTTAGGTATTTTTGGTTTTGAGCCACCTCCACACTTTGGCTCCAATCTATTCTCATTTTCAGCACGATTTACAACGTTATAGACTGCTATTCATGCTACACAAAATATTTCCGACAGTTCCTGTGCACTTTTACCTAATTGGTGAATATAGTATATCATCTGAACTAACTCAAAGGATAATCTTTTGCCTGGCATTTTAAAACACAATATCTCACTTATTTATGCGTATTAGCCAAAAATTAATCACACACTAATGATCAAATTTATAGAGCTTTACAATACAGACCAAAAATTATGGTAAATTTACCGTATCGTTGCAGTAATGCAAAAAATAAACTTTTGTGTAAAGAGTTTCTTGACACTTCAAGAATTGTAATTATTGTTTTCGTTGTTCTTTTCGTTCTTTTTTTGCATTGAAGTTGTACTTTTTTTGTATTTATCGGTTGGAAATAATGCAAATAACGATAATTAAGAAAAAAAAAATTATTTACATAAACAAAAAGTAGTATTTTATAATTAGGAAGATGAAAAATTGAATTTTTTCCCTATGTGTAAACTCATTCTTGACAGACTGTATATATATATATATATATATATATATATATATATATATATATATATATATATATATATATATATATATATATATATATATATATATATATATATATATATATATATATATATATATATATATATATATATATATATATATATATATATATATATATATATATATATAGAAATATGAATTTTTGGCCAAAGTGATTTTAATACTAATGTTCTTCGAACATTAGTATAAATACTTCATTGACAGTAATGCAGCCTCTGTACAAGGCCGAAATTTGCTCTCTCTCTCTCTCTCTCTCTCTCTTGCTTTAATGCACGTTACAATCTACCCCAACCGCCTTGGTAGACAGTTTATTCCTGTTCTCCGAAATTTAAAACAAATGTAGACACATATTTGTATTTTCAGTTAGAAGACCCCGAGATTTGACAAAAGCAGCAATTTTAAAATGCCAGTCAAATGACAAATGCAACCACAGTGTCTAAACCTCTCCCTCAAAAAAATTCAACTAGCCCTGAACTCCACTACTGGAAATACCGCTAGTACCTTTCATAGACAATTTCCAAGAGACACGTTCACGACTACAAAGATAAATAGCTTGGACCTTTGGCAATCTTGTCAAATACTCCAGAACTTAGTTTGGCCATTAGATTAAAATCAATTAAGACACCCACATGTCATTCACTACTAGCCAGCCGCTACAACATAATTTCCATCGGCGAAACATTCAAATTTTTCGAATAATCTATTCTACTAGTGAGTGCCTAGTGCAATGTTTGTTGGTGTCTTATTCTATAACTATACAACCTACTGCCCGGCAAGCGATTTTTGTGACTGCTGAGCCGCCGTAGTGTCACACAAATTAGAACCAGACCGAGTCTTTGACCCTCGAAAGAAATTATTTACTTTCAAGTCACAGAAATTCGTATTTATGGGGGAGTCAGTGCGATCGGTGGCGCAAGGCAAGAGATTCGAAGGAGGGCCAAATGTCTTTCGGATCAAAGACGATAGCTTTGTACTGCGATCGGAGGACTAGTCGACCACGAAACTACCAAATAGACCGTGCGATTTGATTTATCGGTCTGGTTTTCATGTTTTTCACATTTCGAATTCCCGAACGTTATATGTAGTAGACCCCATAATAATAACTCAATGCGCTCTGAACTCTCCTCGTAATGCACTATTGTGATAAGAAAAGAGCCTCGCATTGTCGACGGAACACTGGAAGAAGTAGTGGTACGCAAGTGCTGGCTGAGTTGCTTGTCTTAAACGCTTGTGCAGAAGTTACGGCCACTGGCTCTGCTGGCGACGACTACAGAGTGCATGATCTGGTGCTGGTGCTGCTGCTGCCGCCGTCTAAGTGGTAATTTCAAAATGCAGCGCTCAATCGATTTGCGTTAATAAATTCTTATTTATTGCATTTTCGATAAAAATACGAGTATCCTGTATCGATTCTGGATTCTGCTTAATGCCAGACATACTTCTTCAAATAGGGTCGAGAAATGAAACATGCATTGGCCTTAAGTCGATTTCTGTAAAGCCTGAAAGTAATTAATGGAAGCAGATTATTATTTGATCGGGAAAAATTGAGATATTTCGTGAACAAGTTGAATTAAGTTGTTTCTACGAGGCATGTGCATCGAAGCTGGCTCTAGAGCTATTTTAAAATTTAATTTGTATTTCCAATCTGAATAGCGTTTTCGAAGGTCGTAAATATTTCAGAAGACTGTGCTAAAGTTAATAAATACGCACAATTACGCTACACACGCCTCAAAGCGTAATAAATCGAAGTCATAAAGATTTTTTTTTTCATCCCAAGCTTGTTGATGCACATCATTACGACTTTTAACAATGTCTTTTATAATCAAATCTCCTTGAAATGCATCTGGGAATATGAGCACCATTAGTGCAATGACTTCCGCAACTCTTTCATGTCTCATACGGTTTTCTCCTCCTAATGTGTGTGTCATAAGTATATCCTGTCATGGTTGCCTTCATAACAATGCGAACCATTGACATGATGCATTAGCTCAGGCGTAATTCGATACTTTCTTCGACGATTGAGCATATTGAACAATATGTTCGTTAAATTTTGTCTGGAGTCACAGCAGCTACTCAATGTCGACGAGTCGTAACTAAACTACTATTAAATGTGACGGTATTGCAATAGAACCGTCGTCAGTTAGAACGTAATGCAAAATTTATGTTGCACCCCGTGATGTAAATCAGATTTGTTGTTCGCTTGTTTAGTGATTGTTTGATTCAACATTATAATGTGCTTGTTTGTATCATGCACAAAAATATCATATTTCGGATATTAATTCAGAGATAAGAAGGATTGTGTTAAAGTTTATTTTGACTATAGGAATTTTAATGAGCCCGTTCTTAAGTATTTGTTACGGATACCATAGTTAAACTGTTAAAAACATGTTGTGATATTATTCAGTGGTCGAAGTATTAACTTACAAATCAACGTATGGATAACTATATGGCTGCATAATTTCCTATCTTCTAAGCTATCACTAGCTGTCTTTTCTTGCGCCTCTATCGAGAGCTGGTTAGGTTAGTAGTATTGAAAACAACAACAAAATGCTGCTTCAGTAACCTCACGGAAGCGGATTATTTGGACCGCAATACCGTGAAGCTCATGGGTTCACAATAGAGTGAGACATTTAGGAAAATTATTTGAAGTGGTTGGTGTGACCACTACCCATAGCAACGACGATTCACAGCCTGGCAGTTTGATGTGATTTAAACAAAGATTTTAAATAATTTACATCACAACGTTAGATAAATAGCTGCTGAGTTAACGTTACATGTCTTGCTAGTGTTTTACTAACATTAACTTGTAAAAAATTACAGTTAAATCAACAATATAAGTAGCTTCTAGAATGGTCCGATTTTGCTTCTAGATGGCTCTATCCTACGTTTTATCTATGGATTGCTATTGTTCTTTGAATTGCATGTATGAGACAGATATATCTCGCAGTTTCTAGCTATTTCTAGCGCTGATATACCGAAATATGTATTGTTTAGGGTGCATGCAGGGGGCCCGGTAGCTCAGCTCGCTAAGGCGTCAGGCCGAAAAGCGGCGTGCTACGGAGCCTGCAGGTTCGAATGCCGCCAGTGCCATGGCTGTAAGTGTGAATGCGTGCGATTGTCTATGAGGGTGGCAAATGGGCCCAAACTGGTGGCCTAATGCTGGCCGCGTTCCCGGCAGCCCTCTTCACTAACCTAACCTAACCTAGGATGCATGCAACAATATGTTTCGATACCATCAGTTTAAAGCCGATCGTGTATATTAGATAAGGCCAACTACTCATCAAGTAGCATGAGATATGACTGTCAGTTCTGACAATAGAAACGTAGCCATTGAGAAAGGATTCAATGATCTGAATATGTGGGAGAAGTAGCTATAACTCGGATTAATCTGCATGCCAACCACTGTCGAAGGCTTTAATCATGTCGAGCATAGCCAGCTCAGTAGATTTTATTTGGGTCAGTCCTGTTTGGGAACGTTGAGCCATCCAAAGTACTTTATTGATAACGTCGAGCTGATGAGATGGGAGGCAACTCTATCTTGCATAAATTCGATCTGCTTCCGGCTGGTATTAAATAGAGCCGCTGTTTTGTGCTCAACGAGGTTCAGATGAGTTGTCTCACCTCATGTGTTCATCTGAGCAATAGCAGTGTTATGCCCATGGCTTAATGACAACTGCAACTGAAACTAGTACTGCATTCAAATTAGAACGCAGTAAATATAATCGGAAACGGCATAGCTGCAACGTTACGGAATAGGATTTGGTCTATCACTACTGAAACTGCAAAGTTGCAGTTGCCCTTTCGCCTCCAGCTAAATATTTGTATGTGTTCTAGCTGAACTGCAGTACTAGTTTCAGCTGCAGCTGTCATTGAGCCACGGGTATTATTCATAGCCTGAATTGAATGTCTATCTTATACTACGGTGACGACAGTTATGTCATCAGTGAATCTTATGGTAGAGCGCCCAGATGGTAATTGAATTCTTAGTACTTTGTCGCCCATAATGTTCCATAAAAGTGAATTCAGTACCGAGCCCTGCGGGACACTGGCGGCAACATTAAAGTTCCCCATCCCTATGTCACTCTCATTTATTTACGCTTCCTGCCCTTAAAATAGTTCACTCTTATGGTTAGGTCTCCATCTTTCGCAGAACATTTTGGATACGCTCCCAAGTGGTCTGGCACTGCAAACGTTTTTCGAACGTCAAGTTTAATATTCCTTTGTGCTCCATTTCATCTTTCAACGGCGATAGCAATAACTGTAGGTATGTAGGTACATCCAAGTATTTTGTGTTGCTGCTTTAAGTTCACTGTTAGGAATACCCTCTGTTCCCGGAATTTACATTTTCGATCTTCCGGCAGGCTTCCTTGAGCTCGTCTTCTGTGAATATCACTCTTTCCTCGGCCGTGGCTGAGCTACGGTTTTCAAATGCAGTCGCCATTGAGTGATGTGAAAAAAGCGTCGATGTCATGTTAAGCAGCATACGACGGTTGATTCAAGGTGATTAAACTTAAAAAAAATATTTATTTTTCAACATAGTTTCCTAACAAGATAATACATTTCGTCCGTCTTTTTCCAAACTCTGGATACCTTTAGAAACATTTTTTTGTCTTTACTCTCCCAAAACGCCCCAACAAGTGTCGCTTTCAAGTTATCGATTGTTGTTTGGTTTCTGGATCAAAATGGTGGATTCTGCGCTAGTCCATCGTTAGGAAACGTGATAAAAACTTTTCCAGATCTGCCTGGAACTTTTCGAGCTTCACCCTCCAAATTTCGACTCGTTTCTCCTTTTGCTCGTCGGTTAACATTCTCGGCACCCAACGCACAGAGACCTTCTTCATATGTAATTCGTTGGTAACGATTCTTTGAGCACTGCCTTACGAGATTTCTGTGACCTCAGCTACATGTCTGATGGTCACTCTTCGATCTGCCAACACATTTTCGACATTTTTCACGTTGTCTTCAGTGAGGGATGTGGATGGACGTCCTTCGCGGTATTCACCTTCAGTGGATGTTCTTCCCAGCTTAAACTCTTTGACCCAGCGTGCAACGGTGGAATATGGAGGAGCAGAGCCCCTAGTGTTCCAACAAAGTCGCTGTCTATGTCTTTGGTAGATATTTTTTTCAAACACAGGTACTTAATGACAACTCTAATTTCGTTTTTCTCCATTTTGATGTTCTCTCTTCGACTATTCGTATCCAAATGAATGTACCTCCCTGGAATTGTGGCCTTGACTTTGTGCTGACTTAGTGGGTGTATGAGGTAGTATATAAATTTTTTTTTGAATTTTATGCGAACTACAAATAGCCGATTATCACTACTTTTGATAAACCCTCGTACTTGGGTATCTCATTTGGGGTGTTGTATTTCTCCTAAGCTATTTTCCACAATCATCGGATATCCAAAATCCTTCAGGTAAATATCAATTTCCTCGTTAAGGCGATTTATGTTATCATTTTTTGGGATTTGTTTAACAGTTTATAAAGAGGAGTTTTGAACTTATTCATAACTTCATCATACCCGGGTATTCACTTTGTTCACTGTATTTTTCGATCGTATTGATCTAGTATTTTCATTCCACCAACAAAAAGGTTGATCTGTGTAGTTTGCACACTGTTCTATGCGGCATGGATGCATCACATGCAGAGATCGTTCGTCATTGGTTCTACAAGTCTTATGTTTTGGCAATATTTGAATACCACATTCTCGAAAGGCTCTTGATCGAAGGATATGCTTTTCGTGCAGCGGTTATTTGTCATTGTGATGATTTATGTCAAGTATTAAAGCTTGATGATCACTAAACGTATCATGCTTACTAGTCCACTATTACGGCAGCTCTGGCGAAAAATACGTTAATTTTTTATCCTTTCCCGGTTTACCTGCACTCAAAAAAATTTTGGTTGAATTTTACCCTTATAATAGTAGGAAACTGGTTTCCTACTATTAAAAATGTAAATTTACAAAAGTGCGTAAAAAGAATATTTTTTTTACGACCAAATGGTGTAATTTTACCGTAAATAATGATGCAATTTTATGGCTTTGGCGCAAAGGTGAATAGCAAACTAGTAAATTTACACTCTTTTTGTTTCAATATACAAAAAGCAGTGTACTATTCAGCAGATATGACGTAAAAGCAAAAAATGCACATCGAATGTGTAAAAAAAATTTGTGATTCGTTATTTTAAACGAAAAAATGAATATATTTCCTATTATCAAAGTATTAATTATAGATCCACTTTTTAGAGTGTGAAGTATCATTTTTTTTACATTATATGTAGTATTACATTTAGCGCAGCTAAGAACTCATGGAGGGTTTGATCCTTTGCGTTAATCTTTCGGCTACTCCATTCGATTGCCCAATCTTTGCCCACCAATAAGAATAGAAGACTTTTACTGAGCTTTTGCCGCAATTTCGTTGAGTACGATTTGAAACCTGTCTAAAGTTCAGCTTAGAGGAGCACAACAGCTGTAGAAATGCACTCCGATCACGTTCACTCGGATGAGATCATCGTATTGACCCACATGCCCAGATAGCCACTTTTCCAGATTAGTCACAGGATCAGGTCCTATTTTTTTGGTCAGATATGGTTTTGCTGTCAATTTGAGGGTTTGAGGTTGTATTTAGATTACCAGGTAATTTTAGACAATTGCGATATTTCGAGTGAGGTTTTTACAGGAATTTACCGTTTTCAACTTCAGTGCCAGTGGGATCCCATCATCAGCTATAAGTTATGGGAGAACTTAGCGATATTTTGCATGTTCGGGTCGGAATCTTCGCTTTTTCATCATGGACTTCAATGGTCATCAACTTTGGTGCTTACGGTAAAAACCCACATTGATTGGTGAAGCTTCCATTCTCCAGCAGTTTCACAAGTTCCCGTATCTGCATAAGCAAGTTTGGAGAATGCTGACAGGTTTTGACTTCTTATACTTGCTCCGTCTTGACTTTTGTCGGCTGGAGGTACTTTTACATGCATCGGTGAAGCGTTTGTGCGTGACCTGAAAGTGACGCTGCTTTGTTTGAAATATGTACAATTTTTGTTGCTGATGACATTTTGCAATGTGTTGCCATTGATGACAATGTGTTGCCTTAGTTACCCTATGACCCACCAGGCAGTGAGGCTAAGCGAGTTATGTTGCATGATCTTGTAGGAACCTGTGCTCAACACTAACCAAAAAGTAATTCTTACATTTTAAAACAAAACATACAACACCAACTTAATAGTGCAATCATTAGCCGGAAAGCCATGCTTGCCAGATTTCGCCTCTGATTACTTAAGTATGCAAGTCAAAAAATTTCAATCTGTATCAACTCAGTAAAAGAATATTACCTTTGCCAGCTCTCAGCAAATAGTTTATATCATTTTGCGGTGTGTCGTAATCAAATCGTTGCCTGGCTCGGACAACAGACTTCCGTTTCTTTAACTAAGACGTGTAGTCAAAGACGACGTAGACTCATCCTGTCATAGACAGCTCTATTGGAGTTTTTTTAAGGCGTTTCGCCTCACTTCTCTTTCTACCGCTCTCGGTCAAAGACTGTTTATTTTCTATTTGCAGCTAACCTATATTTCTGTATAGGCCGGTCATTATCCACCACATGGGACCCCCATAGTAGCTTGAGCAAACGCGCTGTGCGTAAGTGTGCTGCTCTTAATTTCGAAATCAATATAAATTCAAAATCATAAGATAAGTTAGCGGTAAGTGAAAAAGTTCCGTAACGACCCTTCGTCGATCTGGCGGTTGAAATTGCTAAAAACTTCATTCACAATCAATCTATCCCGAGTGTTGAGCGACTATCTGCCATAAAAACGAGTAAAGATAGTACAAGACACAGACATTTTATGACAAAAATCCCCAGAACTTTATGAATTAAAATCGATTGTAGAGACATAAACTATAGCAACTAAATAAATATCCCTCCGCAGCTTTAGGGCAATAAACTTTTTCAAATGATTTACTAAAGTCCTTCACCAAAATTCTATGTTTTAGTCTGGTAAGCTCAGTGACGTTTACAGAAAAAATGAAAATATGTTCCAGTTTGTTAACGTTACTTGAAAACTTGCTTTTTGTTACAAAGTCAATGCTTAGCTGCCAAAATCCACGTTTGACGAGTAAAACCGAAATGCCTTGGAAGCTCTACTTATACTTTACAATCACTGTTCACTTGTCATCTGTATTTTAACCTTCTCAAAAAATGCTATAACTTATTTTGATTAGGAAAATTTATTATTTTTTTTAATAACACTTGTATCAACTTACTAAAAAAAACTATTTTAATTATAATTTAATTCCGCATTTTATCATTCATTCATTTATTTAATAAATATAAATTGAGAAAACATTCAATTATTTCGTATTTCTTTTAATTTACAGCGATAATTTGGATAGCTATGGCAGAATTTGGTTTCGTTCCGAATCATAAACAGGGTTTCTATTGTGGAACAGACTCGAAAATCAGTTATAAATATACTGGTGATACAATAAGTACTGTTATCGTTATGTGCAGCCTTGTACTCCCGATAATTTTGGTAAATATTTTTTTTACAATATATTTCCATTGATTATAAATATAATAAAGCTAAACAAAGTTTGGATAAATTATTGTTAAACGAGCTTAAAAATGAAAATGCACATCTTGAATTGATTTTTTCCAGGATTTTTTTTTCTCAAGTTTTTCAATGAAATCCATATTCAACAAAATATTCAACTAATAACATTAACTGAACACTTTCCTCCAACTAGATGTTCATTGTCGAGGTGTTGCGTAGCGATAGGGAAGTTACGAAAAAGTCAAGGAAAGCATTGCATCAAACGCTTATATGGTCTCGCGAATATGTTATTGCCTTCGCCATTAAACTGTTTATTGTGGAATCGTTAAAAGTGCTCATAGGCGAATTACGACCACACTTCTTGGACACTTGCCGGCCTGATGCAGCCATGAATTGTACACGAGGGTAAGCCGACAATTTCCGTCGATTTTAAAGGATTATGTTTGTATCGTTGTCTTTTGCAATGTCATTCATTAAAATATGCTTCTGTCCGTTTGAGTGGATTTTCAATCATTGATGGAAACATTGATGACCGAAGAGCCATGGATGGATAGCAAGCACGAAACGATCTATGTGCGCTTGAATAGATTTATGGACTGTGAATAATTTTGATATTAAGTGCGTAATCGTGATTTTACATTCAGTTTTCAATAATGCATTTAACTCTTTTATGATGTGCATGAAAAGTGAATTCCACATTGCGTTATGCTACAAAATAATCAATTTAAAGTCTTAATGTTGCTTAACACCATGTTCTGTTGAAAATTACAGCTCAAATCATAACTATCATAATAAACTTGTATTTGAATATCGTGTATTTTTGTTTTCAGAGAATTTATTACGAAATATACTTGTACAAACAAAAGAGTTGGATTCTATCTGCTCGGCGATAGTTCCAGATCTTTTCCTTCAGCGCATGCAGCGATCGGACTGTATGAAGCAGTTTTCGCCTCATGGTGAGCTTTTACAAAATGGGTCCGTACTCGTACTATTTAACTACAATATTTTTTTCTATATTTTTCCAGGTACATTCACAGAAGATTTCCGCCAAGCAGAAGTTTCCTACTTGTGCCTCTGATGCATTGCCTAATTCTGACGTGGGGACTTGCATGCGGAGCGACTCGTGTCACGGATAATCGTCATTTTTGGTGGGATGTTGTCGTCGGTGATTTAATTGGAGTGTTGTTTGCTATCATTGCAGTAAGTATTTTAAAACTTTAGAATTAAATTATTATTAATGAAAGAGAAATATGAAAGAAAGCACTCGCAAAAATGTTTTGGAATCAATACTTTAACTAAGAAACAGTGCATTAGAACGACTGAAATGCATTTATTTATTTAACGAGCACTGTTTGTTGTGTGTGTGCTGAGTTGTATATCTAAACCTTGAGTTGGCTTCACTACAAAGTTTGTTTGAGGTGCAACTTTTTCACTTATACGAAATCAAAGTTTTTAAATTGCAAACAGCTGTACATCGATTGGCTATGTTTTAATTTTATAAACATTGGACAACAGCTGGCCATACAGAAGTTTCCATCACAATATTGATACGATTCTGTGTTTCAACTTGTTCTCTTGGAGAGGTAGTGTCGTAATTTACTTCATAATCGGTGTTGATTCACTGTGTGTAATCGTTCTTATTTATTTATTTATTTATTTACTATTACTATTATTCAACAGCATGGGCGGGCCGTGGCCTAAAATCTGGCAGGGGCCAGGGACCGAAAGGTTCAAAACATGCGATGATTTTGTCTTCCGTAAGGTATACGTACTGTTCATACAACTTATATAATTCACTAATACATTATATATTTGTTGATTTATTCTTTGTTATTTGCTAATGCATAATGCATTATCAAATAAACTTCGTGTCTGTGAATACGTATGAGCTACTACCACATGCATATAATGCGAATGGTAGGTATAAACTACACATGAATTATCTATGACCGCTAAGAAAGAAAGCTTGTATGAATTATATGGGAATAGAATGGAAATAATTGGAAATATAAAAATATTTTTTCGTTTAGAAGCTAAATATATTTCAACTTATGCTTGAAGAACAGGATAGCTTAGCTTGAAAATATCTTTGAAGAAATTGAAATATATTAAGCTTAGAAGGAAGAAATTTATCTCTTACTTCAAACATTTGTTAGCTAGAAAACCTAAAAAAAGCAAAAATTATTTGGGAAGATGAAAAGTGCTGTAACTCACTCTTTTCGAGCCATTTGGTTTGCAGGAATATCTTTGCAGCCATAACTGCGTGTCCGAGGCTAGATGAAACAGCAAAACCTTTGAAACCAGTGCTTTTTGCTGTTTTCCGCTTTCGCGATCCTCTGCGAAATGTGAGATCCAAACAGTTCTTCTCTGCAAAAGATTTAATTTTTTCCCAAACTAAATACAAGTCTTATCGCTCACTTAGTAGTGTTTTAACTGTTCCATTCACAAGATCTATCCCATCTCTAAGAGTTGTATTTTTAGTTTGGAAATATGTGTTTAACATGTCCGTTATACACTACAAATTTAGGATTATGAATAAACTGAGCCGTTGTATTTTCCCTCATTTATATCTTTTTCTAAAGCCTCTTTCATAGTCCCACAGCTATCGACCACATATTTGCAATTGTGAAATCTCATTGAGTAACGTGCCGAGCCTAAACTTCTCATTCCACGCCTTGTATTTAGACCAACTGCCTCTTCAAGCTGCTTCAACAATTCGTGTTTTGATGGCTTCGAAAAGTGTAGGTAAAGGGATTCGATGGCATTAAAAAAGGATGTACACGTTTCGATTGTGAAAAATGTGTCCATCACAACAAGGATAATTTTATGAGTTAGACAGTGTACAAATGTGGCTATAGGGTTTTTCATCTAAATTAAGATTTGTACACCATTTTTTTGTCCTGATATGACACTAACACCATCATAAGACTGTCCAGCAACAGGCAATTCGCTAAGTCCGTAGCTGTCTAACAGGCTCAAAATTATATCTGCTAAATACGAGGCATTTGTAGCTCCTAAACAGTCTACAAAGCTTGGCTAGTTCTTTAGTAAATCTGACAACCACGGAGAGTTGTTCCTTTTGTGGACCCTTGCTTCGTCTGCCATAATGGATATCAGTCCGCACTCTTTTCTTTCAGCTGTATTGTCCTCGCGAATGATTTCAGCAATTATTTTCATTAATTCATTTTGTGTTTTGCCACTACAGTAGTTTGAAGCATAGTGTTTGTACAGTAGTTTATCAAGGACAACATTCCAGCCGCAGTTGTTTTTAAAATGTTTTTCAAAAGTTGAATCATGCTTCGCGAATAATTGACAACATTCCAAAAAAAAAAATCACGGTAAATCAGTGGCACCACTTTCATCATGTTCTCTTAAAGCACGTCTTTCGCGACTGAGACACGTCGTAAGGTCGATAGCCTTTTTTAAATAATTTCGGTTCATCTTGAAAATATCCCAAGACTGTTCAAGCATCATATCATTTGTCTTCCAAGCACTAGTAGAGTTTTCATAGCCGGATCGCGAAGTTTGGTTGAGCTGAAATTTTGGTGTATTTTTGGCGACAATGGAAATTCTATGGAAAATTTCGCATTGTGATAACTTCACACCGAGTCATCAGATCATCACAAAATTTACAAGACTCATCAATGGGCATAAAAAATAAGTTTCTATCGTTTTTAAATAATGTCTGGGCTACCTTGTAGCTACCATAAGCACGTAAACACAAATCTTTCACACGGCTGTTAGAATAAAATACAAATGATTCATGAATTTGATACTATATACAGTCAAATCTAAACTTGTAAAATTCCCAATCGCACAAAAATCGCACCGAATTATTTATATTTTTAGCACCTGGAACTTGCGTTTACGGTATCTCGCGATCGGATAAAGTTTATAGGATATACTGGTCTTGAGTAGGTAAAGGTCTGACAAAAGTTTAATGAATATGATAAGAACCATGTGGCGGCTGTGTCACTATGAAAAAACGCTGGGTGAAATTGAAGTGATATGCCTTCTAACTTCCCATGCAGTTATCAAATTATAATAAAATTCACACACATTTAACCTGAGTGTAAACTAAGTAGATCATAGATAGCATAAAAGTGGCAGGGATGCCATTTTTATTCTCCAAATAACTTCGAAAATTGTATTCTACGTTAATTCCTTATTGCTTACCATTTTAATACTTAGAGTATGTTTTGTGAAAAACATAATTGCATAAAACGCCAGTTTATAAAAGTTTTCTTATCTAAATACCTGTATATTGCCTAGTAGGAATGAACAGATAATCTTAATAAAAAAGGATGATTGGCGAGGCGCTTTTCGTCTTTTTCTTAACGTATAACTTGTCCAAATTAAATATTGCCGTCCATTTCTCAAAATGAGTCCCATAACATCGTAATTAATACCACAAATAACACAGTCTCTATGTTATAAGTAGTGTGTATGCTTTGGTATAGGCTTACACTACTGCACTACTCACACTGAAAGAAAAACTCTTGGTTGGTTCAACTATTTTTAATAGTATTGCAACGATTCATTCAAAATCGTTAAACGAACTACGGAAAATAGTTATTTTTATTATGTTAATATAGTTAATTTAACGATATAAAAGTAGTTGGTTCTGGTTGTACAAAAAATATCGCAACGTTCATGAAATCAACTGTTTTAATTGTTTCATAACCACGAAAATTAGTTGATAAATAGAAAAATTTTCATCAATTCACTCAAAACTTCAACGTTTCGAATTATCAACTGTTTTTATGGTACTTAAACTACTTCGCAATAGTTGATTTCATCAAACGTAATTCAGTGAGCAATGTCTTTGGAATTACTCTACGCAAAGTAGAATGGTTTCAACATTTGGATGTTTTTCATGCTCCGAATGAAATTGTTTACCAACCACGCGTCATGGTGCATAAAAGTAATCAACAATTTTCTTATGGTTGTTTTAACTATAGCCCTAGTTGATGCAAAAACAACTAAGGCAAACTGTTGATTTTTTCATACTCCTCATACTCATACTCCTATTCTATCATAGAAGTTTCATATGCTACATGGCAAAATTGTGTTCGGTTTGCTGTTCGATATAATTCATATTCATGTCATGCTGTGAAGCCTTTATATTTCCCTTCTTCTATTCACAAAATATAAGTCTTCTGTTTGCAGATCACTGTTATAAAACAGGGAGTCCCGAAAACGAATACGATTGTCCCAATGCCAGCAATTGTTTAGCAGTTTCAATTGTTTTCATAGATGCTGCAGCTTGCAGCTATGCATATGAACTCAATTTCACGTCTCACGTCCTGTTTCTATTTAAGGCTTGGATGGATTATGTTGCTATGGTTTATGGCTTGTCAATGCTCCTCTAATGATACAAGCATTTAGAGAAAAATATACCAATACATCGTTACCGCCTGAACCAGTACTTTTTTGCACCACGGACGTTGTTTATCAACCACGCGTCATGGTGCATAAAAGTAATCAACTATTTTTTTATGGTTGTTTTAACCATAGCCCGTAGTTGACGCAAAAACAACTAAGGAAAATGGTTGATTATACTAAGATTTTTCTTTCAGTGCAACTCTTGCTGTAACCACAAAAACCTAAGAGACGAAAACTTAAGTGTCTGCTGTTGGAAATATTTATTTTTCTGGGTGGGGCCTACCTAGGGTCGGGGGGGTCCCGCCCCCCCCCCCCTACGGCGCGCCTATGTTCAACAGATAAAATCCAATTACTGAATGTAGAAAATATAATATACAAATAATTCACTAACGAAAGAATGAAAAAATGAACAAAATAATAATGAAATAATAATGATACAAAATAAAGAATAATAAACAAAATCAAAGTGAAAAAGTACAAATTCAAAATAAGAAAAATAGAGAAAAAAAAGAAAAGGAAAAAAAGACTACATTGAATTAGTAGTAAGCAAAACATTATTTTTCAGAAAAGTTTTATAGGCATATAATGTCGGCGGTAGAGAACCAAACTGTAGATCATTATGTTGCCTCAGTAATCGCAACAGCGGAGAATAAAAAAAGATATAAGTGCGCGCAAATGGCACACTAAACGCAAAAGAAAGAGAAGAGGACCAAGGATAGACCCTTGCGGAACACCTGATGCAGGATAAAAAGGAATTGAAGAGGAGGAATTAACAGTTACAATACAGGTACGGTCGAGGATGTAAGAGTTAAATCAGGAAAGAAGAGGACCAGCAATGCCATCGTACCTTAGCTTTTGAAGAAGGAGGCTATGGTTGACGGAGTCAAAGGCTTTGGAAAAGTCGGTATATATAAAGTACATCAACCTGCTTTTGATGGTCAGGAGCGGATGCGACCGTGTATGTGAAGGAAAGAAGGTTGGTTAAAGTGGATTTACCTTTGACAAAACCATGCTGCTCATGAGCGAGAGTAGGCTGGATAAAGGAGTAGACTCGCTTGTAAACCACTTTTTCAAGGATCTTGCTAAAGCAAGGAAGAAGGGAAATGGAACGGTAGTTTGAGATGCATGTACGATCACCGGCTTTATGTATAGGAAAGATGTTGACAATTTTCCAGCGAGAAGGAAAAGAGCCAGAAGATATACTTAAGTTGAACAAGATTAATATAGAAGAGGGAAGCACAGAGATGATGAAAGAGATTTAGCCAGGATATTTGAAATACCGTCGGAACCACTACCGGTATTGGCATCGATTTCGTTCAACAGAAGTTCAATTTCAAGAGGGTTCGTTCGAAATGAGTGCGATTCAGGAGAGGATGTGGAGGGAAGATTTAAGGAATTAGAAGTGGATTGTTCTGAGAAAAAGGAGGAAAAGTAAGAAGCAAAAAGCTCACACACTTCTTGTGGAGTGGAGGCAGCTGTATCACCCAAGTGCATACCATTGGGGATACTAGGACAACTTTTCAAGGAACGGATGAATGACCAAAAGGATTTCGGGTGATTGGTTCTAATTGGTGCTTCAACGCCAGCAGTGTAGGAGCGCATCGCCTGTCTGACAACTTCTTTCGCTTTAGAGCGAAGATCCTTATACAAAAGAAGGTTAACAGGTGAACCTGATCTTTTATATAAGTAACGAGTTTCATTTCTGGCTTCAAGTGCGACTGAAACTTCACTGCTGAACCATGGAGCATCGTTCAATTTATTATAGTGGAATAAGGTTAGATAGGAAATTTCACAACTTGCACAAAGCATCATCAACGTTAAGGCCACGAAAAAAAGAATACCAGTTAATTCTATTTATTTCAATCGCCATGCCGGTGAAATCAGCCCTGTGAAAGTTGAAACGTATTAAGGATGGGATTTTATTCCTCATAGAACGAATATTAGAAATTTCCAGAATAAGAGGGGGGTGATGAGAATCAGGAGGAAGATAAGGAAAGAGAGCAGCGCTTAAAGAAAGTGATAATTTTGGGAGATTGGACACATATGCATACAACCGCATTTCCGTCTATCAGCTATATTTATGTACAAACTCATATCTGCTATTCACAAATTATCCTAAAGATAGGGAAATGTCATAGTTTTCGATAGATAATATTTTGAACAAAATATACTATACTAAATTTTTTAAATAAAACCTCAATTTTCCTTACGAAAGCTTTTAAAACTTATTGCACTATCAACACAAGCAAACTCACATAAATTTCCTATTATAATTTTTCTTTTATTGTAATTTTTCTAACATTTTATGCAAAACTAAAACTGTTTTTCTTCTTTTCCAGTGCGCTCTACTTTGCAAAAATTTCCGCGAGAAAACAATACCGGAACACATCAATCAAAATGGCCATACGAGTGTGAGGCGATTGCTATCAGACACTAGTTGTAAAGAAGAGAGCAATATCGCTATGGCACAAGCGTAGATGACAATTAACTACCATAGAAAAGCCAGGCCATTCATTTAGAATTTTTTTGTTTTGACAATGATGGCGACGACAAGTATCTGTACCTGTCCTGGAGATATAAATCGTCATCATCATAAAAATAGCACATAAATAGAATCATTGTAAATAGATATTATGTAGATTATTTATTGAAAGTTTTAACGTTATTATTTTTATACTTATTTACCTTTATTATCTTTTTCTGTATTTGTATTGGATCTGATTTTTTCGAAAAATAGTTTCGATAATTGATCAGCGATCAAGCCTCCCAGTGATTAATTTTATTATTAACGCACAATTAATATATTGATGAGTTGTTTCAAAATATCCAATGTGACAAGATAATCCTAGACTTTTTACACTTTTATACGCTGTTTGAAGCATATCCGTTGATAAATTGGCTAATCGCATTCCTCGGAAGCATCGATTCGATTAGATGTGATAAGAAAAGCTAAGACTTTTCGATAAGCTTCATATTAACTACGTGTAGTTTTTCCTAAAATTTTCATGGCATTTATTGCAAGCAAATAAACAAATCAAGTGCGCTTCAATAGCACCATGCTGTACAAAATAGCATTCCAAAATTACTTTTTATTCTAATAAACATTTAAAGTAAACTTGAAAAAATGAAAATGACAAAAGGAAATATATTTTCTTACATTTGTACGAGCAGTAGCAATAATATCTTACGTATACTCTCTATCGTAGCTATTTATGAGAATTTTATGCAATGCACTACACAAAATTATGCTTAACAGTATTTATAGATATTATTTATTTATACATGAAATCTAGATTATGTTAGTTTGGATAGAGTAAGTATTGTAGTATGGATAATTCGCAAGCAATTTGTAAGTTTTAGTGCTATTTAGTTATAATGGTAATATTTGTAGAGCAATTTTTGTTTTGCTATTTATTATTGAAATGAAGCTAACGCGAACAATCACGTTTCGCTTGAGCATTTGTTGACAATGGATATAAGAAAGAAATAATCAAAACTTTTATTGAATACTTGAGTTTTATTTTCTATTGACATTCACATTTTGTAGACAACATGGGAGGCGTTGTCATCATCGATGATCTGCCCCACAACAAGAATATGATAAGGGAACCGAATTGGTACAGATCGACATGCACAGTTTGTGCTGCTTGCCCGGTGCAGCCTTCGGGAATGTTCATTTGAATGATGCATAAGTGAATTCCATCGGTGCTTTGTCCTGCTGGGCATAAAGATTTTGAAATTGTATGTAATGTACATAATGAGATGAATAAAAAATGGAAAGTTAATTGGAAAGTGAGAGTTTTTTATTGAATTCTGGTTCTATTTAATCATCATCATCATCGGCGCTCCAATCGGGGTCCGGTCCTGGCCTCCGTCAACAAATTTTTCCATCGGTCGCGTCCAATTGGGCACCACTAAGCTCCAAGCGTCCTGGTCAACGCCATCCTTTCAGTGCAGGCAACGTCTCCCACGCTATCGACTGCCATAAAATCTGACGCAAAGGGTTTTACGATCAGAATCCTCTTCGCTCATTCAAGCTAGGTGCCCTGCCCTCCGGAGTGTACCGAGCTTTATTTTCGTAATTATATCGTCTCCGGAATCGCTCTTCTTCACATATGGGGCCAACGATTCTTTGCATGACTTTCCCCTCGATCGCGACTAAGAGGTCCTAGTGCCTTTTGAAGAACACAGAAGTCTCGGATCCATATATGAGTACTGACAGGACCACGGTCTTGTACAGCAGGAGCTTTAATGTTCGAGTGAGATTTCGGGATTTAAAGAGCTTTGGCACACTGTAATAGGCTTTGTTGGATTCGAGCAGCCACTCACGTATGTCTTCCTCCATGCTGTTATCGGCTGCTCCAATTGACCCAAGGTAGTTGAAGGATGACTCTACTTCAAATTCATGCTCAACTACACTGAAGGTTTAGATGTTCTTCCTGCAGATGCTGCCACCATGTACTTAGTCTTTCCTTCATTTAAGTACAGCTCCAGTTTTTGTGCCGCTCACTCGATCTGGATGAAGGATTATCGTACAGCTAGTTCCGATCTCCCAATTATCTCTCTATCATCTGCATAAGCCAATATCTGGCTGGACTTGGTGACAATAGTCTTTCGTTTTAACGTGGTAGAGTCTCGGATCGCATTTACCAACGCCAGGTTGAAGAGGAGCCAGGTCAGACCATCTCTTTTTTGGAGCCCATTGAAGATGGCGAACGGTCTGGATCGCTAGCACTAAGGTACACAATCGTGTCTGTTTGTTTGGGATGCCAAATCGCCTCATGGTTTTATACAGTTTTACCCTGGCTTTGCATTCATTTATTTATTTCACCAAACAAGGTATACAATTACTTATAAATAAAATAAACATAAAAATATAAATTGAATTTACAATTTAAAATAACAAAACTTAACGAATAAATAACAGGTAAAAAATACACTGAATGCAATGCAAATAAATAAATTAACATTCTATTAATAAATATGACAGCAATATTACATGTAGGGCACAAAATTATTAAATATAAAAAAGAAATTAAATTAAATATTTTGTTAGTCATGAAAAGAGTACTAGGCCGGTAGAGAGCCTTGGTAACTCTGTTTTTAAAGGCCGCTTTAGTGTGTTGGCTCATGTTGTTGAATATCTTGCAACATCTATTTATTGGCTCATTATCAGCATATGCGGTGCTAGGCCTATATTCAACTAGTATTGGTCGGGATCTAGTGACTCTCACGGGCTGATTAAGCACAAATCTTTCCTGTATTTAGTCGACATTAACAGCGTCTGTAATGAAATCGAAACTGAAGCAGGCAGATAACATATATCTTTTGGATGCAAGTGGTGACAAATTTAGAAGTCTAAGGCGAGATTCATGTGACGGTAAATTGCTAAAATCACAAGGAATATCAAGAATGGCTTTTGAACAGATTCGAATCTGTGGCTGTGAATTCCGAAAACCGGGTTCCAGATAATGCAAGCATACTCAAGAAGAGGGCGAACGAGCGCGGTGTATAGCGATTTTGTAACCCAAAGGTTCTGAAACTCCCTAGTTCGCCGCTTAATGAAGCCTAGCCGTTTACTTGCTTGAGACATAATTTTGTCGTAATGAAAATTAAAGCGGAGCTTTTCATCCAGCACCACACCGAGATCTAATATATTGTTAACCCTACTAAGTGTCGTATTGCTAAAAATATAAGTATGATGTACGAGCGTACTTTTTCGAGAGAAGCAAATCACATAACATTTTGCGATTTTGAGAGGTAGGTTGTTCATGCAGCACCAATGATTCAGGGAATTTAGTTTTAGTTGAAAAAAGTTGGCATCTGATGGCGACTTTATAGTATGAAAAATTTTCAGATCGTCCGCATAGAGTAGATGAGGTACATCAGATAAAACCTCCGACAGGTCTGATATAAAAATGTTAAATAGCAAAGGGCCAAGATGGCTACCTTGAGGTACTCCAGAGTTGACATGAATTTTTTTACAGATAATCCCTTGGAATTTCACATATTGTGAGCGGTTCTGAAGCTAAGCCATCTTAGTAAAGATCCTGCAATTCCGAACTGCTGCAGCTTGGAAATCAAAATGGAGTGGCTATCACGATCAAACGCTTTGCTGAAGTTAGTGTAGACTGCGTCGATTTGACCACCTTTCTCCATTTCGCAAAGTACATGGGAAACCAGCACCATTAGGTTGGTAGTGGTAGAACGACCTTTCCTAAAACCATGCTGCTGTTTGTTAAGTCGAGAATCAACCAGAGGGGATAGTTTACCACATATGATTTTTTCAAAATGTTTAGGAATAGTTGATAAAATGGCGATGCCTCTATAATTTTGAATTGATCTTCTATCACCATTTTTGAATTTTGTGGTGTAACGTAGGAGGTTTTCCAATACGATGGAAAGTGCCCAGAAGAAAGAGATGTATTGAATATGATGTGAAGAGGAGAGATTAACTGTGCGACACATTTAATAAGAAAAGTCGGAGGAAGAAGATTGGGTCCAGGGCCTTTGTTACTATCAAGCTCAAAGATAGCTTTAAAAATATCATTTCTGGAAATAGTTATAGCCTCAGTAAAAATCGCTCTAGATACTCTAGGAAGGTGACAGGGTGATGGAGTACTGACAGGGCTGAAAATTTCTTGAAAGTTGTCTGCGAAAAAATTACAAATTTCTTGAGGAGAAGAAGACATTGAGGTTCTATTGCACATAGAAGAGGGATAACCGGTTGTTTTCCGCTTCATATTCACAAAGTCAAAAAACTTTTTGGGGTTGTGAATTACATTCTCGCTGATAGTTTTAATGAATCTGTCATATGCTTCATGATACTTTTCCTGGAATTCTTTGGCCACTGCATTGTATTTTTCTTTGTTACGATGGCTAGAGTCGACTTTATTTTTTATTGATTTGTGAAGCTTATTTCTGTGATTTCTCAGACGTCTAAGAGTTTTGTCAAGCCAAGGCTCAAAAAGCTTATCTTTTCTCATAGTTTTAGGGACATATCTTTCGACCACGTCAAACAGTATTTTGTAATCAGAATTTAAATTTTCGTCAAGAGATTGAGATGTAAGCGTATCTGTCCAATCGACATTGTCAAGAGAGTGGTGAGTGCTATCGTAATCAGCATTGCGGATATCGTATACAATAGTATTATTGTAAGTTTGAAAGATATTATTAAAATCTGTAGTGGATAAATCAATAGTAAGAGCGGAATGGTGTAGGCTATTAGAGAAAAGATTATCCGCGTCGATAGTCGGGCTAACCACTACTTTGTCATAAACGTTTGTAAATATAAGGTCTAACCAATAACCATTACGGTTGGGAGTCGGAGCAACCTGGCGACCTTAAAGTCTATATATAGATAGTACAACGGAATATTAAATTCAACACATTCCTCCATCGCCTGCCTAAGAGTAAAAGCCTGATCACATATTGATTGGCCTGGGATGAAGCCACATTGATATTGTCTGAAAAAAGCTGTAACTTATGGGGCTACCCACTCTTTCAGAATAGAGGAGAATATCTTACAGAAAGTACTCAATAGTCCCTCGTTAGTTGCTGCACATTGTTACATCTCCTTTCTTATGTATGGGGCATATTATACCTTTCCGCCAGTCTTTTGGCATATTTTCATGCTCCCATACGTAGCTCAGCTGATGTGCAGTCGACTTTCAGGATTTTGTTAGGGTTCAACCCACTTATGTTTCTTGTATGCTTGGTAGAGTGAGCATAAGGTCTTCTTCTTTAGTGGAGCCTCCACTCTTTCGTTAAGCTGACCATTTATTAATTCAGTAAAATGCACTTCGCATCCTCCCTTCCATCCTGCGGCATGAGATACATTTTTTTTTTCAAAAATATTGTTGTAATTTGAGCCAGGGAGTACAAAGAAAATATTTTACAGGATGTTGTAAGTCAAAGGGTCACTTTCTTTCCAAATCAGTATTGAGTGATTCAGCGCACAAAACTTAATCAGAAAAAGTGTATTGCGATTTATGATTCACCATACAAAGCTATTTGTAGCACCGATTATAGTGTATTATTAACTTCGAATAACGAAAAAATTGCATAAATGAATAATAAAAATAATTTTAATAAAAATGTAATGAATGAGTAATGCAAACATGATGCGGCTCATTGTTACTGAATATACAAACATAATTTTCATCACTTTGCTTTTCAGTCATCAAAATTCATTTCAAGTGACTACCAACTATTTTATGTACATATTTGGGCAGTCATGCTGTGTTGAAAACTTACCTCTCAAACAATCACCAAATGCCGCCAGACATACCCACTTACAAAAATATCTTCATCTTTTCCGGAAGAAAATTTTAATAACCTCCGTTGCAGTAAATGTTCAACATTTTTTTCCATGATTCGTTCGACGAGTGCCCGTAAAGGAGATAAGTAATAAAAAAAATTAATAGGCATAACCCATTCGAAAGTCATCAAGTCCAAAGATGGTTTTGGACAGGATGATCATGTTTTTCTTGAGATTCTGTTATTTTTCGCTTCCATTCCACTCTGCAGCATTGACATGGAGATGACGGCGACGTCAGCGGGGATGAAAAAGACAGAGCTGATGCTGCAAGGTGCATTGGTTCTGAATGGAGCATGTAGTAAAGTAGTATTTTGGGCATTTTATCGCATTTCTTGCCCCATATCTCATCGTAATCGCAACGAGCACAATTCCAACCCAGAATCCCATAAAAGTGGAATGAAAGTAAGCTATCATGTGGCCGGGGGTTATCACATTCAAATAAATCGGCTATGGGATTAAACGTAGCTAAGAAGTTGTATGAGGACAGCATTTTGGAGGAATTCCCAAAGAATCGGATAATGGAAGAAAGTCTTTCGGTTTAGACCGAGACGGATTAAATAGCTGGCCTGGCTGGTTCTATGATAGAGACATATTGTCGAACTACTTACCGTAGAAAGTTGTAGTTGCATCGTTGCGGTAGAGAAATTGGAAATAAAAGTTTTATGGATTTGAGTGTTTCTCAGAAGTATGTTGAAATATTTAAAGACCCTTTCGCTTTCACTGATCCCTGTGTTTTTTTTTTAGTTTACACTTTTCGTTCAAGACCAGCCATTTTCCGGAAAATATTCAAAAATTCAAAGCGTTCAACTATTCTTATTTTTTTTGATGATTTTTTTGAATGGTATATAAAGACTCTTCGATCTAGATATAAACCGAAACTAATTTACATGTAGTACAAAATTCCAAACTATTTTAAATTAGAACTGAAAAAAATTAACTGAATAGATTTTAATCCGTGTCAGAGTCCAATTTGATCATTTATTTGGAGCTATATAAAATGCAGCGCCGACTTTTAGTCCGCTTCCGAAACAAGAATATTTATTTGTTTACATACATACATAGTGAACCTTACATGCATATCACTTAAAGAACTTTGTAGATAGGCGAAGAAGAGCTATAAAAGTTTTATAGTTTCTTCATTCATAAAACTTGATTTTATGTCTATTTTAACATGCAATTAGTGAATGGTGGAAAATTGTGTGAATAGATAGACAAGTGCATTGGTAACGCCCCATATACATATTTTGTGGATTTTACTGTAGGCATAATTGATTTTCTGATAGATTTCTCTGTAATGTATACGTAGACATATATATATATAGGAATGTTGTTAATTCTTGTCGAGTTTGAATTTATGATCGCATTAAAGGGATGTAAGTCGTACGTTTGATATTATCCTAGGTGCCTTCAAATAAATATAAAACTTTACGGGCACGCGTAATTACGTGATAGGCTTTGATTGAAATGATGAAAATACGAGAATATCTTCTAATACAAACGGTTTTTTTTATTTTGCTTTAAGCACTTAGACATCTATGAGCTCGTTTATTTTACTGTACCCTGTATTTTACACCTCGAATCCATCGCCATTTGCTCATTAATTTTCAATTGATGTCAACAGGAGGTATTCGTTCTGACTTCAAAATAAATTCATAAAAGGTTTATGTGTTGGTAATGCAGTGATATATAAAAGATGCCAACCATCTACTTATGAGCTTATAAAAATAACGCTGTAACGCCATCAAGAGCCTATGAAATACTATAGATAGCCCAGTGAAATCCGACATAAAAAAGGCGAAACTTCGGAAAAATTAGGGGGAAGCTGAATTTTGGTGCGAACCTTAGTACTGGCGTGTTCAACAAAATGTCAAAAGTCCCCATAGATCCGAGTGCTGTGTTACTTTTTATACGGGGTCAAAGATCACCAAAAGTGATCTTTCCTAAATATCTCAGTAACGGTCACGATTTCAGAAAAACAATGTATGACGAATTTGTAGCTTAAAAAATTTCTAACAAAAAAGATCCGAAAACTTTTTCTTGTAACCATAACCGTTTTTGAGATATATTGATCTAAACATCTGCTACTAACAGCATCCTCTTTCTCAACGGCATGTTGATATTATCCGATTTCGATTACGACTTGGAATTTTTGAGTTTGTTTTTCTATGTTTAAGAGGCGCATGAAAAAAAAACATGTATACAAACTTATCTACCACACTCCAGGGTAGATGGAAAAGTGTGCTCCGAAAAGTTACCAACAGCCCCCGCCCCCCCTTTTCCATAAAACTTGTAGGGACATCTTTTTTTTTCTATGATAATGCCAAAGCTCAGGGGATTGCCCTTTGAAGCGAATGCTTAGCGATGGCGGTAGGGAGACACATATGGGGGAAGCCGATTTCAATTATTCCATTATTCTTTTAAGTGCCACATTTATTTCTTATTTTCTAAAGCGCTAGTGTTATGCCTAGTCTCTACTAAAGCTTTAATGTGGCACTTAATTAATGGATCGCTGGTATTATGCCCAGTCGCCGACTGTTAAGACAACACAAGACGAACAAATACAGCCATGGGCACGGCAGGATTCGAACCCGCGGGCAGTAGCTCGCTGCTTCGGACTGACGCGTTAGCGAGCTAAGCTACCGACCCCCCCGCTCGCTACTCTCTTCTCGGAAGTAAACTGTATTGCTGCATCATGTATGGGATATTCCACGAAGGAGCAGGACAAAACAACAACATTGCAGGTGAAAATAGGTTTTGTAACATATCATGGGCCTAGGAGTATGAAAAAGCAAGATAATATCATGGCATAATTCTGTAAACGCTCATTCTTGATATTATAGGACTACAGGCTATCCCCGAATAATCAGTTTTTTTTACCAATCCTGTTATGACTGCATAGCGCCAAAGGGACATGACACGTCTCGAAACCAATTTGCACCTGAAATTACGTGACCTTGGCCTGATCGTTCATGGGATAAGGAGGTATGGAAAAAAACAGGAAAACCGGTTATTTCGGGGTGGTTCGTGTGCGGGGGTGGGTAGGGTGTGGGAGTAGAGCTGGTCCTGCGATGTCATGAATAGGCAATTAACAGGATAAAAAGTGATCTTATCTTGATTAACAGTGGGCAAAGAGTAGGCAACGAGCTCATTCCTGAAGATTTGGGAAGGAAGCTCAGGAAAGCATTCAGGAATACCAAAGGGGGATACCCTGGAGTCTGTTAGATAAGTTTGTTTCCAGGTTTTTTTTTTTCATGCTCCTCTTAAACATAGAAAAACAAACTCACGAAAATTCCCAGTCGTAATCAAAATCGGATAATATCAACATGCCGTTGAAAAAGAGGATGCTGTTAGTAGCAGATGTTTAGATCAATATATCTCAAAAACGGTTATGGTTACAAGAACATTTTTTGGATCTTTTTTGTTAGAAATTTTTTAAGCTACAAATTCGTCATACATTGTTTTTCTGAAGTCGTGACCGTTACTGAGATATTTAGGAAAGGTAACTTTTGGTGACCTTTGACCCCGTATAAAAAGTGACGCAGCACTCGGATCGATGAGGACTTTTGACATTTTGTTCAACACGCCAGTACCAAGGTTCACACCAAAATATAGCTTTCCCCTAATTTTTCCGAAACACCATGTTAAATTTCCCCGGACTAAGAATTCACTAAATATGGAGGCGATGTCGTGATTTTTCAATAATCGGTGAAATGGTGCTTGTTTTATTCAATTCACTATGATTTTAAGTAGTGATTTACGAAAATAAGATATGATGAAAAGTAGTAAATTTAAAACTACGATGTAGAAAGATAACAGTAACTTTGTTTTCAGCAATCAAACACAATGAGAATGTTTTCGAAATGAGAAAAAGTAAAGTAAAAAAAAAATATTTTTGACTTCAGTTTGTTATATTACATTACATGATTGAATTGTTTACTAAGTCAACTTTTTATACACACGACCAGATCATCACCCCAGATATATGTATATATATGAACATTTAATGATAGCGTTATGACTACATCGGAAGATACATGAAAAAGAAAAACTTTGCGAGGTACAGTATTACAAATTTTCATCATGGGCCACATTTTTAAATTACTTTTATCAGAGCTGCTTCTACTCAAGACCAATATATCTTGTAAATTTGGTTTGATTTCATATTGATCTCATGATTGGTTTATGAGTTCTCACGAACATAAAATTCGAGAACTCAAAATGGTGAAAAAGTCGTTCTTGTGGCCCGGAGAATTTTGGAAATGTTAAACTGATTTTGTAGTTAGTTTCAAAATTTGTTATTTTCAGGCACTCACCGAAGCGAAACTCATATTCAATAAAAATGTTTCAAAGCGTCATCATAACAAAGCATAACACATTATAAATCAAAAGTGGAAAACTACCGCCCTATTTGCATTCTGTCCTCAATTCCGAAAATCTTTGAAAGTCTACTAACGGATTATATAGCTCCATTGATTAAACCTTTAATTATATCAAATCAATATGGATTTTGCCATGCTAAATCAACAACGACTAATCTGGTAGCATATTATAATTATATATGTAAATCATTTGCATCGTCCCGTCAGGTGCAATCTATTTACACAGATTTCACGAAGGCGTTTGATAGGCTGAACTTTGACTTGCTCATAAAAAAACTCAAATGTTTTGGTTTTCATGGTCCTGTTCTAGATTGGCTAGACGACTACACCCATGATCGCTTGCTTATGGTCAAAATGAAGAATGCCATTTCTTCTTCTTTTTCTCCAACTTCGGGCGTTTCACAAGGCTCACATTTAGGCCCACTGTTATTCTTAATTTTTTTTAACGGCATTCACACAGTTTTCCATGACGTTGAATTTCTTTTATTTGCTGATGATTGCAAAATTTACAAATCAATTTCTTCCTATAGTGATATTTTAGTCTTACAAGATAATATCAACAATTTTTGCGATTACTGTTAAAAGAATAGTTTAATGTTGAACGTGCATAAATGTAACTAAATGGTGCTCACCAGGATTAAACAGACATACAACTAGTCTTATATTAGGCGCGTTCTTTTGCTCCCCTTATCCAAACAGAATAATGCAGAGGCATTGGGAACTACAACAACTCCTGTTATGGAAAGGGGGAGCTGTTGTTGTTCCCAATGCGTCTGCATTGCTCTGTTATAGATAGGGGGAGCAAAAAAACACGCCTATTATTAACAATACTCATCTGAAACGCGCAGAACTTGTGAAGGACCTTGGTATTATATTCGACGTGTCGCTAAATTTCATTAGTCACATTAATTATGTTTCCGATCATGCTCGGAGGATGTTAGGATTTATTATTCGCAACACTCAAAACTTCTTTAACGTGCGCACCCTTAAGCTGTTATATAATTCTCTGGTAAGAAGTAAATTGGAATAAGCATCAGTTTTGTGCAATCCCTATTACAAAGTACACATAAATTCACTTGAATCGATTCAAAATAAGTTTCTGCGCTATATTGCCTATAAATTCTCTGAGCTGATAAATATTTTGAAAACCACATCTCTTGAAAATAGAAGATATTGCTCCGGTGCCTTATTTCTAAATAATTTATATAATGGTAACCTGGATGCTCCTGATCTGCTGCCTGAAATTTCCTTTAGAATAACTCGAAAATCAACCAGATGCAGAGATTTATTAATGTTAAGTATTATAATTGCAGATCACTACCACATGAACTCACCGATTGAACGCGTCAAACGTGTTTGCAATTTTCTTTCAAACTATATAGATTTTTTTAACACAAATATTATTATGTTAAAAATTACTTATATCTTCCTTAAGAAGCACTGCGTAGATTTGAAATTTAATTTATTGAACTACAGATTTCTGAATATATGTTTTGTATCTATATTTAATTGTATGCTAATGGACTTCTGGTCCGTATGAAGTAAATAAATAAATAAATAAATTAGTTTTTATTCGCATACTTACTTTTTCCGCAATTCCTCTTTCCACATAAATATCGGAGTACGTGAAAATTCACTAAAATGCCCGCCACTGTCAAAGGGCTGAACATGTCCTTATTTCAAGTTAACACAAGCCTACTCATTATGTACTTACATTTTTTTCTGAAAATTTCAATTTGATCGGATCACGCACTCCTGAGATAATATCACTCGCAAAATTTGACTCGATCATAATTTCCAAATTCAAATGTCAAAAAAAATCACGGCCATTAAAACCATTGCAAGCGGAATAGTAGCGAACAAAAAATCACTGGGTTCGAAATCAAAGCTATCAAAATCACAGCAAAAAATCACAATGATCTCAGTGAATCACAATATTCGTAGTCTGTAACGTGGTTCGTTGCGGTTTCATTGGCTCCGTGATTTTGCTCGCTGTGCTTTTGATCACAGTGATTTTAATGGTTGTGATTTTTTGCTGTGATTTTTTTGCTGAATTTTGTGTTGTGATTTCGTTCTTGATGATTTCCTTTACTTAGATTTGGTTTGCTAGCATTTCGATTATCATTAATTTTTTTCACTGTGATTTTGATTTATAGTTACTAGTGATTTTTAATTCACTGTGAAATTGATTAGTGTATGATGTATCTGTCCAAAACTACAGGATACATCGGTCACCGAAAAATAAAATTTTACCAAAAATCAGCTAACTTGTTTATTATTTGCTCCGTGCACAGTAAAGAAGATACTACTGAGTACAGCAGTTACAGAGGTACCGCGTTACTATGCACTTATCGTCTATAAGGTTATCTCTTTTGGATCTAATAAATAATTGGTGAAAAATAATCGGGCAAAAAGTAGTGTAAGAAAGAGTACACCTTGGGTAAAATGCATCAGGATATTCGTGTTAAAACAGGCCAGTCACTTACACATCATAAATAGCAGCCAAAATATGAATCGAGAGAGCGTAGATATTAGACGAGAGGCCACGAATTATATTTTGTTTATTTATTTATCATTGAATGGCCGGAAAATGAACAAATCAGTTCACCAAAGCTAAGATTGAACCGCAGCACGACAATTTCAATAGAGAAATTTGCATATAATACATATTTTAATTAGCGCCCAATGTGGGCATCGGCTGCTTATCTGCTGCAATATATAAAAATTTAAAACAAATAGAAATACATGTTAATGTAAATAAATTCAAAATACATGTTTGAAAACAATATAAGCTACATCAGAATAATATTTGTTCATATTATAATACTTACGGTGACCGTAGATTGTGGGGAATTCCCAAACTCGTGACGAGCTAAAGAGTGTTATATTTAAAGAAATGAATAAAACGTATAGCAACATTGTTTGATTTTGCTTTATTAGCTACATATATAATATTTTTTTATATTTATCATCCTCGATAGTCTTTATGTTAAAAAAAGTTAAAGTTGCATTTCATATTTAATGAGCACTTAAACGTCAACAATTACGTGCTATAGAAAAAGCGTGTCTGTGGGGCTTTAAATGTTATTTTGTAGCATATTACCTTTTAAATCTGCACCAAGTCCTGAAAATCTGCCATAGCTCTCTGCATAAAAAACACACCTTTTTACTTTCATTAACACTACCAACTTGATCATGAACCCTTACAAATTTTGCAGGACGAAATTTTCGAAATTGATAACTGAGCAAAATTATCACTTTAGTAGCTTATAGAAGATGTTATGTTTCCTCCTTTCTTATAGTAATGCCAAAGTTTAGGAGCTTCAACGAATATTTCCCAAATTCTTACTATTACTTCAAAGAATGCCTCTGGTAGTAAAGAGAAGTCGAATTATTATTATTCCATTTCAAACAATTAAGTGACACTTAATTTTTAAAGCATTTATACGCAGTAGGCGGTGACACTTAATCAATGGAGCACTGGTTTAATGTCCAGTCATTGGCTCTTATGGTGGACAAACTGCAGAAACTTGGCCCTTTCTTTTTTGTTATATTAGGGTTTTTTTCTGTGTTTTCAAAATAAAATGTTTAGTAAACCTCTCTTCATTTACTGTTTACTTTTTATACGAAGCGTAATTTTCTGAACTTTATTTATATTCTCAAATCAATGAAAATTTAATTCGTTTATAGTGAGTTCTTTAAAATTCATTTAGGGATCCACCTCATTTAAAGCTCTCCATTGCTCATAGAAGCAATCAACAACGAGTTTTATCTTTGTGGTTTTAAGAGGGGGTATAACTCATGGCTGTAGTGTTTGCGGATTCGCCTTTCCTCATTCTCGGTAAAACTTTCCTTATGAACGCAACTAAGCTGCAGGTCATCCAAGTCTCAGATCCATACAAGAGCTATGGTTAAATTTAAGGTATTAGAATCGTGGAAGATTCCATGGCCACCAAATTTTCGAGCTTACTGGTATCATCTCTTCTATCTCCAGCATCCCTTCTATCTGTTTCACAAAAGAGGAAGAGGAGAACACTGAATGAGACAACTCTGGCTAGTGCAAACGAGATGACCACAGAGAGTGTAGAAAAACAGAGTACTGGCAACGGAACAAATTGCTGAAAAAAGAAAAGCTTCCGTCGAAAATGGACAGAAAAATCAATGTAGCAAAAACTGCAAGAATATCACAAAAAGCTAGATGTCTGCCATAGTGGCACATCAGAGTCTTGCGGGAGAAGTCAGAGAAAGGTTAGGTGGTGATGAAGATGCTATCAGTTTTCCATCTATAAGTAAAATCACGTTAACGGGTTTACGTGGTTTGTGACGGCTGAGACGATTAAGAAATCGTAGCCAAAAACTAAGCATCAAAATCGATGCTTTCCTGTGTGAATCGAGATTCAAACGCGTTTAATACTAATTTTCTTCGAAAATTAGTAAAAATGTCGCTGAAAAGCGGAGAGGGCCTGGCTATACCAATCTGTTAGTGGAGAAGTTAAAAAAAACATTAGATAAAAGCGAGAGCGAAAACACGTTGTTTCTGAGTCCGGTGTGCCCAAAACTACCATAATTAGCGAGTAAGATTTTGCTGGGTGTGGTCCTTCAGTATGGTCCTTGCAGTCCTACGCAAAAAAGGAGATAACAACGCTGGTATGTTCAGTAAGATCAAACCGGGCATTGATGTGAAGCATCGGATCACAAAGAATATAATCCCTGAAACAACCCCATCACTGGTAAAAATAGTTTCAACCTAGTGATATTTCCTGACCAAGACAGCTTCTACGTGCTCACACAGACGCATCCAATGATCCGGAGCTACTTGTGTGCGGTTAAATTTAATCAAATTAAAAATATATGAAGCTTCTTGTGACTGTCCTTGGTTATACCTCCAAAACTAAACGTATAGATCCAGTTATGTCCTGTTTCTATAGAATTGCATCCACTAGGATCAACTGGGCATTGGTTTAGTTAAAGATACCTGCAAAGGGGTCCGTAAACATTCATTCATAAAAGTTCTATACAGAAAATCTAAGGATTATTCAGATCAACTTACAGCTTATAAAGGCATTGTTCTTACTTTTCAGTGAAAAACTGGAAAAATTGCAGATATCTTATATTTTGCATGTACAGAAACTGTTGGTTCGAGGCAGCAGGATCTGTGGGTTTAACTCCGTGAAGAAGGCATAAATCCAAAAAGTCATCGATGCCAAGGTCCTGTGCTCTGGCTTCGAATCTGCTTGATGCCAGCATGTACAAACAGCTATGAAGGCAGAATCTATCTGGCATGCAAAATATTACCCTCCTTTTGACTCTTTGCTCTCGCGGTCAACACAAGAACTAAAAAACCTAGTTCAGGACGCTGAATCGAAGAGACTCCAGCTTCTGGTGGGCTGCGATGCTAAACACCAGCACACCAGTTGGAAAACAATCACCTGAACACAAGTGAGAATTAGCCTCAGTGAGAAAACCAAACACTACTTTATAGCTTTTAAGCCATGCAGTATAAAAATTGAATTAGATTAAATTAATTACATTTTGCCCTTAAGGGGGAAAAATTAGTTTTTTCCCGTGTATTATATCCCATTATTTAGTTTAAAGTAAACTGCCGTAGGATTTGAGAACTTAAACACGGTTCGAGACATCTTTTACACATTTACCTATTGTGCTACATAGTTTTAACTTTCTAGAAGTCATTCTAACCGGTCTATGTGTAAATTTACCATCCATGTTCCTCAAACAGTTTATTTTTGAATGGATATTTGATTAACTTCTGCAAAACTTAAAAACACCATTAAACACTGTTGTCTCAGCAGCGAAAAATTTCTATTGAAAGTAACATGCTATTTATGTATGTTTTCGCACAATGTTAATCCGCCAAACTGTATTGTGCTTGTCGCCATAACTAACTAAATATCCGTGAAAAATCTTCAACTTGTTACATGTAATGCTTGCTGCAGAAGATCGTTATAGCGACTTGCTTATGTTGTGCAGAAACGGGCAAAAATGGTGCGAAGCTCTTAACTCTTTCGTTTAGCCTGTGTTCAGTTTCATGTACCAATGACAAGTGGCATTCTTCCTGTCCGCCAGATCAAAGTTGCCGCAATTTAATCTTTTCAGCAACTTGTCCCATTGTTCTGCAAATGCACAAGAGAATATGATGAGCGAAGACATTGTATAGAACGTGTTTCATTGCAATGTCATCGGGAGTTATGTTGATATTTAATTGCATGTGCCGAATTAATTATTTATAGGTTAAGGACGCGCGGTGCACAAAGAGAGAAATGCGATTTGAAAGTAAGATAGTTATGTACATAAAGTTTCGGATCTGTAGATTTAGTCAGAAGTGTTGGAAATTGATAGAAGTTGAGTTTAATTCCAAAGTAGATGGTACATAAATTTTGAAAAAAGAATTATTACACGGTAAGTTCTAAAGTGAACGATTTAATTGAGAATCTACAATATAAGTTTATTTTGAAAAAATATAGGTTACACAAAGCTGAATGTTTGATTAAATGCAACCAATTTTGTATCGAAACCTCCCATGAGCAAATAAAATTTGATATATGGTGACTGCTATCCATTTTGGGTACGTTTACTTACATATATATTTGAAAATTAAATTTTATAAAGGAAAACAATGAAAAATAAATTGCCTCCGTCAAACTCTGATTTTTTTTTAAATTCTAGTATAAATACGAGGTCTTTTTTACCTAATATTGTTTTTCAAAGAAAAAGAAAAATTATACTCACTTTGCCTCTTTTGTGCACATGAGTTGTAAGTTTTGTTAAATGTCTTATTTGTAAAATATCTTTTGGGTAACCCTTTAGTTCTATGCAATGAATCCCCTATGATATTGAAAAAAAACAACCATATGAAGTGAAAATTAATAATAGCGGTGTTTAATGAACTGCTCCAGGTTGAGCTAGGTTAAAGTATTTCAGTGAAATGAGTTTGATGAGCAACTAAGTTGCTATAACTTTTCCGAAGCTGCTAAGATTTGTTTTTGCTGAGCCTGCTCTAAGTTTAACTAGAGCAATTTACAGCACGATTTTATTTGTTTGCTAAGTATCCGCTAGAAGTGGTACCAAATTGGCTCTAAAGAGTCCACAGCTGCAAACGTACTCGCGGAAATCGTACTCTGAGAGAAAAATTTTGAAAAAATTTGCATAGACAATGAGTATTTGTAATTTCATGTTTGAAAAAGTAAACTTAAAAAAAAACACCCACAAAATATTCGGAAAATGATGTAATTTTCATATTATTTTTAGGATTGATTCTTGTCATTATATGTGAAATACAATAGCGTTCAAATGTCTTCCACAAGATTTCTTACAGGACTCAATCCTTTTGAATTAATTTTCAATATCTCGGCTATGACTTCACGAATATTGGCTTTCAGTTCGTCCAGAGTTTGGGGATTGTTCGCATAAACACGATCTTCAGCGTACTCTCACAAAAAGAAATCCAGAGGCGTTAAATCGCAGGATCTTGGAGGCCAATTCGCATCAGCGCGATTGGCTGTCCTGGAAACGTCCTGGAAATTTCTCTTGCAAAATAGCTCGATTTGCCTGTGTTACGTGACTTGTTGCCCCATCCTGCTGAAACCACATATAGTCAAGATCATAATCTTCAATTTCCGACCAAAAATAATTAGTTGACATGCCGTAATAGCACTTAGAATTGACGATGATGGCTCGTCCTTGATCTCAAAAAAAAAAAAAAATACGGCCCAATCATGCCACCAGACCATAATGCGCACACCACAAAGTGATTTTTTCTGGATGTAATGGCCTCTTTATGATCATTTGTGGATGTTCTGACCCCCATATTTTACAGTTCTTGTTAATAACGTATCCACAAAGCGAGAAATCGGCCTCATCATTGAAGAACTTTTTTTTTCGAAAATTCAACATCAACATCTTGTTGTTTCAACACCCAATTCACGTATTCCCTGCGTTTTCCATGGTCCAATCCAGATGAAGAATGCGCCATAATAAGCCATAAGATAGGCCCAAGTTTTGAGTTTGACGAGGAATCGACAAATTCAGATCTTCCTCCACACTTTCGGCTACAGCAGCGATATTTTCAGTGGTGCGAATGTTTCGATGATGCATTTGCCTTGAAATATCAGTAACAGAACCAGTTTGCTCAAATTTATTCACTGTATTCAATACTGTTTGCTGTGAAGGACGAATATGACGATCATAATCTCCTCCTTAAGCACGAAATGCGGACACGGCAGAATGACCGTTTTTGTAGTAAAATTTAATAATTTTAACGCGTTGTTCGACTGTTAAACGATGACAATGGCAAATCTTGAACTAAATAAATAACAGCGTGGTTGACGTGTATCTTTGACAAATGTCGGGAGGCTGGGTTCTTTCTTTTTAAGGGGTTACCCCCACTTGTAGCGCAATAAAATAGGTCATTTTTATGAATTTTTTTTGACAAAACTACGAAATGTTTTTAAACGACTGTTATATTTTCTTAAAGTACATACTTTGAACACCTTTCAGTAATTTTTTTATTGAAAAATATTACATGGTTTAATTACAAATGGCCGTCAAAACACTGGAATTTTAATTTTCACCTTTTGCGGTGACCAAAATTGTGTCGAACTGGATCATCTGAAACAAAAAATAGCGATGGACTTAGTTAAATAACAGTATAAACTAGTGTTTGATCGAAGGATTTAAAACAATATCCATTTTTCACAAAATGGCGGACAGTCAAAGTTAATATTTCGATTTTCAATTAAAAAAATGGTCATCTTTTGGCTATAAAACGGCCATTTTTTATTTAAAAAAAAAATCGAACGATCAAACACTACATTTTTATGTATTAAATAAGCTTGCTAAGTTTCAAAAAGATCGGTTCAGTAGTTTTCGAGTAATTTTGGTCACCGACTTCAAAGATGTCATTTCGAGAAAAACGCGTTTATAAGTATAAGTAACGGTTGTATACGCAACAGTTTCTTCTCTTTCAACGCTCATATCTCGGTTAATTATGTTTGGATCGACTTGAAATTTGAAGGACGTATTCTCAGATGGTTATACTTTAAAAAAATGCAATAAAAAAAAAACGAAAAACTTAAAAGTTACAAGTGGGGGTAACCCCTTAAAGCATGAAATGGATAATCCCATAATAGCAGTTGCAATATTTTAGTAGAAAAATATTTTAATACAAAACCGATATTTTTCTTTTGAAGCTAGATACGAGTATATTTAATTTTTTGACAAATATCGATATTTCGAGGGTAATATGCCCTCTTCTTCAGTGTCTATCGATCTAATCTTAATCTAACTTAGGTATGTTATTTGTAGTGCTTACTTTTATACTATATTACTCATACTAATTAACAACTAATCGTCTACTAATTAACTTACTTAAATGCATTTAACTATCTATATTAATTAAATTTTCCTTCTCACTATCAAATGTATGTTCAAATTAACCTGGACAGTGGTGATGCATGTACAGTTTCTTTGGTCTGTGTTTAGGAGGTACAGTAGGTACGAAAACTGGATGCGTACGAAAGCCTGAATATATGGAAAACCCCAATGAATAGAAGACTAAACACAGTCCAAGGAAACTGTGCATCACGATTGTTCAGGTTAATTAACCTATCCTTTGAATTACGTTCTCATCCCAGGAATTCATCGAAAGTTTCTGCGATTAGTCTTTGTTTGCAAAACTCGGAAAATTTAAAAATCGATTTCTTATTTTTATTGCAAATGCTTTACATATGAATATGTAATAGAAGCATCTGTTAGTGCAATATTTACGAAAATGTTTGATGCTGGTCACCCTTGCTTCACGTTAAGTTAAATCCACCCTGTGAATTTTGTTTCGATTGAATCACTGCGCTGGAAGTTATACGGGTGAAAAGAATTCTAGGGTTACCATCCTCAAAACTTTTCAAATTTTCGAAACGTTAATATTTGTTGTTAATTGTCATTGCAGGATCATTCCCATTTGCAAATCTAATGACATAATCACTTAGTGAAGAAATGTCAAAAAAGTTACAAAAATAGTCATAGCTGGCAGCCCTTTCATGACTTTTACACGAAATTCCTACGACATTTGGTTTACAATAAGGTCCATTTACTGCATGAACTTCGTTTTGATTTCATGACTGGATCGAAAGTAAAAGGGAATAAAGCTTTATTTTGCCGAGAAAATTTACAAAATTTAGGAGACCAAAATCACCATAGCTGGCAACTCTATTTGAATTTTTCAACCAAATGTGGTCTAAAATAAGGTCCAAATACAGTGTGAAATTTGTTAAAATGTGGTGGCTGAATCAGAAGTTATAGGCCAAAAATCAGTTTTTTTCTCAGTGATTTTTCGAGATGGCACCACTGCCACAGGGTTGCCCACATTTCAAAATCAATTATATCAAACCTGGTCCTAGTTACTGTCACCATGTCCTGTAAATTTCATAGTGATCGGTCGTCAGTTCTCGTGAGCAGAAGTTTCGAGTGCTGAAAATAGAGGTCATTTGTTGATGGCTTGCTGTTCTTCTGCAACTCGGAATTAATTTTAAAAATTTCAAATTGACATGGCGGACAAAGGTTCAAATTTATCACTGTTTTGAATTTTTTGTCAAAAAGCAAAAAAAATTTCAGGAGGCTCGATGATTTGAAGGATTTTTTTCAGGAGCCTGCCCTAGCTACAGAGTTACCTGCATAGTCTTGAAAATTCATGTGTTTTAAGTCTTAGTCTACATAAATATACTTTGCAAATTTCACGATGATCGAATGTTTCTGTCAGAAATCATGACAAATCAAAATGTGAAAAAAAATCCTTGCCTACTTTTAGGCACTCAGCACCCACACAGGACTCAATATTTCCAATTTTTTATCATAGGCAATCACAAAACATAATAAGCTTTCATTTCCAATATTTTTTTAAACAAAAATGTACTCTCATAGAAATAAAGGAGTACCTGAAAATTCACTAAAATGCCCGCCGCCGCCAAAGAGTTAAAGATATCTTAATTTTAGCAAGCCTTGGACCTACCCACTATATATGTCTATGTCCTCCGAAAATGTCAGCTCAATCGGATCGGCCACTCCAGAGATTATCTAAAACATTTTGCTATATATATATATATATATATATATATATATATATATATATATATATATATATATATATATATATATATATATATATATATATATATATATATATACATATATATATATATATATATATATATATATATATATATAAATATATATATATGTATATATATGTATATATACACACACATATATATATATATATATATATATATATATATATATATATATATATATATATATATATATATATATATGTATATATATATATATATATATATATATATATATATAAATATGTATATTTATATAAAGGAAATATGAATTTTCGGCGAAACGAATTTAAAACCAAATTTCTTTGAAAATCAGTAAAAACGCGTTGCCTGCAACAAAATTCTTAAAGCCATGTTTCGCCTCACATGATCCAAAGTTTCTCTACGTTTTTGTAGCCTTTAACTAGACATTTAAAACAAACCAACGCAAACTGAAATTCTGTCCGAAGAGAATCCTCTAGAAACACCCCAATGGCAATCAAATAAGCAGAACATCAAATGAGATCAATAAAGTTAAAATGGAATTCATTGGATAGGATAAGTGTATGAGTTGCAGTAACAGTTGATTTGAACCGCAAAATCTTTTATTATTACTTTTACTCATAAGAGATGCACAGCATTGATATTTCACAATAAAAACAGATCGTTTGATTTTGATTGCATGCAATACTGAACAATTTCTTTCAAAATATTGAGATTTATAGCACTTACGATTAAATAGCACGCTATCTTAAATTTAATGTTTATACTATGTAGCGTACTCTGTTTATGAACATATTTTTCCACAAGATATAGACACAAATTAAGAAATACATCGAAGCATATGTAAGAATAAGCAGTACGGACTTAACGGCTTATGCTTATGTTTCCGTTTCTCGTATAGATTTTAAATAGAGTTCAAAAAATGATTTAAAAAAAACGTATTACTGAGAAGTCAAAACTTAGAAATAATAAAATTGCTGCGGCACACAGTCAAAAGTAATTCAATCCTCCTGCAAAGCGACTCATTTTCAAATCATTAGCTTCGCTCATTGAATTCATCAATAGATTTCCCATAGATTTTCAATTTATTAACGAAACATCATGCAATCGAAACAGCAGGATACTTTGAATGAATTCATTTACAATGTATTATCATAAAATTCTATTAATCACTTAATATCTTGCATTCGCGTCAACATTCTACATAGTTGTATATGCGAGTATAATGAAAAGTTATCGGGTTGAAAATAATATTTACGATTTTGTCTCCAAATTATGCAGCTCCAATAACTTTATGATGGTTGTGTGTTGTTAGCGGCATCGAGAGAACAACTGCTGTGTTTTCAATTTGACCAATTTGTAAAACAACATCTTTGAAGATTTTGAAAGGAGTTTGCCGACTATATGAGTGTTTCGTAGACATGTGTAGATATTTGCTTACAATGGCTTGTACGTTTGTTGGCTATTCAGAACCAATAAATCAGATGGATATGAGAGATATTATTTTGTGTGATATGGATATGGTGATTTGACTTCAATTGAATTTATTGTATACAGTTTATGTCGTCGTTGTTTTAATGTTATGTGGAAGCTTAGCTTTTGATTTTTCGAAGAGAATGAGAAATTTGTGGACTAGTTGACGCATTTACTGTAGCTTTTCTTGTGAAAAATTTTACTCGAACTGTGCTCTATACAAAATAATGGCAGCTATACTGTTTGACCTAAAATTAATACTGTAAAATACTGCAAAATATATGTATGTAGAACTATAAGAATTATGTGAACATTACCTCAACATTCGTTACATTAGGAAGCATTTTTTGTGTTCCTGGTGAAAATTAAAAATTTTTCGCACTAAGCATAATTAAGACCGTTTCTGATACTTACATTGATCAGCTGGTGCCTCGCTTCTTGCCCTAGAGGAGATAGTGGTTGCAATTTATGTACGTAATCATGTACCAGCGCCAGGGTGCTGCAAGCTACTGTTCTCTCTCCAACACTCTTTCCTCTATTTATAAAGGACCTCTTTTTCTTTATTTTTAATCTGATTTATAGTTTTGCCAACAACAGCACCCTTCGATCTTCTTCGGCAGAAGGGTGCTGTTGTCAGCCTTCTTTCACTTTCTTCGAAAATCAGTAAAAAGCGTTTTTAACGTCAATAGTTTTTAAATGGATAATAACTTCTTTTAAAAGTTCGGAATTGTCTCCGGTGTTTATCTTTATTTATACTTCGTTGGGTATTTCCAGAATGGTCGTTTGTAATTCTTCCAGGCTATCCTCAATTTTTTTTCGCCCTATGAGAATCTGTTTGTGTTTTGGCTTTTAGAACTTTCTTATCAGCGTTTATCATAGAATTTATGGGATTTTTTTCTTGTTATGAGATACATTAGATGTTTTGTATAAAAAAAATAACAGACGATATTTCACGAGGTTTTTCTCATTTCTGGCACTGATAGGATGAAATATGGTTTATTTTGCCATCTTCAAGGCGACAACGAAAAGTCTCGACGAAGAGTTTGTGGCGATCGGTCATACAATTTGTAGGTATATTCGCAGATTATAAAAAGATGTTTTTGTAACATAAAATTAAAGAGAAATATATGTGTAGATATTTTGTATAAACATCGGTGGGATTTGTTTTAAAATCACTTTGTTTAAATTCTAGTTTAATTACCAAAACAATAGTGAGCATAACTCATGATTGTACAATGACATTTGTACATAACATAACATTTGTACATACATAACATCCGAATGAGCTGAAATTTCAGTGGGAATTTTTGTGAAATTTCAGGGACCTTTTTATTATTAAAATCATATGTTTCCAATGTATCTACGCATTAGACAAGAATTACCGAAAGTTGCAGGGATTATTTCTGTTTACAGAAAATATTTTAAAAGTAACAATAGCCACTAATTTCTGTCCGATTTTTTAAATCCATAGCTTGTTTGATTTGGATAAAAATATTTTGATATTTTATATTAAACTATTGGAAGATGTTCCAAAGCTCCGAATACAGTTTTTTAGATACACGTTTGTGTAGTCCGAAACCATTGACTTTTGGAAGCATCAGCGATCATTAATTATTGCCAACAGGGCCCCAAAATTCGCTATCTAATATGAAAAGAGTAAGATCACTTATGGTTGATTATCAAAGTTCTTTGATATTTTATCGCGAAATCAAAGTTGCTGAATTTGCATCCCAATATATACAGTGGGTAAAAAAAGTTAAGGCACGAACACTTAGTAAGCACAAAAAACCTATTTTTAATGCGATTTTAATAATAAATGATTGTGTTTTTGCATTTAATTAAAAGTGCTGCATGTTTACTTTAACAACAATATAAAAAAAACCGGTAAGGAAGCAAATTTCAATGAAGTACCAAAATAGCGCAAAAAAAGTTACGGCACAGCGCAGTTTTATCGGAAATTATTTGTAATTCCTGGAAAAAAAATACCGTTAAATGTACTTAAAACCATGAAAGTGAAAAATTAGGCATTTTATACAATTTTGGCCTGTATCAGGACAACGATCCGAAGCACAATTCGGAGCACTGTCGGCTTTGGGCTATTTGTAACTGTCCAAATGCTATCAAAAACCCCCCTCAGTAAACGAGCTTAAACCCGATCGAGTATTTATGACATCATCTCAAAACCAGAGTAGCATTGCGAATGGTAAAGTATAACAAAGGGCTCCAAAATGTCATTATTGATGAAGGGACCAAAATTTCACCTTCTTTTTGTAGTATATTTGCGAAAAAGATGCCGAAACGACTGCGAGAAGTGACAAAAATGCGTGGAATAGCCACAAACTATTAGCGCTATGTAAGCTAATTTTTTTGAAATTGATCACTTTAACACAATTGAAATAATTTAAGATAAAATTGCGCTGTGCCATAACTTTTTTTGCGCTATTTTGGTACTTCACTGAAAAATGTTAAGTTAATGTTGTGGAATTTGCTTCGTTGCCGGTTTTTTTTATATTGTTCTTAAAGTAAACATGCAACACTTATAATTAAATGCAAAAACACTATCATTTATTATTAAAATCGCATTAAAAATAGGTTTTTTGTGCTCACTAAGTGTTCGTGCCTTAACTTTTTTTACCCACTGTAGTTCATACTAGGTCTGTTCGCGAACTGCAGCAGCAACAGATTTTTGCAGGTGGCTTCTTTTTGTGGCCAAATTTGGCTTTCAGCAAGAGTACAAAAACGACTTGCTGCGAATCTATTTGAATATATTATAATAGATTCAGGTACGCGAACAGACTTACTATTTTATATAAAAAAATGTGCTTGGGTCGCAAAATATTTTTGTTTTGTCGTCAGATAACTTATTTTCCCCTTATCTTGTATTTCTTGATCATAAACTATCATAACAAAACTTGGGGCATTTGGTACTTAAAGTCGGTGCGTCGATGTGGAGTTGTTGTGTCAATCATAGAATGAGCTGTATTTTATTTAACATGGATATGGTGCGCTAAGAATGGCTATATAACTCAATAGATTACCGCGACATCAAGGTAAAATTCGAAACCGTCGAAACGTTTCAAATCTTTTCACCAACAATTCCACCCACCAATGACTCCATTACATTTTCTTCCGCACTCTACTACAAACTGGCAACCAAGATCTGTCACCATGTTTTTGACATTTCTACTTCGAATATTTACATTCTTTTGAGCACGTTGCGCTTTCGTATCGCTTACTTCGTGTACGTGAATCGGTGCGAAAATGTCCATGAGACGACCGCGAATAAAAGCAGCAGCGATCCTGCCACCGAAAAGGCCCGCTCGCGATGGATCCTCTGCATCATCCGCTCCCAAACAAGCTAAAATCGAAACTAAAACTGAAGTGAAAAGTGAAGAAATTTTTGAACACAAACCTCTGTCAAATGCCATTAGTTCGCCCCTTAAAGAGAAAGTAATTCCGAACAATTTGAAACCAGTAGATAAGCCCGCAGTTTTACCTGATAACGTGCCAACATTGGATAAGCTTGCCACGACTACGAAACCAACACTGAATGAAGTAATTGCAGAAGCACAGGAACAAATCGACCCAAACGACAATGATGTGTTTAAGTCACCGCCAGTTGTTGCGAACCATAAACGGACAGAAAGTTTTAGTGCATCGGATGTGGAGTGCGAGAAAACGGCGGAAGATGTTATGCGAAATATGCAAGGACCCCTTTCACCTGTTAAATTCAGGCAACGGATACGACCGACACCGTTCTTCGGGATGAGGAGGAATAGTACTCAGGTAAGGTGATGTAATAATGCAAAATAAGGTGTCAGATTACAGTGACTAGCGATGAATACAATATCCTTTATAATATTGAAAATAAAAAGATATCCAGAAAGTCTCTGGGAATATACTTAATTGATGATTCACGAGATATCACTAACAACATTTGATTTTTTGTTTTACAAAGGGATACGGATCTGACGCTGAAGATGAGCCACGACGCCAAAGGCATTCGAGCACAAGCTCAAGTACTGGAGGTATGACTCCACAGCGAATACGACCGCCAATGTTGCAGCGAATACGTACGGAGTCATCTTGTTCAAATCTTTCAGAACAAACTAGGGATCCGAGGTAATTAACACCTCACAATCATAATAATAAGAATGTTAATCCAACAAAATTCTTCCTTTCATAGTGCCAAAAGTACAAGAAAATACGGAACTTCTGAAGATCATTCACGCGTTCATGCCACCCGTAAAGACTTTCTCACACGTTTCAATGGTCGAATACCGGAAAAATCGCGAATGAAGATGTCCGACTTAATTTATTACAACCCAGCATCGAATCCTATGGTTGCAGCAGAACCTCCAAAGCCAATTGTAGAGAAAATAATGAAAGAAGAAACCAAAGTATTACCTGAAAAAGTGGTGGATCTCACAGAGAAAGTATGATATTTATACAAATTCAACATGTATTTCAACTAAAGCTACATGTTTACTCGTTTGCCAGGAAACTTGCATGCCTGTACCTCAACTGAAACTAGGACCTGACGGTGAAATGATCTTAGATGAACAGAGCTTAGTTATCGAAACGACCGCGGAAAAAGAGGCTCGTGAAACACTGGCGAATACAAAAGTAGTTTATATGGATGAATTTACCGGAAGTAAGATGACATAACTTTGAAGTTGAATTGTAGTAGCTATATACGTTTTTCAGATAGCGGTTTCTATAGGCGATCGAAACGAACAAAAGATTGGTCCTCGGAAGAAACAATAAAATTCTATCGCTGTTTACACACCATCGGAACGGATTTTTCACTGATGCTGTCATTATTCCCCAATAGATCGAGACGAGATTTGAAGCTAAAGGTTAGTGAAAGTATACTTGTAAGAATTAATAGCTTTGGCTTGGTTTAAGAGCCGCTAAGAACTTCTACCTGATCACTTTCAATGTGTATACTTGTGATTCGTTACTCATCTCAAGTGCACCTTAACATGACTGAACTCACGCAATATTCGTAAAGAACCTGAGCATCACCAGATGTCAATACTTTCAACCAAATTGACCATGTCCTTATTCAGCGATGATGAGCCTCTAATATACAAGACGTCCGTACATTTCGAGGAGCTAATTATTACTTGAACCACTACTTGTTACTTGAACCACTACTTGTTCAATTGGAATTGTTTTTGCGGGGTGATTAAAATTGCAAAAAATTTTATTTACATAGAACATTTTATTTGACAAAGTGGTTTCAAAAGTATGCACTAATTCTCATCAGACACCAGCACACAGTGCATACTTGACTGATGTGACCACTTGCAGTTGGAAATCATCATTTTTTATTTATGCTAGTTGCGACAAAATTTAACATCTCCGACTTATATCCGTCGAAATAATTTACTCATAAAGGTTATTGTTTGTGATCATGGTTCCCTTCTTGTCTATAAATCAGCATTGACAACGTATATCGTCTCTAAAGCTTATCAAAGTAGAGAATATTGATACGGGAAACTCGATCGTTTTGCGGAACAAGCCTCCCAAGCTGAATCAAATTGGAATTGTTTTTGCGGGATGATTAAAATTGAAAAAAAAATTATTTACATAGAAAATTTTATTTGACAAAGTGGTTTCGAAAGATGGCACTGATTGTTACTTGAACGACTACTTGTTACTTTAACCACTACTTGTTGAAATCCAAATATACCCAAATTACAAAAAGCTTAAAAACTATGTGGTACAAATGGCTTGGATAAGGGAGGGTTTGAAGGATAATTTGGAAATCGTCGGGGAATAATGGCTGCTGAAGCCATTGAAAATCCTGTAGCTTCTATTTACATGCTCATTAGCTCCATATATTGTGAAATGTGGATATTCCTTCAGCAAATGATTAGTCTTGTGTTCTGGGTACGGGGATATTTAACACCATTTTAATCCCACTCTAATAACGGGTCTAATGACGTCAAATGTGAAGCAGGCCGATATAACTATTCTTCTGGATGCAAGTGGAATTAAGTTGAAATACCCCAGTCTAATATCATAGGGGATAAATTTTCGAAGTCGTAAGGGTTGTAGAGTTCTCTCAGGGCGAAAAGTAAAAATTATTTTTTTATGGACTCGAATCTGTTATTCTGGATTTCACGGGCTGGATTCCACATAATGCAAGCGTATTCGAGTAAAAAGCGTACAAGTGCAGTGTATAATGATCTTTTAGCCCACAAGTTTTTAAATTCCTAGGCTCGTCGCTTAATAGAACCAAGTTGTTTATTCGCACGGGAAAGAATTTTGTCGTAGTGCAAGGTGAAACGAAATTTCCCATCAAAGACCACACCGAGATCAACAACGCTATCAAGGCGACTTAATAAGTAACTATTCTGCGTAACCGTTGATTTGTGGATAAAACATAATGTGGCTTTTCTTGACATTAAGTGGGAGCTTGTTTATATTGCACCACTGATCAGGTGAGTCAAGCCTGGATTGAAGAAAAAGTGCATCATATTTAGATTCAATGGTGTGATAAAGTTTGAGATGTCAGCATAAAGTAGGCGAAGTATGTTAGACAGGACATCAGATAGATCGGAGATTGATATTTTAAAAAGACGCGGCCAAAATGGCTACCTTCTGATACACCAGAGGTAGCAAATATATTTTTAGACAAAACTCCTTGAAATTTTACGAATTGAATTCGATTGTGGAGGTAGCAACTGAGACAGCTAAGTAAAGATCTGGCAGGTCCGGATTTTCGCAGCTTTGGGATCAAAATAGAATGGTCAGCTTTGCTAAAGTCTATGTAGACTGCGTCAATTTGATAGTATATCTCCATTTTACACAGAACGTCCAAAACTGGATGCCATGCTGTTCCTCGTTCAGACGGGCATTAAAAAGGTTATTGATTTGTGATCATGGTTCCCTTCTTGTCTATAATTCAGCATATACAACGTATATCCTCTCTAAAGCTTATCAGAGCAGAGAATAATTGATACGGGAAACTCGATTGTTTTGCGGAATAAGCTTCCGAAAGCAGAATCAAAGTGGAATTGTTTTTGTGGGATGATTAAAATTGAAAATTTTATTGAAAATTTTATCGAAAGTATGCACTGATCCTCATCAGCCACCTTAAACCACTTAAAAAAAATTTCAATAAAATTTTCTATTTTAATCATATCATAAATTTGCATTTGTATTGGTACGTACCACCCATGCTGCGAACTTAACGGCTCGCCCTCTTAATTAGACCAAACTCCGATTTATCAAAAATTATATCTCAGAGAAACAATTTATCTAAAATATTAGTTAATTTTCTTTCCATACAAAATATTAGCATGTAGCTGATGCTGTCCATATGCCCTTGTACCTTGAAAATTATTAAAACTAACGCTCTTCGGGTAACATTTATAACTGCATTCTGGTTTGATCAATGTAATTAACTAAAACTCTTGAAATCTACTCTTTCATTGCAGTTCAAAAAAGAAGAGAAAACTAATCTGCAACTCATAAATAAAGCGCTTCTATTTCCTAAAACATTCGATGTTGCCGAATTGAAGCAAGAACTCGAAAAAGAACAAGAAGAACTTGAAGCCAAGCAAAAGCAATGGGAGGAAATTAATAAGCAAAAAGCGGAAAATAAAAAGTAAGATGTTTCAGTTTAACTTGTTTTTAATATAACTCACAATGTGCGTAGATTGCTTGGGAATATAATAATATCATGATAAACTTGTAATCTCAGTCGTAAGAAATATAATGCTTATAACCGTTTTCTTTGTGTTACAGGAGAATTAGACAAATCAAAAAACGAGTTTTCTACAAAAGTAAGATGAGTTACGCGTTACGGGATGGTGATTTGATCTACGAACAGGAACAAATCGTCCCTGCCGAAGAAAATCAAAACAAGACTGATATTACTTGTGACAAACAGCAAAAGAAAACCCCTAGTGAGAAGAGAGGTAATATAGATGACAAAAAGGGTAGAACAACGAAGGGAAGAAAACAAATACCGATTGCAAAGGACATTAATGAACAAGTAATAGTAAGCGAGGTGACAAACACCGTGTCCTCCACACCCGACCAAGAAGCAGAAGTTGAACCTGAATACTATGAAATCGATATTCTGGAAGACGCACCGGAATCGGAATCTCCAACTCCGATTTCAGAACCTACATCTTTTGAACCCCAAGAACAAGTGCAGGAAACCCAAGACAACATTATGGACTCCATTTTTCTATACGACACTCCGACAGAGTTTTCCACAGAGAATGGTGAAATTGTTTATAAAATAACATCTGCGCCATTACCAACTTGCAAGCTAGATGATTATCAGATTTTCGAAGATACTAATATAATTTCGTATAAAAATCTAACTCCGATTAACAATGTTCCTATTGCTAGTAAAAATATTGACCTGTTGTCAGAAAACCAGTTTACTCAATCAACTGACGAAGTGGTCTCTACTCATGTTATCTACGCGAAACCTACTCCACCGCAATCTGAAAGTGTAATTGTTATAAATCCGAAAATTGAACCTGATGTACATTGCGCAGCTGACAGATCAAACATTGAATCGGAAATTCCAGAAATCTTATCGAATCCAAAACTTGAACAAGATATGGTTAACGTACACATTTACAGCAATACACCGATGCGACAGATCAATACTGAAGATTTGAAGCAAAAACTCGAAAAGGGGCATGAAGAAGTTGAAGTCAGGCAAAAACCGGAAAATATAAAGTAAGTTTTTTTTATCGAGTATTAGTTGGTTTTTGTCAATATTAACCCTAGATGCATAACGTCATTTTATACTCTCCACAGCATAACGTGAGGTCAATATGACTCACACATGATTTCTGCCTGATTGCGCCACAATGATTTGATATTTTGATTTATTAAATGCAATATAATTTAACATTAATCTAAAAAATGAAAAACAAGTATATTTTAATTTGTTTTATTTATATTTTACTTAAAATTAAACAAAATCTAAAGTGCTTTATAATAATGACACTCAAAATATATTTCTTGTGTGAGCCGTTTTGACTCCCGTTATGTATCCAGGGTTAAGTTGTTTTTTGTATAATTCATAATGTGCACACATTGCTTGGAAACAGAATAATATGATAACTTTTATTCCCAATTCTAAGACATGTTATGCTTACTACCGTTTTCCCTATATTGCAGGAAAATCAAGCAAATCAAACCACAAGTTGCCTCCAAAAGTAACATGAGTCACACGCTACAGCAAGACGATCTGATTTATGAACAGGAAGAAATTGTACGGGCGGATGAAAATCAACATAAGAATGAAACAATCAGCACGAATACTTCCGTAATCTTTGCAAACCCTGAAAATCGAGAAAATCATGATAATTATCCAGTCAGCCCTAGAAGCTCACTGATCTACACTACAGTTGTCAATGTACCACAAAACTATGAATCAAACGAATCAAACGTTGCAAACCCTGAAAATCGAGAAAGTCATGATAATTATCCAGTCAGCCCTAGAAGCTCACCGATCTACACTACAGTTGTCAATGTACCACAAAACTATGAATCAAACGAGTCAAACGTTGCAAACCCTGAAAATCGAGAAAGTCATGATAATTATCCAGTCAGCCCTAGAAACTCACCGATCTACACTACAATTGTCAATATACCACAAAACTATGAATCAAACGAGTCGAATGTTGCAAGCACTTTGATTAGAAAATCAGAAAGCGAAATTGAATACTATGTCGGTGATGGCATAAAAGTCGATACGGCCATCATCTCCAACAATGAAAATGAATATCATAGCGAATCTAGCTACAGAAGCACCAGTGTAATCGCTATGAAACCAAAAAATGGACAACACAGCTTTGACTGCATAGAAAACATCACACCAATCATTCCAGAGAAGCAGGAAGAAATTCTAGAACCAGCTACGCTAATGCACGAAAAAGAAGAACTGAAATATGCAGAAGAAGAAACTGATAGTTTCGAAAATGAACAACAAAATATTGTAGAGGAAAACCAGGAAAGAGACGGAGAAAACGAAATCGATGCCGAGATAGAGCGATTCATGCAAAATGATCTCGGGAAAATTCTAACGGATTTAATCAATGGTGACCTGGTTGTCGTTGCCACTGAAGATGAAAACGATTCGACGAAATTGATCAATGAGATTTATGTTATGAACAAAGAGACAGGTAGGCTCAGTGATACACCTTTAGATTTACCAGAAGATGTCGTAAACTGTATAGTCGAAGAGTTGAATGAAAGCTAAAAAAAACAGTAATATTTTTTTTTCTTCATAAGGTAATATAGCTAATGTAAGAATACATTTGTTTAAGCATGACTCCGATATGCTTGTGAACATTTCAATTTATGTTTTGCATTTTGGACATTTTATACTATGTGAGTATTGCAATGCAATATATTATGAGAAGACTGCTCTAAGTTAAATAGATACTCATTACGTAGTTTATACGAGTCAGTGTAAGTAAAAAGTGTATGTGAACTGTTAAAAGATATTTATCATAAAAAAGCACGATGTTGGACATAAAAGTAAATATAATTATTTATTACGAAAATAACTGTTTTCATGTAATTCGGCTATATAATTTATTTAGAGGTGGTTAAATCAAATAACTTCAACGCATATTCATAAAACTTGTTAGAAAAATTACTCTTAAAATAACCTAAAAATATTTTCTTAGTGGCTCTTCATTGGGCATGATACTCCAGAAGTATATTCCCCGATATAATAATGGTCAAAATTAAGTAAGTCCCCGTATATAATTGTCCGGCTTAAAGAGAACAACGGCTTCAGATTCTTGGTTTAGAAAAAAAAGAAAGAAAGATCATTTTTTTTAAATTTCATTCGACTACACTCAAATGATTTTTGACTGTACATAATTGATTGCATTCTTATGTCTAAACAGCTGAATAATTTTCATTTTGGGCGTCTTTCGTTTGAAATTTAATTTTAAGGAATCTCTCCTATAGGATATTTACGCATTTCACATGAACCGATAATGTGAGATCAATAGTGAGTATAGTTATATAACCATAAAGCAAAAGATTGAAATCATTGACAACGTAAAAAGAAATGTCCCGAGATCTCTGATCGCAGAACAGTATGAATGCAGGATTTCAGACATACTGAACATTTTTGGAACGGGAAACGAATTACGCTGAATATTCCTACAAAATAAAAATATTCTCCAAAAATATATTCGAATGTGATGGGGAAAATGAGGACACAAAACAATATTTTAACTGGTCTTTTAATTAAACAAAAAGCTGTTGAGCTTGCCAAATCTTTGATAATATCCGAAATCCAAATATTTAACTGGCTGTGGCGTCGGCAGCAGGCAGAAAGTGAATGTATCTTTCCATCGGATACATGGAGAGAGAAATTCCACCGATAACTCTGCTGCTGATGAATGAGTCAGGAACATCCTTCCTTCAATATTGAAAGATCTTTCATCAGAAGACGTCTTAAATGCTGACGAGACGTCTATTTATTAACACTCTTCCTACAGAAACCATGGCACAAAGTGGAGAGAGAAAAGATAACAGGATGCAAACTCATAAAAGATCGAGCATTTTTTTTGTTTATTGGCAAATAGATCGTACGTAAATATTTTTGTACTCAATTGAAAAGTCCAAGAATCCATATTGTTTTAGATGCAAATTTACTGCAGAGCATTATCGCCTCCAAGAAAGCCATCGATGATTGCAGAACTGTGGAAAAAAATTATGTAGAATTTTCAGGCGAAAATAAAAGCATCTGAAAAAATTTTCTGTTTGTGAACAGTGCGCCATGCCACCAATTTACGGAAGCTTTATCAGAATATATACAGATGCAAATGCTACCCACTAATACCACCAGCATAACGCACCCTCTAGATATGGGTATCATTCTATGCTTCAAAGTTCGTTATAAATCAAATATTTTGAAACAGTGCTTATTAGTCATAGAGCGAGGAGAAACAATTTGCAACAAATAAACTTCTTTGATGCGTTAAAAATAAAGAAAAAGGCATAGCAACTGATTTATAAAGCGACGATTCAAAATTGTTTCAGAAAAGCGGGCTTTATCAAAGAAGATGGTTTTAAGCCAGGAGAAGTGGAAGAAATATTCGACTTACCCATAGCAAAAGATGTAAAGATAAAAGATGTAAAAATACGTTGATAAGGTGTTCCGGAATGATATCTGACGAATCCATCGTAAGAGAGATAGTAATTAACATTTAGATAATTGAGATGATGTCTGATCAATAAATGCATTGAGTGCATTGATGTATTTCTTCAGTTATCAGCAACTAACCTTAAAAACTCTGGATGCATTGGAGGAAAAATTTTTAAAACCTACATCCATGCATTTAAAACAGAAAATAATCTGACTTCTTGAAATAAGTCAATATTGCTTCCATATATATATATATTTTATTGACTTAACAGTTTTTAAAATAAAATGGTTGAGACAGCAATGCAGAAAATAAATTTATTGGCGTCAACGCAACAAAACACGGGGATTGATGAAAAATTCGAAATTTGGTAATCGTAATTAGCCTGATACATATCAATTTTCTGAAAATTCTATTCATAGTGGTAATCATAATTTCCTTCGTTATACTAGTTTATTTGTTGTTTTTCCTCTTCATTCAAGGAGATTGAAAAAATAATAAGTCAGATCAGCCCAAAAATAATTTTCTTCAGGACGAAATCTGGCCGGCACTCGGAAGTCATTGAAGAATTGAGCTTTTAAGGCAACATAATATAGGGCATGTTTGATTATATTGAGTTAATTTTGAATATTTTTTGCAGTATTCGTTGGATCATTTATATATATTTTATTGCTAATTAAATTGGTGTGTATTTTTTAAATATGACTCCCTCTGAGTGAAATTCAGGAACGTTTCGTAAATTTTGAAGTTTCACCAAAAACTACATCTTAATGTATCTTCTTTGCGGGGCACTCACAATTAATTAAATAATTTCCAAAGTAAGATCTATTGATTTCTATAGGAATAATGTAGAAAAGCCGTTTATATCTAAAACCCAAACATTATATTAAACCATTCTTCATGAATCGATTCATCTCGCTATTTTATTGTGGAAAGGTCTTATGGAGAACTCAAATAATCAAAAATTATGCAAAACCCACAAACGTAAAATCATGGAGTATTTATTAACTAATTTTTCATTGCGATAGTAAAATAACAATGAAAAAATAAATTAGTTTTCTACTCGATGTAATTTCTCTTCTTTTGTGGAAGCAAATTGTAAACCAAAAAGTGGGTAATAGGAATAATTGAAATTTCAGTATTAGTGGAGACAACAAAAACAATCACATTGGTTGTATTACAGAGCTTCTTTATAACTGCTAATAATTTTGATTATTTCTGATATGGATGAACGTCTTTAAGGAGGGAAATACGATTTAGTACGTTTTTAGTGATTTTTACGATTTTTTCACCAGGACGGAACTATTAGCATTTTCTCAAACTTTGTTAATATTTCATAGATATATTCAAAAAAATCCTTTTCATCATTTTTAAAACATTTCCTTTAAAAATATGGAACATATAAGCCGACCAGCGACGATCCCCATCATATTAGACTATTTGTGTACTCTCGAGCCTATACAATTTTCATTTAAAATCAGCACGCTTTTAATATTACTTTAAAACATGTTCTTCTTCTACATATATGAAAAAAGAATAAATAATTTTTATAGACATGGTTGAACAGCTGGGTGACATGTTTCACCATTACTTTCTAGCATTTTAGCAGAAAAAAATATGATATTACCCATAATTTAGATTCTTATAGAGCGTAATTTCGTAATTAAACTATTAATTTGAATAATTATTTACTAAAAACTTATTGAACTAGAGTGTGCACAAATTGAAAACAAAGTCATTCAGGCAAAACATTGGAGGTTAAACGAGGAATGAATAAAAAAAAATTTATGGAAAATCTTAAATACCTAACAATCTAAGTTCACGTAATATAGTATGGCGATGAAATTATTTACAGGATGGCAAGCCGAAATGAATATCATGCAAAAAATTTGAAAAAACCTTTTACAAGTAATGGCCTTATTCAAGAAATAGTCATACTTTTGTACATATAACTTGCTCAATTATTCCTCAAAACGTCTGTAGTCAATTTTAATAGTTTTAATAAACTAGTATGTTGAAATTATGGTTTATGTTTTCAATACAGCTACATATTCAATATATACATTTAACTAAATTTAATGTTCAAATTAATTTATCAACAATTCCAAATGCTTGTCTGGCAGCGCCGACAATATACTTACATATTTGTTTACATATGCCAACTGAATTTGACGTTTAATAGGAAAAGCTATTTGCTCTCACATTCCCATTCCAGCCCCATCGGCGAAACTCAGTTACTTTTACTTCGTTTGGAGCCCGGTGTGGTCGCAAAGCAATTTTGTAGTTTAAAAATCACTTTCGGCCAAATTATCATCTTTATACAAGTGCTGATAAGAAGCTATCTAAATTAGATTGTGATTACTTTGAGAACAACCGAGGAGACTTGCAAGTCAGTGAGTTCAAAGTTTTGACTCTTTGCACTTTGATATCGCTTTTTATTCATTGGAATATATAAACTGTACTGATTTCGGATTGTTGTTGATCCTGCAGAAAATGGCTGAATTGCGATTCGATGGAAGAGTAGCTGTTGTTACGGGCGCCGGAGCAGGATTAGGTCGTGAATATGCATTGCTGTTCGGAGCCAGAGGAGCAAAGGTCGTTGTTAATGATCTGGGTGGAAGTAAAGTCGGAGAAGGTAGCTCCAAGCGGGCGGCAGATACTGTTGTGGATGAAATTGTTGCAAAAGGTATGAAAACTTATTGTTAATTTACAGGCAATATTCATATGAAAAAAGAAAAACAAAAAAATATACCGGAAATAAGGGTCATGTGAAGTATGCTAATGTTTTGCAGATACCATGGCGTTCTTGTAGTGCTGCCAAAATATCTGTATTTTAATTTTAGAGTCACTTTCTCAGGCAGAGGTCAAATCTATATTGACCTGTTAACTTAGTTTTAAACTCTGTAATGTAAATACCTACATCAATCCGCTTTAACTTAAACTTTTCAATCCGCTTAGTCCTAAACTGAAATATTTCCTAAAAAGAACAATTTTCATCATCAATAGTCAACCTTTTTATGTTTCAATCCATTATTATAACTATTCTATATTTAATATATAACCTACTATCAACTACAATTTTGTGTTTGGTTCCCAGATATTGCCTTTATTGATTCCTGAAATCTTCCAATATCTATTAGATCTGTTAAACTTTTCACAGTTTAACAAGTGGCCAAGTCGCGGCATGACGGTTGAAGCTAGCTATAATGAAAAAGTTAAATCCAACTCGGTTTTGTGTTTTCTGTGTAAAAGTAAAAGACATAATGTTAGAAAATTAAGAAGTTTTCGGAGGCAGCTAGCTTCATTGGTGCCTTCAATATTTGCACACAAAGATTTTCATGAAGCTCATTTCATCTTACATCTACCATTTTTAAATAGCCTCAATTTAACTTTGTAGTTTGAGCGATATTTGAGCCTTCTGTCAAAATTTAACTCTTTCCTGCATACACTTCAGAAAGCCTTCATCTCACTATTCCACCATTTAGACGTGAATTTAGTTGAGTTACAAAACTTCGCAGCGGCATTGTTAAATGCAGCAATTAGAGAGTTCACTGCTTTCTTCAGATTTTCCTTATTGGTGAGCAACAGAACGTCGTCCAGTTCTTGCTCTTTTCCTGTTTAGGTAAGCTGTTGCTTCTTTATGTAGCAATCCTCCTAATATAATTGTCACGTATATGTGGTCTAACGATGAACGCTCTGACAACACTCATCATCTCGTGAGTAGGTGTGCAGAGTGCTCACTTCAGTTTTCAACACACTCCTTGAAAAGTATTGTAGTCCTTAAGTAATCTAAAAAATTGTGCGAGTAGAAAAAAAAAGATTGCATCCAAAGTCAGTTTAGTTTAGAATACTGTGCAATGTAGTTTTTAAGGTCTTCTAAAAACTATTATATTCTCATTCAAAACTTCAGTGAATTTGAATAGACTTCATTTTACTTTGATCATATAATCATAACATGTATGATCGTTTTAGGTGGAATTGCTGTCTCTGATTACAATTCCGTAGTCGAAGGCGAAAAAATCATTGAAACGGCCATGAAAAATTTCGGTCGCGTTGATATCGTTGTTAACAATGCCGGTATCTTGCGCGACAAAAGTATTGTAAATATTTCAAACGATGACTGGGATCTGGTCCACAATGTTCATCTTAAAGGAAGCTTCAAAACCACCCAGGCTGCTTGGCCCATTTTTAAAAAGCAAAAATTCGGACGTGTCATACTGACATCAAGTAACTCCGGCATCTACGGAAACTTTGGCCAAGCCAACTACAGCGCAGCTAAACTAGGATTGGTTGGCTTATGTAATACGTTGGCTATCGAGGGGGCTAAATACAATATTCACAGTAATGTGATCGTACCAACTGCTGCATCACGTTTAACGGAAGGAATTCTTCCGGAGTTCCTGTTTAACGAACTGAGTAAGTTGTTGTGTTTGGCTTATCTGACTCGTATTAGTTTGCGTAATCAAAAAAACTAATCATAAATTACTTATTTTCCAGAACCCAAACTCATTGCACCAGTCGTCGTCTACCTTTGTCACGAAAGTAATACCGATAATGGTTCAATAATTGAGAGCGCTGCTGGTTTTGCTGCTAAACTAGAAATCGTTCGTGGCAAAGGTACCATTATGAGAAGATCAATTCAAGATGATAGCATCACACCCGAAGATGTCCGAAACCACTGGTCGAAAGCAACTGATATGTCCCGTGCTAAGAAGATGGATCGTATTGGCGGAGCCAGTGGATCTCTATTGACCGTCTTAGAGAATTTGAAAGAAAATTCAACGCTGAAATTCACCGCAGAAGATGATTTTAGTTTTTGTTCACGCGACCTGATTCTCTACGCACTAGGAAGTAAGTTGTTTTGGTCTGCAGAATAAGAAGAAGAGCTTATAATTGTTTGATTTTAGTCGGAGCTACTGTTACAAACCCGAAAGACATGCGATTCCTCAACGAAAATCATCCCGACTTTAGTGCATTGCCAACATTTTTCGTGCTTCCTGGAATCTTGCTATCCATGACCAGTAACCTCGTACAATCTGCTATCACTCATACACAAGTAGATTTTTCAAATGTAAGTTTTTGAAAAGTTTTGGGTATATTATTAGAAAGATAAATGATAAACTTTTCAGATTTTGCATGGAGAACAATACATTGAAATTGTATCGGATTTGCCATTATCTGGCAACCTAACAACAAGAGGTAAAATTTTAGATGTGATGGATAAGAAATCAGGCGCTGTTGTGGTTACTCAAGCAAATTCATATGATGAGAATGGCTCATTGATTGTCATAAATCAGAGCCAGACCTTTATTGTGGGCGCTGGAAACTTCAATGGAAAGAAAACTCCTGGTCCAGATGTAATCCCAAGTGCTTCGGCTCCTTCACGCAAACCTGATTCTTGCATCGAATACAAAACAACACGCGATCAAGCTGCTCTATATCGGCTATCAGGAGATTTAAATCCACTTCACATTGATCCTGATTTTTCGATTTTGGCTGGCTTTAAAGTTCCGATTTTGCATGGATTGTGTACTTTAGGTAAGCATTTGAAAAACCGTAATGTAAGTCTCGCATTGTTATTGACTCTTCGTAACTTTAGGTTTCTCGGTTCGGGCCGTGCTTGCACAGTATGCTGATAATAATCCTGCGAATTTCAAGGCAGTTAAAGTTCGTTTCACGAAACCTGTGATCCCAGGACAAAAACTACGCGTTGATATGTGGCGCAATGGCAACAGAATATTTTTCAATACATCTGTAGTGGAAACTAAGCAAGTTGTTATAACTGGTGCGTCTTATACGATGATATCTTAATATTAAAAAAATGTTAATACTGTCTCTTATTCACAGGTGCATACGTTGACTTGAAATCGGTCATTGAAGCGTCCAGCAAGCTTTAAATAGAAATATAATTCGCTAAAGTGAAGGTATGGTGATATAATAATGAAAATGAAAGTTTATTACTTTTATATGGAAACTTAAAACAAGGAAACTTTTTATTCATTTTAAAATATGATATATCGTTACTGGTGGTTTGTTAAACAAAATATACAAAAAATAAAAACAAATGATTTTTTTTTAGGTTAAAAGATATAAGAAACATTGTGCGGAAGGTTTCTTGAAAAAAATTACTGATTGGAAATGAAAGCAAAAAAAATCAATTGGAGCTTTCGATAAATCTGTTAAAATTCTAGAAAAAGTAGTGAAGGGCTGCCAATCAAAAAACATATATTTTCAAATAGCAATAGCTCCCACTATTTATAAAACTGCTAATTTAAATGCTATTTGGGTGAAATATTAGTGGTCATTGGCGAACAGCAGCAAATAGCAAAAGCAGATTGCATTATGATCTTTGTGCGCCGTTTCCCGTACGCAGGCCTTTTGTTCATACATTGTCCGACTGACTGAGCGATCCGGCCCCACACCGTACATATCAGGTGAAGGCCTCCAGACCTTCGCGTCGTTTTGCAAATGCGATCGAAACTCACACGAAGCAGCGAAGCCAACGAACAGATAGCACAGGAACTATTGTGAGCAAAAACGTTTCCTACTTCTGGCATATGAAAATCAAACAAGTCGCAATGCCACAACGATGTTGTTTTTCGAATAACAGGGTGCTATTTTTTGGCTGCTATTTGAATCTGCTATTTAGCGAAAGTAAAAGCAGTTGCAATTTGAAAATAGTGGTTTAGCGCATCTCTAGGAAAAAGGAGTTTAAAGTCAGTAAAGAAGACAAATCTTTGGATTCAGAACTAACAGCAAACCAAAGTTCCCGAAACAATAAATTGAAAAATATTATGAATCTATGGGAAGTTTAGAAGATGGGTCATATTTTTTGAGAGATCTAATTATGCCCTGATTAAGTTTGCATCAGTGGTTGTTTACATCTAAGTTTTACTTAAAGCTGTCAGGTTTAAATTAAGCTGTCTGAAGATATAACGGAATTTTCAGTAAAACTCCACCATCTTAGTGGAGTTGATTTGGCGGAAAAGCTAACTTATATTTTTTACAATCAGAAGAGTATTGAACTTGCAGCTTTTCCGTTAGGCTACATGTATGCGGTATGATTATTCATTTAGTTATTATTTCAAATCACCATCTTTTTCAATCTTCGATGAGTATCTACATAGTATCGTTAAATATAATTTAGTGTATACGCGAAAAGTATACACTAAATTGTAAACCTTGCCAAACAACTTATTTTTTTTTAAATTAAAGATTCATTTAATAGCTATATTTCAATTTCTTAGCAGAGATCGATATTTTGAGGATAATCTGTCCCATTCTTCAATGTCTATCCGTATCAACAAATTGAAATACATATTTATTCAAACACCTAATCACCTAATTCAGCAGACCAAGTTCCAATTAGTGTATGAAGATAAATTTACCAAAAAATATATAATGTAAAGGAAATTAAATAGAAATATAATTATTATTATTTTATTGCATAAATGACGTTATTGCATAAATGACAGTATTACTAACAATGGAAGTTAAAATGGTTATTTTTATGAGTTAACGGAAAAAATTAACATGAAACCCTACTTTTTACAAGATTTTTGAATTTAATCAACGTCTACAGGCAAGTTTCCAGATAGGGATTGACTTTTTAATATACGTGATAGCGGTGAGACCCGAAATTGACATTAAAAATGGTCGTAGCTATATTAGAAAGATTCACGAACAGATATTTGGGAGCTACTTGAAGAGAATACACAAAAAAAATGCGTAATTCCACAGATGCGAATTTCAGGCCATGTATTAAGTACCTGCAAAATAAACAATTTTCTTTACAGTAATATTCCTGAAGGAAATCCAGAAAGACGAAATAATAAAATAAAGGTTTTCTATGGGTCTAAAACATTTGATTACATTTCGAGAAGGAATTGAATTCTTCGCGTTTTCCTAGAGGGAATCTAGAAAGAAGTCAAAACAACATAAGAGGGGGACAAAAGAGTTGAAAGTGGATCAGTTGCCCTGTATGAGTTACCCAGTTGCCCAGTGGCTAGGCTACCGTTAAACATTATGAATAATCGAAACACACACGATGAGAAAAGAGATTTCACCAAGGCATCAAAGCCACAAGCAGTGATATTATCGAGGCATAGCATTAATGACTTCACTTCCAATAGATTGATGCGAAGTAAGGAAGAAATACAAGGAAAGGAAAAGGCAACGTTATGCAAGGTATGTTCTGAATTTCGGGGACAGAAAGATAAAAAATAGCAAGCAAAAAGCGCACATACGGCGCGCATGAGAAGAGGTTGTTCCATTCAGGAACTTGTTATAAGATTTACTGTGAAACATTTTATAAAACCTCTCGCAGCACGTTTGTCTCACATTACAATCTCTTATATTTGACAAAATTTACTTTCTACTCTACTTGTATATCTTTTAATTTCAATGCAAGAAAAACTTGAGAGTTGAACTACGAGACATCATTGAATGTATTTAGAGGATAAGTATGAGTAAACCGTGAGATAATGTCTGGTTGATGGCGTCGTCACATTTGTGGTAATTTTTGAATGGCACTAACAGCACCCAGTCGCTGTAAAATGGAAAACCATTTGACTGAATTTATTTCGGAAGTCATACATTCGAAATTAACTTAACTGTTGAAACAGTAAGGGCAGAAATTTTTTTTTTTGAAGAATTTTTTTGAAAAGTTGAACGTGATAAGAGCTGGGAGTCCCATATAGTGAGGGTACATACCTAAGGGTTACAGTTGAGAACATTTTGTAATGCATATTAAAAACAGTGTTGTCTTAGAAGAGGTAGTATAAATATTGAAAAGGCAGAGATATCGTTCGACGGTATGGTAATTTATATCTCTTCATAAGAACATATTGATGGTTAGAAAACAACTGTTCAAGTAACTCGAAAGTTCCGCAAAGAAGTAAATGAATAAAAAAACTGCAACAGAAATAAAAACGTGATTCCTAAGTTAAATATAATTGATACCTAGAGACTGGTTTGAAACCAGCGAGAGACCGTTTTTTTGGACTCACATAACACTCTATAGAGAGCATCAGCATAAGATCGTACTAAGTCTAATATATTAAATGAATAGCATTTTTTTTTGTTGTTATAATAATATTTTATTATTTGCGATCTAAAAACATTCCTATTTCGTATTGATCTCTTATAGTCTTCAACAATTATCTTATAACGAAACGCGTTCATTAAAATTATCTTTACAAGATAAATCTACAAAACATTAACTAAATTATACCCAACAATAATCGATTTTTCGGTGTACAATCTTCCGGCTGTAGTCGCGTTAAAACCACACTATAACCAGCTTCTTCGGCCATCAATTTACGATCGGTATCGATAATATCCATACAAAACTGACCCTGTATACTTTTCTCGCGATTACATTCGGTCTTTTCGGCATTATGAGCTTGATCGGCAGCATGTGCAATATACAAATAGTCTTTCTCGTCCATTACAGTATTGAATGTCTTGCTGAGCGGATAAGAAATATGTGGCATTGACGCTACCGATCCGTAACAACACGGACAACACACGAATTTCGCACGGCTGCGAATACATTTGTAGATAACAATATCCGTGGCAGTGCCGCATGCGTGCAACGATGCCCCGATTTCGAATTTCCCCACAAAGTAATCCAAGTTGCTTTGGTAGAATGAGCAATTTTTCAGATTCAATTTTTCAGCGCGATCTCGTGCACGAGCTAGTGATATTGCCTTGTTTTCGAGGAAAATTATATGGCACATGGGCAACGCACTTGCCAAAATTATACCCAGGTGTCCAGAGCCGCAGCAGAAATCAATTATCCGGTCGCCGTCCTTAGCCACTGATATGACGGCATTGGTTAGATTTTCGAGCTGCTGCTTTTTCCGAAGTATCCGCTTTTCGGGTAAGTCGCCAATTTCGGGATACGAGTCGAAGACGATAGAATCGCATATGAAGGAAGTTTCGTTGTAGTGTTTTGTACTTTCACTTGTGGCAGAAATATTGAGTCGGGAGAATTGCTCCAAACTGTCCTCAACACATTCTTGTCTAGTATAGATTCGGTCTCGTGGTTTATAGCGTTTCGGGTCGCTTTTGTACAGGCTGCAGTTTTCGGTTTCCTCTCTTATGTAATTAATGTCAGAAAAACATTTGTTAGAATTTTCCGACTTCAGAAGAACTATGTTAAATGTTTGTTGGAAGTCATCCAGCTGGGTAACGTTGTTAAACCAAGCAAACGTAAGCGGAATTGCCTTCTCAAGTCGGTCGATTGCTGGCATTTTTTCGAAGCATAAGGAGTAACAAGCATATATTATCACGTCTGCAAGCGTAACGTAGCAGCCTTCTGCATAGACATGATCTATATTTAGCTCTTCCTTTGGAGTGCTGCTTTGAATAAACACTTTCGCATTCGAATTTCCAGAATTTATTGACGCAGCTTTCACATCCAACGTTGTCACAGCTTCATTTGCTTTTCTTCTTGCCAGCTTGTAGATGTTGTGGATTCGGACTGGTTGCGCCATGTGGATTTCGAATCGCGAAAAAGCATTTGGAATCGTTATTTCTCTGTCATCAAAAGATAGTCTATGTATCGCTCTTACTGCTTCGATGATATCCACCTCACAGAACTTGGTCCATACCGAACATTCGGCTGGTGCCAGTAAGCAAGACTCTTTGAAACCCAGCAATTCGCTTCGATTTTTTTCACCTTCATATTCCATGACGATTTGACGACAAACCGCACAAAGACCAGCAATTGAAGTGTTTTCTTGCACAAAGACGGGCTTTTTCAAATCACTGCCCTCATGATCGTCTGGATCTAATTTGACTAGCTTGTACGGAAACTCGTCAGCGTTTATTTTTAATATTCGGTCGAATGAGTGTTCTGGCTTTGCGTCATTTTCAATAAAATGCAATTCAATAGTGGATGGATTATCGCAAAATCGATAAACGTATAACGCTACGTACGATTCGATTGATACATAAATTTCGGAGTCCGTATCTCTGTGCCTTGTAGACGTTTCAATATAAAGTTTCCCAGTCATAATTTTGTTAGCTGTTTTGATTAAGTTGGCGTTGAATTTTCAGAATTGTTCGACGATCAAGAGTTTTTTGGCGAATGAATGAAAATGCAGTCGCAATGATACCGACTACGAACATCGAGCATTCGAAAATCCAGAAACGACGTTGATCGATCCAGGCAGCGTTTATACAACTGTGATAAAAAGGCGGAAATCATAAATTTTATAATGATGCATAGCAATACGATTTTAGTTTTACCTCCTGATAACAATTTCTCCAGATTTGCAACGTAGGATTTCTTTGTTGTGAGTGTGAACACATGCACTAGGGTTTCTGCTTGCGATTTCAAATTCTACAATTGTGAAAGAATGAAAATATAATAAAATATTTTGCTGTTTCTCCAAATGTATGTTTTACGGGAACAGTGGGAACTATCTGCATTTTTAATAGCGAATTCTTTGTCAGAAAAGCTAGCTTATTGAATCTGAAATTCTCCTCTAATTGTTCCATAATTACAGACGTTTTATCACTGACAAAATAATTATTATTTTCTGTTAGTTTATAGCAACAGAGAAGCATGTATATCAAGAGCATAAACTAGCGATTGTATAATATTGAAAGCAGTTGTGATAAGTGGTTATGTAGTAGTAAAAGGTACGACCCAGAAGAATCGAAACCCATGCCGATTTCATAAGTAAATTCTTTCATCTACTTACCCGTGCAAGGATGACACTTCCGAACAACTATCCAATCCCCAATTTGTAGACACGTTGTATTGTTTTCGATAACTATTTGCTTAGCTTTCCGCTCTTCGATGGTCCAGCGTGACTCAACAATCAATACGAAAAATGTAACCCTGTTGGAAGTACATGAATTAACTAAATAAGTTATCTTCTTAAACCGAGAACAAAGTAATCAATTTATTACTTACGCTGCTAAACAGGTTATCCCAAAAAGCATGCGCTTCTTTGGGCAAGTTTCGAGCATTATTGCTTGTCGTTAACAGCTCGGCCAAAGACACAGGAGAAAAATTTCGATGACAATGTCAAGAAATGTCAGTTGGTGCAGTGGTCTACAAAATTCTGATTGGAATTTATTAGCAGTACTCATCAATTCACAATAGATTCACAGATGTGCTTGCGACGGGAACAACTCCTTTGGCGGGAAATATTGTTTCCGCAAAGTAATGAAGTGCCTCAAACAATGTTTTAATCGTTTGTGCCACACACCGAGCTCAATAATTGTTAATCAATTCATATATCATTAAGTCCGCGATTCAAACAAATTGTTTTGTTTGGTATATCACAGAGGGCCTTGTTATGTGTCCTAGCAAGACTAACTCAGCTCAATCTAAGCTCGCGTGTACATATATGAGTGGCATAACGTCATCGGGCTCAAAAGATGATCTTCGACTGGCTTCGTATTAATTTCTTGTACTAGAAGACACATATGTCATCACTTTTTTATCAGCGCTTCTAGTATCAGTTATCAGGGGCGGATTTGTCCATTTCGCCGCCCTAGGCCTCAGAAATATTTGCCGCCTTTTTCGTGAATTATATTATATGTAACAATGCGTGATTTTTTTCGATTCCCTAGAAAATTTAGCTATTTTTCGTTGCACCCGAGCTTACAAAAAAAGAATATCAGAATAATACCGACACTGGTTCATTCACTTGCCACACAAATAAATATAAAAATACACACACGGTAAAGAACCTAAAAGTACCTAACAAAAAAAGAATCTAAAAAGTACCAATGTTGAACAGTCGAAAACTGTATACACTTTTACATCGCATATAATTCCAACGTCTTCGCTCATAAATTATAAGTAAGTTTACTATTTCGTTCAAAGTTTGCTTTCACACTTGACTGGAGATCAATTTTGCTCTCGACTACTGTTAATTAATGTACGATTTGTTATTAACTAAGGATGAACCCGAGATATTTTGACCTATGGTGTTCTAGATTTCATTTTTTTTATAGAACTTAATTTCAGTAATGAAGTAGAATTTGAAAAAATACATCAAAAATAAAGAGAGATTCGCATGTAGTTGATATACTCTGTACCATAATAATAAAAACAAATTCTCTGAAAAATCAACGCATGCAAATATTTACCTCTGATTAGCTTTTCGTAAATTGAAGAGGTATTATTTGGGTTCCTTTTAGGATCTTTTTAGGTCTTTCTAGGCTCTTTGAATGTATTTTCAGATACTTTCTACGTACTTTTTAGGCATTTTTGAGTTTCTTTGGTTCTCTACCGTGATCGCATTTCGATATTTATTAGGTCTGTTCCCGTACCACCATTAATTACAATTAATCGCGATTAATTGCAATGAAGCTGTTCCCGTACTCCGTTTTACTGAAAACTGAAAATTTCCCCTCTCTCAGTAAAATTCAGTAGGGTCTGAGCTACTGAAAAATACTGAAAAGTGTCAAATGGTGTGGTGCGAGTAAATAGTTTCAAATGTGCGCGGCAAGCAACCTATTTTTTGCGTAATTTTGCTATGAAGGTCGAATATTTTTGTGGCGATAATTTATCACCGCTCAGGATAACCGTACAATCACTATTGTTCTTCCAAAAACCGAAAACTGGCACTTTTGTTTGTCAATTTTCAGGAAATGCAATGAGAGCGTTCCCGTACTTTTCATGAATTTCCCCCACCACATGATTCAGGAAAATTCAGGAAAATTCAGTGACTGAAAGTCCGGGAACAGACCTATTATAAGTCAAACTTTTCAATGTTTGAAAAAAATTATCAGATGTGAATTTCAGTGTGCATTGATTTTTTAGAGAATCCAGTTGGTTTGAGGTGTTAGGCTCATTCAACTCAGATGTATATGACAGAAAAAATATTGCTGCCTCAAAAAAAAAAATCGAAAAGTGGCCACCCCAACAAAAATCGAAAATTTGCCGCCCCCCAAATTTGCCGCCCTAGGCCCGGGCCTACCGGGCCTAGTGGCAAATCCGCCCCTGTCAGTTATATCTTAAGTACCAGGAAGAAATAAAATACAGATGGGAAGTTGGTTTTTCAATTTTGATTCGAAAGGTTGGACAGCTGGAATCCGTCCAAAAGATTCCTTTGACACATAATGACACTGCGAGGGTGATCTCCGAGGAACATAAAAAATAATACATAAACACAGCAGTTAAAGGAAAATTAAGTCTTTCGAAAGAATCGAATCAGGTAAATGCACTTCGTTGCTATTTGGACCGATCCGAAATGCCAAGGTCCCTACAAAATATATTCAGTATATTGCAGGGTTTTATTTATTAAAGAATACGGTTTTTTAAAGTTGAAAATTTCATCTCCAATGTCAAATTTCCGTTTTTTTTTGTGAGAAAAGGCTATCGAGTGAATTTCCAGTTTTGTCTAATGAAATATTTTTCGATTTAAATTTTCCTACTGGGATGCAGTTCTACTCCTTCTATGCGTTTGGCAGGTTTCTTAAAGTTATAACAATTACTTAATTTAATTAAATGAAAACCTATTCGAGATTGAGTATTTCACTATATTTGGTGCTGACTTAATTTGTTGTTAATTAAAAATATAAATTTTGTCACCAGGAAGATACAGAGCACAACATATTACACTAGTGACATACATATAAGACCATATGATTGAAGATCTGACGAATTAAATTTAAATATAAATGCATCTGTAATAAGTTAATCACCTTTACTTAGAACTCCAGGCGTGAGCCAATCAAGATTTTGCATATAGTTAAATATTTTGTTTTGGCTTAGCCCGGCAGTTTCAATGTCGAAGAAGCCCAGGTACTGATTCTGTAACCTGTCAACATTAAATAGTTGCATTGTTAGAATGCAAAACATCATCAATAACTATCGAAAGTAAATCTTTTGATTATTGTTGAGTGTGTGATACATTTAAATTTGTATTACTGGCTAAGCTGCACTATAACCAAGATTAGCAGAGTTGCATTCGCTCTTAGCTTTTTGTTGTTCATTTTGTACACCATGCCCTTACACAAATTACAACTACTTGCCTGCTCTGCCACCGCAAGATGCCCCACTCTGAATTCAACATCTCCTTACTACCAAAATTTTAAAGAAAACTGCTCAAAATTATAGCTCAAAGTTAACCCTTTAAAATGAAAGATATGTCTAAACAACAGAAGTTTAGATCATCCAATGATCACCTACAATTCTACCCCGCCACCATGGCCGTCTAATGTTAAATATCTTGGAAAACATTTATGAAGAAATTACATTGTTAAATTCGATTTAGATAAAACCTTAAATAAGATAACATAAACTCATAAAATATTACTGCTCACTGGTAGAAAAAGTGGCCTTACCCCTTACAAAAGTCAAGTAGTATACCTCATGCATCATACCTAAATTGGACAGTCATATATCGACCAATTGAAATGTTCGGGCGATTTCTTTCAAAAATTAGCTTCCATGGGTTCTGCAAAGCAACTGCTCAATGTTAAAACCTATTAATGTTGTAATTTACCGAAAAACATTAAATATCCCATCATCAAATTATGATGTAATCATCACAATCCAACACAATCTAACAAGAAATTTCAGGTTCAATTTCATTTCAACTTCCAAGGGTTTTCGCAAGCATGCTGAGGTTTTGGGTCGCTCCCCGAAAATCACTCCAATATTTCGTTGATTAACAATTTTAACTCAATGATAGATCCTGAAAAGAAATGAGTTTCAATATTATTGCGACGGATGGAGCCAAATATAATCTTGAAACTGGTTGTGAATGTCTCTCTTCCCTACACCAAGTTTAACTTCCATCATAAAAACGGAATTGGCTATTGGGCAATTGAGACTGGTTTAAAATCAGGCTGGGAAAAAGTAAGTCCTCTCGAACATTAATTGTACCTGTGCCTTATTGGATAGGCCATCCTCGGCTAATCAGATTACACTTTTCGATATGGATACGTCAAAAACATGAATTGTTGGTCAGAATAATCTAGGTGACTGGTCAGAGAGCCATGCCTCTAATGGATTTAGCGGACTTTGCCGCTAAAAAAGTAATTTTGAAGATATCTCCTTATCCATACCGCAGATATAAGATGATATATTGAGTGTGGCCTTATCAGCCATACTCTATGAAATCGAGAGAGCTTGGTAAACGCATTTTTTCCTACACGTACACATTTTTTCCTATTCATTTATATATCATCCATGCTCCCTAATACCCAGTATCTATCCCAATTGCACTCTGGTTGGCAATAGTATGAGGCAACTTTAATCATGTAAATCGAAATAAAGTCGATCCCGATGGCCAATATCGATGGGATAATGACATGCTCGGTTTGTTGTAAGAGTGAACCAATTACCTAAAAAAGGTTCATTCATTCTTTGATTACAAATCGGTGGATAGGTTCGTCGTGTCACCACAATTTCTCTGATTCTTTGGTTTAGTTTAGCAATGGATGTCCATAGACAAGGACTGTTTCTGGATTGATTCTTGTGACAATAAGAACCCTTTGCGAAATACAAAGCATTTCCACCACAATCTGTCGAATCTTGAGTTTAGAAAACCCTTGGAGATCAACCCTAATCCACATATTAAACTTTGAGTATCCATGCGAGTTTAGTGGGAGACAAGCAAGATGAAGAAGACAAGCAAGATGAAGAAGACAAGCAAGATGAAGAAGACAAGCAAGATAAAGAAGACAAGCAAGATAAAGAAGGCAAACAAGCTTGTAGAAATACAGTCAATTTGAAATGGAGTTGATAGAGGCTTTATTTTTACTAATTTTGTACTGAAGTTACATGATCAGCCACGGCTAATGAACTGCTATAATGATAAGAGAAGTAGTAATGCTATAATTCGTATCTGTACGAAATTGCATTCGAATTGTGGAGAAAAATAATGGACAAACTGAACAAAAACTACCTACTCTGATAAACAGTATTTGATAAGAGCAGTAAGAAATATTGCTCTTCACTGCTTTTATTTTTTTGCTACCGCTTGTATTTTCACTAAAAGCTATCTCTAATATTTTGCACTTGGTAATAAAAGTACCCATAACTGTCCCGGCACTCCACTGGCATTTCATCGTAAGCAATGTTCGGAAAACACATTTGCTTTGTATTCTATTTGTGAGTCGTAAAATTGAATTTCTTTCGTGAGCGCTGATCTTATTTTGTTAGTTTCTGAAACTGATTGAAAACTAATTTGCACACTTCAACGTAATATCTTCTGAAATAAAACAACACTATTACTTAATATAGATCTATAACATATATTTTTGAAAAATAAAAAAGAATTACAATTAACTTACATTGTAAGATTTTTTAAATATTTTTTTTTAATTGCTTTCTACGCGCGTTTTTTTTTCTTTTTCCTTTTCAATGTATACATTTTAAATTTCTCTTATCGATTTTTTTTTTAAATTTATCATAATCGTCATCTGCTCCATTATCATTTTTTGTGATGGTTTTAATTTTTCGAATTTCGAATTTCGATTTGTGTTTTTTTTTGTGTTTTTATATTTTTGGTTTATCCTTAAATCTTAATAAAAGTGTAGTACATATCTAATTAAGATCTCGTCGAAAACTGTCTTCGATTGTTGGATCCGCTATCATTGTCGCGTTTGGATCGGTTAACATTTGCATACCGGCTACATCCATCGGTCCTAATTCCAAATCTAACGAACTAAAAATCTCTGAAAAATTCAAATAGTCTATTATGATTATTAATTTTTTTACGTGAACTTCTGATGTTTTTCGAATTTGGTAAATTGTTGTTTTGTTTGGATGATTTGATGCTTACCTCGAGAAAAGTCCGAATTAGCCGTTGAGAAGTCTGTAAAGACATTTAAAGAAATGAGTTAACTATTTAGTAAATATTTTATTTTCATTGCGATGGTTAATGTTCGGATTGGCCGACAACTTCGACAACATAGATTTCGAGTTAGTGTGATGTTGAAGGAATACAATTTTTATTAGCTCCACTTCAACATAACTATTTGACTATGGTTTAAACTGCATGAATTGACTAACATATGAACGAAGAGGTTGAAGTGGCCAGTAAATTTAGATGCATCAAAGTTAATAGTTGGCTCTTTTGGGAATTAGAATAAATTTTCGTCCTTTTCTAGATGTTGTTTGACAGAACGATAGTACATACATTTTGAAGGTGTGTTTTGAAGCTTTGGAACGCTGTAATTGATATGCATTCTCAGTTGAACAAACATTTCATATTTTGTATCAAAGATGTTATCATTTATTCCGACAAACCACAATTTGCGGCAGATTCTTCTACACTACTTCGTTATGTACAAAGGTGCTGCTTAAACGCATCGTTCGCTTGTAAATGTTTACGGTGGCAATACTCCGTCGAATAAAACCAGTAAAGAATAATTTCGGCGATTCAAAAACAGCCATTTTGGAGTAATCGACAAAGAACGCAAGGGATCCCCAAAAACTAACTATATTGATTTGAAACAATTTTTTTCCTCCGTTTTTTTTTCCTGCTTTTCACAGGAAATAGTTTTGGCTTCCTGATTAGGAAGCATCAGCCAATGTTTACACGATTAATTCTTATTGAACACTTCTTTTTATTCAATATCAAGGACTTATGGCTTTATTTGTAAGTAGTTGCGTATTCACAAAACGTTGATTCTCGAATGCTCAATTCCAGAGAAAGACCAGCCTTCGGAGAAAAAGCAGCTACTTTGTAATTCTCCGGTTACAGCCTTCCTCTGCTAGAATGATTGAAACAATTACTTGATGAGATCCATACCAAATGCTGTAGAAGTTTTCAAATGCATTGAATATTGATAAATCAACAGTTGGAAAACATTTACATCGAATGAGAATGGTGCAAATCTCGGAAATTGGGTACCATATAGACTGAAAGAGGGAGAGATATTGAAATGACTTTGGTTACGTGTCACATATTAGTTCAGTTTCCTGCATCGAATTGTCGCTGGTAACGAAAACTTGTTGTTACTACAACAACCCTAATCGATCTAGATCATGAGGTACACCAGGTTAACCTGGTATATCGATACTTAAATGAAATATCCACGGTTCAACGATAGTGCTGTGCATTTAGTGGGATAAACAAGGTAATATTTATTTTGAACTTCTCAAACCTTCCAAAGCTATCACTGGGTATCGTTACCGAATGGAACTTATACGCTTGAACTGAGTTTTGAAAGAAAATTGAGAAAACGGCCAGAAGAGAACAATAGACATGAAAAGTTTATTTTACTACATGACAACGCTAGACCTCATGTTGCAAAACGAGTCAAAAATCACCTAGAAGAAATGAAATGGGAAATTTTAACCCATACGGTCTACTCGCCAGACAGGGACAATTTGAATTTTCATTTCTTTCTAACCATACATCTGGTTCACTTCTTATGTACTGGCTTGCGATTTTATTACAAAGAAATCCATTTACTGGCTGAAAGACTATGGGAAATTAATTCTTCTAATAGGACAAAATTTGAATAAATTTTTTTAAATAGTAATAGTTCAAACGCACAACAAACAGCAGCTCCATGAATACACTTTTCTCAAACAACTGAAGATTGGAGAGGAGATGTGTGTGCTTAGTTGAGAGTGAGGCGCCTGATACCTCTAAAACATGTCCATGTCATGATAAGGACTGGTCATGGCTCTGAGAACTTTCCTACTCTTGTTGGAAGATGGTATTGCATGGTTAGGCTCTCGAAGGGTGACCTAAGTGTGACTGTCCACATCAGAAGACACCCATTTCCCTTTGTAAACATAAAGTACTAGTGATGGGCAAAACCAGCACACTTTGCTGTGCTAGCAAACTTCGCACACCACACTTAAGTGTGCTGTACTGTGCTCCCATCGCAACGCTTTCGATGATTGAAAGCGGTCGGGGAGTACAATAGTGATATTTTGATGACGAAAAAAATTTTTGATAGGGGAAATTGGGCAAAAACGTCTAATTTTCCAAAATTTTTTTTTTGTCTACCATGAATTCGGGGACCTTTTTGAGTAGTTGCGGGCGAAATTTTCATACAAGTCTGGGAAAATGCGACCTAATTTCGAAGCGGCCTAGCACTACTTGCAGCAGGTAGAAGGTTTATGCTTAGTAATGCTATCATTTTTTCGTTGCATGTTACGACAAAACCCTTCTATCTGCTCAAAACCTATTTTCCTCAAATATTTTCAACGTGAAAGCATTTCTTTCAGATGTACCGCAAATAAACGTATTTGTATCCGTGTTGAAACTTTCATTCCGTTTGAAGATGTCCGCAGCATTTAGAAAAATAAAATCATTGAATTTCTCGAAAGCTACGGAAGTGCAGATAGAAGGACGGTAGCATACTCAAAATTAAAACTTTCACACAAAAAACTTACGAATAACAAATTTTATCTGCCTGTTTCATTCTCTAATTATCTTATTCATCAGCTAATGCATTCAATAGCTAATGCTTTCGAAACCGCAAAATGTGTACACTCTGCAATGCAAACAACGCCTTGTTACCGAAACACATCATATTAATGGGCAATTTGCATGCAGTATTATCCCCGACACGCGTACAGCATTCGTTCCCAAGTACATCAGTGTAGAGTGCGCCTGGGGTGCTGTGTTGTGAAAAATTATACTGCCAGTTCAAGCGTGCTGCCCAGTACAAGTGTGTCGCCAGTACAAGTGTGTTCCCAGTGCAAGTGTGTTCCCAGTGCAAGTGTGCTGTCGACACACTTATAAAGTGTCGCACTCGCACAACACACCGAAGTGTGCTAGCAAACTGTGCTTAGCACGCACAGGTGCTGCCCATCACTATCAAGTACCCACTTTCAAAAAAATAGCATGCACAGATGCGGTCGGCACACCCAAAGGTGGTTTCAGGCCCCTGTAGCACAAGCGTCGAACTTTGCTTTCTAATGGGGCCAGCAATTGCCCAGCGGTCAGCTCTCAAGATAGTGAAATATTTCTGCTTGCAAAATAGAAACTATCTGCACTCATTTCGTCCATAGGCCAATCTATGGGTAGAGCTCATCGCCACACTTTGAATTTGAATGTCGAGTTGAGGCAGATTGAGAAGCGCATCAAGGGCCGTACGCAGAGTAGAACTCATGGCACCACAGATACCCATGCACACAGCACTTTGTAGCGTGACTAATTTCTTGTGAGCATACAATATCTTCACAACAGTTGACCACACCACGGATGCGAACGTGATAGTCGGTCTTATTATTGTTACGTAGATCCTTACTTTAGACGCTATGTGGTGGCAAAAGCTCTATGGCACTGTCCCAAAGCATTTAAAGCTCGAGGAAGCTTCACTGCCACATTATCTTTTCAGAGAAATTTTTTGTCCAAGATCACTCCTAGATAGTTGACATCATCATTACATGACAGCATTACTCTTTCTAGTTTACTTTTCCTGGTAAATAAAACACTGTTAGGCTGTGCCTCGAACACCACAACTGTCAATCAGATTCAATACGCGTTGCGTATTTCTACATATCACATTCAGATCCTTACTGACTGCTAGTGTGGCCACGTCATCAGCATAAGCCTGCGTGTGCAGCCGATCTTGTTGCAGTTCGTTTACCAGGGACTCAACTAACATATTTTATAGGAGCGGTGATAGGGTACACCCGTGTGAGCATCCATTTGTCGTCTTCGTTCTGAAATAGCACTCGGCTCCAGCCTCCGACAGCAGCAATCTCTGCGGCAGCATGGCATGTATCCATTTCACTAGGATGTCATCCACGCCATGAGCTTTCGCAGCTTCATATAGCAACCCAATGGGCGCGCAGTCAAAGACCCCTTCAATGTCCTTATAGCAAATGTTTGCTTTATAATAAATGTTTGCAGTCAGTGTTTGAGACGCTTGTGCATTATGGGAAAAGATTAAAGAAAACAACGAAACACCATCGAAATATGTGGCGCGTGGCTTAAAAATTCTTACCGATCAAGATATTAAAAGAAGCATTTTTTCATTTTCTAAGGTAAATTATTTGGCATTTTCACTTACCGGAAAATACGATTTCAGGTATACTTGTCGGTGTATTCACTTGCTGATAATTGTTATGCATATGATGTGCATTCTGTTGCTGATGGTGCTCGTTACCCGTCATATTTTGCGAATTTTGAGGAATTAAGTTGGAATTTGTACCATAACGGGAATTTGTTGGCGTCGTACAATTTGAATCGTTTTTATTCGTGTTAATTTCTTGTGCTTGTGTATTATAATTATTTCGATTGACTTGTTGTAATTGCGGCGATTGTTGTGGTTGTTGCTGCTGCTGATGTTGTTGTTGTTGCTGATGTTGTTGTTGTTGCTGATGCTGCTGTTGATGTTGTTGATGTTGCTGATGTTGTTGTTGAGGTTGTGTCTGTTGTTGATGCTGATGATTTGTTGTATTCGAAAGAGAGCCAAGCTGAGCAAATGCAGTATCGTCAAACTGAAATTGTCAAATTCGAATTTGGTAGCTTTTTATATGTGTTTCGTCCAATAAAAATTATGGGCAAATTTAAGTTATCTACCTCTCTAAATAGTTTTCGAAAATTAATAAAATTATTTTTGCCCTCTAAACTTAATTTATATTTGCGGCCAATAAAACGTTTTAATGGGATAAAATTCCGTTTTTTTCTTAATTACAGTCTGATTATTTGAGGATTTTGGAGATGAAAGTTGTAAATATGGATTTGTCGCAGCAAGACTTTCGTGGTAATTTCATGACTCAAAGCAAAGAAATAACAGCCCCCATCAAATCAGATTCATTAAAAGAATCTGGATCTGAAATAAATATTGGATTGCTGTAAATACTAAGAAACACTTGAACGTTCGATTATGTGTAAGTGTATCCGTTCTTTTGAAATAACTTCTCTCACTTCATCTCTTCGCTATCTCCACTCGCCTTTCCGCGGCGATGCAGTTAATCTTGATCAAAAATTAGGTAACGGTATTTTATCATGATATTAAGCCCCCGGTGGAAGAGGAAGAAACTGAGCGGTAGAGAGTCTAATTCTCCAGGCTTGCAGATTGGAGAGATGGGCGGACAATTCTTCTTCTGCAAAATTTTAAACCTTTATGGAACTAACGGAGAAGCCTCGGATAGGATTGAACTAACGAAATCGACCATGCAAGCAAAATATCGACTATGCATTTGGATTCTGGAATATCAGATCACTCACTAAGCCTTCCCCAAATGACGCCAAAATAATACTCTGAAACTTCAATACTAAAGTCGGAAATGAAGAAATACATAAGAAAACAACTGGAGAGCACAGCCTCCACGGTGAAACTAATGACAACGGCGAACGCCAGATAGCCTTTGCGTGTAGTAGAATCATATTCATAAGTTTGACATCCTTTCCGCATCAACGCATCCACAAAAGAACACGAAAGTCACAAGATGGTAATACTTTGAACCAAATTGAACCTGCGGACATCGGCTTCTAGCCTTTTAAGCATACTTTACGTCTGTATGTTTTGAGAAGCAAATTTTGGCTCGAGACACTACTTGGTCATACCCCAAATATCGGTGTCGTATGTGACGAAGTCCAGTCCTCTTTGGCAGTCCAACATCGAAAAACTCAAAAGCGCATCAATAGCATAAAACTTCGGGCAAGCTCATGAGCCGAAGCTAACCCCCATCCTAGAAAATAACACAGTGAGGACGAGGTCTGGATGGAGATAAGGACAACAATGAAAACCGCTGTAGAATAAGTGGTTTGGTATGAAGCCCACCGAAAAGACTGGATTGTCGACGAATACTAGGATGAGCTGGAAAAGAAAAATCAGGCTTGCAGACATTTCATCGAAAGGAACACCAGGATAAGAGAGAACAATATGAAAACCTCCGAAGAGTAGCGAATAAGATCATTAGATGCAATAAAAACAAATATTATGACGAGTAATTGAAAAGTATTGACGAAAATTTAGCGAGTAACAAAAGTAGACAAACTGAAATGTTTGAGTTACGAATATCAGCGCAACACTACACTCTATAAAGACAAAATGGCAATATAATCACCAAAGATAGCCAGTTTAAGGAGATGTGGGCTTGCTATTTTAAAGAACTCCTTAATCCTGCAAATGGCTCAATAATATCGTCTCTCATAAAACGCCAATAGTCCCTCCAGCGCTGGAGGGAGAAGCGAGTCTACCAGAAGAAGCCAGAAAAATAATAGGGCACAGAGTGTAGACGGAATTCCGGCTGAATTATTCAATTGCGATGGAAGCTGCTCCACGAAAGCCATCCCAAAGTGATCAAGCATACATGGGATCAAGAGCAAATACTGCAGGAGTGACGCAAATCAATCATATGCTCTAATCACAAAAAAGAGACTAACTAACTAACTCATTTGGCGATTACCAAGGCGGCTTTATGTGTGGAAGATCAAGAACTGATCAACTTTTTACAGTAAAACTTGTGCTCGAAAAATGCTGACAGTTTTACATCGATGTCTAGGCATTTGCCGGCCAGAACTCGAATATAATTTTCGTGGACTTTGAACAAGCATATGACAGTATTGGTCGAAAGGTACTGTATCAAATAATGCCACTCCTCGACGTCACAGTAAAGCTGTCCATCTGACCAGTGAATGACAGGGAATGACAAATCAGAACCAACAAATATCTGACTGACGACTTTGACTCAACTGTGGGGACTAATACAAGACGATGTGCTGGCCCTTCTGCTGAAAACCCTAGCTCATCAGTACGTGATAATGAAGCAGCGTGTCGACACCAGGAGTACACTTTTATAAAAATCCACCCAAGTAGTATTAGCCTACGCGGTGGACATTAACATCTTGTCACGGTTAATTCATTTCTGCCAGAGCGGGAAGCGAAACAGAAAGGGCTAAGATCAACTTGAAGACAACGAAAATAATGGGGGAAACAAAAAATTAAGATCTCCAATAGGAAAAATATTGCTCTTGACGAATATAATTTAGAAAATGTGGACGAATTTATATGTTCAGGTGCAAAACTGACAACAAAATGCCACGAAGCTATCAAAATAAAACGAAGAATATAAAATAAATAATATGTAAAATTTCCCACTACGTTCAGAATGTACTGAAGACCAGCTGCATACACATGAAAACAAACCTACAAGCATACAAGTAAATTATAAGTCCTGTGTTGTGCTATGGATATGAAACATGGACATTCACACAATATTCCGCAAACATGTTGAACGCCTTGGAAAGAGCGAGCTTTAGGCAAAATATTGGAGCAAAACGCGAGAGCAGCCAATGGCGATTAAAGTACAATCACGAGATGTACGAAATATTTAACGAGCCGGAGCTCGCAGTAATTCCCAGAATGCGGAAGCTGCAATAGGATGGTCACGCGCATCGAGTACCTAAAAATCGAGGGTCGAAGATCAGTAGGGGAACACGGAAGACTGCGGAAGGGACTTTGCTTTTAAATAACCTGGAAGTAGATTTGTAAATTTTAAAATTAAAACCGACATTAATGTTGATATGCTTTTGTAAACATCTTTAATGCTGTACAAACCCCCAAATTTACCCTAGCAAACTGAAATTGGCATCATCGTTAAGCCATTTTACCAAAAGTAATATTTTTTTGAAATAATCATTTTACTGCTCATCATGTGCAAAAACGTTTTATTGCTCGCAAATTTATTAATTAATTCGAAAACAAAGTAGTATTTAATCGATCTAAAATCGATCGAACCGATCTAATACATACCTGTAGAGAACCGTAGTTATTCTGTGAAGATTGCAAATTTGGTAGATAATCTTGCGTCGAATTATCAACCTAGAAATTAAAATTGAGTAGATAAAACTATTAAATTACAAAATAATATATTACATATCAGAGCACATACAATCTCATATTTTTGTTTTTGATATTATTGTATTTGTAATGAGAAATGAATTATGAGCGAATCACAAATAAAAACTGAAAATTCGACAATTTTGTATAATCAAACAAACACAAACGAAACAATAACAGAACACAAGACATGAATCGTATAACAATTTTTACTGTATTTTCAACTTGAATTCTTGTAATTTTTCAATTAGTTTCAAACAAATTAAGTAGAGCTCATGGTTATTTAAGTTTGGAATCGAACAAAAATTAAATGTTTAATAAGTTGTTGTAGTAGTAAAAGTATTATTTATTATTATTGCAATTTATATTTTTGCTCCACCTGCACTTGTGCCGTCCATGTGCAGCCTGACTCAAGCAAACTTTGAAATAACGTAGCCCAATCCTTTCATTTTGAAGAAATTTATTGGCAGCACAAAATTCACATATACATATAAATTATTGTTAGTGAGAATTAAGATTTGCTCTAATGAATTAATATTTTTTTTTAACAAAATAACAAAATGATTGGAGAAAAATTGAGCATTTGAAAACTTGATTTAAAAAACGACAAAATTTATTTTGATTTAATTGCGACAAAAAGGAACCAAACTGTTTTTGTTGCTGTTGAATTTAAGAAAGATAAAATGGAAATCATATTGAACCTGTTAAAAGAAAACGAAGCATACACGTAAGCGACATTGATTTGAATTATTATTGGCATTTTCCAATTTTCCGATTCAGCATAGAGTTCGAAATAATTAATTCGAAAGTATTTAATAAAGTATTAATTTAGTAAGATAAACTTTAATTTCATTCACTGACAGCAATTCGGGTAATTGTTTCGATTAATAATCTAAAAACAGGGAAAATGCCAAACATAATTCTTTTTAAGATTAGTGTTAAGCACATTTCAACGAATCCATAAAACGTACAGCACATCTGAGTACACTTGACATGCTCACAAATAACGAGTAGAAAAAATTGCATAGAATACAATTTTTCAAATGTATAATGCAAAAATGAATGATAATGCGATGAGATGAGATCAGTGTTATGTTTGATGACGATGAACGAGTAAGAGATGTCTCTTATTCAGATATTTTAAATAAGTACGAAAAACATTCATACACAGAAAACAACACCAAACATTCAACAAACAACGGTTAACGGTATTAAGTAAATAAAGTAGTAAGTCGAGTTGAACGTGATAAAAAAAGAAGAAATGCAAAATGTATTAATAACTTGAGGCGTATGTACAACATTCAGATCAATGTTAAGCATTCGAAGCATGAATTTGTTGCTTGGCACTTGCAATGAGAAATGTGGAAAATATCATTGCCGTTTTGATGTTGAAGTGTTCTAACACTTACCAAGGTTATATGATTTTGAAACGACTGATTCAGATTGTATCCATCGCTATTTTGGCTTTGGTAACTATCATAAGTTTGGCTATAATAAATAAAAATTACATTTGATTGATGAAATTGCAGTTCATGGAATAGATTAGAGGATGATTTTACGGAGTGTTGTGTTCAGAGAGATTGGGTGACAAAATACGTAGCAGAAACGTAGCATTTTGGCCATAGACTCGATTTCTGAGCACAAATGTTTAAAGCGTCGAAATCGCATGAGGGACTATTTTTCGAGATCAACATAAAATCTATCTTTCTGCTGTGTTTCTAAAACAATATGTCGGAAAGGAAGATATAAAAACACGCAAAATCACAATGAAGAACATAAAATGATTCAGGGGTCATGAAAATATGCGCTTAAGCTCCTTCAAGCATTAAGTGACACTACTGCTTGAGATGCACACTTGTGCAGTGGTTTACTGGCTAGGAGACAAAATAGTTTTACATTGTATTCCATTGTACCAATTTTTTCCTAGCTCAAAAAAATATTTCAATAAAAACCCCGATTTTTCGAGGACAATCTACCCTCTTCTTCAGTGATAGACACTGAAGAAGAGGGCAGATTACCCTCGAAATATCGATATTTGTCACAAAATTCAATATATCTAGCTTCGAAAGGAAAAATCGGTTTTTTTTATTAAAATAGTTTTACATATTCATAAGAAGTGAAAATGGTTCAGTTTTATTATAATTTTTAGTTAAAACATCTTTCCAACTATTAATCAATATTTGGCTTGGATAAATATTTTTTATATACTTTAACACTATTAAGTATTCTTTTCTACTTTAGTAATTATTTTCTTTCCGTATTTTTTATATTTGTGCAGTCGTTTAATATTACTAAGGCTCATTTCAAACGAAAAACTCGGTGTACGGCCACTGAATCTCCAGTCACTATCGGAGAATAGAAATGTGGTCCGATAATTGCGACTCATTTCTATGCTTCGACGGGTGCCATGCAAAGAGTTTCTTATGTTAATCGAGCCTAATACTCGACAAAAATGTGGCCTAAATAATAACCGATTTCTTTTCATTAATCTAATACTGGACAACGTTTGCCATGGTAGAAAGCTTTGATGCAATTGCGACAAATCACTTCCGACTGAATGACTTGACCTCACTAACTGAAAACCCGAATAGCGCGAATATATATCCTGATCATATGAAAACCGTGGAAAGCTTGTTACAGTAGCTATATATTTTTCGAAGTTAAATGATTATACTGCCAAGCTTCTTTGCTTTGGCGCTGGTTTAGAGCATCTTCTTTAGTAGTTTTAGGTACGATTTTGATCTAAACATGCGATTTTCAAGTCTCCAGAAACATATTCAAAAAAAATTCAGCACGAGTTTTAAAAAAACATCTGAATCATGTTCTTTGCGGTTGGTTGTTTTTTTTAAAAACAAACCATTGCAAAGTAAACTTAGAAGAGCAGCGACCAAGAACAGAGGCGGCAAGCTGAAAGGAAGCGGCGACTAAGCCACTGAGCAGAGCTGTAACCTGGACTGGAGGTGGTGGCTCCAAGGACCTGCAGCCCAGTGTAAAGGTGCCGGCAACTAATCTCACTAAAGGGAGGAAGCGGAATTCCCAACACATCAGGAGGAGAGAGGCAAAGCGAGCGGCCATGAGTAAGGTGACGCTGGAATCCAAAGGGAAACCCGAGGATATCCAAGTGAAAGATAGAACAGATATTCATAGAACTTTATTTTCCACCCGCTGACTCCACGAGTCCGAGCCGCGACTGGGGGATGCTAACAAGAGTAATCTGAAAGGCATCTTTCTTATTCAGTCGCGTATGCCGAAACGCGTACCCAACCGTTCTCTGAATCTCCACAATCGTCGCAGGCCCGAGAACAGCGCTTCTTGTCGTTGCAGAGAACAGCGCTTTTCGTCGTTGCAGAGAACAGCGCTTCTAGTCCTCTTCTGAAGCGGAGGCCCTTGAAGAAAGTATGCAACGCCCCATCAATTTCCTTAGTGCAGTATTTGCAGACCTCCTTCCTGACTTTCGCTTTTCCATGAAGGTATCTCCTAAAGCAGCCGTGATCCAATAAACCGTGACTCCAGTAGCAATTTATTTTACCGTCGTCATGACAAAGGCAAGGTATTGTGGCGAGGATCAGCCTATTCGTTCATGTTTCCGTTGTGCTTGTAGCCCGATGTTTCTCACAAAGCTCAAGCGTATGCTTGCTCTCTTTCCATTTTCTGATACCGTACGACAGTTGCTTGTGATTTGCTGCACTGCTCAGCGTTGAACGCTCGCCACTTTGTATCGATACTTTTCAAATTTTAAGGCTGTGGCCCATATCTTCGCATCATACAGCAGCATTGATTGAGTAGCCGCCATAATAAGTTTGCGTTTATTCGCACTAGGACCACGGGCGTTCCCCATGAGTCTGCTCAGTGAGCTTGCAGTCACTAATGTCCTATCGCATGCTTTTCGGATTTGCTTCCCGTATGTCAGCTTCGAGGCAAGAGTTACTCCGAGATACTTAGATGATTTTCTGGTTTCGACTTCTTCGTAGCCAACTGTCTTGGATATGACAGTTAGCATTTTTCTTTGTGACAATGACAATATCTCAAAAATACTAAAATGTAGATAGAACGTTCATGCTTAGTAGGGTAGAGTACTCCTCCAGTGAGATTTTTGTCAGGTATAGACTCGCCGAATCCCGGTTTGTGATAAAGAAGTGTTTCGCCCCTGTTTAGTACAACCGTGTTCTGATTTGATTTTTGGCATTGAAGTGTCCATCAGAGAAAATCTGGATGAGTATCTTATAGCACTTCCATTTTTCTGCGAAATTATCTGATAAGGGAAATTGGGTGAGAAATAGTAGTTGATTAATTTCATCAACTAACAATTGCATACACCCACCCGATTCATATTCGCTCATCATTAATAAGCTTTATTTTTTGCATCCTCCAATTCTACTACGATTTTCCTCTGTCCGTTTGCATTTGAAGGAAGCAGTATGATTATGTGCAGATTATAAAGAATGTATACAGAAAAAAAACATGCGCATATGCATGTCAACAAGAAATATTAAATCATTAAATAATTCACAGATGTACTACGCAGTCTTTTTCGATCTCTCAAGTCAAAAAAATTAGGATTGTATTTTTTTCTAAGTTATTTTCGTATTATTTTTATAAAGTTGAAAGAGAAAGAATATGTCCTATATATTTATAAGTTGAAAGAGAAATAATATGTCCTATATATTTATGGAAGAAGAAAGTAATATCACGATAACACACAATAAATAATGAACGCAATGAAAACCGAACTAAATAAAAAGTTATTTTTGAAGCAAATTTATTATTTAGGTTTGTAATATAGGTTTGTGTGCCTTTAAATATATTTCAACAGATGTTATTAACGCGGATCTTTGATAGAAGAATATAAGCTTTCTGACCAAGATGTTTGATTGGTACAATATTTTTTTTTACCAAAGGAAACTACGTCATCCATACTACCTAGATTTCGGGGATTATAGTTGGTATATTCAATTTCATAAACAAAGGTTATGAGCGTAATAGATCAAGATTATTCTTCCTATTGCCTCGGATCTGAATGAACTATTTCTTCATATCCACATTACCTCAAAATCGAATATGGAACCTTTGCTGGCTAGAAATGGATATGAATGAGGAATGGAAACTCCATCTACTAGCAATTGCTCTATCTCCAATGAAATTCTACAAGCTTTGACAGATTAGGACTTGTATCTATATATTCCAGAGTTTATTCTAGAAAGCCTACATATTAAAATAAATAATAAAAGCTAATAGAAAGCCAAATAGAACTATGGAATGGTGCAAGCTATTGAAACTTATACCCAATTTCACTTCGATAAGTGCCCAGACGTAATTTCCAAATCCGTAACTTCAGAATGAGCCCATGTCACTAGCGGGCGCTACAGAATTCGTCTTACAAGACTCTATTAAGCAAATAGGATTATACCTTTTAAATTTGGGAATTTATATTTGACATTTGAACGTGTTTAGTTTATACTTAGCACCAATCACAGTAAAGAGATAATCCAATAATTTCTCCATGCGTTCAGGGGCGGCAATAGTAAGTGTAATGGCAGTAATATTTAGCGTGCTCAGAATGACTTTGAATAAAAAATTATCGATTCAGTATTTATTTGTACTTAAGGGCAGAATAACTGTTTGCACGACTGTCCGCAGCATATTGGAAATGTTACCTTAAAACTGTAACATCTTAATATAACATTTTTTTTATTCTACTCTGCTCTGATTGTCGAAAAAATTTACAACATTTTGGTTTGAATACGTTATGCATTAAAATCGCTGTACTCGCTAGATTTTAGCGCTTGAAATTGATACTTTTTTTCATTCAAGGGACATTTTTTCCGTCTTTATGGCTTAAATTGCAATTTGCTCTTTTTCTGTAGATTCAAAAAACCTTGCTGTAAATGAGGTATTTTCTTAGTTTTAATGAATTTTTAGAATGTTTGAGAGAAAATAGGGCTAAAATACAATAACAATTTCAGAAAACGGCTTGGCCGATAGATCCCGTGAAATCTCTAGTTTCATTTAAAAAAATCATTGCTCTGTTGTATGCTCCGAGATAATGTTCCTTGGGGGAACAAAAAAAAATTCAAGCGCTAAAATGGAAGGAAAACTACATCATTAATACTTATAAACATCGAATAAAAAAAAATATTTTAAGATTATGGGTATTTTGAAGATATCATCGCTTAGAGAAAACATATCTAATATGATGCGGTCAATCGGGCAAACGACTAGTCTGCTCTTAAGGAAGATCACTATAAAATTAAATAAAATACAATAGTAGAAACAACTTTTCAGGAATATTCTAGAATGTATTATCCCAGTTGCAAGCTTAATCCTTGATATGCATTAAAACCAATTACTAGCCCCATTCACTACAACAGAAAGGTCTTATTTGGTGGTCTGGATAACGATTGATACTGAAATTTCTTGGCCTTTGTTTATCAGAGCGTATATTACCTTGAATTTACTTGCATTAATTACCTTGCAAACTAAGAAGTTTAAAACTAATTTCAGATTCCACATTATGTATTGAAAACCTCAAACAAACAAACAATCCACTTACCTACTACTACTGCTGCTTGGATTTTGTGGAACTGGACTACAAGGCGCACTTGGATTTGAATCACTTGTCGGGATATTTGGTATCAAGCCTGGACTCGAACCGGGACTAGGTCGACATTGAGGATTCCTATATTCTGTAATATTACCTGCGGCCTGTAAACAAATATTAGAAACAAAATAAATAGGAAACTATCTCATCTTCTCAGTAAAGTTAATATTTGTCTTACCATTCCAATTGACGATAGATTACCGTGAGAACTATGCAATACATTATTATTTGATATGTTCGAGTTTCTCACTTGTATTAATCCGGGTAGATTTGTAAATGACAAATGCGTTGTTTGACTAATGTCCGAAGGGTTATAAAGATTATCAAATTGTCCTTCCTAGAAACAGACGAAGAAAACAATAGAAGATTCAGTAAGTCATCTCATGGAATCGCTTCATTGATAAAAGCAATCAAAAAACGAGTATTCAAATCTAGATTCAATGTTTTTGCTATTTATTTACTACAAAAATATACATTTACTTAGTTCAATATTAAGTCGTTCAAAAAAACGAACGAGCAAACAAAATACAAAAAGTGTAACTATACCTTACTACTAAAGTGATGAGTGCTATTATGGCTACCGGGGACTGTTAAATAGTTCTGCAATAAAAAATACATCGAAAACTCAAAATAATAAAAATGAAACCAGAAATTAAATAACCTATTGCTTGGAAAGCCAAACACATATTTTCTATTACAAAAATAAACAAAATTTCAAAATGTTTAATAATCAAATTAATGTAAAAATATATTTGAAGGGTCTTAATTGAATTAAATAAATTTGATTTCATAACAATAAACTAAAAAATAATTCGTCAAATACCCTTCAAATATTATTTATTTTTCCAAATCGATGAAATAATGCCATCAATCATACCTACCTGTTTGTCCGGATTCGAAGGGTTATTTACAGAAGCAAATAGGAAAACAACATATCCATGTTGGTAGAAAAAGTAAAGAAAACAACTAAAGAAGGAAGTAACATTCAAAACGAGAATTCGTTTACAAAGGACCCATAGAATGAGTACTTTTTACAATACAGACGTATAGGAAGGAAGTTAATCGATAGTATTGAAAACATTAGATTAGAAAACGAACTAAGTTGACGAAAGGGAAAATTTCTAAATGATGTTATTTGATTTTACCTGACGAGCATTTGATGAGAAATGTGTTGGACTATAAGTATTGCTGTCACTAGGAGAATGGGCAGGTGAATATTGATACCTGTTTGGCATTGATGTTGGCGACAGTGCAGTAGGTGACGTTGTAATGGGGCTCTGAAATATATATGAAAATGATCTTATAAATAATGTTTAGTTGCAAGTTTGAAAGAGATTTTCTTCAAAATAAAGATGAAGCAAGTAATGGATTTAGTTCAATATTTGATGATACAAATAACAAAACTATTCAAAAAGAGCGTTAGTAAATATAGAAATAAAGCAAATTACCAAATGTTTTAGATAACATACATGTCTTACCGAACTGTACGGACTACTTGAATGTTCTTGCTCTTTATCCAACGGAGTATTCAGAGGAGGCGCGAAATGAACGGATGTTAAGTCTGGTAAAGAACCGGTATTATTTCCTATAGGCGTCGATAACGAGCCATCGTGAGAAGAAGGATAAGGGCTGGGAATTAAAAGTGAATCACATTTATTAGAAAATAACAAACGATAGTATTAATTTTACATACTTTACGCTAGGGACTCGGGACATACTAACTGGTGAGGTTTGTCGGATATCTACATTCGATAAATGTCGACTTCCTGAATTGTTTAAAAAATGCCTATTATCTGTATTTTGATTCATATGAACTGCACGTCTTTGAGCGGTTGGACTGAGACTGATAGGAGAATGAGAGCCACGATGCTTTTCCTGAAAATAAATTAAAGTTGCATCAAGTTACGATTACTTTTGAGGCGAAATCTCGAGAACTAACCGGCGTTTGTACGAGGCTCTGATGAATAGCTGAATCAGAGCTCGCTCGTCGCCAATATGAATCATTTGGTGGACTTAAATATGCTGTACTGCTACTACCGTATGGAGATCTATCGTTTTTTCTTTCCGATGGACGTCGCATAGGACCTAATCCTACACTACGACCTAAAAACCAAAGTTAATTGTTGTTTTATGGTATATTTGTAATTAAATTTGCATATACCTCTTGATTCCCTGTTAACATTAATATTAGGTGATGTGCTGTTAGTTGCATTATTTTGCAATCCACTTTCTGCGAATCGTTGACTATAGGCTGCGTCCTCCTAGAAAAGAAAGTTGCATTTTAATTATTTTCTTAAATAATTATAAAATGATGAAGTGGGTTTGAGTCGGAATGTTGATTACATATTTTGATTTTTATGTTACGGGAAGTTTAATTCATCAAAAAAATTACATGAAAATTAATCCGTGAAAAATCTACGGATTTGAGATGATGTCAGGATCACCCTTATAGGGATGCCATAGCTTTTTCAATAAACCATCTCAGCTGTAAGGCCTTATACATGTAAAGCACAACCATTTACACCTGGATGATTTATCTATGGGACCACATATATCTATAAACCCACGAAAATCATTCTCCTCATTCCTGTCTGTCCATTAAGGCAGTTATTTCGATTGATCTGGCGGCACACAAACATTCACAAAGCAATGTATATTTTTCCATTGGTACATTAATCTTCCCATAAATAATTCATTTGCCAGTTTAAATTCCAATAGTTGTAGCCAGGCAATAGTTCAGAAGAGAAAACATGAAAATAATTTACTTTTCCATTACAATAGATATCCTATAAATAGTTGTCATTGTGTATGGCGCTATTTATAGCGTACGTTTTGGGCAACGTACTAATTACACGAAACAAGAAAAAACTTGTGATTCTGAAAGCACTTAGTTGATACTCACATACATACATATAGAATACATTTCTGACTGACTCGTACATATGCACAGCTGCTGCTGCTGTGGATACATTCTGTGTTTAATTAGCGATTCAGGTAGAAACTTTTCGCTTAATTCGTTAAAATTTGAATGCTATAGCTTGATGAATTCATACTGAGGTGAATTGAAATTATTCAAAAATGAATTGAATGCGGCTGGGAAGAGACAATTTAAATCTGACAGAGCGGGGAGGGCACTGTTATTTTATTATAATTTGTAGTCATAATTTCATTATATGGGCGAAAAAAGGAAAGGTAGTCTTATACTGGTATAAGGTTATAAATCATAATATTCATATAACTTGCCCGGTAAATATGGACACCGGATACGAGACACAGAAAATTGAATAAGCTGTACGACTAACAAAAACTTAAATTTATAATATGGAGTTATACATTTATGTTGGTTGTAGCTTCATACAGTATGCAAAATTCGTATTCGTACGGCCATTTTTTTATGGGTAAATTGCATTATATCACTAAAACAAGAATAATGTCCATTCAGAATTTATTATCTTCCTTTATAATACTTGAATTTCAGCAAATCATGCCGAATTAACTTAAATCTTCCTGCCATTCAATGAAAATAAAAAAAAAATGATTTCCAATAGCAGCAAAATCCGTATTTGTACCCATGATAATTTCATCATCGTGGCTATAATGCACGTGTTGTTCTGCGAATCGTTAGAATTGACAGCTGAGTTTTAGGAAAGTAGTTTGTTTTTAGTTTTATACATCGTTTCGAGTCGTAAAGCAATTAAATCTAAAATGGGACGAAAGACAAATGAAGTTTCAAACGATTTAAGAAAATTAATAGTAGATTTGCATAAAAAGGACAAATCATTGAAGAAAATCGGTGATATTGTTTTAAGAAGTAAGTCAACTGTGCAATACATCGTAAATAACTAAAAGAAGTGTGGCCAAATCACTCGAAAACAGCGAAACCAAAACCGGTCAGTCCTCATAAGAAGGCATCGGTCTTTCTTATTTATTTATTCATTGACCAAAACAAGGTACAAAATCACATATTAAAAAAAGGACATCAAATAAAAATAAAAATAGAAAAGTAAAGTAAAGTAAAGGAAAAGTAAAAACAAACAAGTTAAATAAGTAAAAAACAAACAAATTAAAGAAAAAAGAGTAACAAATAAATTAATAAATAGCAATCAATAAATAAACATTGACATAAAAGCTATAGCTTAAGGTTAAGGGTACGGATGGCATGGAAAAGAGAGGACTTGAAGGATGATTTGGAAATCGTAGGGGAATATAAATTGCTTATTCTGTTGAATACTCTGCAGCATCTATTTACTGGCTCATTAGCTCCATATGTGGTCGAATGAGAATATTCTTTTAGGAAACGATTGGACCTGGTGTTCCTCACAGGGATATTTATCAAAATTTTATTAGTCAGGAATTCTACATTAATAGCGCCTCTAATGACGTCGAATGTGAAGCAGGCCGATATCACCATTCTTCTGGAGGCTAGTGTGGATAGGTTTAAATGACCCAGTCGAAACTCATAAGGGGGTAGGCTATTAAAATCATAAGGGTTGTATAGCTCTCGCAAGGCGAAAAGTAAAAATTGCTTTTGTATTGACTCGAGTCTGTCACTGTGGATTTCAAAAGCAGGATTCCAGCTAATACAAGCGTATTCGAGAATAGTACGTACGAGTGAAGTGTATAAAGATCTTGTGACCCACAGACTACGAAATTCTTTGGCTCGTCTTTTGATGAAGCCAAGTTGTTTGTTTGCACGAGAAAGTATTTTATCGTAGTGTAAAGTGAAACGGAGTTTTTCATCTAAGATAACACCGAGGTCAACAATGTTATCAACTCGAGTTAGCACATTATTACCGAGGAAGTACGAATTGTGTGTGACCGTGCATTTTCTGGAAAAACTAATAACCTGGCATTTATTAATGTTGAGAGAGAGCTTATTTACATTGCACCAATGATCAAGGGAATCAAGTTTGGATTGGAGAAAGAGGGCATCCGATTTCGATTCAATGGTCAGATAAAGTTTGAGGTCGTCTGCATAGAGTAAATGAGGTACGCCTGCTAGGACGTCAGATAGATCGGAAATAAATATATTGAAGAGAAGTGGACCAAGATGGCTACCTTGGGGTACACCAGAGGTAGCACTAACGTTTTTCGATAAAAACCCTTGAAATTTTACACATTGTGTTCGATCGCAAAGGTAGGAAGTCAGCCAGCTGAGTAGAGACCCGGTAATACCGAATTTCTGTAGCTTAAGAATTAAGGTAGAATGGTCAACTCTGTCAAATGCCTTACTGAAGTCTGTGTAGACTGCGTCAATTTGGTAACCTTTTTCCATTTTGCATAGGACGTCTGAGATTAAGATTGTCAAATTCGTGGTAGTTGAGCGACCTTTTCTAAAGCCATGTTGTTGCTCGTTCAGACGGGAATCAACTAGCGGAGACAATTTGTCGTATACTATCTTTTCGAAAAGTTTCGGAATCGAAGACAAAATGGCAATGCCCCTATAGTTTTCAATACAGCGTCGATCACCATTCTTGAATATGGGTGTGACATGAGAAAGCTTCCAACTGGATGGAAAAACTCCTGACGAGAGTGATCTATTAAAAAAAATATGCAAAGGAGTTATAAGCTGCTCTACACACTTGCATAAAAAGATCGGAGGAAGAAGATCGGGCCCAGGACCTTTGTTGCAGTTGAGTTCCAAAATAGTTTTACGTATTTCATCGCGGGAGATTTCTAAATGGTTGACAAAAGCCGTTGGAGTTGAATCAGAGGAAGAAAGGTGTGAGTTTGTTAGGTCTGGTGCACTAAAAACTTTTTGGAAACTATCTGCGAATAGGTCACATATCTCTTTAGGAGAAGAAGACGTTGTATTATTCAGAAACATCGACGATGGATAGCCAGTAGTTTTTCGCTTCACATTAACAAAATCGAAGAATTTTTTCGGGTCGCGGACTATATTTTCGCCGGTTGACCTAATGTAAGTATCATAAGCCTCACGAGACTTTGCTGAAAATTGCTTAGCGACTTGATTATACTCTTCCTGAATAGCAGAACTAACGTCAGTATTTTCTCTAATCCGCTTATATAGTTTGTTTCTACGATTTCGCAAATGCCTAATAGTCCGGGAGCCAGCGACATATTTTGGCGACTCATTTCATCGTCGATCAAAGTATGTAATTATCCTCAATAAGGTCTAGTTAGTAACGAAAATCGACCACTTACAACCAGTTAGCGGGACAACGTTTACTGAGAGCATCAACAATATGTAATAAACAATAGAAAAAAAACCTCATATCATCGCCATTGATATTTTGAGGGGCTACCAATTGACATCAGACGATGTCAAAAAACAACCACTTACATTTGTTTGGCGGGACAATCAACCACTTACAAGCGCGCAAACGTGTAAAAAAATTTCAAAAATTGACTTATTTCATCGTTGCTCAAATTGGACATGGTTACTGAGGATCATGTTGTACATGTAAAAATACTGTGCTTACAGTCGATTCGCGGGACAAACCTACTTTAAGCGATCATCAAAGTCGCCGCTGCAAGAGTCACTCACTTGCAGTTTGAACGTTCAAATGCGCGCACGTTCTGTTAAATATATTTGGATGGTCTCACACGCGCTTGTCGTGTCCACCACACGAGGAATCTGACACAAAAATCATTTTTCACGCGTGTAAAATCAAGGACAAATCTAACATCGTCATTCGATGCTCAGATACCAATATTTTGGTTATAATGCTCGGTAACATGCAACGCGTCAGCAAGAACGTTAAAATCTGGTTTCACGTTGGCGCAAAAAAATTATGAAAGGTTCATCAACGTAACTGAAATGTACACGAAATTAGGTCCAGAGTTGTGTTCGGCATTTCCACCGTTTCATGCCTTCACAGGATGCGACTTTAATCCTTCTTTGTACAGAAAAGGGAAAGTGAAACCATTAACTATTTTGCGGAGCAGCGAAGAGTACTTGAGAGCTTTTTCATATATGTCAAAGTACCCCGATTGCGACTTTGCGGCGATATTGTCGATTGTAGAGAAATATGTTTGTCATTTGTACGACAGGGAAAAACAACGGAAGTTAATAAGGTGCGAGTAAAAACGTTTTTAAAGGCCTACAAATGCAAAGAAAACGAGCAAACACTCAACATCAATGTTAGAAACTTCGATGGATCGAGCCTTCCTCCATGCCAATCGGAAATCGTTCAGCATACCCTAAGGTCCGCTTATATCGGGAAAATGTGGAGCAACTCCTACTCACAAAACATCACGGATTTGGCACCAGAGGAATGTGGATGGCAAATAAAAGGGGACAAATTTGACTTCAAATGGTTTCAGAGTGAACAGTTGCCAAACATCGTCGAAGACATTGTACTCAAGAAAGAAGGTGAAGAAAAAAAGCCAGACGGCGAAACTTTGCCAGGTACACAATAGCAACTACAATAATAGTAAAATATTCAAGGTGCACACAATATTTTATCTGCCAGTGGTAGAAAATGCGAGTTTTCTGTCTGCCGGACCTTTTCCGAGTACGATCAAGATTCTTCCGATGAAAGCGATGAAAATTAGTGTATGAAAATTTTATTAAGTCACGAATAAATTTGGTAAATATCTACTTTTTTACCGATTTCATACTCATTTTCTCAAATTTTGTTTTCGTGTATAAATTTATGATTGAAGTAATGTTCTGCTTCACAAAACATGGCATGATCGCTTAAGGGGGGAGATACATGTAACTGCTAAAACAAAAACGATTTTTTTTTATTGCATCAAAGTGTTCGAAATACTCTTAAAATATACCAAAAGAAGTTTTGAAGCGATATTCGTATTAGTTCTCGAGTTATAGCCAGTTATCGACAGCGCGGCGTTCCCCAGGTCGGTGGAGCCTTAGAACTTTAAACGCATTTTTCTCAAAGTAGTACTTTTTCAATTTCCGTACAAGATATCTCAAAAAATATTGAACCTATTCGGCTCAAATTTATATCACATGTACAAAAGAGTATTATCTCATCGTTGAACCTACATTTTCTTGTAATTTCGGAAAAATAATTAGTTTACCAATGTTTAAAACGTGATTTTTTTGAAAAAAAATCGATTTTTTTTTTTAAATAATATTAATGTAAAAATTTGATTTTTTTTTCTAAATTTTATTGGTTCACCTATGAATTATAAATCTCATTAGCATATTTTTTTTTCTTTGAACGCTGCAAGTTTCTCGGAAAAGGCGTTAAGTTGTACGAGGCTGTTTTTGATGTGTTTTTTTCATTTGCTCGCATCGCCTCCATTTTGTGTTAAAAACATATTAAAAAAATATTTTCATTTACTATAAGATATGTACTTTGAGGATTTAATATTAAAAATTTTCTGAATAAACAATATATATATTTTAAGTCAATCTGAAATTACCAATTTCGTTTCCATTTTACATGTATTTCCCCCCTTAAAGTAGGTTTGTCCCGCGAATCGATTGTAAGCGCAGTATTTTTACATGCGCAATATGGTCGTCTGCAAACATGTAGAATTTGAGCAACGATGAAAAAAGTCAATTTTTGAAAAAAATGTTGCACGTTTGCGCGCTTGTAAGTGGTTGATTGTCCCGCCAAACAAATGTAAGTGGTCGTTTTTTGACATCGTCTGATATCAATTGGTAGCCCCTCAAAATATCAATGGCGATGATAAGAGTTATTTTACGTACTGTTTCTTACATGTTGTCAACGCTCCTGACACCAAAAGGTCTGGAGGTGCGATGTAAGTGGTCAGTTTCTGTGATAAGCACAAACAAATTGAAGACCCTGATATACTTTCATTGACGATGAAATCGGCATATTTTTACTGTCGCTGGCTCCCGGACTATAAGGTCTCTATCAAGCCATGGTTCAGACAATTTATTTTTTTTTTATCTTTGGTACATATCTTTCAACGGCGTCAAAAATTTTATTGTAGCAAGAGGAAATGGCTGTATCAAGATCCTGAGTTGAAAGAATATTCGTCCAATCAATAGTATCAAGAACGTGTTTAATGCTTTCATAATCAGCATTACGGAAGTTAAATACAATTGAATTATTGTAAGTTTTTAAGTAGGTGGAATTAGAAGTGGAAAGTTCTACTGACAGTGCTGTATGGTGTATACTGTTGCAAAAAAGATGCTCAGCGTCATTAGTTGGACTAACCACTACTTCGTCATAAGCATTCGTGAAGACTAGATCTAACCAATTTCCATTTTGGTTGGGGATGTGGGAAACCTGCTGTAAATCATTACCATAAAAAGCACTCGCAAGATTGAAATCGTTGGTGTCTACCAGGTTTACGGGGAGAAGGTAAGAGTCATTTTCATCCGGAACAAAGCAAAGATTCGGACGATTGAAATCACCCAAAACTATTATTTTATCTTTTTCGCTAAGTGATGTCGCTAGTGAAGATATTGTGTCACAAAAATTGCTGTAGATGGATTCGTCAGATCTAGGGGGGATGTAGACAACAGCGATGTAAATTGAGTTGTTATTAGAGGAGATCCGAACAATTATACATTGGAAAAAGGCATTTGGGGTGGTATCAACGAGCTCACTTGAAAATGTGTTGCTAACAGCAAGTAAGACACCACCTCCTCGCGACTGACCCGTAGAACAATAATCACGGTCGCTTCTGTAAATGGTCCAAGTACTATAAAAATGCTTCTGTAAATGGTCAAGTACGTCGACATATTCAGCAGGATCCAGGAGTAAGAGGTGTAAAACTTGCAGCATTGCTCGAGGAATACCATGACATCAAAGTAACTCCACAAACGGTTAGAAATCACATTAAGAAACTTGGATTTCAAAGCCGAATCCCAGTAAGGAAACCATTTGTAAGTGCAGTCAATAGAAAAAAAAACACCTAATTTTCGCAAAACAATACCTTAGCAAGGACTTTTCGTTCTGGAAACGTGTCATCTTTTCTGACGAATGTAAATTTAACGTTAAAGCGTCCGACGGATGCATACGAATTTGGTGTGAGCGAAATACAAGACTGGCTAAGTGTAACCTCTTGCCGACATTCAAACACAGGCGGTTCGGTAATGATTTGGAGCTGTTTTGGTGCTGAAGGTGTTGGGAATTTGCACTTTATCGACAGTATTATGACCTCGCACATGTATATTAACATTTTAAAGAGATATTTGGTCCAAAGCGCAAGGAAATTAGGTTGTGAACGGAACTACATCTTCCAACAGGACAACGATCCCAAACACACAGCTTTTAATATTCGTCTCTGGATGTTATATAATTGCCGAAAATATTTAAAAACTCCACCCCAAAGCCCCGACGTCAATCCTATCGAAAATTTGTGGTCGATTGTTAAGAGGAATTTGCGCAAACACGACCTTCGGAGCATTCAAGGGTTAAAACATGCTCTACGTACAGAATGGGACAATATTCAAAAGGATTTAACTACAAAACTCGTGGAATTGATACCAACACGGCTAAAAGCTATATTAAAACAAAAAAGTTATGCAACCAAATATTAAAACTTAAGAATACGCGTTTTATATTTAGGTTCTTAAAGCGTACGAATACGAATTTTGTTTAGTTATAACCGAAATATTGTTACTTTTTCCAAACTTATGATATCTACACATTTTATTTTGTTTGATATACATATTACCAAAGATTTTATTGCATATATTTTCAACTGGTAGCAACCTGTTTCAGAATATAGAGGTTTTTCACATAAAATTGTTGGGGTACGAATACGGATTTTGCATACTATATATTATTATCCGATTTTCTAAGCAATATACTATGGTTTTAAATCGATAGTTTTCAATTATCAGTTGCTGTGCGTTCTAAAGACGATAAGAAAATTAGTTTTATACAGGTACATTTTGAAGGTTTGGAAATTAAAAAGGAGAGTTTTTATATGTAATACATAAAACACTCAATTTTTTAGATGTAATTTCCCCCCTATCTATCATTTGACATACTCATTTTTGAATGGCGATGATGGTTTTGAGCTTTAACATTTTTTATAGTTATTATTATGATGATTACCAGCTTTGAAAACTCCTTTATCGTGGTCATTATAATCACCAGCGATAGGGGAACGAGTCAAAATAAGCAGGCTTTATAACATACCTGCACTTCGTTTTGCACCATTTTCTGGCAAGTCTCACAGCATAGTTTTATAGAAATACAAGGATGACATAGAAAGACATGAAAGAAGTGTTCCAAAATTGATTGAAATTATCACCGAATTTACTTCGCTTATGACAGCGTCTGATAGTAGCTTGAAAAATATGGCACTTAATTACAGTTATAAATGATTGTTATAAATAACTTACAAAGGGATTGAATAATAAATTATAATTATTTTCGTGTCTCTTCCGAACTAAGTTTTTTACGTCGTTACAGCATATAAAATGAGTAAACGAAACGAATAAATCTTTACATGATTAATTAATCAATTTGCTGGTAAATTTCACTTCCTTTTTTGATATATTTCTGCAATACGTGCTATATTAGAACCGAATTATGTGAGCCTTCATGAGACTGAAGGACTCCATTTCACGACTGATAAACAATAAATTTAGAATGCTATCCAGCATAGCTCTTTACAACTTTGTTGACAAATATTTTTTTTAAGACCCTAGAAGTTTTACTGGATAGGGAAAAATATATTCTCAATACATGGTTATATAGTATTTAGGCTTTCAAGACATTATTTCTCATAGATTTATTGGTATTTGCTTTTGCATTCGTTAATCGGTTATAGCTCCTTACAAGTAAACTATGAAACTCGAAGACTAGAGGTTTTGCCGAAACGTTTTTAGCTGTGTAAAGGGATATTAGTGTAGAAAGTAAAGCGTACAAGGATGAAAGCGATGGATCGATATCTAGCTAGAAAAAACAGGTAATGGCATTGACTTCAGAAACAATTTTTAACTAATCGGCTTTAAAAAAAGGTGAAGTGGACTACAGTGGAGGAAATAATTATAAAGCCACTCTATTTATTTAAAATATTTTATTCAAACAAATATTTTTTTCACTTTAATTATATTATGTTAATCACAATAATAAAAGCAAATAAAAAATAAGAAAATAAACATAATCATAATTCATATATGGAGAAAAAAAAATTAAAAAAAAATTATTTCGGAGGAAATAAATATAAATCCATATTCGTATTGTCGTTATATCTACTAAAATAGAGTTCTTTATTATTAATTAATATTTGGTGTGTCCTCCTTTCTCTTGGAGGACCTCTAATAATCTATTTGGCATTGATGAAATTAATTTTTTTATTATATTTCCTTCAATTTCATTCCATTCTGTTTTAATTGCTGTCTTCAGCTCCTGGACAGTAGTGTATTGCTTGCCGTTTCTGTAAACTCGATGAACCCATAGGTTTTCTTTCCATGGGATTTAGATCAGGGCTGCAAGTAGGCCAATCAAGCACAGGTATATCATTTTCTCTAAACCAACGTTTGGTATATTTTGAAACGTGGATAGCCGCGTTGTCTTGTTGGAAGATAAAATCCGGTCCTATAATTTGTTCGGCATTGTCGATTAGCATATCTTCTAATAACTCTGTATACATTACCGAATTCATATGAGTGGGAACCCATGCCAATGGGAGCTTACCATGATGGGAAAACGCTCCCCATACCATAACAGAGCCACCCCCGAAATTTCGGCTCATTCATATTTCCGGAGCCTTTCGTAAATCATGCCAATAAAATTGGCAACTATCTGGGCCATCCATATTAAATTTCTTTTCGTCGCTAAACACAATTTTCTTCCACCCTTCGTCATATTTTACAAATTTTTTGGCGAAATCCATTCTGGCCGTTTAGTGTCCCTCATTTAGCCTCGGTTTTTAACACGTTTTGTCCAGATCGCATTATTATTTTTATGCAGGATTTGCCTAATGCGTCTGGTGGTCACTGGCAACTTCAATTCAGTCTTAATCTGAGCAGCTGTAAGGCGTAACTGCGTTGCCTTTGAAAATATCTGGCGCTTGTCCCTTTCAGACATAGTTGGTTTACGTCCTGATCGAGTTTTTGTGCCATAGTTCTCCTTTAAATTTATAAAATTATTCACGACGCAGTGAAATCTACCGATTTTTTTTTATAGCTATTTCCCTGTAAGAGACGCCACAGTCTTTAAATGCTTTTATTTTTGTCTTTTCTTCCTCACTTAAACTGTAACCACGCTGCATTTCTTCTGGAATAAAGAAAAGCAACTGTAACAAAATGAAATTATTTAAAACCCTCTCCTCAAAGATATTATGTGCAGATATTACTGATTTATTCAATAAACTTTGTTATAAAATACAATCACTTAATGTGGATTTATATTTATTTCCGCCCGGCCTACACAAAATATCAGCTGTCACTAGAAGCAATGAAGAAAAGCACGAAAAATCACATTGAGCTAGAACATGATCGGACACGCTTACGCTGAAGCCACTTCTTACAACACAGCAATTGCTATCTTAAGAAATTTGTTATTTTTCATGGATGGTTTTATAATTATTTCCTTCACTGTAAATCTGTCTAGAATGTTCAACAAACACGAACGTATTCGGAATTTTAATTAAAATAAAAGCATGCTTATAGTTTTGAAATCATAAGGGCCATTCAGACAAGCGTCCACGCGTCCATGCGTTTTGACAGAAAATTGTATATACTAATCCATATGACTATATATACCTACATATATATGTTTGTGTCTAGATATTCAGATGCATTCAATTTTTTTTCGTAATAGTCATGCACGTAAGGATGCAAAATATATATTATCCACATCATTATATAATAAAATAATGATCCACAAAACCTATATTTAAATGATCACCAACGAATTATCCACACATGCCACTGAGCGAAAGAAATCATTTTAAAATCGATTGTACATGAATCAGCATACTCCACCTCCTTCGCTTTAGACTCGCTTATATAAACAAAATCAAATTGGCTCGTGTAAGCAAAACACCCTAGATCGCATGGACGCTTGTCTGAATGGCCCACAGTTTTCATTTGAAAAACGCAGAGAAACACGAGCTCACGAGCTGTCAATTAGGAAAAACAACAATGCTTATAGAAAGTTGGGAATCATGAGGATCGAGATCAACATGAGGAGAGAGAGAGAGAGAGAGATGATGAAAAGACTGATGCATAATTTGAGAGTAGGTTGGCCAAAACAAGGTCTAAAAGACCATTGTTAATATACGCACAAAGAATTGTAGGAAAGGAAAGGGATATGTGAGCCGTAATTCTAGACACGATTTTCAATGATGGCATCTATTATTGAATAGATGAGCAGGTTGAAATTTATTGTAATTTATTTGGTTAGTTCACTATACAAACACTCATAAGATGAAGATAAGGGGAAGGAACAAAAAGGAAAGAACAGAAAGGAAGAAAAAAAAATGAATTCATCTAGTTTAGTTCTAAGTTCTCAAGCATTCTGATAATTTAAGGCAACATAGCACCTCCAAATTTTTGAAAAATCGATCTTTGTTTTAAAATTGCTCTAAAAAAAAGTGTAGAATCTCCAAAAAAAAGGTCCGAAAAAAGTTCAACTGACATTAAAATTAATGAAAAATTTTGCCACATATTATGGCCCAGCTATACGACGAAATCCTGATTCAGTTGAAAATATGCGCAAGTAAATTTGGGCAGCATATTACCACAAAATTTCAACTGATGAGAACCCTCAACACTCTTATTGTCCTGTTGGAGAAACGGCTTGGTGTAACTGGCGCAAGGCGTTGGCAGCTGGTGATAATGCATTAAAAAATTTCAAGCATCCTCCACCTTTAGATGATGAGGTACAAGAAATTTTAAAGCCTATTTATGATGACTTATCATCAAAAGATTTATTAAAGCGCTGCTTGGGCAATGTTACGCAGAATAATATCGAAAGCTATAATTCTTGTGTTTGGAATTTGGCCCCCAAACATACTTTTTGTGGGAAAACGTGCTAAATATGGCTGCAAATATTTCTGCATGTACATTTAATGAAGGATTTATGGCTATCTTGAAAATAATGCAAGCAATGGGAGTAACAATTAGCGAACGTGCGCTGGAACATGCAGAACATAGAGATGCTGCAAGAATCAACCAGGCGGAAAAACACTCGACTGAGGCATCTAAAGAGGCCAGAACTGTGCTCGAAGGGAACAAAAATCTTTGGAAAAGGAGGAGTATGAGCAAGAAGAAGGTACATTGTATGGTCCAGGCATCGCAGATTAATTTTTGGTAAGATTTATTGCAAAAAATATTGAATTTTAACTTTAAGCGCGATTTTCTCGAAACAACGTTTTGCAAGTTGGCGTGCATGATTAAGAAAAACAATATTATCCAATCGTTCTGAAATTTTAACACGTTAATCTGCACATGTTGATGCTCAGAATGAGCTACGGATGAAAAAATCAGCACTAAATTTCTTTAGTTATAACCGATTTCTGGGGAAAAAAACCTCGATTTTCGAAAAACGCCGCCATTTTGTTATTTTTAAACCAAATTTTTTTTTTAGTTCATTGCAAGGCCGCTTTGGTGTTTTTCAAAACCACGTTTTTGTTTGTTTTTTTCAGATTTTTCTGACGACATTTATCATGCACGCCAGGTTTTTTTGGTGTATTTTCCAAAAAAATGTAGCAGACGACAGAGGGCCACAAAACATTTCTAACAATTTTTTTACAAAAGTGTACAAAAGAAGTTAAGTATGTGTAAAAAGTTTCATTAAGATATGTCTTTTTGTTCAATTAAAAACAAGCCTTTGAAAAAAACATTTTTTTTCAATTCGAAGGTGCTACGTCCCCTTAAGGTTTGATTAAAAAGTAAAGCATTGACAAACGAATTTATGCCTTGGATGGTATTTTTTTCTGCTGAACAGATTATATCAGTGAACGAAAAAAAACCTTATGGTACCGTACCTTAGTGTACTGTACCGTACATTCTTGACTACCGTACGCAAACACATTCACTACAAAAAGTACACATACCCTACCTCAGTCTATAATGTTTGCGTACATGTACACAACCGATATACCGAACGAAACAGACACGATGCAAATGTACGCTACGATTGAATACTGTACTGTACAAAGTACACAAACCTTATCCTCTACAATACGGAATGTGTACACCTACACAACCCGTACACAAACGGTGTACACTAAACGTACTGTACGTTTAGTGTACTTTTGCGGTTCATTTATATGAACTGGGAAAAAATTACAGATAAAAGTGATAATGCCGTAGCCGAAATGAATTGATTATGCTCTCCTGTGAAATTCAATATTTTTGACTCAGTGCTTTCACTTTAAAAGTGTTTTTCCTTTTCATGTAAATGAAGCGCAAAAGTACACTAAACGTACGGTACGTATATTGTATATCGTTTGTGTACTGGTTGTGTACGAGTACACATTCCGTATTATTGAGGATAAGGTTTGTGTACTTTGTACAGTACAGTATTCAATCGTAGCGTACATTTGCATCGTGTCTGTTTCGTTCGGTATATCGGTTGTGTACATGTACGCAAACATTATAGCCTGAGGTAGGGTATGTGTACTTTTCGCGTACAGTACGCTTAAGGTACGGTATTTTTTCGTTCACTGGATTATATACACTGGCGAGCAACTGGTTAGGTACACCCTAATATTTTGAGTTTCCTAGAAGCCGGGGAGGTATAGCAAAACAAATTGATAATGGTTTTATTGCAATAATCACACACACGAGCGTTTACCTGGATGCATTTATCTAAGATTGTGCATATAAAAGCGGAGCAACTGATTAGGTATATTGCGGAAAAACGTGAAATTTCGTGGAATTTCGCACAGTAAACAAAGTAAAAACTAAGCACATATTTATTGCGACAATTTATTTTATTAATAAATAATGGGTAGCTTTACCATTATTCCTAATGACTTCAAATTATCTGTTTTTTATAGATTCATACACATTTTTATAAATACGTGGAGGAATATTAGCCCAAGCTTCTTTAGCATTGCAACATTCTCATATTGCTTGCCATTATCGTAAATTTTCCTAGACAACCATCCCCAGAGATTTTCTATGATGTTGAGGTCAGGCAAAAGTGATGGCCAATCCAAAACTGTGATGCTTTCTACCTCAAACCAGTGTTTAACACAACGGGCAGTATGAATGGGCGCCAGATCTTGTTGAAAAATCCAATCCATTCTTCCTAAGATTTCATCAAAATCGGCTGCTGCCGTTCGTAGTAGATCTACGTATGTTTCTGCGGTCTATCTTCATCTTAAAATTCTGACCTGCACAGGCCCCATATAGGATATGGCTCCCCATATCATATTTGAACTCGTTCTGCTGTGGTGGTGGGATAAATACTTCCTCTCCTTCCGAATATCATGGAAATAATATGAGAAGCCATCAGGACCATCCAAACAGAATATTTTTTCATCGGAAAAGATTACTTTCTTAACAGCTGATGTGGTTCCAAGCAAACTGCAACCGTGCTTGCTGATGTCTTCACGTTAACGCTGGTTTTTTCTTCAAACGGAGTCGCTTTATTGTTGGGCTTTCTTTTATTACCCTTCGTACCGTCCAGCCACTTGCAGAAGTTCCTGCTTGTCCACCAATTCTCCGTGCACTCAAAACGCTTCCCTCAAAATTTAACACTGTTCTCTCGCAATGGCCACAGTTTTAATCCCTCCTTGGTAATTTTTGCCGTAGTTTTCCGGATCCCGGAGTAAACGGCACACTGCGTTGGCGCTTCGACCGAGTTTTTCTGCTATTTTCCTTCCGGAATATCCTTCCTCCTTTGAGGCTTTTATTTTTCCCATTTCTTCCTTGTTCAAATGTTTTTTTCTCCCATTTTTTAAGATGTTACGTTAACTTTTTCAAAACCAATTTACTGTAGGTAATCCAAAATACCAAGTCGCAATGCACATGTGTTTAACTTACTTTGTTTACTGTGCGAAATTCCACGAAATTTTACGTTTTTCCGCAGTGTACCTAATCAGTTGCTCCGCTTTTATATGCACAATCTTAGATAAATGCATCCAGGTAAACGCTCGTGTGTGTGATTATTCTAGACATTGCATTTTATTATTGCGATTTCCATAGGCAATAAAACCATTATCGATTTGTTTTGCTATACCTCCCCGGCTTCTAGGAAATTGAAATATTTGGGTGTACCTAACCAGTTGCTCGCCAGTGTATGTTAGTGATAGGTAAACAATGCATGGAAAAACTCGTTTCACCAGTTGCAAAATACAAGTGGGTCAGTTGTGTTTTAATTTATGTCCATGAATTTTGTTTTTAATATCCCTCAGAAAAGAAGAATACAGGATGGGTCATTTATAGTTTTTTTTTTTTTAAATTACAATAATTCTTGTTTTATTGTAAAAATTGAACCTTCCGAATAGTAATGGAACATAATTTCATTCAAATGGCTGCGTCGACTCGCCTGGCAGTAGCCCATTCTGTATCTTGAGCACCACGGCCAAATTATGCTTACTTTCATGAATCGTCAATGAGTTGTCGGAATAACATCGATCTTAAACTGCTTCCTTCAAAAAATAAAATAAATTTAAGATGTCAAATCAGCATCGCTGCTGCGACCAATTGGCATTGCCAAAACGGCTGATTGCGCGACAGACGAAAGAGCGACTGTTGCATGGCTTGCATGGAACGCTATCTTACAGAAACAGAAGTTCGTCCTAGTCCATGTCTTCGATTTCTAGCCAGAAAAACCCGGCTATCATCCTTCTGTAGGACTCTTCATTGATTCCGCATTTGCTTGATTTTTGAAAAAACATTACATCAACATCGATGCCACCACTTCAAAAACAGACCAAACTGTCACTAGTTGATGATGCATTGGCTTCTCTACGATTACGTGTGGATTTTCCAAACCACATATGCGATAATTTTGCTTGTTTACTTAGTCGCCAAAATAGAAATGCGCTTTTTCAGAAGCGATATTGGAGCGGGTGGTCGTAAAATATTCAATGCTGCATCAATTGGACCTTTTATGTGAATAATCAAGTCAATGTGCAAAATTCTCATGCGGCTAGTGCAGATAATGATTATTTGCTACAATCTGGGCCGATTGATTTCTCTGGTGTGCACTCTACGAACTCGGATATCTAACTTGGTGTCAACGAGTTGTGTTTCTGTTGTATTCAAGGAATTGGCACAACAAATATTCATATTTAAACGCATTAGTCATACATCAAATGCCAATTTTTCGCTCGTAAGATTGATCCGAATGTTCTAAATTGGCGTGAAATGAGTGGAGACATGTAATCTGCCTTTTGATAGCGAAAGCAAATATTCACGCGAAAGCCTTAGTATCGCTTTAACAAAATTTCAAGCTAAATTTTAGCTGAAAAAATGGTCACGTGGAACTAGGCTTAACATTTTCAAGAGATTAAACGCAAAATAGCTGTTAGTCTCAAAATAACAGATGATTTTAAAAGAAACCACTAAATGGATTCCAATATTATTTACCACAGCTCATTTTATTGACGGTCTCGAAGAATACTATCATAGCTTGAAGATACTTGCCTTTGGTCCTTAAAAACTATCCAAGTAACGTAAATACCTGTGTACGAATGATTAACTTATTTCATATGGAGTAAATCAACTAAAATCATACGTTCATATGTGTTGGCACTACTATCATAGTTTTTAAGGACCAGAGGCTAGTATCTTACTTCAAGCTATGATAGTTTTCCACTGTTATGTGCAAGACACGTCTGCTTACTTCTTCTAGCTTCCTACGGATTCCATCGGATTACCTACTCTCGCAATGAACATTAACGGTTTTATCAACTAAAAGAGCTTTTATTGATATTATTGATTTTAATTTGCCTGTGCGATCAGTAAAAAATATTGCAAATTGTTTTTGATGTTTCAAATACATTTCATATAGCTCGAGTAAACTATATTAAATGAGATTTGGTGAACAAAAGAAATATCTACTAAACAAAGAAAACAAATACTTAACTTTAAATTTATCCAAATTTTGCACATATGGGCATGGTGAGCATTTCAATTTCATAAATATAATAACATAATAATCCTATCCTAATAATTCATTCAGATTGTATCCAGTAATGCGAATCTTTCGAAATAAATGCTGTCTTTGATTTGGGTATTTATAAATTTCAGCGGCATCCATAATATAAAATTCTATAGATGCCACTGAAATATAATAAGCTGGGAAGACGCTGGAAAAAAATTTCTCCGAAATAAAGGTTTATGAAGGAAAATATGTGCATATAAAACTTAAAAATATTTACTACTACACAGCTACTTTCAATGTATTAAACGCTTTGAATGTTATGGGTTTTGCAATTTAAAAATAGCAACAAGTTATTAAGCATCCTGCATCTTTTATGACTTTACCAAAATAAAATCTACTTTTTGTTTGTGATGGAGAAAGAATTTGTAATTTTATCTTTGACAATCGGTGAACAAGTAACAAGTGTAGTTTTCGCATAATATTAAAAATATCATTTATAATAAAAAACCATCTTATTACGGTCTATATAAAAATCTGTCTTTCCAGCAATTTTAGGGGCAAAAGTTGTTTTAGTCTTCAATTAAAAACCATCCACAGTGCACGCGTTTTTTTTTATAGATTTATCATTACCAGCGTTGCCAGATTAGGGGTTTCTGTTAGTTCTTTTTATATTTTCTATCGATTGTGGTAGTTTATACTCGTTATTTCCTCCCTTTATTTTCAGCTGTTTTGCGCTACCACAGCGAATACAGCAACCTAAAGAAATCTTAGCGAATGCACTGCTGTTTTGTACTAGATCGTTGTTTTTGCAGCATAGTTCTATTTTTTTCTATACCGGAGCAAAAAAACGCACCTTATATTAGTATTCATTCATCCACGAGCTCTTTAACTGCCAGCATGGAGTCGAAAAAAAGTAGAACAACAAATTATTCCCAAATACGTGGAAAATCGTTAAATTAAGTTTTCAATGATTACTAAGGAACTTAAAACGTCACTTTCAACGGTCAAACGAGTAATAGCGAATTATAAGAAGCAGCTAGCTGTAACAATGAAAAGAGAATCAGGTTGAAAATCTGGAGTATAGACAAGGACTTAGCGAAGAAAATTGTCAGAAAGATCGAAACCAAATCCAACTTTTCCGATATGAGATATGGCAGTAGTTGCTGGGACATCGAAGTCAACGGTCGACCAAATGAAGAAACTTTACAACCTGAGAACATATAAGGTGCAGAAAGTTCCAGATCGATCCGCGGAAAAGAAGAAAGTAGCAAAAACGAGGGGTCGAAAATTATACGATCAATATATGACGAAACTCATTTGTGGACTTCGTAATTGACTTCAGGCAGATTTCTGGCCATGAATTTTGCACTGCCAAATCGAAAGGTGCAGTGAAAGAAGTATTTAAGTCGAAGAAAACCAGCAAATTTCCTAAACAGTACTTAGTATGGTATGCAATTTATCGATGTGGTCTAAGAAGTTATTTTTTTTTTATAGTAGAAGGCACAATCAATGCCCAGATTTACATCGAGGAATGTCTGCAAACAAGGCAACAGCCTTTCATAAAAGGCATGAAGAGTCCTTGTTGTTTTGGCCAAACCTAGCATCAAGTCATTATACTAAGAAAACGCTGGAAGGTTACGAAAACAGCCACGTCACTTTTGCCCCACAGAGGCCAACCCACCAAATTTTTTTGAACTTAGGCCAATAGAACGATACATGATTCAAGTGAAAAGAGTATTCAATTAAAGCTGAGAATTTAAGTACTATTAAAAAAATTGACAAAACCACACGAAATTGTTAAATCGGCCTTTGTGAAAACTTAATGTCGGACCTCAATCAAAAATTCATAATTTTCGATCTAAGTGACACGAACGTTTACAAATGTAGTATTTGTCTATGTTTGGAAGTTAAGCTATAGTACAAAAAAATAACCAGATTTCCTAAACTGAGAAGGTTTCATTTTATGTGCTTTAGTAAACGGAGCAAATTTTACTTGGCCAGTCCTTAGGAAGGGTTTACACGAATACCTGGCCCGCCAAAATCAGATCCTACATGTAGAGCATAGGGTAAATCAACTGCATCGAATAATTTGTAAAACCGTTCGAGAGAAGCAAGAGGAGGCAACCGGACCGAAGCAAGGAGCAACTGGAAACGGACAAATTATTTACGCATTTACTCATTTCGTGCATGCTCTTTGTATATATAATCAGCTATCCTGTGTTTTTTTTCAAACATCGTGCCGATATAACATCTTGACGATAGAAAGAGAGTGGGGTTTTTTGGGGGTTTTGGATTTGAGTGAGTTTAACATCTATTACAGTTGCTGTTCAAAGCACTACTTGCTCGGTTCAGGTTTCCTAGTCAGCAAGAATATGAAACCTGTAGTTATCGGCTTCGCACCGATATTAATGAAAGGCTATGCACTTTGCGCAAGCGAGGCAGATATTACATCAGCTTTATTAACGTCCATGCGCCTACAGAGGAATCTACCACCGACGGACATCTTTTCGAATATGCAAAACGATACGACGCCTCTGTCTCTGATACGACGTCAAAATCATTCTGGGTGACTTCCAATAACAAAATAGAGGAACCCATTAGGCGACCAATGTTAGGAAAATATCGATACTATTATGGCCACAAACGCTTTAGGGCCATAGTCCCAGAAGCGGTCAGAAAGACTGATTTGACAATGACTGCAATTCAATTTGATTTTCATTCTATGATAAATCAAGGCTCAGGAGATGCCCTTTTATGCTGTAGTACAGCTATGGCGGACGAAAAAAACTTAAGATAAGATTTAGGTTTGTTTGTAGGATATGGCGATTCGCTTAAACATTTGTGACTTGTAGTCTGAGAGGAAAACAGTAGAAAGCTTGATGAGAAAGAATTGTGGAATTTAATGGAGCGATGAGAAACAAAGAATGAAACTTGATATTCTGTTAGAACAAAATCCACACTGCCGTACTACGCATAAAGGATCTATCTGCATTTTAGTAACTTCGGAGATATTTAATGATTTGTGTTTTTCTGCAGCACGCAGATATATGTAAAGGGCATTGTTCACTATTGATTTTAACATAGTTCTACAAAAGTTTGGTTTTTTATATTTTATAGAATGATGTAATTGAGTACGTATGTGTTTTTCGAATCCGGTATTAACTCAAAATGAAAAAAAATGTCAGATAGAGCGTTAATGCTTAGTAGAGCAGCATAGTAAGTGGGATAAAAAAAAGAAGAGAAAGACAATGTACACTACGTCCATGTTCTGGGCTTTCAATAGATGGAGTAATAGTTTCATCGCCAATAAACTTGAAAGTTTTGGTGCACCCGCCCATTTATGCGAGTAATACTTAGATCTGGGTCTAATGACAGCCCTACAGATTCACGCTACGTCTAATGGAGCAAAGTATTCTCTGACTCTCTGAAGGAAACCGAAGGATTTTTTGAAATTTGAATTATGTGCTTTGAATTATGTGCAATTTTGCTTGAGATGTTAAAGCTTGATAGGGTTAGCGAGGGTGAGTTAGAAATACTTACAACATCATCGGAAATAGTGTTACTGGCAGAATTGATTTTGTTTTTCAAATTCAAGGGTTTAATAATAATATGAATTACATTGAAAGTGAAGGAAAGGAGTGTTATGGTGCAATTAGACTCTCCCCGAGACATGGCAAACGTTGACGAGGTGAGAGTGTAAATGGTCTCCTCGTCTATTCTCGGCTGGTTGTTTTCATGACAAGCACGAGTGTATAAATGGCTTCCTCATCGGCTTTTGCTTGCTTTGTGAAGGGATAATAAGCGTTTTATGGCGGTGCTGAGTGTTTATAACTGTCTCGTCTTTCATCGGGGCAGTTCGAAATGATGTCGGTTTTACGTACCGAGTCAAAGGAATGTGAAAAAAGGTCTGGTGCTGGCTCCGATGATATTTACAAAACTTTTTGGTTTGCCCATGAAATCATATCGGACAAGATGCATGCGCACGGTTCGAATATTTGTAAACAATTGTTTGAACAGAGAAAATGCTACCTATCTGCACTATATTACCACTTAAATTTCACACCATGCAGAAGGGTACGAAGTGTAAGTGTACAGATATGCATATCGTCTAGGTGGGTAGATACCCTTTCATACGATAAGCCATGTTCACCCTATGTCTTGCTGAGTGTCTTGTCGACTGATTTGCCGGTTGCCCTCACGAAACGTTCGTCCTATGTGTAATTGCGGCATTACAGAAAGAACAAGAAAAGAGTGTTGTAGAAACAACAGTACCTTGCGGCACCTGAGCGTTGGTAGTGTTGTGGAAACTTTCAACCAACTTGACAAAGACGGAGTGAAGTCCAAATACACGAGGTTTGGCTAATAGGATTTGGTACCCCATTCCGTTGAAAGACTTTGGAATATCTAAAGGTACGTCTATTGCTTCACTAAAGTTATAGAGATCCTCATTTTTCTGCAAGAAATGATAGTCCCAACTGTAATGCCAAGTACGGGAGCTGTACTGGCGGGCATTAATAAGATGGTTAGTCTCAGAATATCTCAATAATTTTGGTTCGCCATTTTAGGTGTGGGCTGAATGTCTGCAGGCTTCCATGCAGAAGGAAATATTCCTGTCGAATAGGACGTGTAAAATGGGCTTCGCAGTGATTTAGCTAAGGCGAATGCGTAGATCATACTTAGCGAAAATTTTCACAACCTCTCTTGTGGCGAAAAATGAAGGCTCTTGATTGAACACGCACAGTGGAGGACTAGGAAAAGGGCTAAATATCATTCTTAGATCGTAAGAATTATGCTTAAGAGCCATGTAGCAATCTGGCTTATTTTGATCTTCGACGAATCGAGAAACGGGTCCACCGAGCCAAAAGGAAAAACTAGTTCGACACCTCAAGCAACACAGGAGACAATCGCACTAGGTACGGAAGTTTTGCCAACAATGGAGTAGGAGACAGTATGCAATTGTTGCACAATTTGCAAGGAAAAAGAAGGAAATCTGATTTTTGATCAGCTGGGAATACTAAAACGATGGATTCAATGCTTCGATGATTCGCAAGGCAATCAATTAGAAGTCCCGTTCACTGATGGCAAACGAGAACTGCCACCGCTTACCATGGAAAAGATCATCCGTGCGACCCAACAGCTTAAGGACAAGTCGCCAGGATCTCATTTGGATCAAATTGTCATGATAAATTTGCATTATTGGTTTAAATTTAACTACGGTTAATACATCACAGTGGTAACATTTAGTAAACACTTTGGTTTTCAACTTTACTGTTCTTGGTTGGTTGGGGTGGGTGTTTGGTAAACATTAAGTGAAGTGTGAAAAACACTTACACTTCATCACAACGGGCCTCTCTTGTGCCTATGTGTGTCGGCCGGCAGACCTCTGTGGATCGGCAGCCACTTCAACCTACCTAACACTTACAGCGTCCATTCAAATATCACACTGATGGATCGATGCATGTTGCAAAACACATGTGCAAAACAAGCATGTTACAATTCGTTAGTTTTTTTTCGGTGTATTTCAATTATTAATTTTAGTACGCAAGCGCAATCTTAAAAATGATTCTATCACTATATTGTTTATCGAATACTGCTTAAATCAAAAACCTTCAACTAAAGACGAAAAACTTTTGTGATTTATACAGTCAAGTCGTGGGTCTTTAAGAGTTCCATTCGCCCTTTTAGCTCGACACCTTGCAAGCTTTCCAGTTCCTCCCACATAATTTGTTTCACGAGATGCTAAAAAAATAATGTGGTTTCAGTATTTACATGTTCAATACGTTGTATATATAAGCATACTCTGATCTAGACATTACTATCGATTTATATATTGCAAATAAGTAGACAAAATATTGTTAGCAATTGTTGATTTTGATTTTAATCATTTTCAAATTCTGTTTGTGTTTTGATAGCACAGTAGATTAAAATAAGATAGATAATAGTAATTTTTAATCCTTTTTAATAACAGCATCCTTCTAATAGCCAGCAAAATAACTTTCCAGTAAATAAACATACCAAATCCTAACACATTCATTTCATCGGTGTTTGTATATTGCCCATAAACTGAATTCGATTCATTTCAATGTCATCATGTGATTAGTCAGAATCGAAACGTCCAAAAATATCAAATCGTTAACTTGTCCATAGAGAAACCTGTTCTACGATATCCAGTAGGTAATTTTGCATTTAAACATATGAAAATAAACGTAGGATTTTTTTTTACAATAGAAAAAACAACACGAGCTCACCCCTCTCGATATCTTCTTTTTTTGATAACGTTTCATTATAAGGCTCCAGCGGATTTTTGATTTTTTAACTGAATACAATAGAATTTGCAGACACAAAATATCTTTACTCATTAACGCTATTGTAGCTAATTGGAAAATTAAAGTAGCTGTTCGTATTAGCGGGGATTGTAATTTTGAAGAGTTTGTAAAGATTCTACTCTCAGGCGTGCTTCGAAACAGAGCAAATTTTGTGTTAATTTCATTAAACTTAACATAATATTTTTGACACGGTAATGCAAATATGTATGTTAGTAAATATCTATCCATGTTTTTCAAAAAAAATAAATTCAATGTTGAACATGCCATTTTACAAACAACGAAACCATTAAGTCGAAGGTGACCGAAAAAAAATCATAGACCACTTTTATTTTATTTTTGGCATGTAAGTTAGAAACTTGCTAAATGTAATCTGGCAAGCTAATGCGGAGTACGTACCTACGATACATTCAAAAGATCTTCAGTCAAGGTCAGTTTTCAAGAAGTATCTACATACATATAAAACGATATCAATATTACATCTGAAATAGTGAAACGATACTTTTCAAGAGTTGCGCTCAAAAGTGATATTCAGACTGATTCAATTTATCTTCCGCGATTCGAAGCAAGCATGTCTGTAGAATAAATACAGACACATACTTGTTTTGCTCCGTGTATTTCTACTACTACGTGGTCAAGATATTCCGAGTGTAACTATCTTGTTTGGCGATCAATCGCACTGTTTGCATTCAAATGAAGATACTAATTGTATGCGTTGGTAATATCATAATGAGAAAAATTGACGCGAACTATTTTCGTGGAAATGTGATTCATCAATATTGCATTAAAATTTATTGAAATAAATTGATTGTGCTCGATTGCCTTTCTTCCGGAGTTGCCAAACTAAGATGTATCGTAGAACGCATTCCAATTCCCAATAGCACTTATGGCTTCGATGACAATTCGTCTAGTTGTATTTTTCTTGTTTCCAACCGTTATTGAAATGAAATGATGCGACGGAATGTTTGAACCATATAGGATACAGTCTTAACGGCTACGCATACAGCATCTGTGCTCAAAGTTATTAGGGCATTAATTTAATAGGTATGCGCAATAATTTATTCAGAACGAATAAGGCAGTGACGTTTGAATTTTAGAAATGGAGTCCGAAGTATTTTACTCATTCAAAACAGTCCGCACAATCATTCAAAGTATGGAAATTATTTGGTCTTACTCCGTTACGAGCTGACGTCAATAGCGTGCGAATAATAATAACTAAAGATAATCTCAAGTTGTCATTCAAATCTTTTTTGATCTAGTCTGTTGACTTCAGATGATTTTGACAGATTTTGACACGGGACCAACAAATTTATTAAATAATATGAGAGTATAAAATATACAGTTGGGGTTTCTCAACATTTCATAAATTTAGTAGAAAATGCAAATATTTATGAAAATTTTATATGCAACTTTACTGCAAATGTATTTTTATTAACATAAATTTAAAAAAATACATTAATTAGCTTACAACCGTAAAAACACAAAAAAAAAAGAAATTCAGTAGGGACAAAAGTGTTCATACATTATGTAATTGAACTGAAAATTCCACATTATTTAATATAATTTTATATTTCAATATTTTGTTGGGCCACCGTTGGCCTCAATAACAGCCTGCAACCGTCGTGGCATTGAATCCACCAAGTTTTTTGTGACTTCCAGAGTTATTTCTCCCCAGGCTTGTTGAAGCGCAGTTTTGAGTGATTCCTTTTTGCTGGTGTGAATTTTCGAGATTTTTCTTTTCATAAGTTCCCAAATATGTTCAATGGGGTTGAAGTCTGGCGACTGAGGAGGAGAAGACAACTGCCTTGGTGCATAATAAAGCAACCAGTTCTTTACAAAGCGTGAGTATGTTTGGGATCGCTGTCCTGTTGGAATATCCAATGCCGGCCAAGACCCAAATTGTCGACGGAAGGTTGCAAGTTTTCTTCTAACAGTCTTTTATAATAGTATTGGTCCATAATACCGTCTACGAAGACCAATCTGCCAACCCCACCAACTGTAATTCCACCCCACACCATCTCATTGCCACCGCCGTGTTTTACTGTTGGTATTAAATTCTTCAGTTGCAATGCTGTTTTTTTTTCGCCAGATTCTTTCTTTGCCATCATTACCGAACAAGTTGAACTTGCTTTCATCAGTAAATAAGACAGTTTTCCAGAACTCTGAATTCTTCCCTACATATCGCTTTGCAAATTCAAGTCGAAGCTGCCTATTCTTTTCAGATATTAGCGGTTTTTTACGAGGAACTCTACTTGCATATCCATCGGAACGTAAGATTCTTCGGATGGTTTTAGGGTGAACACACTTATTCGAAGTATTAGAGACATGTTCCGCCAGTTGCCGACCGGTGATCCTTGGGTTTTTGTCGACCTCTTTTAAGATCATGCTGATATCCCGCCTGGAAAGTTTCTTTGGTCGTCCATTTCTTGGCTTATTTTCCACTGATCCTGTGTTTTTATGCTTTTGAACAATGTATTGAGCAGTGGCATGAGATAAATTAAGCAAAACTCCCATTACGCGGTATGATTTTGTTCTGTGCTCAGCAATAATTAAATTTTTTATTTCAACACTTACTTCCTTACGCTTGCTCATTTTTCACTCCCTTTGCTCACAGATTACTAAAACAAATTAATCATTAGCAGTGAACGAAAAAATACCGTACCTTAAGCGTACTGTACGCGAAAAGTACACATACCCTACCTCAGTCTATAATGTTTGTGTACATGTACACAACCGATATACCGAACGAAACAGACACGATGCAAAAGTACGCTACGATTGAATACTGTACTGTACAAAGTACACAAACCTTATCCTCTACAATACGGAATGTGTACTCGTACACAACCCGTACACAAACGATATACACTAAACGTACCGTACGTTTAGTGTACTTTTGCGCTTCATTTACATGAAAAGGAAAAACACTTTCAAAGTGAAAGCACTGAGTCAAAAATATTGAACTTCACAGGAGAGCATAATCAATTCATTTCGGCTACGGCATTATCACTTTTATCAGTAATTTTTTCCCAGTTCATATAAATGAACCGCAAAAGTACACTAAACGTACGGTACGTTTAGTGTATATCGTTTGTGTACGGGTTGTGTAGGTGTACACATTCCGTATTGTAGAGGATAAGGTTTGTGTACTTTGTACAGTACAGTATTCAATCGTAGCGTACTTTTGCATCGTGTCTGTTTCGTTCGGTATATCGGTTGTGTACATGTACACAAACATTATAGACTGAGGTAGGGTATGTGTACTTTTTGTAGTGAATGTGTTTGCGTACGGGCGTCAATAATGTACGGTACAGTACACTAAGGTACGGTACCATAAGGTTTTTTTTCGTTCACTGATCATTAGATCGTATTCAGGCATTTCATAGGAAATACAACGGTTCTTAGATGAAAAACAACAGTAAAGCAATGCAATTAAGGCCAGAGTACACTATCTGATCAATGTATTAACACTTTTGTCCCTACTGAATTTAGTTTTTTCTGGTGTTTTTACGGTTATAAGTCAATTATTGTAATTTTTTTCAAATTTATGTTAATAAAAATACATTTGCAGTAAAGTTGCATATAAAATTCTCATAAATATTTACATTTTCTACTAAATTTGTGAAATTTTGAGGGTGTATGGAGAGTTTTGTCCCCAACTATATGCTATAGTATATAGAGTAAAAGTTAGAGAAATTATAATATTCAAATTCAAATTTTTTATGGAAAAGTACAAAATATTTTGTATGGGAAAATGGGGTGATGCTATCTACTTTTTCTGCATCTACTCGAATTCTCATATCCAGTCTGCGCTCCATTATAACATTGCATAGAAAATGCATAGGATCCTTGCATATGTGCACTATACACAGTCGTGTCATAAGTTCTGCCCCTAGTTTAAATGGGCTAAATTAAAATGCAATGCTAGCGGAAACAAAAATTTATATTTTCATTTATTCTCGGTAGACAAAGGAACAAAAAAAAAACACAGAAATCTATTCGAAGTGGCCTCCATTTGCTTTTACACACTTCTTCAAACGGTCGGGCCACTCGTCGCTGGATGCACGCACGACTTCTAACGGAATTGAGGCTACTGCTTTTGTCAAACTGGCCTTTAAAGCCTCAATATTGCGATGACTCTTCTGCTCTAGCCAGTCCCAACAGCGACAGTCAAGCGGGTTCAAATTGGGGCTTTCAGAGGACCAATCCTCAGCAGCTATGAAGTCGGGCAGATTGTCCGCACACCACTTCTGGTTCATCTTTGCTTGCTGGAACGTCCAGTCTTCCCCATGAAACATGGTATCGTTGAGTGGTTTGACTACCTTTTCTAAGACATCGCTTTGGTAGTTTGCTGCCTTTGTTTTAACCCCTTGTTCACAAAAATGCAGCTGAGTGACTCCGTCGTACGAAACACTCCACCAAACCATGACTGAAGCAGGATGATGACCTCTTTGGACCCTTGGAATTTTTTCAGCAGCTTCTCGAGAACTCTGGGCGTAAGCTCTGTCGTTTTGCTGGTTGAATTTTTCTTCTATGGTGAACATTTTTTCACCAGTGAAGAGAATTTGTTTGTATCCTCCTTGCGCGTACTGTCGATCTTGTGGCCCGTATCTTCTTCAAAGCCGGTGTTAACAGCTGTCCCGTTGTTCTTCGGTAAGCCCCAAGTTTTAGATCCTCTTTGATGATGTGGGACATCGTTCTTTTTGAGATATTCATCCCCCGTGCCATGTTTTTCTGCTTTCGGAGAGGGTTTCGCCGAATTCTCGCAGACACGGCTTTCACAGCTACTGGTATCCTCGTAGTGCGTGGCCTGCCATTTCTATGTCTGTTATCAACAAAGGAGGTCTCGTTAAACCGTTGAATGCACCAATAAACCACCTTTGAGCAAGTTGAAAATCTCCACCGGTGACTTGTTGCACTGGTGCAGCGCGATCACAGCGATGCCTCTTCGAGTAAACGATACAAACTGAGGCTAATTTTGCAGTATAGGGTCCACTCTATATTTTGAAAAAACAAAGTCGTTTTCGGCCGTCAGTCGTATGGGCTGTGCGGACTCATTCGACTTAGGGACAGAACTTATGGCACGACTGTGTAGTTTTGTCATTACTATGTAAAAACGTAAGAAGATGTTCCTTAAACCTTTACCATTATCATAGAAAGATGCGAAGAAATAATTTTGTTCTCATTGGAACTTAGCGACCTAGCAAGATGATTTTTAAATCTTTCAGTGACCTTTATACTTAAGATGTCGATACTTGGGTAATCAGCTATCTTCTTCAGTGTTTATTTGTCTCGACGCTTTGCTTTTCCAACTATTGGACCAGAAGCACCTGCTCTGTATTTTAAAAATGAGCAGGTTCTACTCTTTCGTACCCGTATTATTGCCATTTCACTTAACAAATTTACACACTTTACGACTGACATACTGGAAATGTAAATTCGCAACAGTACGCACGAATTCAACCCATCGGGCACCATCTTGTCGCGGTGGAGGTGGCCGTGCATCGCAAGATGTCACAACAAAAGTGCCTGGCAAACATGAGGATAAATCCTAAGAAATTTATTTCTGCAGATGGTAGCCAGGCTAAGTCTAGAAATCCACTCATACTGGACATGCTCAGTACTGCAGGGGCTCGGATTCTCCAGGCCTCAACCTCATGTATGACTGCAGTGGAAGACCCTCGTTGCAGTGCAAGCTCACAGGTTACTATCGTGGAAGTTACTATCATGGAAGATTCCATCGCCAGTAAGTTTTCGAACTTGCTGATAGCATCCTCTCTGATGACAGCCTTTTATTTCTATTTCTATTTCTTCTGACACAAACAGACTATCCGCGAGAGCAAAGAGGAAAACGTACGCAGAAACTGCGTCTTCTTCTCTCATCGTTGTGATAGGTATATCTAACAAGGACGGCAAACTGACCGATGGTCAGTGCGCTATCCTTAAGAACGAACTGTGGCAAGAGATAGCGGAGTCAGGACCAGTTTACAAGTCTCCTGCTCCAATCAAACATGTAAGGAGTGGCTTACACAGGCTCTGAAACTGGATACTGGCAGTCAGACCAAATTTACCATTTTGGACCCCGATCTTGCCAAACCCTATCATGCCAGTTGTTGGATTCTGGTCCTCGCAAGAGCGCAGGTTACATCATGGGCATGTTCGGTAAGCTGAATCCGAGCATCGATGTGAAACACTGGAAAATCAGGTACATGAATCCCACTGCCGGTGAAGATGATTTCAACCTGATGAGCGTGCTTGACCAGAGAAGTTTTTCGACGCGTAGGCATAGATACTGTATGATGCAGAGCTACTTTTTGTATGGGATTAAATTTAATCAAAATAAGAAGTAGTGAAGCATCAAGTCTTGTAACTGTCTATGGACAGGTCTCGAGAGCAAAACGCAAAGATCCAGTGGAAATTCTCTTCTATAGAGATTCTTTTACTGGGGTTACGCGGACTTTGTCTAAAGGTCCCTGAAAAAGCATCCAAAGACATCAATTCCGGACATTTCCATGTTTCAAAGTTAAAGATTTGTTCAGATCAACTTGCAGCATATGCTAAGACATCGTTCGATCTTTTGAGCGAAAAATTGACATAAGTCCAAGCTTCTCCTTAGATTACACCTGTACAGAAGCCGTGGATTCGAGGCAGCAGTATCAACGGACTCAGTTCAATGATGGGATCGCTTACCTTCCTTTTGACTCCTTACTCTCGCTGCCAATAGAAGAGTTGAAAGACCTGGTCCAGTATGCTGAATCGGAGAGACTAGAGCTTCTGGTAAGCTACAATGCATGTATCACTATGTTCATCTGGAATAGTTAGATCAATAACTGGATGGCCTGTATCGGATAAGTTTCACTCTCTGATCACCGCTATTTGGTGCTCTCTTTAGCCACGGATCCAACACCCGTAGTGAAAAGGGAAAATCCAAGGAGCACTGATTGGGCTAAGTTCAATCGCCTTCTTGCAGATAGAGCGTGTCCTAGTGGTAGGATAAAATTGCCAAAGTCAATAGAATTCCGGCTAAGCACTCTGAATAGCATAATAGTTAGCTATGAAGAGGCCTGCCCGATCAGTAAAAGAAGATATGTGACAGTTCCCTAGTGGAACCGGGAGCTGCGAAAGCTCAGAAAAGTACCATGAAACTTCTCAATTGAGCTTTTAAGACCAACACTGAAGATGACTGGATCGTCTACAGACCCATGCAGAGAACTTATAAGAATTTAGTGAGGACTTCTAAGAGGCAATCATTTAAATTAATCTGTGAGAGAGTGGAAGATACACCACAAACGTCGAGGCTTTATAAGGTCCTAGAGAAGGATCAATCAGCTAAGCTGGACTCTCTAAAACGCTTGGATAGTGAATTTAACAAGTCCGAAAAGGAGTCTCCAAATACTTTACTTGGGACTCAGTTTCCGGGCGCTCCGGTGATTGCAAGGCAGAATGCATCTGCGCCTTTGACCAAACCTCTTGCTCTTCGTAGCAGTAGGAATTGCCAGATCTGTAGTTACCAGTGAAATGTTCAGGAATGCAAATCATGTCTTTTCAAAATTTCAAATCGCCGGGCGTGAATAGCATATATTCGATTATACTAAGGGAGGGAATTGACCACCTGGAGGCTGGCTTAAGATAAATCTTTTCTGCATGGCTAGCTCTAGGATATATTCCTTCACCTTAGCGATAGGTTAATATAATCTTTATATCAGATGAACTCTATTAAATCTGTCGCCAGATTTAATAGAGTTCATCTGCTCTTGGTACCGGGATACTGTGGTGTTGAGGGAAAAGAAATTGCTGACGCCATTGCGAAGCAAGGCTCGATGCTTCCTCTACAGAGTCCTGAGCCCGCCTTGGGTGTGTCGACCGCATCTGCACATGCCATTTTTCGGAAGTGGATAGATGTTGTTCACAAAGAGAGATGGATTTCTTCTGATGCGGCAAGGTGCACTAAGACCTTCCTTTCAGAGTCCAATCATGCAACTGCGGGATTTCTACTTAACAATAAATTTGCAGAGCTACTAGGTGGGGTGAAAAGTAACCTCCTTGGGAATGAAAAAAATGTTTTTTGAAAGGTTTTTTTTTTATTTTATTCAATGTAGTCTCCTTTTAGGTCGATACACTTATTCCAGCGATTTTCCAACTTTTTGAACCCGTCCGAACAGTAATTTTCCGGAAAGTCTGCAAAATACTCCCCCGCGGCGTCGATGATCTCCTCGCGCGAGCTGAATTTTTTATTGATGAGTCATCTTTTGAGGTTTAGAAACAGATAATAGTCCAAGGAAGCCAAATCGGGCGAATAAGGTGGATGGGGAAATAATTCGAGCCCTTAATCGTTGATTTTAGCCATTGTTGCGATGCTCTCGTGTGACGGTGCATTGTCTTGAAAAAAAAAATTTTTTTTCGCTTCAAGTGAGGCCGTTTCGCAGCGGTTTTGGCCTTTAATCGCTTCAATAATGTGCAGTAATACCCGCTGCTGATGGTTTTTCCTTTTTCGAGGTAGTCCACGAAGAGTATCCCATGACAACCCCAGAAAACCGACGCCATGATCCTTCCGACCCATTGAGCCTCTCTCGGCCGCTTCGGAGCACTCTGGCCGGCTTGAGTCCATTGCCGGTCACTCAGTGGATAACGGTATCATCAATAGTCACCAATCGATGCCAAATTCCACCCGTTTCCACATCAGCATAGGCAAACACGCTTCCGAAGTGCGCTCGCGTTCGTGTTTTTGGTCCGGAGTCAGCATGCGCGGCACCCAGCGGCAGGATAATTTTTTCATCTGCAGAATCTTGCTCAAAATATGGCGTGTGTGCTCAGTACTAATCCTTATGGCATCTGCTAGCTCATGCACCTTCACTTTCCAGTCGGCCAACGCCATTTCATGTACTTTTTGGCATTGTCCAGTGTAACCGCATCGGAGGGCCTGCCGGTGCGAACTTTATCGACAGTGGAGTTTTGGCCACCAAGAAACTCTCGAAACCAATATTTCACGGTGTAATCTGAAGGAGCGCTAGCCCCATAATATTTATTCAACTTTTCTTTTGTTTCGTTCGCGGTTTTGCTTCTCAAAAAATAATGTTTTATGAGAGAACGAAAATCATTTTTTTCCATACTCACCAAGGTGCCAAACAAGTCAACAAAAATCGGCTGTCAGAACAAAACAAATGGCTGTATCGCGCTGAAATTTGACATGTCTGCCTAAATATGAATATACTATAAGGCACAATAATCTTTTTTGCGATTGCAGCGCATTCTGGAGGTCAAGGAGGTTACTTTTCACCCCACCTAGTATGACAGGCATACTGACTGAACACAACTGCCTAGGAGAACATATGTACCGAATAGGTGTTTGCACATAATATTCTCTGTCTATCCTACCTAGAAGAGGCTGACTCTGTAGAGCATTTCATCTGTAGATGCCCAGCTTTAGCTGGGATGTGGCACTGTTCCCCTATCATTGATCCTAGATTTCTATAAGATGTCTGGGAAACTATGGTAGGCTGGGGAATGATTGCAATGGATATGCATAGGCACGTTTTGCACATTGATTTCGATGAAGTACGAAGATCCTCAAGTATAAGCTGTGTTTGTGGCTACATCCACTGAGGCTGTAGAAATAGAACGGAGAAGCCCAAATATATTGGAGGAGAATGCAGCAAACTTTCATCTCTTAACTGTCAATTTATGTATTTTTCCTCCGATTTCAGTCAATCTTCTTTTGATTGTCAAGTTGACAAGTGAAGAAAAACGAGTCTTTAGTCCCAGCAATATGAAAAACAAGCATTTGTGGATTTAGATTTTTTTTATTTACATTTTTTTTAAATGTTCAACGTAAAAATTGTTTATTTGTGTCTTTTGTTTATTTGTGTCCCAGAGTGCTAAGAGCGAAGAAAACAAAAATGTCATGCGTGGTACTAACTTGTAAACATGAAACAGTACAGATGGTTCAGAGTTTTTTTTCACAGATGAGTGATCAAAATAAGCTTTCACTTTACATTGTTCCTTTTTAAAAATTATTATTTTTCACTTTTCGAAACATGTTTACATTTTGCTGGTCGTCATGACACTTTGTGTTGGGAAATATCAAAGAAACAATCAATATTGAGAGCTTGGGGGCAAATTTATGCAAAACTAACTTGATGTAAAATTTATGTAAGTCTAAGATTTACCTAAACATAAGAAAGTATTTATCAATATGCCAGTATTATTAATTACGAAGTTGTGCATAAAAAATAAATTTATTTGTCTTTAGGAAAGTTGCACTTTGTCCAAAGCCGTGTCCCGATTCTAGTTGAAAAAGAAAGAGAGAAGCTCAAGCAAGAAAGGATCAAGTAAATATCTATTAATCTCAGTTGGATTGAGGAAATTATTAATAAATGCTGTAGTTGTATTATTGCTCATATACTGAATACACTTAGAAAAAATATTTCCATGTAAAATTTGCTTGATTGTTGCAAGGCAAACTATTTCCATTTATTTTGTAAATTCAATTTTTGGCGGGGAACCATTGCTTTTATATTTACTTTAAAGTCATTATTCATTTGGACACATCTTTTTCAAAATGTGTTTTGGTTTTTCGTTATTTTATCACTTCATTCCACTATAACACAACCTAGTAATATTTTTGGAAATGCATTGGAAATGCAAATGAAATTTTAAGGTAAAGCTATTTCCAAACTGGTGTTGATGACGATTTGAACTTATGTTTTCGAGCTTTTGGGAATGAAATGAACTTAAATATCTATTTATGCAACAACTTTTTTTTTGTAATTTTCATTCATCATATGTGTTTATGAATGGCAATACTACAGAAACTACTTTAGGAAATTAATGAGACACATAACAGACATCTACAAAATATTATGCAAAGCTACCTGTCAATAACCTTCAAATTTTTCTATCAACTCTTAACCTTCGTTCTTTCCGTACACTTCAAGTTCTTTTAATTTCATTTTGAGATGTCCCCTCTTCTATCACATCAAACCAAAGATCAAATGTAGTCAGTTGGTCAGCTAGTAAATCTACTACACACATTTCAATGTAACCGTAGCAAAATCAGTTAGTATAAGAATATGTGAAAATGTAATCAAATCACCGTTCTATTAATAGATTTCCAGTTTTATATTTAAAAACAAAATTGCGGCTCAGGTGAATATTTGACGATTATTATTGATCGATGCAAAATACTTGAAAAAAGCATCAAAATAGTGACAAATATATGTATTGTATCGAACATTTAACGAATGTATATGATAAAAATTCAATGAATTCTTAGTTTAGCCAAAAGATAGTATTGAATGATTTGAATTATGGAATGAATTTGCAAAGTTCGTGCGAGACGTATAAACAGGAAGAAAAAAAAACCCGAGTTTAGATCGATGAATGTTTAGTTGATAATTTTTAGATTAATATCACACATCTAGTGCAAATGAAAAATAAGTACATACGGTATTTGTATAGAGGCTTGGATTAAAGATAAATTGATCATCTGTATAAATAATTATTCGTATTTTGAGGGAGTATTGAAGCTATTTGCTTTGAAATGGATATACTCGCCGCTTAAGAAACAGTTTTCACCAAAAGGTGTGCATCGAAGTTTTGATGCCAATGAGAAATTTTGTGCCCATATATTCGTAAAAACATGTTTATATAAAAAATATGTGCATTGAATATGCTCTTTGGCAATCAAAAGATATTATTTAATTTGAAGACTAGTTTTTACCTTAAATATTTGGCAATTATCTTGATTCAAATTTTCTCAAACAAAAAAAAACAGAATTAAAACGGCTTCAAATAGCAAAATTTCTGAACCACGTTAAGTTGAATTTCTTGGTGTAAGTCTGTAATATTTGTAAATTTACTAATACGCCTTGGATGTTGAGAAAACTGGATTTTGTATGGTACGAAACTGGCCTGTCGAAGAAGGTGATTGGCTTTCAAAGGTAATTAAAAAAGAAAAGCTTCCAAACCATATAGTATAAATAAGAGGTGTAGACCACTTTAGGATTAGACTTGCAGACGCTTTAGAACAGGGCAGATTATACTCTCGAAACACCGATATGAGTCATGAAATTTAAATGTATCTAGAGTCTAAGGGAATATTTTATCTTAAATATTTAAATTTGGAAGCAAAAAAATGGAGGAGATTACGAGGGTTGATCCGAAAGTAATGATAATCAATATAAACCAAACCAAGGCTATTAAATTTAAAAAAAATATTTATTTTTCAATATAGTCTCCAACCAAGTTAATACATTGAGTCTATCTTTTTTCCAAACCCAAGATACCCTTAGAAAAAATGGTTTGTCTCTAATCTCTCAATACGCCTCAACAGCGGCCATAACTTCGCTACCAGCCCCCAACGCGCAGAGACCTTCTTCATATGTAATTCGTGGGCAAAGATTCTTTGAACACTGCCATACAAGATCCCTGTGACCTCAGCTACATGCCTGCCAACACGACATCTTCGACTTTTTTCACGTTGTCGTCAGTGAAGGACGTGGATGGGCGTTCTTCGCGGTGTTCATTTTCAGTGAATGATCTTCCAAGATTAAACTGCTTGGCGCAGCATGCAACGGTAGAATATGGAGGAGCAGAGTAGCACAGGTACTTAATGGCAGCTCTAATTTCGTTTTTTCTCTTTTTTATATTCTCCTTAGAACTGTATTATACTGGAGCTAGTGCTTTCGGTACTTTGACTCTCCTCCTCTGGGTGGGCGACTCCTCGGCCCAACTCACTTCTGACCCAAAGTAAATTATGTCACATAGTGCAGATGTTCCGCACTATTCCGTTAGCTGTCTGAGGCTTGGATATCTCTCGTTAGGACGGGATATGGTGTTTTTGAGATGTTCGATGGAACTGTTAGGATGTTGGTCTAGTCTGTCAAATAGTTCTAGCGTTTTGTCGCGTATGTATATATATGTCTATTGTATTAACCCTTAGTTCTCTGTGTATGTCCGCATTCCTAACATACCATAGAATTCTGAATATTTTCCTAAGAGCGAGATTTTGGCATGTCTGCAGTTGTTGTTTGCTAGTCTTGCACGTCTGGTAGAAGGCATTGCTACCATATGTCAGCACGGGTCGTATGATTTGTTTGTAGAGTAGCGTTTTGTTAGTCATATTCAGTTTGTCCGGTCTGGTCATTGGCTGCAGTCTGCTCAGTACACCGTTTGGTTTATGGCTTGTCTCTTGCTTTTTATGTGTGTAGTCCATGTTTATCTGTTGTCAAATGTAAGTCCCAAGTATTTGACTGTCCGTTGTCATTCCATTGTCGACTGTTAGTTGAGGTGGTTGTTGTCTTCGTCGTCTCGTACCAACTCCTTCCATTTTCCAAAAAAAAAAACACTTTAACCTTGAAATTGCGCTTCCATTTACGCAATGCATTATCTGTCAAAGCAACCTGAGTGTGCGCTGGTATTTTTTGCAAAAGTGAGGCGTATGTGAGCAGCGAAAAATCTAGCCTGAGTATGTAGTTGTCGAATCGTATCTTGCATCTCTTTCTGTTCCATACGATTTCTTTCAACTTTCCAGGCTGATCAGCAATTCACTAAAATGCCAGCTGTCGCCAAAGGATTAGAGATAATTTCTTGTAAAACAAAAAATATTTGCAACTTACAATCCCGAATATCTCCTGAAAATTTCAGGTCTTTTCGCCACGCCATCAATTTGCGTTGTATTTGATCATTCAAGTTAGAAAAATTCACGCTGTGTTAGATCACGTCGTACGCGCTGCACGCGTCTCAATTTGCGGCTGGCCTAATGTTCGGCCGACTTCAACGCGCAAATGATTTCCGAACTGGAGGATTTTTGGCCTGGAGCCAAATTAAAGGTAGTGCCGACCTACGGAATCCCCAGTCGGCCTGCTTTGATTACGATCCAGAGGAAAATCGGAAGATCGTCAGGTTCTTTAATTCTATTTTCATATGAAAGATTTAAGAATCCAGAATCCCGTTGATGGAGTTAGTATTTGGACTACCTCTAAGATAAGCGACTGTTTAGGCTTTTTGACTCTAGAATCAGAGGAAAGGTGTGAAGCATCTATAGTAACTGAGGAGAGGGAGGTTTTTGAAATTAATCTTCATTATTTCAAAGCAGTGAAAGACAGAGGATATGCTACTTTGGACCCAACAACACTGGGTTGTAAGGCTACGTACCCATGGATAAAGATAGCACCCGACAATTTGGAGAAACAAAAAATACAGAGAAGAATATTCCGTGAATATCAATATTTATGTTCTTAATAAATATAGTGATAGAGATAACATGGCTATTGCAGCGGAAATAGATCGGAAGTTATGCTGGTTTGTTTCTTCAAACGTAACACACGATCATGGTAGAAATCCTCCCTATGATGCCATTAAGGACGAAGTGACGGCAGGATCTGTGTGCCTTTTATTCGAAGAGCGGTCTCAAATGCCTCAACATGAAGCTCCAACACGAATGGTCAAGGTGAGGCCCTTTTGGACTCCATATAGGCATATGACATGTCGATCGCAAAAGTTGGAAACGAATCGATCTTCCTCAACTCAATTGGAAGAAAGTTTACTGACGTTACCTTAGTTAATGGACGACACACGCATCTCCTGAATGACGGGAGGGTTATCCAGCAGTGTTCGTTCTCTGATCACATGTTAGTATCTATTAAGGTGGGCGACTGTAGCTCAACTGAGCTGGTAGTTTTTATTAAGGCACTCCGCACACGGGTCGTTAGCCATGCGATGCGTGAGAGATGCGTTTGACACTTGTGAAGCTTGCGAGAAAACGATTGTCTTCATCCTCGTTTCATGTCCGCACACGGGTTGTCAAGAAAACGTCAGTATGCTTCGTAAAATCATACGATTCGGGGCATTTTCCCAACTCCCCCACGAATTGTACGTTGCCGTCATCCATCGCACTAGCAAAAACGACTAGTAATTCGGCTTGAGGCCTGCAATGCACAACGCTTGAGACGCACTCAAAATGAAACGACTACGCTTCTCACTCCTCACGATTGCGGTCACTCATTGATTTACCTAGGTTGTGACTACCAAGCGTAGAAATATCGCATCCACGACGATAGCTCAACGACCCGTGTGCGGATTGCCTAACAGGAAAATAGCGGACTGGATGAAGTCCCAGTCCCTTTTCAGATTCTCTTTGGAGATTCTTCCGGGGTGTATCGATTCCTACCGGGATCTGGATCAGGCGGTTAGCACCCTTACTAATGCTCTCAGCTACGAGCTAGTATAGCGTGCAACAAACCCAAACTCTAAGCGAATTCAAAGCTTCCATGGTGGAATAAATAAATTACCACCCTGCGGAGACGGGGTAAGAAGGAGTTTAACAACGTACAAATATATGACTATTCATTGTATAAATCCAAACTGAGGGCTTTTAAGTATGCCTTATGTATGGCCAAGAGATCCTCATGGAGATCCTTCTGGGATAACATAGAGGGTAAAAGTCGCATACGTAAGGGTTTACGCTCTGTACCGAAGGCTATGTCAATGCTACACCAGAACCCTGGTAGCATCACTAATTCGAATATATTCATTAAGATATTACCAAATGGCCAATACCAAATATGGTATTGGTGAACATATCGCGTTAGTTAATTTCTCAACGAATATATGATCAGATATGTGGGCTAATGTTACACGTCTAACATAATGTATGGAAGTTCATATAATGAAACATATATGACCACATTTGCAAATGAGATAAGTTTAACAAGTTGATTCAGAGCTAAGTTTTGCTGAAATATGTGCGTACGTATGTTTGAATGAATGCATGCATTGATGGAAATCGAGTGCGATAACGAAACTGAGTAATGGGTATTATGATTTTTGAGCATCGAATATTTAGTTATTTATTTTCTAGGTATAAGTTTGGCGATTATTAATAATTGTAGCCATATTTAGAAAAAAATAGATAACGGGATAACGAATAGTAATACAAATATTTGGAATTTATTAGGATTTCGGAAGAAAGTTGATCTTATTTAGCAGTTCACGGAATATTTTTGTTTTTTTGATGGTTTATGGATTATATTTTTTGTTGGACTTGTTTAGCTATGCACTGTGTGGAAACAACGTATAGATGTGACAAAAATTTCAAAAAATACTTGGACTCATCGACAACATGCCTTTTTCCTATTATCCTGTCACTGCCACATTGTACTAGCATGTGAATATCTTAAATTTTTTAATCGATGACAATATTACTTTGATTTTTAACCTAACTTAAGTACTCTGTAGGCTGACTAGCAATTTTTTAATACATTCCACGAGAATTTTTCGGTTGAAAATAATATAAATTTTGTTTGAAACTAATATTCACATATTCGTACATATCATATCCAGCTATGGCTAAAAACTAATATATCCTGATGTTAGTAATGTCTTAACGAACATAAATATATTTGTCTCAGCTACAGTTGCGATCATACTGTCATAATTTATTTTTTAATTCAGTTCGGCTCACCCGTAAACTTTATGACTAAACACGCAGCAAATGTAAGTTCTTCTCTTTTGTCTAGAATTTTTTTCACTCAGAAAAATTACCAAACTAGTATTGTTCCACCATTTTTTTTAGTTGCCAGGGTTATTTTGAAATATTTTAATTAATACATCATGCTCTGTTATATTATTTAGCTGGTTTTTTTTTCTTTATTGTTTTTTTTTTTGTCAATAAAAGGCAGACACGTTTTCAGTACATTTACCGCCCACTTTAATGTGGTTAGCATACCTTCAATGTATTTGAAATGTCTCACACAATATGTAAGATATTTCATTAACAGCAATAATATAAATGACTACAAAGAATAAGACATGAAAACTGGTAAAAATTGATTTCGACATGGAGTGTGACTGAGACAGCGCTAAACTCCGAGGGCCCATCAGTGAATTGGATAGCACATTTTATTTTATTTTTCAAACATACAGTTTTCAATGTTACATGATCCTCATATACCATTAAATTAAAAACATATGCATCAAACTTTGTTATAACCAACAGCCGCTACGTGAATCTAATTTTAATTGTTGCATTGCATCATTTTTAAATGAAAATGTTACATAAAATAAAATTTTTTAATGATTTTTTTTTCCAGAAAAAATAAGTTATGTAAATACACGATTGGTTTTGCTTATTATAAGACTATGCCATGCGAGTTACAATTAAGCGAGCCTGAATAATTCTTATAGCAAGTGGTTATAACTGCTTTTATTTTTCTTATACCAACAAAACTGTCTTGCTGCAAAATAGAAAGACTGCGTAACTGCGATAGTTTGTTTAGTATTTTTAAAATGTTGTTTGATGTTTTTTTTCGCGATTATTGACCTTTATACGGATTTTTCGTGAACATTTTTTTATTGGAATAATTATTTCTTAATGAAACCTTGTATGCAGAAAATTTAGACCGCAAATAATCAAATGATTCTGAGGTGGTTACTAACACTACTAACAGGGGATACTATAGTATGAAGAGTGATTCAAAAGTAATGATACTGAATATTTAAAACACCGGTAATATTTCAAAATTATTTTGTTTTAATTTTCCTGCGCAGTCTCCAAACAAGTCAATTCATTTATTCCATTTCTTTTCTAAATTGTGAATATCGTCAAAAACACACTATCTGTCTTAACTCTCCACAAATGTTTGTACAGTGGCGATTACCACGTTATCTTCTTGAAATGTCTTTGCAATTGCCAAGGTAAAATCCACCGGGGCAGCAGATCTGGAGAATAGAACGGACGTTCTTCCTTTTCGAACGGCAGCCATTGCCACTTCGTCTTTATATGTGGGTGAATTATTTTAGCAAAACAACACGCTTGCCTATATTGTATCAAGCCACATTTTTTTAAAAGCTTACCGCAATCTTCTTGTTTGGTCTGCGTAGTCAAAAGGTCATAATAGTGGTTTTCTTTTCATGCATATTTTACCATAAATATTCCTTCAACGCCCCACAAAAACGGATGTCATAGCTAGGGATTCGAATCCCGGCACAAATTTTCAATCCCGGGATTACAGGATCATACATTGAAAACCCCGGGATCCCGAGATTAACAAAAAACTAAATAAGACAAGTTTCACTAAGGAGCTTATAAACTGTTTTGTGATTTTTGAAAAATAGCTTGAATCATATATGGTGAAAATATTTCAGTTGTCCAATAAAAAATCATCATCATCGGCGCTACAACCGGGGTCCGGTCCTGGACTCCGTCAACAGTTTTTTTCTATCGGATCCGATCGCGAGCCGATGTCATCCAATTTTGCACCCCTAAACTCCGAGTGTCATGGTCAACGTCATCCCTCCAGCGCAGGCAAGGTCTCCCACGTTGACGTCTGCCATAAAATCTGCCGCAAAGGGTTTTCGAGCTAGATGTCCTGCCCAACGAAGTCTACCAAGCTTTATCATCGTATTTATATCTGCTTCTAGGTAGATAGCGTACAACTCATGGTTGTACTGTCTCCGGAATCGCCCTTCTTCACATATGGGGCCAATGATTCTCCGCAAGACTAAGAGGTCAGAGTGCCTTTTGCTGCGCACCCAACTCTCGGATCCATACGTGAGTGCTTACTGGCAGGACCATGGTCTTGTACAGCAGGAGCTTTGATGTTCGGGTGAGATTTCGCGATTTGAAGAGCCTTGACAGACTGTAGTAGGTTTTGTTGGATTTGAGCAGCCAGTTGCAACAATTGACCCAAGGTCATTGAATTATGGCACTAGTTCAAGTTTATGCTCAACTACCCTGAAAGTTTGACCAAATCTAGGTGTTCTTCCTGCAGATGCGGCCATCATGTACTTAGTCTTTCCTTCATTTATGTACAGCCCCAGTTTTGCGCCGCAGCACCGCAGTTTTGATTTGCGTGGGATGAATCCACATTGATATAGTCCAATGATGGCTTTACCGTATGGGGCTATCCGTTCTTGCAGGATAGAGGAGATTATCTTATAGGAGGTACTCAATAATATTATACCCCTAGAGTTGCTGCACATTGTTACATCTTCTTTCTTATGTATGGGGCATATTATGCTTTTGCACCAGTCTTCTGGCATCTCTTCACGCTCCCATCCGTGCAATATAGTTTCATGAATTGCTTGGTGTAATGTAGACCCTCCATATTATAGCAGCTCAGCAGGTATGCCGTCGGCTCCAAGGGCTTTGTTACATTTCAGCCGACTTATGGCTCTTCGTACCTCTTCTATGTTTGGTGGCGGCAGCATAAGGCCTTCTTATATTGGTGGAGCCTCCGATTTTTCGTGGAGCCTCCAATCCTTCGTTGAGCCTCGAATCCTTCGTTGAGCTGACCATTCAGCAATTTACTAAAGTGCACTTCCCATCGCTCCAGAATGCCTTCAGGGTCGGTGATCAGATTACCCTTTTTGGCCTTACAGTACGTGCAACGTGGTGTGTACTGCGTCATGTTTCGGACTATTCGGTAGAACTTCCGCGCCTGGTGCTGCGCCTGGTCTCTAGCTCTGTCTATTTCACAGATCAGGTCTTTTTCGCAGGCTTCTTTGTTCTGTCTGTGAAGTCTCTTCTCTATTCTTCTGAACTTTTTATATTCCTCCTCACGTGCCCGCGTTCTATGAGATTGCTGCATTGCCCGGTATGCAACATTCTTGCATTCAGTCGCTAGTTTGCATTCATCATCAAACCAGTCGTTCCGATGTTTGAGACAAGTGCCTAGGATGGCGTCAGCTGTACTAATGACAGTATTCTTAAGACGTGTTCACTTCTCATCTACGCCCGGCATCCTGGACCCACGAGTTACTCTCCGTCCCTCCATCGAGCTCTTCGAGGGCGAGTTCTAACGCAAAATCAACGGTGTTATTGGTATTTTCATTGCGTAAGGCAGCCGTGTTGATTCGAGCCTGGTTGCGGATGCAATGCTTATACGCAAAGCAATTCGCGCTCGGAGAACCATACGAACAAGATAGTGGTCCGAGTCTAAGTGGGCTCCTCGATACGTTCGTACCGTCATCAGGCTCCAGTAGTGGCGGCGATCTATCAACACATTGTCTATCTGGTTACGAGTGGCTCCATCAGATGATATCCAGGTGGTTTTATGGATATTTTTACGCGGGAATCTGGTACTCGCAACGCCCAAGTTATGCTGCCAGTTCTATGATTCGAAGTCCGTTGTCATTAGTGTTCTCATGCGTAATGCCTGAATGCCGGCTCCCGACCCAATTTGGCGGTAAAATCTCCCCACAGCATCATCAGGACCCGCTCGACCTGTTCATAATATGATTCTTTTTCATCGTCAGCAGATTCCTCTGTAGATGCGTGAACGTTTAGGAGGCTGGTGGTTGCAAATTTGCCTTGGACGCGAATAGTGCATAGCCTTTCATTGATAGCGGTAAAGCCGATGATGGTAGACTTCATTTTTTGGCTGACGAGGAAGCCTATCCCGAGCACATGGTGTTTTGGATGACAGCTTTAGTATAAATCATATTCTTTCTTTTGCAATTCCCTGTCCAATTCCCTGTCCATCTGGTCATTCTCTGTCCATGTGATCTTGTATTACTGTTATATCAGCCTTACATTGAGACAAGGCATCGGCTAGCTGCTGAGCAGCTCGAGCTCTGTAAAGCGATCTAATGTTCATTGAGAAAATTTTCAAATCGTTTAGCCGTTTTCGTTCGCGTGGTGCTCGTTGTGAATCATTCTGGTTCCGAGGCTTGCTGATGGTTTTGGGATAACCGCTCCGTAAAGCATTTTACGGGGGAGGTAATCGGCTTCTCGCCAACCTTACTTGGAAGGGACTAGTTTGAAAATATTCGCCAGCCTTTTTTGAGAAAAAAGGCTGTTGCCCGCAGACATCACGAGGCAGTTAAATTCAGACTTCAATCAGCCGAGATAGTTGCGGCACGTGCATATATTCATATACTACATGTTATCCCCCCTATCTGACTGCTACCACAACATTTTCGTCGTGTGTGATTATTAACAATATTTTTAATGCCTCCTTCTCAGTAATAGCAATCGATGAATCGGTAATTTAATTAATAAGTATATTGAGCCAAAGGATCTTTCTTTTTCGGAATCCTATGTGCCCTCTATCATTACCGAAATATCACTCATCGCAGATGGTCAACTCGATTTTTTTTTATCAAGTCACTGTACAGATAAGCACGAGTACATCCAATTCTATCGTGTGAGGCAAATGCGCGCCTAATTCATTCGGTGTTTATCAATTGTACAAACTTATCGGCGATATCTCTGTACAGTTCGCCGAATTCCCATGCGCCAGAACGGCGCACAAAGTACACAAAGCGTGTCTCCCGCCACCAAACTATCGATAAACAGATAATAAGCGAATTAGAATTTATCACAAGCAGCCGAATCGAAACGATACAGTCCACTTCAATAAATTATTCTCTTCCAATAAACCGAATCGATTGATAAGCAAAATAGCGCAGCTCGACTCGTACGTAGAGCATCCGCGACACGATCGCGAGCGAATCAAATTGACGAACCCTTAATGTAAACATGATTTGCAGTTCGCCTTTATTTTGCGATTTAGACTTTGCATCGCAAACAATATCGACAGAGTAGTATTTCAACAGTGACCATTCTTCACTGACGAATATTTCCTGCTTTTAAAAAAAAATCAGAAAAAAGGCTGCGCAGTTTTAGGATGCTACGATGGAAAATTATCGAAGGTCTATCAATGATTGAGACAATAACATTAAATTCCCGGAGAAATTTCTTTCGACTAAATTGGGGGGAAGGTTGCCGGAGGCTACACAAAACACTGTATAAAATTGACAAAGTAAACAGTTCATTATCTGGGGAGTGAGGCAGTCAGTGATGTTTTCTCGCGTGCTAGAACGAACTCATTGATAAGAATCATTCGCGTCTCAGATTGAATAGAAAACTAGCCCAGTCGAACAATATGTTCTAGAACGCGCCAAAATTCTACGACTGCGAATGCTCGCTCCACACTGAGCGATGATTAATCCACAGCTCGATTACACTACCCCGCCAATGTTTACATCCCTTGCTTTTCTAATCAGAATCGGACTAGAATATTGGCCGATTCCAATTGGGAAAATAAGTTCTTGTCCTGTCAATCGATCGCCCTGGCGCACGTTCCACCATTGCGTTGTTTACAAATGTTTGGTCTTGCTTTATTTCCGGACTCTTCAGCGGGGCAAAGTAAACAAAAGATGTATTTTCGGCCCGTGAGCTTCACAGCACCCTATTATTTCCAACTCCCGAGACGTCAAATCGACACTCGCGATAATACCCCAAAGTTTTCGACTTTCACAAAAAAATGCATATTAAGGAGCACACGTACCTTCGACGTTGCATCGGACACTTCCCGCATAATTTTCTCGAACTCAGCAGTCCCCTCAGCCTGCTTCTGTTTCTGTAGAGCAATTTTCTCGCTAAATTTCCGCGGATTCGCCATCTTTGATGTGGTCCTCAGTTTGCCTTCGTGTTTTCTTTGCAGTGCTGTTGCTGCCGCCGTCGTTGCCCGCTTCTGCACCTTCTTCGTAACTGCGTTTATTCTTTCCAGTAACCACAATGAACGACACTCCGATACTGTTTCACTTCGCAACAATAACAAAATAGCCAAAGCGTGATGTTTTTCGATACTTCTTGCGCGAAACGACACAGCAAACACTCGCATGCACTCCACTATGTTGCGTTTTCTGACGAATTTTCGATTTTGTTTCGCTACTGTTTACGCCCGCCCGACTAAACGCCACATGATAACTGTTGCACTTAATTTCGCAGATTCGCAACACCATACGACACGTTCAATGCATTTTGACACGGTTAAATTAGTTTTCACTGTACGGAAGTTTTTCCACTCAAAGGGGTTTTATTATGACAAAAATTCAGCAGCACTACTGATAAGAATTGAAATGACAACCTATTACACAATATGGCGGTCATATCTTCGTTCTCGGAATGTATTGCCTGATTGATGTTGTTCGTCGTAGTCTGCCATGGGTGAGTCGTTCGGAAAGTGATTTGAGTTTAATGGGGCAGCACTTGTGACACGGAAAATTTGAAATGAAGTAGATAATTGCGAAACAGAAAAACATCGGCCAAAACATATGCCGAGAGGTAATAAATTTGTTTAGCAGTCGAAAGAACATTTGGTTCGAACGCTTAATTAGTTCATTGTCTTCAACATTCGAGTATAAAATGAGCAGAGCATTTATATATTCTATCTTAAGAGCTACATAAAGCTTCCCACTTTGCATTTATTGCGGCAAGCACGTAACCTCACTTAACGCAAATACACCTTTTTACTTCAAAATATGGATAATTCTTGGTACTTAGGTTAGGTTAAAAGCACATTAACTGATATTGTTGAAGAAGTGACAAAATATTCAGGTTGATACACGAAAACTGCCTATAAATTGATTTGATCAAAACTAAATGAAATTGGCGCGTGAATTTAGTCATGCCACTGGCTGCTGCGTGACAGTTCTGTTCAATTTGGAGTGGCAGAAAAATAAATGCAAAAGGGAGTTATCAGAGACAATCAAATAAATACGAGCATAGTTATATGAGAATCGGTAAGTCGGAATTGTTTGCAGCATATTTCATCGGTATAACTGTTTGTTTAATGGTTTGGTATAGTAGAAAATGATGGTGAAAAAATGGTGAAACCTACGTACGGTACGATGTCAATTGTAGCTATCAGTAGGGTTCACTAACTCGATTTCAGAATCGACTCTACAATCATTAAAACGAACTGTATCCGGCTTAAAGGTTTTGTTACATAAATTTGATCCCGGCCAAACCGGGATGTCAGTAAGCTATACACATAATTGAAAAATACATTCTGTGAGTGTAAAAAGCTGACGTTCGAATCTAAGTTTTCAATGGAAAACAAAATTCCATGGATACGTTACAGTTATTTTATTATTTGCTTACACTAGATAAGTATTTTAAACCTAGAAAATAGAATTGTTTTCAAAAACAAAGCTCGGATGTTTCGTCAATAATTCGCCACCTAGAAAATAGGCGTATATTGAAATGATGTAATGTTTTGAATGATTGCTAAATTGGACGTTTAATTATATTTTAAATGAGTGAGGTAGTAACATTCTGCAACACTGGTTAAGAATCTTTTGAGATGTTTTCATAAGAATCAATTAGCTAGGAATCTAGAGTACATACAACTTACTTTGGTGTTGGAATTTCCTTATACTGTAGCCGGCGCTACACTATACGGTATGACTATATTATCGATATCGTATGAATTTCGATTTCGTCTATCCGTTCTGCAAATAGTTATCACTATGAAAGCAATTTTACAAAGTTCAAACAACATGGACTTTATCGGATCCAATACCTTTTTGATTTATGATTAGTCCTATTGAATCCGATCCTGCTGTCGATGCTGCCGAAGACATACCAACACAACTGGTTGCGCCGTCATCATCACTTGATGAGTATCTCTTGTTGCTGCTTTATAGGTTCATGCTAACCAGAATTACTAATTTCACTTTGTATTCAAAAAAGAAGAGAAGAAAATGAACTCTTTTCTACTATGTAATATCTTGCAAATTTTGAAAGTATATGAGATTCATGGCGATCATAGTGAGTAGGAAAATCACTTAATCAAATTGCTGGAAATCAAATAGTACTGTGAACTTTTAACATATTTGTTTGTTGAAATACCAACTTGATTATTCTGCAAAAACATGCAAACATATTTATGCTTCCATTAGTCTCAAACTCACGGACCTTCAGTGCAATTTACAGAAGCGATATAAAGATTTCATTCCCTTCGAGGAGAACACGACGAGGAAGGTTTTTACTGGCGGTTAGCAAAATTTTTTTAAGCGAGATTATCAACATCATCCACAATGTATTGTTCCAACATATAATTATTCGCATCTCTTTCAATTAAAATTTCGTTAACATAAGTTTGGTCTATATTCCACTGAGGTTTGGTCTATATTCTACTGAGGATTTGTCTATATTCCGGACGAATCGGTTTACAACCATTTATGTGGATTAATATCTTCCATCACAACATCTTGCAATAAAAAAGACAAAATAATCTTTTTAGGACATTTCAGTCGCTCCAACCTATGGTTTATTCCCGATCAAAACGATGCATTCCTTGTTTCTGTAAACTTTTCAGATTCGAATGACTTCAACCTTGTGAGGACCTTTATGACTTCGATTTGCAGCAAGTCTCTCCTTTCGTATTCTTCCAACATTAAATCATGAGAAAACCATTTTCAAATTTTAAGATATAATATTTCACGACATTGAAGTAGCTTAAGACTAAAAAAAGAAAAAAATGTCTGAGCCCTGATTTGACAGGGGCCTTAGGCATATGTTAATTTGTAGCAATACACTTTATTAGTGGATAAAGGAAAATATTAGTGTTAATCCTGCTATTCAGGAAGAATACATATAATGAAGTCTCGCAACGCTTATGCCAATTACATGAAGAAAACAGCGAAAATATAATCAGACACCTGAAAAAATTCCTTGATTATGTCAATATGAAGTGAAAAACCACCGGATATCTAGCGTCAATGTTCCGTAACAATATCACCACCTTTTTTCCTAGATCTGTTTGCGAATTAGTAGCAGACAATTTCCAAAACGTTTTCAATGCACCAGACACATCTAACCCATACATTTCTCCTTCTGATTCAGCTCGCATCAGCTTTTATATACCACATAAAATATCACATGCAGAAATACATACAGAAGTTTTGGAACTCGATTATAACAATCATCCTGGTCCTGATCTTCTACCACCTACTTTCTTGCATAATTTTTTGGAGCAGCTAATAAACCTCTACATAGTCTTCATCAGGTCACTTTCAACTGGGGCTTTCCAACCTGTTTGAACCTTTCATATGTAACACCAACTATCCAAAATGGCGATAGACGTTGTATCGGAAATTATAGGGGCAAATTATAAGTTTTGGAATCGAATATAAAATGGCTGCGATTCCAAAACTTTCTCAACTAATTGATTCCCGTATGAACGAGAAAGTTCGCTCAGCTACCACAAATTTGAAAATTCTATTATCGAACGTTCTGTATAAAATGGAGAAACGCTACCAATTTGGGGCAGTCTACATTGACTTTAGCAAAGCTCAATCTCAAAGCTATAAAAATTCAGACTTTTGTCGTATCTTTACTTAGCTGTCTAAGTTCCTACCTCCACAATTGAATATAATTTGTAAAACTTAATGGAGTTTTCTAAAAAAAAAATGTATTTGCTACCTTTGATATACCACAAGGTAGCCATTTTGGGCCAGTTCGTTTTAACATATTCATTTCCGATCTATTTGACGTCCTGTCAAATATACCTCACTTGCATTATGGAAGCTCAAATTATCTCAAACTGTACCACGCCCTTGAATCTACCTCTGATGCACTTTTTCTCCAATCCAAGCTTGACTCACTTGATCAGTGGTGCAACATAAATTAGCTCTCGAGGAATATTGATAGCAGCCAAATTATAAGTTTTACCGCAAACGCACGGTTACACAGAACACATATTTTCTCGGCAGCAACTTATTAACTCGCAATGACAGCGTTTTTAACATCGGTGTTATTTTGTTATAACTTATCTTTAATTTGCTTGGAATTATCATATATGCACTTCGTTAATACCTTACTTGGTACAATAAATAAATAAACAAATAATGTTGAAGTATGTGTAGTGCGCTAAAAGTACGCGCTTTTTAGTAAAGTAAAAAGCAGAACACAACAATTCCATACTTGACTTTTTTCCAGTCTTTGCTTATCTGCTTCACATGAGCCCTGTAATTTTGCATAAACCGTGGATATAAGTCAGCGTGCTGGCTGACCATAGATTTTTCCTTAAATCGACCTTCTTTTCTTTAAATAGCTTTCGCAATCGGCTTTCTAATGGAAGGCTATGATTCGAGCATTACTCAGATTTCAGATTCATTATTACTGTTGTTGTTCGAACACCTAATGCAAGGATTTTTCGCAGCGTTATATTATACTAAAGTTGAACATTTTGTGATTTCGTTTCCGTGGAAGAAAAATAATACCTAAGAACCTATGCGACACCGAAAAAGTGATATGTAACATTAAATACAATAAAAATAAAAAGTGTACTTAAGTTCATTCCTTTTTTTTAAAGATTTTACTATACTTATTTTTTTTTACAAATCGATTGCTCAACAATCATCATAACGTAGCGTACAAAACAATGTATCATACTATAACACTAGATATTTTTATAACAATGGAAATATAAATAATAACACTAACAATAAGATAGGATAATAATAAAAATAATCACTAGCAATTACAACAATTTTATCTCATAAGACAAGACGTGCGCGAGGATCATCATCAAAATGATCTAAATCTCGCATCGATTCACAATCGGAATCTTCACTGCATCTCATGCTTCGAGCGCTTTTGTAGGTGTCCTAAAAAATTGAAGAAGAAAAATCAGTTATAGCAGTTTAAAAAAATTTTATATAAGTTGATTCTAATCCGTGAGTCGTTTAAATGAATTTTACATCTACGATTGATGCTCTTCTTCCTTTGATGCAATTTCAATTTAAACGTAAAATCATAAGAATTTTTCGCACAAGCAAACTTGGACAACCAAACAAGAAAATTAAAGTTGATAAATACCTTACGTGTATCCATCGCCATATCATTTCTACTTTTCGAAAAACTCATTGTAGGACCACTAGATTTGATACTTGATTGTTCACTATTTGAGTTATGCTGTCGGACTAGAGGATTGTGAAAATTAATATTCACTTTAAAATTGCCACGACCTGTCCGTCTTCGATAGAAAATGTACATCCCCAGACCGAGTGCGACCATGCTCATAATTGTCACACAAACGATTAGGGTCGTTTTAGAAGATTCTGGGGGCTGGTCTTGAGCTTCGGGGCTTCCAGGAGTCAAACTATTTGCATGTCGATGTCCCAAGCCTGATTCGGTAGTTGAACACTTTTTGCCGGGCTGAACATGTTGACCATCCTCACACAGGCATTTTGGTCCCAATTTAGCCTGGACACAAATCAATGAGCATTGATTGGGCTCACAGGCATTTGGGCCATCCTTTTGGCGTGAAGGTGCTACAATTACTACATCCTCAGCATTATATACATTCAAAGCCAACGCCTTACATGGCTTGCGGCCATAAAGTGGACACCAAAGTCCTTCCGGTGAGCCTAAATTTATTATAAATGCAGTGTTCTCATATATACTTAATCCAGATGGATACACAATGGCTCGTTCATGTTTTATAAGTGTTTCCATATCCTCGCCGTCATAATTAATCGACCTGATAGTTTTCGAGTGCAGGTCCGTGAAATAAAGCAGTTTCTTGTAAGGATCCGGTTCCATAGCGGATACGTCCATTGGTTTATTGATTAATCTTGTCGATCTGGTTCCATCCAATGCAGTGCGGTATATCATCGTATTTGATCCAGAGGTTTTGAAGCTCATAACTGAATAGAATAGCAGTTTGTTGGTAGCATCAACCGCTATCGCTTTGACGACGTCATTTGCTTGAAACTTTATAAGACGGGCACAGGCGGACTTCTCGGAAAAGAAGCAAACATTGATTGAGTGTTTGGTGGAATCATCAATGTAGTATATATTGTTTGTTATCCAATCGACTGCTATCTTCCTGGGGTTTCCAACATCAGAGATATACCGAATGCTGCCGTTGCCCAGGTTGTATTCGTAGAGAGATCCGGTGTCTTTGAGAGAGAAGTAGAGGAGGTTTCGTCGGACGTTGACATCGAGACCAGTGAAAATCGAGTCGTTTGACCTGTAGAGGATTTCAAGTGCGCTAGGGTACTCACTGAGTTTGCGCAGCTGATTGAAGGTACTGAAAAGAAGATAGTGCCCCGTTTCCACTGACTTGCATCTGATTTTATCGGACCACAAAATGAAGTTCGGGTAGCAATTGCATCGATATGATCCGTAAGTATTCTCACATAGTTGTGCACAAGCATTAGACTCCGTACACTCGTTGACATCTATGCACATTTTCTTGTTTCCAGACAATGTGAAACCTGGATGACATCCGCATACCGCTCCGTACGGAGATGGTGTACACTTTTGATCACAACTATGATTCTTACAGGATGTTTTACAAGCACTGAGCTCATCTTCGCCCTCGCTGCAATCATGCACTCCATCGCAAACTCGAAGTCTATCGATGCAAGTTCCATCCCTACAGTCAAACATACCCTCGTGGCAGGCCATAGTAAATTTGACAGATTCGGTGCCATTATAATGCTCACAATGTAGTTCATCGCTACCATCGTCGCAGTCGCGTTCATGATCACAACGGAACTCTTTCCTTATACACAGTTTGGATCGGATACATTCGAATTCATCATGGCGACATCCGTGGCAGTCCGCCTCATCATCGCCACGTGGACATTCAGCGGTACCGTTACATTTCGCAGATATATCTAGACAGATTGTTGGGTCCGACGTACACTGGAACATTTTTGAATCCCCGCCTAGATCGTCAGTACTATTACCGCATGCTGGGGGCGACTTTTTATCCTCTGCGCAGTCAATTTCATCAGAGAAATCACCGCAATCGTTGTGACCATCACATTTTAGCGATTGGTCGATACAAACTCCTTGCTTGCAGCGGAACGTACTTTCTGGACAAGGTTTTTGTGCTGAGAAAGAAAGAAAATATTAATAAAGTGGAAAGAAATACAAGTGAATAGTGAAAAAATCTAAAAAAAAATGAAGATTTGTTTTGTCACTGATCAAATTAATCAGTGATGTTTCATGAATGCATTTATTCATCAAATTTCTACCAAAATCGAAAAAAGTATCTTTAACTCGAGTCTGTTACATAAAATATAAGACTCCCTCTCGCCAAAGCTGCGCTGTAGTAATATAGAGATCTCGTGATCCTTGACATTGACACACAGAAAACAAAAACGAACCAAAAGTGATTTTTGTAAGCAGAAAATTTGACCAGTTATGGGTGATAAATAAAGAAATTTCGGCACACAAAACATTATTAATTTAGCTTTAATAGCATAGAGCTACTTTCCCGTCCCCAGCAAGTTTCTTAGGCGTTGGAAGCTCTTTCTCTCCATTGGAAGATACTCGAGCTCGAATTGGCTAGCTATGAATATATCCCATATCAATAGGTAACGAACATAGATGTGCTTTGTCTTTAGTTGGTGGTCGTTTTCAGTTCTGCCAGTTTGCGGATCAGGTTCTTGACCCAGATGTTTTCTTTTTTCGTTGGACATGCTGTAATATATTCTATAAACGAGTATTCTATTAATATTCTATTCTGTTTGAATATATTCTATTCAATAAATTCTATTCGATGGTTCAAACAAGAGACGACCTTTTCCTCCTTTGTAGCTGGAGTTCGTATCCTAGGGTTGCTCTTCCGGTTACAATATCAACAGCATAATCTGCGTTACTGTAGGCTACGATCTGCGTCAAAACAGAGCATCGTAGCTGGACGTATTTTTCAACTACTTCAGAATTATTTTGAAAGCATTCAAGTGGATCCTCATAGACAGAAAGATATGCTTACTTGCACTGTTAACAACATAATTAATGTCAGGTCACATTGTCACTGATAAGTACATTTCGCTTTCGACCGCCTCGAAATCGGGCACGTCTCTGATCATTTTATCTCCATTAGGATGAGCTGACAAATACATTTCATCATGTTGATCGGCTATGATGTTCCGGTTGGGTTTGCTTCCAGCATATTGAACCTGCTCAAAACTCTTCTCAAGTAGAACTCTTGATGTTAGAATATGGATCCGTTTCGGTTTTTTTATGTCTCCAAATTCAGATAGACTCTCGCTGATGCAGATGCCTCAATCCTTTTCGAAGGCCCCGAGATGCGATTCGACGATGACATCATTCTTGACTGCAATTTGTCGATCGTAAATGTGTATTGTGAAAAAGATTCGTCCTTCTTGGACGCCAGTGAAAACACAAAGATCAACGGCAGTGGGACCGATACCAAAATCATACAGCACTCGGACGAGCCGCTCACTCCAACACCTCGTGCCTATTTTCAGCCGTCAAAGCTGCAATTAAGCTTGCAGACATCGTCGCGTCTATTGTCGTGCCCTTTTTGATGCCGCTTGTATTTTTTCTCCTTGTGCTTTCCGTGCAGGAATTCGGTCCTCATGTTGTATTGGCGTAATTTAAGTTTCCCCGATGTAGTCATTGAGAGGATGATTCGAATGGGATCAACGACAGGACTAAAAGTCTTGTTGTAGTCTAGTCCGACCTTTTGGGTAAAACCGTAAGACTTGCCGCAAGACTTGCAGCAAGACTTGCTTTGTACCTGCAGATCGACCCACCAGGCTTTGGTTTGTTTTTATTAAGTTCATTTACTACCGGTGACATGAACCTTCTTTGGCTATGATTTGATTTTTCTCAAGGCCTGCGGTTTTTTTCCTTTGTTTGGATCTAATGTTCGAGTTCTGCATTCACCACAACTTCCTCGTAGCTCTTAGTCTCATCTGGATCTGCTGTGGAGATGAAACAAAAAGAGGAATTAATATATCTGCGGGTAATTTTACCTTGCTTTTGTCTTTCAGAATTCTGGTCATCGCCTGCTACATATTGACGTCTTGTCTTTTTTATGGGTCTCAACCGTCGTCTTATTGTTCATCCATCCATCATTTCCCAAACAATATCCGACGTTTATGAGTCTTTCATGATTATCTTCTTGGCGTCTTTGGAATCGAAACTTTTTTCGTCGGCCGTCTCTGGCTTAAAGATTGTGCCTAACTTGAGTCTTCGGAGGATTATCTGTTCGATTTGTTGGAGTGTTGGAATTGGTTTTGTATTCGAAGTGGGATTTTCGCCCACCGAACAGCCTGAATATAATTTCTCCGCAAATTTCGATCCCATCTTCTTCAGGGTACCTAGCGCGATCGCCTTTTGTGTTTTCTCCGTAATCTAAGATACCATTGCTCAGCGGCGGCTCTACGTATGGGGCTAGTGGGGCCTAGCCCCACCATCTTTTTTGGAATGAAAAGAAACCTATCTGTATTTCGATTATTACAAAGAACTATCAAAATTGATTTTAGAGAATCAAATTATCAAAATACTTCGTTCACCTACTGTCTTTAAAATCAATTAAAATATTTTTGTCTCGTCTCTTCATAATTTGTATTTCATTATACAAATTCGTACAAATTTGTCCGTTGCAAGAACTTGGGCTCCATAATCTCCTAGCCTATGAGTTTTGCATTCTGACTCGAGTTTTTTCGATAATGAGTATCGAGATGAGGTTCCTCAGTGTCCTTTTGTCTCTTGGCGCCGAACAGGTAACAAAGTGGTAAAATGTCAGAGGCAGTAGGTGACCATCATCAGATCATTTTCGATTTATCGAAATATATCTCCTATATTATTAAGATGTATTAATCACGTAAGTCATTTTAACGATAGTCGTGTATCCTAACAGTTTCGCCAAGAGATATTAAAGAACTGAGACTGGTGAAAAAACCTAGAAAGCACTGGATACATTCGACTGACAAATGCTTTTGGTCCTTGCGTGAAATCCAAGGAAATGCAGTCAATTTATCTATAATCTATATCTGTAAACCTTTTTTTAATCTTGAATTATTTGCATCAGATAGCCTAAGAATATACATATCTAAACTTTAGTCGGAAACCCGATGATGGCAACGAAAACTGTTTACAAATTTTAAAATACATTTCGTTTTACAGCAATAGCTTAGTATTTTTAGACTTTAGTTTTATGCTAATTGTGAGTTAAGAAACACAATGTGCAAAGTGCATTGCGAAATTGTAGGCAGTTATAATATAAAAAAGCTATTATATAAGGTCAAAGCTCACGAAAATCAGTTGTTCTCATATCTCTCATATTATTTGTTTTGCGTGAATTCTTGTTGCATCGAATTTGTTTGCCAAAAAACTTTGCATAACAGCTTCTTATACAAAATTCAGGTGGGACCAATAGTGCTCGAGATATGAGGCTGAAAAAACTTCGATGGCATGCACATAATACATAGACGATAAATGCATCAAAACGTCGAATGTTTCTCAGGCTCATATTTGAACAAATTGAACAAATTCAATCGACAAGAATGCACGCAACAAGATATTTCAGAAAAACTGGTTTTGGTGATCTTTGACCTTGAATATCTTTTATTGCACCTACAATTTTTTAATCAACTTATCACAAAGTGTTTCTCATACTACAATAAAGACAATTTGAATTAAATTTTTCTTGCAAATTGGCCTTTTTGTCTTAAAAGACTGGGCTACAAAACAAATACGTTAGAGCTCTTGAAGGAAATAAAAGTATCACAAATATATATGTACAATTGCCTGATAGTGCCGAAAAATGAAGTATACGTAAGAATGATAAAATAACGATTCTACTTACGACATTTATCATGTTCATCTGAACCCGATTTACAGTCTAAATGACCATCGCACTCCCAATGTTTCGGTATACATTGTCCGGATGAGCAACGGAACATGTCCGGTCCACATACTTCTCCCCAATGATCTTCGCTCTTACAAATCTCACTTTCATCCGACCCATCGCCACAATCATCGACTCCATCGCAAAACGACAGCGGAGCAATGCATCGACCATTTTCGCACGCAAACTGCATTTTGTGGCATTTCGTTTCATGGTCTAAAATGATATATAGTATATATAGTAGTAGGTACAACCACACAAGCACTTCTAACAAATATCCTTACCAAAATGTTCACAATGATCCTCATCTGACTTATCATTGCAGTCAATATGATGATCGCATCGATGATCCTTACTGATGCACTGCTCCCTATTGTGGCATGCGAACTCCGTCAGTTTACAAACGACTGCTCGATCCTTACCACAGCGTGCCTCATCTGACCCATCCCGGCAGTCTTTGATCCCATTGCATCGCCTCGACATTGTAATGCACTCTCCGGACTTGCAACGGAACTCACAATCCAAAATTTCAATACATGTTGTATTCTTGTGGTCCTTGAAAACCAAGCCTGCTGGACATAGACACGAATATTTCGTTTTACTAGCTGGAACGCAAACATGTGAGCATCCGCCATTGTTATGCATGCAAGGATGGTCCTTGTAGTAATGCGGTACGGTAGCAACTATAGGAATTATGTCTGGTGCGTTCATGAAAGGAAGCTTTTCGATGGAAAACTTTTTTATTGAAGCTAAATTACTGCGATGAGTCCAGTAGATATCACGTGTCCCATAAGATGTCCAGATGATGTCCTCATCCAGGAGGGTCATTGAAATGGGCCCATGTAGCCAAGATCGGAATACGTGTCGCATAGAGCCGTCATAGTCAGTAAACTCAATTTTGTCTTCATCGAAATCAACCCAGAAGACAGTCTCCGAAAGATGATCTACCGTAAACTGAATTTCGCCACCACCGATCATTTCATCGGCAAAATGATGGTGTGGTCCACGCCCATTCGTCGAAATTATATCGATTTGGGTTTTCGATCCCGATCGAAGGGCCACAAATAGTTTGCTGTGAAAACACAAACATTATCTGCATATGATTAAGATTTGATTTTTAAACTTACCCTGTTTCCGGTATTACCACCATAGAAACTGGTACGACATTTCCAATAAATCTGTTAACAATGGCTCGTTGTTGGTTTCTGATTGAAAAAACTTCGATGCTTTGTAGGCTAGAATCTGACCAGAACAAATTTTGGGCCAAACCATCTGAAAATATGTAGTAAATCAGATTTGTTATAGATATCACGTTTTTCGAGAAATAACTAACCAAAAGCCAATGATGTAATATTTTCAATTCCACCGCTAATAATTTTCGTGTGCTTTCGATTTTCGATATCCACTTCATAGATAGCCCTGTTATGATTGTCAGCCACAAACACAGTTCCATTCATGGAATTGTATGCCATTTTGTGAATAAATATATCCAGCGGCAAAGCATCGCCAACAGTGTGACGACCGAATTTCGTATGTTCCAGTACTACCAAATAGTTTCCAATACCCAAAAACAGTTTATGTTTCTTTCCTATGTTTCTGCACGTCCGCATGTCCACTTCGAGAGTCATCCCATCTGGGCAGGCACACGTGAAAGTTTTCTCATCGTTCAGGAGACAAACATGGGAGCATTGATGATGCGAGCAAGAATTGTTCCGCTTGGCCATTAAAGCAGGATGATAAATATGAATATCGTAAATTTTACGATCTTTGATTACCACCTCGTGCTCTTTGCCGGTGAATTTGTTGCAAGAATGAATACTCGACGTACCCCAGTCAGACCAGTAGAGCTTGTCTTCGAAAATTGCGATTTCATAAGGATGTTTTGGAAGCGCAGCAAGGATAACTCTCCTGTCAGTTCCATCGAGCTTTATATTTGAAATTTTCCCGGTCTTTGCGTCTACCCAGTAAAGTCGTCCGTTTGGAACGTCCAACGAAAGACCGTTCGGCCAGTGAATGTCGGTTTTTATGAACTTTTCAACTGACGAACCATCCATTGAACCTCTTCCGATGTACGCCTCTTTACCCCAATCCGACCAGTACATTTTTCCGTGATCAGGATCTAGAGCGATTCCACGAGGTTGATCCATATTGTATTGGACCAGGACTAAACAGCTTCGGCCATTGTTGGAACACACAGCGAGGTGTTTGTTGCTGTTATCAGTGAAGTAAATATTTCCGGTGTACCAGTCAATGGCAATATCCTCTGGGGCTTCCAGACCAACCGTGAAGAGAACTTCCCTCTTAGTACCGTCAATTTTCGCTCTCTCTATGCTTTCTTCTTGCTGATTGATGTCCGTCCAGTAGACGTAGTCGCCATCATAGAACACACCTATTACCTGCGACATGAAACTGGCAATCTGATAGAAGTGCCTACTTTTCAAATTGACTCCGACAACAGTTTTCTGGGTGGTGTAGAGCATTATTGGATCTCCCTCTTTAGCAACGCACGTTTTGTTATCGGATTTCAGTACGTAATCCTTTTCGCATGTGCACTTGTATGAACCTTTAGTGTTCACACAGCCTTGACTGCAAATACCATAGATCTTGCATTCGTTAATATCGTCACAGGATTTAGTTTTCTCATTGTAAGTGAAACCATCATGACAAATGCAAACTGGTCCTGTTGGGAGCTTATGACATTTTCCGGGGCACTGAAGTGAAGTGCAGTTTACATTGCAAAGCTTGTGCTCGTCACTTCCATCTTTGCAGTTGGTTTCATTGTCGCAAACTTTGTTCAGCGGTATGCAGGTTAGATCGTCTTTGCAAAAAAATTTGTCGTTTTCCAGTTTGCATTGAGACACTGGAAATAAATGAATGAATGTATTTTTGTAATTCAAGGAGAGCTATGAATAACGAACATAAAGGGAATAGCAAAAAAATTGTTTGATCATTTTTTGTTTTCAATTTTCCAAATTTTGATTTTAACATTATTATCTAAATAAGTAAAGTAAAATAAGTCAGAGAGATAAGTAGAAGAAAAACACACAAGTAGTATTTTTCTGAATGAAAAACGTCTGATAAGGTATCGAGATATTTAATAAAGGTTATTTTCTTGGTCATCAGCTGACAACGTCAAGAACGATCAAAATTGTCTGTAGATTCGATCACTCATTAATAAGCCTAAAGAAGAACAAGGAGTTAAAAAAACAATGCGACAATGAAATCTAAAGGAAACGTGTTGAGGAGGAAGCCCAACTTGAAACGAAGTGTGCTCGGATGATATACAATTGAGGCAAAGCGTCCAACGTTGGCGCTGGAACATGTTCGGTCTATTGCCGATCTTTTAATATTTGACTCAAATGTTAGAGGCAAACGTTTGAATCAAACGTTCACCGCATCGTTTGGCGCCGGCTTAACCATTAAAATGATTATCCAATGCTTTTAGCGATCGAAAAAAATCGCATTTTAACCTTGGAAAGCTATCGCCTGTACGCGCAGGTAATATTTGCTGTGGCTACGTCTGTATGGTTTCCACGAGTGAATCCATGCAATTCCACAAGTCAGCGAATTTGGTGTCGCATCAATTTTAACGTAGCCTAAGCATCAATATTCTCCCGTATCAATATTCTCTGCTCTGCTTTGATAAGGTTTAGAGACGATATACGTTGTCTATGCTGATTTATAGACAAGAAGGGAACCATGATCACAATTCAATAACCTTTACAAATAAATTGTACGTTCAGACTAGTTCAGTCTGTTGTTATCCGTCCAATAATAGAGGACGAACTCAGCCTTGAAATTCCTTTATTTTTTGTTTTTTAACTTACATCTGCTTGGGGTTAGGTACATATAGCCTGATCTAATAGAGAACTATGAAATCTACGTAGCTGATTATGGCAGTCCAAAGCTAGCTGCAAAGAATGGCAGGTCTGATTGCACAATCATTGCTCATCTTACTTTCATTCTACAATTGCCAGCTTACTAGGCAATTCATTGCACTGATAAAAATCTAAAACTTCGATTATACTATTCCATCAGTGCATTTTGAATCTAGCCGGGAGTTCATTTATCAAAATTAAATAAATATAAATAGTGAGCTACAACACACAAATCATCAAATGGGCTTCCGATTCAAACTATTCGAATTTAATTAAATCAATACCAAAAAGGCTATTGATTTTAAGTCTTAGGTGTTTGACCTCATGAATTATCATAAATCATAGATTGAAATCAGGAGAATGTAACCTGCCGTGATAAGTATTTGTGAATGATATCAGAAAACGTTAACATTCGAGTAAACATAAAAAGGAGCTGGTTTTTCCTTTTTTTGATGTTATTTGAGTAGATATTAGATGTTTTTTGAGTAGATATTATTCAACGATCCCTCTAGATGTTTAATTAGGGAAGTTTTTGAAAGTGAATAAATGATTTTATAGGCAAATCAACTCGTAAGAATTAATAACTGAATAATCCAAGACTATATGTGATTCTGAATCATACAATAAAATTAAATAAAGTAAATTTATTCAATTCTAATACTCACAGCAACCATCTTCGTCACTACCATCACCGCAATCGTCCTGTCCGTCACACACCCAGGCATTGTGTGTTAGACATTTTTTGTTTTTACACAAATATCCCGAACACTTTCCTTCCAGCTGTTTGCAGCCTTCGATCTCATCGGACTTATCTGGACAATCGTTTTTGCCATCGCATTCCATTCCCAACGGTATACAGGAATGATCCGAACAAGTGAATTCATATTTGGTGCAATGATCTCCGGGGAATTTTTCAACAACTGTATCACAACCTCTTTCATCGTCACCGATAGGACAATTTTCAAATGTATCGCATACGAATTTATGCGATAGGCATGTCCTGTTATCGGCACACAGGAACCAGTCCGGTGTTTCACATGAGGTATCCTCTGCAGCGAAAAGTTAAATACTTTGATTAGTCACCTTACTTTATCGTTCAGTAAATAACAAGAAATACACGTGGTACATTGTTAAAAAAAAATTGTAATTTTTAATTCGAAAAAAACAAAACAGCTCTGTGTGTCGAAGTTCAAATAGGATTTTTCAATGATTTCCACGTGTTAAAATCAAGTATGGAAAACTAGCACAAGAATTTCGTCTTAAAACAAATAATAACGGTTCTACTTACTGCAATTCTCCTCGTCAGAATGATCTAGACAATCGATTCGGCCATCGCAAACACTTCGATTACTAATGCAAGTGCGATCGCGACATTGAAATTCCTCATTGCGGCAAACTATCTTACAACGAACAACATCTACTAACAAAATTACACCGAGGACGAAAATTAAACGCACAGGTAACATTATCCTAAAAAATAAAATAAAATACTCAAAATGACTTTCAAGTGGATCTATTGGAAAGCTTTGTCCATGGTTTACTTTCAATGCACTTACATTTGAGCGGGTACTGCACCCTCTTGGTACCACGCTGGCTGCACTCGAACTGATTTGAATGCTTTTGGATTTTAGTAGTATTGCCTTATCTCTCTGGAAGTTGCGATGATACCTTGTCATATACAGTTACTGGAACGTTTTCAATTCAGTTGATTCTGACGATTTTGATTTTGTTTCAACGCTGATTTTTGATTGAATCATCAATCTGAATATTGAACAGCAATTGAAATTATTCTGTGTAGGTAATATTAGCCGTACTGAAGAATTAAGGTTGGTTTGAAAGTGTAACATGTAACAAAATAAAATTAATATTTATTTTTTATCGACTAGCCAGAAATTTTTACAAACCGTTCAAGACATTACTGCGCATAGCGATGATTCTTAGTTTATTTGTTCGAACATTTTGTGCTTAATGTGACATTTTCATACATTGCTACGTAGGAGTGTTCCCAAGGAAAGCTATTTATATAGTAAAAATATGTAAAATTTCTGAAATGAGTCCCACTCTATATCATCACATCACTAAAGCACAGTAAATATTCATCTATACTAGTCCGATTTAGTCCTGCTGTAGAATTGTGTTCCAGGCATCCTGATTTGGCTAATCCAATTGAGCTGAAATTTTCGAAAGTCCATGGTTAGTTAAAATTAAGATAACATTAAACCTATGACGGCGGCGGGCAGTTTAGTGAATTTTCGGCAGACATTTTTTTGTAAAAAGTAAGTGATCAAAATGAAAACTCGTACGAGAGTTGTCGTGGGATTACTTTTATTAACGTCGACTAAAACTAGACATGGCTAAAACCATACATGAGTGTGGGGCAACCCTGTAACTACTGCAGGCACGTGAACATATTTTTTTTCAAATCATTGGCCCCCTGGAAAGCTTTCGTTGTTTTGCAAAAATGCAAATGATTGATATATTTTATTTATTGTCCACTCTACCAAAATGAAACTTTCAAAATCCCGTGTTGCACAAAAACGGCAACTCATCACCAAAATTACCTTTATTTTGAGCACATGAAACTTTTGTTCACGAGAACTCACGATCGGATAATCAGATCAATATTAAATTCACCTGGCATTAGTCAAGTAGGGGCAGGCATGATAGAAGTGATTTTGAAATATTGGCAAACCTGTGGCAGTGGTACCATCTTGAAAAAATCTAAGAAAAAATGTGCTTTTTGCTCTAAAAATTCTGATCTAGTCACCAGGTTTCAACGAAATTCTTAATGTAGCTGAGCCTTAATTCAAGTCAAGCTTGATAGAAATTTGGTTGAAAAATTAGGATAGCCAGCTACGGTATTTGCTATAATTTTTTGTAATATCTTTTCTAAGCGATGTTATCATTGAATTTTAAAATGGTGATGATCTTGTCGTGACAATAAACAATAAATGCTAAGATATCGAAAATTTAAAAAGTTTTACGGGTGGTAACCCTAAACTTCGTTGTGCCCCTAGGATTACTTTTGGCTTTGGTACTAGCTAAGGGTTGCCAACACCAGGCATTTCTATTATTTCCATAACATCGGATGCTACAATTAGATATTCATATGGTAAACATCTACAATGAAAATAAGTAACCAATGCTTAGATTTTCCAAGGTTTTGAAATTGTTCGGATGGTAATCCCAAACATCATTCTATACCTATAATTTTCGATTACATCATTCTTTTGGAATAATTTAGTGAAGATTACATTCAAGCTAGCTAAATCCAGTGGTCTACGTAAACAGTCTTGTGAGATTTTAATTTCGTCTATTTACTCCACCGATTCACTCCACTCCATTTACTCCTCCGAGGCACAAAATTTCAAAGGCAATATTCGAAAACTTCTTCTCATCACTGAGAACCAAATTTATTGGGGCTGGCGACTTTAATGCGAAACACACGTTTTGGGGATCTCAAATCATAGCACCTAGGGGCAAAGCACTCTTCAATAAACTACAAACCTATGGTTTGAGGCATATTTCAACCAGCCAGCCAACGTATTGGCCGTCAGACACCAACAAAATTCCGGACCTCATGGAGTTCGCAATCTCGAAGGGAATACCTCAAACCTCCCCAAAATCTGCAGCAGTTTTTGATTTGTCCTCATATCACTGTCCTGTCATCATTACTCTGGACATGGCACCTCACTTTGCTTGCTGTAAGCATAGATATTCGAACAAAGTCAACTGTAATGCGTTCAGACAATACTTCACCAACTCAATATTTCTTAGAGTAATATGTCAACTTTGCACTTGTTATTTTTAATGAATACGTCTTAGAGACACCGCAACACCTAAAATTGAATTGCATCCTTCCACATCGACCAGAAATTCTAGTACAAGAAAAAGGACTGGCACGAAGGAATTGGCAGCTGCACAGGTCTCATCAAACTAAAGCACGATTCAAAAAAGTTTCTAGTGAGCTCTGGGTGGCATTTGCGAAAGATAACGAGCTAAAGTTCCACTCATTCTTGGAGAACCTCACTCCCATTATGTAAAGCGGTCAAAACTAAACAAACCTACTATCAGGGAAGCCTCACTAAGAAATGCCAACGGTCAATAGATTAGAAGTGACGCTGAAAAAGCCACCGCCTTAGCAGTTCACCTAGAACCGATTTTCACACCTTAAGGGGGCTATATGCTTTATGCACCCAAAAAAACTGATCTATTTTTAAGAATTTATCAAAAGGCCTCTGGAGTAGCTATTAGTATAATTCTTTTTGAATTTAATAAATACACTATCAAAATATACGAAAATTTTTTACATTTTTTTATTGAATTATTATTATTATATTTTACAAAATGGCGGCTTTCTCATAGCCATCTAAAAAAAATCACATAAAACGGTAACAATGATCCTGAAGCGAGAAATGATCTGAAACAAAAAATTAAAAAAAGGTGTTATTTAGTATACCAGTGGCTATTGTGTGAAATAAAATTATCGAGTTATATACAATAGTAACAAAATGGCGGACGCTTAAAAATAATTTTTCATAATTCAAAATTTTCAAATTCAAAATAATAATGCCTGGACCTTTCTAAAATTTAAACATGATATTCTTGAGAGTATTTACTATCGAAATCAGTAAAAAAAGTCGATTTTTTGAAATTTATAAACCATATAATCCCCTTAAACCTCGGCAACATGCGACTTGCAACATGCGAATCAATGCTCAAGACTCACAACCAACCAAGACTTCTGCCAAAGAAGTACAAAATATCATTATCCAGGAAACATGCTCAAACAAATCTCCGGGAATTGATCTCATTACCAATCCTACGCTGAAACAATTGCAACCGATCGTGTTCCTTTGGCTCTCTAATCTCATAATCTTGAGAATCGGGTATTTTCCTGAAGCTCTTCTCAAGTGAAGTCATACAGACCTATTAGTTTTTGTCCTGCGTCTCCAAAGTTTTCGAGGAAGTACTGCTGAGAAAACTACTACCAATACTAGAAGATACAGAAAATATCCAGAACATCAATTCGGGTTTCAAAGACATCACAGCACCATTCAAGAGGTCCATCGAATCGTGTTGGACATTCAAATAGCATTCGAAGACAAGAAGAACCGCTCAGCAATCTTTTCGATAAAGTGCCTTCGATAAATCTTGGCATGAAGGATTGATCATCATAATAAAATCAATGCTTCCGAAAAGCTTCCATGAAATACTCTCTTCCTACCTAATCGACTGCACATCCCAGGTGAGATACAAAAGCTATTCTATCGCTAAACATCGTGTGCATGCTGCTGTACCTCAAGGAAGCGTTTTGGGACTGGTGTTTAACACTATCTTCACATGATCTCCAAATAAGCGACAAAACAACCGCAACTAACTTTGCGGTTGACGTTACCATTTTATGTACTAATTCAGATCCAGTTATGGTATCCCAATCACTGCAAGTCCACATCTCGCTTCTTGAAGAAAGGCTCGCAAAATGGAGAATCAAAAAGAGTGAAACCAATGCATTCACGTTTCTTTCACATTCCTAACACTGACTTGCAACGATTCAAAGTATCAAAGCAACGAAGTAAAGTATGACCGACAGCATCTTAACAGCAGGCTCACTTGGAAACGGCATATTGAAGCTAAAAACCAACAAATGAAGCACAAATTTATAAACTTCAAATAGATGCTCAATAGCATGTGAAAACTTTTTCTCGATTCTAAAGTGTTCATCTATAAGTCTACTCTGAAGCCAATATGGACCTTTGGCATACAAATCTGGAGACTAGCTCACCCTTAGAACATAAACATCATCCAGAAGACCAAACCAAGAATACTTCAATCTATCACTGGAGCCCCGTGGTAATTCCGTAACGCTAATCTCCACAAAGACTTGCGGATCGAGACGATTACAGTAGAAATTTAGAACCGCAGTGAAAAATACGTGTATATTATAACCCTCGTTCATCATCACATGAACCTGGCAAAAAAATACTAGCCCATCGTAAATTTCAGCGATTGAAAAGAACTGCCCCGTTACACCTAACGTTACTTGTGTCCAAAATGTACACGTCCTCAACTGTGAAGGATGCACATCAATTGTCCGAGGAAGTAAAATTTGAAAACTAACTGAAGTTTCCTATATAAAGATTATAGTTTAATAAAGTTATTCAAAAAAAAAAACACCTAGCGCACCTGAACCGCTAGATGAACAGTAGATGAACAGTAGAAGAATCGTGCAGATTTTGAGTGCATATTCTACCACATGTGCTCCAACCTGTTTCGAGTGAAAAACCACTTTGATCTTAACAATGCATTTAAACTCATAGGGTGGAAAGGATTTCAGGACTACCACTTGCATAAGCTTCAAGATTTAGGAAAGCCAAACACTGCAAAACTTTGAAAGCAGCATAACATAACATAAACATAGAAAATGCTTAGTGCTTACAACACTTTACCAGCACTGGAGCTAAAAGTTTCAATTGCCTCACGTCCAACAATTGCCTCACGTCCAAATCAAATAACTCTATCGACTTCGATTTCATCCGATGATTTCGTTACAGGGATAGAAAGATGTTTAGTGTCAAAAAACGAAAGATGTTTGGAACCAAAAAATGTCTAGAACTTAGAAAGTTTATACATTAGTAACTTATTTTTTTATTTTACTATGCAGTCATCACAGGATTGGTAAAAAAACTGCAGCGGGTTGAGCTCCTATAATGTCAAGAATGAGCGTTTAAAGAATTATGCCATGATATTATCTTGTTTTTCATACTCCTAGGGCCATGACATGTTACAAAACCTATTTTCAGCTGCAATGTTGTTGTTTTGTCCTGCTCCTTCGCGGAATATCCCATGCATGATGCAGGAATACAATTTATTTCCGAGAAGAGAGTAGCGAGCAGAGGTCCCTACAAGTTTTATGGCAAAGGGGAGCGGGGGGTGGTGGGAACTTTTCGGAGCACACTTTTCCACCTAGCCTGAAGTCTGGTAGATAAGTTTGTTTACATGTTTTTTTAATGCGCCTCTTAAACATAGAAAAACAAACTCACAAGCATGCCAAGTCGTAACCAAAATCGGATAAAATCAACATGCCGTTGAGAAAGAGGATGCTGTTAGTAATAAATGATTAGATCAATATATCTCAAAAACGGTTATGGTTACAGGAAAAAGTTATCAAATCTTTTTTGTTGGAAATTTTCTAAGCTACAAATTTGTCATACATTATTTTTCTGAAGACGTAACCGTTACTGAGATATTTAGGAAAGGTCACTTTCGGTGACCTTTGACCCCGTATAAAAAGTGACGCAGCACTCGGATCGGTGGGGACTTTTGACATTTCGTTCAACACGCCAATACCAAGGTTAACACCAAAATTCAGCTTTCCCCTAATATTTCCGAAGTTTTGCCTTTTTTGTGTCGGATTTCACTGGATCAATTACCGTTTGAAAATTTTACGATAAAATTGCTTAATAAATATATTGCAAATAAACACAAAACCAATAATAGCTGGCAGCCCTGTAATAGTTTTTCAACCAGATTCCTTCTGAATAATGCCTATAATAAGTTCTATATAACCTTTGAAATTCGTTTTGATTTCATGACTGCACTGGAAGTTATAGGGCAAACAGTTTTATTTTCCTGAGCGAATTTTCAAAACCCAAGACACCAAAATTACCATAGCTGGCAGCACCAACCGAATTTTTTAACCAAATTTCTACCAAACACGTCTTAAAGTAAGGTTCAGCTACTGTGTCAATTTCATGAAAATCTGATAACTGAATCAGAATTCATAGTGCAAAAGCTGTTTGTTTTCTTTATAATTTTTCAAGATGGCACCACTGGTACAGAGTTGCCCACATTTTCAAATCGCTTCTGTCTGTATCTGATTATTGGGTCGTAAGCTCTCGTGAACATAAATTTTTGATGCTTAAAATATAGGTAAATTAGAGGAGGCTTACCGTTCTCGTCAGATGCGAAATTTCAAAAGTTTTCCTCTGATTGTATAGACAAAGCATAAGATTTCTATAGGAGTTTGTTTTCACTGTAAAAGATGAAAATTTTTGAGGAGAGTCGATGGTTTATAATTTTTTAGTTTCAATGCCTGCCGTAGCTGCAGAACAAACTTGCAAGGAATACTTAAGCAGATTTTCAAATTATCATTGATGCTGAACATTAAGTAGGTCTGTAGCAGATAGTAATAATATATGTTTATGGTATGTACTATTATGAGATATAAAAGTAATATAAAATTATAATATAGATTATGAATAGAATCATGAATATGAATAACAATTTTTTTTTCAATCGATTTATTATTGATTGTGTTTTTTAAAGGCAAACTATTCTCAATTTAATTTTCAGCAGTATCCTTGTCTTTATCGAGGGCTATATTCGCTTCAACTTAAAATATCAAAAACTATGGTAACGTTAATGGAACGTAATAATTATAACATTTCACTCGAAATTTTAATGAGGCAAAATTTGAACATTTTTAAACACCGCATTTTATTCTTGACCCCCAGGAGAAAAAAAAGCAAATTGAAATCGCATACGCCTTTGGTTTGTCCATTTGCCGGCAATGCCTACTCCAACCTCACAATTTTCAACACATGAAATCCTTCGAATTTGAATTTTGAAGGTACAACGACATCTGTCGTAACATATATTTGAATTTAATTTTCAATAACTATTCTTATCACAGATGGGTTATGAATTTGTTTCATTATTGATTTCAATGCACAAATCATTCATCCAACTGTATTTTCTAGGACATTGTATTTTTTTAAACGCGGAAAACAACACTTTACACTTCACTATAAATAGAGCTTTCAGCAACGCTTTCTATTGAAAAGTAGTGAATTTAAAAATTCGAAAATGTCCGAAAAGTTTCACGCTGGAGTTGAAATAGGTCCCACTCTAGAGTTAAACTACAGATTTTAGAGATTGGTGAGAGAGAGAGGAAGATATGTGAAAGTGCATGAGAGCGAAAGTGTACGCAAACACATTTCACTCCAAGCCAGCATTGGAAATGCGGCTTTAGCGAGTATATATCACCTATATACTCGTTAAAAGTGATACTTTTATGAATTATTAGCGATAGTTTTAACGATTTCAAATATATTAGCATTTGCGAATTGAAAATGAGTTTAAATTATTTACTTACGAGTATAGTAGGGTAAACTTGGAACACTGGAAGACCGAAGCAATATCGGCTGCTAAAGACGAAGAAGAAACATCGCAGCATAAGAACACTTTTCAGCACAAACGAATCAACAATACAGTCGAATTAAACTGAAATTTTGTTTGGCATACCGCGACCAGCAAACTAGGGGAAAAAATCTATGTAAAATTTGCTACTCAGCCGCATAGGCCATAGGGCACATACACATGGTTTGCATTATTTATTGCGTCGGTCATCCTAAGCAAAATTATTGCTGCGTATCGTTTTACGAACAGGCTCGGTTTCGTATGAGGCATATGTCTGTTGATTGTCGAGAAACTATCGTTTTTAATGAACGCTCACCAAATTGTTTGCTGGGAAGCTTATAAAAAAATAAGACGCTTAGTTATACATAAATTGAAATATCTACACACATTCATTTTAAGGAAGGAAAGTTTTCTACAAGTTACACCAACTAGAGCCTCACATTTTTAAGTTTCTCTTAGTTCATGTACGACTAACCACAGCCTTTTGTATCCAGCTTGAGAAGCCGAGTGGACAGAGCACTGGTTCAACCATGGCCACACAGCTTTAAGTACGTTAAACCTGAGTTAAATCAGTAGCAGAGTGAGTCGTTAAACTTATCGCTCCACACTTGTAAACAATGATCATGAATGAAGTTTCGCTCAACTTCAACTCCCAGATCTGGTAATGGTTATAGTGGGACTACTTTACTTTACAAAACTGACGCCCTTTTCATGAAGTGATGTCGCTGACCCTAGAGACAGGAGCAATAGAATAAATAAAACAGCTTGATTCATAATTATATTCAACTTTTTATTGATGTAAAGGCACTTGGATTGCATTTATTTTAATTTCCTTAAATTTATTGTTAGTTCTAAATTTCGAGTTTTTTTTTCATATCCAAAATATTCATCATTCATCGAGTAAATAGCATGATTCAATACAAAACGGTTGCGTAAAAATATAATGTAAATGTCTATATCAAAAGAGTTAACAATGTTAGCACCACTAGTTATAAGGCATATATGTATGTTTTTTTTTCGATAATCATTATTTTTCTTTGTAAATTACGAACGAGTATGCAAATGTGATAATAAATGTAATAATATACGAGTAAAAATGGTATGTGAAGAAGATCGATGTTCAGATAGCAGCCACGTAGCAAGCAATACCTAGCGGTTTGTCGGCTTGTAAAATTTATGCTCTTTTGTATCCCTCGTATGCTGGAATGTACCTTTGTTCATTTGAGCGGCAGGACATGGACCTTCATGACCACGAACGTATTCTCTACGATACATTGATGAGCTACCAGTATTATCGTCTCCGAGACGAATGCTCGATTGATTTGTTGTTCGTCTCGTGACGATCTTCTCGTTGCGGCTTCCACCGGTGAAGCTACCGTAACTTCTGGACTCGGAGGCACCGTACCATTCACCGCCAATTGTTAGGTTGTCCTTTTGGACGACTCGTCGTGGCTGTTCAACCACATGTGTGTGCACGGACATCATATTGTTGCGAGAGTCCATGTCCTTATTCTGCCGGTGCATCGAACTGTAGCTTCGACGGTCGGTCGAATTAGTCGAGTACATGGTCTGGTCGTGGAGATTCGATATGCTCTTTCGTTGTAGTAAGCCGGTCGAGCTCAGACTGTTCGAAGAGTGCAGATTGTCGGTGGAAGTAGAGTAGTTATCCTTGCGATGGAATACTTGGTTTGCGACATCAGCAGACGACGAAAGGACGTTTTTACGATGGAAGGTTTTATCGGATTGCGGAGGCATGTCTGGACCTTGTGAAGTAGCCTGAGTTTGGTGGACAGTTCGACTGGTTGACTTCTGATCAATATCCGTTCCGTGGATTATCCTGTTCGTAGTGGTCGATGATGACGATTTTTGAATGGATTGAGATGATGATGAGATCGACTGTGTGGTCGAGCCTTGAATTATATTCCCCACCGTGCCACCTGTTCGTATTACAGAAGAATGAGTATCTCCAGCTCTGATGTTGTTTACGTCATTGGAGGTAGTAATTGTCTTCCCTCCTCTGGTAATTGTTGTCCTTGACGTGTCTGATGTTGACCCTTGGATTATATTTCCAGCACTTCCATCACTGGTGATAATTCTACGAGTTGTTCTCATGCTGTCCACGTCATCCGGGCCGCGACCGTCATTGGAGGTAGTGATTATCTTCCCTCCTCTGATAATTGTTTTCCTTGAAGTGTCTGATGTTGACCCTTGGATTATATTTCCAGCACTTCCATCAGTAGTGATAATTCTACGAGTTGTTCTCATGCTGTCCACGTCATCCGGACCGCCACCTTTAGTGATCATTGTGGAGCGAGTGCTTCCGGTCCTAGTTTTATTCACCTCATTGGTATCTAAAACAGTTTGTCCGTTTCTAATGATCGTGGTCTTCGATATATCCGTTGTGGAGCCTTGAATAATACTTCCAACTGTACCTCCAGATCTGTTTATCGTACGAGTGTGTGTTTCCCCGGTTCTAACATTATCTACATCACCAGAAGTAGTCTGACCAGTTCTGGTAATTGTTGTTCGGGACTCGGTTGTAGAGTCACGGCCTGTACGTGATGTATCTGACATGAGTCTGGTGGTTGTTTTAGATGTCGATGAATCATCCCTAACAACTCCTCTTTGAATGTCTTCTGAAGTGATAATTGTTTTTCCTGTTCTAGAAACTGTGCTTGTTGACGGACTTCCAGGACCACCTCTGTCTGTGACAGTACCGTTCGTAATTACTGTTCGGTCAGTGACATCTTTTACATCCTCGATGCGACCCGTTCTAGCATTCCGGATCATCTTGCTTGTGTCCGTGGTACGTTCAATGATATTCTTGACGGACTTGTGATCTTCTTTAATCAAATTGCTTTCTTCAACCAAACTCTGTTTGTTGACTATGTTCCTCTGCGAAGAAGACTTCACAACCTTTTCAATCACGTTCACTCCACCTGGTCGTCGAACATATTCAGTCTCCGGTTCCTTTGGCTTGTCTGAACCGAGAACAGTTGTAACCCGCTTCGTGGTTACGACAATCATTCCATCCTGTAGTTTCCGTGTGTCTGTATCCTCCTTAGTAATTCTCTCCGTTGTGACCTTATCTGTTTTAACTCGTGAGACCGCATTGTTATAGTTGATCTGGTTGGTAGTTTTCATGATACTTGTATCGGAACCAAGAGTGATAGAAGAGTCCATGTGGCGTCTACGTGGAGTAGGGGCTTGCTGCGGTCCCTTGTCTTTGGGCAGCTTTTTGAATGTCTCAGAAGTTGTTGTGGTTGTTTCGATTTTTCCATCAGAAACTTTAAGGTTGTCCACTTGTTTGCTAACTGTGACCCTTTCGCCAGTTTTTTGAGTGAATTCGGTCTTTTGAAGTGACGTTTTTGTTTCAAAGTCGCCGGTGATGACCAGATTATCTTTAGGTTTGGTTTGTTTCGGTCGTTCAGCAGGCTTGAACTCATCCTTTTTAGGATACTGATGATCACCCTCAGGATGTAGGTTATCTGCATGTCTAATGGGTGTTCGTTTTTCACCAGGGGTATACTTTGTATCTTTGGGTGCATTGAAAGGTCCCCCCTCAGGTTTCAGATTATCCTGAGGCTTGAATGGTGTTCGCCGTTCAGCCACTGGCGCTTTGGGTTTCTCTGGAGTGAACATAGGCCCTTCTGGTTTCAGATTGTCTGGGTGTTTGATAACTTCATGTCTCTCTCCCCGGACAATAGTATAGTCATCTCTGCGACGATGGTCTTCAAAGTTTCCTTCCAACTTAAGATTGTCTTCCCGCTTTATGATTTCCACCTTATCGACCCGAATAGACTTAGTGTCTTTCCGCTTTTCTTCTTCAATCACGTTACCGTAAAACTTGCCTTCAGGTTTAAGGTTGTCCTTAGGCTTGATTTGTTTTGGACGTTCAACAGTTTTGTGAACTGTCTTTTTATCTGTAATGTACATTTCACCTTCGACTTTGAGATTGTCCGTTTGACGAATTTGTTTGGTTCGCTCAATAGTTTTTTGAACGGTGGTTTTTTCAGGTTTATAAAACTCTCCTTCGGGTTTAAGGTTATCCTGCGGCCTGACTTGAGTTGGACGTTCGGCTGGCACAAAGTCTGTTTTGTCAGGTGCATAGAAATCACCTTCTGGTTTAAGATTATCCGTCGGCTTAACCTGCTTCGGCCGTTCTGCCGGTTTGAATCCAGTTTTTTCTGGTGTATAGAAAGTACCTTCTGGTTTGAGATTGTCTTCAGGCTTGACTTGCTTAGGACGTTCAGCTGGCTTGAAACCAGGCTTGTCGGGAGCATAGAACTCTCCTTCAGGTTTGAGGTTGTCTTCATGGCGTACTTGTTTCGGACGTTCGGCAGGTTTAAACTCACTTTTTTCGGGACTGTAGAAATCACCTTCTGGTTTCAGATTATCACGAGGTTTAATTTGTTTCGGACGATCAGCTGGTTTGAAGTCGGTTTTCTCAGGAGTATAGAATTTGCCCTCTGGCTTTAGATTGTCTTCATGCCTGACTTGTTTGGGACGGTCAGCAGGAGTAAAACCAGGTTTTTCGGGCTGGTAAAAATCGCCTTCGGGCTTAAGATTGTCCTCTGGCTTAAATTGTTTAGGACGCTCAGCTGAACGGTATTTAGGTTTTTCCGGACTGTAGAAATCACCTTCAGGGCGTAAATTATCCTCGTGTCTGATTTGAGTTGGTCGTTCGCCAGGTCGGAAACTAGGCTTTTCTGGTGCATAGAAATCACCTTCAGGTCTGAGATTGTCTTCGGGCCTAACCTGTGTCCGCTTTTCAGCTGGGCGGAATATGTGTTTGTCTGGAGTATAGAAATCGCCCTCTGGCTTGAGGTTATCTTCGGGCCTGACTGCAGTGGGTCGTTCTGCTGGACCGAATCCAGGCTTCTCGGGTTGGTAGAAGTCACCCTCAGGTTTCAGATTATCTTCAGGCTTAATCTGTTCTCGCTTCTCAGCTGGCCGGAATTTCGTTTTGTCTGGAGTGTAAAAATCGCCTTCTGGCCGCAGATTATCTTCAGGTTTGATTTGTTCTCGTTTCTCAGCTGGACGGAATTTTGTTTTGTCTGGAGTGTAAAAGTCACCTTCAGGACGCAAGTTGTCTTCCGGTTTGACTTGCTTGGGACGTTCGGCGGGACGGAAACCAGGCTTGTCTGGATGGTAAAATTCACCTTCGGGTTTGAGATTATCTTCAGGTTTCACTTGCTTAGGCCTCTCTGCTGGCCGGAACTGAGTCTTTTCTGGTGTATAAAAGTCTCCTTCTGGACGTAAATTGTCCTCCGGTTTGATTTGTTTCGGGCGTTCAGCTGGACGGAAACCTGGTTTTTCGGGTTCATAGAATTCTCCTTCGGGTCTGAGATTGTCTTCGGGCCTAACCTGTGTCCGCTTTTCAGCTGGGCGGAATATGTGTTTGTCTGGAGTATAGAAATCGCCTTCAGGCTTGAGGTTATCTTCGGGCCTGACTGCAGTGGGTCGTTCCGCTGGGCGGAATCCAGGCTTCTCGGGTTGATAAAATTCACCTTCAGGTTTCAGATTATCTTCAGGCTTAATCTGTTCTCGCTTCTCAGCTGGCCGGAATTTCGTTTTGTCTGGAGTGTAAAAATCGCCTTCTGGCCGCAGATTATCTTCAGGTTTGATTTGTTCTCGTTTCTCAGCTGGACGGAATTTTGTTTTGTCTGGAGTGTAAAAGTCACCTTCAGGTCGCAAGTTGTCTTCAGGTTTGACTTGTTTTGGACGTTCGGCAGGGCGGAAACATGGTTTATCAGGATGATAGAATTCACCTTCTGGCTTCAAATTATCTTCATGTTTAACTTGCGTCCGTTTTTCAGCTGGTCGGAATTTTTGTTTATCAGGAGTGTAGAAATCGCCTTCTGGCCGAAGATTGTCTTCTGGTTTAACCTGTTTCGGTCGTTCACTTGGTCTGTATCCAGGCTTTTCTGGCTGATAAAATTCACCTTCAGGTTTCAGATTATCTTCAGGTTTTATCTGTTCTCGCTTCTCAGCTGGCCGGAATTTCGTTTTGTCTGGAGTGTAAAAATCGCCTTCCGGCCGCAGATTGTCTTCAGGTTTGATTTGTTCTCGTTTCTCAGCTGGACGGAATTTTTGTTTATCAGGAGTGTAGAAATCGCCTTCTGGCCGAAGATTGTCTTCTGGTTTAACCTGTTTCGGTCGTTCACTTGGTCTGTATCCAGGCTTTTCTGGCTGATAAAATTCACCTTCAGGTTTCAGATTATCTTCAGGTTTGATCTGTTCTCGCTTCTCAGCTGGCCGGAATTTCGTTTTGTCTGGAGTGTAGAAATCGCCTTCCGGCCGCAGATTATCTTCAGGTTTGATTTGTTCTCGTTTTTCAGCGGGTCGGAATTTTTGTTTATCAGGAGTGTAGAAATCGCCTTCTGGCCGAAGATTGTCTTCTGGTTTAACCTGTTTCGGTCGTTCGCTTGGTCTGTATCCAGGCTTTTCTGGTTGATAAAATTCACCTTCAGGTTTCAGATTATCTTCAGGTTTGATCTGTTCTCGCTTCTCAGCTGGCCGGAATTTCGTTTTGTCTGGAGTGTAGAAATCGCCTTCTGGCCGCAAATTATCTTCAGGTTTGATTTGCTCTCGTTTCTCAGCTGGACGGAATTTCGCTTTGTCTGGAGTGTAAAAGTCACCTTCAGGACGCAAGTTGTCTTCAGGTTTGACTTGTTTTGGACGTTCGGCTGGCCGGAAGCCAGGCTTCTCTGGGTGATAGAATTCTCCCTCAGGTTTGAGATTATCTTCAGGTTTAACCTGCTTCCGTTGTTCAGCTGGTCGAAATTGTATTTTTTCCGGTGTATAAAAGTCTCCTTCTGGACGAAGGTTGTCCTCAGGTCTGATTTGCTTGGGACGCTCACCAGGACAGAAATCTGGTTTGTCTGGGTGGTAGAACTCTCCTTCCGGCTTCAGGTTGTCTTCGGGTCTAACTTGCTTAGGTCTTTCAGCGGGACGGAACTGTTGTTTTTCAGGTGTGTAGAAATCACCTTCAGGACGAAGATTATCTTCCGGTTTTACTTGCTTTGGTCGTTCTGCAGGACGGAAGCCTGGTTTTTCTGGTTGATAAAATTCACCTTCAGGTTTCAGATTATCTTCAGGTTTGATCTGGTCTCGCCTTTCTGCTGGTCGGAATTTCGCTTTGTCTGGTGTGTAGAAATCGCCTTCTGGCCGAAGATTATCTTCAGGTTTCACTTGCGTTCGCTTTTCAGCTGGCCGATAACCTGGCTTTTCTGGTTCATAGAATTTACCTTCCGGTTTAAGATTGTCTTCAGGTCTTATCTGCTTCGGCCTTTCCGCCGACCTGAACTCTGGTTTCTCAGGAGCGTAAAAGTCGCCTTCAGGCTTTAGATTATCATCCGGTCGGATTTGTTTGGGACGTTCAGCAGGTCGATATTGTTGTTTTTCTGGTTCGTAGAAATCACCTTCTGGCTTCAAGTTATCTTCCGGACGAACCTGTTTTGGACGCTCTGCTGGACGGAACTGTGGTTTGTCGGGATGGTAAAAGTCACCCTCAGGTTTGAGATTGTCTTCTGGCTTCACTTGTGTTCGTCGCTCAGCTGGACGGAACTTTGTCTTCTCTGGAGTGTAGAAATCTCCTTCGGGGTGGAGATTGTCTTCCGGTCTCATTTGTTTCGGTCGTTCAGCTGGTGTGTATCCAGGCTTTTCTGGATGATAGAATTCACCTTCTGGCTTCAAATTATCTTCATGTTTAACCTGCGTCCGTTTTTCAGCGGGTCGGAATTTTTGTTTATCAGGAGTGTAGAAATCGCCTTCTGGCCGAAGATTGTCTTCTGGTTTAACCTGTTTCGGTCGTTCGCTTGGTCTGTATCCAGGCTTTTCTGGCTGATAAAATTCACCTTCAGGTTTCAGATTATCTTCAGGTTTGATCTGTTCTCGCTTCTCAGCTGGCCGGAATTTCGTTTTGTCTGGAGTGTAGAAATCGCCTTCCGGCCGCAGATTGTCTTCAGGTTTGATTTGTTCTCGTTTCTCAGCTGGACGGAATTTTTGTTTATCAGGAGTGTAGAAATCGCCTTCTGGCCGAAGATTGTCTTCTGGTTTAACCTGTTTCGGTCGTTCGCTTGGTCTGTATCCAGGCTTTTCTGGCTGATAAAACTCACCTTCAGGTTTCAGATTATCTTCAGGTTTGATCTGTTCTCGCTTCTCAGCTGGCCGGAATTTCGTTTTGTCTGGAGTGTAAAAGTCACCTTCCGGCCGAAGATTATCTTCTGGTTTAACCTGTTTTGGTCGCTCAGCAGGCCGGAACTGTGTTTTTTCTGGGGTATAGAAATCACCTTCGGGTCTTAAATTATCCTCTGGTTTGACTTGTTTCGGGCGCTCGGCAGGGCGGAAACTTGGTTTATCAGGATGATAGAATTCACCTTCTGGCTTCAAATTATCTTCATGTTTAACCTGCGTCCGTTTTTCAGCTGGTTGGAATTTTTGTTTATCAGGAGTGTAAAAATCGCCTTCTGGTCGGAGATTGTCTTCTGGTTTAACCTGTTTCGGTCGTTCGCTTGGTCTGTATCCAGGCTTTTCTGGCTGATAAAATTCACCTTCAGGTTTCAGATTATCTTCAGGTTTGATCTGTTCTCGCTTCTCAGCTGGCCGGAATTTCGTTTTGTCTGGTGTATAGAAATCGCCTTCCGGCTTCAGGTTGTCTTCAGGCCTAACCTGCTTAGGTCTTTCAGCCGGTCGGAATTGTGGCTTGTCTGGCGTATAAAATTCACCTTCAGGTCGCAAATTATCATTGGGTCTGATCTGCTTGGGACGTTCCGCTGGTCTATAGCCTGGTTTCTCTGGTTGATAGAAATCACCTTCTGGCTTGAGATTATCTTCTGGCCGTACTTGTGTTCGTCTTTCAGCTGGCGTGAATTCAGTTTTTTCAGGTTGGTAGAATTTACCTTCAGGATGTAAATTGTCTTCAGGTTTGATTTGTTTCGGTCGTTCAGCTGGCCTAAATTGTGGTTTCTCAGGAGCATAAAATTCTCCTTCTGGATGCAAGTTGTCTTCTGGCCTAACTTGCTTGGGACGTTCCGCCGGACGGAAACCAGGTTTTTCCGGAGCATAAAAGTCACCTTCTGGGCGAAGATTATCTTCTGGCTTGATTTGCTTTGGTCGTTCGGCAGGACGAAACTGGGGCTTATCAGGAGTGTAGAAATCTCCTTCCGGGCGGAGGTTGTCTTCAGGACGTTTTTGCGTAGGACGTTCCGCAGGCCTAAACCCTGGTTTGTCTGGATGGTAGAATTCACCCTCAGGTCTAAGATTATCTTCAGGTCTAATTTGCTTTGGCCTTTCGACTGGTCGGAATTCAGATTTTTCAGGTGTATAGAAATCACCCTCTGGACGAAGATTATCCTCGGGCCTGACTTGTTTTGGGCGTTCAGCAGGTTTGAACCCTTGTTTCTCCGGCTTATAAAATTCACCTTCTGGTTTCAGGTTGTCTTCCGGTCTTATTTGTTTGGGACGTTCGGCTGGTTTGAAACCAGGTTTGTCAGGAGTGTAAAACTCTCCTTCAGGCCTGAGATTATCTTCTGGTCTCACTTGTTTAGGTCGTTCTGCTGGTCTAAATCCTGGCTTTTCCGGTGTGTAGAAATCACCTTCAGGTTTAAGATTATCGACTGGCTTGAATGCAATCAAACGCTCTTTGTTTCTATCTTCGACTGTTTTGAATGTGTCATGAGTTTCAGTGGTCTGAACTTCTTCAATGGTTTCGTAATATTTATTGACATCATCTTTTGTCCAAGTACGTTTTCTAGGACGCGTGTAAACAACCTCAGTATCCTGGAAGTCCTTTTTGTTAGTCGTTTCGAACGTAATGTCTCCCTCGCAAATTAGGTTGTCAATATGTCTGGTTACGGTCGTTCTATCGATGCGATTGGTGTAGTCGACGAAATCGGTCTTGCTCGTGGTGTCTGTTGTGAAATCACCTTCAACTTTTGTCCATGTGTTGCGACGTATTGGTGTCGGTTTTTCGGTTGGTTCTCCAGTAAAGTCACTCTTTGAGGTAGTGATATCTAAAAAAGAGAAAAGGTAGCAAATATTTTTTTTCATACTTTCATTTTAGTTCAAGAGAGAGAGAGAGAGAGAGAGGGAGCCAGAGAGAGACAGCGAGAGAGAGAGCGAGAGAGCAAGAGAGAGAGAGAGAGAGAGCGTGAGAGAGAGAGCGAGATAGAGCGAGAGAGATCTCAGTAAAGCTGTAAAAGTTTAAGTAACCTTACCTGTAAATTCACCTGACACCGTTAAATTATCCTCGTGACGTACGATTGTTTGGCGATCGGTTTTCAATGTGGTCACGTCCACAGGACGTTTCCCAGTGAATTCACCTTCAGGTTTTAGATTGTCAACTGGCCTGAATGGAACCACACGCTCACTAGGTTTGTACTCCTGTTTCTCGGGCGTATAGAATTCACCTTCGGGTTTGAGATTGTCTTTTGGCCTCTTGATTGGCGATTTGAGATCTGCATAGTTGATGATTTTCTCATCGAATGTCTTTTTGTATTCAGTCGTTGAATCTATTATTGTGGTTGTATCTTCCATTAGGTGATCTGTAGGTTCTTCGTGAGGACAACGATGACGTCTAAAATAATATAAGAGTACGGGGTGTTATTTTGAATTGATTAATTAGTTTTCAGATTGCCTTACCCGCATGTACAAATTTCACAAATACATTGATCTTTATGCGGTTCGTCTGGCCTTTTCTGTTTGGGTTTTTTACCAACATCGTCTTCTTTCGGTTTGCCTGGACCCGGGCCATCTTTGAGTGGTTCTCGTGGTCCTTTCACGTCATCGATTCGTTTAACGATGTGATCTACCTCATCAAAAGTTTTAATTGATGTCCGTACATCCTTCTGTGAAAATAAAATGGATGTTAAGACAAACACTTCTAATGACTAGCAACTCTTTCGCAGATGAAAGACCGATCAAGCAATCACATAGCAACCCTTACTTACCGAATCGGTGACATCAGTTCGATCTCGTATAGTTTTCCGTGTAATATTGATATCATCCGTTACTACACGGTCGTCGGTGATTTTTTCTAATGTACTCTTCTTCCTGATATACTCTTCGTCAACTTTAGTAATATTAGTAGTGTCTTTATCGATTATGACATCTGTTATATCTTCAGTTGTTATCGATGTGAGATTTTTCCGCTTCGTTATATCCGTTAAATCCGTTAAGTTTTCTGTGACATCATGGATATTGGTGATTTTCTCGATATCCGTAAAATCATCAATGTAGACAGTTTTTTTCGGTACTTCGACAAATTTCTCCAAAACATCTGTATGTGTACGTTCGTCGACAATTTTCCAGGTGTTTGTCGAGGCATCGAATATCTGCAAAGAAATGAAAAAAGAAAATTTGTGAAAAAGTGAATGGTGAGAAGTGTGTTTATTTATGGTTGTGGACTGGAGACTACACTTTTGTCCTATTATAATATATGGATTTAAGGAAGAAACTATAGAGTACTAAATTTACCTATACTCAGAAATCTGTCAAAATCACCAAAATACTTGATATACGAGGGTTGATCAATAATCGGTTATTTTCAGTTCGGATAAAATTAAAAAAAAAAATGTTTTTTACTACCACTTATACTCACTAGGTCAGCATAAAAAAAACATATAAATAGGTCATGATTTCAGGGAGGTACATTCATTTGAATACAAGCAGTCGAAGAGAGAACATCAAAATGGAGAAAAACGAAATTAGAGCTGTCATCAAGTAAAATTGTCTACCAGAGACATACACGGCGACATGGTGGAAACATTAAAGGACTTTGCTCCTCCATATTCCACCATTGTACGCTAAGCCAAAGAGTTTAACCTGGGAAAAACATCCAATGAAGGCGAACACCATGAAGGACGTCCAACCACGTCCCTCACTGAAGACAATATGAAAAAAATCAAAGATGTCGTGTTGGTAGATCGAAGAGTGACCATCAGCCAAATAGCTGAGGTCACAGAGATCTCAAATGGCAGTGTTCAAAGAATCGTTGCCCACGAATTATATATCAAGAAGGTCTCTGTGCGTTGGGAGCCGAGAATGTTAACCGACTGGCAAAAGAAGAAACGAGTCGACATTTCGACAGTGAATCTCGAAAAGTTCCAGTCAGATCAGGAGATTTTTTTGTCACGTTTCGTGATCATGGACGAGATTTGAATCTACCATTTTGATCCAGAAACCAAACAGCAATCGATGACGTGGAAGCAACCCTCTTCACCAACGCCGAAGGAATTCAAAGTGTCGAGCTCGGCGGGGAAGGCTATGGATAAGTTTTTTGGGACGCTGAAGGAATTATCATAGTGGAATATTTGGAAAGGGGAACCACTATATCAGGCTCTTACTACGCAGACTAAATAAGAAGATTGCGAGAGGCAATGAAGGAAAAAAGACGCGGTAAACTGCTAGCCGGAGCTCTGTTTCATCAAAATAACGCACCGGTTCACAAGGCTGCAGTTTCGATGGCTGCAATTTAAAAAAAACAGCATTCGAACTTATACATCTTTCCTCGAAAAACTTTTTTTTCATCATTCAGTGACTTTCACAACTTTCCTCGGCACAAGGAATATCTTCGGGGTAAGAAATTTGAAGATGAATATGAAGATTTGAAGTGATGGCCGCTGTTGAGGCATTTTGGGAGAGTCAAGATAAATAATTTTTTTCTAAGGGTATCTTGGGTTTGGAAAAAAGATGGACTAAATGTATTAATTTGTTTGGAGACTATGTTGAAAAATAAATATATCTTTTAAGCTTAATCACCTTGGTTTATATTCATTATCATTACTTATTGATCAACCCTCGTACTACGCGAGAAAGGAATGATGAGAAAAGCTAACAATTCAATCAAACTTTCATTACTTCTATCATCTACCGTAGCGACAAAGCATTGAATTTAATGTTATATACATATTTACTGCAATATAATTTTGCACAGTATATGCATTCTACACTTGCTATAGTTCAAGAGCACTTGCTTTGTTACACGCAATTGAACAATACCGTTCCATTTGAGTAATGCTACTATAAGTAATTTCTGCGCAATAATGCGAATATAATGAATGGCATGTGGAGTCTGGTTTTGGTTCGCTATTGAGCAATATCAATTATTTTAACGTTATACATAAACTCGAAAATAGCATATTTAGACCAGTGAGTCCATCGAATTACTGCTATTATAATTTTCTTTTTGAAAATCATAGCATGCGTGAATGACGCAATTTTTTCGGCCCTTTTTTTTAATATCATGTGATAAAATTTTATTTTACCTTCAAATTAATGAATGTACATTCTACTGATTCGGCCAAAGTTAGAAGCATTTCCATAAAAATATTGGCAAGCAGAAAATAGGCATTTTAGTGCCAGCTACTATAGAAAAATATAGTGCTACTTATATTTCTGTTTATGAGAATGTTCTAAATGACAGTATACTGATATGTGGCTACTATGAAAATTACATATATTCTTCCTGTTGGTTTTTCTAATGCTTTCTTTTGAATAGATCTAGTCCTCAGCATGCTGGGAGTTGATATACTTGTTTATTTTCGTTAGTAGCTAAAAATTGAAAGTTTGATTGAAGAGATATACATTTGTACACCTATTTGCGCACAGATTGACAAAGTTCACCACTTGAGTCATGCGTTAAAGGGGTTTAAAACAGAAAACTAAAAGATTGGAAGCTTACGCCCTTAATTTTGAGTTTGCGTCAGCTTAAAATAAATTAACATGAAAAGTGAAGTGCTCATGTCTGAATTTTTGAGTAGGGATCAAAGTCATTTGGTTTTTTTCCGCTAGATAACTTTAGTCGTTTTTTTCAGTTGCAAACTTTGGATCGCATATATTATTTGACAGCTGATATTTCATAGATTATTTAAAGCTTCCAGTTTTGATTTGCTCGTTTTCATTCCGGAGGCTTTGATTTCCCCGAAACTGAAGTTCACGAGGGCAAAATAAAAGCAATAATTTGCGATTCACCGCTGAAACGTAACGAAACTGATCCATTTTTAAAGCGAATCATAATCAGCGATAATGTCGGGCAGAAAAAATCAGGGATAAGTTAGATGAGCCTTCACAATCGACATTAAAAGCCGACATTCATCAATAGAAGGTTACGCTGAGTGTTTGGTGAGATTTGAAAGGTATTAGTTATTCGCAGCTGCTCCCAAGAAACAAAACTATCAACACGAATGTTTATTGTAGCCAGCTAATGAAATTGCACAAAGAAATCAGGGAAATGCGGCCAGAACTGACAACTTATAAAGACGCCATCTTCCATCAAGATAACGCCAGACCACATACATTTTTGGTCACTCGCGAAAAATTATTAGAATTAGGCTGGGAAGTAATGTCTCATCAACAGCATAGTCCTGACCTTGTGCCATCAAATTAAAATTTATTTCGCTCACTTCAAAATCATTTGAATGGAAAACATTGATTTAAGTGACGCTGCTAAAAATGAGTTGATTCAGTTTTTTGCATTTAAAAACAAAACTTCCTACGAAAGCGGAATTATGAAGCTGACTGAAAGATGGAACAATATAGCTAATACAAAATTGATTAAAATTGGTTATTTGCATTAATAAAATTAATTAGAAAAAAAAAACCAAATGACTTTGTCGCCAAATCAATATATTCATCCCTTAAATGAGAGGGTGCACCCAAAAGGAAACAGTAGGTTTTGCCTTTCAGCATTTAAATGATCCATGGGCCGAAAACGATTTCGATACTTCTTTTAATAGCTCCTAGCTCCGCTCATAAATCTTTTAATTTGTGCAGATATTTTATGGTACCATCAAAAACCTTTTGCCTTAGAATAGACATAAATTCAAATTGGAATTGTTTTTGCGGGATGATTAAAATTGAAAAAAAATTTTTTATTTACATTGAAAATTTTATTTGACAAAGTGGTTTCGAAAGTATGCACTAATTCTCATCAGACACCAGCACACAGTGCATACTTGACTGGTGTGACCACTTGCAGTTGGAAATCATAAATTTTTTATTTACGCTAGTTGCGACAAATTTTAACATCTCCGACTTATATCCGTCGATATAATTTATTTGTAAAAGTTGTTTAATTGTGATCATGGTTCCCTTCTTGTTTATAAATCAGCAAAGACAACGTATATCGTCTCTTAAGCTCATAAGCTACTGCTATGAACAATGGACTCAAAGGACTGAGTGTGGAGTGTGGACTGAACATAGCGGTGTCATCTCATCTACCAGACAGTTTTTGTATAAAGTGTAATTAAAAAAAACGGTGGTCTGCGGGTTTTAAGTATATATCCTCAACGAGGACTATAATGGCCTGGCAGACAAAGAGGAATTGCATCAGTTCTGCCGTCTTGTTGTTTATGGAATTCACGTTTCACGTGAGGATAGAAAAATGGCTAGGAAAGCTCACTGCGTATTCTTTTCAAGGGGAAAGTCCATGTAAAAATTGCAAAAAATCGTTTTTTCGTAATGTGGAAAAAATGTCGAAAAAATAGCCCAAAATTCGGACTTATTTTTCAAAGGCTTATTTTATATTGAATTTTATGTTTTTTAGTGTTGTAGGTATATCCTTCCCGTTAATATGTTATAAAAAGAAAACAATTTAATTTTTTTGTTTGAATCAATAGTTAATGTGTGATAATTGGAGTACTTTTCCACCTCGCGTCGGAGACGACAGACGAAAAATTATCCTGAGCCGCCATTTTCGAAGGGGGATTGCAGAAAGCATTTTTTGCACTATTTTCACCACTTTTTTTTTAATCATAAATTGAAATTGCTAGTGCATGTTGGAGAAAATATGATTTAGGTTTTGTTCATTCAAAGCCTGAATAGAGTGATGTAGGGGGTGATGGTTTCTTTAGTTTTTGGCTACTAGGAGCTTTTGCTGGCTTAGCTCCAGAAATAGTTGCAGGTGTTCGCTCCTTAGAGACCTGTGAAAATAATTTCATCATAATTTTTGGGCATTTAAGGCATCCTCCATAACTGGTATGGTATTCCCCGCCGCAGCTTATATACTTCGCTTTCTCTTTTTTTGCTAGGTGCATTGCGCGTGGTCATTAAGATCATTAAATTTGCCTGCCTTGGTCGTGTCAATTGTTGGCAGCATGGCCAAACCATAAAGGTTCTATCTACATTTTTGTCATTTTTAGTTAATACCGGATTGTAACTACATACTCTATTACATCATCCTGCAAAATTTGAAAAACCTAGCTTTTGTGGAAGTATGCTCAAATCAAAACACAAATCATTGAATATCTTGAAAGCGTTGAAATGTAGATAGAACCTTTAGGCTTAGTAGGGCAGAAGAGTTGTTCATTATGGCATTGCTGGTATCCGCCACGTAGCTTTTGCGCTTCACTTTGCAAATAAATCAGTACACTGCCTGAATGTTTTAAGTATCCGTTTCTTACCTAGGAAGGACTTTAACTAGTTTGGAGAGATCATACTTCATTTTGAGGAAGAACACTTCAATTGGGTTGAACCCTTGCTCTTCAAGGTCTTCTTTTATTTCGGCTAGCTTAATAACAATGCTTATATTCTTTGGACAATAGATAGGTGTGATTCTCGATTTTCTCTGCCGCCAATATTCTGGATAATTTTCTATGATCTTACGGGGCTTTGGGGATGACCTAGATGCACCTGTATACTCTTTAAGCTATCGCGTAGCCAATATTTAGATATTTGATGGCTCGCATCAATTAAACCTATTTCTTTGATTGCCTTATGACTGGCACCGTCAATTTGGTTGGAATTGTGCCGTTTGTAATCAAACTCATTGTCGTTTTGTTTGATACCTTTTTTTTGTTGGTTTTTTGTTGCTGTGAGAAAGGATCGGTCTGGGCGTCAAAACCATGAATGTCAGTTTTTTGAGATCGGAAGAACGGGACACTGTGTCTCATAATGTCTTTCAGCTAACCTCCAGCTACCTCCATTGACATGTTTTTGATGTAGTTTGCAATTGATGTGGTAGGTTCCAGCTTCCTTTTGCGCTTCCCAACGCAGATGCTTGTTATTACTATCATTCTGTTTGTCAGCTCCTGAGTTAGTTTTATCAATTCAGTGTTCTGTTTCCTCTGTTCCGGCAATTTCATTTGGGTCCCTTTCAGTTATTGCATCGATTGTTTGGTTTGGTTTATTTCAACTGAAAGATCTGACATAGTTTCATTTTTGTCTGATTCATCATCCTCCTCCTCCTAGAATGACTTGGTGTCAGAGTCTAGACCCGACTTAAAAGCCTCGTTATCGATGATCAACCAGAACCTTTGGATTCTAACCAGAACTGGATGATCTGCCTTTTAAGAAAAACCCCCATCATTCACCTTATTTTAAAATTGTATGCTGAAAGGAGAAAACGAGCAAAGAGAAGTGAATCCGAGAGCAATCAAGCCCTTACTATTGAGGTTGCCAAGAAAATTATCCAGCAGTCGAGACCAAATCCTACCGAAATTCCTCCTAGTGTCCGCCTTTAGCGTCGCTTTTCCTAAATTCGCGAATGCACTTCGGTACCGGTTGGATTACCACGACAATTTTTATGATGATGCCATATTTTTCCTAACATGAAACTTTTGTTTTTTTCAAAAGTATCATTTTCAAAAAATGTATGAAATTTTATCCATGCCGCAGGATTCATCCCTTTTCGTTCTATGTATATTATTCTTCAAAACAGTCAGTGTACCCGTAAGCTACTGAGCTATCAAAGTACAGAGCATGAGTGCCTATAATCAACAAACCGCACCAGAGGACTAAAAATGCCTTCAAAACTAAAAGTGGTACTGTAATGTGCATACTTTTTGAACGTACTCATATTTATCTTAATAATCTTTTGAAGATAGTCGTTGTGTCGACTGTGGGCTTTATGATACGGTTCGCACTTTTGAAAAAAATATTTTTTAGTGGTGATTTCAATTTGTAGATCATGAAACCGCTAGAAAGATTCAATTTCTAGTAATAAATGAATATCTTGCTCAAACAAATTACTGTTTTCCCCTTATTATTATCATTATTTTTTATTAAACATGTGCAGGTCTTTTTTCTTTTTCTATTATGAGAAAAGTCTTTCTTTTCAGAACGGTCTCTAAATTTTCAGTGATTTTTTATTTGAATATAAGAAAACGATTTCAAGACTAATTGTAGAGAACAATTTCTTGACGCTTTCGAATGATGATTACTTTCAAAAGATGAATTTCGATAAACTTAACTGAGTCAAATTTATTCTATATTCTATTGTAATTGATAATCAATCAACCTAAACTAAACATTCATTTGTCTACATGTTGTTACACGATGCGGTTTTTCAATCGACAAACCGTGAAATTTCAATTAGTTTTTATCGCTTACGGTAAATGTCGTAGATAATTAAAAGAGCATGTAAACTACAAACCATAAAAACTGTACTCTAGCCGCGAATTTATCACATACGAGTAATTTGATGCAACGTTTCGCTACAATGTTTGTTACTAACTCTTACAACTCCGGGTGTAGCCCGATCACAAATACAAGTTACTTCATATGTGTTTGTTTGTTATTCATAATGTTGAGAATGCTTGATGAAAAAAAAAATTTTAATCGAATTTTTTTATTCCTGATAAGATTATCATTTCTAATCTAACAAATATGATTTATGAGATTTCTAACTATCTTAAGATTTTAACTTTCTGAAATCATGTTTACTTATAAAACCATATCGTAATTTATTCAATTTTCTCGAAACCAGTTAGTCATTTTACTGCATTTACTTTAATAATCCCATTATGGAAGTGGTAGGACAAACAGATACAATTTTGTTTGCTTCTCATTTGCAAATGAAAATTGTTTGGGTGTAGGAAGCCTTACCGCATCACTGAAAATAGGCCAATGAATAGCACTTTAAACCATTCACCGACTACCAAATCGAGGCATATCTTTGCAGATTCAACGATGATAATACAACATGAACGAATGTATTGTGTTTGGTGAAAATTACACGGCCGCCTGAATCTGTATCTCCTATTCTGTTGATTGCAAAACGCATTCATCAACTTTCATTATCATTAGTTTTCTGATGAATGGAAATGATGCGATCTGATGTTATGTCATGGCTTCAATTCGTCGTTGTTGGCATTGCGTTGATTACGATGACGCAAGCCAGTCAATTTGTAGATATTAAACGGAATAAGATTTTCTCACTTATCTCGCATACAGATGCATTTTGTCAGGTCAAATAAAACTGTTTTTCGAGTTGGTGTCGTTGGCTTGGCATTTGAATATGTAATCGGATCTACTGGAGCAATGGTGAATTTATTATGTTTACTGTTTTCAGTAGAGATTGCTGTTGGTAGTACGTGCTTTATTGCGTACACAGATAAATCAGTACGCTCATTAATGATTGGTAGGGGGAAAAGTATGGTATTATTTTTATATATTTTTTAAAATAAAGGTTTCGTTTGAGGAGACCTCCTAAGCGAAGTTGATAGATACTTAGTTCACATGCACGAGTGGCAAGTGATCAGTTCCATGACTTACTTTAGACCTGATTTGACCTAGGTACACATTCACTGCTTAGAGCCCGGTGTGTGATCATAGATTATCGTTCATGGTTGGATTCGAACCAAGGGTCACCCAGGCTAGCATACATCTACACGGATAAGCAAACTTCTTCAAAACAGTTGAAAATAGAGGGAGAAAATAACGAGTATAAACTACCACAATCGATAGAAAATATAAAAAGACCTAATAGAAAATTACCTCTTTAAGAAAATTGCCACACTATGAGGACTTTTTCTGGTTTCCTAACTACCAAAACATTCAACATAGCCTTGAAAAAATCCAAAAGCCACCTCACGGCAAAAAAGACAACTACTCATGAACCATCAGCACATTCTATAGTTAAGCGCATGACCTGCCTATGCAGTGAATTCACTGGGACAGAAGTGTTGTTGTTTCCAATGCGTCTGTGCTGTTATGGATAGAGGAGAAAAAAAAAACGCCTAATATTAGAATTATTAGCGAATGTGCAAGAATAATTTCTTTCAAAATATTTTAATTGAAATATGGTAAAGCGTAGTTCTCTATTTGTATCATAAAAATGGAAAACTGAATTATGAAAACATTCGAAAAAACTAAATAATAGATCAAAATCATGGGTTTTGATGAGATTGAAGGTGAGTGTAGAGGAAGGTTAGTGCCCCAAAAAGTAGAAAATGTAATTTTCGGGTGGTTTCCGAAGTAACACGAAAATCATCTTCCAACTAGAGCCTTCATTTGCAAATCTATAGCAAAGAAACCCTAAAGCATTTTTTTTATAAAGGAATATTTACCGGCAGGGACTTCGTTTGAATGTTAAAATTTTTCAATTTTTTTTTTAAATAAAGCTTTTGAATGAGTTAGGAGATAAACGATCGTTACAAGACTAACAAGCAGATCAATTTAAGAAGAAATCAACATCCGTTTTAAAAAAAAAGCAACCAAGTAAACGCATTCCTTAATGCAAACGGAACATGTCTATTTCTTGAATAAATCATCTGAAAAAACTAGTGTTCATTCCGATGACGGAAAAAAGATTTGCATTTTTGTTCAAGCCCATACTTCGGAAATTTAAAATAAAATTATCCCTTATAGGAAAATCCAAATTTCAGACCCTACTTACTCAAAAGCTGTTAGGATACATGTTCACTTTTGAAAACTTATTCCACAACTACTTTATTTATAAGTAGCGTTTTAGATATACTTTTCGCGAAGAGGCGAATCGGATGAAGTTTGGATCAAATGGGTCTGCATTAGTGATGGAAGGTTAATCATTGATATACGATGCTAACACAAATCTGTAAAAATTAGTGTATTACTCAGCCCTGAGATCTAGTCGAAAGAAGTAAAACGGCAGCAGCTTTTTGAATAACTTTGAAAGATCGGCTCAGTAAAAATAGTATAACTGATGGCTGTTTCAGTTTAAAGTCATTTCATCCATTATTTATCTAAAAAAGAGTTAAATATTGTTTAGATTTAAGACCATGACGACTAGCTTGAAACAAGAAACCAATGATGCATAAATGCAATCATGAATTTATTTATTTATTGTCTCAACCCACAGAACAAATCCCATTATAGATTAAACAAGAAGAAAAAATAAAAATATGTATATAAAAAAAATAATAATATGAAAACTAAGAAAATTAATAAATTCATACAAAATATTGATACAAAAAACGAATCAAAAACTAAATCGACCGAAAAAATGAAACAAACAATAGAGTATATTAGGACATATTGAGAGTATATGGCAGAACGTTATTTTAAGTAGTAGTTTTGAATGCAGATAACGTTCGAGGAAGAGGAGCAATGCTAAGGCTATTGTACTGACGAGGCTAATGCAAAAGCGGGCGACAAAATAAGTGTCGGTACGGGCATATGGAATGTTGAAGTTGAATAATGTTCTATTAGGGCGGCCCGATTCTCTAACAGAAAGGTGAATGCTGGGGTCAACCAATATACAGCCGTTAAAAAGTTTAAAAAAGAGGCACTCGTCGAGGAACACTCTGCGTGACTCAAGGGAAGGAATTTGAAGGGTGGAAAGGCGTATACTGTAATCACAATACAAAATACTGAACTTGTAGAATAACGAGGTAGCCAAAGCATCCAAATCGTTTTGCAAAATGGAACAATCACTTGCGGAGCTGATCACTCTGAAAATTTAAACATTATCAGCGGACAAAAGGCATGGTGTGTTAAAGAGGGAAGGAAGGTAGTTAATAAACAAAATTAACAATAAAGGGCCAAGAATGGATCCTTTCGGAACTCCTGAGGTAAGCAAAAAGGGAGTAGAAGAGCAAGAGCTAACAGTGACAACACAAGAGCGATCATAAACGTAGGAAGCGAACCAAGAAAAAAGGACACCGGAGATACCAAACCCTGTTAACTTTGGCAGAAATATGTCATGGTTCACAGAATCGAAAGCTTTTGCAAAGTCTGTCTATAGGACATCTACTTGCTCTTGCTGGTCGATTGCGGAAGCAACGGTGTTTGTAAACGACGATAAGTTTGTAACCGTTGACTTACCTTTGATGAACCCATGCTGTTCACTGTCTAGCAAAGGCTGGATGAAAGGGTACACTCTATTGTAAACAATTCTTTCGAGGAGCTTACTAAAACATGGCAAAAGGGATATGGGGAAAAAGCAGAAAGGGTACAAGCAAGTGCGGGAAAAATCGTTGATGGCGAAGAGTTACTGTGATGGGAGGTGAAAGAAGAGAAAAATTGAGCAAAGAGCTTACAAGAATCTTGAGGTGAGGACGCAGACTTAACATGAAGATACATAGCAGAAGAAATGCCACAGGAAATTTTAAGGGAGCTGATATAAAACCAAAAAGGCTTAGGATTGTCGGAAGAAGTAGAAGTTTTGAGATGCTCAAGGTAAGCACGCATCAGCAGTCCGTAACCTTTTAATCTTCAAAAGTCATTAAGCGAGCTATACCTATTGTATCTGCTACGTGCTGCATAAGAGTAATCGCGACATCGACGGTGAATCACGGTGGGTCAGAATTTCTTTTACAGCGAAAGGAAGGAGTCTAACAGGAAATAAGGTGTGCAAGAAGGAATCAAATTTGTTAGGATTATCATCCACACTTAGCCCTCTGAAAAAATTATACCAGCTAGTAACATTTATTTCATTAGACAAAGCGGAATAGTTTGCTTTTTTAAAGTTGAAATGAAGAGTAGAAGTAGATTTGACTTTAGACAAACGGTCATTAAAAAAATGTGCTACTCAGTTTATGTATTCGTTGTGTCTGGTGGTTTACCCAAGAGGGAGAGATACTTGCACCTGCTATTCAGGGTCAATTTTAACAGAACGCCCTGATCCCGTAATATCTTGTGGCAGATGTCCATATAATGTCAGGCTTGCATTCTTGCCGAGCTTTTCGTCAAAACATTCGTCGAAAAATTCGGCGAAACATTTGAAGAGTATTCGAAGTATTCACTGAGAAACCTTTCAGCTAAGCGAAAAGCCCTTTTTTATATAAATAAGCCATAAGACTCGTCCTGCCTGCGTTGAGAATATTTTGAGTACCCATGCATGATTTTGTAGGCAAACCAAATCGGTTTGTAAACATCATCGGAGCAAGCATTAGCTTTTTTTTCAAACCCTGAGGTAAGGCGAGCATAAATGGTACACTCATGAAACACGACTGCGAGCAACCCATCCACACTCTCGTGCTCGGCTCTGTTTGTCATGTCTCGGCAAGAGTCTAGTTCTGGCAGAATAATGTACGCCAGTTTTATAGATTTCATGGGGGCTTTTGAGCAGTATCAATTTTATCACATCTCACCACAATTAATTCTGTTATGGTGGTTAACGCAAAAGGTGAAATTTATATATACTCACTCCATATAAACTTAGCAAATTTGACAGCGGGACTGTGCTGTAAATGGATGTTTTCGCGAAGTTAAATTTATTTAGAGCAAAACCTTCTGAAGTTTCTAGACGTTAAATATTTGAAGAAAAATCTACGCACTTACAAAAATTGGGCTTAAATATGGAACTAGAGGGGAAGTTGACCATGCTTATAGGTTTTGATCAAAATATGGTTAACTCTTTGACTCCAGTAAGCGTTTGCCAGTGCTGGTCATACGGATTATACAAAAATAAATATCCACGGGTAGTAATTTTTTTGAAAAAAGAATGAATAACAGTTAAAGTATTTAATTTGGGAAATTTAGTTTAAACATAATTATTGTCTTGAAACGAATTTTATGCGGTACATTATTCTCTGAGAGCATGATTTATTACTTGCACAAGTTTGGAAACTCGGAAAAATATGTACAAGGAATTGAAAACTTGTACTCTTTGAGAAGCCCGAAAATTTAGGAAACCCTGAAATAAAATGGAACTCTATGTAATTAGCAACTTATATTCTCTAATGTTTCGAGAAAAATTGTATGTTTTCCTGTTGAAGGCATCGTTACGTTTCAACCAGAGCTTTTCATCAAAATCATGTGAAGGCAGCTTTCGTTTATGTTTAATTTTTGACTTAGTGGTGGTCTCAAATTGAGCATTGTATCCTAGATTTGCTACGATGACGAAAAAGAAGAAGATGGTACTCATGAATTGTTTCTACCATTTTACACCACTTTTGAAGTTGATGCTAATAATTTTTGTGTACTATTCGAATCAGAGTTTAAAGTTTTTTATAATAATAGCTACTAAAAATTATAAATGAATCATTTTCGAATAATGAAATTAAGTCAAGTCGTAAATGAAATCTCTCGTAGCTAGAGAGCTTTAATATTTCGTCATCAGCTTTTTCATCCATGTCAAAGGACGATTTATACCAAAAAATATCCGTTCTAATCATTTAATATTTTAGAAATTATACTCCACGGTATTTTTCTATAACACAATTTCATGAATTAATTTAATTATTATTTTCACCAAAAAATCGATTAATAAGTTTCCTACTCGATTCATGATACCAATCATTTTTTTTCGTTTTTTATTAGTCTACAAACAAGCATTAGCAATAATTGCTTACAATTGACCATACAGTTTCCCACAAAAACGGTAATTATCGATAGATAATTTATTAAGACATTAATGCCAAGTTTTTCCGATGTTTCTTCTTACTTATCCATAAAATGAATGTATTGTGAAATAGAGGAGATGCACCACATGCACAAACGTCGTATGCATCATGGATAAATTTTAGTAAATTGACCCTGAAACCCACTACCATCTTTCGACTTTGTTGTTTCTTCTAACATAGTAAGAAATTCGATAAATTCTTATGATTAATCTAACTGGCTAGATCAATAAACGATGAATCATTTTTGATAAATTGAAGAGACATGTTCGAATCGAATGTCCAAAATATATTTGATTACATATTTTCATCTATGATGTAGGCCTGAATTTTCGAACAAGACCATATTTTTTCGATTACATAATTGGTAATAAATAGTTAGAATTATTGTGAATTCATCTTTTTTTTACTTAAATAAAAAAGAAAACATACGGCAAGTTGTATTATTTCAGTGAAAACGACTAAGATTCAGCATTGAGTTTGTTTAGAATAAAGATCGTTGAATGATTCATCTGACACATTGATTCAGTACAATATCAGTGAGATCAATTTGATTTGTAGAAAAGAAACGTATGGTAATCAACACGTTTAGGTTAGGTAGATTAGGAGGTGATATAATGATTGACAAATATGCTTTGAGAATAGGTATTTTAATGCCGAAGGTTGATTCAATTGAACCCTCTGATTATTTCGGCTCCGGTTTGCAGATTTATAAATAGAATAAATGAAAGAAGCAGCCTAGTGTTATTAATGTTTATTTATTCAAATAATTTAAACAGGATCATAATAATTCTTCCTGCGAAAATTTCTTTACATATCATAAACGCGGTACGCACGAATTACATATCGATAGATTTATGATTTATGACAGATAGATTTATGTAAAAAGTACATCAAATTGACAAAAGAGCTCATCTAAAAAATAATACTGCCAATTAAGTCAACTAGATGAAAAAACAATTCCAATTCAAACTACACTGCATGAAAATGAATTTTCATCTTTCAGGAAATGGCAAAATAGGGAGCAAGTATGCAACTATTTGTCATACATGCATTCATTGGGTGGTTAATATCACATAAATTAGTTTTTAATTTTTCTTTAGTTCTTCGAAACCTAAGCTTGACTGCCTTCTCTTGCTTTTTTCTTCATTTAATTTTCCCTCTCATTTTTATCCAATATTTCTTCACCAATCTGCGCTCATTCCTTCTGTTGTTTCTGTAAAACAAAAGAAATAAGATCGATTTAGATAAATACCGATTATGTTTGACGTCACGAACATATACTTATGTATATTAAAATGTTAGAATGATGGATATCTTATATCAGAGTCTTCTGATAAAAAGCATGGGTTCATAATGCATGAGAATAAAAGCTAAGCATTTGTTTTTTTTTTTGGATTTCAGTGAATGATCAAAGGTGACGTCAAGATCGGTACTAATTTTTCACATACATAAGAATGGTTGCCCAAATAAGGCTTAAAGAAAAATTTCTTGAAAATATTTAAAGGCTAACGATTAGAATTACATTAAGAAACGAGAGAATTCCTAGCTACTATATCACTTACGCGAATGACTCTTAAATCTTTAGCGTAGAGCAGACAAAACAGCATAAAAGATTAAGCCACTAGGCTCGTGACAAAATATTTCAATATTCATACAGCAATGGTCCAAGACGGGATCTTTGAGGAACCAAAGGTGAGGAAAAAACTAAAGAGCTAATATAAATAAAATAAAATATAACATATGTAGCTCGATAAGCAGCATACTTAAGCAAAGGCTTATATCAGTGCAACGGATGGGTGCGCAAATCAAGAAAGGATTACAGCCATACCCTAAGGGGGAGTTTTATTTCCTCTCTTGTGGAACCTGATAGCAAATACAATTTTAAAGAGGTTGCAGAATAAGGGTGTTATGGCTGTAATCAATGCATGGTATCGGGTAATAATGCATGCTCCGGGGCTGATTAATGATTGGATGAGATCCGCGGGCCTTGGCATTGGCTCCAATAAAACCGATGTTACACTCTTCACTAGGAAATGCAAGATTCCTGAAAAAGACCCTAGATTTAGTCTTAAGTCGCACAGTATGTACTTGAGTGTGATTCTGGATTAGTGATGCGCGATTGTGAGATGTTTAACTCGATTGTTTCGATTGTTAAAACATCTCGAAATATCTCGATGGTTTTAAGTTGAACTCGATTGTTGACTCGATGGTAATTGGGCAATCAAGAGAATGGAAAAAGCATCCCGCCATCTCGCAATCGACCATTCGGTCGGACAAGTCATCGAAAATCGGTTGACGGCAATCGAGTCAGCCATAAAGCACGTTCGGCTACGAGCTGCTGCATTGTGTTGATCTACAGTATTCGGTATCGCACCTGCCTTTAGTTTTAGCTACCTCCGAGTTACATATTCTCTTCCTACTGTAAACCGGCCTTCAACAATCGAGTACAGCAATCAAACACCACAATCTAACACTGCAATCGAACACTGCAATCGAGAGCACCTATTGAGTACAGCAAACGAACCCAACAATCGAAACGAAGAATCGAGTAGAACAATCGAGTATATCGATTGATCTCTCGATTATTCTTTCGATTGTTCTCTCAATTGCTTTGTGGCATCGATTACGATTATCTCGATTGTTAAAACATCTCGCAATCGCCCATCACTATTTTGGATAGCAAGTTCATTAGGAACCTGAATCAAGAGGAAATAGTAAAGAGGACAAGCCTTGCTCAAGCACAAGGGATCTTCACGGCGAAAACAAGGACAATCTTTGCTTTTTCGGCTGCCTGGTTTAGTCACTGACAATAGACGAAATCACTTCTGCTGACATAACGAAAAGAGTTCAGTGGTTGGTGGCTTACTGTTTTACAAATGCCTTAACTACGACTTCTTCGTCTGTTTAAAAGTCCTGCTTCATCTTCCTCTGTTAGACCTCTTTGTAAGAGACGTAGCTGCAAAAACTTATGTCACGCTTAAGGAATCGGGAGACTATGAATCAAAATCCTTCTGTGACAGCTGTACTAAGCAGGGGTACGCACGAAACACTGACTATTTGGTCTCCACTCTTTCCTGCAACCGAACATGTCAAGCGACCGGAGAAGATGGTCAAAAATGGAGTCGGCAAATGGACGGGGGTTTCTGCTATAAAGAAAACCGCAGAACTAATACACGTGAAGGATACTACAGATGCTAGGATCAATTTTCTCACAGCCATTCAAACTGCGCTGATGTGACATTTAAATAGAAGGATGTACTCGAATGTAATCAAGATTTTCGGTCATAAGATCATCGATGGGAAAGAGAAAGCGGATGCGTTAGCCAAGCATGGGACCAGTCTTCTCCTTGTTGGATCAAAAGATATCCAAATTTCGAGCCAAACTGTTAAGCACTTGAACGACTCCAATATGATGCAGGTTACGATATGCAGATGGCATGCAACTCAGCCTTGCAGGACAACTAAAATCAAGTGTAGGTCATACAATCTCGTAGCTGCTAAAACTTAACATAACCTAATCTGGACAATATTTCAAAATTCATGCATAGCTCACAGTTGGCTCTTATAATTTATGATTTTTGGTTTTCTAAAATATGAAAAAATGATTATGTTTAGATTTATCCTAAATTTGTCGTCTTGGGTCGTTAGTTGCTTTACCGATAGCTGTTTTATTTCAAGGCCAAATTTCATTTATTTTACTGCGAGTTTCTTGCTTACGGTGCTTGTTAAGAAGAATTTGTTTTAGATCCAGATCATTTATACTTTTTTTAAAACTAATATTCAATGATTTCTCCATACCATGTCCGCCTCAGAAACTCGTTTACTGACTAGGTACTACTCAGATTATCTTGATAAACTGTCTAAATTGCTGTTGTCTATTATCTGATTTACGCAAACACCACTGAACAAGTATTATTGAAGTAGAATTAAGGAATTGAATCTTCTGAAACTTTATTTTTCCATCTTAAAATAGCCTCACGTAAATATGTGTTTTTTTTCTATAGAAAATCATCGATAAGATCATAAATTGCATAAGAACAACTTAACTAACGAAAACACTTTGAAAATTCATTTATTACTCATAAAAAAGTTTTCCAATCGGAAATGAATAATGTTTACACAAGTGTATGCCTCATCTGTTAATAAACTATGAATGCCTCGCCATACACGTTGTACTAGATGCTTAAGTATGTGAATTGAAAATATACAAGATACATACGTCATAAAGGTGAAAATATAAAAAACGGTCATCACAGTGGTGACTGTAATCGTGCCCATCATATGTATGTAGTGCTTATATGTAGCCAGCCATGTACACCTACAGTTGCATATGTACATACATATCTTCATATTATGCAAACTTGACCATCAAGCCCGAATTTTCAGATTTCGTACACGTAAAAGCAGATCCCAAAACAATGACATGATGTTTTTTTTCTCAAAAATAAATTTCTGCTGTCTTGCTTATTACTTTGGTACATATAACACGATTTCGTGGCTAGAATCTTGCGAAATTTTCGCAGAAAACTAAGCAAACCCGCCGAGCCGGTTTTTTGTGAAAGTATCTTGAGATACTTTAGTTTTTTTCTTGAAAGCTTGCAGAGAAGTTTGTAGACTTTTTTTGTCGGGTTCGATTCATCGGACCACATACTGATTGAATTTTCTGAGGCCCAAACGATTATTGTTTAAAGTTTGAGATGAAAAGATCCAATGATTCAATTTGGTTGCCATTCGATTTAATTTTGTGGTTCGTAGATAGTTAATTTTTGGGTATTCAATATTTCATATTTTCTGTCAAAAATAATTTGTGTTAGATTGCAGACGCCTACAATGCATTCAAACGTCTTTTCTACGCTTGATATGCATATCAAATCAAAATTAGAATTTCAAATAACGTAGGTTAAAATAAAGACAAAACAAGTACTGCGAAAACTCATTATTTTTTATTGAATGACTGAGTTGGCGTCAACCACGTACCATAACTATTATTAATTCTAACATTCATCTCACTAATAAGGACAAATGCAAGAAATTCAAAATCATTGAACTTCCACTGAATGACTTTTTCTAGTTCCATTTCGAATTAATTTCGAATTTTGCAGACAATAGTCGCTGTCGGCCATATTTGCAATATTGAATGGATGTTCAGGTAATTTGCACGTATGATTATTGCGGGGTGATTGATTTACATTAGCTCAACTTGCAGTGAATCGATTTGAATGAAATTCGCCTAGAATGGAAATTCTACCAACAAGCAATATTTTTTTTTCAATGACTAATGCTGTTGAGATTTTTTGTTTAGACTATATTTATCGACTTAGTCGATGTATATATTATATGTGGATCTGTATGACAGCTGTCGTTAATGTGTCTGAGATCATCCCGTATGACTCTATATTGCTTAATAGACTTAAACAAGCACATCTCAAGTTTCTAAGGAATCATCAATTTAAGTACAAGATATGTGCAATCAGTTTTAATTAAAACATCTAATCCACGAATGTCTTCTTCATCTGTGAATCGTACATTCGTCATTCAATATTGTTGATGCGTGTATCTGTATCTTTTGTTTGTGGCCAACCATCATGAATGTCGAGAACGATTTGGGTCTGATAAAATTAGAAAATCAATTTGGTCAATGTTGGCACAACGTTGATAATTCTCTCTCTTAGTTGATGACCTAATTACGGTGACCTGCTTCATTCCGATTGAAATGGATAGGCGGGTATGAAAACATAACGGCGTTTCGGTAAATGTCATTAAAGCTACAAAAAAAATATGAGAAACGTGACTGACTTTTAAAGGTGAAACGATATGATTTAATTGGAATATCGATTTTTTTTCGTTGCTTTGTAATGACTTGATTGCATGATGTTGGTATGTTTATTTGTTTGTTTCAAGCGGATGCTATACTTGATGAGTTGATGATAAAATTGATGATTTTTTTGAATATAATACTAACAAGCTTGAGAAAATTGATAGTGGTAAAATTAGGTTACTTTGAACCTATTCATGTTCGATTTGACAAAAAATCCACTAGTTTATCTTTCTGCAAGCTGAATGCTAAGTTTTGTTAATGCTATTTTGAAATATAAAGAAATTGATTCAAACTATTTTTGATTCAAAGTCATTGTATCAAGTATAACAGATAAATTGACTTAAGCACACAATGGGGGCACAATATAATAAAATTCTGGACTCTGAGTGTCAAAAAAGATATCAAAATCTTTAGAAACTGAATTTCTAAAAACATAAAAGTGGGAATAATTTGCATCTAAAATAATAAAAAACTAACACAAATCTTCTGATCAAAAATTCGATGAAGATAATTTAAAAAGTGTTTGAAGCTAAAAAAAACTATATCTAACAAATTGTTTTCGTTTGAATTGATTTGAGAAGTCTCTAACTTGATAAAAATAATTCTAAAGAGTCGCGTTTTTATGGTTATTTAATATTTTTCTCAGAAGCCACACTAATTACATTTTTATAAAATTGACAAACTCTTAGTTCAGTAACTTTGTCGTCTAAAAGTATAGGCACATATCGTCAAATCCCGTAGTTCCGATTTTGTGCTGACTTGTTTATGATGTTGCCCTAATGAATAACCCAAGCTTGCGACCTCGAGCGCCGAACGCAACCTTGGTAAAATCGAAAAAAGTCGAGAAATTTTTGACTTTTTATCGTTTTGACCAATTAAATCATAAAGGACTTGTTTTATGATAAAATCTATTCAGTAAGTTTTTAAATCATAATAAATTTGCTACAAAATAGCGACTAGAACAATCTCTGACGACCCGATATTTTCCAAGAAAGCCTTTCTAAGTTTATCGATTTTTTTTCAAATAATAATTTCAGTAACAAAAATATAACAAATCATAGAACATGTACAAAAAAGATAACATCAATATAAGGGTTTTTGTTGTTGTTGGAAGGAGAAGATAAAGTTCAGGTGCGAGAACTGCTGCCAGTTGAATGATGCACCCCTATTGCACCTTCTCACTTCCTCCACTGCACTCCTTTCCCACCACTCTGCTCCTCTGTCATTCCCTGGACCTTAAGGATCGGTTCTTTGCATCATATTTCATCTGAATTCTAAGTTCTCAGTCCTTACCTAGTTCTCTTCTGGCCGGTGTCTCATTACATGGGTTGTGCGCATGAATCAAGGAAACAAGATTACTACAATGGGTGGTCGCTGTTCAGCAATGCATCCAAAGACGTCACGTAATGGAGACCGGTGAATTGACGAAGATTGAATTGAAGAAGGTGTCAAATTTAAATTCAAAATATTTAAAGAATTTAAATGTAGTTCTTGCGCAGTTTGTATCCCAACTTCATTAATTAGAGCATAAAAAAAGGCACCATATACTTTAAGCCCTTTCAATTTTTCCATTTTGCAAAAACTAATGGCATAATAAAAAAACCGGTTTGTTTGGGATGTTTTGTAGGCGTGTCTGCATCCAATGATGTCACGAGTAGGCGCAGTCATGTTCATGTCGTAACCTTTAGTACTTGGTCCATGGGTTGTGCGTGTATCCTTTGCAGTTTAAATTCAAAATCTACAATATTTCTAACCCCAGTCCCAGTGCGATTTTGTGTTTTAGTCAAAAGTCAAAGTCAAGGTGAAGTGCGGCTAGTAAAGTAAAGGAGTCTAAAATCCCTTCTTGCGTCCAATGTTTCTCTTAATGAATGTTTATTGAGGGGTGTTAATGAGATATCTGTGTACAGAGCTTGTCAGAAGCAACAAGTAGCTGTGCGCCGTGGAGAAAGAAGTGTCGCACCATCAAGACCAACGAGATCAATGTTTCAGCTGTTCAATTTTAAAGAATACTGCTTTCTAATAAATAACTGAAAAGTTTCTTGTTACCTAAAGGAAGAAAAAGCCAGAAAAAAGACACAATATCTTTACTGAGGAAAATATATCACTCAAACTAACAATTTTGAAAGCAGCTGAAAATTGTTTTCCCAGTTACACTCATCTTTAGAGCCATAGTTTTCTTATCAAAAAGATAAGAAAACTATGGCGCAAGTTCCTCAAGAGAAATTCTTGTCAAACGACCAAAACAAAAATCGCTTCATCAACCTGCTAAGAACAAAAATGGGAAATAACAACATTCAAGTACTCTAGTCAGAGGAAGATGCTGATTGACTCATCATTACTACAGCTGTCACTGTTGTCACAAATTAGTGATACTTGTTGGTGATTTTAACTGCAATTGCAAACCAACATGATATTTTTTCAAGAAGTGTGGAAGAGGAAAATCATCAGATGTCGTGTGTTCCAGCATAGTCTCCTCAAAGTCCAAACCAGAGATTTTCCTTTTCATCCATGCCTTCAGTGGTTGTGCCTCGACATCCTGTTTCTTTGGTCAAGGGAAGAAACAAATGATGGCAACTGTCGAAAGAAATCCGGACCTTGAAGAGAAAGCTTCAATTTTTCTGAATGCCACCTCTACACCTGATGAGATAGTAGCAGTAAGAGAACGAATAGCAGTTGCTTTGTACGGAGGCAACCTCATATCCAAAATCTTGATAAGCTGCGGTACCAGCTATTCGCGAGGGCAGCAGCGAAAACCAGATTTAATCCGGCCAGGCTACCTCCTTCATGAGATGGTGGTCGATTTCACTCCTCATGGACCTACTATCAGGTACAAATTGTCCTTGAATTCAGTTCATTTTTAGAAAACGTTTGTATTATCATTTTCTATATGACTTTAACCCTTTTAGAACCCCTTCTGTAATTCATGGAATTAACACCAGTGGTTCGCTAACATTCGGGCCCCTCTCATTCTGCTTTTTCTCTTATTATTCGATTCATATCTTTCCTGATGACAGCATCTTTAATACTGTCTTGATTTCGCTTACTTATATGATTATGTTGCCGGCTACCGTACAGATGCTACTAATCATTATTGCATATATTTTATCATGTTAGCTTAGGATAGAGCAAATTTATTTAATTCATCTAAGTTCCAATGGTGTTTCATGTCGATAGAATGCTCTCCACTAGAACTCATCTACTGTCCTTGATAAAATGTTCCCCACCACTACCTCATCCTAATGATTAACAATCAATGTATACGAGTGTAGCGTAATCGGTTCTACGTCTCATTTTATGATTTGGCTTAGGTACTTATTCACAGCTAGGTTAGCTAAAAGGTTGGGCTGCGCTCATGGCTGCATTTGAATCAGCAGCCATATACACCAACAGCCAGTACTCTACTCACTCGGTTATTCAAGCTTTATAAGTCTTTAATAGTCTTTATATAGAAGTAATTGCTGGTCAAATAAATTTAAGGCAGCAAGATATGCAGCATTTTCTCACCTGCCAAAAATGCGATAAAATGTCTGGACTTCTAACAACGTTGTGGGAAATACTTTTCTCTACTGACCTTGCACGAACCTACAAATTTATAAAAAAACCCTTAAACCTAGATCATTCCAAATTTGATCGCTAGTTCTCCAAAGGAACGTGAGGTGTTCTTCACTTGCTCGTTCTGACAAAATTTCGAGTCTGATACGTTTTAGATTCCTCTCATCGAGCGGGCTAATTATAGCCTATACTCGTACTTATATATTTGGGGCTAGATTCTACTCCGTCATCGAACCAAGTATTCTGTCGTTCCTTTTCTTCTTCTTTTTTAAACAGACTAATCCTAAGCGTCACATTCGTTTCCTTATGAAAACAGTGTTAGCGCCATAGGGTATCTCCTGAGCAATTATCATCAAACAATCCTAGTCACAGAAAATAAGTATATTACAACCATAATGAATGCTTCTATTGCGCAAAAAGTGTGAGAGGCTAACAGGCTAGTGATAACTAATGCTAAAATTGTATCCCCTAAAAATGAACTTTACACAAAATAGCCAAAAGCACAATTTAAACATGCTTCCCAAAGAATTACGATATAAGGAGATAGATAGCTTACCAAAAAAATTCAGTAACGCAATAAAAGCAAAGACCAAAATTTAAATATGTGTAAATCAAGACTTCCATATGTTAGAAAAATCAATGCCAAACTAAACATCTGAGAATACTTCTACAATAGAGGCTTGTCGAAAGAAGTGATGCGGCCGAAGGCATTAATGGTAGAAGCCTATTATAAGCATTCACTTTATTCACGAACATTGAGTGGGCAAGGTTTATCTAATTTCAATTAAAATCAAAAATAAGAAGATCAGAGCAATTACAGTTCAAACAAGAGTCGAAAGTCGCCCAACGAGTAGAAAGTCACACAAGAAGTTGAAAGTAGATCAAGAAGCCAGGACATCAAGACAAAGCTTAAATAAACATTTTCAACTTGATCTTGACAGTTTCATGCCGAAAACGGAATTTCTTTGACGAAAATTAACGGCATTTTTAATTGCCAAGTGAAAAATGATAAAAACATTTCTCCTGTTTGTCGAAAGTGTTAACGACATTTATTGAAGAGGCTATATTATATTTAGTTATAATTTATATTGAAATTATAGCATTAATGATTCTCTGAAAAACTAGTGGTGGCTTTAACCTTACTACTATGGGATATTACTTAAAGGATGGTTCTGTCTTATTTTGCGTATAAACCAATATTTTGCTTTTATTTTGGATAGCTAGACTAAGCCGAAACGTTTTTTTTAAGCTCCTGTTGATTGTGCTAGGCAGTACACGACTATGTGATCCATTACATAGACTACCTGCCGAGTAACGACTTTAACTCACAACGCTCCCAGCGCCCTTATTTTCTTGAGAAAGTTGCTGGAGCGAGTGTCTCTAACTACACTGAAAGAAAAACTCTTGGTTGGTTCAACTATTTTTAATAGTATTGCAACGATTCATTCAAAATCGTTAAACGAACTACGGAAAATAGTTATTTTTATTATGTTATTATAGTTAATTTAACGATATAAAAGTAGTTGGTTCTGGTTGCACAAAAAATATCGCAACGTTCATGAAATCAACTGTTTTAATTGTTTCATAACCACGAAAATTAGTTGGTAAATAGAAAAAATTTTATCAATTCACTCAAAACTTCAACGTTTCGAATTATCAACTGTTTTTATGGTACTTAAACTACTTCGCAATAGTTGATTTCAACAAACGTAATTCAGTGAGCAACGTCTTTGGAATTACTCTACGCAAAGTAGAATGGTTTCAACATTTGGATGTTTTTCATGCTCCGAATGAAATTGTTTATCAACCACGCGTTATGGTGCATAAAACTAATCAACGATTTTCTTATGGTTGTTTTAACTATAGCCCTAGTTGATGCAAAAACAACTAAGGCAAACTGTTGATTTTTCATACTCCTCATGCTCATACTCCTATTCTATCATAGAAGTTTCATATGCTACATGGCAAAATTGTGTTCGGTTTGCTGTTCGATATAATTCATATTCATGTTATGCAGTGAAGCCTTTATATTTCCCTTCTTCTATTCACAAAATATAAGTCTTCCGTTTGCAAGTCACTGTTATAAAACAGGGAGTCCCGAAAACGATTACGATTGTCCCAATGCCAGAAATTGTTTAGCAATTTCAGTTGTTTTCATAGATGCTGCAGCTTGCAGCTATGCATATGAACTCAATTTCACGTCTCACGTCCTGTTTCTATTTAGGGCTTGGATGGATTATGTTGCTATGGTTTATGGCTTATTAATGCTCCTCTAATGATACAAGCATTTAGAGAAAAATATACCAATACATCGTTACCGCCTGAACCAGTACTTTTTTGCACCACGGACGTTGTTTATAAACCACGCGTCATGGTGCATAAAAGTAATCAACTATTTTTTTATGGTTGTTTTAACCATAGCCCGTAGTTGACGCAAAAACAACTAAGGAAAATGGTTGATTATACCAAGATTTTTCTTTCAGTGTAGATATAAAAATAATTCACTCGCATGAAATTTCAGCATTCATTGGTATTCATTGGTATCAAACTAGATAAATAGAAAGAACATTGACTAGCTGCACTGTTCTGTGTAGTTAATCAGTTCTGTTGATTTGGCCAAAAACCAAAAGACAAATCCAATGTCAATTATAAGTTACAAGAACTATTAAAATTGTCACCTCTATCGCTGAAGTGTTATACTGGAAGCTTTTTCATACTCCAACATACCCACGTTCATTTTTCTTGCTACAACTTGTCATCAATCGAAAAATGAAGAGAACGATTCGTCAAATAATACTAGTAATACTCAAATAATACTACTAATGTTGAAATGGGTCGAAAAACTAATGATTTAAGATATTAAAACTAGCTTCGATGCTAGAGCTAACAAACCAAAGATATTAGCACTAACCAGCTACTGAAAAATTAGCAAACCAGGAGGCAGACGAGACACCAAAAATTAAGAAAAACAATCTCATCATCTTTTCACCACATACACTGAATCTATCGGGACAGTAAGGATAGAGGATCTGTTTTCTCATGCTCTACCAAATATGACCACACCCAGTTTATACTTCAAAGTGCAAGTAATTTTACCTGCAGTTCAAATATTGGTATCTAAGTTGTAACAGAGAAACTGTATCTAATTCCATCTAACCATTGCACAAGCATGGCTTGCACATGTCCTTTGAAGCAACTGACTCGTTTGCCGGTCAGCACAGTCTGTCATTATCGCGTTAAAAATAAATACTTTAGCTCTACTTAGACCTTAACATTTTAAAACCCAACAATGCCATGCAATATTTTTAAGTATCTTCCAATTAAATAACCACTTGTCCTTCACTTTTGAAAATCAACCATCATTCCGATTTTTTCGAGTTGCGCAACAAACTTTCGAATTTTAATTTTTTGTTTACCTAACTAAAGCTATTCGCATATGTATTTCTATCTATTCTTAGCTTGTCATCGAAAAACCTTCACACAACCTACTATAAGCCTGCAGAAAAAACTATCATTAGCTTTTGCTAAAATTCGTTGAGCGATGAGAGCTTCTCCGACAACATAAATAGAAAGGTCTTCTGTCGCCTGTAAATTGTTAAACTATTCTACACACATATGCAAATTAACGCTTTTATATTATTCGAAATGTTAACAAACAACGAGACGACAAGTTTTAACCCTAGCTTGTTTGCATCTAGTCTTTCTTTCTATACACATACTGTGCTTCTAAATTGGTAAGTAAATGATGATACATCCATAGATACAAAACTAACTGAATATCTTACCTTGGTTATTTCAGTTGTAGTTGTGATGTTAGCCACATCAGCATGATCTTTTTCAATTTCATGTACAATATCCGTTGGTACGTAGGTTTCCTTGTCCACGAACGATTTCTCATCGACGATTTTCCATGTACCGGTCTTGGTGTCGTAGATTTTAGTTGTATATGTTGTCGTTGTGATATTGGTGACATCATCAATAAGCTCTGGTATGGTTTCCGGTGTGTTTTTGTTTTTGATGATTTTCTCGTCGACAACTTTCCAAAGGCCGGTCTTCTGATCCAAGACCTTACGCTTATAGATAGTGGTGTAGGTTCCATCTGATTCCTGACTGACATAACGGACCAAAGAAGGACGAATTGATTTGATGGTTTTCTCGTCGACTTCCTTCCATGTTTTCGTTTTGGCATCGTAAATTTGCTTGCTGACAGTGCTGGTATCGGACAATATGTTTTCAGAAGTTGTGGTGGATTTTTTGGTGATGGTGTCTTTCTTGTCATTCATTTTAGAGGTCGATGAGCGTCTTGTAGTTTTATTTGTGTCATCGATGTTTGAGATGAGGTTGGTCTTTGATGTGCGAGAGGTTACTGTTTCGTTGAAATTCGCCGAATCAGTAATGTTCATCAGTGAAATGGAATTGCCATCGATGGAAGATGTATCTGTGACGTCCCGAAGTACTTTTGTGGTGACACTACCCCCAGGCATGGGAGAGCCTTGTGGTCCAGGGCCTCCACCAGGCATAGTGATATACTCGGTAGTTGTGGAGCTGGTCACTTTCGAGGGCGAATCATATTTGCTGGGCCCGCCGAGTACTCCATCCTTCTCGTTGACAGTGGTCTCATCGACAACTTTCCAGGTGTTTGTCTTATCGTCCCAGACTTTCGATGTGTAGGTGGTCGTCGTTGCACTGGCCTTACTCTTCGTCATGCTCTCGGACTTTTTGGTCGACGAAGTGCTTTCCATGACTTCATGCCGGTTGCTGGTATTCGAAATGGAATTCAAGGAATCCATTCGATCATCATTAAACATTTGAGTCGTTTCGGTCGTATTACTACCGTTTGGATGACGAGCGAGCCTGGTATTTTTGTGGTCACTATCAGTGCGAGTGATGTTCATCTTATCAACCTGTTTCGATAAGCCGCTATCGATAGCGAGGTCTCCTCGCGTCATCCCGGCTGGTAGAGTCTCAAGAATGCTGTCGGTATCCAACATGCGGCTATCCTCAAAGCTGGCTGTGTCGGTCAGAACTTTCTTCTTGTTCTTGTCATACTTGGCATGCTCGAATTCATCTCTGGAATATTCAATGGGCTTCGAGTTGCCGATTTGCTCCAGCTTGCGGTTACTAGCCACAGCTTTCTTCTCGTACATCGGACCTTCGCCCGGCTTTCCACTATCATAGGCGACCGCCTTATCGCTGATGTCCTCCGAATATTTGACCTCGGGAGTGATGCCGGTACCGAACTTTGCTGAGAAGCTCTGATCAGTCTTCTGGTTGTCACTCGTGCCCCATTCGCGGCTGCTGGAATCAACCAGTCGTTCCTTGCCATCTACAATTTCGTAGGTGTAGCTGGAAGAGCTGGCCTTTTGCATACTAGACGAGGAGGCATGATGGGAAGACGAGGTCTCCGACAGAATCACTGTCTCTGGAGCAGAAGAAATAATCTCGGTGGTATGGACCAGGTTCGGGTCAACAGAGATCGCAGAAGAAGACCGTTCCTGATCGATTAAGCTTTGCGTAGCTCTTTGACGACCATCTTTCTGCACTACCGAATCAACTTCGCTAATCTGTGTTCCGCCGAAAATGTACCTAACTTTTCCTGGCTGTGTGCTGTGAACATCTGGCGTGGTGACAATATAGTCCGTGGGCTGGCTCTGGACCGATTGGATGGAGCGACCGGAGGCGCTTTTCGTCAAACCGGTTACGTCACTGATCTGCACTGCTGAGGAGGTGGACTCCTTAGCTTCTGTAGACGAGATTTTAGTCGAAGACGTGGATGTAGTAGATGATTTGGTCGTTATCGACGACGTGGTGCCACTTGTAGACGTGGAAGCCACTGTGTTTTTTTGAGCTTTCTTCACAACCATTTTGTCGAATTTCTGAGCAGCTCGTAAATATTCCAACTATTTCATGCAAATTCCGTACTGATTTATTTTAATGAAATATCTTAAAACATTACACTACCGTTCTCGTTTCGTTTCAATTGATTTATTCGTTCAATTTGTTTCTATCACAATATATTCAACTTTTTTTCACTGTATGCAAATCACCATTGAATGTCTACTCCAATATATCACAATTATTTTTTCGCAAATTCAATTAATTTTCGAAGAAATTCCAAACTGCCGAATGATGTAAGACACACTCAGAAAAAAATCATTGTACAAATAAAAAAAATAGATATGAATCAAATATTTTCAAATATGATTTTGCGTCATATACGTTTCTTTTTAATTCAAATAATCTGCCTTTATTTCAATAACGCTGTATCAAAGTGGTTTTGTTTAGCACAAAAAGTTTTGTTGTACATTCAATGATGAAAATTATGATATGAAAATAACATTTTTATAATAAAGTGAAATCATTTTTATTGAATGTGGGGGCTTATTTAATTCAAATAAGATTCGTTTTTTATTTAAAAGTGTTTCAACTTTTGATTTAAATTTGATTCTATTAAATTTTAAGTGGTGAAGTTTTTCTGAGTGCACAATTCAAGAATAAATAATCTATAGCTCAGTTAAAACGTATTCTAGGGAAAAGCTGCAAAGATACGAGGTGGTCTTTTCATAAGCACTAACTAATGGAATGCCCGTCGAATAAACAGGAAATCACCAAAAATCACTTGTAGAGAAAATGTGCTAATTACTAGTTGATATGTGGATGTATCACGGACCAAGTACACAATTCTTGTTATTTTCTAGTGGATGTCACACTGGATTTCGGACCGCTATTCGCGGTTTCGCGGATTGAACTGAACAATTAGCAGAAAGTCGTACTGAAGTCATTCGGTCGAGCCGGTGGGGAGCTTTAAAAGTTTATGGAACCGAGCCACCTACATACCTAAAGGCATATGTGCATGGTGTCTTGAGTGTTGGAAGCAATGAATATGTACAACAGCACACATTGGGCGCCACCAGATACATTTCGCTGCACAGATACTGTCGGCATGCTTGTAGTGTATCTAGATTGTTTCGCCGTGCTGTATGTCTCTATCTGTACACTACCTACGGGTCACATACCGGTCGGTTCTGCTAACTCGCTCACTAGCATGAAACGGCCGAAATAAAACACGCAAGCAAATATCTTTGGTGGAACAGGTATTTTCTTATTGAGATGAATTTACGCAGTGTACAGGGTGGCTATAAACTGTATAGTTTTGCATGATTGTTACAATTTTTTTTACGGCCAAGAAAGATTTAACAAGAAAGACTTGCTGCAGGTCGACTTTGGGATCCCTAAGGTGGCTCACTTTTGGAACAATTGCGCCACTTATTTACATGAAAAAATGCTACCAAGAGACAAACAGGATTTTGTTTCTAAGTAGATGAGCTTTCCTAGATCCATGGTACTATAAAAATAATATTCAACGCCGTTGCCAGAAAAATGCGATAAGAAATGAATTCAAGTTGAAAAATATTTCTTCCTCGGAATTCTCTATTTCGCTTCATACGAGAGTAGTTTAAAGTAGTAGTTAAAAAAGGGCAGTTTATTTAATTTTGGTTTTTTTGGGAAAATGTTACAACGATTTAATTATTGCGTTTTAAAAAATTTGAATAAAAAGGAAAGTTATCCCTCTACCAATCTCTTGTGGTTCTGGATTTTTAAATAAGTTGGTAAAGATTTCATTCGAAATAAACGTGTACGAGTATTATGTGATTAGTTCTGAAAAATAAATTTAATTTCGGAAATTTTAAAGCTATCATCCCCATCCGATATGAATGGCTTTTCACCAATTTAAATGAAAATCATAATATCATAATGGCCATACTTGGCAAGGAAAAAGTTCAGCTGTTGGAGAAACCAGATTCAAGCGTATGGTCTATGTAAGAAAAAAGTTCGCAATTATTATTTAGATAAAGTAGATAAAAATGTAATCTAAATTCCTGTTCCTATTTTAACAATGGCGGTGCCAGCAATTCACCATCACAAAATCAGCAAACAAAGTGAGAAAACAGTTGCACACATATGTTTAATCTAAGTGTATCTCTTCACTTAGAAAATAGAAGATTGAAGAAGAAATTATCATTCCTAACAAAAAATCATCTTGAATAGGTCTCTCATTTGGTCATAGGTTAGGTTGTACTGGCATAGACCTATTGGTCCATAGTGATACCAGATAAATGGACCACGAGAAAGAAAGTTCAGTCCAAGCAGCCATCGAAGGCCCCGGACTTTTTCACGAACTGAAGGATGCCCTTCAGCTTTTGCTCCGCCGCGTGCGAGAGATCCACCAGCCAGGGCTCACCGAAGCAGTGCAGTCTGGTTTCGGGCAGTGAAGTGACACAGGAGATGCTGGATTGTTTCTGACACCCCCGGTTCTTTACACATCCTACAGGTGACGCTGGTTACGAGTTCCGTTTGTCGTCAGTCCGCATTGATTCGATGAGGTATTTAGTCGATGCGATATTGTATGACCCTCAAATGATTTTGGTTACCCTGCAGGTCTGAGTTGCACACGATGTGTACGTCAGACCTTGCATCATTTTGGAGTCGATTGAGTCCTTAATCGTTTGGATAGGAGTTGGGATGTTTACCGATCCTGAAAGGGAAAGAGTAGCTCCATGCTTGGCTAACGCATCTGCCCTCTAACTTCCATCAATGCCCTTGTGACCGGGAACTTGGAAGATTCGGACTCTTCTGCTGTTACCCAGTTTTTTCATGGCCTGAATGCAGTCGAGTACACACTTATATCTGCATGTGTGAATTCACAACAGTGCTTTTACCGCCACTTGACTGTCCGTAAAGCTATTTCTTTCCTCACTTGTAGTATCTTTGGCATATACCACTCGAAGCACAGAGTGGGAACTAAGTAGTCAGTGCCTCTTGCGTATCTCCGCTCAATATTACTGTGGCCGAAGTATCTTGACTTGAAGTGTCCTGATTCCCTAAGTCCAACATTAGCTAACAAAAAGATCAAACGGAGGGAGATGAAACAGGACGCTCAGAGCAGGCAAAGGAGTCGAGGCTAAGGCACCTGTAGTGCAGAGAGCCGCCAGCCGCTGAACTCTGTTCGCCGTGCTAGCAAAGGTGGTTTAAACAAGGATCGTAAACAAGGATCGGCCTGGGTATTGCCAAGTAGATCCAGTGCATTAGAGCAGTGCTTAGACCCCACGTTTTACCCAGCACTCTCTTGCTGGCGTAAATCGCGTTGCTTGCCCGCTTAACTCTTTCCTATAAATTCGCTTTCCATGTAAGCCTGCTGTCCAGAATAATACCCAAGTACTTAGTTTGTAATTTAAGACTTAACCTGGAGCCGCCCAACTTGATTGGGTCTAAATCGGGAGTTTTGTACTTCCTTGTGAAAAGCACCAGATCCGTCTTATCGGAGTTGATGCCAACAAGCTGGCCAAGGGTATGTGGAAATCTACCCGAGACTAAAATAGCAAAGTCGTCAGCATAGGACACAACCGTGAGTCCCTTGCTTTCCAGCCTTTCCAGAATTGAGTTTGTAACAAGGTTGCACAATAAAGGGGATAGATCTCCTCCCTGCGGTGTGCCTCTATGAGGTCTCCTTATGATGTGCGCCTCCGCCCACTCCGCTGATATGAGCATTTGCTTAAGCAAGATCCAGCTACAAATAGCGGGATGGGTGTTGGGCGGGAGGCTCAACATAATGGCTGTTGTATGCACATTATTGAACACACCTTCAATACCTAAAAAGGCGTATTCTTTGTAATGGAGTGCCCTTTTTATTTCAACTGGTTCCTTTCATATGCGCATTTTGGGCTCTTGATAGAGTTAGAGTTCCAAATCTTTGTTTGATATGTAGGTCTAATAATCTTTCGAAAATTTTCAGGAGGAAGGAAGTCAGGCTAATTGGCCTGTAGTTGTTTGGATACGCATGGTTGACTTTACCCGCTTTACCTTAACGGTCCTCCAGGCTCCAGCTACGTGACTTAGCACGGCAACCTTTGTAAATTTGTGTCAGCTAAGCAACGGCAAGCATATCTGCCTTTTGAAGCATGACCGACAGAATTCCATCCGGACCTGTGGATTTGAAGGGATTGAATGTATCAATTGCCCAGAGTAGCCTCTGCTTGGTGACAACTTCGCAAATGCCAGCGATGTCCTGCAGGTTGGGTGCCTGCTCACCAGTGAGTCATCCAAACAGCCCGGGAAGTAAGTATCTACGAGGATCTTCAGCGTTTCCGAGCTGTTGCTGGTCCACTCCCCATTCGGCATGCATACCAGGCTAGGCGTGACAGGGCGTTTAGTCAACATATTTCTAAGTCTAGCCGTCTCCGAGGTAAATTACACAGCCTGTCGCACATCTCTTTCCAGGAGCTCCATCTGGTTTTCCTTATTTCAGTTATATAAAGCCTAAGGACGTCCTTGTATTCGTCCCAACATTCCCTGCAGTCAGCTACTTTTGCTAACTTAAAGAGTTCTCGTACTTGTCTTCTGCGACAAACCAAGTCCCTGTTCTTCCAGGGTGACTTAGGTTTGCGTTTCGGATAGACTTTAGGATAGGACCGGTCCAAAGATTTTACCAGTTTACTAGTGAGTGTATTAGTTGCAAATTCCAGGTCAGCTACATATACTGAAATGCAGTGACGCCAGTCCCGCAACCCGGTCCTCTGCAGACATCAAAGGTTCCTGAATCAGCGCCACGTCAAACTTACCTTCGTCGAGTGTTAGCAGTTGCTCGGCCGAGGCCAACAACAGATTGATCTGCAGCATTTTGAGTGCTGGTCGTGGCATCCTCCTTGACCGACGCCACATCCTTCTGCGTATCGGCCGTTGCACTGTGCAGGTCAACGGTGTCTAGATCACTCTCAATATCGTCAGCCTCCAGGGTGTTTTTATTACCATCGTTCGGGGGGCGATTTTTCAGGCGCAGGTAGACACTACCTACACCCCAAGCCATCCTGCCAAAACGAGAGTAGAGCAGGTCGCCAGTCTCCTTGTTTATTTGGAGGATGTACACCTTGCCCTCCGTCTTGTGCTGCGGGTTTCCTAATATCCAGGATCTTCCGATCCTGTGCTGGAATATCCGGGTTTTACCTTTAGAGCAACTTCACGACCGCCTCCGGTTCCAATACCCGCGATATAGGCAGTGTTGGGACGCTTCTTCTGTCCACAATTGCTAGACCAGCTCCTTCCCATAGCACCGGGAACTCCAGGATTACAGCCGCACACCAGCGCAATGTGAGCTCGTCATTGCACTTGATAATCTTTACGCCCTTGAACCAGCCCGCCCTCTCAAACGAAGGCATGGCCAGTTCAGGATGCTTCTCCATCCAGTCAATCATTGCATTAAGCAGGCCTGACTCCACGATCTTCCACTTCTCTAGCGATAATTTACCCAACGGATTGCTGCGATCTATCAAAACCACGATGAGATGTTGTTTAGCCACATCGTTGCCGTTCATGAATTTCTTCGGCTTCGAGCTGGAAGGTTGTTGGACTTCTTTAATGACTGGTCTCGCTTTTTGGACTCTTGGTCGCCGGGTTTTCCTCCTCAGCGGATCTCTGCCTTTTTTCTGTCAGCTTCTTTGAGAAGTTCTCCTCCATCTTGTTGTGGAAAACAGATTCCTTAAGAGCCAGCGATTCCTTATTTGCCAACGAAACACTCGCAACCTTTCGCCACTGTCGTCCGAGTCCAGCACAACCGACCCTTTGTAATTCGTCAGCGCTTTCTTGCCCATTTTGCTCGGCTTGGGCCTGTTCCTCTTCTGGGCACCAGCACCTTAGCCTCGCTCAAGCGATTTGAGGAGCTCCTCCTCCGCTTCCGTCGAAACCATGCTCTCCGAGTCCGAGTCTGTGAGGACTTTGGCACTTGAGTGCGTTAGTTTCGCGCGACTTGAATGACGGCCAGCGGAATTGCCAACTTCTTCAAAGTTTGGTTTGCATCTCTGGGGTAGTGAAGGAAAGTCTGCCACACTTATTACCGAAATGCGGTACTTTCACAATAGGAAAATGGAAAAAAAGAGCATTGGAAAGGGAAACTAAAGAACGGAGTGTGCACTTTTGTACAAACTCTGAAAAAATTCAGTGAAAATAATTCGTTGCTATTTAAGTTTATAAATTACAGTCGACTGCCCAAGACATTCACTGGTTATGCATTTGCAGAACCAACTCCAGTGGTAAATAACAAGCTTTCAATGATTCTATAATTGTGAAGACCTGCAATGATCAAAAATGATGCATTATGTGGAGTTCTAAACTCAGCCTTCCAACTACGAATACAGATTAGCTTCCGTTTTTAATTTATTGTTTCTCTTATTATCGATTATTGCTGAATTTTTCGGCGCGTAAATTCTACAAACAAACGACCAAAAACTTGCATTCGCGCAAATGTTTTACTTTTCGAAATCTTGTCTTAAAATTGCACAAGTTGATAAGAAATATTTCGGTGTTGTACACTCATACACGAAAAAATTTTGTTATTTGAGATCTCACGTCTCAGGTACTCATATATTTGAAGAATATATATTTCTTTTTCATTCACAGCAAACTTGTGCTGTTTTCATTGCTTAAATCAGTATAGAGATTTCCAGAATTAAGAAAATAATCTAAGTGCATTACTCAACGTCAAACGTTCGTTAGTAAAAGTCAGGAAATCGATGCAAGTAAGTAATGATTCAGCAAATCGATGAGTTAGACTTATTGAAAGTGGTTTTTATTGGTAAACAATAAATATGTTGTGACTATAGATTGCAATTTTTCAAAGAATTCAAATTCATGGGTGACATGCTTCCCCCACGTTGCCTTGAATAGCGCTGCTGTTTCCTCGGTGACATCGCCTACACTCTGTAGGTGTTTCCATTTTTTGCTTTCAACAAAACGTCATCGAACGTTGATCTCTTCTTTTTGTTCAAAGATGGTATAGTTTTTTTTTGAATATTTAATAATAGACAATATGACTCAGACGTATCCAGATCTTTCAAATAGTAGTTGGTGCACATTTAGGGAAAAGAATATAAAATGAGTCTAACGTTAGTGTGTTTTTTTTTGCCCAGATTACGTTCATTTCCGGTACGGTAATTTCGAAAATAAAAATACATTTTTCATTTTTATTCATTTCTTAATCATTTTCTCATAATTTTAAAACAGGTGGTCCAATCCGTCAAGTGCAGCATGCACCACACCCGGAAATAAACCTGTAATATAAGTTTCGATGTTATTCTTTCGGAAATCGCTATTCATATTAACAATTAACTACTGCACTGCCCTTCAAGCATGGCTGGCTCGCATCCATTCAATTGCTTCTGCCGGTAGAGATACTATATATCTGTATCTATCAGTCGTCGTCGTCTGTGGTTAATGATTAGCCTGTTCATTGTTTCTATTGCTCCCACTCGATTCATATTTTTTCATTTCCATACCGAAACTCTCGGTGATTTTTTTGTTACGCCCAACGAGGTCAAATTTGCTGTTATTTTCTTGATTAATTTAGAAATTGACGGGGAAGCAAACTTGCATACATCATATGTAACTATATATCTATCCAAAAGCATTGTGACGATGTCGACCGAAATCTTAAACTCAGTGTCAGTTAATTGACAAAAAAAAAAGATGGTAGACCTACAACATCCACAGAGCAACTTTATGAATGTTGAATTCATTAAAAATTACAAACGGTCTGCTCCGTTCCCCACGCCGTCCAGATTCGCAAGCAATATTCGCTCGGAACGCAACGAAATGCTCAAGAAATACAAGCAAAGTGATAAATAATAAAAAAGTTGAAGTTGCAGTCTCAATACCACACGAGATGATGTCACCTCAATTTATAAAGATTAATACACTTTGGCCTGAGTTTCTTGAGAATGTTGTGGGGAAACTGCCAAGTAAACTGTTCAGTGTTCCAAAGTTGGTGTGTTGTCTCCGCCAAAGACCGACGAAAAAACATACAGTTCAACACGACTGTTGGCTGGCTGCTAGACTGTACAGAATTGATATGACATCGTGGTATTGGTGGTTTCGAAATCTTTTTCGAGGTAATAAAAGTAAATGTTTAGATTAAAGTTAGTTTAGTGGGTACATGCGATTTACACTTGTGTTGTATGTCTACATGCACATATTAAATTTCCTAACGAAGATATTTAACAAATGATGGTATCTGATCAGCTGTAACTACTCAGATGATAAAAACGAGATAAAACAGTTCAGCCTTGGCATTATTCCGTTATGTTGAATTTAAGTGATCAAATTTGAAAGAAATTTGGCTGGAGGTAAAGCTCAGACAGCTTCGTCCTCATAATATAAACCCTGAAAATGGCAAAAAATTTTAATTGCAAAAATTTACCACGAAAATTTGAATTTTAAATAATAAAATTAAAAAAAAGTTCTATTATTTTGAATTCATATAAATGTTCTAAAAGTCAATTTTTACTAATGTTCGAAGAAGAACATTAGTATTAAAATCACTTTGGCCAAAAATTCATATTTCTATATATATATATATATATATATATATATATATATATATATATATATATATATATATATATATATATATATATATATATATATCATCAAAAAATTTCAGTGAAAAAATCTCAGGAGCGCGCCATCCGATTGAGCTGAAATTTTCAGGACACATTGGTGTATATGCAGAATAGTGCCAGGTCTCAGAAAAAGTTAAAAATCTTTAACCCTTTGGCGCCGGCGGCCATTTTAGTGATATTTTTATTATACCTATTATTCCGTACACAAATAATTTTTGCAAAAATAAAGTTAACAAAATAAATTTCGAACGTGTTTTACATGTGAATCGGATAATTTTTTGGAATTTTTTAACCCCATGTGTGCGCTGGGTGCCTAAAAAGAGATCGGGAAAAATTGAAAATTTTTAAATTGCGATAACTTTTGACAGAGCTATTCAATCATTACAAAATTTTCAGAACATATTGGTATTATTTAGTTGTAAATTTGTGTAGCTTTTGATGAGCGTGCTGGCAACTCTGAAGCTAGGGCAAGCACTGAAAGTGAAAACTTTCAAATAATCGTTTCTCTTGAAAAAATGCCGTTTCTTCAAAAAAAAGCCACTCATATGTAAATTTCGTGCTTTGTTAACATAGACAAAAAATAAAATTTGATATGGTATAACGGGCACGCCTGGTAACCCTTGCCCAATTTACCTATATTTTTAGCATCAAAAACTTCTGTTCACGGAAACTCACGATCCGATGAGCAGAATTAATTGAAATTTGCAGAATGTATTGGTCTTAACTAGGACCAGGTCTGATAGAAGTAATTTTGAAATGCGAGCGATTCTGTGCCAGTGGTGCCATCTTGAAAAATCACTAAAAAAGATAACTGTTTTTAGCCCTATAAATTCTGATTGAATCGTTCGATTTTAACGAAATTCACACAGTAGCTGGACCTTATTTTAAACCACGTTTGGTAGAAATTTGGTCGAAAAATTCGGTTGGAGCTGCCAGCTATGATAATTTTGGTGTCTTAAATTTTAAAAAATAAAAATTTGGTAGTGAAAACATTCAAATCATCGAATATCCTAAAAATGTCCGTTTCTTACAATAAAACCAATCTGTATACAAATCTTATGCTTTATCTACACGTTCAAAGTAAAACTTTGGAAATCTCATGTCGGACAAGAACGGTTACCCTCTCCCAGTTAACCCATATTTTTAGCATCAAAAACTTCTGTTCACGGGAATTCACGAACCAATAATCAGATACCATTGAAATTTACAGAATGCATTGAACTTAAGTAGAACCAGGTCAGATAGAAGCGATTTTGAATTGGGGGCAACTCTGTGCCAGTGGTGCCATCTTGAAAAATTACAAAGAAAAAAAACTGCTTTTTGCCCTATGAAATGTGAATAAGTAACCAGATTTTCATGAAATTGACGCAGTAGCTGCACCTTACTCTAAACTCTGTTTGATAGAAATTTGGTTGAAAAATTCGATTGGTGCTGCCAGCCATGGTAATTTTGGTGTCTTTGGTTTTGAGAATTCGTTCAGGAAAATAAAACTTTTTGCCCTATAGCTTCCAGTGCAGTCATGAAATCAATACGAATTTCATACAATTAACGGAACCTATTATAAGCATTATTCAGGCCAAATTTGGTTGAAAAGCCACGATAGGGTTGCCAGCTATTGTTGGTTTTGTGTTTATTTGCAATATCTTTATTAAGCGGTTTTATCGTAGAATTTTCAAATGGTAATGATATTGTAGTGACAATAAACAGCAAATATTAAGCTTTCGATTATTTGAAAAAACTTGCTGTAGGTAACCCTAAATTTCTTTATACACCTATAACTTCGAATGTAATATAACAACGTGAAGCAGATGTTATATATTCTTGGCTTTGATACTGGCGAAAGGTTGCCAGCACAAGTCGGTTGTGCTACTTTTGTATCAATAAATGCTAACAGTTAGTATTCATACCGGAAACATTTACAATGAAAATAAATAACCAATGTTTCAATTCCCAAAGTTCTGCAAATTTTTCGGATCGCAGCCCCAAACACCAACTTCAGTTACAGTGCTGCAGGCACTGAGCATTTTCTTCATTGATGTTATATGAGATGCTGCTTTCAAAGTTTGGTGAAATAAGCAACTGATAACGAATATAATTAACAAGTGTTTTTCTTTCATAAACTTTGAAACCCATGCCAGTGGTAATATCTGAAACCTTCTACCATATGAGTTATAATGCATTCTTGAGACCAAAGTAAAACGTGGCATTTGAAACAGTTTGGCCGTAATAAGCAGCTCATGTGGTGGAATATGCACTCAAAACCTGCACGATTCTTCTACTGTTCTTCGAACATTAGTGTTTCTAGCGGTTCAGGTGCGCTAGAGTTTTTTATGTGAGTATATTGATTCTCCCGGCCCTATGAAATAAATATATTCCAAGCAACTTATATTCAACCGTTCATTTACATGCCTAATGAACCTTTTCGATCGTTAACTAGTATTTTGTTGTGCTAGTTCTACGTTGAAAAAACATTCCTGTTCCAACCGGTACCGGCCTAATAACTATGAAAACAATCTTGCAAACTAGCTTTTATATCTCTCTATTATGAATTTGCTGTGTTTACTTACTCACTGAATGCGATGAGCTTATACAAAGTTTGCATGTCTTGTCGGACACGAATAGCCATTCAGTTGAAGTTATTTGCTTTAGAACGTAATGAGCTACTTGTTGCTTCAGATAGAACTAACATACGTTGAAAACAGAACAGATTTATGCTTATATTCATGTACAGATACTGTCTATCGTATGGTTGATTTTGCCAAATGACAAAAAAGCTTAGGTAGTAAAGTAAAAATTTAAGAAATTGTTTAAACCGAATACTTAAGCGTTCACGTTGAGAATGCTGACGTTGATTTGAAAGTGTTGAAATTTCTTTGTATGTATATCTTGGAGCCTACTCAAAGTTAAATTCGAAGCATTGATGAATGACAGGGTGAAATGTTTTTTTTTATAAAATATTTTTTTTTTGTGGAAAACGTTAATTTTTTTCAATGAATACTTTGTGCTATTAATTGAATTAATAATATTCGAGGTTAGTTAAATTTTACTTCACTTTCGAAATTTTTACAAGAAGGGGCCCAATCAAATTTAAGCTGGGAAAAAATGCTGATTTTCACAGAAATTCAGCATAACTATCACTTTGCCTAAAAATGCGACTTTATTTATACACATATCTCGTATATGAATATATTAGGTGCGCAACTAAGTTCCTGGGTTTCACACATAGATGGCGTTAGCGCCCCGTGTTGTGGACATACAACACAGAAGCTGTATTTGTTTTATAGGTTAAACACCTGTGGACAATAATCGGTCGCAATATATACCAACATATATCGCATTGGAAAAACATTTTTGCTAACAACGAAGATGTCAAGTTTTATGACAAATGAATAGCATTTGCTATAAGCTTTGCTTTCCTGCTTTAACCTAAAAAAAAACTCTAGCGCACCAGAACCGCTAAAAATACTAACGTTCGATTAACAATAGAAGAATTTGAGTGCATATTCACCACACGTGCATATTCTACCACACGTGCTCCAACCTTTTTCGAGGACAAAACCCCTTTGATCTTATCAATGCATTTAAACTTTTAGGGTGGAAAGGTTTTCTGGGCTACCATTTGCATGAAATTCAAGATTTATGAAAGTCAAACACTATAAAACTTTGAAAGCAGCATATCCTATAACATAAGTAAAGAAAATGCTCAGTGTTTGCAACATTTTACCAGCACTGCAACTAGAAGTTTCCCACAACTGCCTCAAGTCAAAATCAAATTAGCCTATCAATCTCGATTTTATCCGATAGCTTCGTTGAAAGTTACATGGATAGAAAGATTTTTGTTATCACTATCCGAAAAATTTCTAGAAAGTAGAAAATTTAAATATTGGTAGCTTTTTTTCCCCTAGTGTAGATGGCAAAAAAATATGCTTACCAGATCCCCGGGTGACCTATTACTGCGGGGTATGTGAGATTTAACTCACTAAAAAAGGACCGTCCACAAGCCCACGAAGCTCCGAGTCGGGACCAGCCTAAGTACTGCTTCAACTCGATCGTGCTGACTCACTCATCGGTAACTACGGACTTCAGAAACTACCACAGCTCATGGGCGCAACACTTTCTCAACGTATGTTGAAACTGCACGCCAGTTCTCCTCGTTTCGCAGCATTGCATCCACGATCGTCTCAGGCGTTACCAGGCCGATCGTGGACTCAATGGTGCGCCTCAAATCCACGAAGCGACTGCACATAAAGAATGTGTGCTGAGCATCATCCAGCGCAGTTACACACTAGATACTGGCAGTACGGTGTGACCACCTTACCCATTCTTTTCAGATATTTCCTGAAGTAACCATGCCCTGTCGAGAATTGGCAAAGATAAAAGTTTACCTCTCCGTGGCTCCGGCTAAGCCAAGGCTTATTAAGACCAATTAGCTTAACCGTGAAGCATCCTTTAGTACTTTCACTCCAACGTTGTTACCAAAGCTGGAGAGTAAGCGTACGTGCGTCAATTCTGCCCAGCTCTGAGCGAAAGAGGTATCATTTCTTGCATTCTCGCGCCAAATGGTCGATCGGAATTACTCCCGATACCACTATCGCAGCCTCTTCTTAGACCGTCCGGTAGCTACAGGCGATACGCAGGGCACTCTTGCGCTGGACGCTGACAATGCGCTTACGGAACTTCTCAGTTCGGAGCGCATCTCCCCAGATTTCGGCTCCATATAACAAGGTGGAATCGATCGTTACCATCAGCAGTCTCCGTCGCGTCTCACTGGGTCGACCGACGTTGGCCATTAGCCTACTCAGCGAAGTGACCCCTACTAGAGCACTGTCACATGCCTTGCGGATATGATGCCAATACGTCAGCTTGGTGTCCAGGGTCACTTCCAGATACCTGACCGACTTGCTGGTCTGGACCTCGACGGAGCCAACTGTCATGGGTATGACAGTTGGTATTCTCCGCTTCGTCAGCTTAATAATCTCTGTTTTAGAGACTGCCAGCAGGAGGCCGTGTTCGGTTATCCACCGATCCACCCTCTTCATGACTTGGCTAAATCTGAGTTGAGCGAATTCATCAGATCTGGAAGTGATTACCGCTGCAACGTCATCAGCATAACCTACCCGAAACACATCCGCAGGCTTTTCCAGGCGCAGCAGATCATCGTACATGATGTTCCAGTGGTCAGTCCAAAAATCGACCCTTGTGCCGCATCTGAGGTGACAGGTCTCCTTTTGACTCCTTCGTCGGTGTCGTAGAGCAACCAGGGGCTCCTGAGGTAGTCCCGCATTATGGCTAGTAAGTAGCTTGGGATACGGAACGTCTACTCAAGGGCTCGGATGATGTCCTTCCACCTCGCCGAGTTGAAAGCGCTTTGTACGTCCAGCGCTCCCAGCAGAACTACTGGTCTAGCTTGATGGCATGCCTCTTCCGCTCTTGCTACAGCCCCAATAACCTCTGAGATGACAACAATTGTTGAATGCCCTTTTTGGAAGCCGTGCTGCCTGCAAGGAAGATCACCACCAAATCTCACTGCTGACAGCAGCTGTGGCTTAAGCTACCCTTCGAGAAGCTTCCCCACTGAAAGTTACGGTACACGTGTTTCGTAATTTTTCACGCACTTTTGTTGCACAGCTAAAATTTTAAAACGCGTTTTTTGAGGAATTTTATTTTCAAGTCGGTGAGACATGTAACTCGAAAACTACTCGACCGATCTTTCTGAAATTTTGCACACTATTTCTGTAGGCAATTTACTAGGTAACGCTGTCGAAATATTTTTTTTCTTGCCTGGTTTTTTATTTATGGAATTTTTTACAACTGAAAACAGAAATTTCGAAAAAAAAATTCCGTTTTTTTCGTTTTTTTTACTTCAAACTTATACCAAAAATTAAATAATCTAGATATTTGGAAAAACTCAACAGCGTTACCTAAAAAAACTCATAAACTAACGAAATATTTTTGGTTTTTTTGTTTACGATGATCCAGTCATTAGTTATGTGTCTCACCGCAAATCAACTCTTTGTCCTGAACGAAAATGTCAAATTCATGTCACGAGCTTAATTTTCGATATTTTTCAATAAATTTTTTTTTGGATACTCTTCGAAGGTTGTTATTTACTGTAGGTATTATCCCAATCAAGAAACTATCAACAGTTTTCTAAAAAAAAATCTTGAAAATGGGTATAAAATGTGCTGCTCTGACCATATAACCCGCCCCCACTTAAATTCACTTAATTATTTGTCATTTGTTATTCATTTAGTTTTTTGTCATTTCTTTATTACTTTATTTGTTATATATTTTTAACTAATTTATTTATGCGTTATTTGCTCGTTATTGCATGCCATCCACACCCCTAAACATTAAGCTATATCTTTTATGTCAATGTTTTATTTATTGATTATTATTCATTAATCTAATTGTTTCTTTTTTTAATTTGTTTGTTACTTATTTAACTTGTTTGTTTTTACTTTTTGTTTCTACTTTACTTTACTTTTCCATTTTACTTTTAATTTGATATTTTATATGTGATTTTTGTACCTTGTTTGGTAAATAAATAAATAAATAAATAAATTTGATCAGATGTATGTGATCATCTCATATATGTTTTTGAGTGGTACTTTTAAAACAATATATTTTCCTCTTTCGATGAAGAAGCAAGTCTACAGTGCCTGAAAAAAGTTATTAATTGCGTGGTGAAATGTGCTCTTAAAGAAATAAAGTAAACAACTCTTAACTGTACAGCATTGACATGAATACAATTCGCCAGCGATAAATAAAAAAAAAACACTCCCTTGTATAGACACGCCATAAAATATAAGTGCGCTTACATCATTGTTGACAAATTCAGCTAATAAAAAAGAAAAAGGAAGTTTATTAGCCCCAAAATGTTTTGTGGAAAAAATCAGTCATACTGATTAGCAATTACTTTTTAGAATGTTTTTTCTTTACAAACATCACCCTTTTCATTTTTCCCCAATTGACTGCAATAAACACAAACCCAAAAAATAACTCATGTAATAAACGCTTTATTTCCAAATAAAGTGTCTACCTCATAGTTTAAAGTGCGGATCGATTGATTTGTTGTTGGCGCAATTTTCAAATTTAGCCGCTTTACAAGTATCACCTAAAATGTATGTTATTTGTGTACATATAGCAAACTGGCAAACAATAAAATCGAACGTCGATATCTCGATAGATTTGACATGCATTATCTCTAGCCTCGAGAGTCAGCTAAGCTTTGCTGGCTGGCTTGGTTAATCAGTTTCCGAAAATAGAAATGAATAATGACCTATTGGTGCAATGTTTACTTACGTTAATTTATTACCAATCGAACTGATTGTAAGACACTTGCTCAGCTTTTGCAATTTCTCGAGATAACAAACCAGACCAGACACATTTTGCAAAGCGGAGTCTTTCGCAAACGCATTGTGCAGTGCTGCACTAGAGTGCCAGGGTGTCTTGAACTTGAGGAATGCAATGTCTGTGTGTTAAGATGATTGGTGACCGGATTCATTAAATGCAGACACTTGGGAGTACTTTCTCTACGAGATCGTCTGATAAAAACGCGCTGTTGGTGCAAAATACTTTTTATTGATGTAATTATACAAGTTCAGAATATGCATTGTAATGGTATTAACAATCAGATAGCTCTAATAATTTTTTGCTGTAACTATGGTAAAAAAAATCAAATATATGTTAATGTTTTTGCCCTCGAGGCTCTCAACTGAATCATTTTCGTAACCCAAATCAGTCTCAAATTCTTATCCAAAAGATATTCAAAGATTAATTTTTTCGTCGGTCGGAGGAAGTCTTTACCTACGCAAAAATACAATAAGAAAGAAAGTCCATTCGAAAGAAGATACAAGAAATTGCAAAATTGACGACGTGGGCACAACGCCTCTTTTGCGAAAATATCTTTTGCGAAAATAACAAAAGCAATCAAAATGACGTCGACTCAACAATAAATAATAAATTTGGCGTGGTCGGATCTTGGTTGCGATTTTGAAGATCAGAACGAACTACAGCCGCTCGCTCTAGGCTGGCCTTTTTATTGCAGTCCCAATTAAGACGCAGTCTTCTGGAGCATGGCAGACACGAGAATGAATATTCGAAGTGTAGGTATATGACTTTAACGCTAGAATATAGTTATGAAAAAAATTCAAGAATGGATTAACTTCTTAGCCGTCGTTAAGTCTTGTTCTGTAGATATCATTATTAGTAGGAATGCGATTCAATTCGGACTTTGGCTTCGGCATAAATCTAAGGTTACTGACTTTCAACAGCCTTAGAAACGGCCGACTTAATTTTATCGGAAATGGACGGAGTACAAAAGAGTAGAGAGTAGCAAAGAGTAGAGAAGTAATAATAATTGATGGTATAAACCTATTTTCAATGTAAATTCTAACTCCATAAGCTTCTTAGCTGTTCATGCACGTGCCGAAAAAAAATTCAACCAATATTTATCTATAACTTTTATTCACAAAATAGTTTTGTTTGAAGCTTAAATACTTTCATTGATCACGCCAATGTCATGAAATCTCCATGACCACTCCTTGATAGATAAATCAGGCTGCTTACATCACGTAGTCAGCAAATCAATTTTCCCAGCCGCATCAATTAACGCTCGATTTTCATTCATTCAACAAATCACGATATATTTTCTCTCTTCTATTTCACCTTCAGATATAGCCAGATCTATAAAAATATATGAAAAAAGAGTAAATCTAAATATACCTATTTTTTAATAAATTTTATACCAATAATCCTGCAACCTGTTATTGGTAGTATCTTCCGATATTCTAAACAAGCTTCAATACATACGAATGGACTTTGTTGTGATTATTCATTGAATGAATTCCAAAGACGATTTGCTTGATCGTCATATCAATAGATGATTTACCTGCTGTTCGTCATAATAACGGCATGTGTGAATAATTCTTTAAAATTGTTTATCATTTCGACGTGTCTGGCATGCGAGGTAGTTTTGATATGATTTAGCACCGTTCTGTGCGGTCAGTGTCACAGTAACTTAGTATGTGTTTTGGTATTTAATATGGCGTTTAAGTTTCCTGGAATTTATATGAAATGTGAAAATCATATAAATCATAAATATATAGCGTATTCATATGTCTTAAAATATTGACTCCCATTCGTTAGTTCATTATAAGTAAGGTATTATAATAATCTTTCTTTCAATATGATTTTAAGCATACTTGCCTTTTTAACTACACGGGGCTTACTTCCTTGGAAATATGAAAATCATTGAAAATATTCTTGGGAAATTCGTACTAAAAAATATCAATGATTATATTTTTAACGGGTTCCCAGAAGCATACTATAAGTTTTACTAAAAAAGGAGGCGAGATTATATCTCTTTTACGCTAAAGTCAATAGGATGCCATCTGAAAACACCAAGTTTAATAGGGTGGTCATCTAGTGATTTCGTTTTAAATTGTATGCTATTTTGACATTGACAGTGTTCTAGAATGAAATTTTTTTAACATCCTTTGAAATTATAGGATCGTTCGAAGTTATAGGAGTATAAAGAAATTTAGGGTTACCAGCAGCATATTTTTTCAAAAAATCGAAAACTTAATATTTGCTGGTTACTGTCACTACAGCACCATTACCGTTTGAAAATTTTACAATAAAATCGCTTAATTAAGATACTGCAAATAAACACAAAACCAACAAAAGCTGGCAACCCTATCGTGGCTTTTCAACCAGATTCGGTCTGAATAATGTTTATAATAAGTTTCACCAATTGTATGAAATTCGTGTTGATTTCATCACTGCACTGGAAGCTATAGGGCAAAAAGCTTTATTTTCCTGAGCGAATTTTCAAAACCAAGGACACAAAAATCATCATAGCTGGCAGCACCAATCGAATTTTTCAACCAACTTTCTACCAAACACGGCTTACAGTAAGGTTCAGCTACTGTGTCAATTTCATGAAAATCTGGTAACTGAATCAGAATTCATAGGGCAAAAAGCAGTTTTTTTTCTTTGTAATTTTTCAAGCTGGCACCACTGGCACAGAGTTGCCCACAGTTTAAAATCGCTTCTATCAGACTTGGTCCTACTTAATTCCAATGTATTCTGTAAATTTCAACTGTATCTAATGATTGGTTCGTGAGTTCCCATGAACAGAAGTTTTTGATGCTAAAAATATAAATTGGGAAAGGGTTACCGCTCTTGTCCGACACGAAATTTCCAAAGTTTTACTTTGACTGCGTAGATAAAGCATAAGATTTGTGTATAAGTTAGTTTTTATTATAAGAAACGGAAATTTTTTAGGAGATTCGATAGTTTGAATGTTTTCACTTTCAGTGCCTGCTGTAGCTACAGAGTTGCCAACACGCTCATAAAAAATACTATGCAGGTGTGCAACTTATCAACATTAATATGTCCTGTAAGTTTCATAATGATTTGATAAACAAGTAAAAAACTATCGCAATTCAAAAATTTTCAAATGTTCCCAATCTCATTTTAGGCGCCTAGTGCACACATAGGGTTAAACATTTCAAATACATTATCATATTCACATTGAAAACACGTTCAGAATTCATTATATAAACTTTATTTTTGCAAAAGTTATTTTTTGACAGAATAATAGGTATATTTAAAATATCACTAAAATGGCCGCCGGTTATCAGTCGCCGGTTCATCAGTCCCATAATTTGCCATCACTACTACTAACGCTCAGATTCAGGCGAATTGCTTCAATTCTCACTGCTGTTTTGATTTCCTTATATCTCTCTTTTCTGAGACTTTGCCAACTTTTCACCAACTAACTTGCAGCCAGTAATATTGAACACACTATTAATTCCCCAGATTGCCATGAAGGTGTTAAAAAGTTTGTTCGCGAAAATAGTGATTGTTTTAGAGTTATTGATTTTGTTAGATTCAGCAATCTATGAGTTTTCTTAATTTCAGCAAATTTGGACATTTTCTTGAATTCCCGCGCAAAATGTTGGATGTGCTGCTGCAAATTATCACCGGATTATTCCGGGAGTGTTATTGGGTACGACACAAGGTCCGTTACTGGTATTAATATGATCGAGTATCTGCTATCCGGTTTCTCTGGTGCTAGCATACTCCATATTTTCTTTAGCAGCAACCATATTTGTTGATGGGGATTTGTGACTTTATTTAAGCGGCTGCCATAATCCTTTCGGCAGTCATCCTTATCAATCTTCCATCAGCAGTGCATGTTTTCCTCTTGTCGGCCTTGGTTTACATCAGTACAGTACGGCGGCAATTAGTTCAGTTTTGCTTTCTAACGGTTTTCCGGCGGCGTCTTCCTGTATCAGTTTCTATTATTAACGTTTCCATCTCTGGCTCTTATTTTTTGTTGGTCTTTAAATTTAACAAAAATGGGCACTGGGCAAAACCGACAAAATTTGAATGATTTAAAGCAATCTTCTCGAACGATAATTGAGGCAATTGTCGTTGCAGTCCTCCAGGCAGTAATGAATAAAATTTTGGTAAGACAGCGCACATGCGACATCAAGCGAGAAGCCATTTAAGTTTAGTTAGTTTTAAAACCAATAAAAAAATAATGAAAATGTATTATTTTTCAAATGAATAAAGAAAGAAGAAATTATGTGAATTCATCAGAAAGTTATTTGAGTTTTTTCCATGTAGCAATATTTATTAGCCAGCCTGTATATAAAGCTTTTGTGCAGATTTTTGTGTTGAATAATTTTGATAAAAATTAAAATTTATTCTGAACAGATATTTATACATAATAACTTTCATGACCTTTAATCTTGAATAAATTTTTACACGCACGCAGTTTCATAGTGGACTCTTCACATAGTGTTTATAATAAGACAATAAAGATAATTCTGTTGATAAAAGTTCACTTGAATTTTTTCGCAAATTTGCGACTGAATTTATGTCAAATATAATATCACTTGTTTAATATGAAAACATTGAAATAATATTGCTGTGGATTTATCAAAGATGTTAAGCAACGAATGGCTTTTGAAATCTAATAAACATTTGAAGATACTACCAACTATTTATATACTTATATGAGCAAATATTTAGAAAAATTTAATTTCGTTAGATAAAGTGCATAGGATTTGAATGCCACTGTTTTGTTTGTTCTTAAAGGTTCATCCTTCGTGAGAAGTTCAACCTCTTTTCTTCGGCGTAAGTTTTTTACTTGGCGGAGCATTATTTAGAACATTGAAGAAATGAAATTAAATAAATAAATATGACAAAAATACTTTAATTTATATGAAAACAATTAAACTTGTTTTCTATTCACGTAGCTTTTACACATTTAATCACATAAATTATCAACATCTCATCAAAAACTTTATAATGACAAGCTGAATGCTCCAAAACACACTCTTTAAGCGAATGTTCTTCGACAAATGATTCAAATTCGAAATCAATATAATTTGTTGACTAAACGTTATTTGCGAAAAATTTCAAATGAAACGAGATTAAGGTCGTTTTAACATGTGATAAGAAAATAACGTTAAGTTTGCATTGCTTGAATGTTTTCTGTTCCACTATCACTTCAAATACATTGATACAACTTCAAACAACAAAAAATCTTGAAATTCACAAAATATTCGTATGTACACGAAAAATTGATTAGATAAATGGTGTTTGCATGACGTGGTAACTCGAGAAGAGTCATTCGCCTTATTTATTCGAAATTGCCGGTAGAAACATTCGTGATGATATCAGTGGCTCTCAATATGTGCTGGTTGCTATGGGAGTAAAAATGAAATTTAACGAAAATTCAAAAAGTGTTAAATCAAACAATAGTCGAACTGGATTTTTACAATTCGGTTGCTGGGGTTGATAATTCGGATTGGGATGCTAGAACCTCCTAAATAATCGCGAAAGTTGTACCCGAAAAAATAATCTTCATTCTTGGGGATGCACACCTGATTCAATTCTCGCTCTGTTCGTCTATCGCAATTTAAACAGGCCATTTCACGTGAAGCGGACAACGAAAAAGTATAGTTAACGTTTTATAGAGTAGTAGTATATAGAAGTATATTTAAGGTTTTTTTTTGCAAAAAATTTTGTATCTCAAAATCGGCTTTCAAAAAAACCTTTCATCAATTTCGTCAATTTTTCAAAAGCCGATAGCTCGGCAACTAAACTTCATAGAAAAAAATGGTGTCTCCACGTTCATATCCTCTAAAAGTACCATTATGCACAATATGAACGAAATCCACGACTTCGACTTTTTTCGTTGTCAGCTTCACGTCAAATGTCCCATTTAAATTGCGATAGTCGAAAAAAGCGAGAATTTTCTAAGATGGAAGCTCACAGATTGCAGGCGGTAGTGTATTTGAGTTTGGAATTATTTTTTTTTGAAGTGAATTTTAAAAATTGAATAGTGCGAAATAAATCACAATATTTTGAGTGTGAATTTTGAAAGCTTTACATTGGTGCCAGAAGTTGTATTTTTACAGAAGTTACTATTGGGAGATTAAAGTGAAAAACAATTAAAATCAAAATTAAAAGTTTTTTTTTATTTATATCTCAATAAAACAAAAGCAAAATGAAAGTGCATGGCAGTGATATATAAGTGAAGCCAATGAGACAATAAATGAGACTAAAGTGAAACACCGAGAAAATTGAAAGAAAGTAAAGTAAAAGACAGTGAAAGAGTTTTTTGAATTTTTCTGGACTGTAAAAAGATGTGCCACAAACATTTTTTTTTGGTGAATCATCGTAGGGAACTTTAACTTACCAAGAGTATTTTGTGAAAAATGGCGCGTAAAATTAATTAAATAAGTTTGGCTGAACGAAATCGTCAAGTTCGAAAACCGGAAAGCATCTACTCAAGATACTTAGCTGACGCATTAGTATTTGAAGGACTGGATACTGAAACTTTCGAGTTTCCAGGCAAGGGGATCAAAATTAGAAATGTAGAAACTAGGGGAAATTCTGTGGTGATTTGTACTGGAAACTGAAGGGTACTACTATTGACTTCCTAGCATATAAACCAAAATATCGCAATAATGCAGCCAAAGAAGCTTTCATCGGTGCAATGTCAGATCGACAGTTCTAATAGTCCATGCGACAAGAGAAAAAGGGTACTATGAAGGCGGGTTGGTTCATTGCTTATACATTGAAGCAGCCAAATATACCACTCATAGCACAACTAGGGTTTGGAAATTAACTTTGAAATATTGCAGATATAAGCTGGCTGATATGAACAGGGCGTTACAGATAAACTATGCGTCTAGGTGCTGCAACTGCAGCAAGCGAAGACATCTACAACGGTATTGCCGGTCAGCAAAAAAGACGAAGCTATTGACTAGTATATACAGTAAGAAGAAGACCAGGACAAAGTCCAGAGGCAGTTGGTGGACCTCCAGATATTGAAACTGTTGATAGAAAGAGTAACTGAGTTAAACCTGCCGCAAGAAGTATGAGCCTAGCGATTGCCAGAAATGCACAGCAATAAAGAAGCAGAACAGCGAGATCATAAATATATCTGAGATCATAAAAAGCTATTGGGACCAATGGAACTCTCTTTAGGTTGACAGTGGAGTACCTTGTCGAAGTCAAAGTCAGGCGGAGTCAAAGATTTACAAAAAAAAAAATCTTGGAATAAACAAAACTTTACCAAAGGTTCGTGAGAGATTCTATTGGCTAAATGCCCGAGAAGACATAAAAGATTGGCGCTGAAAATGTACCATCTTCGCTTCCGTCAAAGGTCGAAAGCAAAGAATAATACAGCAGATGCGAATGCACAATGTGGGAGTACCGTTTGAAAGAATAGCTATGGACAATGTGACACGCTTCTCCGAATCGAAGTGAGGACATCGATGTACTCTAGTGATGGCAGATTACTTCAGTAAATGGCCAGAAAAAAACGTCATTCCAAATCAGATGGGAACTACCATAGTGGATCAGATTGTCTTAGATTGTGTGTCAGTATATATGATATGACCTTTAAACTGGATCTAAACCAGGGCCAAACTACACATAGTAAAACAAAAGCAATAAGTGTATACTCTCATAGAAAGTAGTACCCAATTATCAAGCAAAAAAATTACTGGCTACCCATTTTCTCCTAAAGAGGTATGTGATTTATGAATTTCTCCTAAAAAGATATGTGATTTATAGTAGCCAGGAGGTTTTCAATGCACCAGACCTATTAAATTCAAACCTTTTTTCCTATGAACAATTTTCTGGGTACCTGATATTTGTTTGTTATTTAATACTTGTTTTATTTATTTATTTGTTACTTATTTAATTTTGTTACAATTAACTTTGCAATTTTGTTTCGTATTGTATTATAATTTGTTCCTTGTTTGGCGAATGAATAAATTAATTAAAATAAAATGGATCCTGCGAATGGTATACCCGAAAATCAATTACCTCAAATAATAGTTTGTAAAAGAACTGCAATTCCAAGCTTAAAAATTGATTAAATGTGGGGTGAGTATAGCTCGGTAAAATAGTTCAATAGTTAAATTTTTATGTATTGACAAAAAATATGGCATGAATGGTACAAGTTTTAGCACTTTTTCTTAACTTTTTCAATCAACACACTCAATTCAAATTAATATTACCCTATTTAGCATTTAAAATAATTACGAAACATCAACAGTCTGCTTCATTTTCCTCTTAATTCGCTCTTTGCTTTAATTCCACAACGTACTCATACCTATGTATGAGCATTCTTATAACGCTCACACGTCACGTAATCACCTCATGCATATTACATTGGAAACAATCATCCTTAAAAGGCAACAGCGACTTTTACAAGTCATAAAGCGAGTAGATATGTATTGTGCCCTACTAAGCATAAGCGTTCTATCTACATTTTAGCACTTTCGAGATATTCAATGATTTGTGTTTTGATTTGTATTTGATATACGAGTACATTTTTCAATATTGATTTTAACATACTTCCACAAAAGATAGGTTTTTCAAATTTTGTAGAATGATGTAATAGGGTATGTAGTCTTCGAATCCGGTGTTCTCAAAAATATGAAAAATTAAGATAGACCGTTTATGCTTAGTAGGACAGTATTAAAGTGTTACTGTACAAGTGGGGCCCTTGTCACAATTATTGTTGCTACTTTCGTAAAAAAGAAAACAGTTTTAAAGATTTTTCACTTTTCCAACTAAAACATTTAAATGAAAATAAAGCAATTTGTATACAATCTGACGAAATTATATGGATGTTTGGTGAAAATCTGAATCTGAATTTTCACAGACAAAACCTAATATGGCCGTCCCATTCATTGAGGTCATGACAAGCTTACATATCGAGAATGGGAGAAGAAGAATAAATTTGGAATGATCTCCATGATCGCACGAAAATTAATCAGATTGGCAAAACAGCTTTTTTTCCATTTAGCTTACGTGTCGGATTTTATTTATTTTTTTCAGCTTACTTGTTTTAAGCAAGTAAGACATGGCGAAGTGAACGAGAACTGTTTTGTTTTTCTGATTGGATGTATAGTCCATTTGTGGACGGATTTCTCCAAGTAATTTAACCTTCGAAATGTTGACGTGGAAAACGCAATGCGTATTTAAATACCGATTTGCGATCAGGTACACTTTTATGCGTTTCGAAATACATTTATTGTACCATTGCTAGTATAAGTATTTTTAAATCGCTTTTCCATCATCCTTCATTCCATCATACATCACGTAACCCGTTTGTATTTGACAGTAGAATCTGAGATTGGGAAATAAAATATTTCTTCAATATTTTTTTTCATTTATTTTTTATGGGAAAAATTAATCTTGTTATTGTCTGTATTTTCGTCTTTGCATGTTATGCTAAGTATTGAGGGCATTTAATTAATTTGCTTCCTAGATTCAAGATGTATCTCAATCGATGTTAAGTGGTTAGATCATGGTAACTACAGGGAAAAATTCGTATTGAAAGGGAGGGTTCCAATTTACAAGTGGAGTGATAATTTCATCAACCTAATGATTTGTGTCATTTGTATCTTGCCTTTGTGCAGCAATACTTGCGGAGGAATAACCTCATCTGCTTTGAACACTCAAACAGAATACTTCACTTCACAGTGAGTTGGTCGGTGCAGTTTTTAAAACCTTCTGTTTTTTTTACATTTTTGTTAGTACATTTATTGAACAATATGTTTCCCGCCTTCAGCACTAATCCACGAGTTAATAAACCAACCGCGATCATCAATAATGAGTCTTTTTACACGCGATCCCAAATTGAGATTTGGAGTATATCCAATTTGTTGAGCTTTTGCTAAATATGATTGTGTTTGTGTGTACACGATAGTTTTATGTACGTACAAGGAGGTTTTCAATATTGCGGCTTTTTCACTTCGTCTGAGCGTGTACATGCAAGGAAATTTCCAATATGGCAGCTTCTGACGTTTAAGTGGTTGTTAATGCGAGGAGAACAGCGATTGTCAGAAGCCGCCATATCGAAAACAAATTCCAATCGATGCGTGCGTAAGCCAGAGCGTCGAACAAATTTGTATGTTTACACGAAATCAAAATTTTAAACCGGTGCTAATCCAAAACTCGTGTAGCCACCAAATTTGATCCGGTACACACATATAGAAACACTTAGGCAAAGAAGAAGTTCCGTGCATGTACACAGTCTGCGCCCACATACATGAAAATTGGCCGCAAGCTCGCAAAATCGAGTGCTTTCCAAATCACAATTTGGGATCTCGTATACAAAGGCTCAATCGGTTAGGTCCAATATATTTATGGTGCTTGCGCATCTTCCCATCAGTCCACCAATCACGAAAGTGAAAATGCCACAATCCATTTTAAAAGACATATCATGCGATAATGCCCTATATCGACATCAAATTAATGTCAATCGGCATTAAAGTAACGGTCGTAGTTGAAGAGGGCTATGAAAAACTTTGCAATTATCTTATAGCTAAAAAAGTGAACCTTGACAACTACCTACGCTAGGACAAGCGTAGGACCATAAAAATTGTCTTGTCAGGCTTACACGAAATGCCATTCGAAGAGCTCGGTAATTACTTCAAGTCAAAGCATGTCACTTAATTTTTCGATATAAAAAGAATTACCGCATCTAATAAAAATTACAGTAATGATGCTTATTAAAGCTGTGTTGAATGACTCTGAAAAAGGAGCAGAGTTAAAATAGAGGACGTGTCAAAAAAAAGTGGAGCGACTGAGAGGCAAAAAAAGTCGACCAAAATAGAGCAATTGAGAGGCAATTCTCAAAGTTGATCGGTTGTCGGAAGCTCAACCTGTCAATTCACTAATAAAAACTCTACTTCAGTCAGAATTTTGACAGTTGAAAAGCAGCTGGAACTTGCTCTACCAAAAAAGGTAGAGCAGAAATCGTGCTCTAAATTGCTCTAGTTTAAGGCTCATTAAACACAAATCAGAGCTACTTCGGGCAAGTTAGAGCAGCCAAATTACTCATGAAACACATTTTGCTGAAATATCTCAACCTAGTTCAACATAGAGCACCTCATTAAACATATCGTTTATTTCGAACGCGAACGTCAAATTAAAACTGTCATACAAGTAGTTGTCCAGTGGAATTAGGTCTCTCGGAAGAAACATGGGTTTATACAGTACCAAACGAATGATTGTCCAAAACGAACTGAATTTATAGTGATTCATTGACTCCCGAAAAATACCACTGTGCTCAGTTTTTTTGTTTAGTTCTCGCGTACAACGACAAAGATACTAGATATACATATATTATACCAGAAACTCGACTAACTACCCGTAGACATCAAGAAGCGGTTGAAGCACAAACTTGATTAATGAGCTCAGGATATTGAAGAACAACTGAAACATCAGGTTAGGAAAGGGAATCAGCATTTTATGGAAGTTGAGCAACAGTTTCAAAAGCAGTTTGGAAAGCAAGGGCAAAAGCTGGCATTACTTGAAAAACAAATAGATCTGCTAATATTGGATTTGCAGGCCTAAAAGCATTAGAAACTGTTCTAGCTGAACCAATTGGTAATGAAACACTCAAAGCACTCATTTTCAATGGACAAACTTTAGCAAAAAGGCGACGAAGAAACGAGGCTAGTTCAATGAGCATAGCTGTCTCTTCTTCGGTGAAGGTACTAACCCAGTAAGAGGCATCCTAAAGGGTTGTATGTTGGTTCGTGGAATTTTCGTCCTTCAAATTATCATCACAGTTTCCAGACTGTAACAACACGAGAATAATTTGAGTTTGCAGAAGAAATTCAACAGCGAACTTTGCAATATTACCATTGATAGAAGGGATAGATTCTACAGCGGACTTGTCGGACTTTGAAATCTAATATGTTGTCAACCATACTGAGTGCCGTGTCGCTCAGGCAGTACGTATAATAAACGCGTGCAATTTGGTGGGAGAAGCTAATCGCGTGGCATTTAGCGAGCTCGTTCGCGGAGAGCTCCCTTAAGAGAGAGCTCGTTCACGGAGATCTAATGGTCCAGTGGGCTCAGTTTTGACTGAAAAAAGGATGCGTCGGGTGGTAGCTTTATGACATGGTAAACTTTGAGGTCGTTCGCATATATTAAATGAGCAGATAAAAGCTCCGATAGGTCTGATATAAAAATATAAAAAAGAAGAGGGCCTAGAAGACTTCCTTGAGGTAAACCAGCATTAACGTGGGCTTTCTTAGAAGTAAAACCTTGAAATCTTACAAATTGCAACCGATCGTGGAAGAAGGAGTCAAGCCACTTTTGTACAGATCCTGAAATTCTGAGCTCCTGCAGCTTGGGGATTAAAATGACGTTTTGCTGATATTTTCTTGACCCAAGGCGAAGATTATGGAAGAACTAAATAGACTAATTGGCTACTCATCGATATTCATTTGGAATTGCCCACATGTTATTCAAACGCCTTTACAGTCTCCGGACTCAGGTGTTATAAATAATTTGTAGTCAGACTTGTAGACAGGCATCAGGAAACACACAATTAACAGCAAGCAGGACCTTAAAAGAGCTTTGCGGACGAGTGAAATCAAATTCAGCCAGAGTATACGAAGACTTTAGTGGAATCGACAACTCGGAGATCGGACGCGGTTTTCAAGCAGAAAAGCTCTTCCACGAAATACTATAAGTATTACTTTATAATTTCATACGATATTAAGAACTTGACACAATTTTTTCCTGGGAAAAACTATTTCACATCATTTTGGCTGTAAGGTCAAAATCAGCTATTATCCAGATTTTGATTGATTTTTATCATAACGGGTTTTTTTGTTACTTTTTCAGGCAAATAATAAATAAACATTATATATGCAATACCTCACAAGTGTTTTTCTTTATTTCATTCAGAAACTGAGAGATATTTATCATTTTTCATAAATTGCTTAGCCACATCACTTTGGCTGTCAGCCACTGTACCTTTTATTCACTGAATGAATCTTAGTATATTTATTTAATTGACATTTAATAAGATGGTGAAGCATAATGGGTAGAGTCCTGGCTCTTAGTGTGCAGGGTCCCAGATTCGAACGCAGGCCCGAAAGGGCCCAACTTTGAATCAACCTAGCTCTGAGAAGGTACCTATGTCAAATATAGGAACAAAATGAGGAGTCCAATTAATAATTTCATACCCGTGGAAAATTTCGGTTATGAAAATGAAGGCTTTACCACCTAAGATCCCTAGTAATCCAAATGTTTTGCTGAGAGTGCGCTTTGCTTTTCTGACATTTAATGAGTGTAATTAAAATGTATGTTGATTGAGAGGAACTTCTAGTTATATGCATAACGCTTTAACCAAATGCGTTAAATTACTGCTTGGTGAATAATGATATAAAAATATATGCTTAGTGCTTAAATAATTTCAATCCTAAATCAAATTATAGCAATGATGTAATAAAAGAGGAATCATAAAGTTAGGTTTTCATTCATCGCTTATGAAATTCAAGGCAATTGCCTATGCCTGTGCCTCCGTCTCAAGCACATGAGCACAGTAAAAACGAAAATTTGTCGGCTAAAATTATAGTATTATCACTGTCTAGCATCTAGATATATCTTGATTCACTTGAAATTGATTCAGTATCAGTGGGGTCTATTAATTCTCGAAAAAGAGAGGGTAACTAAAAAGAGAACTATAATATTTGGTATCCTTGCTAAAATCAAAATCTTAAGCTCTGCGACGATTACAACAGCTTTTAACAGCCAAACAAAAGACTATCAGATAAATTTCATTGCGATTAGGTTCAATCCGATCTGATCCGAGTCCAGGTGCAATGAAAGTATTGTTCGTTGCCAATTTACCATGAATGGAAGCAATAGCTATGAAGCGAAAAATGTAATGGTAGAATGTGATTTTCGCCCACTGCTTGCTTTGTCGATTGGGTGTTATTAGTGTGGTATAGACGTATAGCATCTGTTCATGCCCTCGCTCATAATATGGAAGTTGACACTCGTCGCCAGAAACTGAGCCTGAGTCACCGGTAAACAACAAAGCAGATTTATTCGCCAGTTGCCGTCATCATCGCCATGGACTTTTGAGGTAAACGGGTAATACAACGTAGGTGTTGTTTTCACGACCAACTAAATCGCCTACTCGTTTTCAACGTTCCGATCGAGCGTTATAAATTTTTCTACTGTCTCCTGATATGTTACAAAGAAGACAATCAGACACGAATTCGTTTTAGTTCTTTTGAGACTTTCGAATCGACAAGTTCTAGGAAGTTTGGTTTCCGTTCCAAATACTATTGTTTCAATTTGACCTGGTTCCGATCGAAGTTGCGTGGAAGGAAATAGTTTTCTTTTGGAAGTTTGTTTGAATAGTTTAAAGTACGCGAACCGAGCCAAGATGCCACGACGTCGCCGCGAGGACGAATACATCCCGATCAAGATCGAAGGATGGAATGGAAAGTTTGTCTACGACAAGACCCCAACTATGGCCACCAAAGCTCATCCTCGCAACCAACGGGCAAGCAACACAAACGATTTCTACGGATTTAATACCGAACCTGTAACCCTTCCGCCGAAATGGGATGGAACTTTTGTCCCTACTCCTGAGGGTGCATCACGCTATCGTACGGTTGATCAGAATCGATCGAATGATTCACAGTTCTTCGCCTACAACACAGAGACCGAAATTCTCCCGCCAACATGGTCCGGGAAGTTCGTCCAGGATCCCAACGATGTCCGCATGAAACCCGAACGGAACAGATCGGACGCTCAGGAGCTGCATGGCTATTCGAATCAGAGGGAAGTACTTCCGCCGGAGTGGAATGGCAAATTTCAAGTTGATCCTGATGATGTACGAATCAAACCCGAAAGAAATTATTCGGATGTGCGCGACTATGCGGAAGCATGCCGTTTCAGGCTTCGCGAAAATTAATTGTGTATGGGAAAATCGGAAAATACCTGTGCTGCTTAGATCGAGCGAACTCATTGTTACCTAATCAATTATTGTGAAATTTGAAATAGAAACTGGTTTTTTGGTGCGTGGCATGTCTTCCCAATTCGTAATTAGCCAAGTCGCAGTTACAAACGTTACATAAATAGACAATCGATTAGCATGAAAAAATAGTGATGTCATTTAGGCGAGTTCTAGATGTCGTTACCATATCGGGCTAAAAAGTTATCATAAACAAGTGCGTAGCGTGCTACGACTGCAGATCAGTTTTGTTCTTAAGTTAATTGAATTTGTTATTTTAATTTATTCGAATAAAGAACCTTTGCATTCTTTGATGGTTGTTGATCTGGTTTGAAACTTTTTATTTTCTGAAAATTAAGTTGAATTCGTTAGATATTTAGGTCGAGTGTAGGAGAAACGTTCTTTGCGAATCGATCTTATTGTATCAAATCTACTATGGTTTGCTAGTCGAATTATAATAAGCAAAGCTATAATTTTAAAAAACTTTTTCCATTTGTGGATGCTTTATAAAAGAATGACAAAATAAAATAAAAAAAAAAGGGTGCGAACATCGGTATTCATTAAGAATTTGAATATTTATATCCATCTAGAAATATCGCTACACTTCTATATATGTATATCTAGCTCGAAAAGGAGAAAAAAAGAAAATTAATTCCACAAAATTCTATGCATGATTACAGCACCTGACCTGTCTGCGAGAAGTGCGTATATTTTTTCGCTAGCTCACTCAGCTTAACACGCTCTGTGTCTCGATTCTGAGTGCATCTTTGCTACAATTCTCTATTTGTCGTCATTCTCTATTAGTTCATTTTAGAATTCTTATGATACAACTCTGTGCAACGCGTGTGAGAAAGAGGATATTTCGTAATTTATAAATATGAAAAGCAATAATCAAGGAACATTAAGTACATATATTTTTATTAATAATAAATTGATTACGTTAATTATTGTTGCGTTTATTGCTGTTATTTATTTTGGTTTACTATTATTATAATGAATACCAATTTTGAGCACTTATAGTCCATAAAAACTTGTTTTATATGGTTTAACTAATTGGGCTGATAAAATCTTGCCCACATTCTGCAAGGAAAAAGCTAGTTGAATAATAATAATAATGCGATGTGGGATACTACCTCACAGCTTTAGGAATATAAATCTTCTTTATCCTATTTTTCTTGTGGGCACTTAATGCCTCCAGAAGTATGCATGCTTCTTCTTTGTTGGAACGAAAGAGCTTCATAAATCTCGATCCGGAATACCAAAAGGATGTGTCGAATCTCCCAAAATACGTCTCTGAATCTGTTGAATATTTCTACGGCCACTAATATTACCGTATGACTGCATCAATATACTTAGATGTCGTATTTAACTTATAAATCTTCAACAATTAAAAATAAACAATTAATCTTATTATTGTAGAGACAGACTTGTTGTGCTTAAACTTTTTTTATCCATAAAAAATTTAAAAAAAAATGTTGGACAGAAAATTAAAACCGTGGGTAGCGGTGCAATTCGAGCCCACAGGTAGAAGCTTGGTATATATCGGTTTGAGGCCTTAGCAGTCTTTGATACGAAAGCAGCTTTGAAGTTTGCATTTCCCTAATTCTGTTCCAAACGTTATCACATTCCCGACTGCACTTTACAGAAACTGCCAAACTCAATCTGCAGAGCTCGGTATGCTAAAATTCATAATCGGATAGAGATTTTTCTCTACTTAAGTTATAGAAATGGGTCACTGGTCTATGGTATTTGATTACTAAGCTAACAATGGCCTTGTTTACATCGAGTTGCCTATAGCGCGAACTAAGTGAATTTGATCCTCAAGTGTTTGTTTATTGTGTTTGGTCCTATAGTGGAGTTTGATGTGGTCGAATCTAGCCATGAAGTTTATCCAAGAAATCTGTCATTTAGTTTATTATAGTCATCATCAGCGTGGCACAACAGCCCGACGTCGGGCCTTGGCCACCTGGATCGATTTCCTCCAATTGTCTCGGTCACGTGACCGTGTCCTCCAGTCTTGGAACCCCAATAGTTGCTCGGCGTCCGCATACACTGAGCTCTCCCAACGAGCTCTGGGTCTTCCTCTTGGCCTCGCTCCGTCGACTCGTCTTGCGTTCATGACACGTTTTGGCATGCGATCGTCATTCATGCGTTGCACGTGCCCAGCCCACTGTAACCGTTGTAATTTGACGATCTTGCAGACTTCCAGCTCATCGTAAAGTTCGTACAACTCATTGTTGTACCGGATGCGCCATCCATCTTGGTCGCGAACAGCTCCAAAAATTCGCCGTAGTACTTTCCGTTCGAAGGTGTCGATCCTATTTTCGGAGGCTTGGGTAAAGGTCCATGTTTTGCAACCATAGCACAGCACAGGTCGTATGATAGTCTTATAAACGCGGAGCTTAGTTTTTCGTACGCTGCCAATTGTGTCGACTTAAAAAGAAGCGTACCGCTGGTGTTTAGGTTCATTGCCCGAATAGCGAACTCAAGTGCCAGGTTGAAGAGCGTGGGCGCTATTCCATCGCCCTGCTTCAGGCCACCCAAAGTTTCAAAAGGATCCGTCAATCTGTTCTGGATCCAGACTTGCGAGACGGAGTTGGCCATCGTCATCTTTACAAGTCTCACTAATTTGGCCGGTATACCAAATTGCAGCATGATGCTATATAGAGCGCCTCGGTTGATGCTGTCATATGCTTGTTTAAAGTCGACAAAGATTTGGTATACGTCGACGTCGTATTCCCAGCACTTTTGCAAAATTAGCGTGACCGTGAAGAGCTGGTCGATTGTGGAGCGACCAGATCTAAAACCGCATTGATACTCGCCTATGATTTCTTCCGCGAACGGTTTAATCCTATACTCCCCTGCCCACCGGACTCAACCGAGCTTTATCTTTGTAACTATATCTGCTTCTAGGTAGATAGCGTACAACTCATGGTTGTAGCTTCTCCGGAATCGATCTTCTTCACATATGGGGTCAAAGATTCTCCGCAAGACTTTCCTTTTGAACGCGGCTAAGAGGTCAGAGTGCCTTTTGCTGAGCACCCAAGTCTCCGATCCATATGTGAGTACTGGCAAGACCATGGTCTTGTACAGCAAGAGCTTTGATGTTCGCGTGAGATTTTGGGATTTGAAGAGCCTTGACAGACTGTTGTCGGCTTTATTGGATTTGAGCTGCCGCCCGCGTATTTATTCCTCCTTGTTGTTATCGTTTGCTACGATTGACCCTAGCTAGTTGAAAGATGGCACTAGTTCGAATTTATGCTCAACTACCCTGAAGGTTGGACCAACTCTAGGTGTTCTTCCTTCTTCCAGGCCAGACCATCCCTTTGTTGGAGCCCATTAAATATGTTGAACGGTCTGGATAGCAGTCCGGCTATTTTAACTTGGCTTGTTACATTATTGGCTGACAGTACGTGCAGCGTGGTGAGTACTGCGTCATGTTTCGGACTATTTGGTAGAACTTCCGAGTCTGGTGCGAATCTCGCTCTCTAGCTCTTTATATTTCATAGATCAGGTCTTTTTCCTTGGCTGCTTTTTTCAGACTGTGAAGTCTCTCCTTTGTTTTTCTGAGCTCTTTATATTCCTCTTCACGTGCCTGCATTCTATGAGATTGCTGCATTGCCCGGTATGCAACATTCTTACATTCAGTCGCTAGTTCGCACTTATCATCAAACCAGTCGCTCCGATCTTTGCGACTACTGCCTAAGATGGCGTCAGCAGTACTAATGACAGTATTGTTAAGTCGTGTCCACTTCTCATCTACGCTCGGGATCCTGGCCGCAAGACTTACTCTCGCTCCATCGAGCTCTTCCAGGGCGAGTCCTAACGCAAGACCAAAAGAGTAACTGGTATTTTCATTATGTAAGGCAGCCGTGTTGGTTCAAGCCTAGCCCGCGGATGAAAATGCTTCTATGCAAAGCAATTTGCGCTCGGAGTACCATACCAACAAGATAGTGGTCCGAGTGTAAGTTGGCAGCCTCGATACGTTCGTACCGTCATCAGCCTCGAATAGTGGCGGCGATCTATCTGGTTCCAAGTGGCTCTATCAGGTGATATCCAGGTGGCCTTATGGATATCTTTATGCAGGAACCTGGCACTCGCAACGACCAAGTTTTTGGATGTTGCCAGTTCTATGACTCGAAGTCCGTTTTAGTATTCTCATGCAAACTGTGGGTGCCTGCGTATTGCGTAATGCCTAAATACTGGCTCCCGACCCAATTTGGCGTAAAAATCTCCAAGGATGATTTATGTATCATGCCTTGGGCAGGCATTGAGGATCCACTCGACCTGTTCATAGTATGAATCTTTTTTGTCGTCAGCAGATTCCTCTGTTGGTACGTGAACGTTTATGAGGATGAGGATGATGTTTGCAAATTCGTATGACATGCAAAAAGTGCATAGCCTTTCATTGATAGCGCTAAATCCGATGATGGTAGACTTCATTTTTTGGCTGACGAGGAAGCCTACCCCAAGCACATGGTGTTTTGGATGACAGCTGTAGTATAGGAAAATAAAAGGCAAACACAAGTGTCGAAAATAATCAGTCAAAGGTAATGGGATCAGGTTCGTTGGAAAAAGACATCACACTATATTTGGAAACAGTAAGAGCAAGGGAGTTTACACAACACCAGTCACCTGAAGCAAAAATATCCGATTGTAAATAGCTACAAGCGACAGCATGAACAATTTTAAAGCTAGAGTTACAATCAATGCAACCAACATTTGTTGCACAACAAAATGAGTTTGAACCCATGAGAACGTATGAGAGCAGTTACAATGATGCAACACAACTTTGTTGCGCAGCAGAGTTTGCTCATATCTCAAACTTGGCATGGCAACAACATTTTTGAAAATACCCAATTCCACCTGTTGTAATGAAATGGTTAATGAATATTTTTTTACCCAGACACAAAGTGCCTGAGTAAAATGGAGGTGAAGGTCTTAAATGACCATCAAAGGATATCGAGTCATTAGTCCGTGCAGGACTGAGCTACGCCGGGTAGCTACAACTCTCACATGACAGGACGGCGGCACATGCTGGTTGCCATCTAGCGATTCGGGAGATGTGGGGGGGGTTCTTTTCCTGTCATGCGTCCTAACCATCATCACATTTTTATTCATGTGCCTGACAAGAAACAAACGCGACATTGAAAGTGATCTTCTTCAAGATCCACTTTATGAGCCGTGAAGGCTAACCCTGACCACGGGTATGTTTTTGTTTGTGACTGGGATCCAAAGATCACCAGCACAAAACAAAAAAAAATAAGGCCACCAATTTGAGTCAATGCTTCCTACGAAGCAACTCGACGCGAAGACGAATCGAAGTACGCGCGAGGGATCGCGAATTGGTGGCTGAATTCGGGGACGACAGAGATACGCACGCAATACTACAAGAAACCGCGAAATTACAAACACTCCAAAAATAAGGTATACGCGGATACCAACACGAAATTCTCTACTTTACACTTTACACTGAACAAATACGCGCACGACTGACGAAATTCATCGACCTGAAAAAAAAATCCTGTGCTACCTTATAGCGGTGCCAGAAGTCTGATCTCTACCAAAACATTGTATATAGGTCAGACTTCCGACGGTTCCGCCCATAGCCCCTACCATCCACCCTGTAAAAATGAAATAAAGAAGAAAGAAGGGTTAGAGAAAGAAAAAGAAAGAAATCCTCACCCCATCTTCGGAAAGGAAAAACAAGTTGTTATGAATTACACAAACATTTTCTTTTTATTTAATTGTTTCAATATAAATAAAAGTTATTATTGAAAAGAGACTTTTGAAGTTTACTTATTCATTAGTTTTCCAAAAATATTAGTTTTCCAAAAATATTAGTTAAAAAAAAAACTATAACTTCTTCTTTAATATAAATCACAGTATTATCTTTGTGAAATACCGATTCTGCAAGTAAAATTAGCATTCGACTCGAAAAGAGTTACAATTTAATATGATATGGTTTCTGTTTTCTGCACTTGTGAAGATTTAGTGATTTTTTTGTTAATTTCCAAATATATTAACAAGTTGTACATATGTTATCAATCATCTTTTGATGCTTTAAATTTAAGGCCTTTTACAAATACATTTTTTTTTTTATAAATTTTTATCACTCTGACAGCCATCCATCGGTACGAGCTAATATTTTCCTTTTTGTTTCTTTTTTTTTCGATTCGAACTTTTTTTTTAATTACCGTTTCGGAAATATTTCACCACATGATTCACAAATATCGGTTCAAAAGTCAATGAATTGGATAAAGTATCTGCAGCTATTGTAAATCAATTACAGACTACTGAATACAGTTTGAACAAAATGTAGATTGCATCCAATGGTATACAAAACAGTCTCAAAACAAAATTTTTATTTTTCGTATACTAGAGAAAAATTAGAGAATATCCGTGTATGTTTGGAATGTTATTTGAAACAATTTGTGAAGTTGTTTTTCCATCAGTGGTATTAAATGATAGTCTAAATTGGGATATTATTCATTTTTTTTTCGTTTTGTTCCCTTTTCAATTGATAATGACGTTCGCCTTCTTTTCGTTAGATAAGTAATCGTAATCCATCGCGGATGCGATTGTTTGACCGAGAAGAGTCAATTCACGACTCAGACACTTTGTGAAGCAACAAAATGCTTACCTGAACGCCCTGCACGGTTCATGTATAGTTGGTATTGATAACGACGTTCGCCTCGAATATCAACGATGAATCTGCATTTACCCACGGCGCAAAAGATACGTGGCTCCTCCGGTCCCAACCCTTTCGATTCTAGCAAATACACCGCCAATTCCACATCAGGCTTGCACTCTCTCGTCGAAAAAAAACGGTCCTCCCGACAAATTTGTTTTCCTTCAAAGCTAATTATAGCATGATAAAACCCTTGCATGTTGGATTTTCTACGGGAAAATTTGGTGTGCACCTCCCTTCTACTTATTAAAACACAATATCACGTCATAAGGGCACACACGGTCACGAGTTATTCCCAAAATTCAAGCAGAATTCAAACGCACTTTTCGCTTATTCAATAGTCGCTGCTGCGACAAATTCAAATGGCATTTCGCTTGCATTTTAAAAAAGGGGCTCTTATGATCACATCACTGCCGGATCAGATCCTTTTTGACACAACACTTCTCTTCTATTCTTTTGCCGCAGTAAACAAAAAAAAAAGAACATTTAGCACTGATTTCCATCTGGCCAGAAATAATCGTCGACAATCGAACCGAATTTTCCACCGGAAACAAGTGCGAAAACTATCCAATAATTAAACTCGACACGGTAAACAATATGCGATCGTCAATCGCGGAAACTCGCATGAAAACCCAACAATCAATCCCAATTATTCAGCATTTGACGCGCTTTTCGGAGGGCCAAACGAATTCACTCTCGATTAAATCACTGGATTGAATTCCGACCCAAATTTGATGAAACGACCAGATAGCTTGATTCGAATCGGGAAATTTCCTTCTCTATTCATTTGATAGTTTATCTTTTATCTTAATACAAGCAATCAAAACGCAAAAATTTCTTCCGGGGATTTGAAATAACGCGACCTATCGTACACGTAGTCGCTCGTCTATCCGCCCCGAGCTCTGAAACGCGACTCATCTCAATCAATTCACAACATTCACTCTCCTATGTGTGAATTAGCAATCCCAGGCTCATTAGCGAGTTCCAAGAATGTCACATTCAACACTCCCAGGCTCACGAGCGAGTTCTGAGAATGTTAAATGCAACACTCTCAGGCCCCTCGATATTTCGGGGAATTCCTCGACTCGCAGCGCTGGTTTTTCCCCGAAATGCTTATATTCGTATTGCATGCTCAATTTACATGGAAATTCGCTGGGATGGTTAGGCGAATTTGTATTTCCATGCAAATTAAGCACGCATGAAACGAATATTTTAATGAAATTTTGTGCATTTAATACAAACCCGATCTTTCCGCAAATTCCAATGCGTGGAAAGAGCCGAAGATCCCAATTGTCAATTTTTTAGAATCAAAGTGGTTTATGGGAAGATTCTGAATAGAAAAAACTCACTTGAAAGCGAAGCAAGGTAATGAAGAAAACTCAGTCACGGCAATATTTGAAAAGAGTGCTTCAATTATAGGTGCGTGAGCTTTGTATTGTGTGTCAATCCTCATCAAAGGAGCTATTAGGAACAGGAAAAAAATTCAAAGGCAGCATTAATGCCGAATGTCCTTACCATGAAAAACACCCATGGCCTTGCCATCTGGGTGCTGCAATAGGTACCTGGACGTACCCAGTCGAGCTACAACTTTTGCCTTTTTAAACTTGTTGTCAAGTTTGCTATTATAATGCTCCGTGGCTTTGCTCTGAGCGAAGTTCCGAACAAAAACTGTGTCGCCAGCTTGAAACTGAGAGTCTCGAGTGCGCAAGTTATAATATTTGGCCTGAGTCTGATATGCCAAATCTATTTGTTTCTGAGCTTGCTCCCTAATCAACTCCTGGCGTTGATGGGGTAGCAGCTCAGCTGTGGGTTCCTGTAACAACCCTAATTGTCGGAGTAGTTTATACGAACTACCATGTTTAGGCATGTTTTGCCCGAATACCATAAAGTAAGGGCTAAATCCGGTTGAGGTATGATGAGAAGTACATAACGCAGAATTAATTTCGGACAATCTTCTATCCCAATCCAACTGAGTGGGCGCAACATAGGTTCGAATGGCTGCCACCAAGGATCTGTTGACTCTCTCTGACGCGTTTGCTTGAGGAGAATATACTGCTGTGTATTGAGGTTGTATGCCATAGTTATCGAGTAAAGAATTGAACAAATTTGAGCGAAATTGTACACCATTATCAGTCATGATAACTTCAGGCACACCGAAAACATGAAAGATACGCTTCTCCACGTATTCACACACCTTAGAAGCGGTGCTTTTTCTCAAAGGCTCCACAAACGTGAATTTAGACAAATGATCTAATACGACTAATATGCCGGTATTACCCTCCTTAGATCGGGGATAAGGGCCCAATAGATCTATATACAGACGCTGAAAAACGCGATCGCTAACAACTGGTTGGCCCATAGGCGGTCTCAACAGCTGATTCGGAGCCTTGTTCATCCTACACAAGTCGCAAGCCATCACATATTCTTTAACTTGTAAAGCCATTTTTGGCCAGAAGAAATATGTCTGCAAACGCTTTAAGGTTTTGCCTATTCCACCATGCGAGCTTGTGGGATGATCATGGGCCCGAATGATCAGCTGAGATGTCAGCTCTTTGGGAATCCACAACTTCCAGCTGTCACGTTCCTGTATCAAATCACCTGTGGCATATTGACAACGTCTGTATACATATCCATCAGTTACCCTAAGATCAGGAAGCGTTGTTGCATTCGCCGATACTTTCTCAATCAAATCTAAGTAGGCCTCCGATTTAAAATGAGGCGAATCTAAGTCGATTTCGATCATTTCTGATAGTTCCTGAATAGCTTCGCAATCTTCCGGTGTGTGAACACGGGAAAGCGCATCTGGAACCACATTCTGGCTACCTTTTCGATGACTAATAGTGAATTTGAAGCCTTGCAACTTCAAAGCCCATCGAGCGAGTCTTCCATGCAAATCCTTAAGACTCATTAGCCACTGCAGAGATGCATGATCGGTTACCACCTCAAATTCTTGCCCTTCAATGTAAGCCCTAAATTTTTTTACAGCTAATACAGCCGCTAAGCATTCCTGTTCGGTCACCGTATAGTTTCGTTGGGCCGAATTTAGCTTCTGCGACATGTATGCTATAGGGGCTTCAGCTCCGTCCTCCAGTTTCTGCATTAATACAGCACCAACGCCATATTGACTAGCATCACAGTGAATGGCAAATGCTTTACTAAAGTCGGGGCTATGCAATACAGGCGAAGAACTAAGGCATCTTTTCAGCTCCTCAAAAGCGGCTAGGCTTTCATCACTCCATTCAAATTTTCGTTTACTCGACAACATATTAGTTAATGGCGTAGACACAGTCGAAAAATCGGGAACGAATCTCCGATACCAACCACAAACCCCCAAGAAACGACGCAACTGTCTGACTGTCCGAGGAATAGGGAACTCTTTTATGGCTTGAATCTTTTCAGGATCTGTTTGAACTGTCCCGTGACCGATTATATGGCCGAGATATTTAACTTCCTTCATCAAAAACTTGCTTTTTTCTACATTTATCGTCAATCCTGCAGACCGCAAATGCTGTGCAACTTCTTTAAGCAGCAATATATGATCGTTAAAAGTTTCAGTGATTAAGAGCAAATCATCTAAATAAACGAAAACTTGATGTTTAAGATGTGCTGGAATGGCTCGGTCCATCAGTCGTTGCATGGTTTGTGGGGCATTACATAACCCAAAAGGCATGGTAACGAACTGATAGAGTGGTCTGCCAGGAACAGTGAAGGCTGTCTTATCCTGCGATTCCTCATCAAGCGGTATTTGCCAAAAAGCGTCTTTTAAGTCAAGGCTGCTTATATACTTTGCTTGTGGCAGCCGACTTAAGATACCGTCGATCAGGGGAAGAGGATAAGCATCCTTCACCGTTACCTGGTTTACCTTCCGCGCATCCAGACACATTCTGACTTTTCCAGGTTTGACAACAAGAGTTACTGGAGAGGACCAACTGCTCTGTGATTCCTTAATAACTCCCAGACTCAGCATTCGGTCAATTTCCGCGTAGAGCTGTTTTTCAACTGCTGGTGATATTGAAAAATGTCGTTGCTTAATGGGTTTATTAACGCCCACATCAATCACGTGTGAAGTGAGTGTAGTGCGCCCCAATCCTTCCTTTGCAAACGACGGAAACCTTGCAATGACCGCCTCCAGTTCCTCCTGCTGTACTGGTAAAAGATAATGACGATTAGTAGGGGAGATAGCAGATAGTGATAAATTCTCCACGGAAGGGTTTTGATCAAACAGATCCGTAGCCAAATTAAAAAGACGTACAAAGTCTATTCCCAAATAAAGGTTCTGACTCAGCGAAGGAATCACCAGAAACGACATAGTTTTGATACGTCCTCGAAATTGTATGGTGCCAGCAATCCTACCAACAGCAGCATGTCTGGTGCCATCAGCAGTACTGAGACTTACATGTAATTTCTCGAGACGGTATCTATTGTCATTCAGTAATTTCCGCGCTAAGTCAGACGCCAGACAGCTGACACTCGCTCCCGTGTCAATCAATCCGCTAACCCTCTCGTTTCCGAAAAGAGTAACATTTGCATATGGACGCAAATCACCTGTGGGTTGATCCACTACGGTAGATGAACAGTACTGTCGCCTAAGTTTCTTAAAACGTAACCAAAAGTTACGTAGACGAAGAGTTGATCTTTTAGTTCTTCGTACTTTGGAAAACTCTTCACATTCAAAAATGCGACGGCGTGCCTGCTCATATTCCCTTAGTCGGATATGATAAGGTTTAAGATATTGTGGGGTCGGGTTGGCACCGAACACTCGCTCCGATCCCTCCAAAACGACGTCAGATTGAGCAACAGATGAACCCGAAGAAGATAGAGTTTTGTTAGTGAAGATAGGGGTAAACGCAAGAGTGGTATTGGCAACACCAGAATCAGAAGCAGACGAGAACAGATTCCGGTCTTCCGAAAGAGAAGGATCTAAGGTCTGGGAATCTGCCGAGGCCCGTGATTGTTTGCGGAGGGCTTCTGGTGGTGGTGAGCTCCTCCGGTCTGACGGTTTTTTTGCTGACACGATTCACAGTGAGGCTTGTAAACATTCTCTGCTCCACAGCCATAACAAAATATCCGTCGTTCCTCCAAACAATCCATATAGAGATGTCCTGGCTTGCGGCAGTTCCAACAGATGGAAATTCGAGTAACCTCCGCAACTTCCTGACCCAGATCTCCTTCTTCTCCCGACGCATACGGATCCGACAGTGCCGCCAGATGACGGCGAGTCCCAAAAACTCTTTCAGGCTGTCCAAGAGCCTGAGCCAACCTTTCTCGTCTTTTGACCTGTTCACGTAGCTGTTGTGTGTTGGAAAAGTGCCGATCTACTAACTGCCACTGCAGCTCGGGCAACATATTTCCCTGAACAATATCCAGCAGCTCGTGATCCGACAGTGGGAACGGTAGAGCACTGGACATTCGACGTAAGTCCCTGTAAAAATCGTCAAAGGACTCACCAGCCTTCTGGCGGCGCCGACGGATTCGATTGGTAATTTCACGGTTTGACGCAAAATCTCGAAATTCTCGTCTTATAGCCTCACAAAAGACATTCCATTCGATTCTTCCTACCTCCTGATGGTATTGCCAATACCACTCCTCCGCCTCTCCGATCAGCAATCCATCAATATGTCGGCACAGGGCATAGAAGTCTCCTTGAAGCTTCTGGTGGGTTAGAGCAGTTACTCTGTATAGAAATTTCTCTACAGGTATGCTTCCTGATTCTCCACTAAACCTCAAGTTCCATCCTGCCATTATAGTGGTGACCCTGTCCGAAGATATCCTACTAGCTCTAGGTGGTTGACCATTCCGCCTAGGTAACACATTCTCATCATAACCTCTCCTCACTTGTCCCTGCCTAATTCCAGACAAGTGGGCTGAGGATCGTCGAGGTATTGTTTCTGCCATGGGCTCCTCAAACCCATGGACAGGCCTGTTGGCAGCCGGTTGTGCTGAAGACCGAGCGTTCCGGTAATTTGACTGGTGGTCTCTCCCAGTCAACTCCGGAGTAGATATGTCCCTCCCGGGGCGTCTCAACGAGCCATTTGGGCGGGGACCAGCTCCAGAATCCCGAGACGAAGCATTAGGGCTAGATATCGATAATGTAGTCAATTGATGCTGAATGTTGTTTACGGATTGCATCAGTTGACCCATCTGCTTCTTAATGTCTCCTATCTCAGGATCCGGAGTTGCTCTTCTGGAATCTGTGAGACTCGGAGATAGCTCAGGAAGAGCGCCTGCAGCATCCCCTCCTCGTTCTTCACAGTTCCAGCTTCGTTGTACCGAATTTCTCAAGTCCCCGCCCAACGGCTCGTTGGTACGTGACCGAGTTATGGGTCGGTGGCCTTTTGGAACAGCACCTTGCTTAGGTTGCCGTCCTAAATCGGTTTTAACTGGTAATGCCCGCAAGTCCTCCGGTTTTAATTCCCTCCGGCATAATGGGCATGCACGAGATTGTAGAAAGCATCTTTCCAGACACTTCTCGTGATACTTATGGTCACATTTAGTGATCAACAAGTTTTCTTCCGTTGTGAAAACCTGTTGACAGATGGGACAGCTCTCACTACTGCCATCATCTGTTTCCCTCATAAGAGGTGGCGGCGTTCTTGCCATTGCCATTTCGATAATAGAACTTAATTATTTTTAGAGATAATTATTAGTTTAAGAGATAATTAGAGATAATTAATTAGTTTAGAGATAATTATTAGTTTAGAGATAATAATTTTAGAGATAATTAATTAGTGTAGAGACAATTATTAGTTTAGAAATAATTACTCAAAAGATAAGTATGTATATATATGAAAAGATATATATGTATATACGAAAAATATATCTATTGTGCAAGATATATTTTAATTAGTGTTTTTGGTTTATTAATAGTTTGTTTTTCCTTTCCAAAGAGTGGCGAAGATCTCTTTCAAGAAAAGAAAAGAGAGAAGTAGAGAGAATTTAGATAAAGATATTTTAAGACAAATAGACATTAGATAAAGACTGAAATGTTACACAGTTCGCGAATTATTGGAAACTAGAAGATAAACTACGTTACGTTATAGAGATGAAAAATAGAGAGATCAAAGACACTAGGTGTGAAACTGCAATAACAAACTAAGGTTTCCAATAAAAAGGAATTGCACAAGATAATTTTTCCAGGTGATGAACCTCGTCAGTACCCGAACCGATATAATTTTATAATATTTTTCTCCACGACAAAAGACTTTAAAGACAAAGGAGACAGAGATATCCGATACCAGGATGCTGAGCAACAAGGACCAATACCACTGGACATACTATTTGGCTGGATGCCGAAATCGCAGATTTCACAGTTGGTTTGCTCCTTGCTGATCAAAATCGCAGCACGGAATCTCTGTCCTCACGGTAGAAATAAAAAAAAGGATCACTCGTTCAACAGAAAGGAAGACGACATCTGTTTCCGAAGACTGGACTTACTAAGTGGCTGGTTGCCAACATAGCAGATATCACAGATCTCCGAAAACAGACTGCCTTCAAGCGTGAAGCCTAGAATAAAACACGAGAACGAGTGCCTTATATTGGATTTTTAATAGAAATTTACTACGGATGGCAGTTTTTTATAGGGGCTGCAGACAGGTAATAGAAAGTGCTGGCGGAGTGATACCACCGAAGTTAAGTCTGCAGGAGTGAAGGTCGATGGGAAAATGTTAAGTACGTAAAGCACTTAGTTATGTTCTACTGAACATAAATCGATCTCACTACTTAAATGTGGGACTCCTTTAAGGATTTGTAGACCGAAGTCTGTAGTTCTAAACTCAAAACATCTTTGAGCGAACTTTATGGACTCTAACGAGCAAGTTTCGGGCCCCACGTTGGGCGCCATTTGTAATGGAATGGTTAATGAATATTTTTTTACCCAGACACAAAGTGCCTGAGTAAAATGGAGGTGAAGGTCTTAAATGACCATCAAAGGATATCGAGTCATTAGTCCGTGCAGGACTGAGCTACGCCGGGTAGCTACAACTCTCACATGACAGGACGGCGGCACATGCTGGTTGCCATCTAGCGATTCGGGAGATGTGGGGGGGGTTCTTTTCCTGTCATGCGTCCTAACCATCATCACATTTTTATTCATGTGCCTGACAAGAAACAAACGCGACATTGAAAGTGATCTTCTTCAAGATCCACTTTATGAGCCGTGAAGGCTAACCCTGACCACGGGTATGTTTTTGTTTGTGACTGGGATCCAAAGATCACCAGCACAAAACAAAAAAAAATAAGGCCACCAATTTGAGTCAATGCTTCCTACGAAGCAACTCGACGCGAAGACGAATCGAAGTACGCGCGAGGGATCGCGAATTGGTGGCTGAATTCGGGGACGACAGAGATACGCACGCAATACTACAAGAAACCGCGAAATTACAAACACTCCAAAAATAAGGTATACGCGGATACCAACACGAAATTCTCTACTTTACACTTTACACTGAACAAATACGCGCACGACTGACGAAATTCATCGACCTGAAAAAAAAATCCTGTGCTACCTTATAGCGGTGCCAGAAGTCTGATCTCTACCAAAACATTGTATATAGGTCAGACTTCCGACGGTTCCGCCCATAGCCCCTACCATCCACCCTGTAAAAATGAAATAAAGAAGAAAGAAGGGTTAGAGAAAGAAAAAGAAAGAAATCCTCACCCCATCTTCGGAAAGGAAAAACAAGTTGTTATGAATTACACAAACATTTTCTTTTTATTTAATTGTTTCAATATAAATAAAAGTTATTATTGAAAAGAGACTTTTGAAGTTTACTTATTCATTAGTTTTCCAAAAATATTAGTTTTCCAAAAATATTAGTTAAAAAAAAAACTATAACTTCTTCTTTAATATAAATCACAGTATTATCTTTGTGAAATACCGATTCTGCAAGTAAAATTAGCATTCGACTCGAAAAGAGTTACAATTTAATATGATATGGTTTCTGTTTTCTGCACTTGTGAAGATTTAGTGATTTTTTTGTTAATTTCCAAATATATTAACAAGTTGTACATATGTTATCAATCATCTTTTGATGCTTTAAATTTAAGGCCTTTTACAAATACATTTTTTTTTTTATAAATTTTTATCACTCTGACAGCCATCCATCGGTACGAGCTAATATTTTCCTTTTTGTTTCTTTTTTTTTCGATTCGAACTTTTTTTTTAATTACCGTTTCGGAAATATTTCACCACATGATTCACAAATATCGGTTCAAAAGTCAATGAATTGGATAAAGTATCTGCAGCTATTGTAAATCAATTACAGACTACTGAATACAGTTTGAACAAAATGTAGATTGCATCCAATGGTATACAAAACAGTCTCAAAACAAAATTTTTATTTTTCGTATACTAGAGAAAAATTAGAGAATATCCGTGTATGTTTGGAATGTTATTTGAAACAATTTGTGAAGTTGTTTTTCCATCAGTGGTATTAAATGATAGTCTAAATTGGGATATTATTCATTTTTTTTTCGTTTTGTTCCCTTTTCAATTGATAATGACGTTCGCCTTCTTTTCGTTAGATAAGTAATCGTAATCCATCGCGGATGCGATTGTTTGACCGAGAAGAGTCAATTCACGACTCAGACACTTTGTGAAGCAACAAAATGCTTACCTGAACGCCCTGCACGGTTCATGTATAGTTGGTATTGATAACGACGTTCGCCTCGAATATCAACGATGAATCTGCATTTACCCACGGCGCAAAAGATACGTGGCTCCTCCGGTCCCAACCCTTTCGATTCTAGCAAATACACCGCCAATTCCACATCAGGCTTGCACTCTCTCGTCGAAAAAAAACGGTCCTCCCGACAAATTTGTTTTCCTTCAAAGCTAATTATAGCATGATAAAACCCTTGCATGTTGGATTTTCTACGGGAAAATTTGGTGTGCACCTCCCTTCTACTTATTAAAACACAATATCACGTCATAAGGGCACACACGGTCACGAGTTATTCCCAAAATTCAAGCAGAATTCAAACGCACTTTTCGCTTATTCAATAGTCGCTGCTGCGACAAATTCAAATGGCATTTCGCTTGCATTTTAAAAAAGAGGCTCTTATGATCACATCACTGCCGGATCAGATCCTTTTTGACACAACACTTCTCTTCTATTCTTTTGCCGCAGTAAACAAAAAAAAAAGAACATTTAGCACTGATTTCCATCTGGCCAGAAATAATCGTCGACAATCGAACCGAATTTTCCACCGGAAACAAGTGCGAAAACTATCCAATAATTAAACTCGACACGGTAAACAATATGCGATCGTCAATCGCGGAAACTCGCATGAAAACCCAACAATCAATCCCAATTATTCAGCATTTGACGCGCTTTTCGGAGGGCCAAACGAATTCACTCTCGATTAAATCACTGGATTGAATTCCGACCCAAATTTGATGAAACGACCAGATAGCTTGATTCGAATCGGGAAATTTCCTTCTCTATTCATTTGATAGTTTATCTTTTATCTTAATACAAGCAATCAAAACGCAAAAATTTCTTCCGGGGATTTGAAATAACGCGACCTATCGTACACGTAGTCGCTCGTCTATCCGCCCCGAGCTCTGAAACGCGACTCATCTCAATCAATTCACAACATTCACTCTCCTATGTGTGAATTAGCAATCCCAGGCTCATTAGCGAGTTCCAAGAATGTCACATTCAACACTCCCAGGCTCACGAGCGAGTTCTGAGAATGTTAAATGCAACACTCTCAGGCCCCTCGATATTTCGGGGAATTCCTCGACTCGCAGCGCTGGTTTTTCCCCGAAATGCTTATATTCGTATTGCATGCTCAATTTACATGGAAATTCGCTGGGATGGTTAGGCGAATTTGTATTTCCATGCAAATTAAGCACGCATGAAACGAATATTTTAATGAAATTTTGTGCATTTAATACACTGTTCCTATGAGCGTTCGGGAAATCGGAACTGTCATATGTAAATGACAATCAGAATTTGTATTTTTTTGTCTCATTTTTGCTTTGCATTATACTCCGCAGCTTTTAGAGGATAAAATATTCACTGATATCTCTTCCCGAGACTTTAAAGGATCCAAATTATCGAACAACAATTTCTTTAATGTAGCCAGTGACAGATGACAGTAAATGTTGTGTTGCATTGATTGTAACTCGTTCCACCAACAAAACTTGGCAGCAAATGTTGGTTGCATTGATTGTAACTCAAGCATAAGTCATCAGCATTTAACGGAGAGTCCGATTTGAACTTACAAGGGAGTTCGTTGATAAGCAAAGTGACAAGGAAGAGGCCAACAGTTAAGGGGGAAAATACATGTAACTGCTAATAAAAAATCTATTATTTTTTATTACATCAAAATGTTTGAAATGCTCTTAAAATATACAAACAAAAGTTTTGAAGCGATATTCGTATTAGTTCTCGAGTTATAGTCAGTTATAGGCAGCGCGGCGTTCCCCAGGTCGATGGAGCTTTAAAACTTTAAACGCGTTTTTCTCAAAGTAGTACTTTTCCAACTGCCGTACAAAATATCTCAAAAAACATTGAATCGAGCCGGCTCAAATTTATACCACATCTACAAAAGAGTATTATCTCCTCGTTGAACTTTATAAATGTTATTGTAATTTCAGAAAAATGATTTGTTTATTAATTTTTAAAGCGTGATTTTTTTTAAAAATAATCGATTTTTTTGTTTAATCTAAAATTAATGTAAAAATCTAATTTTTTTTTGTAAATTTTATTAGTTCACCTATGAATTATACATCTCATTAGCATATTTTTTTCTCTCTGAACGTTGCACGTTCCCCGGAAAAGGCGTTAAGTTGTACGAGGCAGTTTTGGATGTGTTTTTTTCATTCGCTCGCATCGCCGCCATTTTGTGTTGAAAAATTATTAAAAAATTATTTTTATTTACTGTAAGACATGTGCTTTAAGGATTTGATATTAAAAATTTTCTAAATAAACAGTATATATATTTTAAGTCAATCTGAAATTAGCAATTTTTTTTCGATTTTACATGTATTTCCCCCCTTAAACCTTGGGGAACACCAGAAGCACGATAGAGTTCGAAGAAACATCAGCCATTAAAAAAAAATACGACAGGTACGGTCATGGATGTAGGAAAAAAGACCAGTCTATAGGGGTACTGAAAACACCGAACTTACGTACCTTTCCCAACAAAACTGATTGGTTTACCTTGTCAAATGCTCTCACGAATTCAGTGTGGATCATATTAAATTGTAGACCATTGTTCAAGGGACAGGCGACGAAGTTAGTGCATTCGGCTAAATTAGTTGTCGTGAAACGTCTCTACATGAATCCATGTTGCTCTTTAGAAAATAACAATCCGCTCATGCTACTTAGAAAAATAAGACAGTAGGGATATAGGACGGTAGTTGTTTACAATACCAATGTCCCTCGACCTTAAAATCGGAAAAACTTTGGCCGTTTTACAGCTGAAGGGAAAAACACCAACGGACCAAAACACCAAGTCAAATAAAACGAAGGAAAGAGGAACACATAACGAAGATACAAGATTTCGTATCTTCAAGTGTATTTTAGATGCTACTCGTAAAGATCAGTAGCCCCGAAAAGCTTATATTAAGCACAACATTAGATTTTAAGCTAATTGCTATCTTATTATACTATGCACCTATCCAAAAAATCTCTGGAAAACCAAATGTTTTATCTCAAAACTTAGAAATAAAGACATTGTCTACTCTCTTATTTTGATTTACATATTGTACCCTACAACATACAAACGTGTTCAATAAAATTACTATTATTATAAAAACCTGACGCCTACTGCATAATATTAGCATAATATTAATTCAAAGACAAATGGTTTTGTCCAATTTATTCTTAACGTTTCGTAGTTATTATTTTAGGAAACAAAGATACAAAATCTATATACAGAGTGTAAATACACGGGATAAATCTTCAAAAATAAATGAGTCAGTTAAAACAAAAAAAAAAAATAAATTTCCGATTAAATACATGTCTTTATCATAAAAATCATTAGTTGAATTAGTTGAATTTGGTGTGTATGATTCTGTGTATGAAACTGATTCAGTTTTGAGTTTCTACGGGCTACTTTTCGTCGTACTTTCAAATGAAGACTCATCGTTCAATGTCATTGCTTAACAACTATTATCCTCATTAAACATTACATCATAAAGTGCCTCCTGCATTTTCATTCTAAATTTCATTTTCTTCTGGTCCGACAATTTTTTCATCACATTTCGAAAACTCATTAAAAAATGATAGTCGTCATCCTTTTCCTTTTTATCATTCTCCAAAATCTTCAGTTTCCTCTTTTCCAATTCCAAAAAGTCTAAAACGCTAGTCCGGTTCCGTATGCTATATTTAGTAGTGGTGCTGGAGAATTTATTATTCGATTGCGGCTCATTTTCGCTAAGAGGCATTTCTTCCTCGAGCGGATCATGTGCTTCAGACAGGATCCGTGACATTAAACGTGGTTCCATTACGTCTTTAAGAAAGGAAAGGTCACTGAAATGCACCCACTTAGAAAGATGCGGTGCAGCACTGCCTGACGGCGCTTGTACTTGCTTACGCAATTCTCTTCGAAAAATGTCCTTCAAGTTTTTCCATTTTTTGATAGCACTGCCAGCTGAAATAAAAATATTGAATTAATATGTATGTCTTCTTTTTTTTTGATAATTTTAAAGGGAGCTGGAAAATCTTTTTGATATCTGAATTTTTCGTATCTTTTAAACAAACAGAGGTGAATACATATATTAAAAGAAACTTATTGCGCCATCACATGTTGAAAATAGATTGCTTAACCAAAATCATTCAGCTATGACAGCATAATAAAGTGCTAATGAAGCCAGTTTCATAAAAAAATATTTTTAAACAACTTCAACCGCTAAAAAATCTGACTTTATAGATATACATTTTTACAAAGCTATACTTTTCTGATCTATATACATTTTTTTTATTTATTTCAAACCAAACAAGGTGTATACATAAAAAAATAACAATTTACATTTTTACACAAAATTATAATATGCCTAGTCCGTCTTACAGAATTATTGACAGTTATTTTATTGCAAATACATTCAACGTTAATCAAGCCCCAAATCACATCAAAAATAAAACATGAGCACAATAACGTTCTCCTTGTAGAAAAGGTTTTCAAATTTAAAAACTATAAGATGGAAGGCTTTCAAAATCATGTGAACGGTATAGATCTCTCAGAGCTAAAAGAACAAACTGCTTTTGGATAGATTCCAGTCTATCACTATGAATATTGAATGTAGGATTCCAGACGATGCACCCATATTCGAGTAAAGGACGAACTAAAGATATGTACAGAGTTTTTGTGACCCATATGTTCCTAAATTCTTTTGCGCGCCTCTTAATAAATCCCAGCTGTTTGCTGGCTCTTGCAAGTATTTTGTCGTATTGAAGATTAAAGCGAAGCTTCTTATCCAGAACGACACCGAGATCTATAACACTATCTACATTCTTCAGTAGCTGATTATTCAGGCGGTAATCAAAATTTATTGTATAGGTTTTACGGTAAAAGCTTATGGAATGGCATTTGTCAATATTAAGAAGTTTATTTCGTACACACCATTGCTCAAGCGATAAGAGTTTTAACTGAAGAAATTTTGAATCAGATTCCTATTGAATAGTATGGCACATCTTGAGATCGTCCGCATAAAAAAAATGTGGAATGTGTGATAGCACCTCCGATAGATCCGAAATAAAAATATTAAATAGGAGCGGCCCTGGGTGGCTGTCTTGCGGTACCCCAGAGGAAACGGTAATTTTTTTTGGAGTTAAAACCTTGGAATATTACATGCTGTGTTCGATTTCTTAAGTAACAATCCAACCAATTTTGCAAATTTCCTGAGATGCCAAATTTTTGCAGCTTAAATTTCAAAACATCATGGTCGACACGGTCAAAAGCCTTGCTGAAGTCAGTGTATATAGTATCAACCTGACGTCCTTTTTCCATATCGCAAAGCACATTTGAAAACATTATGATAAGATTGGTAGTAGTGGATCTACCTTTTCTGAAGCCATGTTATTGCTCTTTTAGAAGAGGATCAACAACAATTGTAAGTTTTTCACAAACTATTTTTTCAAACATCGCCATTTGGTATAGCTATTGGTATAGCAGACAAAATGGCGATGGCTCTATAATTCTCAACCGATCCTTTGTCGCCACTTTTAAGAATCGGTGTAAGATGGGAAGACTTCCAGAAATGAGGAAATTTACCGCAATGCAGCGATTTGTTGAAAATTATCTGCAGGGGTGAAATAATCGTTTCTGCGCACTTAATTATGAAGCTTGGAGGAAGTAGGTCTGGTCCAGGCCCTTTTTTCATGTCAAGCTCTCTCATAGCTTTAGGAAAGTGGCATGTTAGGCGAGCCGCTGAGATGACAAAAAGCTTCCTGAAAATGATCGGCAAAGAAGTCACATATATTTTGTGGGTCAGAAAAAACTAAGTTGTTTTTTTTCATCGATTTGGGATAACCAGAAGCTTTTCGCTTGGTGTTCACAAAGTCGAAAAAAGTCTTAGGATTGTGAATTATGTTTTATGTACATATATAAATTCTCAATTTATATATTTATTTATTTAAAATCTATTTTAACAGGTTTCTGCCTAATTACAAAAATAAAAATATTAGATAAGGTCAAAAAAATATTTTAAAAAAGAAAGAAAATTAGCAAATAATTGAAAATATTAGATAAATAAATATTTGAAACTACAACAAATTAAATCCAATATACAAGTTTACATGGAAGAAAGTGCAAAAACGGCAAAAAAAAACAAAAAAAAAAATCAAACATTATAAGGAGCTTTAAGAATTATATCTTTAATTTGCGACTTAAATTGAGAGAACGTTGGCGGAAAAGGACCAAGCTGAAGATCGTTGTGCTTCCTGGGGATATGCACCGGCGGTGAGTTAAAATAAACTTCAGATCGCGGGAAGCGAAGAGAGAACATTAATTGAGATCCATCTGATCGATTGACGTTACGTATACACAGCATATAACCAAGATCGGAGAGCATAGGGCAATGGAGTAGCTTGAAAAGTAAGCACTCGTCAAGGAACACTCCTCCGGAATGAAGGAATTTGGAATAAGGAAAGACGATCACTATAACCACAGTAAGGGATGTTGAATTCAAACAACAATGAGCGAGTAAACCTACGCTGAACGTATTCCACTGCCTCACTGAGATATTTATGACGGGGAGACCACACTTGACAACAATACTCTAGGATGCTACGAACAAGTGAAAAAAACAGATGGAAAGAGGTAGCGATGCTAGTAAACGTAGAAGAACATCTAAGAATGAAACCGGGCAGATGAGAGGCCTTGGCGGTTATATATGCAATGTGCAGGTCAAATTTGAGCTTTGGATAAGTACACACCAAGATCCTTAAAATTATCAACAGCCGTAATGAACGATTCGTACGGAGTATAGGAATATATTAAGGGTAACATTTTATACGTATACGACGTTTGATGACATTTGGATGTGCTCAAAGCAAGTGAATTTTTAGAGCACCAGTCGCACAGAGTACAGAGATCGTTTTGGAGTTGGAGGCAGTCATTGGTAGATTCAATTACTTTGAAAATCTTGAAGTAATCAGCAAACAAGAGGCAGGGAGAATGAATAAAGGAAGGAAGATCATTAATAAAGACTAGGAATAATAATGGACCGAGAATGGAGCCCTGAGGAACACCGGAAAGCGGACAGAAAGGGGAAGAGGTGGACGATTGCACAGATACAGCACAAGAACGACCAGAAACATAGAATGAAAACCAAGATAAAAGAGAACCCGACACTCCATAACTTCGAAGCTTTGCAAGAAGAATTCTGTGATTAATAGAACTAAAAGCTTTTGAGAAGTCGGTATGTACCACATCCACTTCCTTCCGTTGGCCTAAGGCAGAAGCAACAAAGTTAGTAATAGTTATAAGATTAGAGGTGGGGGATGTACCTTTAACAAAACCATTCTCTTCCGGAGCAAGGAAGGGATGGAGGAGAGGAAGCAGCCTGTTGGAAACAACTCTTTCAAGAATTTTTCCAAAACAAGGAAGGAGGGAAATTGGACTGTAGTTGGAAACACAGCTTGGGTCTCCAGACTTGTGGATGGGGGAAATATACGCAGATTTCCAACTGGAGGAAAAGGAGCCGGAGAAGAGGCTGAGGTTAAATACAATACACAAAAGAACACATAAGGACCATGATAGTGATTTGACCAACAGGTGAGGGATACCATCAGAACCACAACCGACATTGACATCAAGACATTCGAGTGAGGATTCAATTTCAAGAGGATTGGTGTAAATGGAAGATAGGGAAGATGAAGCGACATGGGGAATTTCTCAAGGCAAGATATGAATATGTTGAGAAAAAAAGGAAAAAAAAAATATTTTGCGAAGAGGTCGCAAATTTCACGTGGATTAGATGCCGTAGCATTATCGAGGAATACATGGAATCGGGGAAACGATGGGAACTTTTGAGGGAACGAACCTAAGACCAAAAGGGTTTTTGATGATTAGAGCAGATAGAGGACTCAATGCTGGAAAAGCAATCTCGGATTGCTTGATTTACGGCAGTTTTGGCAGAAGATCGTAGCCTCGAAAATTCGAGGAAGTCATCATGAGAGCCTGTATGTCTAAATCTAGCTAGAGCGACATCTTTAGCTTTCAGGGCCGACGCTACATCACGGCGAAACCAAGGAGCGTCATTAGGCTTGCGAGGACGTCTGGAAGGAGTGAAACGGGAGATAAGGTACGATAGGAAGTTGTGAAATTTTATGACAAGCTCATTAAGAGTGATGCCGCGAGAAAAGGAGAACCAGTTAGCCGAGTTCATTTCAGTCATCATACTAACGAAGTCAGCTTTATGGAAGTTAAAGCGCGTGGCTCGAGAAGGAGCTCTAAAGTTCTGAAGATCAACATGGAGTGTGACTGAGAGAGGAGGGTGATGTAAGTCAGCTTGGACATAGGGAAAGGAGGCGGTATGAACACTGATATTATGAGTGGGAATATTAGATAGAACGAAGTCTAGTACTTTGTTATTTATATTGGGAACACAGTTTAATTGGGAGAGTGAACACAAAGATAGAAAGGATGAGGTTATCAAGGAAATATTGCTGTATGATTGTGGAAGAAAAATTATGATTCCATACCAGGTTCGGTAAGTTGAAATTACCACATATTAATGATAAGGCAGAAGGAGAGCTAATGTTGAGGTAGGTGGATAGCTCATCAAAAATTTACTTTAAACCGCAACTGAGGAATTACAAGGAACATATACTGAAAAAACAATGAGAACTTTTGTGGGAGCAAGGATAACGCGCACAACAATACATTCAATAGGAGGAGACGGAGAGAAATCCATACAGAGTGTTCCTTGAAAGACCCGTGAACTGCAACTAACAGATCGTTATCGTAAAAATCTACTGTTAACCATGTTTCGGTTAAACAGATTATATGATCAGACGAAAGAATAGAGGACAGATTCAGCGTGTTTAGCTTAGTCCTAAGTCCACGAACGTTCTGGTAGTATAAATGAATTGGATTGATCTTATTAATTTCGAAAGTTCTGATTCCATTGGTTCTGATTCCTGTTAAGCACACATTGTCATCTAGGCTAGTGTTTTTACTTTATGGAGATCTTTGGTTTTGTTTGATGAAAATTTTTACGAGGTCTCCTGGTGAATTCCTTAAACAATACTCCAGTTGACCAGAAGTCTTTGTGAAGCAGAAGATTAGTGCCAGCAGATACCGTTATTTTGAACGAAGAGATTTCCTGATTCTGCAGGTTATCTGGTGTTAGCTTCTTGCTGAGAAGTAGAGGCGGTAAGTAGCCAAGTTTGGCAGTGGTGTATTCCATGATTGCCTCTGCTGAAGTAAAGGCGGCGAAGCAGCAGCTAGGCGCTGTAGAGTACGAGCAGGTTGACAAGGTTGAGGAAGACCTATTGAAGGTTCAGGATGAGCTGCAGTCGGTGCATGATCCGATAGCAAGGAGTCGGAAGATGATGCAATTAAAACAGCATCAGCATCTCTAGCGGAAATATCGCGTTGTGGGACTGTTGAAGCACGTTTACGTTGAGCAGGAGGCTTGGATGACGGATTAGTTTGCGCCTGTGAGCTGGGATAATTTATTTGACGAAGATCCACTGGTGGTACCGATTTCGCCGATAAAAGAACAGGCCAAGCTTGAGTGTTAGGCAGCAGCAGCTGGGCCTGAGTTGAATGCAGTTGCTTTTGGCTGCGAGTGCAAATTCCAGCTAGTAGAGGAATTCCAAGCGAAAAAAATGAAGCAGGAGGTAAGAACGTAGTCGCTTCACAGACGGTCAGCAAATCTTGCGAAGCAGACGTAGATGGACGCTCCGTAACGCGAATTTAAGGAGCTTTTCGATCTCTTTGCGGGAATCCTCAAGCTGCTTACTTAAAGTTTCGAAGATTGGCCCTGAGTCTCTCAACGAAGGTTGAAATGGAGAACTTCTGGCATTTATCGTAGAAGTAGTGGATGCAGGAGTACGCACGATTGATGCAATCGCCCATGGGTCCAGTGAAACCTGCACACTTTGCGTGAAAGGATAGTCCGCAAACCCGAAGCAAGTTATAAGAGGTGTTTTTTCAGCTTTTTCGCAACAGAGCGACATGATCAAAGAATTTGTATAACATTCAGTAAAAAAAAATTTCAAATATATGAAAAACCGATACGACAATGTGAGCGTGGAAGCACTTTTATAAGCAAATGTACAATATTGGCAGCACTACGACAGAAGACTGGCAAGTGTCTAGACTACAACCACGGTATTAATGAAGCACTTGATTGAAGTGATTACTATGAGCTTAGAAGCTTCAAAGCTTTGGAAGCTTAGGATTGGAATATAATAATATATATATATATATATATATATATATATATATATATATATATATATATATATACAGTGCCGTGCAAAACATTAGCAACGCATGGTGTGAGATAATATAAAATGCAAAAAAATTGAAAAAAACTCTTTATTAGCAGATTTTTTTCTCTTATTTTTTATTAAGTACAGTAAGATTAAATAAATAAAATCCAAAAGAATTTTTTGATATTACCAAAACTCGAAATTTTTTCAAATTTCAATATTCCATTCATTTTACGCACGTGCAAAACAATAGCAACGTTAAAAAAAAATTTTAATATTTTAATTATTTGTGTAATATCTATTACGTTTAATAACTTCAGCGCAACGGTCCGACATAGATTTAATTAATCTGTCAATTATGTCAGGGGAAATACTTTCCAATGCACTTTTAAGGACTTTCATTAATGACGCCTTATTACAAAACTTCCTTGCACTAATTTTTCTCTTCAAAATACCCCAGAGATTTTCAATACGGTTCAAATCAAGCGATTGGACCGGGCAAACCATGACTTTAATCCCATTTAACTAATCTTCGAAGTGTGTTTCGGATCGTTATCCTGTTGAAACACCCATCGAAGTGGCATTTATTCCTCCGCCTTTGGTAACATAATCGTCTCTAGAATATTTTTATATTTGAAACGATCCATTATACCGTTGATTTCATAAAGAGGACCAACTCCACTAGCCGAAAAGCAACCTCACACCATTACGCTGCCCCACCGTGTATAACTGTAGGTATGCAATGTCGTCGGTCAAGCCGTTTTCTTTTTGGTCTTCAAATAAAACGAATTCCATCGCAATTGAACAGGTTAAATTTGCTCTCGTCACTAAACAGAACAGGTATCCCTCTTCGCAATCGACCAATTAATGTGATCCAAAGCAAATTTTAATCTAAAAAATCGATGTCTCATAATAGCATAGGTCATTAAATAAGCTGGTAAATTTACCTGTTTTTGGCATGTGTCTTTGTCAAAAAAGGCTTTTTTGCAGGACGATAACCACGTAAATTACTCTGTATAGCTCGCCCTCGGACAGTGCTGGGATCAACTGTTAGATTCAAAATCCTGATAATTTCCAGTGCGGGTGTGAATGGGTCATTCCTGATTATGGAAAGTATTTTCCGATCTTCCCTTTCTGTTGTTGCTCTCGGTCGCCCACCTGTATGTATCATCTCTATGTGCTCTGTTTCTCGAAATTTCGCAAGTATTCGACTTACAATTGATCTGTTAATGCCATATTTTTATGCAACGCTAAATTGCGCATTTCGAGCCTGTACTTTTTAATTTAAACTTAATTTAAACTCACTACTATATTTCGTAGATTCCATGTTTTAAACGATTTGCAAAATCTGACCAATTACTTACGAGCGCTACCAAACTAAACTAATTTGGTTAGTTATCACTGCAGACTACTATGTAAACTTAACAAATTTGATCCAACTTGAAATTACCGTTATTTAAGCAACGTTGACACAAGCGTTACTAATGTTTTGCACGCGCGCAAAATGAATGGAGTATACAATTTTGAAAAAAATTATAGTTTTGGTAGTAGAAAAAAACTTCTTTCGTTTTTATTTACTTAATCTCACTGTACTTGACTAGAATAAAGAAAAAGAAAATCTGAAAATAAATATTTTCTTCCATTTTTTTGCATGTTCATTATCTCACACCATGCGTTGCTAATGTTTTGCACGGCACTGTATATATATATATATATATATATATATATATATAATATATAAATATATATGTATATATATATATATATATATATATATATATATATAATATATAAATATATATGTATATATATATATATATATATATATATATATATATATATATATATATATATTTATATATACAAACACAAACACACACATATATATAGTATATATATATATATATATATATATATATATATATATATATATATATATATATATATATATGCATGTATATGTATATATAAATATACATATATATATATATATATATATATATATATATATATATATATATATATATATAAATATATATAAATATATAAATATATAAAAATATATATGTATATATATATATTTATATATATATATATATATATATATATATATATATATATATATATATATAAATATATATATATATATATATATATATATATATATATATATATATATATATTTATACATCTAATATTTATATATTACTATTCATACGATTTATTTAAACTCTCTATTTACATACCTTCCAAACTGCAAATGTTTTCAACCTCCTCCCAAATTTTCCGTACCATATGTCTGTTGTGATAATCCGCATTACGAAAATCCCACAAACATTCACGTTCGCGAACGCATCTAATGAACTTTTCCATATATTGCAATTCACTTCACTAAATACAAAATAATGAACTTGGCTAGTCGCACAAAATCGCTATAGTTAAGTTTCGCTATCAGCGATCAAATATTTTGACACTTGTGAAGGCGTTCACAACGCAGCGATTTCACGAATGGCGGATCATCTTGCAACCGTAGCGATTTCGCTCGACTAGCGACGAAGCTGAAATTTTCATTGAAGCGAATCGCTGAAATTCTATCGCGTCGCGCGACACGAACTTGCTCGATCATAAACGCAGTCTATACTACTACTACTACTCGCAGGTGTATCTCTCCCAAATATGTATACATAAGATGAATGGATACAAAATGGCTCGAAAGAAATGAAGCATTATTCGACTTATAGCATAGTTGTGTGAGCGAGAGGTTGAAATGGTAGAGGTGGTTGTACGACGTGAAATGTTGTAAAACTAAAGGGCAGCTTTTTTAGTGCAAATATAAAGATGTTATTATTGTATGTAATTCACGTCTGTTCTCTTCAATATTGGTGGTGCAAATATAAAACGGCCCACAGACACGGAGATCTGGTCGTCGACCGGATCTCAATTGATTTGCCACAGACACAGAGACTGGAATTGCAATCTCATTCGAACGTTGTTTTCGTTGAGGCAACACACGCTTTGGAATTGGTGTTTTCAGGTCATTTTCGTTGTAAAAAAATGGAGGACATAAATTGTAAGCATTGTTAGCAAATGATGTTTTGGATAATATAATTTCGAACAGGTATACACGGGTATATGAGGCATCTGCTTCAGGCATCTGTAGCCTAGTCACAGATGCCTCTAAATAATTTTTAATTGGCGGTCATTATAACCAGGCAGTGATTGTTCGTATTAGGGGTGTATTTACTGATTTTCGAAGAAAATTATAAAATTGTATGTATCATGAGCTGGCAGCATTTGTGCCTTAATATGTTTCACATAAAGTTATTTCGAACAGGTATGTACGGGTATTCTGGTTCAGGCACATGTAGCCCTCTAAATATTTTTTAATTGATTGGTGGTCATCATGCGCAGGCAGTACTTGTGCGTATTAGGGGTGTATTTACTGATTTGGTGCTTTGCAAAGTGAAATTGATAGCGTTGAACAATAAGATATCCGTTTAGTGGAGCGTTAAAACAGATAAACAAAGCTAATCAAGCTACTTTGATAAATCGAAATGGAGCACAAAAACTGGATTATCTATTAATGCCCATGCCTCATTAAGAACAATAATAGATGGAGTGCCATCAAGAGATATACTTATCCTATGAAATAAATAAATCAATACTGGTCCAAGAGCAACAGTATCTTTTAGCAAGCTAGCCATCGCAAAACCAAATACTCTTGCTGGCAAAATCTAGCAAATCTTCTTTATTATCAAATATTGCAGCATGAGAACCATTATTATGTCACATAGATATTGCCCCAGCTGGAGTATCAGGTCCTGCAAGCCCTAAAATGGTACAAGGTTTCTCAAGGATCTGTCTTCTTTCCTTAATTTAAAATTTTCTTCAATTGCATCATTAATTCATGCAATATCTTCTGAAGTAAATTTATCATTATATACCGAAATTAAAGGCTTTATCCACTTCATTAAAAATATTCTATTAGCAGAGATTCAATCGCAGATCACTAACTCCAAAGGATAATGAAATTGACCATATATTTTTGTTTCACATCTATTCTTTTCGTTCATAAATATTTCCTGAAATATATAAAGCATTAACGGGACCATGAGGTTTGCTAACTGACTCTTGTTGAGCATATTCATATGCAACTCAGTCCGTTAAACCAATGATTTCGAATTATGTTACCATTACGTTACACTAAATTCAAATGAGATCTCCATTCTAGTCTCAAAATCACCACAGACACAGCAACGTGTTCGTCGACCACTAGCTCCGCCCACCAAATATCAAAAAATTTTGATATTTACTGCAACCGTTGCAGAGACTAAAAATGCAACCTGAGACTAGCCCACAGACAGAGATTTTCGTTGCAGATATCGCATATTGCAGATCTAGTTGTCGACGAGATCTCTCGTCTGTGGGCCGTTTAAGTATATTATCAAAACATTCAAATTCGTATGATATTCACGTTTGTGAATTTCATACCGATCAGATGTGTTTCCTAATTAAACATTTTCCCGAAACGTTTGGCTCACCCTTGGTACTTACATTGCGCGCAGCGTAGACGTGAAACAGTTAAGCCCTTAATTTGGGTGAGACAAATTCACCATGAAATTCGTTAGTAGTGGCTCCGAGTATTGCTCCGATATTTACCGCAATGGCCACTTATTTATATTGAAATTACAAAAGAAAAAAGAAAATAAGCCCAAAAAAGCTGATATCTTTTGTACATATCGTTTTGTACAATATAGGAATGGCAGCACACTGAAGATAAACAAAAAAACAAGCAAAACTCATCCCCATAAACAAACACAACACAACAAAAACACAAAAAAACAACCAATCGGTAAAATTGTTTAACGGCTACGGAGGGGCACGTAGTCGAGTTTTGCCCAAATATATCCTAGCTTTCATTTAAAATATTGTTTTCCTTTCCGCATTTAGCAAGAAAATATGAATTAGTTCTTTAATATAGTGATTATGATTCACACACTTTTGTATTACAGTATTCGTTAATTTATTATTTTCATCATATACTCAAACCGGACATCGGATATCACTTAGTCCGTTGAAACCGAACGTAGCCACGAATCATACGAAAACAACCTCGCAGCTGGTACCCCCTATACCGCAAACGAGGTATTTCTCTGCCATTTGGCAATTACTTTCGCCTCAATTCTCTCAGCCTTCAAACAACACAAAGAGCGAGCAAGTAACAGCTGTTTGATGGCGATTGCCAGTAGTGTTTCGTGAGCTCGTTGTCAACCTAATTTTTCATTTCGAAAAAGGAAAAAAATTCACTGCGCACTCTAAAACTGTTTTTAGTCGAATTTATACGTATAAAATCTCGTTAACTTTCGTACTGTTCGTTTCGTAAGTGTGCAATAAATACGTTTTCGGGAATATCAATTTGTTTCGCCATTGACAAGCAAACACGATAAAAACGAAACGCCAAAAGAAGTTTTTCGCCTCTTGTTATGAACAAAGTTGAGTCGTCGCCGTCACAACTGGTGCTGCTGTCGAGGTTTTTCCATTGAGCCGCCATTTTTCTCGTATCGTGAGCTACGAACGAGTTTCCAAGTTGTTGCGAGACGTACCTGTCGTGCGTGAAAAATCCAATTTTCGTGTTCCGTTGTCATTGTGAAAGGAATAACGGTGAGGAAATCGTGTCTGACGTCGCTGTGTGATCGGTTGCTACTTGGTTTTCGAGTGAATTCAGTGCACACGCAAGGCAAAAGCAATCTGTTTTGTTCATAAAATACGTGCGTGCGTTCTATTTTTATTGTTCGATTGGTTCGAGTAGCTGTAAGTAGCCGTAACAGTATCGTAAGAAAGGAAATGTCAGCGCCCACCAGTTCGGCCGTACGGGCCCTAGCCCTCGAGTACAAGAGCCTGCAGGAAGAGCCCGTCGAAGGATTCCGTGTGAAGTTGCTGAACGAAGACAACTTGTTCGAGTGGGAAGTTGCAATTTTCGGGCCACCCGACACGCTCTACCAAGGTGGATACTTCAAGGTAAGTGGAACTGAGCAAACTCCGGCCAGGAGTCAACAGGAAAACTCCGTTGTTTGCCGTACGTTATCGTTTAGCTAAACGTGACTTGGTCATAGAGGCAAAGGTCTTCTGTATTATCCTTGGGGGCGAAGCTGTATCATGTATCTCACTTCCTTTGTCTTGTCGTGACTGTACCATGCATTTAGCGGTGAGTTCCCCTGCACCGAAAACCCGTTGCTTTCATTGCAGACGCATTGACGGAGCGTGGTCTGAGGCGCATTGCGTCGGGCCAGCAGAAGCAAGAGGCTCCCCCGCGAACACAAAATGCTACAGCAGCCACGAAACTGTGTTTCGTAAGACCATTCGACTCGAATGTTTTCAGCTTGCGTATTTCAATGTCTTCGCGGCCAATGCAATCACTCATTCGACGTCGATGAATGTCGTCGCTGTTGGGTTCGGATCCAGGTCATCTGAGCGCGGTGCATTGGGGGGTTTCGATTTACATTGAATTGAATGGCACACGTGCGAGCGCCTCACTCTCTGCCCCAGCAAAACGCATTTTTATTTTGCCAATGTCTTTTGTGTTTATCTTTTGGTGCTGCAGGTCGAATTTGGTGGTCCGCATGAGAAGGAGGGGGTCTTTGCCTTGTGTCGACGCGCCAAAAGGCGGATTTACCGTTTGACGGATCGTTTTGGGACCTCCGTTCCATCCGACACGAGCTTGTTTGCATTTTGGAACCCAGTCAAGACATGTTTAGCGTCGCCAACGACGTCACAAGGAGCACAGACCGTCGTTCTTTGTGTGTCAACTGTGCGATCAAATGTGGCGGGCGGTCGTTGACTTGCCTCCGTCATACATTTGCTATTAGCTCTCGAGCGATAAACTGTCTTTGGGCTCAAAGACTCCACCGACCAGAACAGGTGGAATTCGAAGGTGCTCAGTCATTGTTTGTGTTTTTGTGAATAGTTCTATGCACTTTCTTGGATACAAGTTGGTGGAAGTCATCGAGTATTGACTAATTGACTTTGAATTAATTCACGGAAAAGTATGGTGAGTGATTTGTCATCATTGAATCACTCGTGGGAATGTTTTTTGAATCACGATGGATTGCTGGTGGATAATCAGGTGGTTGCAAAGCAGTTTATTTGAAACTATTTGTGGTCTTATGGGTTTCAAGGAATCAAACTAAAATTCGTAATGCGGTTTGAATATGTATGAGTTAATACACTAGTATGTCAATAAGAAAATTATCCAGATTTTTCTTCTGATCGCATTATCTGGTTCAGCTGAATCATTTAGTAGTTGTTGGTGTATATGAGGGCTTTTTTGATTTGCACTATAACAATTTTAACAGCGGGTGTTTTATTGAATTTCTAACCACCACTATATTTTTGTAGGAAACAAATAGTCTGTCAAGAATGAGTTTACACATAGGGAAAAAAATCAATTTTTGATTTTCTAATTATAAAATATTAGTTTTTATTTATGTAAATGAATTTATTTTTCTTAATTATAGTTATTTAAAACAAAAAAAGTACAACTTTAATGCAAAAAAAGAACGAAAAGAACAACGAAAACAATTATTACAATTCTTAAAGTGTCAAGAAACTCTTTACACAACTGTTTTTGTTTGCATTACTGCAACGATGCGGTAAATTTACCGTAATTTTTGGTCTGTATTGAAAAGTTCTATGAATTTGATCATTAGTTGGTGATTAATTTTTGGCTAGTACGCATAATTAAGTGAGATATTGTGTTTTAAAATGCCAGGCAAAAAATTATCCTTTGAGTTGGTTCAGATGATATACTATAATCACCAATTAGGTAAAAGTGCGCAGGAACTGTCGGAAATGTTTTGTGTAGCACGAAAGACAGTCTATAACGTTATAAATCGTGCTGAAAATGAGGATAGATTGGAGCCAAATGGTAGAGGAGGCCCAAAACCAAAAATATCTAAACGTATAGAGCGCCTTATGATAAGGAAACTTGATAAAAACCCCTGGATTTCGACCAGAACACTTGCTAGAGAACTTGTTGGTGTTTCCCATGAAACAGTACGACAGGTCATCCTACGAAATAAGTTCTCATCAACGGCTGCACAAAAGAGACCACTGCTTTCTGCATAAAAACCTCGAAAAGCGTTTTTTCTTCGCTATGATGCATTTTTCTCAACCCGTTGACTTTTGGGACGACGTCATATTTTGCGATGAGAGGAAAATGATGTTGTAATACAATGATGGACCGACTAGAGTGTGGCGCAAGCCTTTAACATCGTTGGAAAATCGAAATATTCCGACTGTAAAATTTGGTAAGTTATCCGTTATGATTTGGGGGTGCTTCTCAAGCAGAGGAGTAGGAGTCTTGGCATTGATCGAGTCAACCATGGACCCCCAACAATATTTGCATATCCTTAAAACATATTTTACAAGCAGTGCGCAGAAATCCGGGTTTATGCATAACGACAAACCAAATTTTAAGTTTTCCCAGGATAAGAATCCCAAACAGAAGGCGCACATGGTGCGAATGTGGCTCTTATACAGCTGCGGAAAAGTGATGAATACGCCAGCCCGGAGTTCTGACTTAAATCCCATCGAGAATTTATGGGCCTACTTAAAGAAACAAGTCGCAAAAAGGCAACCCAAAAAACCGAAATGCCTTAAAAACTGCGATTCTCGAAGAATGGCAAAAAATACCAACCACGTATGACCTGCAAAAGTTGATTCATTCAATGAAAAATCGGTTACAATGCGTGGTGGATGCCAAAAGTTGCCATACCAAATATTAAATATACCAAATAATAAATAAATATAAATAATAAATATCCTGCAAAATATGTAAATATTAAATACGATAATAATTTGTGTAACGAGTTTCTTGACACTTCAAGAATTATAATAATTGTTTTCGTTGTTCTTTTCGTTCTTTTTTTTTGCATTTAAGTTGTACTTTTTTTTTGTATATATCGGTTGGAAATAATGTAAATAACTATAATTAAGAAAAAAAAAATTCATTTACAAAAATAAAAAGTAGTATTTTATAATTAGAAAGATAAAAATTGGATTTTTTTTCTATGTGTTAACTCATTCTTGACAGACTGCACTTGCAAAACTGAGTATAAGAAAAGGAAATTAGCTTTTTTTTAGCTTGGAATATGACAGTGTTTTGGGAATTTGGGCGTGCTAAGTGTCTAAAAGTAGGCAAACGGAGTTTGGAAAATTGCGAAAACTGCATAGAGTTATCAGATCATTACGAAATTCACAAAATACATGATGAGCCAAAAAAAGTCTGCATGATAAATGTGCAAAAAAACTAAAAAAAACCTTCAAATCAAAGATTGTCCTGAAAATTTTTTGTGATTGGTTTTTTATTGGGTGTCTCGACCAGACGTAATTTATGTCAAAACATACAGTGTTGGACAAAACTAAAGCATCCCTTTGTGAAATATCAGTGATCCTCTCATATTATTAGGAAAACTAGATGAAAAAAAATTGTGATTTTTATTACTTATCTATATGTGTATTATAAAAAAACAAAAAAACAAACCATTCAATCTTTTCATTAACAAAAAATAAAAGTAAAATATATCTCGGTACTCAAAATTTGCCTGCACAAAACTAAAGCTCCCCTAGCTTATGAGCAGCATTTGTACCAAATTTAGGGTAGTTTTAGTAATTCGTTGCAAATCCTTCTTAATAACACCAGCACATCTTTTTGGCATAGAAGATAAATATAATAAATTGTCAATGAACTGTTCGGGAATGTTTTCCCACGATGTCTTAATTGCGTCGAAAAGCAACGTTTTTGTCCTGCAGTTTTCCCGGTTGATCCTCTTGTTGGCAATTTCCTATAAGTTCTCAATGGGGTTGAGATCGGGAGATTGCGCAGGCTAATCCAAAACTTCTACTTTATTTGCTTGCAGTCAAAACTTACATAGCTTAGAAGTATGCTTGGGTTCGTTATCCTGTTGAAATCATTATAATCGTTATACATTAATCGGCAGCATTATGTTTTGTAATATGTCAACGCATACGAAACGATCCATAATATCATCAATACCTTGTACTGAAAAGCAACCCCAGACCATGACATTAACTTTTCCATGTTTGGTTGTTGGGATGCAATACTTAGGGTTAAATCTTTTTCCTTTGAAATTAAATTTCGATTCGTCGGAAAATAATACAGTTCTCCACTTTGAATATTCCAGTCTAATTGGTCCTCGACAAACTTAAACTTGGTCCTTCTGTTCTTCTCTGATATGAAAGGCTTTTTTACAGACCGGCAAACCAGCTTCTTTAGCTCTTCTCCTAATGGTTATTGTACATACTGTTAGTTCGAAATCATTTTTAATTTGACTAGAAGAGACCGTAGGTTCAACTACAATTCTTTTTTAATCAAAGAATCAACTCTTCGAGGCCTTCCTACAAAATGCACAGGAGATATACGACCCGTCAGCTTTAACTTTTTGATTAGCCGCTATATAACTGACCGATTGATCGAATATCTTTTACTAATTTTATGTTGCGATAAACCAATTTTATAATCAAATATATTTTTATTTTCAATATCTCTGCAATATGTATTTCTTGCCATTTTTAGTCTCTTAACGTGTTAACACTAACCCACAAACTGCGCACCTCTATTCCAGCCAAATCTTTTCCGCAAATGCTGCATTAATGATGGAATTTTAATGATTCATTTAAGGCAAACGCATTTCTGATGCAATAACTGTTTCCTGCTAACTGTCCTTCAGTAGCGGTACGAAAATGTTACTATATATGAAGGGGTGCTTTAGTTTTGTCCAGGCAAATTTTGAGGTCCGATCAAATTTATATTTTTTGTTATTGAAAAGATTGAATTCTCCTTGTTATGTTTTATTATAATACACATATAGATAAATCATAAAAATTAAGAGCAAATTTTTTTCATTTAGTTTTTCTGATAATATCTGAGAATAACTGATATTTCGCAAAGGGGTGCTTTAGTTTTGTCCAATACTGTATGTCGCGTGGAGACACCATATGCTATGATATTTTTTCTGTCATGACAGAAATGTTAAGACATATGTCTTAACAGCTACGCTAATTTTTTCAGGTACTTTTTTTTTTGAAAAATATATTTTCAAAATGGCGCCACGTAAATTTACACGGGAAGAAGTATTAAAATTAATTACTTTATATCGGGAAAAATAATGTTTGTGGACATTTTGAAGCCCTTTGTATAAAAGGGTAGACAGGAAAGTGCTAGCATTGTGGTAAATGAGTGATAGTTCATTTTCTACACGCACTAGCGCACTTTCAAAACTTCAATTAAATAATTGCAAATCGGCCGAAGTTTCGCTAACGACTGAAATGTCATAACAGAAACTGCCCACTACTCGTATTTCTGTCAAGACAGGTTTTCTATCGTAATTTACGTTACGATAGATTTTCTGTCTCGTCGAGTCACTGCCTTAAAGCCACATATTGATAAATTTAATTAATTTAAGAGTCAGAATCTTCTGGGTTCCCGGTCACAAAGGTATTGATGGAAATGAGAGGGTGGATGCGTTCCCCAGTCAGGATCGGTAGACATTTGTTTTGAATGCAAGTCACGAAATTATCACACTGATTGTTAATTCAAAATAAACTTTTATTTAATTCATGTAACTTTCACAATTATGGCCTGGCCATGGTTAAAATATGACTGCCGGCAGAAGGGCCAACTTAACTTCGAGAAAGTAAAAATGACAAGTAACAATTCATTCAGGTTCAGCAACAGAACCTCTGAGTTTCTTAAAAGGTAGGGTATATGACTCCTATCCAAACGATTAAGTACTCAATCGACTCCTAAATGGTGCGACGTGCGGATGGGGTGCAACTCAGACCTGTAGGATAACCAAAATCATTTGGGGGTCATACAATCTCGCATCGACTAAATACTTCCCCGAGTTAACTGCAAACGACTGGTTGACATCATTACTGGCAATTGTCTGGTAGCAGCACATGTTATGAAAATGGGACACATGTAGGATGTGTCAAGAGCCGGGGGTCACAGAAACAATCCAGCATCTCCTGTGTCACTGCCCGGCACTGGGGAAAACCAGACTGAAAACCAGACCAGCGGAATAAAAGCTGAAGGACATCCTTCAGTTCGTGAAACAGTCCGGGGCCGCTTGGACTGAAGTTTCTTTCTCATGGTGCATTTATCTGATCACTATGGACCAATATGGCTATGATTGCGTTGCCTTGTGCCAGTTAGTGCAACCTAACCTAACCTAACCACTCCGGAAGATGCCATGCCCTCCCCCACACCATCACATGACCACCACTGTGTTTTACTGTACTGCATAAATGCCGTGGTTGAAGTTCAGCATTTGGTTGTCTCCACACAACCCCTTCCACCGCTTTCGAAAAAGTTAAATTTGCTTTTGTCCGCGAAAAGAGCGGCATCCTAGAACGTTGTACCTTTCGTTACGTGTTCGCGAACAAATTACATTTTTCTTGCCTTATTTTTTAGTACTAATATAGGATCTTTTCTGGGTACTCTTCCGTTAAAATTCGCATCCCTTAAAACTCTTCATACAGCTACTGGATTACACTTCGTATTAAGAAAATTGTCCGCTTCTTGCGCTAGTTTTGGTGCGCTCAGCTTGTGATTTTTTTTTCACCTGTCCTAAAATCCGGAAGGAGGAAAAAAAAAATCGGAAGGAGAAAACATTTTATTGGGCACTATTCTACTCTTGTTTTCTGTGTGTTTGTCAAGAACAAACCGATCAATTATGTACTGGATTGTAGACTTTGATTTGCACGTGATTTCCCTTATTTCTTTTTAAGTTTTTCCTTTATTTTTGTAATTTTCAATAATGAGCTCCCGCTCATTAATTTTTGTTCGCCTACTACTATTGATCAGTCCAAACGGTAGACAAATTTTCACTAGAAATGCTTTTCACACTTCACAGCTAGAATAACACTGAAAATGCAAAAATACGTAACGCATACCGTTATATGTATGCTCTTTAAATGACGCATCATTTAAGCGCTGAGGTGATATTTGGTATTTACAATGAACCTTTATTTTATTGAGCTAAATCATTTGGTCTATTTTTCATTGAAAGTAATAAATAGAACCACACGCTGAAATGTTTTGCTTGTTTGAAGAAAAATTACCTCGTAACGAGTATTCACATCATTTAAACGGTGAGCCACTGTATATGAGTTTTTTTATATGTATCAGGTAGTTTCATACCAACTGTCGGATTTCCTGACAGTCTTAAAAGTTATCCCATGGTGGACAGAGTTTTTTGGTAAAATTCAAAATAAGTTTTGTGTTTGAAAATAGAGGTTGATACCTTTCTTTTAGTGCCTAATTTATTACCCGTGTGGTTTTCGCTCTTATGGACATGTTTACAGTAAGAGATATTCGTGTCCTTTACCTGTTTATGTTTAAAAAAGGACAAAATGCAGCTGCAGCGACGAAAGAAATTAATCAGGTGTTAGGACCAGATACCTGCAACGAACGCACAGTGCAACGATGGTTTGCCAATTTCCGAGAAGGAAATTTTTGCTTGGACAACGAACCACGTGGTCAACAAGGTAGCAGTGTTAATGATGACGAACTGCGGGCAGAAGTTGAGAGGAATACATCGACAACTTTACAGTGCCTTGCTGAGACCTTCCATGCATCGAAATCAACCATTAGTCGCTGTCTCAAAAATATTGGCAAAGTGAAAAAACTCAATCAATGGGTCCCACACGAATTGTCTGAAAGGAACAAAATGCTGAGAGTTGAAGTAGCCTCTTCACTGCTGATGCGACATAAAAAAGGACCATTTTTGAAGAGGATTGTGACTTGCGATGAAAAATGGATTCTCTATGATAATAGGAAGCGTTCAGGACACTGGTTGGATCGCGGAGAAGCACCTAGCCACCAAGCAAGAGCGGGACTGCACCCTAAGAAGGTCATGGATACTGTTTGGTGGACTTCAGAAGGCGTCGTTCACTATTCGTTCTTGAATCCTGGTGAAACGATAACTGCAGAGACCTAATGTGCACAATTGGACGAAATGCACGCAAAATTGCGTTTAAAACAGCCTTCTCTGGTGAAAAGGCATGGACCAAATCTGTTACACGATAACGCACGACCGCATGTATCCCGTTTGACCATGCAAAAATTACAGGAGTTGCAGTACGAAGTTTTAGCTCACCCTCCATATTCTCCAGACCTGTCACCAACAGACTATCATCTTTTCCGGAGCCTGGGAAACTATTTACAAGAAAAGTGCTACTCCAACCAAAATGCTGTTATTGCGTCCTTTGAAAAGTTTTTGGTGCAAAAAAATATTTATTTTTTCAAAAAAGGAATTTTTGTTGCCAACACGTTGGCAACAAACCATAGACTCCAACGGGAATATTTTCAGGAATAAAACCATTTCATTTGAAAATAATCGAGTTTTTCTTAACCCTTCAAAATCCGACATTTGGTATGAAACTACCTGATATATTGGAAAAAGTGCCGAGTATATTGATCCACTCACCCTAGTAAAAATAGTTCGGTTCCCCTTTCCGGATTAATAAAATTTCCATTATTCCATAAGTTATTACAATGATCTTGTTTAAGTACTGAATTGGGACTGAATTATTATTTTCATCAAAAAATCGTTATCTTTTCCGCGTTAAAATCAATTTCTCTCTCCCATGACGAATACAATTTTATTGCTAACCCAACCAGGAAACTGAAGAAAATCTGTACGTTTCTGGTTGGATTCGCCAATGTTATCGCTTTTATTATTTCCTCATTAACCAATGCAGTGATAAGCTGATGCCAAGCGGCTATCACTATTTAAAAAAAAAAACGGAAACATTTTATAAATGTATGATTTAAACTATAATTAATTCTATTCGCAAAATTTAGGAATATACTTCGAAAGAAATGTGAATTTAATACAAAATTGCTTAAATTTGACACAAAAATGGACCAAATTATCAGAATAATCTACGAATCGAGCTCGAAAATGATATGAAACTCAAAACAACAGTATCAAACAACAATAACAAAACGTTTCAAGTTTATTTCCAACTGTAGAATTGCCATATTTCTTTTTGGTTCATATTTTCTAAGCCGTTGCTTAATAAATCAGGCGATAAATTTCAATCTGACTCGCACATTGGTTGCGAGTCCCTCGTATTTATTTTTAGAAGCTTATTTTCACACAAATTGGCTGCTATCATCCGATGAGCTGTGCCGTTCTGTGATGTTGTCATATAATCAACTCGATTCTGAAACTTGTTTACAAACAATCCATTTCGAATTCATTGAAATATGCCTTGAAATCTTTCAGATACTAATTTCGACCTTCGCATTCATATTGATTTTCTTATTTTGGGGTGTGTTTTGCAGGAGGCTCAGAAGATATTTACAGTTTAGATTTAATCTTGCAAATCATGTAAAAGATCTCGAAGCAGTGGATGCACGTGTCAAATTGTTTTTATTTTCCGTACAGTGTGTTTTATTCTTAGCGGCAACAATGCAACTCAGCTGATAAGAGAAATGCGTCATTTTATTGTTCTGCCATTCAAAATAGTAATGTAGTATCTACCTGTAATCTTTTCTATGCATTCTATATATGTAGTTGGCCACAAGCTGTTGTTGACAAAAACACACATTTCATTCGAAACGCAGCTATAAGATATTCTTAATAATAAGTAACTATTCAATTTAATTTTTCTCACTGGCCGTAGTTCTGTTTGATAATGGAGTCATAAATTTGAGATTGAACAGTGTCATTTGAAGGACAGAAAGGATATAATCATCGCACAATCTTCTTAGCAGTCTAATTTTGTTTTTCTTTCTTAAATAATCGTACAGTTATTCTTCTGCCAAAAACTGTTTCAAGAAACTCTAAGTTATAAAAAAAATTCTAGCGCATACGAAACACTAGAAAAACTGATTTTCGAAGGAAAACAGAAGAATTGCGTAGATTTTGAATCAATGTTTTGCCAAATGTACTTTTTATTGCAACGAACCTGTATAGAAACTCATGTACCACTTTGATTCGATGACTGCATTCGAAGCCATTAAGTAGAAATATATCAGATTTTTTCTAACTAATGTTTTAAAATTGAAGAAAGTTAAACACTTTTTACTTATTTCATTATAATATTACATATATATAAAAATTTGATGGTAGCATCTTGGAGTACAAAAATTAAATATGCTCAGTGCTGAAAAGACTGGGCTGGCAACCCTGTAGCTACGCTAGGCACCTGAAACAAAATCTTTCAAATCATCGACCTTCCTGAAAATATTTTGTTATTTTGAAAAGAAATTTAAATTATTTGTAAATTTTTACCTATGTCCACCATGTCAAATTGAAACTCTCAAAATTCCACGTTGCACAAGAACGGAAATCCATCACCAAATTACCTCTATTTGCAGCAGTCGCAACTTTTGTTCACGAGAACTGACGACTGGATAATTCAATCAATATGAAATTTGCAGAACAGGTTGGTATCAACTAGGACCCGGTCTGATAGAACTGATTTTGCAATACGAGCAACAAAGAGTTAAATTCCAGTTTGACCAAAATATTAAACAGAAGGTTCTTGCTAGCCAGAAAGGAAACACAGGCCTCTGGTCGCTTGTTAAAAGGATTAAGAACAACTCCAGTTCCTCCGTGCCACCTCTTCTCCATGGTGGTAATGTACTTACTGAGTCATTGGATAAAGCTAATCTTTTTGCTGAGATTTTCGCTACAAACTCCTATTTGCCACCTTCATCACTGAGTCCTCCCAGCCCTCCAATGTGCGCTTTCAAGCAAGGGCCTCTATTTTTCCGCCCAACGAGAGAGGTATTGAAAATTCTCGCCAAGCTGAAGTTTCCAAATCTGCCGGTCCTGATGGTATTTTGCCCCTCGTACTAAAGTGCGGCGCCTCCACCTTAACTAAACCTCTGCGCAAACTAGTTTACCTGTTATATTCGACTAGAATATTTCGTTCCGCATGGAAGCTTGCACATGTTCAGCCCATACCTAAAAAGGGGGAGGCCTGCGATCCCTCTAACTATCGACCTATTGCAATCGGTTCGATTCTGTCTAAGGTATTTGAATTACTCGTGAACTCAAAATTAGTGAAATATCTTGAGTTGAAACATCTAATCAACGACCGCCAGTATGGTTTCCGTTCTGGGCACTCCACTGGGGACTTACTTACATTTCTCACTGAGAGATGGAACCGTTGTCTCCATAGCTTTGGTGAAACAATTTTCGTTTCTCTTGATATTTCGAAGACTTTTGACAGAGTCTGGCACCCTGCCCTATTAGCCAAGCTTCGTGCAATTTGGTCTTCAACCCCCGTCCTCGTCAAGTGGACTGAAAGTTTCCTCGTAGATCGTTTCTTTTCATGTTGTTCTGGATGGACTCAAATCCTGTGTCCACACTACCAATGTCGGGGTTCCGCAAGGTACTGTTCTTTCACCAACTCTCTTCCCTTTATTTATAAATTACCCCCTTTCCTCGACTTTCAATCCGAGTCCGATGAAAGCACCCTTGACTTCGCATACTCTTTTTGCTCCCCATATCCATAACAGAACAATGCTATCCAGTACATCTAGTCTGTTCTCGATAGCATTGTTCTGTTATGGATAGGGGCAATAGCAAAGTGTTCACTATTTTGTCGACATTACTTACTTGACTCTTGTAGAAAAAAAAGCAATGCTGTCTCACTATAACTAATTTCGGGTCTTGCGAAGTGGAATTGGCAGACTCTGTTTTCGTTTTCAAAATTTTTACTAGCACCAAATGACTAGTTTCACGCCTAACTTTACCCCTGATTTGACACTGGTACCTAATCAGAGCTAAGTTAACTCAAAGCTCGTCACGTGGTGTCGTATTCGTACTTGGATTCGAACCAGGGATCGCACACGTCAAGAGCCAGCGCTCTACTCACCACATTAAACGAGCTTGTAGTATAAATTAATTTATCTAATGTGATGGTAGATAAGCTAGTTGATATAAATTGGCTAACCCAGATGTTTGAAGTCGTTGTAGATTTATTCATCTAACGTTTGTGACTTGAAATCTGGACTTTACTTTAAGATAAAAGAAAAAACAAAGAATTCGAGTGATCAAATTTATTAATGCGTATTTTAAAATTGCATTAAGTGTACATAACTACAAGAAAAAGTCAACATACTTTCTATTAGCTAATCTTATTTTTGCCGATAATAACGCCATAGATCCATGAATTCTAGTAGTGTCCATGGATTTCAATTCTTTTCTTATCTTTAGGAGCAAGCTGTTCACATTTTTTGCCTGGTAATTGTTGCTATACACCTTCCTTTTTAAGTTTGCCCAGAAAGTTTCTATCGGCCTTAACTGGGGTATGTTACAATGATATGCAAATAATTTTCGTCTCTGTAATTCCTTGAGCACATCATTAGCGTAGTATGTGGTCGCTTGATCAAAACACAACTTTATCATTTTTATGGTATTTTTGAATAAATTTACTCAAAACTGGCTAACACTTTTTGGCATAATTTTCTTCCGTTATTCCTGTCTCACTTATTGCGAGCCACACTAACACCTTACCTGGAAACTGATTTCTGTTTAAATCGAACACTGTCTGTTGCAGAACGATCCTTACACTGGAAATAATATTTCTGTTGCCAGTCATTATCTTCTACTGTAAAATACGATTCGTCGTCCATCACACATTTGTAAGTAGATTTAGCAGCAAAATAAAGGAAGTACTTTGAGTCTCTTCTTAATTAATAACTTTTGTGTTTCTGTTTGACACGGCGCTGATCTTTTTGCCTTAAAGTTGTCAATCCATTTCTTCCAATGCCACATTAAACTTACTGCCACATTAAACTTACTGCCACATTAAACTTTCTTCCTAGTTCTCTGTACGATTTTGTGCTCCGGCTCACAGTTACTGCTTTCAATTGCACTCTCACTTTGCTATTACTTAAGACACATTTCTTTACGAAAACCTGGTTTCCTCCCTGCGCTCTCATTAATCTCTAATAAATTTATTGTATTATAGATAAAATATTTTTAAACCCCAGTGCTTTAATGTAGTGAAAAATTTCACTTTTCTTAGCGCTTGGACTTTCTTCGCGATATTTTTTATTAGTTTTTGGTGGATCTACTTGTGACAAATCCATTTTGCAAACTGACTGGCAACATATACGGAGGTAATTATCTAAGTTTAAGAGAGGATAAACTAAGGTTCTTTTTAGAACAAGCCGGGACGTGTCTACGATTGTCTGAAACAGAATAGCAATTACCTGAAATTTGTGCAGATTTCAAGTCGCAAACGTTATTGTGATTGTTAAATTACTGTTTTTCATCGAAAAGCTATCAACTGGTGTCAGAAGTTACTATTTTAGGAGGGATGCTTGAGCCGAATTATTCAAAGAACAGATTTTTGATTTATGTCATTTGTGCGATCACTGGACAATCGTAGTAAACGTTTGATGTTGGTCGCACTAGGGAACTTCTTGATTTGTTAAGGGGGTCCCTTTGTGCAGTGGTGGCTGTCTTAACTGGCTACTGTCTATTTGGCTGGCATGCATCGTGGCTGGGTGCCCCATTCAATGACTTCTGTTGGAGTTGTAGATGCGAGGAAGAAGAGGAAACAGTTCTTCACCTCCTGTGCGAACGTCTAAACCTCGCTGGAAAAAGAATGAGGAAAAATGAAGTACCCTCTTTCTTGTTTTGATCAGAATTATCACTCAATCTAACCTTCAAACTAAGTATCACTCCATCGAAATCTTGCATAATTATTTACATTCTCTAAGTTAAATATTAAATTTTGCGGATTTGAAGTTTATTTTGTTAAGCTCACCAACTATCCAATAATTCATAACAAATCAAACCGGAAGGTGTAAAAATTTACTCGACTGGCACGGCACTTAAATCAAATAAAAAATCTACAATCTACCTCATCAATCAAACAATGTAAATTATCTGCGAATCAAAACAAGTCAGTGTATGTACACATGCTATTTGACTTTCATTCATACGTAGGTGATAATGAACGCACTGACCGACTGATAAATGTACAAAGAAAAATTACAACACTTGCCGATATTCTTGTGCACATGGTCGTCCCCTTCCCTTCGCTATCTCTACTGATAAGTAATGCGCAAAATATTAGCAAAAATACAATCTGAAATTGAAAAAAAAAACTGATTTGATTGTCGTATTTACATATAGCAGGCATAATAACGAACATAAGATATTATAACAAAGACTTGGAACTGCGTAGCTGAAGAATCACTGTAATTTTCGCCTACGTTAGAGCTACTGTTGAGTAATTAATTCAATTTTCTCTTTGTGACTAAACAACTTTACGGGAACTGACCCATCTCAATCCAAGTTTTATTGACCGTTTTATGGTTTGTTAATTAATGTTATGACCCTTTTGGAAGTTTCAAGTCATCTTCGCAAATTATTTTTAATTGTTTTTTTTTTTGTGTTCCTCGGAAAGTTCATTCAACCGAATTTGAAATAATGAATTGTGGTCGAATGTTTTTGGAATGTACATAGGTTCATTGGTCTCGCGTCTGATATGGTGATAAGTTGTGACAAACGGCAATACAAACAAGATTTGTATTGAGATCAAAAATCAGTCATAAGGAAATTAAAAAATATTATCTAGGGCAGTGATTGTTGATTAAATAGCTAATTGAAATTTATATGTCTAAGAATTTTGATTGTTGAATAATTATTTTTGGTTAAGTACATGGTGTTTTGCAAAGCAATCCCTAATAGTGTTCGAATGCTATTCGTGGAAAAAATAAGAGTCTGACGATTTCCCTGGTTCACAATCTGCGTGCGGTATCATGGTTTTGCGTGCAGTTTCGAAAAATGAAATCTTAATTGCTGAAAGTAACTACTTTGACTTAGAGATTTTCCTCCTTTTCCAGCGGTCCCAAACAATTTGTGCCACTCACACCTGCAGGGTAGCCAAAATCATGTGAGGGTCATACAATCTCGTAGCGACTAAATTCCTGCTCGAATTAACGCGGACTGTTTGCAGACGTCTGCTCGGCACCATCACTGGCCGATGTCTTGTAGCAGCACATGACATGAAAATGGGACTCCTAACCAGCGATACCTGTAGAAAGTGTCACTAGCCGGTGGTCGCCGGTGGTCTTAGAAACAATCCAGCATCTCCTGTGTCACTGCCCGGCACTGGGGAAAACCAGACAGCGCTGCTTCGGTGAGCCTAAGTTTTTGGATCTCGGCGTACGTGGTGGAGCAGAGACTGAAGGACATCTTTCAATTCGCGATAAAGTTCGGAGCCTTCGATGAACGGTTGGACATAACTTTTTTTTTCTCCTGGTCCATTTATCTGGTATCACTATGAACCTAATCTTGTGCCAGTCAGTTTAACCCTCCGAGAACATACCTATTTTTTCGATCATCGAGAACAATTGATATCAAATTGATCCCAACCACTTTTGAACGTCTATAGAATCGCCGCCACTGAAGATTATCATTTGAAAAAATTTGTAGGTATAGATTGAGGCCTCTTTTAGTAGTTCTCATGCATTAGAAGTGGCATAAATGTCCTTAACATACCTAAAAAAATTCGCGAACAAAACAGTTTTATCAAAAATCTGCTTTTTTACAAAAAAATCGTAAATTTTTTCAATTTTCAATATTTTTGGCTAACAATTTAGGGAGATACACTCAAGGTATGACAAAATCATAAAAAAATTAGCCCTATAGTGACCCTTGGAAAAAAAGTATTTATTTTGCATATTTACGGTGGCGATTGTGAGGATTTTAAAATTTGCACCTTTAGAAAAAAAATCATAACTTTGACAGTTTTTAATATTTTGAGCTAAAAATGTGTATGGATACTCTCAAGACATAGTAGAATAATCAAAAAAATTAGCCCTTTATAAAGGGTTGCAAAAAAACGTGTAATCTTCTGAATAATCAGATTCTGATTGCTCCGAGTCATGGTCGTCTTCGGTCGTCTTGTTATCATTGTCTTCAGCTAACAAATTATTGCGTACACTAGAACGCAAATTATACGTCATATTGCTAAAAACAAAAATAAAAGCACTTGCAAACTTATTATATGGCTTTTTTAAATTAATCTATCGATTTATTAAGTAAAAAAAAATTGAATTTTTACCTCAATATTGACATCGAGTACATATGGGGTCTATTTGACCCCTTAATCTGCTTCAAACGCTTCTCAACGACGACTGACGACTTGGGACTGTATGCGAACGGTGTAAACTTATAGTCAAGACACAGAAATTCACTTTCACTTAAAAGCCTATAGTACCCTATAGTATTTTTGGAACTCTTCTTTTCATTCAGTGTTTTCATTTCTTTTTGAATAATGACCAGTTTTTCCTTATTACTAAAATTGCATGATATTGGCAATGCTTCTTGTTCGGAATTACTTTATTTACTTTCCAAGAAAGAAAAATCATTCACGGTCGTGTTTAGTGTGCTGCTTTCAATCAAATTTTGGTTGTGCATCACTGTTTGCTGGCTTCAGGTCTAGACAATGGGGATTTCTGCTAATTTTTCGAAACCTCTCGCAAGGTCAACCATTGCATGCTGTTTTATAAGCTCTCTTGTTTTAGCAAATCTGTCCCTTTAACTAATTTTTGCACTACATCCTTAATCGTATTTTTATAGTGGCTTTAAATGACCGTCATTTTCTTCCTTTTTATCCTTCCGTCATGCCACTAGACTCCAGTCTTGACCCTCTATTGTTAGTTCTTATTGTGATGTTTTCCTCAATGAGGTTTTTTTTGCTCTGCTAGCTTGTTGTATTTTTCTGTCCCATTGATAATTTGTCGAAGTGTTTTTGTCTTGTTTAATAATAATTTCAACGGTCCAAAATAAAAGACCATATTTCGTTGCAAAAGTCGTTGCCGTAAGTAAACTTTAATTCCACATGCTTTTCCAGGGAAGTTTACTTTTGTCCAATGTTAGTCGTAGATATTCGACCATATCTGAAAGGTGAAGAATTGTACCCTTCATTATTGAAAGCGGTAGTTGTTCCAGCTCTCTTTTCCTGGTGAAGAAGACAAGTTTTGTTTTGCCAGAATTCACAGGAAAGCTATGTTTCGAGCACCGTCAATTAAATACAATGGTCCTTGTTGTTTTTTGCAAAAGTTTCTTGGATCAGACTAGTCATCTCTCCCAGGTTTTGGCAGAAAGACTTCCTTCATCTGACGCCAAAGTGATGGAACATACTTAAAGGCTACGCTACGTTCTCCCAAAATATTTTCTTTAAGCCTGTCTCCAGCTGAGCAAATCCTTCCCTAAGTATATGCGGATATATACCACACAACAATTGGAAATTCTCTTATTGCATTCCTGATCTTTTAGCTGGTGACCACTGATCTTAAAATGTATCAGCGTTTCCTAATGGAGGTTTGGTCAACGGCATAGAAACCTTCTGGGTTTTTTTGGAGGACCAGAAAATGATTCTCAAGTAAAGTCTATAGAAATTTCTTTTTGGATTTGGTAAACTTACCCTCAGGACATTTTGGAGAGTCCAGATTAGCTGATTTGGAGAGTCCAGATTTAGGACCTTTTAAAGCCTGGGGCTCTCATCCACCTTCCAGTCCCTTATAGAACGAATTGAATGATTTCCACTTGAAAGTCGCCTCATTAAGAGCTGCATTTTAACTCTACTATATTGAATGCTAGCCATATCTAGTAGGTATATACTTTCTTGACGGACAATATTGGAGTTTTTAAAAACATCGAAAGTATCTTGATAAATCGCTCCAATAAATACAGTATGTAAATTTCGGTTGATCCAATAAATATAGTATGCAACTTCTGTAAACTGCGACCTCCGTGGACTTTTGGAAGCGAAATGCGGGGAAATTTCGAAGCTCGTAGATGATCGATGACTTTGACGTTTGAAAAATCCTTCATTCGTTTGAAAATAGAGTTTATGTTTGTGAAAATAAAACGAATAGTTTAATAGCAAGCGCAATTTATTGGGAATCCTTTGTATATATTTATTCAAGCTTTATTTCGTTGACATATACTTGGCCATCGCTGATATGTTGAATATTAAGAGCCTGCATACTGCTAGCACCGTCGACGCTCTTACCCTCAAACTGCACATTTACTCCTCCAGTCCTGCCAAGTGCTCTTTTAGCACAGACGACTCTCGATCATTGATATAAAAGTATAGAGGATATGCGAATAGCATATACGTATACTGTCCGTGACTGTTGCCAGAAACAATTGTATTAATATGGGTGAGAATGCAGTGTTCTGACAATCTCAGGTGTTCCAGCATCGTTCCAGTTACTGGGACTGTCAATTTTCGTTTCATAAAATCGATTGTCTTCAAGCCGCGCATTTATAAAACGCTTTATAATTCGTGATCGGGAGCTGCATTCAAAAAAATATTGCATTTAGTGTCGTGCGCATATGAGTGGCAGTGTCGAGTGATTATTTCATTAAGCTAATGTGTATACAGAATTAGGTAAAGCAGGTTTTATGTTGTGCGGTTTAGTTGTGGTGAAAGAAAATAACGTTAATGAGTGAACGGTTTAATATTTTTAAAATATAGCTTTTGTTAGAGAATGCGTGAAGTGTTTAAATTTCAAATACGCCTGTTTATTTCGTTTGCATGAATGATAACTTGGCAATTGTCGCGAGAACGAAAACATCACCCGGTTTGTTTACATTTTAAGCAGTGTGACATGTTGACTTTGTAAGTAGGTCAAAGCGGGTACTAAACTAAATAATGAAAGGGGGCATTTTCAGCATATGCTCAGGTACATGAAAATAGAAAATGAAATAGTAAAATTGTAGTTTCTGAAGCCAATAAATAACAGTTAATTATGTAACGAGCATTGTAAATCTGCCATAGCCGGTCCCAAGCCCGGTTGAGAAAAGAGGAGGGAGGTGCGAAGCTGTGAGAATAGCTGAGTTTTTGCACCTCTATCGCAAATATGTGCAAATATATACATAAATAAATATATATATATACATATATATATATATACATATATATATATATATATATATATATATATATATATATATATATATATATATATATATATATATATATATATATACATATGCATATACATATACATTTATGTATATATACATTTTTATGTATATAGATATACATATATATATATATATATATATATATATATATATATATATATATATATATATATATATATATATATATTTATATATATATATATATATATATATATATATATATATATATATATATATTTATATTATATATATATAGATATGCAAAGATCATGCACACGTAAATGTATTGTAATGTCCTTTAGTACTCTTATAAATGGTCTATATTTAAATGAATGTTTTGAAATTGTTGTTTGCAGAATATGTATTCAAAATTTTAGCCTTAACTGTCTTGGATACCGCAATTGCATCATTATAAAAAGTGCAAATTGCATTAGTAAGTGGAAGTGATAAATGTTCTGGGGAATAAGTTATATTGTGTTTTTTTCCCAGATAATGGAAACTACGATTGAATTTTTAAAATATTTTACAATCTGCTGTATTTGAAATTAACTAGCAAAAACTTGCGCGAAATCATATTGAAGGAAAATCATATTGAAGATTCTAATAGGTCTGTTCACGTACCTGAATCTATTATAATATAGGTGCGTTTTTTTGCACACCCGAGCAGATCAATATCTGTTAAGTGTATTGAATACAACAACAAAATTGTTATTGTATTCAATATACTTAACAAATTTGGATCTGCTCGGGTATGCAAAAAAACGCACCTTATATTAAAATAGATTCACAGCAAGTCGTTTTAGCACTCTCGCTGCCACCCAAATTTTGCCACAGAAAGAAGCCAGTGGCAAAAATATGTTGCTGCTGCAGTACGCGAACAGATCTAATCTCTCACATATTTTCGAATGTAACTATTCTCTATGCTTCTAAATAATAACCCGGATTATATTATGAATTAAATTATCCAAGGGAAGCCGTAAATCCGCCAACGCCGGTCCAAAGCCCGGTTGCAAAAGGAGGAGGGGGGCTGGTAACTTAATATTTGGTTCTGTGGTAAGATTCGTATTTTAAAATGCATTTTAAATAATCTGAGTTTATGGTTGATAAATGATTTGAACAGAAGTTATTATTATCAATAACATTGGTTTATAAATTTAATAACGCGCACTGATTTGTGTTGCATTTTCTCGGGATAAAATTCAGAAATTTATTCAAATCATTGATTCAATTTCTTTTATTTGAATTCATCACAAATGTTAATAAATAAAATTTCCACGTATTTCATCATTAACCGTTCATAGATATTGTGAATGTATTTTACTATTAAATTCTTCCAGTTAAATCGAAACACCATTTTAATATATTTAAAATATATTGGCCCCTTGAATTATACGAAATCGTATAATCACTACACCTTTGTATTTTTATGCCAGATGCATGTATTCACTACGACTATCAAACAATCCAAAAAATGGCAACAAAAATTTCGCTATGCCCATATCCTCTATACTTTTATATCAATGCTCTCGATAAACGCCTAAATGCATGAAATAACATTGTGTGATTTGACATCCAGGGAAATATTTTAAAATCGAAATGCTACTTACTTTGATTTATTTTTCAAATGTCTGAATATTTCCCTTATCCCCTGAAGAGGTATATGGCCATTACGAATTTTTTTGCCATGACGTATTCGACAGTCCTGAGAAAATGTTCAGACGATTAGGCAATTTGGGTAGTCCACAAGAAATAATTGTGTTCCTTAATAAATCTTACATGTTCTTCTTCCGATTGTGCTGCTATGGTCAATCCAATTAGTAAAAGAACACCAAAAAGAAGTTTCATTTTTTAAAAAGGAAATGAGTTGAGATTGGAGTACTTAGTCGTAGTTGTCTTGATATTTCTGCAAATGATTCAAGCCTATTTATACAATGAGCGCTAAAAACTACAGGCTTACTTCGTGTTTGATCGTTATTGCCGTATCAAAATGTGTGAATTATTGATTTTCGGCAATAATAAAGTCATTTTTCACAGTTTGCTTCAGTTACTAATTGTTTAGATTTTACTTTATTGCTGGTGAATAATTGTGGCTACGGGTCTAATTGGGCACTCAAACCGAATTATAACGAACTATCTTTATAAAAAAATGGTAATAAAACGTGGAAGAGGATCACGTTGAAGACTCTTATGAGTGAGTCAGAGTCGCAAAACAGGAGAGTGGAAGAATGTATCAGTACTAGTATAACGTACTTCAAACACAATGGAGGACCTGATTAGCTTTACGTGTTGCCGCTTAATGGTCAAATACGCTAAACAGGAAGAGAAGTAATCTCGGCAGGTTTAGAAGAGGAAGCTCTTTCGTTGCTCAAAGAGGAATGTTTAGAAGAGACAAGCATTCATTGTGGGGTATATACGAAAGACTATCTTTGAACTGCTTGTAAACCTCCGTTGACCTGATTCAACAGCATCTGGGGGAGAGAGGATCGTACCACAAATGTCAAGGAAGGCACAAGTGTGCAGCTTTAGGGGAAAAATACATAGAAAAACACTTGGAAATATTAAGGGACATACAGTTCAAGTTACACTAACCAAAAATATCATTCAAATCTTCCTGAAGAAGCAGAGAGTCAGCAAAATTTTCGGTCAGCCGGAAGATTTTTAAATCATCTGCATAGACAAGATAAAATGACTTAAAAACACTGGGAAGATCATTCATAAACAAATTACCGAAAGTGGTCCTAAGATAGAGCCTTAAGGTACACCAGTAGAAGGAGGATGCAAGTGCACTGAATAAACACATAGCGCCAGACGCCATAGTTTATAGACTTCTGGCGCCATGTACATAATCGATTTCGGGATTGTGATAAAATATAGCGCCACACGCCATAATACATGGCGAAAAGTACATAGGAGCAGGTGCTATACTTATAGCCCTCCACGCCCTGTACTATAGTCCTCCACGCCATGCACTATAGTCCTCCACGCCATGCACTATAGTCCTCCATGCCATGCACTATAGTCCTCCACGCCATGCAGATGGCGTGAAGGGCTATAGCACATAGCGTGGAGAACTATAGTACATGGCGTGGAGGACTATAGTACATGGCGTGGAGGACTATAGTTATATGGCGTGGAGTGCTATAAGCATAGCGTCTGCTCCTATGTACTATGGCGTGTGGTGCTATATTTTATCGCAAATCGACCGAAATCGACTATGTATATGGCGCCAGAAGTCTATAAATAATGGCGTCTGGCGCTATGTGTTTATTCAGTGCATCTGAAGATGATCCAGTTCGCATCCAACAAAATGCCACGAGCCTTCTCATTTCTGAGCATCTGGAGGTAGAGCCGTTGATGTTAAGTGATGGAACTCTATCGACGAAATTCCCGAGGGATAAACGACATCAAAGACCATATCCTCTCCTATACTCAAGAAGCAATATACAAATGTCACTTGCTGACATTTATACATCCCCTCACACAGTATGGCTGTGAGTTATAATTGGAGTGCCAAGAGCCATATTACATGGCTCATGGCACTATGTAATATAGCGTATGGGGTCATAATTTCTGCGCCATGTAATTATGGCTCAGGGTACTTGTACATAGCGTGTGGGACCATAAATGCTGCGCCATGTTACATAGGACCACGCGCTATGTAGATTCCGGCATGGCGCTGGGAGCCATACTGCATAGCTCAGGGTACTTGTACATAGCGTGTGGGACCATAAATGCTGCGCCATGTTACATAGCTCTGGACGCCATGTGGATTTTTTCCAGTGTGCGATTAGTTAAAAAATGGATGTCCAGGAAAGCAAAGGTTCATGGATGCCATAATGCTTTAGTTCGATAACAAGCAGAATATGATTTAGGTATCAAAAGCTTTGGCAAAATCAGTGTAATTGATATCAACTTGACAGATGCTGTCAATTGCAGACGGAATAACATGTGAAAACTCAACAAGGTTCGTAGAGGTGCAGCGGTCTTTTACAATACTATGTTGTTGCGCTGCAAAGACCCAGCTGAGGACATCATAGATCAAGCTTCTCCTCAGGAGATTAAGCAATTATCTAGAAGCTTCTCGTATAAAAGCTGCGGTAAAATATGAGGCGAACAATCATTCAAAGAGAGAGATCGTGCTCTCCAGCCACTGCTGAAACGAAAATTAAAGCGAAAATTTGGTGCAGCGGAAAACCAAAGGATGAGTCACGGTAGTGTATTTTAGTACGATTAATTTTTTATTGTGAGCTTTGTGATTTGAATAGTTCGAAACAAATTACGATAAATGTAGTGAACAGCTTTTGAGCTTAAATAAGATGATGCGGTTCCAAAACACACAACAATATTTAAGGGCTGAGAATTTTCTCATATAATCTCTCTATATTTCGAGACGATTCTTTAAAATGTGATGGAGGTCAATGGGTCTGATTTAATCGTCATATCTCCACAACCTCCTGTAAGCTTAGCAGCTGAGCCGGGAGCCAGTGTATCTGTGTCATTCCTCATATCTCCACTTCCTGAGGCTTTAGATACATTTAGTTTATTTTCCATGCAGAACGGGTCCCCATTCAAAGCCGCTATATTAGGCCGAATGTGTATTCACCTTGATGATGCCACAATTATCTATGCAATCAGGGAGGCTATGCGAGGTTTGGGACAACCCTTTATGGAGACAAGTGCTCAGAGCCAGATTGATGTTAATCCAAAGTCCGTCTCAACTGAACCTACATGACCAACTTAATGGCGACGAGTCTGAGAACGTACCCTGAGGCCCGCCAAAATTTTAACGGGACGGAGATGATCGTATTAGTTCAGAGCCGTTCGCGAAGCGGATTTCGCTCCGTCGCTATCGCACCTGGTGACGGCTAGCTGCGGAATGCTACGACCACCAGCGCAAGTGCAACAAACAAAATCGAAGTCGAATCGGTCAAGAGAAGTCCAAAGATGAAAGCAGTCGTGAGAGAGTCTAGATCAACAAGAGTAACCCAGGATGCGCCGCCAGGTGGCAATCTAGTTTACATTCTTTGTGCCGGTACAACCACGCTTGAAATCAGCATACCACCGGTAACTGGTTGAATTATAATATTATAATATTTGTCAAATGTGCTTTTTTTCCATCAAAAAAAACAATGCTTTATTGGCGTTAGACATATTCAGATCAGAAGAATTAAGATCTAAAACAAGCTGCACACAATTTTAATTTTTTGTTTGATGAATTAGTATACTATGCTATTTGTGATGTAAACCAACCAAAAGATACTCTTTCTATTTAATTACAACCACAAAAATGGATTGTTTGGTTTATTGTTCTCGCTAGTCACATCATTGTAACTCTGTTAAAAAAAATTGAGGTTAGAGCTCGCTAAACAATTGATGGCAAACGCCACCGGATAATGCTTAGTGACGCCGAAAGATTAGGACAGTGACCCATTACTATTATCATTAAGCGCTGCATTTTAATTCCTTATTGAATGCTAATTATACTCAGTGAATATGTATGTACTTTAATTAAGGACACTTACTTTTTGAGATACAATATTGGAGTTTTTAAAAGCATCGAAAGTGTCTTGATAGGTCGATCCAATAAATATAGTATGTAAACCTCTGCAGCTTCTGTAAACTGCAACTTCCGTGAACTTTTGGAAGCGAAATGCTGGGAAATTTCGAAGCTCGTAGATGATCGATGACTTTGACGTTTGAAAAATCCTTCATTCGTTTGAAAATAGAGTTTATGTTTGTGAAAATGAAACGAATAGTTTAATAGCAAGCGCAATTTATTGGGAATCCTTTGTATATATTTATTCAAGCTTAATTTCGTTGACATATACTTGGCCATTGCTGATATGTTGAATATTAAGAGCATGCATGCTGCTAGCACCGTCGACGCTCTTACCCTCAAACTGCACATTTACTCCTCCAGTCCTGCCAAGTGCTTTTTTAGCACAGACGAGTCTCGATAAACTCCTAGATGCAAGAAATTACATTGTGTGATTTGACATCCAGGGGAATATTTTAAAATCGAAATGCTACTTACATTGATTTATTTTGCAAATATCTGGATATTTCCCTCATCCCCTGAAGAGGTATATGGCCACTACGCATTTTTTTGCCATGCTTTATTCGACAATCCTGAGAAAATGTTCAGACAATTAGGCAAGTTGGCTAGTACACAAGAAATAATTGTGTTCCTTAATAAATCTTACATATTCTTCTTCTGATGATTGTGCTGCTATGAATCCAATTAGTAAAAGAACACCAAAAAGAAGTTTCATTTTTTTTAAAAAGGAAATGAGTGTTGCGATTCGATTACTTAGTCGTAGTTGTTTTGATATTTCTGTAAATGATTCAGGCCTATTTATACAAGGAGCTGTTAAGAACTAGAGGCTTAGTTTGTGTTTGATCGTTATTACCGTATCGAAACGTGTGAAATATTGATTTTCGACAATAATAAAGCCATTTTGCACAGTGGCGTGACAATTTACCGAAGGAAAGCAATTGGTTACTGTCCATGGTTGATTATACTTTCCGCAAATTCGTTACGTGGAATAGAACCCCTCTATAAAAGCACCCAGGAATTACTAACGGGGACGTGAGAGTAGACATTCTGTATTCTTATGAAAATAAAAGTTTACAGTCCTTCACACAATAGGAAACCATACCCAATATTTATCAGTAAAATAATCTTCAAATTGTGGCATTTTGTGAATATGATACAGTATATTACTTTGTTGGACTGAAATATATCGAATAGTATGATTTTTTTTTTTTTTTTTTTTGAGAAAACGTGAAACAGAAAAATAAACTAAGAATCTTTAAGTAAAATAAAAAGCCCACTCTCACTATTAACGATCTCTCCGTCTCAATTAGCACTATAGGTTTCAGTTATACTATTAGGAAGGCAGGTATCCTAGCTTGTTAGGACTAGAGATGTGCTTAACTGCTCTTTTTACTGAGCAGTGATCGCAGAGAGCAGTTTGAGCAAAGTGCAGTTTAGAGTAGCAGTTATTCAATCGCAATTGCGATTGCAGTTTCGTGCGTACGAAAAACCGCTCGCTACTTTTGATTGCTCATTGCCAGTGCTTGCTCGTTACCTTCTCATCGCCTTCTATTTGTGCTTGATACAGCAATTTCTAGCCTCAGATTTCAATCGCATTGTATGCTTATAATGTGACTGTATTTTTCCGTGGCGATGGATGCTCATGTTTAGAACAGATGTAGTATGTTTGGGAATACGTTGCCTGCATTAATTCGGCACTTCCTAGCAGAAGAATGTATTGCCAAGTGCTTGGTAAATCGTATAGTAGTTTTGTGGTTTTCAAAATGTCATACATTGCATGCAAGCAACGTAGTGGAATGTTATTATGCATGTACAGTATTATGCAGTATGTAATTTAATTTCGAAGATTTATTTTTCCTGGCTAATCTAAAACAATCGGTTTTCCACCTCACCGAAGCATGAAGTTTGTCGAAAATTTTATTGAGAAATGATAACAAAATGTTTACGTGTATTAAACATGCACCCACAAGGGCGCCAATCTCTTCGGTAAGGCAACCTCGATAGGGTTGGAGTGCAGTCACGAGGACCGCCGCAGAAGCCAACTGGCGAACCAAAAAGGATCTCAACATTTTTAGTGCTACTTTCAGTTTTTCGGGCAGATTTGATTTTGACGTATCTTAGAAACTAGGCCGCTTTTTCTCAGATTTGTATGGAAATTTCGCCCGAGACAACTCAGAAAGGTCCCCAATTCATTTTTGTATCACAGCAATAGGTCTTGGCCCGTTATGTCCGAAACCACTCTAACCCAAAATTGGCCGATTTTGTCCGATTTCAGCTACTTTTGCCGTATCTTCGAAACTAGGCCGCTTTTTCCTAGACTTGTATGGAAATTTCGCCCGAAACAACTCAGAAAGGTCCCCCAATTCATGCTAGACCAAAAAAATTTTTTGGGAAATATGGACGTTTTTGCCCAATTTCCCCTATCAAACATTTTTTCGCCCTTCAAATATCACTAATATACTCCCCGGCCACTTCCAATCATCGAAAGCGCCATAAAGGCAGTTTTTGCCAAACTATGGCTAAAAAAAACCCTTACTCCCCTACAAAACCGAAATTTTTGTATCACAGCAATAGGTCTTGGCCCGTTATGTCCCAAATCACTCTAACCCAAAATTGACCGATTTTGTCCGATTTCAGCTACTTTTGCCCTAAAATTTTTTTGAATAATTGAATAAAATACTTGCAAGTCCGAAAATATTCGCAAGGGTAGAATGAAAAGAATCTGAATAGATGAGCATTTAATGTATTGCAAAAGAGCAATGAGCAGTTGAACAGCATGAGCAGAAAACAATGAAATTGCTCACTGCTCGCCTCAAAACTTTCTGCTCAGCAAAAGAACAATGAGCAGTCGAACAACATGAGCAAAACACAACCAAATTGCTCACTGCTCTTCATAAAACTATCTGCTCTGCAAAAGAGCAGTAAGCAATTGAACAGCATGAGCAGAGAGCAATCGCACTGCTCACTGCTCTTTTCAAAGAGCAGTGTGATTAGTAGCAGTGATCGCAGGAGCAGTCCCATCTCTAGTTAGGACTGTCTATAACATTTTCCAAGCGTCTGTTTGTCAAAACGTTTAATTATCTCCGAGTTACACGTGTTTTTGTAAACAACCAAAAGTGAATTTTTCGATTTTTACAATGGGCGATTTTGTTATGCAAAGAACTTGCATTAAATTTTGTTTGCGGAACGAATATTCTTGTGCAGACACTTTGAAAATGTTGCGGAAGGCCTTTAGTGATCAAACTATGGCACAAAAAAACGTTTATAAGTGGTACAACGAATTCGAACGGGCCGAGAACGCGTTGAAGACGAACCGCGCTCTGGACGACCATCAACGTCTACCGACGAAGGCCACGTCTAAAAAATCAAAGATTAGGTGCTTGAAAATCGTCGATTGACAATAACAGACCTTGCTGATAGTATTGAAATATCATTTGGCTCAGCCCAAACCATTTTGAAGGATGTTTTGTGTCTCAAACGCGTCCAGTTTCGATTGGCGCCAAAATCGCTCAATTTTTTGGAAAAAAAAGTTTCGCGTTGATGTGTTTAAAACTTTGGTGTCTGACTATCAGGACCACTTGAAATGCATCATTACTTGAGACGAGACTTGGATTTACGCATACGACCCTGAAACCATCGACCAATCCAACGAATATCGTGCAAAAGGTGAAGGAAAACCGAAAAGACCACGGCAAAGTCGATCGAAAATCAAGGTCATATTGGCAGTTTTCTTTGATTATCGTGGTGTGGTGCACTATGAATTCCTTCCGCCGGGCCAAACAATCAACAAAAAATATTATTTGAACGTCATGCGTCGTTTGCGTGAAGCTATTCGTCTGAAACGGTCGGAATTATGGGCGAACAACTCTTGGTTCCTTCATCACGATAATGCACCATGTCATAATGCAGTATGACATGACGCGACTTTTTTGCCAAAAACTCGACTCACATCGTTCCACAACCACCGTATTCGCCTGATTTGGCTTCGTGCGACTTTTGGCTATTCAGCAAACTCAAAAGACCAATGCGGAGACGCCGTTTTGGCACGATTGAGGAGATAAAAACCGAATCGAAGAAGGTATTTCGGAAAAAGACTATTCCGACTGTTTCGAGGACTGGAAAAGCGTTTTCAAAAGTGCGTTTTATCGGACGGGGGTTACTTTGAAGGGTATGAAATTGATTTGGAAGAATAAATAAAAAATTTACATTTTATAAGCAAATTCACCTTACTTTTTGATCACAGTAGTATATTCCACGAGCTATTTAAATTACTCTTTATTATGGAATTTTTTTTTTTTTTTAAAAAACCAACCATTAAAAATCCAAGGTTTTGGAGCTAATTATGGAAGTCTTTTATGACGAACAAATACAAAGCAAATAAATTTATTGTCGTTGTTGAAAAACTAGTAATAGATTGGGAAAAAATCTACATTCGCGTATACTATTGCTCGATTTAGATAAAATCAAATTTAATCCATTTTTGAAGAAATGAATAAATATTGCTTTTTTATACATTTCTTTTATACATGTTTGCAATCCAGTTGTTTTGGCAGTAATTACAGAGGCTCCTCAAGGCTTTGAATTTTCGGACAAATTTAAAAAGTTTGGACGATGGTAACCCTAAAATTATATTCACTCCTATAACTTACAGCCCAGCCATTCAATCGAAACGAAATTCATAGGGTGGGTTTAACACAACATGAAGCAGCTATGGTGCTAGCACATGATTGTCAGCACCAGACAATTTCGTAAATATTGCGCCAACATATGTTTCCATTTTGTATTCATAAACAAAGCATTTACAATTAAATAAGCAACCGATATTTAAATTTTCCGAGTTTTGGAAATTTTTCGGATGGCAACCCCAGACATAGTTTAATCGCTGAAACTTTCGATGATATCCTTGGATGAAAACGATATTCAAAGGATAGGTTGATTAAGCACGAGCAAGTTATGGTAGACTTCATGCTGCTGTGTTGGACAAATGTTGCCAGCACTGAACATTTTCATCATTTGTGTTATAGGAAATGCTGTCAGAAAATGATATTTGTTCCTTTGAGTAAGAAATGTTTGATATGGTACTACAAAGAAGTGTATAACGTCTTCACATAATTTTAAATCTCTCAAAGATAATTTCTTCGAAAATTAATTTTCTAGCGGTTCTGATGCGCTAGTTTTTTATTTGGTATAAGGCCAGCGATACATGTAAAATTTTCAAAAATTAGAGTTTCTTTTTTTTTTGCATAAATTAACATCTAAGAAATAAACGTACTGAAGGACTTCTGTATCGGCCTGGAAACGCTGATTAATTGGTAAGTCGCTGTGATCATAGAGTTTCTGTGTGTCAAAACTACGCGTTTAAACTACTTTGTTTTTCTTTTCTTGGTTCAACTAGAAGATACATGTTTAATAAACACACTCCAATCCATTTTTACTAATTTTCGAAGAAAAGTAGTATTAAACTCGTTTCGCCGAAAATTCATATTTCTTTATATATATATATATATATATATATATATATATATCATCAAAATTATTAAGGGAGATAATCTCTGGAGTGGCCGATCCGATTGAGCTGAAACTTTCGGAGAACGTAGATGTATTTAATAGGTAGGTCCACGACTTGCTGAAATTTAGATATCCTAAACCTTTTGGCGGCGGCGAGCGTTTTAGTGAATTTTGAGGTACTCCTATATTTCCAAGCAGCGTGAATTTTTGTTCAAAAAAAGTATTGGGAATGAAAAGTATTGGGAATGCCTAAAAGTAGGCAAGGATTTTTTTTGAAATTTTGATTTGTCATTACTTCTGACCAAAACATTGGATCATCGTGAAATTTGCTGAGCGTATTGATGTTGTTTAAAGTTTAATACATATGGATTTCCAAGGTAGTGTGGGCAACCCTGTAGCTGCGGCAGGCTCTTGAAAAAAAATCCTTCAAATCATTGAACCTCCTAAAAAATTTTTGATTTCTGACAAAAAATTCACATCATTGATAAATTTTAACGTTTGTGCATCATGTCAAATTAAAATTTTTTAAATTCCGATTTGCACAAGAACGGCAACCCATCACTAAATTACCTCTATTTTCAGCACTCGAAAGTTCTGTTCACGAGAACTGACGACCGGATTATCCGATCATAATGAAATTTACAGAACATGTTGGTATTAACTAGGACCAGGTCTGATAGAAATGATTTTGAAATGCGGGCAACCCTGTGGCAGTGATGCCATCTTGAATAATCACTAAGAAAAAAAACAGCTTTTTGGCCTATAACTTCCGATTCCGCCATCAGATTTAAAAAAAACTTCACACAATATTTGAATCTTACTTAAGGTAACATTTGGTGAAAATTTGGCTGAAAAATTAGAATAGGGCTGCCAGCTATGGTGATTTTTGTCTCCTAAATCTTGCAAATTTGCTTAGCAAAATAAAGCTTTTTTCCCTATAGCTTCCGGTGCAGTCATGATATCAAAATGAAGTTTATGCAGTAATAAGATTTTGATTTGAGCCAAATGTCATAGGAATTTCGTACAAAAATCGTGAAAGGGCTGCCAGCTATGACCATTTTTGTAATTTTTCGGAATTTCTTTACTGCGCGATTATGTCATTAGATTTGCAAATGGGAACGATCTTGCAATGAGAATTAACAACAAATATTAACGCTTTAAAAATTTGAAAAGTTTTGAGGGTGGTTACCCTAAAATTTTTTTCACCCGTATAACTTCTAGCGCAGTGATTCAATCGAAACGAAATTTACTGGTTGGGTATAACGTCAAGCAGATTTGGTATATGTTTTGGTTTGCTGCTGACACAAGGTAACCAGCATTAGCCATTTTCGAAACTATTGCATCAACAGATGCTTCAAATTACATACACATATGCAAAACATTTGCAATAAAACTAAGAAATCAATTTTTAAATTTTCCGAGTTTTGGACATTTTTCGGATGGCAGCCTCAAACAACGTTTAACCGCTGAAGCTTTCGATGAAATCCTCCGATGAGAACGAAATTCAAAGGATAAGTTGATTTAAGTTTGAGCTTGTGAAGGTTAACTTATTGCTGCTTCGTTGGGAAAATGTTGCCAGCACTGAACATTTTCATCATTTGTGTTATAGTCGAGTTCTGTTGCTTTGAACAAGGAATGGTTAATATGATTCTACAAAAAAGTGTATTACGTTTTTCCACATTGTCATTCAAAGACAATTTCTTCGAAAATTAGTTTTCTAGCGGTTCAGGTGCGCTAGAGTTTTTTGATTTCATATTGCTGTAACTGATGCTGAAAATCCCGCCGATTTATGCCTTTCGCCGCGAGGGTCTCAGAAGATTGATTACTACGGCGGCTATTTTGAAAAAAAAAAAAAAAAAAATCAGATTCTTGTATTTTAATATGCAATGAATAAACATGATCACTTTCAAAATGATTCATTTATTCCTTCCATTTTAAATAAGCCTCTGAAAAACGGTCTAATTTCAAGCGTTTACATGTATCGCCGGCCTTAATGATTTAGTATACGATGCTATTTGTGATGTGAGGGAAGCAAAAGAGACTCTTCTATTTAATTACAACCTCAAAAATGGATTGTTTGGTGTGATGTTCTCGCTAGTCACATCATTGTAACTCTGTATAAAAAAAATTGAGGTTAGAGCTCGCTAAACAGTTGATGGCAAACGCCACCGGATAATGCTTGGTGAGGCCGAAAGAATAGGACAGTGACCCATTACTATTATCATTAAGGGCTGAATCTTAACCCTTTACTGAATGTTAATCATAACCAGTTGATATATGTTGTGGTTGTCGCGTGCACTTATGTCAATTCACTGAATTTACTAATAAGAACGCACAGTTGCAAATACATTAATTATTTATTGAACAATACACAACATAAGACAAAGGCAAACATTACATACTATGACTAAACTAGGACTTCGACTAACAAAGGATTTCGATTCACAAAGAATGATAATAACAACAAAGTCTGTTAATGACAGCTGGACGCTCATTATCTGTTGATGCGGTGAGTGCAGGAATCATCATTGCTTGCAGCGGCGAGCGTATGAACTTATGACGGCTACATGTATACATACTTTCATTAAAGGCAGTTCTTGAGGGACAATATTGGAGTTTTAAAAACATCGAAAGTGTCTCGATAAGTCGATCCAAGAAATATAGTATGTAAATCTCTGCAACTACTGTAAACTGCACCACGGTGGACTTATGGAAGCGAAGTGTGGTGAAATCTCGAAGCTCGTAGATGATCGATTACTTTGACGTTTGAAAAAGCCTCCATTTGTTTGAAAATAGAGGTTATGTTTGTGAAAATATAACGAATAGTTTAATAGCAAGCGCAATTTATTGGGAATCCTTTGTATATATTTATTCAAGCTTTATTTCGTTGACATATACTTGGCCATCGCTGATATGTTGAATATTAAGAGCATGCATACTGCTAGCACCGTCGACGCTCTTACCCTCAAACTGCACATTTACTCCTCCAGTCCTGCCAAGTGCTTTTTTAGCACAGACGACTCTCGATAAACTCCTAGATGCAAGAAATTACATTGTGTGATTTGACATCCAGGGGAATATTTTAAAATCGAAATGTTACTTACATTGATCTATTTTTCAAATATTTGGATATTTCCCGCATCCCCTGAAGAGGTATATGGCCACTACGCATTTTTTTGCCACGCTTTATTAGACAATCCTGAGAAAATGTTCAGACAATTAGGCAAGTTGGCTAGTACACAAGAAATAATTGTGTTCCTTAATAAATCTTACACATTCTTCTTCTGATTGTGCTGCTATGGTCAGTCCAATTAGTATAAGAGCACCAAAAAGAAGTTTCATTTTTTTAAAAAGGAAATGAGTTGAGATTGGAGTACTTAGTCCTAGTTGTTTTGATATTCCTGTAAATGATGCAGGCCTATTTATACCATGAGCGCTAAAGTTTGTGTTTGATCGTTATTGCCGTATCGAAATGTGTGAAATATTGATTTTCGACAATAATAAAGTCATTTTACACAATTTGCTTCAGTTACCAATTGGCTTAGATTTTATTTTTTACTAATGTTCGAAGAACATTAGTATTAAAATCGATTCGGCCAAAAATTCATATTTCTTTATATATATATATATATATATATATATCATCAAAAAATTTCAGTGAGATAATCTCGGGAACGCGCCATCCGATTGAGCTGAAACTTTCAGGATACATTGGTGTATATGCAGAATAGGTCCAGGTCTCTTTAAATGTCAGTTATTGTCAACCTTTTGGCGCCGGCGGCCATTTAAGTGATATTTTTAATATACCTATTATTTCGTGCACAAATGATTTTCGCAAAAATAAAGTTAACGAAATAAATTTCTAACGTGTTCTACATATGAATCGGATAATGCTTTGGAATTTTTTAACCCTATGTGTGCGCTGGGTGCCTAAAAAGAGGACGGGAAAATTTGAAAATTTTTAAATTTCGATAACTTTTGACAGAGCTATTCAATCATTACCAAATTTTCAGGACATATTGATATTATTTAGTTGTAGATCTGTGTAGCTTTTAATGAGCGTGCTGGCAACCCTGTAGCTAGGGCAGGCACTGAAAGTGAAAACCTCCAAATCATCGTCTCTCTTGAAAAAATGCCGTTTCTTCAAAAAAAAGCCATTCCTATGTAAATTTTGTGCTTTGTTTACATAACCAAAAAAAAAAAAAAGATATGGTATAACGGGCACGCCCGGTAACCCTAGCCCAATTTACCTATATTTTTAGCATCAAAAACTTCTGTTCACGGAAACTCACGATCCCATGAGCAGAATTATTTGAAATTCACAGAATGTATTGGCCTTAAATAGGACCAGGTCTGATAGAAGTGATTTTGAAATGCGGGCGATTCTGTGCCAGTGGTGCCATCTTGAAAAACCACTAAAAAAGATAACTGTTTTTAGCCCTATAAATTCTGATTGAATCGTTTGATTTTGACGAAACTCACACAATTGCTGGACCTTATTTTGAGCCACGTTTGGTAGAAATTTGGTCGAAAAATTCGGTTGGAGTTGCCAGCTATGATAATTTTGGTGTCTTCATTTTGAAAAAAAAAATTTGGAAGTGAAAACATTCAAACCATCGAATACTCAAAAAAATGTCCGTTTCTTACAATAAAACCAATCTGTATATAAATCTTATGTTTAATCTACACGTTCAAAATAAAACTTTGAAAATTTCATGTCGGACAAGAACGGTAACCCTCTCCCAGTTAACCTATATTTTTAGCATCAAAAACTTCTGTTCACGGAAACTCACGAACCAATAATCAGATACAGCTAAAATTTACAGAATGCATTGGACTTAAGTAAGACCAGATTTGATAGAAGCGATTTTGAATTGGGGGCAAGTCTGTGCCAGTGGTGCCATCTTGAAAAATTACAAAGAAAAAAAACTGCTTTTTGCCCTATGAAATGTGAATAAGTTACCAGATTTTCATGAAATTGACACAGTAGCTAAACCTAACTCTAATCTCTGTTTGGTGGAAATTTGGTTGAAAAATTTGATTGGTGCTGCCAGCTTTGGTAATTTTTGTGTCTTTGATTTTGAAAATTCGCTCAGGAAAATAAAACTTTTTGCACTATAACTTCCAGTGCAGTCATGAAATCAATACGAATTTCATACAATTAATGAAACCTGTCATAAACATTATTCAGGCCAAATTTGGTTGAAAAGCCTCGATAGGGTTGCCAGCTATTGTTGATTTTGTGTTTAATTGCAATATCTTTATTAAGCGGTTTTATCGTAGAATTTTCACAGCAAATATTAAGCTTTCGATCATTTGAAAAAACTCGCTGCAGGTAACCCTAAATTTCTTTATACTCCTAAAACTTCGAATGTAATATAACAACGTGAAGCAGATGTAATATATTATTGGCTTTGATACTGGCGAAAGGTTGCCAGCACGAGTCGGTTGTGCTACTTTTGTATCAATAAATGCTTACAGTTAGTATTCATACCGGAAACATACAATGAAAATAAATAACCAATGTTTCAATTCCCAAAGTTCTGCAAATTTTTCGGATCGCAACCCCAAACACCAACTTCAGTTACAGTGCTGCAGGCACTGAGCATTTTCTTCATTGATGTTATATGAGATGCTGCTTTCAAAATTATGTGAAATAAGCAACTGATAACGAATATAATTAACCCGTGTTTTGCTCTCATAAACGTTGAAATTCATGCCAGTGGTAATATCTGAAACCTTCCACCATATGAGTTATAATGCATTCTTAAGACGAAAGTATAACGTGGCATTTGAAACAGTTTGGCCGTAATAAGCAGCACATGTGGTGGAATATGCACTCAAAACCTGCACGATTCTTCTACTGTTCTTCGAACATTAGTGTTTCTAGCGGTTCAGGTGCGCTAGAGTTTTTTTTATTTTTAAACCGAATTGCAATGAACTATATTTTATTAAAGATAGCAATAGACCGTGGGAGAGGACCACGTTGAAGACTGCCACGAGTGAGTCAGAGTCGCAAAGCAGGAGAGTCAACACAATGGAGAACCTGATTAACTTTACGTATAGCCGCTCAATAGTCAAAGATGCGAAAGAGGAAGATAAGTAACCACGGCATTGGCAGTACGGTACATACGAAAGACTATATTTAAACTGCGTTTAAACCTCGGTTGAACTGATTCCACAGTATATGAGAGAAGATAGTACCCCAAACGACAAGGAAAGATATGTAAGTGGCTAGTTTTAGGAAAAAGTACATCGAAAATAACTTGGAAACATTAAAGGACACACAGTTCAAGTTACACCAATCAGAGAGCATTTAAGACCCTCTGAAGAAGTAGGGCCCGCAGCATTTTCGATCACCTGGAAGATTTTGAAATCATGTGCATGGAGAAGGCAAGATGACTTAAGGGGTTAGGTACGAAAAAAGCTCTTTTTCAGGATTTTTTTTTTAGACACACATTAAAATAATTAATGACAAATGTTTTTTTTACTTGAAAGAAATATATTTGTAGAAGCTATTGTAAGCTATTGTATTGTATTTAAGGCATAAGTTTGGAAATTAGTCGAAATAGAGTAAATTTTCAAGGAGCCCAAAAAAAATTGTTTTGCCGTGATCACTGTAGCTTGTCACTGAATCATCCGGAATAAAAAAAAATCGGGGATTATTAGTTAATGACATAGTGCTCCGGATGAACGAAGGACTTTGGCAGATTTTGATTTTTCGAAAAATGGCGGTTGTTGAAATTCAAAATTGTATTTTCCATCAAAATTTCACTCACATTTTCGGCTATTGAAAAAAAAGATCGTCCAATGGAAAAATCCTTCGTTCATCCGGAGGATAATTACATATCAAATAAGTGCGGAAAATTTCATGCTGATCGATAAAGCCGTTTTCAAGTTACAGTGATCACCGACTTCGAAAACATAGTTTCGATAAAAATGCTTTTAAAGCATGCGAAAAACACTTTATGCAATAGAGATGACATCATTCGAAGTTATTTATCTCCATAAAGAATTGTCCGATTCGTCTGAAATTTGCAAAGAATGCTTTTGTTATATGCTACTTTTAGAAAATGCAAAGAAAATAAAATCGATTTCCTCAAAATTCTAAGTGTACCTGCCCCCTTAACAGCACTGGGAAGAATATTTATGAACAAATTGAACCAAAGTGGTCCTAAGGTGGAACCTTGAGGTACACCAAAAGAAAGGGAGAAAAGTGAGAGTACAAGCTAAAGAGGGAGACAATACAAGTGCGATTAGTTAAACAAGTGGATATCAAGTTAGTCAAGATATATAAATATATATATATATATATATATATATATATATATATATATATATACACTACGGGCAAAAAGTTTAAGACCACTTAGGAATCGAGAAAATAAACAAAGTTTTCATGGTAGTTAGAATTTATTTATTTCTAGACAAAATAAAATTGATTACTTTTTATGTAATATTCAAATGTCAGCTTATTGTTTTTCTAGTTTACAAGTCACAGTTGATAGCAAACAAAAAGAATCTTTTCCTACTTTAAATTCTACATTCATCAAAATATCCCCCTTTGGCATTTTTTACTGCTTTAGTAATCCTTGGCATTCTTTCAACTAATTTTCTTTTCTAGGACTGTGGTCATTATCCTGTTGAAGGGTGAAATTTCGCCCAATTAACCGCAAACCTGATGGTATGGCCGTGATCTGCAAGATTTCCTTGTAACGTTCTTTAGTTAACGTGCCATCAAATCGAACTAATTCACCCACTCCAGCAAGCAAAAAGCATAACAACCACCTCCATTCTTTACTGTTGGTTTTACACAGTTCGCGGCTATTCTTTCTCCAGCAGATCGCCTGACATAAACCCTCCGTTTGGAGCCAAAAACTTCAAACTTTGATTTATCTGTCCAAAGCACCTGCAACCAGTCTTCAATTGTCCACTGGCTATGAGTTCGTGCCCACTCTAGCTAACACTCTTCTCTGTTACCTTTTCGAAGCAGAGGCTTTCTGGCTGTAACACGCCCCACGGATCCAGCTTCCCTTAGACGATTTTTTACAGTTGACAAGCTTATGGGACTTTGAATGCCCCGCGTTGAACTCTGCTCGAATTTTCGGTGCAGTTAACTTTCAATCCCTTTTGCTCATAAGCACTAGAGTCTTATTCTCTGCTTCTGTTGTCACTCTGGGTCGCCCGCCCCTTACAGAATCACAATAACTTTCACTGTCCTTGAATTTAACGATAGCATTATGTACAGCAGTCTTTGAAATTTTTACTTCATTACTGATCTCTCTTTCGGACTTTCCTTTTTTATCACACTTCGAACTTCCGGCTTAATACTGCGCGCTTTTCCCATTTTGAACAGAAATTTTGCCAAAACTTTGTACCAATAACTAAATATCACAAGTGCACGGAATAAAATTCGCTGAAAATAACAATCCGTATTACTTGTCAGCACAAAAAACTCACAAATGAAATATTTTGAGGATAAGGTACCTATTTATAGGAATATCACAATATTTCAAATCCATATACCCTGAAATTTCAAAGGTTTATTTTATTACTTTAAAAAATTGTCGACACCTAAAGTCTTTAAAGTGGGAAAAACCAGACATGTTTTATTACCCTGACTGAGAAGTTGGAAATCCCATGTACACTTCAAATCCCTTCATAGCAATCCTTTTTTTGATTTTCTGGTACCAATTTTTTTTAGAAACATTGTTTCGTTGCGTAATATTTATTAACGTGCTAAAACCTTTGGAATAATGCATATTTTAAATTATGAATATTCGTAGTTTTGGATATATATTTGATTTTCCTGGTGTATATAGACTTATGTGGCTGAGTGTATGTAGAACGTAGTGAACATCAGGAGTGTTGATGGGAGGTAAAATGTTAATTAGTAACATGTAGTTTTTTTTATTAAATCTCTCTGGCAAGATTTCAAGAAACCTGAAGCTGACAAATATATTAGTCTCATCACTAAATCGGATAGCTGCTTCCTCTGGAAACTGTACTTCCGTGAATTTTAGGTGGAAGTGAAATGGTGTGTTAACTCCAGAAGCTCGTTGATGATGGATAGCTTCGTCGAATCCTTCATTCGTTTTGAACATAAACAAATAAAAAAATCATTTTTATAGATCTATTCAAAAAAATCCTCTTTTTTTGCATATATCACATATATCACCTTTTCGAAACGGGTTAAATGGTAATTATATGTGTAACAATTTGACCGTGTTGTAGTTCTCCTTCGAACTGCACATAATATGAATTGAATTCACCCTTTCCTGCACAAACAATATTCGGAAATCTCCTAGACGCATGAAGTGGCATCAATTGATCTCATATCCAGTGAAATATTTTAAAATCGGAAAGCTACTTACTCGCCTATTCTCTCCAAATATGCTTCTAACATCCCCATCGTTTCAGCAGGCAAATCTCCTATAGGTATTGGATGTTCAAAGCGTATAATACATTCCTGGAAAAATGTCCATACGGTTAGGCAAATTGAGTAGTACACAAAAAACAATTGTGTTCGTTAATTAGTTTTACCCTGTTTGCTTGCGTTTGTGTTACTATGGCCAATCCAATTAGTAAAAGCACACCGAATAGAAGATTCATTTTAAAAAATAGAACTATGTATCGAGCGCTTTTTCCTAATTATTATGATTATATATGTAAATGATCCTGTCCTATTTATACAGGAGCCGTAAACAAATAAAGGTTAAGTTTGTGTCTGATTCAGATTGCCGGATCGAAATGTGTGAAAAATTGATTTTCGACAATAATAAAGTCATTTTGCACAATTTGTTTCAGTTGCTAAATGTTCTCGATTTTAATATATTTTTAAATTGTTATTTAACTTGATTGTGGGTGAAAAATTGTGGTTTTGTAATTAATTGCCCACTTAAACCAAATTATCATATTTTTACGAGTACATAGTTTTTATCTTCCTACCTTAAGATAAATTTTCCTTCTTCGTCTGTCGTCATCTGTGGTGACTTTAATATTCCATCTGTCCAATGGGACTCTGGTTTTTCCCATATTGTTTCGCACAATAATATTTCCATTGCTCTCTCATCTTTCCTTTCATCTTGTTCACTTAGTCAATTTAACTATGTCCCTAATGTAAACAATTTGATCCTTGATGTCATTCTTTCCAATATCGAACCTTCATCGTTTTTGCTTTCTCCCTCCTTATCGCCTTATACGAACCCTGATCCCCATCATCCTCCCCTCCTTGTTGAGATTGTTGTTAATCTATCTAATCGTGCCAGAGTTTCAGACAAGCCTTGTTTCAATTTCAAAAGAACTAGTTTTGACCTCTTAGCTCTCGATCTCAACTCTATTAATTGGTTTGGCTTGTTTCGTGGTCTTGATATTGACATTGTAGCTAAGAAATTATATTCTGTTCTCCTTGAGTTAATCACTGTTCATAATCCAACCTTCCGCTTGCGTAAGCATAATGATGCTCCTTGATTCACTGAGAGTGTTAAACGCGCCCTGGGTATTAAAAATTTAGCACGTTCTAAATTTTTGAGCTCTCATACCGCCCAGGTCTACGCTGATTTTTCTCGTCTTCGTGCTGCTGCCAAGAATCAAATAAGGCTTGCCATGCGCAACTATCTATCGCATATTGAATCTTCTTTGCTTTCGAATGACCCCAAAAACTTCTGGTCATTCCTTCGCTCCTTAAAATCCTCCTCTCCTATCCCTGACTCCCTTACATTTAATAATATCACTGCTGCTCTTCCTCAGAATGTTTGTGATCTCTTCGCAATGTTTTTCTCTTCTGTATACTCTGATTCAACGGTTTCCTCTTCTTATAGTGTCCCTTTTATTCACCCTCCTTGTCTCTCTTCACTCTCGACTAATCCTCTTGAAGTTGAATCCCTTATATGTTCTCTTGATTCTAGCTACTCTCCTGGACCTGATGGCCTTCCTAATTTTTTTGTGAAAAATCTTGCTTCTTCTTTATGTGTCCCCCTATCAATTTTATTCAATTTAAGTCTTGTTTCTGGTAAATTTCCTTCCTCCTGGAAGCTGGCAAGCATTTTCCCTATTTTCAAATCTGGTGAACGCAATGTTGCCTCAAATTATCGTCCTATTTCTATCCTTCCCTGTTTCTCAAAAATCATTGTACGTTTTGTGTTTAACAAAATTTATGACTCTCTTGAGTATACTTTCACACCTCAGCAACATGGTTTTATTAAAGGTCGGTCCACAACTACAAATCTCATTGAATTTACTCATGCTGTGTCCTCGGCGTTAGATCGGAACTCTCAAGTTGATGCTGTACATACTGATTTTTCTAAGGCTTTTGACTCTGTCAATTTCGATCTTCTGCTACTCAAATTAAACCACTATGGCATCTGTGAACCCTTACTTTCTTGGATATTTTCGTTTTTGACTAGCCGCACTTGTTTTGTCTCCCTCTCTGGCGTTTCGTCCTTACCATTTTCGCCCTCTTCTGGTGTACCTCAAGGTTCTATATTAGGACCGCTATTATTCAACCTCTTCATCAATGATCTTCCTATGGTTCTATCGTCATCTTGCTTGCTCTATGCAGATGACTTAAAATTATTTCGAGTAATCAATAGCTCAGATGATCATCTACTTCTTCAGGATGATCTGAACTCTCTTACTGTTTGGTGTAACTCTAACTGCCTACCGTTAAATGTTTCAAAGTGTTTTGCCATGTCTTATTCTCTGAAGTCCCCGACTAATGCCTTTCCTTACTTACTATGTGAATCCGTCCTTGTCTCTGTGGATTATTTTACTGATCTGGGTGTAACCTTTGATCGTAAACTTAAATTTGATATCCATGTTCGTAACATTACTAATAGTGCCTCGGGGATTGCTGGCCTTGCTATACGTTCCTGTCACAATTCTTTTAATATATTTACTTGCGTTAAGATATTTGTTACCCTTGTTCGTTCCAAACTTGAATACTGCACTCAAGTTTGGTCTCCTCGTTTTGCTTATCTTTCCGATGCAATTGAATCTGTTCAACGAAAGTTCAGTCGCACCCTACTCTTTAAATATAATCTTCCTTACATGCCTTACGATGAACGCTTATCGCTCCTTAATCTCCCTTTCCTCGCAAAGCGCAGAGTTTATCTTGATGAATGCTTTCTTTTCAAAATTTGCCGCGGCCATCTGAACTCATCTATTGCATCGTTGATTATTGAACGGCAGTGTGAGAGGCAAATTAGGTCCTCCGTTGTCTTTGATGTACCATTTGCCCGTACTGAAACTTACTTTCATTCTCCTGTTTTGCGCCTATTACGTACCCATAATGGCCTCCAACTTCAACTTCTCCAACAGTTCCAGCTGACAATACTTGGCTGATAAAGTCATTTATCAGTCCAAGATTGGCATTAGCAGGAGATGACCCCTGTGAGGTTGGAGATCGCTGAGCAACAGAACTTGGGGAAGCGTTACCTCCTACTGCCTGTGCGTAGGAGATACCACTTCGCCTGTAGTTCGAGACGCTCTGCGTCACAAACTGTTGGCGTTCCTTTCGGGCCAGGTCGGGGCGAACATTCTTCGCTTCGATCCTAGCCACCATTTCCTTATATGCCGGGCATCCGCGATAGTTGGCTGGGTGACCATCAAGACCACAATTGACGCATGCAGACTGTACGTCGGTTACTTTTGGGCATTCACCACGTGTGTGACTCTCCAGGCACTTCACGCAGCGATGAACGATGGTGCAATTGCTTGCCACATGTCCGAAGTTTTGGCAGTTGTAACACTGCAACCTCTCCTTATTTCTTACTTTTTCCCACACCACTTTTTTTCACCACAGAGAATGGACTGTATTTTAAATACAGCAGCTAGCTCCTGGGAAGGCTCAAACTGTCAAAAGTCAACTGTCAAACGGTCAAAGTTTTCGGCCCCAACAGATTTCCTCAGTTCCCGGTCCTTGCGGATGAGAAAACGCGTTATGCATTTTCTCATTATTGCGCCACTAGCTCGTTGTAGATGTCCGCTGGTTCAATGCCCCTATGTAGGCCACGTATGACGAGGGACTTGATTCTTTGTGAGGCTGCAGTATACGTAGTCCCAAACAGACCACTGCTCTTAATGTATTCGAAGACTTTTTTATGGTCTTCTAGAGAGGAACATAGGATGAGCGATTTGTCACTCGAAATATTCTTTATAAGCGGTACAATACCAAGTACCTTCATCTCACAGATGAATTTGGAAACATTCATCTTATATGCCGTGATGGGAGGGACTTTTACGGTCTTTTGAGTCGGGATTGTCTTAAGTGTAGTCTGCGTATTTCTTTCTTGTGTTATATTGGAGAGAGTTACCTTCTCGTTTGTTCGTTTCTTTTTCTTGTTTATTACCAGGTTAAATTCCTGGTCATGGCGGATTTGCGAATTCTTTGGGCCCAGATGGCTCACAGTAGAGAACAGCGACGGCTCACTGACACCTGTCATCATGGTGGGAAATGTTGTCGTCATCTTTGTTTGCTGGGTTGAACTGCTCATTGGTGGCGGCAGGGGCTGCTTGGCTACTATTCTCGGGCCAGGACTTAGCGTTGGCATTAACGCTGGTTGTTGTGCATTATACCTCACCGGTTGGGCCTCCATAAGAAATGCCATCTGCCGTTTCAGGTCCAGGAGCTCCTTTCGAAGCGTTTGGTTCTCCTTCTCAAGAGCGATAATTTTATCCGAACTTTGACCGGATGGAAAATTAACTGGCTCGTCAACATCTGAAACTTCGACGGAGTTCGCAGACTTGGTCTTCTTCCGTTTTCTCCCCATTGGGGTTTTTTTTCTTGCACTTTTTACTATAAACCTGGCTGGCACTATTCCTAGTTCACTATCGATATCAAGTTTACTTTATCACTACGATAATTTCCGCCAGTAAAAGTCGCAGTAAAACTGCGTTTGTGCTTCTATATAGCTAAATGACCTTTAATGGAACTTTCGGATTCACTGCGAAAACAAGACTGCTCTCGCCACGATCACGATGAGAGCTGATCTATACTTCTGTGAATTTTAGGTGAAAGTGAAATGATGTGTTAACTCCAAAAGTTCGTTGATGATGGATAGCATCGACGAATCCTTCATTCGTTTTGAACATAAACAACATAAAATAATCATTTTTGTAGATTTATTTAAATATTTCCTTTTTTTTAACATATTTCACTTTTTCCAAAAGGGTTAAACGGTAATTAAATGTGTCATACCCCCACCGTCGGGTAACTCACCCGTGAATTGCACAAAATATAAATTGATTTCATTCGTTCCTGCACAAATAATTCTCAGAAATCTCCTAGATGCATGAAGTGGCATTAATTGATCTGATATGCAGTCGAAAAATCGAAAAGTTACTTACTCGCTTCTTTCTGCCAAAAATTCATATACAATCCCCATCGTTCTAGCAGGCAACTCTAGCACAGATACAGGATGTTCAAGCTTTAGAATACATTCCTGGAAAAATGTCCATACGGTTAGACATATTGAGTAGTAAACAAAAAACAGTTGTATTCGTTAATTAGTTTTACATCGTTTGCTTGCGTTTGTGTTACTATGGCCAATCCAATTAGTAAAAGGGCACCGAAAAGAAGATTCATTTTTTTAAAATAGAACTGTGTTTCGAGCGTTTTTTCGTAATTATTATGATTCTATCTGTGAATGATCCTGTCCTATTTATACAGGAGCCGTAAACAAATAAAGGTTAAGTTTGTGTCTGATTCATATTGCCGGATCGAAATGTGTGAAAAATTGATTTTCGACAATATTAAAGTCATTTTGCACAATTTGCTTCAGTTACTAATTGGTTTCGATTTTAATATCTTTTTAAAATGTTATTTAACTTGATTGTGGGTGATTAATTGTGGTTTTGAGGGTATTTGAGCATTTAGACTAAATAATCTTGCATAATTTTAATGTTCGTTGAACACTCGCATTTGTCTATTTATTTATTTATTTATTTATTTTACCATGTAAACTACAATCCAATTACATGCTTTTATTATGTTCTCGTTAACCTTCATCATCATCATCATCATCATCGGCGCTACAATTGGGGTCCGATCCTCGCCTCCGTCAACAATTTTTTCCATCGGGCCCGATCGCGAGCCGATGTCATTCATCCCTAAACTCCGAGCGTCCTGGTCAACGCCATCCCTCCAGCGCAAGCAAGGTCTCCCACGCTGTCATCTGCCGTAAAATTTGCCACAAACGGTTTTCCGAGCAGGATCCTCTTCGCTCATTCGAGCTAGGTGTCCAGCCCACCGGAGTCCATTGAGCTTTATCTTCGTTATTATATCTGCTTCTAGGTAGATAGCGTACAACTCATGGTTGTAGCGAACCCTTCTTCACGTATGTGACCAACGATTCTCCGCAAGACTTTCCTCTCGAACGCGGCTAAGAGGTCAGAGTTCCTTTTGCTGAGCACCCAAGTCTCGGGTCCTTACGTGATTACTAGCAGGACTATGGTCTTGTAAAGCAGGAGCTTTGATGTTCGGGTGAGATTTTGGGATTTGAAGAGCCTTGACAGACTGTAGTAGGCTTTGTTGGAGTTAAGCAGCCATCCGCGTATTTCCTCCTCCATGTTGTTATCGGCTGATATGATTGTCTTTCTTACTATACCTAGTCTTTCCTTCATTTATGTGCAGCCCCGGTTTTTGTGCCGCTCCCTAGATATTGATGAAGGATTCTCGTACAGATAGTTTTGATCTTCAAATAATGTGTATATCATCTCCATAAGCCAGTATTTGGCAGGACTTGATGACGATGGTCCCTCTCGTTGACGTGCCAGAGTCTCGGATTGCTTTCTCCAACGCCAGGTTGAATAGGAGGCAGGCCAGAACATCACCTTCTCGGAGTTTTAACCCGGCTATTTTAACTCGGCTTGTTACATGGGTCATGGTGAACCTACTCAGTCGTGTCAGTTTGTTTGGGATGCCGAATTCTCTCATGGCTTTATACAGCTCTACCCTGGCTATGCTATCATAGGCGGTCTTAAAGTCTATAAATAGAGCGTACAGTAGTATGTTGAGTTCCATACATTTTTCGATCGCCTGCCTGAGAGTAAAGTTTTGATCAATTGTTGTCATGCCTGAAATGAACCCACATTCACATTGTCCGATGATGCCTGTAGCGTACAGGGCTATCCGTTCCTGCAGGATAAAGGAGAGTGTTTTATAGGAGGTACTCAACAATGTTATATCCCTATAGTTGCTGCACATAGTTACATCTCCTTTGTTCTGTATGGGACATAATATACTTTTGCGCCTGTCTTCTGACATCTCTTCATGCTCCCATATGTGCAATATAATTTCATGAATTGCTTGCTGTGATATGGGCCCTCCATATTTAATCAGCTCAGCTGGCATGCCGTTGGCCCCAGGGGCTTTCTTAAATTTAAGCCGACTTATAGCTCATGTACCTCTTTTATGCTTGGTGGCGGCAGCATAAGATCTTCTTCTTGCATTCGTGGAGCCTCCAATTCGTCGTTAAGCTGACCGTTTAGTAATTCACTAAAGTGCACTTTCCATCGCTCCAGAATGCTTTCAGAATCGGTGATCAGATCACCATCTTTGTCCTTCCAGTATGTGCAGCGTGCTGTGTACTGCCTAATGTTTCGGGCTATTTGGTGGAACTTCCGCGCGTTGCGGAATTCGCTCTCTAGCTTTTTCTATTTCAAAGATCCGATTTTTTTCCCAGACTGCTTTCTTCCGTCTGTGAAGTCTCTTCTCTGTTCTTCTGTGCTCTTTATATTCCTACTCACGTGCCCGCGTTCTATGACATTGTTGTATTGCCCAGTATGCAACATTCTTACACTCAGTCACTAGTATGCATTCATCATCAAACCAGTTGATCCGATCTTTGCGACTACTGCCTAAGATGGCGTCAGCAGTACTAATGATAGTATTCTTAAGGCGTATCTACTTCTCATCTACGCCCGGCATCCTGGTCTCAGGACTTACTTTCCCTCCATCGAGCTTCGAAGAAACACTCGAAACCGACAGCGAATAGAACAACTAACACGCTGACTGAAAAAATGAAGTAGACAAAAAATAACAACACGATTCAAACTGCAACAAAGGAGAGCAATTTTTACGAGCTCGCAAGCGACATAAGTGAGAAAAAGGAATAAATAAGGAGAAGGAACTGAATTCAGAGATCAGCTAGGCGAATTTGGAGACCAGCTAAGCGAATTCGGAGAAAAGCAAGGGGAACTTTATGCAGAGCATGGAATCGGGGGGTGATAATATTTTCGTCATAAAAACAAAATCTCTGTGCTTCTTATCCATGGGCGAAATGGGCTGAAATTTGAGAGCGCTGGCAAGGCGGTAGCCTTCGCTGGAGCTGAAATTTCAAGAAAACAATTCTTCAGGGGGATGATGTTGCCGAGGAAAAAGAAGTTTTTGAATCTGTAGGCTGAATCCTTGCCCTGCGCCAACGGGAGACTATCAAATCAGACCAACTCAAATCACTCATTAGCGGACTCAATTAGAAGAAATTACCTGAACCTGATTTCAGTTGGGAACTTATGGCTGAGACAACTCAGTGACAATACATTGAAAACAGCTGCCGCTATTATAGACGCCATCCTTGGAACGAAAAGCGTTCCTCCGCAAGGTTGTTGATCCCCAAGGTGCCAAAACCTCGCTTAGGTGAATATTGAAAATTCCATGGTACGTTAGGAATACGGTCATACACAGAAAACTAAGGATTGATTGACATATGCCTTTGCGAAAAAATGTTAAATATGTTCGACAGACTAGAAGAACAAATAATAAATTGATGACGATATTTTGGATTACTTTAAAATTCTAGATGACATATGCTACTGAATACTCTGAGAGTATGAGAGTAATTAATATGTGAGCATAAATAATGATTTCTCCCAAAGGAATGTATGGAGTACGACACTTTTCAACTTGTACACCCGTAGCATCAACAACAATTTACCGCCTAATAATGCCTTATTACAATATGCGGATGGTTGCCTCTTTTTTACATCTGCAACAAATAAAACGGATTGACATAAAGATTTACAAAAAGGCAATGATGAATTTGTTCACATCTGTGACAGCTTGAAAATTTAAGTCAATCCGAATAAATGTACAGTCATTTGTCTCAATAGATCGTCGGTCAAGTGAAGTGAACTCTCTAAGTGAAGGTGTTCTGGATTCCTGATTTCATTCAGTGGACAGAGCGACAAAGGATGCCGTACTAAATCGTGAGCCTGGTGACTCTTCCTCAGATTTTGGAGGAATCTGACCGCTTTTACAGATTTAACTGTCACGCTCATGACTAGAGGAAGACAAATCCAAAATAAAAAGTCTTGAGAGATGTTCTTGGTTTAAAACGGATCTAGCTTTCAGCTCCGACATCAAGTGATTTAATCGTATTTTTGCTAATAAAGCTTTTAATATAAGTTGAGACTTATGAAAATAGAATCTTTAAGTGATCCTTTTTGTGAATATTGTGGCGAAGTTGACTCAACTGCCCGCAAGATTATTAAGACCAAAAACTTCTTGCCTGTCAGAACCAAAATTGAATAATATAGTACTAGGTTCAGTCTTCATTATGAATATAATGGACATTTGTGAATAGAATTTAGCAGATATATAATGTCAAAAAAGCACCGGGAATAGGTCAGTAAAACACAAAATGTTATTTTATAATCGAATCTTCAAAATATTTTTTAAACGCATTTTTCGGAATCGACTCTAGTTCTTGCCGCGAATTCACTCTCTCTCTCTCTCTCTCTCTCTCTCTTCTATCGACTGAAATCGAGTCCCTCGAAATGATGATGTCAGTTTCAGAAGTAGAAACAAGTCGACCGGAGCCATAGCAGGTGAATACAATGGTTGAGTTTTTGGTCAGAAATTTGTTCACAGTGATAGCCTTGTGAAATGGTGCGTTGTAGTGATGTGAAATTCGATTTTTTTTCCACAAATCCTGCCTTTTTCGGCGAATTTCCATAAGATCGCAATAATCATTTAGCAAAAATTACGCTTGCCTTTTGATCGACTTTGGCGCGGTTTTTATCGGTTCCGGCTCAGTTGACTGGCTTGCATGTCAATCTCGTAAATCCATGTCTCACTACCTGTTAGAATGCGTTTTATGAATGTGAGGTCGGAATCATCTCGTTCTAGCATGTACTCAACAACCTTTACGCGATTGAGTTTTTGAAGAAAATTCAGGTCTTTCGGAACCAGTTGAGCGTCTAGTTTTTCATGTCCAAACAATCATTTAAAATAGTACGGATTGATTCGTGAGACACAGAAACTTCAACGTCTATCTCTCTCAAAATTAAGTGATAATTTTCAGTCATCTTTTCCTTCACTTTAACGATGTTAGCTTCACTTGAAGACGTTGGTGACCGAACAGACCGAGACAAAGCTTCCTCCAAATCTTGACAGCTTTTGAATGCACTGTACTACTCATATGCACGTGTTTTTGATAAAGTCGATTCACCGTAAGCCTTCTGCAACATTTTCAGGGATTTCAGCTCCCGAAATTCCATTTGAAATCTATGATTTCTATGATTTTATCGATTGCAAAAATCGCAAGCACATTTAAGATGAACTGACAAAATCGAGCACTGTGAACAAACTAAACAACAGATGACGTTCAAACTCCCTGTCAGTTTAGAGGACAGTTGTACCGACTGGGCGGCAATAAGAATTTTGGCAATCCCGGTACTATTTTGACAGAATGTATATTGACGTTTAATACTACTCAGCTTTTTATATTTGCACTTCCCTATCAAGTGGATAGTGTCATCAAGCTTATTATGATTGTAGCTTTCAAATTTCTTGTATATTCTTGACTTTATTGCTCCAACGCTTTTTTTAATTATTTAAGTATCTTCGGCTGAAAGTCAAATGAATGAAATATATAAAAGTTAGACAAAAAAAAACAATTTCTGCATTTTTTTATGCATTAAATTGAATTTGTTGTAGAAATTTTTAATATAGTAGGGTTGCATCGGTAGACATCGAGAGAACGTTCAATAATGTGCATCTTCAGGCGATTGTGACTGTTTTTCAAAACAGAGATGTCAATTCGCAGATAGTCGCACTAATAAATTAGCTAATAAGAAATCGGGTTTTATACTCGTCTCTAAGTAGCTTAACCACCAAGCGAGTAGTCACTATGGTACCCTCCAAGGCGGTGTTCTGTCTTCCTTACTTTGAAATTTAAGTTTGCAAGCTTTTAAGGAAACTTGATGAAACTGGATGAAGTGATAGCGTATACAGAAGACCCTGCTACTGCTATTTCAGGGAAAATAATCTTGACCCAATCAGAGAGATTAATAATACATGCTCCCTCGCAATGGTGTCAGGTTTGTGGCCTAAGCGCTGACTCAAACAAAACGAAACAATTGGTCTTCACAAGGGCGTATAGGGTGCCTTTCTTCGACCTATCGAGGCTCAATGGAAAATGTATAAGCTTACTGAGCCTACTGAGCTTATTGAGTACCTAAGTAAAATCTCGGGGTCTTATCGTGGACTTCAAACTTCTATAATATAAATTTGATTGCATACCGTCTGCTGTACATGCTGGACACTGCGGGGAAGCTTTTCGAAGAGTTGCTCAAGCCACAGCCGTTGCCAGCAGTCAGATCTTCTGGCGATCTTTCTGACAGGCAGCATGGCTTCAGGCAAGGGCATACGACAATACGACAAAAAAAAGCAGAAGAGGTATGTCAGCAAACGAGACCGGTCGTCCGGTTGGTAATGTTGTACGCACGAAACGCATTGAACTCGGCGAAGTGGACGGACATCTTTCGGGCTCTTGAGCAGAGGTTTTGTAGCCATGATACGGGACTAACTCAGGGACCGATGATTGTTCTACGACACTGACGATGGAGTCAAAAGGACACATGTCCAGCTCTGATGCGGCACAAATGCCAATCTTAGGACTTGACTTCTGGTACATCATGCACCAAGGTCTGCTGCGCCTGGAAATGCATGTGGATGTGCTCCTGGTAGGTTACGCTGATGACGTCGCAGCGGTAACCACTTAAACATCTGCCGATTTCGTCAACTTACGTTTAACCAAGTCATGAGAGGGTGGATCGGTGGATGATCGAGGCTGCTGGCAGTCTCAAAGTCAGAGATTGGCATGCTGACGAAGCGGAGGATACCAACTGTCATAGCCATGAGTTCCATACCAGCTCGACAATAAGCTGACATCTTGGGATCATATCCGCAGGTCACGTGACATGGCTCTTGCAGTCCTCACTTCGCTAAGTAGGCTAATGGCCAACGTTGGTGGACGACTAAGCTAATTGGTCTTATTGGTCTTATTATATTACTTCAGGAAATACATGAATAGAATAGATAAGGCGGTCACACCGTATTGCCGGTACTGCGCAGTATGGCGCATAAAATGGGAGTAGGGTTGCCTTACCGATCCATAAGCTGTGGTGGTTTTTCAAGTCCGTGGTTACCGATAGGTGAGTAATCACGACCGGTTTGAAGCAGTACTTAGGCGGATCCCGACTCGAAACTTCGGGGGCTTGGGAATGGTATTTTTTAATGAGTCAAACCTCACATACCCCGGGGTGATAGGCCACCCGAGGATCTGGTAAGCAGATTTTTTTTCGCTATCTACACTAGGGAGGGAAAAAAGACTGATATTTAAGATAAGCAACTATTTACCATAAATATGTGGTACGCAGCTATCTTTCGGGGTTAAACTGCATCAAATGTAAGTACAAGCTCAAGTGCTAGTGCTTTACGATCACTACAGTTATGCTTACTCATTTTATTTAAGTGCCCCATTATTCTAGAAATGTATTATAACCGAAGCAAATTGTTCAAAATTATTTTATGTTAGTCGATAATCAATATTTCACACATTTCGATGAGACAACCTTTTATTTAATTGAACCTTTAGTTTTTTTCTCGCTCATTGTATAAATAGACCTGAATCATTTACAGATATATCACAATAACTAGGAATCAGTGCTGATATCTTTATACACGCAGTTCTTTTTTGAGAAAAAAATGAATCTTCTTCTGGGTGTTCTTTTACTAGTTGGATTGAGCACAGTAGCACAATCGCAAGCAAAAACTGTAAGACCAATTCTGTCCTACTAGCCATAAAGGTTCGATCTACATTTTTGTCATTTTAGAGTTAACACCGGATTCAAAAACTACAAACTCTATTATATCAAGCTGCAAAATTTGAAAAATCTACCCCTGGTGGAAGTATGTCAAAATCAATATTAAAAAATTCACTCCCCATATATCTCCAGTACAGATCAAAACACAAATCATTGAATATTTCCAAAGCGCTAAAATGTAGATAGAACCTTTATACTTAGTAGGGCAGAATTAACGAATACAACTGTTTTTTCTGTACTACCAAACTTGCCTAATCCTAAGGTCGTTTTGCCAGGAATGACGTTCATCTGTCGTATACCTTATGGCGTACCCATACGTGAGACAATGTTGCCTGCTGATCACAAGAACGCTATAAAGAAATTTTTGAAAGCTAAATCAGAGTAAGTAGTCCTTCGAATTTATACTATTTTACTGGGTATCACTTAAATTATTGTCACTTCATGCGTATAGGAAATTATCGAGAATTGTTTGTGTAACAAAGGAAGTCGAAAAGAATTTTCATCATGTGCAGTTCGAGAGTGAGAACGGTACAGATCGTATCACTCAGTATGTGCTTGGAATTGGACGTGAAAAAAACGGCGAAATATACTATGAACGAGAAAATTTTTTTTTAACAAATCTGTATAAATGATTATCAAAAACACTTGCTTTTAAATTGATTGGTTTTATGTTTACGTTTTCTATGTTCAAACCGCATAAGTATCGATGAACTAAGCGTTTCGGGATTCAACAACTCATTTCGATTCCACCGAAAGTCCACGGAGGTATAGTTAACAGAGGAGCCAACAAGTTGCAGAGATTTGCTTAACATATTTATTGTGTCGACTTATCGAGGCACTTACGATGTTTCCAAAGCTCCAATATCGTTGCTAAAGAACTAAGTGTCCTTAAGGAAAGTAAACATCTACTAGGCATGACTATGACTGAGTGAAGAGTAAAAGTCGAATTCTTAAGGAGAACGATCTCTGGCCAACTGAATGGTCGATTTCGCGATGCAAAACTATCGTTGAATCGAGTCCTCTGTAAGTCAATGGTTTTACACAGTATGACACATAACGCCATCTCACTGGAAACACATATCACCCGGATCGGGGTCCTCTTGATTTCAAGTCACTGGGCACTATTCAGTGGTCATTTAGCAGATAGAAACACTGATTATCGAAGAAAAGTAGAAGAGTTTCGTAGATTTTGAATGCATTCTTTATCAAAACCTTATAAAAACCAACCTATATGGAAGGTCATGTACCCCTTTGATACGATCACAGTAGCGAAATCCATAGGATAGGAATGTTTCAAGGGTTACCACTCGCATGAATTTGTTTATTTACATTATAGAACGCTTACCATGTGAAAATTTAATGGCAGCATCTCCTAGAATATCCAATGCAGCTTTTTGGACTGGTCGCGTCCCCAGGTAGTGGATAGGGACAGACCGCAGTATTAAGACAGCTTCGGATAATTATTAAGTTAGGCGCGGTTTATTTGTGTGGACGCTATAATACAAGCTGATACCACTGGTATATCGGACTGTAGACGTTAACTACGACTACATGTCTGAATGACTGATCATGCGAATAACTGGCCGCGAACCAACACGAAGAAAACCCAATATCCAACCCGTCTACTTAAAACAACATCATTATTCCTGTCCTTTTGTTTTCCTTGTCTGGTTTACACAAAATTTTATCAAATCCTATATTCATGCTACCCAAAACTGACTCTGCCTGACAGGTGTTAAGCAATAGGTAATGATTGTCAGTGCGATCTTCTCTGGTTATGCACATTAAAATTAACGATGCTGAGGTACGACTTTCGATTAAGTGTTGTGATTTTAGCACCTTGCGAGCACTGCACGTCCAGGCTCTCAGATAAGCATTATCAGGTAGCTACGGTTTTCAATTGATGCGTTTAGGCTGGTGGTTGTGGTATTCTGGACCAAACTGTGGATGACACAGAGTACGACGCAGCAAAGTATGGAGCAAGCAGATCGCAGCTTCTTTGAGAGGAAGCACCAATAAGACAGGCTCTATTCACTTGTTCTGCATATTTAATGGAAGTCGAAGGATTGTTCCGAACGGTTCGCAATTGTTTACATTAAGGTGTCACAACGCCTTCCATTTTCTATATTCGTAATATAAGAATGGTGCTCATTTTCAATAAGAAGCTTTGTGTCAGCTATAGATTTTTTAGATAGCTACGAGATAATACATTTAGTAAATCAGGGGATATATTTAGGACGCCGGGGATAAGTAATGCTGACTTTCAGAAATTCTCGCCGTTGGCAGTGATGTACATTCAGGTCATTCAGGAACACATGACATTCTTCTTCAAATATCTTGCTGAGATTCGGGCCAAAGTTGTTTTTTTTTTAGGAGGAATCTGCGCGGAAATCGCTATAAACTCGAAAGAATCGGTGTGCGCCTTGAATGTTGCTTCCATCTGATGTAGGGCAGGAGTTTGGATGTGATGGTGGTTTATGCCCCTTCTCACCAGAATTCCAGTAGCTCCATCTCTACCTGTCAATCAATCGTAATCCTATAGTCATAGGAATCGCATCAATTCTCCGGTTTTGCTGCTGATGGAGTTGGCATTCCAGGTTAGAATATACATATAATTAGGTATGGACATTAATGATTTTAATTCGTTTTTGGATTTGGGAATTTTATTCCTGCACCATGTTCTCCATCATACTCTTCATCATGTCCTGAAACCCATGTACTTGGAGCATCATCACTTCCAGCCACTGGTATTCACCCTGCGAATTCTTATTCGCCCATCCCTAATTAGCTTCATAGGTTTGGCGTTCTCCAATTTTACTACGGCTTTCCGCTGTTTTCTTGCGTTTGAAGGGACTAAAGTAATTTTAACATTTTCAATTTCCCTCTCCCGAATCGCTGCCGCCACCTTTTTTTCGGTTGGAAGGCTAGTATGGGAAATCAAAAGTATCCAAATTTTAGCTTTAGAAGCAAGTTTTTTCTTAAACTCCCCGATACCCCCCTACCACCGTTTGAGTGACCTCACTAAACCTCACGATATCCTCGCCTTGACGTACATGTGCCCCTACTTTGTTTGGGCACTTCTTCAACATCTCCTCTTCTCACATCTTTTCTTTGCTTATGTAACTTTCTTTGGAAAAGTGCATCTCTTAATCCTTGGAGGCAGATATTCTGTTGAACCAATACTCGTTCCCTGCGTGGAGTTTCTTCCCCCACTTTTTGGGTGCTGGTCTTGTTCCTCACCATTAAAGAGTTTTGGATGTCAGACAATTCTCAAAGAACTTTTGCCCGCAGGTGGCGTTTTTAGTACCTTTGGTCTTCCGACAAAGGTACGTAATCAGGAGTACAACGCAATTGAACCTACCCCGCCAATTTAATGACGCAATCTTCCAAAGCACTCTGAGGCCTGACAGGGTTTTAACAGGAGGGAGACGGAAGATAGCCTGGAGTCGTTTGCACTCGGATATCACACCGGTGGTACTAGGTCCAGCATGCCACAATCACCAGCCTAAACGCATCAATGGAAAACTGTAGCTACCAGATAATGCTTATCTGAGAGACTGGACGTGCAGTGCTCGCAAGGTGCTAAAATCACAACACTTAATCGAAAGTCGTACCTCAGCATCGTTAATTTTAATGTGCATAACCAGAGAAGATCCCACTGGCAATCATTACCTATTGCTTAGCACCTGTCAGGCAGAGTCAGTTTTGGGTAGCATGAATATAGGCAAGGAAACTAAAAGAACAGGAATAATGATGTTTTTTTTTAAGTAGACGGGTTGGATATTGGGTTTTCTTCGTGTTGGTTCACGGCCAGTTATTCGCATGATCAGTCATTCAGACATGTAGTCGTAGTTAACGTCTACAGTCCGATATACCAGTGGTATCATCTTCTATTATAGCGTCCACACAAATAAACCGCGCCTAACTTAATAATTATCCGAAGCTGTCGTAATACTGCGGTCTGTCCCTATCCACTACCTGGGGACGCGTCCAGTCCAAAAAGCCGCATTAGATATTCTAGGAGATGCTGCCATTAAATTTTCACATGATAAACGTTCTATAATGTAAATAAACAAATTCATGCGAGTGGTAACCCTTGAAACATTCCTATCCTATAGCCGAATTTACATTCTCGCCGAGGAATGCCAAATGAAGACAAGGTGAGTGTGTCAACGGTCTCCTTGTCTAGTCTCGGCTGTGTTTTTCATGGCAAGCACGATCATCATGTAAATGGTTTGCTCGTCGGCTCTTGTTTGTTTTACGAAGGGATAATGATCCTTTTATTGCTGTGCCTGACTGTTTATGACCGTCTCGTCCTAGTTCGAAGCCGCTCAAAGCGAAGTCGGTTTTATGTACCGAGTCAAAGGGATTCGAGAGGGTAGCATGTGCTCATTCACATTTTCGAATTTTTCGCTGGGACTTCAAACATGTCTTTGCGTGTCCCAGATTGAAATCACTCAACGCACACCAGGCAGTTGCAATAGCCACAGCCTGTACCTCAGCCATCGTTCACTGAACTGAACAAAACAGCTCACAACTGTCGAAAGATCATGGTGCAATATCCTAATAGTGTCTACAGACGACGAACATGGTTCGCCAACTTGGCGTGCGAACACGTGCAATTGTTGTTGTACGCAGGTAAGCACTTACCCTTTTCTCAGGTTCGCCAACATGTGCGTGAACATTGAAATTCAGTGCAAACTGATGCGCAATGTACGGATGTTCGGCATTTGGTGCGAACGTCTGTATCGAAGTTTTCGCACCAAGTTGGCGAACCAAGTTGACGAACATGTTCGTCGTTTGTAGAGGCTATAAGTAAACAATTCACCCTATGAAAGGTGCATAGTGCATGGTCCGTGTTGCGTGGTGCAATATCCTAAATAAACAATTCACCCTTTGTCTTGTTGAGTCTCGTCCAATGTCTTGTTCAGTCTTGTTTACTCTTGTACACGAGACGCTCGTTCCAATGTATAAATTCGGCATATGGATTTCGCTACTGTGATCGTATCAAAGAGGTACATGACCTAAATATGCTAAGCAAATCTCTGCAACTATCTCCTCTGATCTGATTGTTGGCTCCTCTGTTAACTACACCTCCGTGGACTTTCGGTGGAATCGAAATGAGTTGTTGAATCCCGAAACGCTTAGTTCATCGATACTTACGCGGTTTGAACATAAAAAACGTAAACATAAAACCAATCAATTTAAAAGCAAGTGTTTTTGATAATCATTTATACAGATTTATTAAAAAAAATTTTCTCGTTCATAGTATATTTTGCCGTTTTTGTCACGTCCAATTCCAAGCACATACTGAGTGACACGATCTGTACCGTTCTCACTCTCGAACTGCACATAATGAAAATTCTTTTTGAATTCCTTTGTTACACAAACAATTCTCGATAATTTCCTATACGCATGAAGTGACAATAATTTAAGTGATACCCAGTAAAATAGTATAAATTCGAAGGACTACTTACTCTGATTTAGCTTTCAAAAATTTCTTTATAGCGTTCTTGTGATCAGCAGGCAACATTGTCTCACGTATGGGTACGCCATAAGGTATACGACAGATGAACGTCATTCCTGGCAAAACGACCTTAGGATTACGCAAGTTGGTAGTACAGAAAAAACAGTTGTATTCGTTAATTCTGCCCTACTATGTATAAAGCATCTATCTACATTTTAGCGCTTTGGAAATATTCAATGATTTGTGTTTTGATCTGTACTGGAGATATATGCTAAGTGCGTTTTTTAATATTGATTTTAACATACTTCCACCAGGGGTAGATTTTTCAAATTTTGCAGCTTGATATAATAGAGTTTGTAGTTTTCGAATCCAATGGGATCAATAACTCTAAAATGACAAAAATGTAGATCGATCCTTTATGGCTAGTAGGACAGAATTGGTCTTACAGTTTTTGCTTGCGATTGTGCTACTGTGGCCAATCCAATTAGTAAAAGAACACCCAGAAGAAGATTCATTTTTTTCTCAAAAAAGAACTGCGTGTATAAAGATATCAGCACTGATTCCTAGTTATTGTGATATATCTGTAAATGATTCAGGTCTATTTATACAATGAGCGAGAAAAAAACTAAAGGTTCAATTAAATAAAAGATTGTCTCATCGAAATGTGTGAAATATTGATTATCGACTAACATAAAATAATTTTGAACAATTTGCTTCGGTTATAATACATTTCTAGAATAATGGGGCACTTAAATAAAATGAGTAAGCATAACTGTAGTGATCGTAAAGCACTAGCACTTGAGCTTGTACTTACATTTGATGCAGTTTAACCCCGAAAGATAGCTGCGTACCACATATTTATGGTAAATAATTGCTTATCTTAAATATCAATCTTTTTTCCCTCCCTAGTGTAGATAGCGAAAAAAAAACTGCTTACCAGATCCTCGGGTGGCCTATCATCCCGGGGTATGTGAGGTTTGACTCATTAAAAAATACCATTCCCAAGCCTCCGAAGTTTCGAGTCGGGATCCGCCTAAGTACTGCTTCAAACCGGTCATGATTACTCACCTATCGGTAACCACGGACTTGAAAAACCACCACAGCTTGTGGATCGGTAAGGCAACCCTACTCCCGTTTTATGCGCAATACTGCGCAGTACCGGCAATACGGTGTGACCACCTTACCTATTCTGTTCATGTATTTTCTGAAGTAACCGTATCCCGAAAAGAATTGGTTAATATCCGTGGCTATGATTAAGCCAAGCTCAATAAGACCAATTAGCTTAGTCGTCCACCAACGTTGGCCATTAGCCTACTTAGCGAAGTGAGGACTGCAAGAGCCATGTCACGTGACCTGCGGATATGATCCCAAGATGTCAGCTTATTGTCGAGCTGGTATGGAACTCATGGCTATGACAGTTGGTATCCTCCGCTTCGTCAGCATGCCAATCTCTGACTTTGAGACTGCCAGCAGCCTCGATCATCCACCGATCCACCCTCTCATGACTTGGTTAAACGTAAGTTGACGAAATCGGCAGATGTTTAAGTGGTTACCGCTGCGACGTCATCAGCGTAACCTACCAGGAGCACATCCACATGCATTTCCAGGCGCAGCAGACCTTGGTGCATGATGTACCAGAAGTCAAGTCCTAAGATTGGCATTTGTGCCGCATCAAAGCTGGACATGTGTCCTTTTGACTCTATCGTCGGTGTCGTAGAACAATCATCGGTCCCTGAGTTAGTCCCGTATCATGGCTACAAAACCTCTGCTCAAGAGCCCGAAAGATGTCCGTCCACTTCGCCGAGTTCAATGCGTTTCGTGCGTACAACATTACCAACCGGACGACCGGTCTCGTTTGCTGACATACCTCTTCTGCTTTTTTTTGTCGTATTGTCGTATGCCCTTGCCTGAAGCCATGCTGCCTGTCAGAAAGATCGCCAGAAGATCTGACTGCTGGCAACGGCTGTGGCTTGAGCAACTCTTCGAAAAGCTTCCCCGCAGTGTCCAGCATGTACAGCAGACGGTATGCAATCAAATTTATATTATAGAAGTTTGAAGTCCACGATAAGACCCCGAGATTTTACTTAGGTACTCAATAAGCTCAGTAGGCTCAGTAAGCTTATACATTTTCCATTGAGCCTCGATAGGTCGAAGAAAGGCACCCTATACGCCCTTGTGAAGACCAATTGTTTCGTTTTGTTTGAGTCAGCGCTTAGGCCACAAACCTGACACCATTGCGAGGGAGCATGTATTATTAATCTCTCTGATTGGGTCAAGATTATTTTCCCTGAAATAGCAGTAGCAGGGTCTTCTGTATACGCTATCACTTCATCCAGTTTCATCAAGTTTCCTTAAAAGCTTGCAAACTTAAATTTCAAAGTAAGGAAGACAGAACACCGCCTTGGAGGGTACCATAGTGACTACTCGCTTGGTGGTTAAGCTACTTAGAGACGAGTATAAAACCCGATTTCTTATTAGCTAATTTATTAGTGCGACTATCTGCGAATTGACATCTCTGTTTTGAAAAACAGTCACAATCGCCTGAAGATGCACATTATTGAACGTTCTCTCGATGTCTACCGATGCAACCCTACTATATTAAAAATTTCTACAACAAATTCAATTTAATGCATAAAAAAATGCAGAAATTGTTTTTTTTTGTCTAACTTTTATATATTTCATTCATTTGACTTTCAGCCGAAGATACTTAAATAATTAAAAAAAGCGTTGGAGCAATAAAGTCAAGAATATACAAGAAATTTGAAAGCTACAATCATAATAAGCTTGATGACACTATCCACTTGATAGGGAAGTGCAAATATAAAAAGCTGAGTAGTATTAAACGTCAATATACATTCTGTCAAAATAGTACCGGGATTGCCAAAATTCTTATTGCCGCCCAGTCGGTACAACTGTCCTCTAAACTGACAGGGAGTTTGAACGTCATCTGTTGTTTAGTTTGTTCACAGTGCTCGATTTTGTCAGTTCATCTTAAATGTGCTTGCGATTTTTGCAATCGATAAAATCATAGAAATCATAGATTTCAAATGGAATTTCGGGAGCTGAAATCCCTGAAAATGTTGCAGAAGGCTTACGGTGAATCGACTTTATCAAAAACACGTGCATATGAGTAGTACAGTGCATTCAAAAGCTGTCAAGATTTGGAGGAAGCTTTGTCTCGGTCTGTTCGGTCACCAACGTCTTCAAGTGAAGCTAACATCGTTAAAGTGAAGGAAAAGATGACTGAAAATTATCACTTAATTTTGAGAGAGATAGACGTTGAAGTTTCTGTGTCTCACGAATCAATCCGTACTATTTTAAATGATTGTTTGGACATGAAAAACTAGACGCTCAACTGGTTCCGAAAGACCTGAATTTTCTTCAAAAACTCAATCGCGTAAAGGTTGTTGAGTACATGCTAGAACGAGATGATTCCGACCTCACATTCATAAAACGCATTCTAACGGGTAGTGAGACATGGGTTTACGAGTTTGAAATACAAAACAGTCAACAATCTTCGGATTGGCGCTTTCCAACTGAGCCGAAAACGGAAAAAGCCACGCCAAAGTCGATCAAAAGGCAAGGGTAGTTTTTGCTAAATGATTATCGCGTTGTTGCGCCCTCGGAATTCTTGCCAGAAAGCCAGATGGTAAGTAAACAATATTATCTGAACGTTATGCGGCGATTGAGAGAGGTAAATCGTCGAAAAAGGCAGCATTTGTGGAAAAACATTCTCGAATTTTACATCACTACAACGCACCATCTCACAGGGCTTTCACTATGAACAAATTTCTGACCAAAAACTCAACAAATCCCATCGAACAACCACCATATTAACTTGCTATGGCTCCGGTCGACTTATTTCTGCTTCCGAGGGATTCTTCGAGGGATTCGATTTCAGTCGATAGAAGAGAGAGAGAGAGTGAATTCGCGGCAAGGACTAAATCCGATTCCGAAAAATGCGTTCAATAATAATAATAATAAGGAAGCCTGAACATAGTACTATACTATTTAAAAAAATCAATTTTGGTTTTGACAGGCAAGAAGTTTTTCTGGGCACAAGAATCTTACGGTCAGTAGTCAACTTCGCCACAATATTCACAAAAAACATCACTTTTAGATTCTATTTGCATAAGTCTCAACTTATATTAAAAGCTTTATTAGCACAAAGACAATTAAATCACTTAATGTCGGAGCTGAAAGCTAGATCCGTTTTAAACCAAGAACATCTCTCAATACTTTTTATCTTGGATTTATATTCCTCTAGTTAACAGCGTGATAGTTTAGTCTGTAAAAGAGGTTCCTTCAAAATCTGAGGAAGAGTCACCAGGCTCAGCATATTTGTCGCTCTATTCATCGAATCAAAGAAAGCCATATTCTTATGCTCAGGAATCCAGAACACCTTCACTTAGAGAGGTGTGTTGACTGACAATCTATTGAGATAAATGACTGTACATTTATTCGGATTGACTTAAATTTTCAAGCTGTCACAGATGTGAACAAATTCATCATTGCCTTTTGTAAATCTTTATGTCAATCCGTTTTATTTTTTACAGATGTAAAACAGAGGCAACCATCCGCATATTGTAATAAGGCATTATTAGGCGGTAAATTGTTGTGGATGCTACGGGTGTACAAGTTGAAAAGGGTCGGACTCAATACATCCCTTTGGTAGCGATCATTATTTATGCTCACATACGAATTGATCTGTACTCAGAGTATTCAGTAGCATATGTTATCTAGAATTTTAAAGTAATCCAAAATATCGTCAACAATGTATTATTTGTTCTTCTAGTCTGTCGAACATATTTAACGTTTTTCCGCATAGGCATATGTCAATAAATTCTTAGTTTTCTGTGTATGACCGTATTCCTAACGTACCATGGAATAAAAGCGAGGCTTTGGCACCTTGGGGATCAACAACTTTGCGGAGGAAAGCTTTTCGTTCGAAGGATAGCGTCTATAATAGCGGCATCTGTTTTCAATGTATTGTCACTGAGTTGTCCCAGCCATAAGCTCCCAATTGAAATCAGGTTAAGGTAATTTCTTCTAAATGAGTGATTTGATAGTCTCTTAGCAGGGCAAGGATTCAGCCTACAGATTCAAAAAATTCTTTTTCCTCAGCAACATCATCGTCTGGAGAACGGTTTTCCTGAAATTTGAGCTCCGTCGAAGGCAACCGCCTTACTAGCGCTCTCAAATTTCAGCCAATGGGGCTCATGGATTGGATAGGGGGCACAGAGATTTTGTTTCTATGATGAAAATATTTATAAATGTGAACAATTATCATCCCCAGATTCCATGCTTTGCAGAAAGCTCCCCTTGTTTTTCTCCGAATTCGCCTAGCTGGTCTCCAAATTTGCCTAGCTGATCTCCTAATTTATTCCTTTTTCTGACTTATGTCTCTTGAGAGCTCATAAGGGTTGCTCCCCTTGGTCGCAGTTTGAATCGTGTTGTTCTCTTTTGCCTACTTCATTTTTTCAGTCAATGTGTTAGTTGGTCTATTCGCTGTCGGTTTCGAGTGTTTCTTCGAAATGTTCGTTCGCCATTGTGTCTCGGAAAGCATTCCAATTTGTTCTCTTAATCGTTTGAAGAGACACGTCAATATAAACATCTTCTACGATGAAGAGTACCAGAGTAAAAGAGTTAGTGGCAAGTTATAGTGGAAATTGCGGGGAAGTACGCAGAAATCAACGATTAGAAGCATTACTTCCACCTCTGCATGTCAATCTAGCGTTGCGATATAGATTGTAGTTAGAAATTTGAAGGCTGTTGGGCTTAGAAATGTTTCCTATGTGAGCACGATGACTACATAATCATATAGAAATTGCATCAGCTCCCTGATCTTGCTGATGATGGAATTCGCATTTCAAATGAGAATGGTCATGTAGTTGGAGTTGGACATTAATGTTTTTTGGTAATTTTTGGAGCTGGAAATGTTGCGAGGATTCCCTACACTATTTCCTCCATCATGGACTGAAACTGATCTTCCATGTTGGAGAACAATTGGACTATAATAGTCGGCTGTGGGACATTGGGCAGTATCTGCCACGCTACAGGTCTGCTAACTTTAGATTTCAGGGGTTAGACTATGGGTGCGTTCGCTACCTGTGCAAACGTTTTCCTGAGGTTCTGGGAATTTGTCGGACATCTCCCATAGTCGCCCGATGGTCACCTCCACAGTTTACGCACTTGACGATTTCTTCGCGATGTTTCATGCGCTGATAGAAGCGGTGTTCCCCTTTACGCATTTCGCATGTGCTTGGCAATTGACTGACAGTTACTGCGGTTTGACCTTTCCAAGGTCACTGGGCTTCAACTTTGCAGATGTGGTAACATACTGCTTGGATATTGCATGTTTCGGTTTCTGCTCTCGGAAATAGAACCTTGAATAGCTTTGAGGTTCCATTCCTCAATTTGAGGAAGAAGACTTCTATCAGGTGGAAGCCCTAAGTTTGAAAATCTTCTTTGATTTCCTCCGGCGCAAGGCCATGAAGGCCTCGAATCACCAAGTTTAAAATCTACCCCTGTGAGAGAAAATACGTATGGTACTATATCCTTTCACCTTTGAAGATCCTCATCAATTTTTTGTGGTCTAGCTGCGTAGACGAAATCACTTGGATACCTGAGTATAAGCGCTTGTTGGACTCATAATAGATTTTCAGTTCTTTCAGTGACCTGCTAATTTGTGCCCACTTGTTTGGCTCCCGAATTAAGATTGGTACGGTCGTCCACTTCTATATGTCTGTTTTTTCTGTGGTTTTTGTTTTTCGTGGGACTGTAGCTGCTTTCTGTGTTGTCAGCGGTTTCATTGCATTGGCAGGTTTTGGTGGTGAAAGCTCTGGGTACTCATCTTCACCCTGTACTTCGCTGGCTAGTGGGGGAGCATCTTGGGTCTCCATACCCAGTGAGCACAAGCTATTAAGCTCATTTTCAATTTTTTCCACCGCTGATGACGTTGAATTTTGAGCAATCCTCTTAATCTTCGTCTTCTCTTTGTCCGTTTTTGTAGATGGTTTCTGCGAAGTCGTCAGTTTTCGTTAATAACGCTTCGTCGTCAGTTCTCGTCTTCCATATTGTGGGTCATATTAAGTATTCTGTCAGTGGCAATTTTTCTATGTTTAGTAGCTCTTCGTTTTCCTTTCACTGGGCAGAAAGTTCTGTCTGAGTGTCCGCCAGCTATTTTATAACACGGTTCAGACTTTCGTTTGATTGTTTTATTTGTTGAAGAAGCAGCGCCGTCTGGTCGCCCCACTCAATGCTCATCTCTTCTCCTTCTTCGTCTATTTGTTCTTTCTCGTCAGTCCCGTCAACAGCTATCTGAAATAGTTCTGTCGTCCGTCATTTTATGTTTGGTCTTCACTCGCTCGTTTTTTTTTGGAAATATATTTGTTTATATGTCTTGAAAACAAATAATATTCCTTTAAAAAAATGCAAGTGTAGAGATTTCAGTACTTATTCGTATATATTGTGATGGTTCTGTGAATGATTCTGACCTATTTATACAGAGAGAGTAAAAAACTAAAGATTTATTGCCGTATCGAAATGTATGAAATATAGATTTTCGACGATATTAAAATAACTTTGAACAATTTGCTTCGACTATAAATTAATTTAGGTTTTAATACATACTAAAAAGCTATTTCACTTGTTTGTTTATGTAACACCTGATTCCTTTTAATGGGAAAAAGCATATTCTGAAAACCAGTCATACATCCATTTGTGCTCGGAAATACGTATGCACATACGCGCACGAACGTCATGAATGAATTCTCTGCAATATTTCATATATGACTCACCTATGTACATAAATACATTCTTTGATAACATAGTTCTGCTTGGTTCTATCGCACGGTATCCTCAAATTTCTCTTCAAATAACACAACTCGACAATTGTTACGTTCAAACATCGAATGACTGTTGTACGCATAGCACGTTCCAGAAGGAAATGAAGAACTTTGACATTTCCGATAAGGAAAACGAAAATGATTATTGTCAAAATATTTTGCCTTTTTACGCAATATTCCGTTTACGTACTTGCATAAATGGAATGCTCCATCACTTTAGAATAAAAACAGATTCCGAAATCTCCGGGATAACTATGTAGCATAGCATTTTCCACATTTTTATATTGAATTTTGAAGGAGATAAAATTGTGACTACGCAATGACTCGTTCTTTCACTACACTCAACCTGCCACGCCATTTATTATGAATACTTTTTCTCCGGTTCCAAAGAGACCTTGCTGATGTTATTGCTGATTTGTGTTGTTATTTATTGCTGTCATTCGAAAAGTACAAGCTTATAGCGACAGATAATGGAAATTTCATTTCCGACTTGTAAATCTCGTGAGACACCTATAAAGCTTTAAATCAAGTAGTTCTAATTTAGAGTATTTTTCGCATTAATTTGTGTTAATGGAATATTTTGAACTGTGGAAAGTCGGAAATAGTGAAAATCCGTTGATCAGCTCATATTTTTCATTCATTGTCACAGATTCAATTTGAATAATACATTTATTTTCTCATTGAATCAAGTTCACAGTTCCGCCTGATCTTGATACTAATGAATACATTCTATCGCCACAAATAGATTACCTTTCGTCATAAGAGCATGCGAACGCACAAGTGGATTGAAAAAGAATATAGTCTTTGTCCAAATGAACATCGAAACAATTTGAAAATATTTACTCTCTGGCCAACTAGAGAGACGAAAATTCGCACAGATGCTAGGTATAACTCGCGTAATTAAGACGAGATTAGATGCGCTTTGGCCACGAGTAGCATTGAAAGGCCAGATGAATGGCAGTGAAATTTCGTGTACATGTCTATTTACATAGAAATTCAGGAAAAAAAGACAGGCTTCAAATATTTAAATTCTAAGAATATGCTGAGTCTGCTGTTCTCAATTTAATAATAACTAAATTTATTTATGGATAGTATGATATTTTTGCAAATATTTACAGAGGTTGCGATCTTTTTGCTAGAATATTTCGCACAAAGATTAATTATTGTTAATCTTCTACGCTGTCAAGATGGTACGTGGTAATTACTTTTAGATTTCAAAAATGAGAAAGCATGTTTCAGTCCATTCCCTTGCGATTGTTTTCAAAATTCAATTTAGGTTCGCTTGACCTCATTACCGCGACTCCAAACAATAAGAAACTCAAACTCAATAAGAAACAACTTGAAAAAATGGAAATTCATAGCTTATCGTTGGTTTTTGAGATAATACTGGCGCAGGTTAATTTATTGGAATTGATGAAATAATTAAAAGTGAATCATTCTATAAGCATTCGACATTTTCGTTTGAAATTCTCATATAAAATACGTAGAGTGAAAATCTGTGTACAATAGTATCTATATGACGCATGAAAGTTCTTATCAAAAGATTCACCGAATTTTATCGCAAACGCCAGTAATTATATCTTCTCTGAGCTAGCCGACTTCATAGAACTAGATAATATAATTTTGGTGAGAACAGATGTGTGGTTTTTGTAGAAAAACAAAACGGTTTTTTGAAAGGAATCGATAAAAACAAACGATTATTATTCAGTGAGTTACAAATGGAAAATTGAGAGGTTATACTAAGTAGAATTGTATCATCCATAAATATTCCATTATTCTTTCAAGTGGCCCTTACTAATTTTGTGTGTCAATTTTTTCTTGAAGGAGGATATTCCTTCAGAAAACTGTCGTTAAAAAGGGAATGTTATTTAAAAAAGATCTCACCGACCCCTCAATACGCTACAAAATCCTAACTGCTTTTATTTCTTTGATGAGTAGAGACGAATAAATACCAAAATTTGATATTACTTAAGGGGTTATTCTACTGTTAAACGGGTAAAAAGCAGTATCATTTTAAAAGTGTTGTAAAAAAAAACTATTAAAGATATCAATTTGAAATTTTGCATGCATCTTTACTAACAAAAAAAGTATAAAATCGCATAGTTGAAATTTCCAAAAAAACAAAATGGCGGCTTCTGTATGCAATTGATGGAGCGCGCGCTGACGGCCACAGTCGATTGCGCGGCACATTGCCCAGGTCGTCCAGGTGATCAGCAATCAATTTAACGATGAAATTCTATTAGTTTAGCTAAAAACACACAAAGTGAACTTAAATTCAGCCATAAATATTAAATTTTCGCGATTTGACAAGTGTTGGAAAATAGCATGCTCGATTTTGGACGTTTTTTCCGATAAAAAAAGTGCTCCCAAATAACCAAATTTCAATTTTTATGGCTGAATTTAGGTTCACTTTGTGTGTTTTTAGCTAAACTAATAGAATTTCATCGTTAAATTGATTGCAGATCACCTGGACGACCTGGGCAATGTGCCGCGCAATTGACTCTGGCCGTCAGCGCGCGCTCCATCAATTGCATACAGAAGCCGCCGATTTTATACTTTTTTTGTTAATAAATATGCATGCAAAATTTCAAATTTATATCTCTAATAGTTTTTTTACAACACTTTTAAAATGATACTGCTTTTTACCCGTTTAACAGTAGAATAACCCCTTAAGCGCTATTATAATATGCTAACTAATATTAATATATCACTAATATTAGATATTGCTAATCGCGTGATAAGCATTATTAAGCAGCTATTTTCAGTTTCATGGCTATGGACGAAATTCCTTTACTTTTTCAACAAGTTCGTTTAGACTCATCACCAAAAAAACATTATGCACCGGCTCTACCTTCCATTGCGAAAGAAAGGATTGTAATAGCGGAAATGTTTCGCCCCACAAATACAACATATCCTTTTATTCATCAATTTTCACGCTTTCGTTTCGTTCACTCACTACGCACGCCAACACATTCTTTAATATGTTCACCACATTTTCAGGTCCTTATCACCCAGTATGTAGCTAAACAAGAGGGATATCAAAAAATATACTACTATTTTTTACTGCAAATTGTTCGTGCCTAAGTTTCCAGAATTTCATCCTATTATAGAAATACTTGTTAGCTTTCATCTGAATATACCTTCATTATCATAGTCATCGCTACAACAGGCATCGGACGTGGCCCCCTTCAACAAATTTTTCTATCGGTTCCGATCGCAAGGCTGTGTCAAGTACCAAGATCTCCTCCAATGTCGTCTGCCTCAAAATCTGCCCCAAGGAGTTTCCGAACAAGTTCCTCTTCGGTCATACGAGCTAAGTGTTCTGCCCACCGGAGCATTATCTTTGTAGTTATATATCCATAAAAGTAGACACCGGGAATCTAACTTGGGAATCGCCCTTCAACACATACGAGGTCTGTTCACAAAGTATCGCGAATTTTATGTTTTTTCAAAAATTATTTATTTACTGATCAATATCTATTTTGTCCCCTTCAAAGTAATCCCCATTAGATATTATACACTTATGCCAACGTTTTTTTCCAATCCTCGAAGCACTTCAAAAATTCATTTTTTGTGATCTTGTTCAGCTCCTCCTTCGATGTCGTCTTTTATTCTCTTCAATCGTGGCGTAGCGTCGTCATTTCATGGGCCTCTTCAGTTTCAGGAACAAGAAAAAGTCACAGGGGCCCAGGTCTGAGGAATACGGTGGCTGCGGCATGATTAGTGTGTTGTTTTTGGCCAAAAGTTCGCGCACAAGCAACGGTGCGTGAGCCGGGGCATTATCATGGTGCAAAAGACAATTTGTATTCTTCCGAAAATTCGGGCACTTTCGGCGGATTCCTTAATGACCATTCTACCCTGTGGTAAGAACTAAATGATGCACCACGCCCCTGCAATCGACGAAAACTGTTAGCAAAACCTACACATTCGACTGAAATTGGCGTGCTTTTTTCGGTCTTGGATAGTGCGGCAGCTTCGATTGAGCTTTGGTTTCCACGTCATAGCCATAAATCCATGATTCTTCACCAGTTATGACCCTCTGGAGCAAATTTGGGTCGTCACGGACAGAGTCCAACATCTCCTTAGCAATGTTAATGCGATGCTGTTTTTGGTCGAAATTGAGCAATGTACAAAAATCTAGTATTACAAAAAAGACCCGGGTTGCTTTACAATAAACGTCTTTATTGTTCGGTAATATAATGAGTACTAATTACAGGTTTCAAATAATGAGAGTAAGTTCAAAAGTTCACACATACATTGAGCCTGTGCATGTAAATGTAATTCCGGTCAATCTTCTTTTTCAACAAGCAATTTTGGTACGAATTTCGCGGCGATCCGTCTGAACCCCAAATCATTGGTAAAAATCGAATGGCACGAGCCAATCGATTTGTTTAGGTCCTCAGCAACTTCTCTAACGGTGATTCGACGATTGGCCAATACTATTTTCTTCACTTTATCAATGTTTTCGTCTGTTGTTGACGTGCTCGGGCGTCTTGCAAGCTGTTCGTCGTTCACATTTTGTCGGCCCTCTGAGAACATTTTGTACCACCGATAAACGTTGCTTTGGACCAAGCTAACTTCACCATATGCCAACAGCCAACATCAGCCAACATTCAGAATGCGTCCGCGCACTTAAAGTTGTTTTTTCACACAAAATTTAATACAAATTCTTTGATCCATTTTTTGGCATAGACAAAAATCGAAGACAAGCCGAAACACGTCCAAGCAAAATAGCTGTCAAAAATTAACTGAAAATTCAAAATGGACGAACTTGTCAGCATAAACGAGGGGCATGAGTACCAACCTAACGCCATAAAAATATCAAAAATCGAATAACCGTAGTCCGCGGAAATTCAAAAGTCGCGATACTTTTTGAACAGACCTCGTATGCAGATTTGAAACCCGGATCAGGGGAATATCCCTAGAAGTCGGTGCTGTGGAATTGTTTATCGATGGGTTCAAACTGAAAAGCAATGGAGTGGGCTATGTTTTTCTCTGATGTAAACTTAAAACCTTCCTTCCGCTTGCCGGACCACTGCAGTGTATTTTGAACGGCGGAGGTGTGTCGAGACATTCAAAGGTGCAATTGAGACATTCGATGGTCTCAGGACATTAGGATATTAAGGGAAACAGCGAAGCGAATGACCGTCCAAAAGTCGGTACAACTTCGCTGCAAGTGCTGTGCAGTTTCCCAATCGGGACTATGATGGCTTCAATTAGACTGACTTAAGAGGCGCTATGGAAACCCATGATGGAAGAATCTGCTTATGCGTCTAAATTGTAGAAAATTTTTGACATTGACTGTCATAGAGAACTACTATAACCAGGAAATGAATCCCTCTCTGCACAACGGTAGTTATTTGAACTGGATATTGTCTATTTCGCAAGGCATGTGCTGCAGTTGAGTGCCCTTTACGACAACTTCTGCCTAAGCTGCATATGTGAGGAGGAGAAGTAAACAGTTTTTCACCTCTTTTGGGAATATCTGGCCCTTTCTGGAAGAAGGGAGCAGTCCCTTGGTGCTAATCGAAGTACCTTTGGTGAACCTGAAGAGGATTGCCCGGTTCATTGAAGACTCGGAGTGATATGTCCGGCCAAAACTATAACTTATCCTATTTCATATATATTACCCATTTATAAACAAGAATGTTAATTTAAAACTAGCTTATTTATCTTTGATAGATCACTATCCATTTTAAAGATACTCGCTTGCAAAAAAAAATACAGTATACTCAATATAATATGATTCCGTAACTTGAACATGTAAAAAGTTCATTGATATCCTTTCCAAGAACTCGAAAAAAACAACTCGCTAAATGATAAAATTTCATGTAAGAGATCGCTGGTGTTTATTTGAGGTGGATGAATGCATTCGTTTCCGGCGATTATTTGCATATGAAACTTAAACCGCTCTAGGATACGATTTTTGACCATTTCTGGTGAAAACATCTCTGCACATTTCCAGCTAGCTACTTCTTTTAAACGAAGTTGAAGTAGTTTGGAACGGACAAAATTTTTATTTCGAAACAGATATAAATGCCTATAAAACTGTACTAGCAGGAACCTACAACTGTTGTTTTGTCAGGGGTTACAACAGGAGTTACAACAGAAACAAAATCACCGATTTCTTTGAATTTGTATATGAATTGAATTGTAAATGAATTTGTAAAAAAAAAGTTTGTTTGAGGTTGTTATAAATTATTAGTTGCCTATTAGTATAGTAGAAGTTCCCTATCCAGTAACTTGAAAAATCGATATCATGAACACACCCTGCAAAACAAACGCCCCAATGCTTCGTCGCTGATGATATGGTTAAAGCATTGTAACACTCTTCAGATTGACTTGCTATCTATATATTATATAAATTTCACGTTTGAATGCTAAGCAAAAAACTATTTTCCCCCTGTGAAGCTAAAAATACCTCAATTTATTCACAGACTTCGATATTTCGAAAGTAATCCACCCTCTTCTTCTGAGTCGAACTAAATAGCAAAATATCTATTGATCTCGAAATATCATCGCTGAGCGGTAATGTGAAGTTCATGCGTGATTCATCGCTGCCATTCAGATTATAAACATATGGTAGTAACTCACCCGTAATCATACATATGAGATATATATAGAGGACTTTTGTCCCAAGTGAACTGAAAGGCTTTCGAAACTTGCAGGGCTGAATCAACGATGTGACGAACGAAGGAACATAGATATGTATGAGCTTAAATGGGCGTAAAGCTTTCATTCTGCAGCTCATATTCTCGACACATTTTCTTAAGATCGCTACCAATAACATTTATGTACTTACACCATGCTCGAAGCCAAAAGGGAACTCCTTATGGCGTAGAGCAGAATCATCTCAGTGCTAATAAATTATAAAGTTTGATATGAAATTGGACAAGCAACAGCATTCAAAATCAGACTCGAAACCGAACTCAAAATCGTACTCGAAACCAGAATCGATCCCGGACACGATACCGAGACTCGACACTCAAACTCAAGTCTGAAACAATAAGTACAAACATAAGTAAAATTAATTATTCGGTGAATTCGATTCTGGAATCGAGTCTAACACTTATAATTGCTTTAAAACAATCATCAATAATCGTCTTCTTTGCATTATTAAATCCTGGAGTAGACAGCTAACTGTGTCTTTTCCTCTGTAATATCTGTTTAAAGCAGTGCCTAGAGTGACCATTTTTAAGTTGCTGGCATCTTTGGAGTTGTTTCATCTCCGCAAACATTCTTCACACAATATCTTTCATTCATATAATTCCTCTTCGAATTGAGTCCTTTCGAAATTTCATGAATACACATATTAAAGGCAATTCTGATGTGATTCCAGAAGTAATTAACCATTTTCATTATCATTTTTCCTTTCATTCCTAGTTTTTATTTACAGACTTTTTAGAAACATAAGCTGAAGTTTGTCGAAATGTAAGAAAGTGGAGTATACTCTCATTGAACTTTCACAGCAGTAGTTTTTTGTTTATATTCTGACGAAAGCTGACAAAAACTAAGGTATATAAGGTGTTTCATCAGTAAAACAGCTTATTTCTTAAACCTTATACAAAATCAACACTTGTTAAGTAGAAATTAAAGTATATCTTTATTGTCTTCAAGTTCTAAAGAAATAAAGAAATCACAATACAAACATATACAAAGTCGCCATAACTCATCTTCAGGCGAATCCTAATGATTAATAACCTTATACTATACTATGCTGCCAATCAGCATATAAATATTGATACACATTTTCTTTAGTTTATATTGGATGTTTATATTGTAAGTGAATAACAAAATGCTCGCTCATCCACGCAAGGGTTTTGCACCAGTTACAGTTCTTGGTGCCGCGTGGTACCCAACAAATCCACAACCGCTTGGTGTGATTGTCTTTCCGTTTTTTATGTCCATCAAATGGATTGTTTGTTTGTAAAATAAATTGCCAGAATATTTGAAGAAGTCAGAAGAGTCTTGTGTTGGGGCTCGACACATACGATAATATTCACAATTGTTGTGCCAAAAAATATTATCATCGAAGCAATATCTCTTGAATTTTTGCTCCAGCTTTTCAACTACAATTTTTGTTCATATTCCAATCTGTTTCAATATTATGTGGATTAATTCAACTATATGAAAGAAAAATGACGATTTATTAGTGTAAATTTAAAAATATTTCTATTTTGACAAAGATACTAATTTCAATTTATTCATTCCAGGCTCACATGAAATTTCCACACGACTATCCGTACTCGCCGCCGTCAATTCGATTTCTGACTAAAGTCTGGCATCCAAATGTTTATGAGGTAAGACGTTATAACATTCATCATCTGCTATAAAAATACATTTATTTACAAAAGAATCGACTTGGAAAAATATTATTATTAATCATAATTTTCTTATTTAATATTTTTCAGAACGGCGATCTATGTATTTCAATTCTGCATCCGCCAGTTGATGATCCTCAGAGCGGTGAACTGCCATGCGAACGTTGGAATCCTACACAAAATGTTCGAACAATTTTACTTTCGGTTATATCGTTGCTAAATGAACCGAATACATTTTCGCCAGCAAATGTTGATGCGTCCGTAATGTATAGAAGATGGAGAGATTCTCATGGAAAAGATAATGAATATCCGAACATTATTAGGTATTTTAGTCATTAAAATGATTAATTTTTTTGTTATCGAATTTCATTTTTCTTTGTAAATCAATTCTATTTTAATCTTATTGTGAAAATTTCACTTTTTCAAATTTCACTATTTATTAATTACGTGATTTAAGTTTTCTTTTTGTTATTTAATAATATTATTTGCTTTTTTATTGTAGAAAACAAGCATTGGCTGCTAAAGCAGAAGCTGAAAAAGAAGGGATCGTAGTACCTACAACGTTAGAAGACTATTGTATTAAGCCAAGTCTTAAATCGTCGAATCAGGAGCCACAGGTAAGCAAAATAATATCACTAAAATAAATTATTCAGCTTCGTAATTTGTCCCATTTCCATTTCAAATATTAAAATATTTTCCACATACGAATATCTAACATGAACTCATTATTCAACGATTTAACGGATCGACGAAGTGTGATAATCTCAATATTACGGATATGTAAATTCTTTCGAAGATTTTTGTGATAAAAAAGGTTATTCAACCAATTTGCTCGTATATGCGTCTTAGTTTCGAAGCGTTGTTGATATAAAGTGCGGTTCTTTGTGTAGAACGGTTGTGAACACAGCTATTGTGATTTGTGCCTTAACAATGTGAAGAGCAAGTCACTGATTGAAAGTTATGCTCTGCTAATTGAAACTACAAGTAGATGTTTTCTTTGCGTAGTCTGTGGCATTCTATTGTTGTATTTAGAGCGTATTTTGTATATTATTTTGAAGTTGTTGAATAAATGAAATTAATTTACAATGCCTAGTTAGCACTTATTCACAAGCAGTTATTCCTTCGCTAGTTTATAAACGGGAAGCTATTGTGTGCTAATTGTTGAACAGATCATACCTTTAGATAATATTGAATTGAGTTTTGTTTCACGTGGTAAATAGGAAAAAAAATTGGAAAATAATTCTTAATTTTGATTCTTATGATGCATTTTTATCACAATTATTTGAATAGTTTTTTGGGCTCTACGAACAGAGAATCAAAATAAGTAATTTGAAATGAAAGTTAAGTTATATTCAGATTTTCGTTCCTATTAATTGAAGGATTTGTAATATTCTGCTCAAATTGATTACCACGAGATTATTTTTTGATATATCATGAAATTAGAAAGACAATCTTCTCCTTTTCGTTAGATTAGATGCCACGAACCGAACTACCTCCACTTCTGATAGATCAACAATACCTTCGATAAGGTATTTTGGACTAGATAGTTCAAATCTTGCTGAAAGATAAAGGCCAGTTTGGACAGAATCGCACTGTCACATCCTGTCCGAAATGCTTTTTATTTTCGATTTTTTCCGTGTAAGCATTATTTTGCTAACTGAGTGTTTTCGCTTTATTGCCTTCCATATTTTTATCTTTTAAGGTAATTGCATCTTTAACGTTAAAAATCTTGCCAAAGTTCTTTGAAAACTTGTTAAGTGACATATTTTGAAAATGGGTTGCCTAATCTTAAAGTAATGTTATGATTTTTTTTGTAGTAGCATGATATCAATTTTGAAATCAATCAAAAATTTCTACTAATTACTATTTTTTGAACAGAAATGAACTCGCATTTCACTTGAGAATTGGAACATGGTTATGGTGGAATGTTTCGTGAGTTTTGACCAGTGAACATACTTTGTACCATTTTCACTGTCCTGTCTTTCAACATTGTATGTAGTTTTTCTTGCATGTTGGCGATAAACTGGCCCATATGTTCGGGAGTGGTTGAGATTGGTGAGTTTGGTTGGGAAGTTGGATAGAGGTTTAGAGATGGTAGTGATAAGAGTTTGGAGAGATGAAGTTGGATTTCCACTTGCCACTTATACAAATCATTTATATTTGGATCGCGCAGGTAGTTCCCATAGCTCGCAAGATGCTCATCTCTGCAGTTAACGCAGTTTGGCTTTTCTTCCCTCGACTATTTGCAGTTTAAGAAATGATAGAGTCTTTCGTATTTGACGAATCGAGCATCAGGATGACAACTGAGTGCAGAGAAAATGTCTCTCTTATAGAACGTAGTATGTGTGACACTGTACCTTCGAAATAATTTATGTAATATAATAATATATGTAATATAATAAACTGGGTTCCCAGACATATTAATTACGCTGTTATTTATTCAATGGGATCTAGCAAGTTTTCTAGGAAGACACGTTATTGATTTACACATTTTCAAACGATTTGTCCTAGCTTTTTTGATCGCAAGGTTATTCGCCGATCTTGTGGCTGTCTGAGTTATTTCTCCAACATTTCTTATAACATATGGCCATTTGAGTTTTTTGTTAAGTATCTTAAATATTAGCTTTCCTTGTTCAAGACACATTATTTGTTGTATGCTTAGTAGTCCTGTTTCACGATACACATGTAAGCTTGGAGTCAAAGTTGGCATTTTGTACATAGTCTGGATAGCCTTAGTGATGAGTCTTCCGATCAAATCGATATTTTGTTTCGATGTTTGCTTCCACAAAACTGCTCCATAAGAGATGTTCGACAAAATAAAAGCATTGAATATGTCAAGTTTGATGCTGAGAGATAAAAAATCATATTTTTTTAGGATTCCTATCATAGGCGCTACTTTAAGTCTGATGTTATTGATATGTTGTAGCCAAGACATTTTCTCATCTAAAATTAGTCCTAATTATCTATAGTAATTGACTTGACCTTTTCCAATTGTATTCCATTGATTTGTAATGACGGATTAATTTGCTGCTTGTTTTTTTGTTGGAATACTAAATATTTAGTCTTTTGGATGTTTATTATTAATTTACTTTGTTCGAGCCAATTCCAATATTTTCCTAGGTCATCATTTATATTTTGCTGGAGAATTAATTCGTTTTTACCGGAATACAGCAGTAGTGTGTCATCAGCAAATAAAACTATTTTTCCCAACAGATAAATGTCCTGTACGCTGTTAATGTACAGTAAAAACAGTAATGGCCCAAGGATTGATCCTTGAGGAACGCCGATGTTTATAGTGCATTCCTCACTTTTATAAATATTGTTAGTTGTAATAATACGCCTGTTGAATAGATAATCCTTTATTAACAGCTTGAAGTTGTGATGGATTCCGTATATTTCGAGCCTCTGAAGCAGGATCTCGTGGTTAATGGTATCAAAGGCCTTTTTCAGATCCACGAAGATTGCCGCTACATAGTCGCCCTTATCCAATTCATTGTTGATGAAATGTACTGCATCTAATGTTGCTGCTAGTGTACTACTGTTTTCTTGAAAGCCATATTGAATTGGCGTCAAAATGGAGTTAGTCTTAATAAATTGAAGCAATTGTTTTTGAATGGCTCTTTCAAATATTTTACTTAGGACACTTGTGACAGCTATTGGGCGATAATTTGATGGATCTGCTGGATCACCACCTTTGAAGATTGGAGTGATTTTCGCTAGTTTAAGACAACCAGGGAATGTACCAGCTGCTAGGTGCTTATTTATTATTGTAGTTAGAAGCTCCAAAATATGATTTTTCAGAAATTTAATATCCTCCGATGTTATACTATCCAGACCAGGAGAAACCTTTGAGTTAAGGTTGTCGATTATTTCAGATATTTCATCAGGACCCGTGGGACGCAAGTGAATTGAAGTGCACATATTAGGCTCAATATGAATACTCGAGCGTGATGAATGCAGTTGCTCGGTGACAAGTGTTCCAATGGTAGCGAAGAAGTTGTTTAACTGCTGTGCTACTTCTTCGGTGTCTGTAATGGATGTTCCATTTATCAACAGTTCTTCTATGCACGTTGAAGATTTGTTTTGTTGTTTAGACAAGAGCTCATTTACTAGTTGCCAATATCTGGAGGTATTTCCGGCTGAAGCTTCAAACTTATTTCTGTAGAAACGTTTTTTGGTCTCCATGATAGCTCAAATCGATTCCTTCTTCATAGATAAATAGATCTGCTTCTTGGATGTGGAGTTTGTATCTGCTTTGTATTTTTTGTAAGCAGTTCGTTTTCGATTCGCAGCATCAATTACATTCCTAGTAATCCAAGATTGTACTCGTACACGAACTTGTTTCGTTGTTGTTGCTTTAACCTTAGCTTCGGTTATCTTCTCAATCAGCTCATCAAAGTCCGACGTTGGAGACCCTTGGAGACTATCTATGAAGTTCCTTAAGAAATCTTTATTATTGGTTCTGCTCATTGATATTTTTTAGGCCGTATTTTAGCTTCGACGAGATTTTTGATGGATAAGTTGATTACTTTATGGTCTAAGACGGGCCAGTCGTCATCATTGTAAGACATACATTCACTCATGTTTGGATGTTTTATGATCACATGATCGAGTAGTGTTTTGGACGTCATAGTGATGCGTGTTGGCTTTGTCTTGTTAAATACAACTCCATTATTTGTCGCAATTATATCGAGATATGCGCTGCATATGGCAGAAGATGTTAAAATATCAATATTTGTATCTGCTACAGTGATTAATTTCTCGATAGTCGAATAGAATTCGTCGATATGATTGAGAAAGAGATGGTATTCTTCATTTGGTGCTTTATAAAAGGTGCCGATGTTAATTTTTCCTGAATTAAGTGCAAGCTCAACTACTATAGTGTTAAATTTATCAGACATGCTGACAAGCTTTGAGCGAATGTTTGACTTCACAAGTATTGCTGTGCCTCCTCCACGGCCCGATTGTCTTGTGCAGAAATAGCCTGTATATCCTCTCGGCGTATAGAGTTCCTGTTCGTTGCTTTATATCCATATTTCATTAAGAACTACAACATCGATGTTTTTGTTGGAACATAAATAAATATTGATGTCGTCAATTTTATTACGAATGCTTCTAACGTTTACGTAGAAAATGTTTAAAAGACAATTTTTTTTTTGTTTGCTGTTGATCTAATATCCATAGTTGATTCGCTTTTGGTTAACTTCAATCATTCTCTTAAATTCCGGGCACTCATAATTGTCTGCGCGATGTTGTGTATGCAGATGATTTTAAATTATGCAATTATTGCATTTTAAAGAAGATACTGTACATGCATGGGTAAGATGATTACCAGCACATTTAGCACGCACTTCCTTTGCCTGGCATGTTTGGGATTTATGGCCGAATCCTTGACATTTAAAACATCGCATTACGTTGTGGTCTTCAACAACGTAATGGGAGCCGAAATTGATATTGATGTATTGGCTCACCATTCTTTCAAATAGCTTCCCACCAACCTCCACAAAAGCTATCCATTGATTTGTTTTTTTTTGCCTGCCTCATATGTACCACCTCAAATTTATCATTAATGTCTATGTTATGATTTAGACTGATTATTTCTTCTTTCAGCTCTTGCGTGCTGTATTTTTGTTGGAGTCCTCTTATCATCAGTCGAGCCAATTTCTCCTTGGTACACTCAATTTTGTATTGCGCTCCTAGGTTTTCTTCTAGGTTTTTTAATAGAACCTCAGTATTTTGTTGGTTATTCGATTTCATTAATATACCCCCACTTCTAAGTGATCTCGTAAATTCAACAGGGGTTTTCAATTTTACCGGGTTGATGTTTTTTTTAATGTCCCTCATCGTACTAGCAGCATCTTGATCATTTTTTGACTTGATGATTATGCCTTTGTTGAATTTTTTCATTCCAACCGCGCTAATTGGTTTTGCCCTGGTGGCATCTGCGTATGAAGGAATAGGAATTGGCGTAACAGCTGCTTTCGTCATTTGCTCAATTTTACCACTAATTGTTTTTAAGAGCTCTTGGTTTTTTTCTACTTGCAGTGTAATTCTTCCTCACGACTTTTGCGCAGTGCTGTTTCACACTTCTTGCAGAACCACTTCACTTTACTATTCACTTATCACTTGTTTCTTTGAAAATTAATATTATTTTATAATTGATATGTAAACAACTAAAAAGAATAATATATTTTTATTATATTATCAGAACATCCATTATGCTGATTAAATTCTAATTCGTATTTAACTAATTTTATAATTAACTATCATGACCAAATTAGGAGAAATTATTGGGCAAAAAGATAAGAAGTTAGATCATAAGATTAAATTAGATGCAATTAAGATTAACGTTTTACTTGCTAGCACCCATGTACATATGTATGTGCATAAATTTAGCATTATAATTAACTTAACTTCTGGTTTTATCTATATATTATATAATTGAGTACGAATAAGCCAGTATATCTGTTTAATTCACTTAATATAGATCATTTGTAAAGTCCCGAAATATCGGGACTATTTCGGGATCCCGAAAATTCTAATCCCGAATTTTCGGGACCTCCATATTTCAATCTTGGGATTAATGCCCTAATGGCAAAGTGGCATCAACTGTCTACTTGTTTTGCTGGTTTTTACACGACAATTGTTCCCTTACTTATATACTTTCGATAAAGTTTCTCTCACCACATAAGTGAGATTTTAAGCAAAGAGGTAATATTTAAGGTGTTAGAGCTTAGGAAATAATTAAAGAACCGATGCTACACTACATTTTACTACCATTTGATTTGATCAATTTGATCTACATTTATTCTGATGGGGTTGAATGATCCGCTTCAACAGTTCACAATCATAAATTTCAATTTCACGCAAATAAAGTTTTTCAAATATATTGTTTTCTGCATTTCAGCTTGATATGACCGATTTCTATGACGACGACTACGATCTAGAAACAGAAGATGACGATCAACAATCAGACGATTCGGATTATGTAGACGGCGACGATAGCGGTAATGGAGAAACGTGATGAACTGAAACGAACAAAGTAAACATAATATTACTGTATGAAAGATTTTTTTCTATTTATTATAAACAAAAAATAAAATACTAGACATAAAACGGAGAAAAAATACAATAATTCAAAAAAAAAACAAAAGCAAAAAAAAAAGTTAAGCGAAATTTCAGAAGTGATAAAATTTAAGAAACTTTTAAATGTTTTGCGGTAGATTCTCCTGATTATATTTTATAGTAAAAAAAAACACAATGAAACGAAAAGAAAAGTCTAAATAAAAAAATAAGATTTCAAGAAAAAAATATAGATATACAAGAGTAGATATATTACCGGCTAAAGATCATGTATAATAAAACTGGTCAGGCAAATGACAACATGCCTCACAATCTGCGGCTGTAATAATTCATTAATATCGATAAAATGAATCGAATTAATAAATAAATGCAGAAAGCTATGTATGTACTAAATCTATGCGCTAAATTTGAAGTTACATCAAAACTACTAGTACATAAATTCACATAAAAAATCTTCTAACTTTTCTGGAGGACGTTATTTTCATAACATGCAAGTATAGGAGATATTAGCTATCACCTTTAACAATTCTTAATGTACAGATGTACTCACAATACATTACTGATCTGTATTTCAATGTTTGAGACAAAAAAAAAAACAACAGTACTTGAAACCACAATGTAAATAAAGTAATTTTAATGTAATATAAATACAATAAAACGATGCTGAGTTTATAGATTATATCCTAAGTATGACAACAACAAAAAATACGCAGCGTAAACAATTAACTGCAATATCTTAGCGTTAGCTTTATTAGATTTATCGATCTGTGGCAAAAATTAATTGTAAAAATCGAATGGCGACAAGAATTAATAAGATGAACGTAGTACGCGTAACGTAACGTAAATAAAAAACATTTTTTCAAACCTACAGAGCTAATTTTGAGGTTTTCACATTTTTCTCCCTTTCTCAATACTATTAAATAATCAATTGGTGCATTTTGAAATTAGATGAATGAAAAATCCACAGCAGCATAAAATTTAAAAAGAATAACGTAAATGTGTAGGAATTAACAATAAAACGAGAGCGACAGAAAAAAAAGAGTCTATTTGTTGTGAATGAGATGATTCGACTGTTTTTGCATAAGTTCTCATTGGTATCAACAGTCGAAATATACTGCCAATATTATAATCGTATCTGCTTTTTAAGAATCATAGCAATAGGAGTTGGTCAGAATACACAGCAGAAATATCGTAATATTACAATTACAAGAATTTGTGCAGTCAGATTAGATAATTATACATTTAATAAGTTTGCTAAAGTGAGAATATTTTGATTTTTATATAGTCTGTAAGTAAATTCAATCTCGATTGTCATTTTTGTTTGAACAAATAAGAATGCTAATGCTAGATAAAACAAAATGGGTTTTATTATATTAACCAATATCTACCATTTCGGATTTGCAATATTTAAGTTGGTTGGACATTATGTGGCGTATGATGAGTTTCTTTTTGAAAAATACAGCTTGGTTTAATTGGAATAATTTTGTGTATCCATGGCTAAAATCGTTCTTTTACAGGAGGAGAATAAAACGATAACGTTTTGATTGTATTTATTGATTGACCGATCGATTGCTGCTTGTAGCGATTAAAGTGCTCTCATAGTAATGAGCGCCTAAACAGAATTTTATTCGAGAATTGATTAGAACTTCTTAAGGTGGTAAGTAATAGCAGAGCTAGGAAAGTGAGCATAAGATATGAATTAGACGGCTATGAAACCACCTCATCTTGCCATCTCAGTACGATTCGTTGGCTGGCATCAAATATTGATCATTCTTTTCCAATAATCCATCACTTCTGCTATCTTCTACTTCCAGTCGTATCTCATTGTCGCTCCTGATAAGAAAAAAAACTAAAAAACATTAATATAATTTAGTAGCGATCATATAGCGAAGCACAGAAATTATTATATGTGAAAAGATAGTCGGACGATTTTTTAGACCCGTCGATACACGCATTTGTTAGTGTATCAGAAATCTAACATTTTTTTTTGGTTCACTTTCCTATCTAAAAAGGTGGTGATCTCACATATCTAAAAGGTGGTGATCTCATAAATAAAGTGACCTAAAGTGACCGATAAATAAGATGACCTCATTGTCGCTACGAATGAATGAGGAAAAGAAGTGATTGGAAAATGCGTCAGTTTTTGTTACATAAGGCATAAATACAATGTTTCGCAGTTTCATCGGGTAGTTATTACTACCTTTTCTTTTTAAGGTTTTCTCAATTATGCTGCGTGAGTCCCGGAAAATGACGAAAGGCTTGGAAAATGGACACGAACAGCTATTGGTGCTTTTGAGAAGTTATGAGCAGCAGCAATAATAATGCATCAGATGAAAAAAATCACAGTTGGCCATTACAATAGACGCTTGGGAGCAGTACTTGAACAATTCGTAGACAGAGAATGGATACCACAGGACACTACTCAAAAAAGTTCAGCGATGCACAACGTGCACGACAAGGAATTGCTAGCGACCTACTCTGCCATCAAATATTTCCGCGACAGAGTAGAAGGACACAAGTTCGCGATAAGAACCGACCACAAACCATTGTGTTATGCTTTTATCTAAAAGTCTTCAAAAGCATCAACACGCTGAATGCGACGACTGGAGTATATTTCCCAATTCACGTCAGATATACGCCATGCCAAAGGTGACACAAACACTGTGGCAGACGCACTATCTAGTCTTGAGCCAGTTACCGCAGCAAAAATAATCGACTTGGTGGACGTTGCAGCTCAACAACAGAAATACATCGAATTACAAAGCCTATTACTCTCGGTTACATCGATGAATCTCCAAAGGCTAGAGAACAATGGGAATTACTTGTACTGCGATTTATCTACTGGTATTACACGGACCTATATCCCGCAATCACTACGACGTCAAGCATTTGATTCCGTGTATCGCCTGTCGCATTTAAATGCAAAAGTAACCAATCGCTTAATTCGAGGAAAATTCGTTTGGCCAAAGATGCATAAAGATATTGCAAACTCACATTTTCTCCGTGACTGGAGGATTCTACAGGAGTGCTCTTTCTCCGACTATAGGTACATTTCGGTCAACGTGGCTGGCCGCAGCTCTGATGAGCAGGTAGCCTTTATTAACAGGAAAAGAACGGACTGGAAGGTATTTAAAGATCTTGTCCCATCCTCACTGGAAAATGCTCAGAGCATTGACTGCTACCATGAATTAGATCAAGCGGTAGACACCCTCACTAGTTCTCTCAACTCCACGTCTAGGGCAGTGTGTAAACCACTTACAGCCAGGGGGAATCCCAAGCCATCCTGGTGGAATATGGAGATCAGCACCCTGCGAAAAGAGTGTAGGAGGGAGTTCAACAGTTCGAAAAGGTCTAATGACTGGTCGATTTATAAAACGAAGCTTAAGGCTTTTAAGAATGCTGTACGCAAGGCAAAGAAGTCCTCATGGAGATCTTTCTGTGGAAACGTAGAGAGTCTCAGCGAGGCACATCGCCTTCGTAGGGTCTTAAGCACGGCACCGAAGGCTATGGGGTGAGGGCATTTGGCCTCAACCCTGAGGGCATTTGGACTAGTTCGAGCAAAGATACATTAAACGTTCTTATGGACACACATTTTCCGGGCAATTATTGCCCTATAGAAGCGGTGCACCAAAGGGAGCAAGCTTACAGTTCAATGTCGCCGTTCAGAATATCAAATTCTCAACTGAGGTGGGCTATTAACTCCTTTGAGCCGTATAAATCTCCGGGCCCTGATGGCGTCCTTGCGGCTGACATTTAGTAGGCCATGAAAGTATCGCTACCATGGCTCAAAGAGATCTATAACGCTTGCCTATGCTTCTCGTATATTCCCACAAGCTGGAGGGAAACTAGAGTTGTGTTTATCCCTAAAGCAGGAAAAGTTTCGCATGGTAAGCCGAAGGATTATCGTCCAAGAAGTCTTAACTCTGTCTTGCTTAAGATTTTGGAGCGGATCATTGATTACCATATTAAAATGTCAATCGATCCTGTGTTAATCTCGCAGACTCCAATTTATACCAGAGGTAAGTCGGTTGAAACTGCTCTTCACGTCCTGATTGAGCAAGTTGAGAAATCTCTTGCTCTAAAGGAATATATGCTTGCCGCCTTCTTGGGCATCGAGGGGGCCTTCAACAACGTAAAGTCTAACGCAATTTTTGAGGTACTCTCGATATTGCACGTGGATGAGGGGCCGATTACTTTTATTGTGCAGCTTCTCAAAAGTAGAGTGGTGATCTCTTCCCTGGGGAATGTCAGCGTAAGACGGGGAGTCAGTACGGGGTCCTCTCTCTCCTGCTGTGGAATATCATAATGAATACTCTCCTAATGAAACTGGACCGTGCCGGTTGCAAAGCGATTGCTTATGTGGACGGCATAGCTAAGGCAGTGTCGGGAAAGTATTACTCTACTCTATCGGAGAGGTTAAATCACTCTCTTGACATACTTTCACGTTGAAGTCGTGAGTGCGGCTTGAATGTGAATCCTAGCAAAACGGAGCTAGTAATGTTTACAAGGAAGTACAAAGTTTCCTTTTTTGAGTTATCCAAACTAAATGGGGTCTCCATTGAACTGAGCCAGAGGGTCAAGTACTGAGGGCTTATCCTTGACTCGAAGCTGCTATGAACCTACAATATAGCAGAAAGAGCACGGAAGCCTTTCAACGCACTTTACTGCTGTAAAAGAGCCATAGGAGCGAATTGGGGATTACAGCCTTGTACTGTTGCTTGGCTCTATACTGCTGTGGTTGAGCCAATTCTATTGTTTGGGGTAGCGTTCTGGTGGCAGGCTGCTCTCGCGGCTACCTGCAAACGGCAGCTTGAAAAAGTGCGGAGGATGGCTGCACTGCTGGTAACTGGAGCGTTCCGCTCCACCCCTACTGTCCCTCCGTTTACCAGACCACTGTAGTGTCTTTCAGGCAGAGGTTGCGGCTATTTGACAGGCAATCGACTGGCTTCTGTGTAATCCGATATTCGCTGTCAATATTAGTATTTTCACAGATAGCCCAGCGGCTATTAAGTCCCTTGCTGGTCCTTGCACAGTGTCCATGATTGTCGCTGAATGCTGTGCATCTCTTAGGGAGATATCGAGGCATTCGGTTGTTGAATTGATTTGGGTACCGGGACATAGAGGTTTTCAGGGCAACTGTGAGGCCGATGAGCTGGCGAGTCTTGGAACCTTGTTACCGGAAGTCTCTTGCTCCCTCTCAATAGGAATACCGATAACATAGGTCAAATTGGCCATTAGGCAAAAATATATTAAAGCCGCTAGGAAGTCCTGGGCAGAGGAATCATCCTGCGCGATAGCAAGGCAGTCCTGGTTATCCATGGGTACGCATCGCACCAGACAGGTTTTAGGCTTAACTCGAAGCGCTCTGAGTTGCACTGTGGGCGTTCTAATGGGTCACTGCCTCATAGGGCGGCATGCGTAATGATTTGGCGTAGAGTTTAACGATATCTGTCGGAGTTGTGGTTCTGAGGACGAGGAGAAATCCGTGCTCCATTTCATGTGCCAGTGCCCGGCTTTGGCAAGGAGAAGGTTGGCGGCACTTGGTGCATCCTTTCTCTCAAACCTGACGGAACTGTCCCTGGTCAATTTAAAGGAGATAGTCCGATTTGTCAAAGCAAGCAGATGGTTACCTAATTTTAGTGAGTAGGAGAGAGTCAGCAATTTTATTATGGCATCATAACGGGCCTCTCTTGTGCCTATGTGTGTCGGTTGTCAGGCCTCTGTAGACCGGTAGCCACTTCAACCTACCTACCTACCTACCTTGCAAACTGGACAAAAACATGCATCTGGTCCCAAAGATCGAAAGTGAGACGACACATTACCACTTTTCTTCTCCAGATCGCAGCGCCAGATAAACGGTTGGATCATGTACATATTGATTTGGTCGGTTCACTAGCACCTGCCAACAACACGAAGTACGTGCTTACAATGATTGGCCGTTTTTCTAGATGGACGGAAGCTGTACCCATCACGGAGGCGACATTAGAGACGGTAGCGAACAACTTTTACCATCACTGGGTCGCACGTTTTGGTACGTCATGATTCGTTACAACAAATCAAGGCAGTCATTTCGGATCGATACTGTTCCGGTCAGTTACGGCGGTGATAGTTTGCAAGCATATATGGGCGACTGCTTATCATCCTTCGGCCAACGGGATGATAGAACGCTGGCATCGATCTTTAAAGGAAGCGTTGATGTGGCACGAAACTGAAAACAACTGGATCCAAGCACTCCTTGCAGTTTTACTTAGCCTTCGTACAACGTATAAAGAACACATAGGATGCTCAGCAGCGGAGATGGCGTATGGAACTACACTGAGGATACCTGGATCCTTCTTTGAGGAGACAACTACGAACAGCGATCGAACTATATTAAACACAAAGTTTCGGCAGGATATGCGACATCAACGCTCGACCCCAGTTACCCATCATCAGAATAGGAGCTTATTCGTATTTAAGGCTCTGGCAACATGCAGCCGTGTTTTCGTACGTGTTGATACCAGGAGCAAATCTTCGCAGCAACCATACGCTGGACCATATCGCGTACTCGAAAGGACATCTGCAAAAGTGCTCAAAATTTTGCTAGAAAGTAAAGAGTCGCAGACATCAGTTGTTCGAAGGAAATAGACATACTTTTTTAATCCAGGCATTGAAGAATCAGCACCATCACTGTTTTGGAACTATGAAAGCCGAGGACCTCCAATTGAAAAAAACATTCCGGACAGAATCAAAACACCCGGCGGAAAGGGAGTTGATTGTAACGAGAGTGATATTATTATAAGCGCGATAACTAAAGCGTGAATGCGAGTGCAAAATAAAGCGATCTGTTAGTAAAATTTATTTTTTCGAATAAATGTGTTTTTTGTAACACATTTATTCGAAATGTAAATTTGTTGTAACGAACTGTTTTATTTTGAAAACGCAGAGAATATCAAATAGCGCGTTTTCAGTGGAAAAACAATATTCTCCTTTTTTACCTGAATTACTACTCACTGCAGTTATTGTGCTCTGAGCCACTTGGCGTCCTTATTATTTTAGGAAGAGTGGGTATTGTCTATACTGAAGAGTTGCTATTCCTTATGTCCACTGAAGCAACAATTCGTTTCATGTCTGCTCATTCAATATTGTCTATCGAAGCTAGTATATTTCGTAACTCTTTTTTTTCTACCGATTGTAACTTCAATCCTTCGGCTATGAAGAAACAACGTACAAACCCCTCAAGCAACAGGACTTACAATAGACGAAAACAAATTCATAATTTTCAGCCTACTGTGTAATTTATTATGATACAGTTGCATATCGCTCATCAATATATACAAAATCCGATAATTAACTTAAGCATACATAGATATGAAGTTTTTCTGTCTTTTAAAAATAAATAGGTTAAGCCTAGGTATAATAAGAAATCTAACTTCAATTTCTATACTTATTTGGTTTGTTTCTCCATCTTACTGATATCTATCTTAATATACAACAGGTAAAAAATCCCATAATGATCTACATCCCAATAATTTCCCATGCAGAAATTCGCCCTATCTACTTCGATTCGTCATAGGTTTAACATTTGGGAAGAAAGCTTCGATGGGTAGAATTGGATCTTCGGTAGCTAGCGTGAAGTAACCTGGAATTCTCCTCGACAAATTGTTCTTGTTCAGATTGTTGAATTTGTAAGAACTGCCGGAGAGTGTAAGCTGAGCAACTCGTTCGGATTGCTCGGATGGCGACTGGTTCAGATCTGGCAATGCATCTAATTGGGACTCTTCGACGATCGCTTCATCCGATTGTTTGCTGGAGAAATCAGTTTTGGTAATCTTCATGATTGCACTTTCGGGTTTCGCATCAGGGGTGCTTGACGGTGAATCGGTTTCGACCGCGATATCATTCAAGTCTTCTGGATTCATTTGATTGACAGCTACATTGTTTTCCGTAGAAGTCGGTTGAATCCTGGATCGATGGTTGTAGCGATCACGATTGAATTGTCGCACTGGTTTTCGATTTTCCGCCTCTGCGGTTGGGGCTTCAGTGGTTGAAGTGGCACGATAGCGATTATTGTAGCCTCTCCGAGGTGTGTTTGGTCGGCGGAAAGTGGTTGGCCGGGATGTTGTAGTTGAGGTGCTGGCAGTGGCTGGAATATTTGGATGCTGTTCATCGGCCTGTTCATCCTCATTGGCCGCATTGTTGTCACCAGCATCTGATGATTCTGTTGTTGCCCGAAGTCTCAAGGAAGGTAACAAACGTTTTCTGGTCGGGAACCGATTTCTCGACCTGTAGCCTGGTGAAGTGGATACTATTGACGGGCGTTCAGTCGATGTACTGGTTGTGGAATGTGTTTTGACTCGTTGTCGATAGTCCTTGACGCTGAATCTGGGTCTATCCTGTGAGCGATATTTGTTCACAGGTCTCAATCTGGTAACAGGTTTGGCGCTATCAGAGCTAGATGAAGCGGAAGAGGCGGATTCTGTCTCAACAGGATCATTGCTTGGCGCTGTTTCCTGATTTGCAGCTGTTTCCGGCGTCGTCTTGACCTTATACCGATATCTTTGCCGATGACTTTGATGAGGTTCACCATCAGGAGTGGGCTCCGACTGCACAGTAAGAGTTTGTTCGGGTTCTTGGCTGTCAACGACTTGTTCGGTGCTCGATGAAACCTGTGATGCAAATGCTGTTGGAATAGGACTTGTTTCGTCTAGCGATGGAGAAGGTACCACATCAGTGGATGGATTTTTTATCTCCTCGACGAAGGGGTCTTCAGACGAACTAGGGCTAGAGCTATTGATTTCTTCGAATTGAATCGTAGCTCTAGTCTCGACTTCATTGGCAAGAGCGGTGGTACTTGGGAATATATCCTCTTGCGGTGTGTTGATTTCTTCGTATGCAGCCTGAGTCGTTTGGAGTGACGGAGGATGGTACTCAATGGCTGTCGTCGCGTAGTCAACCGGTTGCCTACTTTGCGACTTGGCAGCGATGTTATTGAAGCGATTTCTCAAAGAGTGCCTTTGAATCAGTTTGAGTGTTGGATCGGCTGGAGATAATGCATTTACTGGCCTAGCTTGTCCTCGATTGCGAGATCCTGGCCTGATTCTCAGTGCCGTGCGTTCTGTAGTCGAAGATGAGGTAGCAGGCCTCTCCCTGACTTGCTCTTGATATTCGGAAACGAAATTTTCGTCCTCTGTTTGCTGATCGGGATTTCGTGAGGTTGTTGGTTTCGGTCTTCTTCTTCGATTTTTGCCTCTATATCGATTTCTTGTAGGATCTGCTGATGGTAGATCTTCAGTAGGTGCTGGTGATGAAGGTAAAATTGGTAGAGTAGGAGCTGGCGTAGTTGTAGTAATTGTATGCTCCAATTGTTGTACTGTGGGTCTTGGAGGACTGGTGGTCAGCGTATTTGGTTGTTCATTAACAATAACTTTAGGATTTTCTTGGACTTGAACTTGCGTTGGAGAACTGTTGAATACGGAAGTGGGTGAAACCGGAGTCTGGTGAATGGGCTGGGCCGTCAGAGCATCGTCAATGGTAAAGAATGTGTGATCTGAGTTGAAATTATTTTTCTGCTGAATAGGTGGTGAGGGTTCATTAGCTAGTTGTGCGAAGTGCTGTTGATTATTTTGGAAAAAATCTGGGAAGTTAATCAGTCCCGTCGGTTCGATTGACAGTGGAGTCTGCTGTGGAGCATTTGTAGGGAAAGCAACTATACTAGACACCGTATAGTTTAATGGTATGATTGTAGGCTTTCGGAGTTTGGCCTCATATTGGAATTTATTTGCATCTTGAAGTGGTGATATAACTGGAATATTATATTTATTGAGGATATGAAGAGCGTTTGTTTGTTCCTGTAGTGAAGTTGGTCGTTTCGTTGCTGCTGCTGGAGTATTTCTTAATGTCGAACTTTCCAAGTGGATGAACGGCGGTGGAACTAAGTTTTTAGAATAATCGTCCAGTATGAACTTATGTTTTTGATTTTTGCTAGCTGTGTTTTCATTGGTTTTCTGCTGATCGATTTGCTGTACGTGCTGGAAGAATGGTGTTAGCACGCTTGCTGGAATCGGTGGTAGTCCTTGGGACTTAGGTTGATCATTACTGCTTTGGAACGATGAGAATGTTTCGGTTTTTGCCGGGGGAGGGCTACTGGTTGTTGAATACGATACTTTGTTGCCATCGAAGGGGTTTCCGAATGTTAGCTCGAAGCTCTGGCTGGGCGATATTTTGACAGATGTTGTTCCGAAATAGCTGGGAGTGCTGCTCTCGTACCGTACTGGGTGAGCGCTGTGGAATTGTTGGAACGTTTGTATAGGTTGTACGGGCTGAATGGATTGTGCAGACTGGGGAAGACGAGCTGGCTGTAAGGTTTGTTGAATTGTCTTGACATGGTTTCCAGCCTCAGCTGGTAGGAATATTGTTGCTTGAGGTTTGGCTGGTGAATGTTTCTCGCCACGAATTAGATGTGATGCAGGCCCGAAAAACGCCAGCGAGCTCCCACCGTCTCCGGGGAAAGAGAATGATCCAACTGGCTTGTCTTGCAGTTGCTGTTGTTTGATAGAGAAGAATGAATGTTGGTTTGGGAACTGAGGCGGTGGTGTAAGTATGAAGTCCCTGCAAAGAAATAGTAAGTAATATTATTTTGTATGCGTGGTGGCAACGAAGAGCATTTTTTCTGATGAACTAGTCTTCAATGTTACATTATTTTATAAGTTTATTTAATAATTTAGGTTGAAATGTAAATATTTATCAAGAGTTACTGTACAAAATTTACCAAGTTTTAAGATACGTATTTATTAGATTTCTAAAAAAAAAGCTATATACTTATATGATGAAGGATCATGAAACAGCGATGTCATTGCTTGCTTAACCACTGATGGTAGCTGTTTGAATTGCGGGATTTGTTGATTCTTCATGAACGTCGTATGTATTCCATTGAAGAAGTCCGGTTTGGTGATATACTCTGGTTTCAAGTTGAAAGCAGGTTTTCCGGTAATATATGGAACTGGCTTCAGATAGTTACTGGGCAATATAGTCTGTGCTATATTTGAAGCACTTGAATGGATGTTCTGTGTATTTTCTTTCGGTACACCAAGATGATGGTGATGACGATGAAAATGTGATGGTGTGATCGACTGATATAATGGAAACGGATTACGATACTGTGTTACTGGTTGATTTAATCCTTTGACTTGTTGCATTATTTGTGCATTGTGCTGAGCGAATTGATTGAATTGGAGATTGTTTCCGGGCGCAACTGCTCCTAAACTAATAAGATGTGGTCCGAAGGCCGTATGATATGACTGGTGAACTGGTTTCCATGGGCCCTACGGAGATTTAAAGGAGTATGAGCGGGCTGAAAATGTTTATTCTAATGTATTACCCCTAGGTCTAATACTCTGGCTGTTGGGTCATCGTATGCAAGGCTTTGATGCAATATGATAGAAATGCCTGAAAGAAAATAAATTGAATTAACAATAGGATACAATAGTTAGAAATTATTTCAGTGTCATTGTAGTTTATTTTCTAATTGAAGCTAATAGTATAATGTTTAGTTTTTTCCTGATAATTTTTATTCATTTTCGTAGAGTTAACATTTTATAAATGAAAAATTTTGTTTAACTTGAGTATTTCATTAATAAAAATTTAATTTAATGTAAACTCATAAGAATCAGAAGATTATCTTTCTGTCTCATCTTGCATGAAAGAATATCTCCGGAAATGATTTTAACGATTCGCGAAGAATCCAAAAGTAGGAACATAGGTAATTAATACCATATTGATATAGGTTTTACATACTAACAGGCATAATGACGTGCACTATACAAATTGTTTAGATTGATTTGTTAACATAAGTCTTGTTAAAGGTAGAATAAAAGGAGAGGAGATAATATTTTACGATAAGAGAAGTCAAATGATGAGGCCATTCGTTCAAATTTATGTTGGAATTTGTTATTATGTTGAAAAAACAGGCTTACAGGTTGGCACAGTAGTTCACATTCATACAAATATAATAGAACTTTTACTGAAACTGTTATGCCTCGATAATTGCCAGTATTTTAGATAAATGCCAGTATTTTAACTTGATCTCGAAAGAGGTGTAACCACGCCACTTTTCAGTCAAGAAGACGAGTTATTCTAACCCAGATATTTTTCTTTCTCTAGAATTTTGTCTGTGTGACACGACTATCAGTCACTTTTTTTCCGTTTCCTATGTAGTGGATTTGATTGCTTGATTGTTTCCCAAATTAAAATAAATGTTTGTCTTTATGACACTATTATGCGTCGAAACTTACCTAAAATTAAAGTATTGCTATATTTTCTCTTGTTTTCCACCTTGTAAAAGCTAGTTTTTTTTCTTCGTGTCTTTTCAGTTGTGAGGCTTATTCTTCTTTTTCTACTTTTAAATGCTGGCCTTTAACTTCTTTTGCTTTTAAACGCTGACCTTGCTCCGCTTTTGAGGGCATCCTTCTTGTTCTCCTTTTTGAATATTTATCTTTTTCTTCTCCTTTTAAATACTAGCCTTTTTTTCTTCTCTTCCATGGATTCCATTTCCTCTTCTTCTGCTTTTAAATGATGACCTTCTGCTCCTGATTTTATATGCTAGTCCCTTTCTTCTTTTTCTTTTAAACGCTGGCCTTCTAGATGCTGGCTTCCTTCTACTTTTAAATGCTGGCCTTCTTCTGGTTTTAAATGCTTCCTTTTTGTACTCCTTTTGAACGCTGGCCTTCTGTTTCTTTTCATTTTAAATGCTAGGCTTCTTCTTCTTCTTCAAAATGCTTGATGTTCTATTAATTCTTTTGAATGCTAGTTATCTTTGTTTCCTTTCAAATGCTAGCCTTCTGCTCCTTCAAAATTTTCTTTTGTCTTAAAATGATAGTCTTGTTTTCCTCTGCTTTTAAATGCTAATAATTTTTTTCTTTTTCTTTTCTTCTTCCATTTCTTCTTCTTCTTCTCTTATTAAGTGTCAGCTCTTTCCTTCTTTTGCTTCAAAACCTTCGCTATCTTCGCTTATAAATGCTGGCCTTTTTCTTTTTCTTTTAAATGTGAGGCTTCTTCTTTTGCCTTTAAGTGCTGCCCTTTGCTTTCTTCTGCTTCTGCTTTTAAACGCTAATCATTTTCTTCTTTTCCTTTGAAATGATAGTTTTATTCTTCTTTGTCTTCTTCAATTTAATGCTAGCCTCTTTTTCTGCTCCCGTTTAATGATGTGTTCTTGTTCTTTTTTTTTTTTGCTTGCCTTTTTCTTCTTTTTCTGTTAAACGCCAGCCTTTTTTTCTCCCGTTGAATTCTAGCATTCTACTTCTCCTTTTGGATGCTGGTCTTCTTCTTCTTCTTCTTTTTCTGCTTTTAAATGCGAACACTCTTCTTTTTCTATTTTTAAACGTTAGTCTTCTTTTTCCTTTCCTTTTACCTGACAGCTTTCTTCTTCTTTTCTTGTTAAATGTTTGCTTTCATCTTCTTCTTTTAAATGCTAACCGTCTTGTTCTGCTTTTGAATGCTGGTCTTTTTCTTCTTCTGCTTTTAGTTGCTGGCTTCCTGCTTTTGCTTTAAAATGCTGGCTTCCTGCTTCTGCTTTAAAATGCTGGGTTTCTTCTTAATTGAAAGGCCGGCCTCCTTTTTCTGTTTTTAAATGCTGGCTTTCTTCTTCTTCTGCTATTAAGCGCTTGTTTTTTCTTTTTCTTTTTCTCCTTTGAAATGCTAGTCTTCTCCATCTTTTATTTAAGGCTAGTCTTCTTGTTCTCGTCCTTTTTAATGCTATCTTTCTTGCTATCCGTTCTTCTTCTTTCCAATGCTTCTGCTTTTAAATGCTAGCTTTTTTCTTCTTCCTCTTTTATATGTTAGCCTTCTTCTTCTTCTCCTATTGAATGCTAGCCTTCTTCTTTTTCTCCTGCTTTTAAATGCAGGCCTTTGTTATATTCTACATAATTTAATAAAATATATAACGTAATAACATCTCTGAAACTGTATTCCTCTGCAATCTTTACACGAATAAGCCTATTATTCTCAAAAACGTATGGCTCTTTTTGGACTGTGCATGACATCGTGAATGTTCTTTTCTGGAATTTTTCCACCGTTTTTCCAACGTATGACGGTAGAGACTTCCGGCTCGTCATATATGGTATACAGCTCGTTATTGTATCGGATTCGCCATCCACCTTCTTCCCGTATTGGACCGAGGATCTATCGCAATACCCTTCTCTCGAACGTATTCAAGGCTTTTTCAGACGCCTGGGTCACTGTCCAGATTTCGCTTCCGTAGCATAGCACAGGTCTGATAATTGTTTTATAGATGCGAAGCTTCGTATTCCTGTGTACGCATTGAGATTTCAAAGTGGGAAGCACCGAAAACATGTCTTATTAGCTAATTGAATCCGTCGTTTGATTTCGTCAGGCTCATTCCCATCCTTCGAGAGGTTTGTGCCTAGGTACACGAAGTTGTCTACGTTGTCAAGGTTATAGTTCCTTATCGTTATGTTTTGTCTTATTGGCGTCCTTTTTCTTGATTGAGTCATAACTGTTTTTTTTGTTCGTTAATTTGAAGACCAACTTCCTTGACGGTTTCGTTTAGCGCTACAAATACTTCTTTGGTGTCGTTGAACGAACGTGACATAATACTGATGTCATCAGCGTAAGCTATTAGCTGTGTCGACTTAAATAATAGAGTTCCTCTCGTGTCAACAGGGATTTTTCTCATGACATACTCAAGCGCTAAGTTAAAGAATACCGGAGCTAATCCATCCCCTTGTTTTAGCCCTATATTCGTCGAAAACGAGTCGGTCATATTATTCTGAATCAGCACTTGTGACGTGGAGTCGGTCATGGTCATTTTCACCAGTTGTACCAACTTTGCTGGGATTCCGAACTGCAGCATGATGTTATATAATGCAGTTCGGTTGATGCTGTCGTACGCTTGTTTAAAATCGACAAATGTTTGATGGACAATGTTGAATTCCCAGCATTTTTCCAAAATTTGCTTGACCGTAAATATTTGGTCAGTTGTCGATCTTCCACGTCTGAAACCACCTTGATATTCACCGAGAATTTTCTCAGCGTGATGGAAAATCCTTAACTTTAAAATTTTTGTCAAGAGCTTGTACGACGTACAAAGTAGTGACATGCCCCTGTAGTTTTCGCATAGCAGTTTATCTCCTTTCTTGTGAATGGGACATATAACACTTTTTCGCCACTCATCCGGCATCGTTTTTTGTTGACACATGCTGTCACCAATCCATGGATAGCCCTTAAAACAGAAATCCCGCCTGTCTTCAGGAGTTCCGCGTGGATCCCATCGATGCCTGGTGCTTTGTTGGGTTTCAAGCGGTCCATGGCCTGTCGAACTTCACCTAGTGTAAGAGGGTGAGATGAGGCACTGTCAAGGTATGTACCAATTAGTGATGGCGATTAGTCGGGTGCGGGGACATTTCCGTACAATAATTGCTGGAAATATGATGCCCATCTTTCCTTCACCTGTTCTGAGCCACTTATGATGCTTCAATCGGCAGCCCTACATAGGCTAGTTCGTGGTTTGAAGCCTTGTTTTAAGTGCCTCACTACTTTGTACGCTTGTCGAGTGCTGTTAGCCATAAAGTTGTCATTCATGCTATTCAGCATGCTGTCAAAATGCTTTCGTTTCTTACGTCTAATTATTCTGTTAGTTACTCTCCGAAGATCGTCATATTTTTCTTTCTTGGCTCTAGTCAGTCGTTCAATGTGGATTTTATAGGCCGCATTCTTTTCGTCCAACGCGGCTTGACATTCCTCGTCGAACCATTCATTTCTGCCTTGCTCGGCTGCATATCCCACTACTTTTTCGGCTGCTGCATTCACTGCGCTTTTGATGGTATGGCAAACTTCGTTGATAGACGTGGTGTTAGGTGTGGAAGCTAGTTCCATTTCCAGAGCAGATCTATACTGGGCTTCCATCGTCTTGTTTTGAAGCATGTCGACATCGAACTTGCGTTTTGAACTTGCTCTGGCTTCATACGACAGTATGATAATTAGTGTGTAATATTAAAAGAAAATTCAAAAGATAAACATTAAAAAAATAAAAATATCTAGAGCCAGCAGGCTAAAATATTATAGCCGCTAGTTAGTAATTTTTTTTATTGTAAATAGTACTTAAATTAGATCAATAATGTACAAAAAAAAAACTAAAAATAAAATCTTTTCTAATCCTGAACATATTGATATGCATATTGATATAGCAACCCCGTACTAGTAGCGACTAGTTGAAATAAATAAATGTTCTTCTAGGACCTATTTTTAAAAGCACAGAAATAATTATGGACCATAAAACTCGTCAACTAGCAATTGTTGATCTATTTCAAAAGTTTATAATGCACATTCAGCACCTATCCAATAATAGCCATTGCATCATTTTACTGCTTTCCACGATGCTTTTTGCCAACAATATTCGGTGCAAATAGTGATGAACAAACAAATTTGAAAATCATTGTATAATTGAATTGTGCATAAGTTCCCATTGATACTCCACCATTAGTTATTATTAAACTTTATTTACCTAGATTTTATTCTATTTTCAAGAAGCTGTTAGCTAATTATTAAAGTAAAATAACATAAACGTTCTTCGGCGCGTATCAACACGTGTTTATGTGAATGAACTTACTGCCGCAAAAGTAGTATTACTATAAACAACTAAATAGATTTTCGTTAAAGTTGCGTGCACTTTCGCAACCGACAGAAATTGCACGGCATGATCCTATCAAAACAGTTTAAGACCCCAATTAGCGTTGTTTCGCGTCTTATCATCATTGAAGTGTTCATCCAATGTCAACCAACCGACATTAGTTTTCACTTTCATTTAAAACGAAATTAGTACGATCACGACAGGCATTAACCTTTCGGTTATGCAAAGCTTCCAGCGGAAAAGTCATGTACAGATATTAGTACATAAGTTAATGGCTTTTCGTCGTTAATTTTTCATCTACATATCTGTGAGTACCATATTTCGCTATTCAAATAGCCCGAAAAGTGTATAGACTTCTTACGAAATCTAAGTACATTTTATGACTTTAGATATAAATCTTTTATATCACCCACCTGCCCCTCCCATTTTTTCGACCAGCCTATACTTCCAAACAGATGTATGTGTATATACCCGTATGTTTGGTTCAATCTCTCAAATCATTTTAGTACAAATTTAAATTAATGACGAACGCAATGCTGAAAACATGCGTTACAAACATGCACATGCACCTATGATATGTACTAGTTAGATTTGTAATCAGACTATGGAATATGGATAGTCATTAAAAATGTCTATCTTGAGCCAACTTAATCACCATCAGTATTTATATGAAAAATTATAAAAAATGATCACGCAATCTATGCTCATGTTGTGATCCGTTGTGCAGAGTGCAGTCGTACGGTATTATTGTCCAACCAATGCTGGATACAAAAATTGGTACTCATACCTAACTATGCAATTATTTGTGACCGGAATATTCAATTGGACCAAATCGAAATCAACCTTTCAGATACATTATAACCGAACGGTTATCGAAATGGAATTTTCATTGTTGACCTACGGCTATAATGACTGTCTTAACTTTGACTTGATTTGCCTGAAACAATGCACGATTTCGAAATCCCTCAAAGTAATTTGAAGGACAGTGTTTGGTAAAATTGTGTTTTTTGTACATTGTATGTTATGTATCTGTGGCAGCTTTTGTTTTGGCTAGATAGCTTTATCGCTGAAGTCGGATGATTGCGAGTTTGGATAATTGATTCATGAACAGTGTGCTTTTAAAATATTTTTAGCAGATAATAATGACTAATATTTTTGACGACCCTGCTTCTGAGTGACGTGATTTGATACTATCATAATTTTTTGTTTGTCATTGATCGACATGATCCGCAGTATTATAGATCATTGATAAAAATAGCAGGAAGTGAAATCAGGTATCATAGACTTCGAGATTGTAGTGGAAAATTGTTTGCGTGTTTATTTATATTTCATTTTTAGCGAACACTTTAATGAATCGTTGTTTAATATGATGTGATTTGACTAAAATAGAATATTTAAACAAAGCTACAAAGCTATTGGTGGAAAGATTGCCAGTTGCTCTTTTGACGGAATCATGAATTTCACTAAACATGGATTAGATCACACCTATAAGCAGAGCCGTCTTAGATCAATTTGCGGCCCTGGGCACTTTAAGATAAATGCGGCCCCTAAGACAGAGGGCTGTTAAAAAATTCTAGATATATTTATCTATTATTTTTATGTATTCAAAGTCACATCAAATTAATAGGTAACTATAATCCGGGAAAGTAACTATTCAACCATTATACGCAGGTTAGTAATTAAAAAGTCTATGTTAATTGAAGGGGTACTTTGCTAGATTTTAGACAAACAAATTCATTAGTCATTACTTCAAAGTCTACCTCTTTGAGCACATCACATTCTATGGACATTAGTTACCAACTGGTCAATATTTCTTGACGGGATGATTAAAATTGAACAACTTTTTATTAACATTAAATGTTAATAAACGCCAGTCAAGTATGCACTGTGTGCTGGTGTCTGATGAGAAGCAGTGCATACTTTCGAAACCACTTTGTCAAAAATAGAATTTTCAATGTAGATTAAAAATTTTTAATGCTAATAAAAAGTTGTTCAATTTTAATCATCCCGCAAAAAAACAATTCCAATTTGATTCTGCTTTCGGAGGCTGATTCCGCAAAACGATCGAGTTTCCCGTTTCAATATGCTCGGCTTCGATGCTGTAGAAATGATATACGTTGTCTATGCTGATTTATAGACAAGAAGGGAACCGTGATCAAATTCAATTACCTTTACTAACAAATCAGTTGCAACGTCCATTGTTATAGTTTTTTTTTCTGAAGATAAGTATTTGTTTTGTCTATTCTTTCAATATGGTGCTCCGAATTTCTGTAAGTAAGATAATTTTCAAGTTTTCCATTTTTTTGGACAAACTAAGAGCTTCGCCTAGTTTATTTTTTTTCTCCTCTGCATCCTCCGCGATAGACGTCAAGGCTTCTATAATTTGTTTATGACCTTGATGTAAGGTGCTTACTGTACCAGCTCACGCAGATCATCTGGTTTGAAAAAAACGTTTGAGAACTTAAATATTTAATCAATGTATTCCACCGGTGTGTAGAATAAAGAAAAAAATGTACAGTTTCTGAACGATTTAAAAAAATAAAACTTGTTACCTTTCGTACACACCCAGCGGGATGGAGAACTATCAAGTTTAGAGAAAGTCCCCCACATAATACAAAGGTAGCAAATTCACATTTCTCCTTGATTTTCGCTTGCAAACCAGCATAATTTCCTGACATTTTTGATACATTGTCGTAGAGAATCATGATTTGTATATCATGATTCTCTAAAAATTTCAGGATGGTTGCCAATAATTATTCTGATTTGTGCTCTTTGATAGGTATATATTCCAAAAATCTTTCAATTGGAACACGGTCTTTTACGTATCGAATCATAAAAGTTAACTGGTCAGTATGAGACAGATCGGGCGTTCTGTCAACGCTAATCAAAAAATATTTAGCTGATTTATTTTCTTTATAGTTTTTTTTAAGACATGCTTTCCCATTACGTCAATAAACTCATTACATTCGCTGATAAATAACAATTGTGTCCCTTTTCAGGATTTTCAATTTTTTTAGATGACCTGCAAGAAATTCATCAAGCTCACTTAATAACTTCACACATCCTAAATAATTTTCATTGTTGGGACATCCAAGGATTTCATTGTCTCCTTGAAACGGAAGCCCTCTCAATGCCAAACATTTTGCAACTGCCATAACCCGTTTAAGTACACTTTTCCTTTTTGATATTGGCAAAGCAAGTCTGTATCTACTCTACCAACTTCTTTACTTGATTTAGAACTGTGTGATTAATGTGTTTCCAATCATTACATCCACCCGGAGAGCATAGGTTTACATAAGAAAGGTTAAATAAGCAGCGAGAAAGACAATATACAAATTTCTTCGAAAGCGAACACAGCAATCAATTTCTTTCAACACTTTCATTGTTCTTTAATTTACGATTAAATAATGCTTTATTGAAATACCTAAATACTGATTTGCCATCTACTTTGTCTTTGTAGATTCTGGACGCTCCGGAAAAGTCACAATCTTTATTTTGAAAATATATGGGCTCTTTACTAATTCGAATTTCACGGCTTTTTTCCGTAAAATTTTCGTTAAAATAATCGGCAGGGTCGTGTGAAATATTTTTCCTCAGGAGATCTGCAACTTTTTTGCTGACCATTTTCAAGAAGTTTTTGGTCCAGTTAGCATCCCAACATTGTACCGATTCCCGGGTGCGACTCAAACAATTTTTGCTGAGGATATGACCATATCGAGGAATGAAATATTTACTGCCATTATGGAGCTTGGCAGTAACAAGGGCCCTGGACCTGACCTCCTCCCTCTTACTTTTCTGATCAAGTGTGTTCCTTCGTATTGGAAAGCTTCTTAATTAATCCAATTTCTAAAAGTAGCGATAGACGTTTTCTTGAAACATGGAGTCGGTTGGCTCTCAGAAAAACGGAATGCTACCTATAATTTCATCCGTCACCATAGAGTAGCCGCAAACTGGTTTTTAAATATACTTAAGGGAAAAGGGGGCTTGGTTCCGTTAAGGAGTCCACCTATGGCTCTGCTGCTTGGGCTGGTAAGCCAGACCCAGCACTTGTGACGACGCACGGAGCCAACATGAAAATTCTAAGGAAAAAGGGGGAAGGAATACTGCCTCTCTTTTCGTAGGAGCACAGGTGAGGCAGAAAGCCCGGGCCCCTGATGGTGGCGGAGCCCTGACCCCCGATGGTCTGGGGTCCTCCACCCACTAACATTGGCCTGAATCGAAAAAAAAACAAGCATACCAAAAGAATGGCCAATGTCCCTCCCTTTAAAGTAAAGCTGAAATTCAAAAATTTACTCAACTAGTCAAACATCGGCCAGCTAGGCCATACGCGAACCCTGAAAAGGAAAGTCTTCCCCGCGAAAAATCAAATGAATGTCTGCCCCGCGAAAAATAAATGTTTTGCCCCGTGAAAAATCAACTGAATGTCTTACCCCGCGAAAAATGAATGTCTTGCCCCGATGAAATGAAATGAATGGTTTGCTCTGCGAAAAATCAAATGAATTTCTTGCCCTGCGAAAAGTCAAATGGATTTCTTGCCCTGCGAAAAAAGAAATGAATGTCTTGCCCCGTGGAAAATAAATGTATTGCCTCGCGGAAAATCAAATGAATGTCTTGCTCTGCTAAAAATGAATGTCTTGCCTCGCAAAAAATTAATGTCTTGCCCCGCGTAAAATGAATGTCTTCCCCCCGCGAAAAATCAAATGAATGTCTTGCTCAAGCTAAGGAGATCAAAACAACTATATTGTTGTTGTCTCAGATCCAGCAGTTGGTCTTAGACTGGCCAAGCTGCAGGGACGTGTAGGTAGCGCACGCAAACTTCACGTAATCCACCATAGTAGGGCAGGGGCCCTTCGGATGACCTGGACAGGAATGGTGGTAAACCACCAATTCCTGTAATCCGAAGCCAGCACACACTGTTCCTCCCCAACCAGACCCCCTTGATGATCCAGCACCTCGCGGACACCATCGAAATGGTCGTGATGACCGACTGTCATCAGATCGCATAACGACGCATAAGAATCTGTCATTCAGCGGCCAGGCTGGAAGCATACCCGTGGAAACATTCCTGTACCAGGCCAATGCCTTAGCCCGTCAGCAACTCCGAGGGGACTTCCTTGCGGTCACTCGGCACATAGACAGCTTGTTGACAAACGTTGCCGAGGTGTGGTTCTGGACTTCGGTCTGGTTCTGAGTTGTGCTAAGGCCTCTCATCTTCAAAGTTCACTACAAATGGCGCCCAACGTGGGGCCCAAAACTTGTTTTTGAGTAACCCACCCAAGTGAGAAAATAGTTTATGAGTTTCAACTCATACTCCCCGTAGACTTTACGTCTTTTATCCTAAAAATTCCATTCTCACTTGCATGTCTTAGAATCGCCTCCCCAGAACAATCCTTTTAATAAGACATGCACAGCTCGCTCTTCTCTAATAGCCGCAAACATCCTTTTCCAATCCGATCCTTTTAGATTCAATTCCCTTTAGTTTAACTCTTGGGAAGCTTCCCTTTGTGTTGTCTTCAGAGCTTTTTGGCTCTGGGTGCAACCCTGATGTTGGCCTTGGATTACAGGAATTGGTGGTGGTCATCCGAAGGGCCCCTGCCCCACTTCACGTCGGGAAGCTATCCCAAACTATTTATTATTTTGTGTTTGACTCAGGTTCGGCCTTTGGCTCGGGTTTGGTTTAAGCTGTGGTGGATTACGTGGGGTTTGCGTGCGCTACCTACACGTCCCTGCAGCTTGGCCAGACTTAGGCCAATTGCTGGATCTGAGCCAAACAACAACATAGTTGTTTTGATCTCTTTACTCCTCTCTTTTGCGGGATTTTGGAGGGAATGGACAGACCTCCATTTAGGGCGTTTTCCTCCCAGGAAGCGTTCCTGTTTAATTTTATTAGTCTTTGATTAATATTTAACGTAGAATTTCATCTCTTTTCCGAGCGTAAAATTTCATCTTGTAATACCGTATACTATTATTCACTCAGTAAAGAAACATTTCAATTCATTTATGAGACAGCCAGCCAGCCACGTCGGACCTGTGGGAGAGTCTTCTTGGGTGAAACCCAATGAGAAGGCCAAGTTTTTGATGTAATAGCAGTTTAAATTCGCGTTAGACCACTGTTATTTTTGTTTGTAGAATCTCATACCCTCAGGCAGTGGGGAAGAATTTTGACTTTTTCTTGAAGAGAGTTAGACACGCCAACTACAGGCGTGCACTTGATTGTTAGACCTACCTAATTATAAGCCTTTTCGAAAGCTAGACAGGTATTAACGTGCACGCTATATTAATGTTAAGCTTTCTATATTCGTTAGCCACGTGTTTACGTGCAACACCAGATTTTCAATACCTTAAATACTTTCACAAAGTTTCAAGATGCCTCTAGCACGGAGCAAAGAGGACCTGTCCCACATCCACGTGGAGGAGCAGTGCTCTATTTGCCAGGCGAGCTTCGCGCAGGACAGGCCGATAACAACAGCTTCGTGAGGGCACCAATTCCACAGTCCCTGCATTGAGCAGTGGCTGCAGGACATCCACGACTGCCCGTTGTGCCGTGTAGCACTGCGGCTCTCCCTGGGTGCGGTACAGATTCCCCCGACGGGAGAAGCAAAGGCGAAGGGAGCTCGTCCCATGTTCGCGAGAGGTGGAGTGAGGACGCGAGGGATGGATCACCAAGACGAAGCGATTCGCGACTTTAGGCTTCAGGACCCGAACGGCAAGGAGGGATTGGGTCAGTTGGCCGATCCAAAGGCGAAAGCTTCGCCAACATCAGAAGATTCCGCTACAGCAGCTGTAGTGCGTTCGATAGTGCAAGAAGAATTAAGCACTTTTCAGCGGCACCTGGTAGAGCTGCAACGCAGCATGCGGCTGTTGTTGGATCGCAAGGCTGACCGGATCCTTCACTCGCCATCCACAGAAGGAGCGTCGCCCCGACTGTATTCTAGGGCGCATTCCTTCGACCCGATCCCGAGGCCAGCACACCCTGTTCTTCTTCACCCTGTTCCCAGCGGCCAAGCTGGAAGCATGCCGTGGAAACATTCCTGTACCGGGTCAATGCCTTAACTCGTCAGCAACTCCAAGGGAACTTCCGTGCTGTCATTCGGAACTTAGACAGCTTGTTGACAGGCGTTGCCGACTTCGGTCTGGTTCTGAGTTGAACATAATACAAATACATAAATATTATTCTCAACAACTCAGTACATGATTATTTCATTAACAACCATAACCCAAAATTAAAATTAATCATCGATTTTGAAGTTAGAATACCACTATCAAACACAAAAGTCACAGATGCATACATAAATTCATTTAAGCTACGTAAAAAAATAATGAAAATATTATTGTTCCGAAAATTGATGTAAAGTATAGAAAGATAGATCAACAATTATGATTTGTTCCACGGCCAAAAAGCATGCTGATAATAGTCTCTCGTCATTTTTTACCGACTGACAGCTTTCCCAAAGCTTGAAAAAAATCAATGAAGATATTATTGTGATTGTTCCGCGTGAATTTCAATGCACTACAAATGTTTATCTCGCCGGGCGTCGTCAGTTCGATTTTCGATGGAATAGCGTGAATTGATGCAAAGATTTATAAAAAGTTATCCACTGATAAATTGTTTGTAATAAAAAATTATCTCTGGTTAGATTTGATATTTTTAACGGTAGAGGCTGAAAAAAATGAGAAGAGATGAAAAATATGATGTCGAAATGTTTTTCTTCCAGATAAGTTTGCGAAGCTGAGTTACAGAAATGCAACAACTCGAATTAAATGATTAATGCTTACAGAACCCTAGGCATCATACAATAGCAGAACTATCTTGTTGTCTTCTAATGTATGAGCATTTCACTAAAGTCATCAAATTGGCCAAATGACAATACATATGTGTGTTTTATTGAAGTGGTACTAGTTTAAATTTTTTATTTGTTTAGGAAAGGAATATTTATCGATAAATTAGTACGGGAACTCATCCAAAATTGGTTTATTTATTTATTATCCATTGCACTACAGATAAATTCCAATTACAGCGTCAAGAAGGAAAATGAGACAAATAAAAGAACTAAATAATTTAAAAGTAACAACAAAAAATTAAGAAAGTAAAAAAATTAAAAAACTAAAGCTAAGGTTAAATTTGGAATTCAATACAGCATTTTCAATACATTCTTGAACTCGAAAAAAACTCTAGCGCACCTGAACCGCTAGAAACACTAATGTTCGAAGAACAGTAGAAGAATCGTGCAGGTTTTGAGTGCATATTCCACCACATGTGCTGCTTATTACGACCAAACTGTTTCAAATGCCACGTTTTACTTTGGTCTCAAGAATGCATTATAACTCATATGGTGGAAGGTTTCAGATATTACCACTGGCATGAATTTCAACGTTTATGAGAGCAAAACACGGGTTAATTATATTCGTTATCAGTTGCTTATTTCACATAATTTTGAAAGCAGCATCTCATATAACATCAATGAAGAAAATGCTCAGTGCCTGCAGCACTGTAACTGAAGTTGGTGTTTGGGGCTGCGATCCGAAAAATTAGCAGAACTTTGCGAATTGCAACATTGATTATTTATTTTAATTGTAAATGTTTCCGGTATGAATACTAACTGTAAGCGTTTATTGATACATAAGTAGCATAACCGACTCGTGCTGGCAACCTTTTGCCAGTATCAAAGCCAATAATATATTACATCTGCTCCCCCTGGTATATTACATTCGAAGTTATAGGAGTATAAAGAATTTTAGGGTTACCTGCAGCAAATTTTTTCAAATAATCGAAAACTTAATATTTCCTGTTTATTGTCACTACAATATCATTACCATTTGAAAATTCTACGATAAAACCGCTTAATAAAGATATTGCAATTAAACACAAAATCAACAATAGCTGGCAACCCTATCATGGCTTTTCAACCAAATTTGGCCTGAATAATGTTTATGACAGGTTTCATCAATTGTATGAAATTCGTATTGATTTCATGACTGCACTGGAAGTTATAGTGCAAAAACATTTATTTTCCTGAGCGTATTTTCAAAACCAAAGACACAAAAATTACCATAGCTGGTAGCATCAATCAAATTTTTCAACCAAATTTCCACCAAACAGAGATTAGGGTTAGGTTTAGCTACTGTGCCAATTTCATGAAAATCTGGTAATTTATTCACATTTCATAGGGCAAAAAGCAGTTTTTTTTCTTTGTAATTTTTCAAGATGGCACCACTGGCACAGACTTGCCCACAATTCAAAATCGCTTCTATTAAATCTGGTCTTACTTAAGTCCAATGCATTCTGTAAATTTTAGCTGTATCTGATTATTGGTTCGTGAGTTTCCGTGAACAGAAGTTTTTGATGCTAAAAATATAGGTTAACTGGGAGAGGGTTACCGTTCTTGTCCGACATGAAATTTCCAAAGTTTTATTTTGAACGTGTAGATTAAGCATAAGATTTGTATACAGATTGGTTTTATTGTAAGAAACGGACATTTTTTTGAATATTCGATGGTTTGAATGTTTTCACTTCCAATTTTTTTTTTTCAAAATGAAGACACCAAAATTATCATAGCTGGCAACTCCAATCGAATTTTTCGACCAAATTTCTACCAAACGTGGTTTAAGCTAAGGTCCAGCAGTTGAGTGAGTTTCGTCAAAATCGAACGATTCAATCAGAATTTATAGGGCTAAAAACAGTTATCTTTTTTAGTGGTTTTACAAGATGGCACCACTGGCACAGAATCGCCCGCATTTCAAAATCACTTCTATCAGACCTGGTCCTATGTAAGACCAATACATTCTGCAAATTTCAATTGATTCTGCTCATCAGATCGTGAGTTTCCGTGAACAGAAGTTTTTGATGCTAAAAATATAGGTAAATTGGGCAAGGGCTACCAGGCGTGCCCGTTATACCATATCTTTTTTTTTTTGGTTATGTAAACAAAGCACAAGATTTACATATGAGTGGCTTTTTTTTGAAGAAACGGCATTTTTTCAAGAGAGACGATGATTTGGAGGTTTTCACTTTCAGTGCCTGCCCTAGCTACAGGCTTACCAGCACGCTCATTTGAAGCTACACAAATCTACAACTAAATAATATCAATATGTCCTGAAAATTTCGTAATGATTGAATAGCTCTGTCAAAAGTTATCGCAATTTAAAAATTTTCAAATTTTCCCGTCCTCTTTTTAGGCACCCAGCGCACACATAGGGTTAAAAAATTCCAAAGCATTATCCGATTCATATGTTAAACACGTTCGAAATTTATTTCGTTAACTTAATTTTTGCGAAAATTATTTGTGCACGAAATAATAGGTATATTAAAAATATCACTTAAATGGCCGCCGGCGCCAAAAGGTTAACAATAACTGACATTTAAAGAGACCTGGCCCTATTCTGCATATACACCAATGTATCCTGAAAGTTTCAGCTCAATCGGATGGCGCGTTCTCGAGATTATCTCACTGAAATTTTTTGATGATATATATATATATATATATATATATATATATATATATATATATATATATATATATATATGGAAATATGAATTTTTGGCCGAATCGATTTTAATACTAATGTTCTTCGAACATTAGTAAAAAGATTGCGGGAGAGAACCAAGCTTAAGAGAAATGTGCATTCAAGGAAGACGTAGCAAAGGCGAATGAAAATAGACTTCCGTATGAGCAAACGAAACAGAAAAACCTCTGAAGATCGGCTAGGACGACTAGATTCACGTCTGGTTATCTGGGAACCAAGATCTGACCAAAAAAAAAAACCCTTGACAAAGTTTGAAAAACACTCATCATTCCAACGAGGACATATGAAAAATGCAAAGACGAGAGGAGTAGGGACAGTAGGAGATGCTGAATTGAAAAAAACAACGAACAAGTAAACCTACGATGAACAGCTTCAATGGCGTCAAATAAATACTGAAAGCGAGGAGACCAGATTTTGCACGTGTACTCCAGAATACTGCGTACTAAGGAGACAAATAAGTAATTACAGGTGGAAATGGCGGTAAACATATACGAAGAACGCAAGACAAAGCTACCAATTCTATAAGCCCTGGCCGTAATATTCATGACATGAATATCAAATTTCAATTTAGAATCAAACACTACGCCAAGGTCTTTCAAATGCTGAGCAACTGAGAAGGAAATACCAGACAAGAAATATGTGAACACATGAGGAGCATTTTTATATGAGAATGACATCCAGTGACACTTCAAAATGTTTAGTGGTAAGAGGTTGCTTAGGCACCAGTGATTGAGGGAAATCAAATCAGCTTCCAATTGGTGATAATCGTCTGCAGACTTGATTGTCCTATATAATTTTAAGTCATTCGCATATAAAAGACAAGAGGAGTTGATAATAGAAGGAAGGTCATTGACAAACAAGATAAAAAGTAAAGGGCCTAAGATAGAACCTTGAGAAACTCCAGATGCGGGAAATACAGGAGAGGAAAAGAAACCATTTAAAGTTGCTCTGCAAGGACGACTATGAAGATAGGAGGAAAACTAGGGGAGGAGGGGACTAAAAATACTAAGCCCGTTAAGTTTATTGAGCAGCAGCTAATGGCTCACTAAATAAAAATTCTTCGAAGAGTCCGTATAGATTACATCAACTTGGCGTTGATAATTGAAGACAGAAGCGACAAAATTAGTGAACACCATAAAATTGGTCGTAGTAAAGGGAATAAAGCAGAAGCAGGGCTTATGTTGAAAAGGATAGCTAACGGAACACATAGAGAGGATGAGAGGGAGTTGACAAGCATATTGGGAATACCGTCTGGAACGCAACTAGCATTGGAATCAAGGTGTGGATAAAAGTTTTATCTTTCAAGGGATTGCTACTAAACACGGATAAGGGAGGAGAGGAACGGGGGAAAACAGAAGCTATGGAGGTATTTAGTGTGTTTTCCTTAAAAACGTTTGTTGAAACCTCTGAAGAGGCCGTCTCCAAAATAAAATCTGATTTCTCATATTAAAATAAGTTTCTTGGGTGAATAGTTTCAAGACGAATTCACGAAAGGTTTGTTAAATATAATAACATAATAATAGTAATGTTAATAGAAACTAAAAAATTTAGAAGAGCCCTGATATCTTTTGTCTCAGTGCTTTGTTCCGTATAAATAAAATGTATTATTTCCAAGCCGCCAGCATTTTCCAAACATCGCGCTGACTTAATAGCTTTTTTAAAAATACAGTTAAAAACTACTTGTATTTTGAAGATGAACGATAAGGAATAAAAATAATATTTTGCTGAGCCACCTTTTGATTTTAGCACTGCGGCCAATCTCCTTTGAGTTATTTTTTCCCATTTCTCAAGAGGTGTTCATTTGAGACAATCTTTAGAAGTGAAAGTAATGCTTCGTGTCTTGACTTGTTTATCTAGATGATCCCAGAGATGTTCAATGGGATTAAAGTTTTGGGGGAATGGAGGATGATTTACTTGCTTAGAAGTTCTGTACAGCAACCACTCTTTTACAATTGGGGCAGTATATTTGGGGTCATCGTTTTTTGTTGATATATAAATATAAAGATCGGTTATATCACGCAGTTCATTAGCTAGTATTCTAGGTGTGAGACATTCAAATTATACCTATTTATAGGTATTTTGTTTTTTTCTGACCCATAGTCGAGAACTAATACAACATTAGCAGTATTTTTTCTATCTCTTTCTAAAGCTGGTAGCAGGATTGAAAATAACAGTAATTTTACTCATGTGATTGAACCGGGGCAGCTACTCTGCTCTGGATAAATAGTTAACGGCTTCACGCGAGCAAATATGTTTCTAGTGGTTGGTGCAACTGTGGGTCTGTTCCCGTACAACGATTAATTGCGATTAATCGCGATTAATTGCAATGAAGCCGTGCCCGTACTCCGTTTTACTGAAAACTGAAATTTCAGTAAAATTCAGTAGGGTCTGAGCTACTGAAAAATACTGAAAAGTGTCAAACGGTGTGGTGCGAGTAAATAGTTTGAAATGTGCGCGGCAAGCAACATATTTTTTGCGTAATTTTGCTAACAAGGTCGAATATTTTTGTGGCGATAATTTATCACGACTAAGGCTGGCTTTACAATCACTATTGTTCTTCCAAAAACTGAAAACTGACACTTTTGGTTGTCAATTTTCAGGAAATGCAATGAGAGCGTTCCCGTACTTTCATGAATTTTCCCCACCACATGATTCAGGAAAATTCAGGAAAATTCAGTGACTGAAAGTACGGGAACAGACCTTGTGTTTGATAGTTTTTAGCTCGACAAAGCGGTCACGAAGCTAACTGGTTAAATCAATTTGCGTTAACATCACTTTCATCTCTTAATAAAATGAAATAATTGAAATTAATTCATTTAACGTAGCCTAAGCTGCTATATCTGAATTGGTTTTTTGCAAACAAGTCTACACTGCCTTATTTTGCTCTGAATAGATTGACGAAGGACACAACTATTGGCTGAAGCAAGTGTAGGAATATCATGTTACCAAATGCAGTATATAATGCAGTATATTCGTTCCCCTAGGAGGCTAAATAGCTCCATATTTTCAGAGAGGTTTTACTTCTGGGAGATCTTTCGTGCCGACAAAGAGAGAGCACGTGCACTTTTGGAAAAATTAAGTGCTTTTTTTAAAAGTAGAATAATGAAGTCTTAAATTAGTATATCTTTTTTTAAAGTCCTTTATAGTTTATAATCATACGTTGCTAGATGATTATTTGGTTTAAGTAATTTTACTGTTATTTCATTACAATCCTGCCTCAAAGGCAAAATATTGGGCGCACTGCATTTAATTCTAGAGAATGAGAGAAGAAATCAACCAAAAGATGGGAGTGAACCCAACAATGAATAAATTAATGATCCAAGAGTATATAAAAGAGCAAGAGATCGTATGTCCATGAACATTGTAAAGAAGAAGTAGAAAATTATGTAGAAAACATAGTTTAATAAACCGCAAAAAATGAATAAACACACGATATCAAACTATGGCATTTTAATTGAATAAATGATTTTATATCGGACTTCAGATTAATTTTTTAAATTGTGTATTCAAATTTAGCTATAGCAAAGCATTATCACTAGTTTTGCAATGTGTCTTCATTTCTTTTTCTCTATTACATTTCAATGTGAAACTACCAAACTTCCACATTCTCGCATCCGTCTTACAGAACTCTATCACGAGAATTCTTACTCAACTAGAAAAACATTATATGAGATGAATAGAGTGGATTGAAATATTCTAGTAGAGTTTCATACAGAAATACATTAATTGAGAATGACGTCAAAATGACGACAAATAGAGAATTGTAGTAGAGATCTTCTCTATTCGCGAGTTATACGTAGAAATGAGGCACAGAGGTTAAATTATATATGATTGCAAAGTGAGGGAAAATATTCAAACAGTTAAAAATTCGATAGCCCAAACAATTTGTTAATCCTTAAAGAAGTAATCATTATCAATGTGCAGAGCCTAGTTAAAGCAGCTGGATTTTTTTCAGCTATATAGAATCAACAACGGCACACACACAAAAGAGACAATTTTTTGCGTTCTCTGAAACTTGGCTTTAACAAATTGAGCCGATCTGTTGAGGCAAGTAATATGGCTATAATCTTCTTAAAGTTCTCCCAACTATTGGCTTATGCTGATGACCGTTGACATCATGTGCCAAAAAATCATGCATAACAATTAACCAGTGGGTTGCTCCAAAAAGTCTAAATACCTACAGTTCAAGGCCAAGATCTTACCAGTTCTCATTTTGGAGCGTATGTCAGAAGCCTACTTAAAGAAAACTAGAAAAGAAATTGGTGAACTTTTAATCACGCTTGAAAAGAGGAGTATTCGATGGATACTTAGCCGCTAACATGGAAATTGTTTACTTCGCCGCCTAAATAGCAATGAAATAAGTAAGCGATATCGTGACTAGGAGGTTACTGATAAAATCAATCTCGGTACGCTGCTCTTTACTGGATAGTTAGCTCGTCTGAGTGGAGGAAAGTTTGTGGGTTAAGATAACTGGAAAAATATGAGATAACTAGTTAGGATAGTAGCATTAAAAACAACAACAATTTAGACAACAATTTCAATGCTACTATCATAGCCAGCTCTCGACAGATAGAAGTTCTATATGATTTTGATGTTTTATTAAGTTCTTGGTCATCGAGTGATAGCTCATTAAGCAGCGTGTGATTGGATTTAGTTTCCGTAATTCGTTCAGTAAAGCTCATCTCACTTTACTAATTATTCTTTGAAAAGATCGTGACTACTTTTTAAACATAATTGATTTACACGTACACGTGTTGTGTTAAATTGCAAGAAAGCGGAAAGTCTTGAATTATTGGAAGAGTTTCTGGAACCGCTAGAAGCACTAGTTTTCGAAAGAAAGTAGTGGAATCGTGCAGATTTTGCGTGCGTATTCTATCACACGTGCTTCATATTACAGCCAAACTGGTTCGAAGGGCATTTACCACTTTAATCTAAAGGATGTATTAAAACCGCATAGAGTGGAAACGTTTTCAGGGCTATGACTTGCATGAGTTTTAACATTTGGCAAAGTCAAACACTTGTTACTCATATTCATTACCGGTTGCCTATCTTACAAAACTTTCGCAGCAACATCTCTTGTAACATAAGTGAAAAAAATACTCAGTGCTTGCAGAACTACAACTACCAGTCTACCACAACTACTTCACGCTGAAATTAACCTACCCTATGAATCTCGTTTCCATCCAACGACTTCATCGCAAATTACGGGGATACAAAGATTTTCGGTGGTTGCCATCCGAGCAATTTTCAGAACTTGGACAATTTACTTATTTTTATTGTAGATGTTTGCCATATGAATATTTAATGGCAGCATCTGTTGGTGAGGAAATAACAAAAATGCTTTGTGCTTACACCAAAACAAAAATTATACCAAATCACGTTGAGGCCATCCAACTCTGCAAATTTTATTTCGATGACTGCATAGGAAGTTATAGGAGTAAAAAGAAATTCTGGGATACCAAACACAAATCTTTTCAAATTTGTAAAATCCAAATATTTGTTGTTTATTGTCATTACAACATCATAACCATTTGAAAATTCAATGATAACATCGCATAGTAAAGATATGAAAAAATTACCATTGCTAGCAGTGATTACGGAATCTCAGGTCACCAGTTCACGCAGACACAAATATCGGGTGCCAAAAATTGAGGTGATTGGGTGAAGGGCTAGCGAACTTGCGTCAAGAGGAATTTTGAAAATTTTAATTTGATTCTATGCAGACAAATCTTGAAGTTTACCAAAAATTAGCATTTTTTTCTAAAAAGCAAACATTTTTGAGGAAGGACGTTGATTTAAATGTTTTCTTCTCATTCATTAAAAATCACACATTCGTATTCAATGTGCCCAAAACTGCGCTCTGTAAATTTCGTGACAATCTGATGATTCTCTCGGAATTTGAATTTTCGCACAATTTCCTTGCTTATACTAATGTTCCTCGAACATCAACCAAAACACAAAAACCTCATAAGATTCAAATTCATCAAATTGAATTTTTCAATCACTTTGACGGTAGCAATGAAAATTATCCGGAAAAAAAGTATTTTCTTTAGGTTTCATAGTGTTTAATCAATATGTTGAACATTTCGGGGAAACATTTTGCGGCTTTTATCGTCATTGATCGGAACTACAAATATTTATATTAAAAAAAAAATTTTTTTCAATGAAAATTTTATAAGAAATACAAAACTATTGAAAATTTTAGGAATTCAATATAATTTAAAATATCTCATAGTATAGGTCCTTTAATTTAAATGTATTTGCGGAATTTTGTTCAAGATTAATTCAAGTCGATATAAAATAGGACTGACCCAAAAAGGACTGACCATTTGGGAAACTTCTGATTTTCGGAACTGAAAAAATTTATTAATATTGGCTATTTATTTATAGAGGCATTTTTGATAAGAATTTAAGAATATTTCTCTTAGAATTGTTTCTGAAATTCTCCAATGTTGTCATTTGATATGAAACGTCTCTCTTAAAAATATTTACAATGCCGAGAAAAGATGAAAGGAGATGAAATTACCAAGAGTTCCAAGTTTGATTGCTGAATTTCGAGCTCTTTAATAACAAAACTTAAAAATTGATTGCTCATAACGTAGTGTGATATAGTTGAAATGATTTATCATTTCAAAATTTGAGATCAAGCAATTCCATCATTTTCTGAAGGTTACGACCAAATAATTGAGCATAACCAGTTTTTTTGTATAAAATTAGCAAGATTTAAAACAGCCGAGGAATTTTCTGCCGAATTTTACGGATTTGCTGAGATATAAATGTTTTCAGCTATTTTGCCTCCTAGCAATTAATGTACAGACATTTTTTCATTTACTTCAGAAAGGCATTTGGAAAGAATATCTCCAAATGCAATGGTAGCATTGATATTACTTGCAACTCACTATTACAGTGGCATCTTGTGAGCCTAGTTTTTCTAAATTAAAACTGCTATGTATTTCTAGCAACTATTGCCAGAGGAAAAGATTAACTGGAGGGGCTCAACTATGATGAAACTATGGATAAATTTATAAATATTAAAAAAAAGAGAGTATATTCTAGCAAGTATGAGTTAACAAAGCTTTTCGCTTACCATTAAGCAAAAGCTAATATGAATTTTATAACGCTTTTATTACTGCTGCCATTTTTATCAACATGTGTAAATGTATAGTACTTATTTCATACACAATGGAAATAAATTTATTAGTGATTGTGTTTCTTTATTTTATTTATTGGTGATATATTTATTTTCCCAAACATAAACAACATGTAAATTAATCGGTTATGGGGACTTGAGCAAACCTCACTAAAGGACGTGTCACATGCGCATGGAATGGATATGTTCTTATCACTTAAGCCTACTCAAAAATGTAGGTCATTCGGTCAATTGACCACGAGGTATACTCTTTTAGGATCCTGTTGAATACATTATATGGTTGCCAAATCTGGCATCTGCTGGCGCAAAAATCATTAGCCCCGGCTCTGCCTGCACTTGGTGCATCCTGGGTAACACTAAATGATCCGACCCAATTGGTGGACTTGATCCAACTCATGGGTGGCCTTTTTGGTTAGCATAAATAGCCATTAGATTATTTAAATGACTAAAGATTCGAGCTAAGATTACGGATCCAAGCTCAAAACCAACTGCGTCAATTTTCAGCAAACACAAAAAACATCCAAATCAATTTAAACCCAAACCCTCTGCAATCCCTGTTAAAGAAGGTGCCGATCCTTCAATAAAGGGTCCCAATGATGTAAGAGAAGTAGTTTGAAAGCTTGTTTCACTGTCAACCAGATGGGAAGAAGCCAGAAAACCTGCTCCAAAAACTTGGTCATATTATGTAACTTCTGGAGAATTGAAGGGGATCTCTCTGCGCAACTGGATAAAGTCTGATTGGCAGGCATGTACCATGACTGGGTATTGCTTGCAATGACTTGCACCAACGCTGCGGATGCGCGGAAAAAGAGGAAATTGTTTTTACTTTCTTTGGAAAATGGAAGAAGAAAGCAGTCTCTTGGATCATGCTATTTGTTTGATTAAATGATAGAGGCGAGCTTGTAACTGATCAAAAATTATACATATGTTTATGGTCACAATTATTCATGAGCCCGAAAAAATCTGTCAATAAAATCTATGTGATGTGTGTGTGCTTTAAATACTGCATAGTTCACTTAGAAGCAAATATAAGAAAAATTTTGAATTCCCTAGTCAACTTCAGCAGGTTCTTGCTATTAACCGGCAAATAATCAATATTATAACAAAATATATCGGAATCAGTGTTCTGAGGTCAAAGACAGCCATATTATTGATGACCTTAGCTCATAAGCTAATAAAGGTTTTCGAGAATAGACCGGACTATTTACTTGTGTGGGTCTTAGTTTGAATCCTGCAATGGGCGATTAACTTTGATCACGTGTCGGGCATTGAGTTTATTGAAGGAATCAAAGTCAATATGCTCGACAGTAGTTTTTAATATACATAGGTCCCAAGGAAAACAGTTTTAGACTTCAATCGGTTGATATGTTTACTCAAAAACTTGTCGAGAGAAACGAATGCAATATTTAGGTTGGGTAGTAAAGAGGGTTCCTGGGTATGCGGCTAGAACTAGGCTGCCAGTTTGGGCCCATTTGTCACCCTCCACTGGCTTGTTAGAGCTGCCAAGTGACTGCTTTTCCCAAACTGAATCACTTGAAAGCTATCACTAGCTCCTGAACCTTTCCTGATCAATTCATCGGCTTTTTGGTTGCCTTTAACCCCACTATGTCCTGGCACCAGCCTAATGCGGATAGGAATATACCTTGCCTTTTCATTGACAGCCACTCTGCAAGTGTTAACAGTTTTTGAAGATTGTCTGTAAGACGCAAGAGCGAAAATGGCTGGCCGACTGTCGACGCAAATCGTCATTTTTTCGGTTGATGTTCCGCTAATGGACTTAACTGCCATGCTTATAGCATATACTTCAGACTGAAAGACAGTAGCATGGTCCGACAGTCAACACCACAGGTTAAGGCTCAAATCCGTAGAAAACACGCCCGTGTCTGTGTCCGTCTTTGACCCGTCCGTGTAAATTGAGACACCATCATTGGCTGTAGCTCCCTTTTTCTTCCAGTCGATTCTTGTGGGTATCTTAACCTGGAAATCCCTACCAAGATATGTTATTCTGCTTATATGGTCCGTGTCTTCCGCAACAAGCTCAAATCTTCTACGGGATTCTGTAAGAATACCGCTGTGGTCCCACTGATTTGAATCGTTCCACATGCCGGAACTTATAGATGCGCGATTCGTACCTATTCTGTGCTTCACATTAGCCCCCCGTTCAGTTTCCTGTCTAGTATAAGGCCCAAATATTTAACACAATCAACAAGTTCCAATGTTATTCCGTTGAGGTTAGGCGTGACAATAGCCGGCACTCTGTGTTCCTTGTGAAAAGTACTAGTTCGGTTTTTTTTGGCCCAGATTTGGATATGATCCAGCCTAGGAGATTATATTTAAGAACGGAAATAATTACTGAAAGCTACTGATAAGCTTATGCATGAATTTTATTTTGGCATTAATTTCCAGGCAGTGAAGATAACAAAAGAAACGATTTTAAGGGAAAAAGGATTCTTTTGCGGCTCCAAATTCATATTGTACTGTAAAACGAGCTCACATCTATCATCAATAGGTAAATTTGAACCGTTTTAGGCGGTCATAGGTAGGGCTTATAGAAACGAAATTTAAGAAAATAGAAAATGATCTGATCGTACAAGGAAATTGGCATAATGTAATAGCCGAATAATTAAACGTTATGTTAGAAAGGACACTTTTCTATCTATCTGTAGTAAAACTAGCGTTAACCTTAAAATTTCTATTGACAAAAGATTTTGTGCAATATCACTTAAGAAACGTTTTTTGTTCCGCTAAAGGCAGTTTTTGTCAGTGAATCTAATCGTTAAAAAAGGTTCAGTTTTATTCAGATTTCTTTGGTTTGTATGAGTGCCAATAGAGTGTGAAAATTTACAATTGTTAAAAAAAAGACAATAGACATAAAGTGTACATCAATATTTTGAATAAAAAGCTTTTGAAGAAATTGAAATTGGGAGTACATTTCTCTTTTAACGCACGATATTCCAAAGCATATTCCCCTCTGAACTCGAATGGAGTTGCGCTAAAATGTCGAACATTATTTAAAATGGACTCCCATAGTCATTCAATCTGATTCCAATTGAACATATTTCTAGAAGAACTTGCGTATCGAATAGCAGCGCATAATATTCTCGGTAAGTCCTTGCTTGAGGTAAAAAAAAACCAGTGATGCAATGTCATCAAAAAATATTGTGGAAACCTAGTTTTTTAAGAAGGAGTCTACAAATGGTCATACATAATAAATAAAATCCTATCAAATACTAAGAACTTTGGATAGATATAGATATATTTTCTTTCTAGATATTGGATTCAATTGGAACAACAATTACTTAGGTTTAATTTTAGCATAACTTTTTTTGGCATTTTTTTTCTGTTGAAGGTTATCATTGTTTACTTGTTATTTTCTAATTTCGGAAAATTAAACAAACATATAAATAGGAAATTAAAAAGCAACAGCTCTTTTTTACTAGTTTTACTAACATAAAGAATGTAAGGCAGCATTTCTTTCAAATGTTAGTTAGCTAGTTTACTGGGCACTGTACACCTAACGTGTTTTTCATAGAAAATATATTATATCACATATTATTCCGCATTTATAGCTTTCTTGTTAGCTACAAAAAAGGGAAGTAAAGAGAGAAATGAATTAATTTCTCAAATATTTGCCTCATGGGAGTGAAAATGCAAAAAAATTGGAATTTTGATGGGTATTTATTTTGGGCGGCATACATTTTAGGATAAAATTACGAAATTCAAGAAAACGTATTAACAACTATGCAACTACCTTTCGTTTTGAGCCATTCACGAGAGAAGAATTTGAATGTTTTGATATAGCAACATTGGTATCCTATACATTTGAATGGTTTGAACAAGTCAACAATAAGCACTGATGTCAATTGTTGTGTCAAGGATAATTAATTACTTTCTAGCTGTTTTGCTTTCGAAACGCAAAAAAAGCAACAACAGCTTTTACTAAACAAAAGCTGTCGGTTACTGCTAAAACTACTCTCATTTGTTTTGGTACAAAAATAGCGCATATATGTATGAATTAAAGTAGAGTGCAGCGTTAATACCAAATGAACGTAATATGCAACATAATTAATTGTATTCAAAGTAACAACAAATATTCGCACGGGAGTTCATTTGTGATGAAATTAGACACTACATTATGCAGTAGTATATAAATATTATTTGCATATAAATGACGTTTTCTCACGACTTTTAAATTCAAAAGTTCGTCAAACTTAAGATGGACTTGAAAATTTAGTGAATGTTAAACTTAGAGCTAGAATTAGCTATATATTGCATATTTAATTATAAAATGGTTTCTCAGCTCTATAAGCACATCTTTATTTTTAAATTAAGTTTGAAAGGAACGCAAAATAATGCATTTTAAAAAACTATGTTTGGAAGGTGAATTAACTTCAAAACCAAGAATAAGAGCAGGGATATGTTCATCAAAAGATGTCTTTTTAAACAAGAGAGTATGTTTATTGCATCAGCTATTCATGCATAGAATTAAATGCAAGATATAAGCATTCTTAAGTTAGGAAAGAATGTGTAAACAATCTTACTTGTTCTTAATATAACTAAACTGATACGTGTATTTCAAGTTGAGGATTATAGAAAAAATATTAACGAGCCAGCTTTACTGATAAATCTTGCATGTTAACTGGGTTTGTGCTTTTCGTTGAAATAGATACCGCAGATGCTCTCATCGTGAAAGATACCTATCAAGTGTATACTATATATTCAACTATATATGCAATTCCGGATATCGATCACTGCCATTCTGTTTCGTTTTCCATTTTAACCACTAAAAACTTGACAATTTACATGAAATTATGCTTCCCTAGTTCGGATATTATGTTTATTTGCGCAGTTTGAGCTTCCTGAGTAGGTCGACCAGTTATCACTTAAGTAACGACTCGCTTAACTACTAAACGCGTACGATTACTGCATCAAGAGAAAACCATAATCTAGATTAATTTCCTTCTTCCTCGACACCAAACCACATTCGACAGATCATAGTAGTATTTACGCAAAACTATGAATATCACCACCATTTAATAGCATGTTAAGTAATCATTCAATCCTGAACACAGATTGCATTTTCCCGCTATCAAACGAAGAAAACCTATCGAGAGTATCAGCTTTTGCAGAAAACCTAATTGCAATTATTTATACGACCAATTAAAGTCCTCTACTATATTAACGACCTGTTTCATTTCAACTTACTCAAGCTAAATAATATCCACTGATTCATGATGAAATCTTCGATTTAACCGTTTAATCCATTCAAGAGTTTAAACTGCAATTCAGATTTCCCGAGGAAATCAAGTTTTCATCGTTGCAATTAAAGTCACCTATATAAACGCGTAACTCCGTATACGAAATCGCACCGAAACAACACAGAACTTATTGCTGTTTCAATCGTAAAACACAAAATATTGTCGATCGTTAAAAAATTCTTGCACTTAAAAATTTGTTTCACTTTCGTCAAATCGTCTAACAAATTTACCGAAACTAACATTGGCGGAATCTAAACGCCAGCTCGAACGTCTTAAAAATGATTTTGTATGACGAACTTTTTTTTGCTACCGATCAAACATGCAAGTCTGCGACCACCAGAAGACGGTGTCCCACCGAACTGTTAGCTACGGCCACTGTTGATTTTTCTTCAGTGGTTTCTTCGAGCTTCGACCGAGCGCTCGTGGTGTTTGAATAGTACTGACTGAAATCGAAGTCTTTGCTGAACATTTTCTTCTTGGTCTGGCATTTTCCTTGGGAGAAATTTTTCTTCTTGGCTTAATGAGTTTCTTAATAATTTTCGTGTTGATTGGTGCCTGTTGTCGCTGTTTGCCAAGAGATCGTTTGATTGTTACGTTTTATTGTTCGATGGTTAATAATGCATTGATACGTATGCTTATATGATTGCGGCTAAAATTAATTAATATACTATGGCTGAAAATGGAGCGATATGTTATAATTTTCGGTTGCGGCAAGTATTATTGATCTCGAATTATGAAGATATGTCGGTAGCTGAAATATGTAGACAAGGACAAATGCAATTGATTTTCTTTTAAAATATGAGCTGAATTCATTGCAAATAGCTCATATAATATTTCGAGCCAACCAATAATCAATAATGGATTAAAACTTTCTTTAGATAAAAATACGCAATCTATTGGTATAAGCCAGAAGCTTGGTCGATTTAATTCTAGTCTTGTGCTACTGAGTCAGAAGAGTAACGGCTGACCAAGCTCACCAAGAACCGGGTGTGCAGGCTGCGCACCAAATGGTACAAACTGGTGACACGCGATATCCAGGACGAGCCACGGGTCTGTATTCTTGCTAAAAGTATCATTGATGTTCTTGTCCTTCACAATTTTTATGATAAAGATATTCGATAAGAGGGCATGCTGGTTTCTTTCCTGCTACATGGGGCACTATAATGGTGAAGCGAGATCGTGAAGAATGTAGTGGCTGCAAGGATTTGCGTGCCTCTTATTTTATGATCTTAGTCTAATACTCGCCATGGAATTCAGGGTAGTTCCGACACTAATTACACAGTGCAACAAATTAATTCTTTTTTTTTTGCCGTTGCTCGAAATTGTTTTTGTTGCATACCTTTGCATAACAGTAGTCAAAATATGTTAGTGAAAAAATTCTGAACCATCGACATTTTTTGTAATTACACTTGATAGAAAAAATATGTGGACACCCCGAAGAACAGCAAAATTTATAATAAAAAAACCCGTTATGGCAAAAAAATTTACGAACAAAGTTTGCTTAACGTCTTAACAATTTTATTCATAAAAAAATTTTGCTGTTCTTCGGGGTGTCCACATATTTTTTTTATCAAGTGTAATTACACAAAAACTCGATGGCTCCGAAAGTTTTTATTATTTTTCTGATGATACATACACATGATAAATACCGAAAAAATACATTTCGTTCTTCGGCAAAAAGTCATGTTGCACAGTGTTACCTATCTGGGGTATATCTTGACAATGCCCTATCTGGGGAATATCTTAAACTTCCTCACTTCAAATTCGAAGAACGCTCTTGACATTATCTTAGTCACGCATCTTTTAAATGAATCGAAGACTCTTCACTGTCTGATCATACGTAAATCTTTTGATGTGGGTGGCCGTAGCTCAACGAAGTAGGTAACATTTGTTAACAGAAAAAAAACGGATTAGATGAAGTTCCAATCTTTGATCCGATCCGCACTGGAACCTTCTCCACCGAGCATCGACTATCATCAAGATCTGGATCTGGCTATTAATACCAGCTCTCAGTTCCGTAGCTATGTAAGCGTGCAGCCCACCGAAAGCCAAGAAGAATCCAGAAAAGTTTTAATAACAGGTAATTGTATAAATTGAAATTGAAGTCGTTTAATTATTTCGTATGTATCGCGAAGAGATTTTCATGAAGGTTTTTCGCAGGCCAGAGGGTTTCAGCGGGTTCAATTACCTCCGTAATGTCTAAATTTCAGTACCAAAGGTTATAGTATGTCATCTGGACTAATCTGAGTGCCGACACTTTAATTGTCTTTATGGACTCGCATATCCCGCGGTGTCATAGTCCTCCGAAGCCCTTCACCGCTTCTTGGAATCACGTACTTTCTATTGTGGTGGGCCATAAGCTCCCCTGATCCGTTCAAATTTTCAGGCCCTGATTATGTTCTTCCAGGTGAGATTCAGTCATCTATCTACATATAATGCATGCTGGCGCTTCTAGTTCAATCCCATCAGCTGCGTTGTGTCTTCTAAAGCAGGAAAAATATCGCATGATAATCCTAAGGACTAGGACAGCCTTCACAACCAGCTGACTATTGCACATGCAATGTGTCAATTCGTGGGTCTTTTTGGTAACGCTTTCGCTTTTAACGCTCTGAATCGACTGGTCAAGAAATCCGTAAATTTAACACGTTGACTGCCGACTACGAGATATCTCGTAGGTTGTTTACTTGCCCAGGATGCCCACTACGAGCTATCTCGTCCCTTCATTACTTGCCATATTTGTACAGCTACCTACGAGGATATTCATAGCATAACAGGGTAAATATCAATAAATGGCTTCAGGAAAGAAAACGAAAAAATAAATTTGAAGTAATTGAACAGGAAATACAATTATACAAAGTTTATCAAAAAAGAAAAAGTTTGTACGAGGAAGTAAATTTTTCGCTCGAAAAAAACTTGGCTCTTTAGACCTGAATCGTGAAAAATTTCGTGGCAGTCAACGTGTGAAGCATGATTAGAGTCTCAACTAAAGATCCTAAGGAAGCCTCCTGTATTTTCACTGATTCTTGATTTAACGTATATATCAACAACCTTGATTTCAGCACTTCATCTTTATCAATCATGGTTTCAAATATATCCATGAGGGTAATCTAACATACATAGCCCTCGCAAAACTTTGGGGTAGTTATCATTTCCAGTCTAACTTGATCCGTACTTAAAGCTTGTTCGCCATTGTTTAGCGACTTTAAAGTCTCGAACTTTTGCATCTTTGACTTGAACATTGTCAACAGCTCCAAATAGCTGGTTTTCGCCTTCTCGAATTGCTTCATATACATATGTTATTGCGTTTCACGTAACTTCTTGGAATGTAGCTGTATACATGCTGCCCATATCTCTTAAAGTAATCTAGTCCGAATATCGAAGTAAGCAAAGCAAGGCTTGTCCTTGCAGCGTTTTGTATAGTTCCTCTTGTATGGCTAGCCCAAAAAGAAGTCGTAAGTCTGTAACGTGATTCAGGGCGAGTCACGGTGACATCCTGTGAACAACGAAGCTAAACGCAGAGTGAAGTGAAGCAGACCTATGATGAGCCTGCGAAGCGCACGCTCTACTTCGCAGCTTTTGTTAAAGTTCACGATGAATCAGTTTGGTTATGCAAACCAACGGCCAATATAAGTTGTTATTATAATATTGAATTGAAATGTAAAAAGTTAACAAAATGCAACATAAAAATATTCAATACATAAGTCTTAACACCGAGTTTGAAAAGATTTCCGATTTTCAAACAATGGATTTAAATTCTGACTTATATGTGGAAAAAATCCAGGTTTTACAGTATAATTTTCATTGCAGAGCTGAAGTTCAATTTGCATAGTTAAAATTGTTTACTTTTAAGAATTGTTTACTTTTAACAATTTCAATTTTCACTATGCAAATTGAATTTCAAGGTTTCAACGAAAACTGAAAGTTGTGTGAAAAAAGCCAGTGACACTAAGTTTTAAATTAGAGTATAAGAGCTTATACTGTAATTTCTCTAAAGCTTCTTAAAAATGTACATTTCGATTTTCATACTTTAATTTAATATATTTTATGAGTATTTTAAGAAGACAAACAAAATGTTTGAAAAGTCAATCACCCGACGAATCTCTTAAACAATAGAAAATAGAATAGAAACTTCAAAATTGATTTTCGAAGAAATTGTCTTTGAGTGACCACAATATGTGGAAAGACATAATACACTTTTTTGTAATATCATATAAACCATTTCTTACCCAAACCAACCAAAACCATTTCTCGACAATAACATAAATGATGAAAATGTTCAGAGCTGGCTACACTTTACCAACGAAGCAGAGCAATAAGCCAACCGTAACAAGCGCATGTTAAAATTAACCTATCCTTTGACTTTCGTTTTAATTCGAGGATTTCATCGAAAGTTTCATTAAACGTTGTTTGAGACTGCCATCCGAAAAATGATCAAAACTCGGAAAATTCAAACATTTTTTCCTTATTTTTATTGCAAATGCTTTGAATATGAATATAAAATGAAAGCATCTGTTGGTGCAATATTTACGAAATTGTATGTTACTGGAAACCCTGTGTTAGCAGCATAGCTAAAAATATACCAAATCTGCTTCAAGCTAAGTTAAACCCACCCTGTAAATTACGTTTCGATTGAATGACTGCGCTGCAAGTCATAGGAGTGAAAATAATTTTAGGATTACCACCTTCAAAATTTTTCAAATTTTCGAAACGTTAATATTTGTTGTTATTTGCCATTGCAGGATCATTCCCATTTGAAAATTTAATGACAACATCGCTTAGTAAAGAAATGCTAAAAAATATAAAAATTACCATAGCTGACTATAATTTTTTTTACGAAATTTCGGCGACATTTGTTTTACAATAGGACCTGTTACTACATGAATTTGGTTTCGATTTCATGACTGGATCGGAAGTTATAGGGAAAAAGTTTTATTTTGCTAAGCAAATTTACAAGATTCAGGCAACGCAAATCACCATAGCTAATCCTAATTTTTTCTTTCCCTATCCTATTTTTTCAACCAACTTTTTTTAAATAAAATTTGGGTCCAAAAACTGCGTGAATTTCGTTAAAATCTGTTGGCTGGATCGGAAGTGATGGGCCAAAAAACTTTTTTCTCAGTGATTTTTCAAGATGGTGCCACTGGTACAGAGTTTCCTTCATTTCAAAATCAGATCTGGTCCTAGTTAATAACTACTTGTTCTGCAAATTTCATATTGATCGGACTATCCGGTCGTCAGTTCTCGTGAACAGAAGTTTCGAGTGCTGAAAATTAGAGGTTTTTTATTGATGGGGTGCCGTTTTTGTGCAACTCGGAATTTTGAAAATTTTAATTTGACATGGTGGACAAAGATTAAAATTTATCAATAATCTAAATTTAAACAATAAGCAAAAATTATTCAGGAAGGTCGATGATTTGAAGGGTTTTTTCTTTGCCAGCACAGTCTTAAAAACCCATGTGTGTATAGTTTTAGTCAATATCAATAAGCTCTGCAAATTTCACGATGATTCAATGTTTTCGTCAGAAGTTATAACATATTAAAATTTGAAAAATATCTTTGCCTACAGTTAGGCACTCGGCGCCCACAACGGGCTCAAAATTTCCATTACTTTATCATGAACAAGCATAGAACATAATAAGTTTTAATTCACAATACTTTCTTTTAGCAAAAATGTAGCCTGCATAGAAATATAGGAGTACCTGAAAATTTACTAAAATGCCTGCCACCGCCAAAGGGTTAAATATATGTTAATTTTCATTAATCCTCTGAAAATTTTAGCTCAATCATGCAGTCCAGAAATTATCTCCCTTAATCTTTTTGCTGATGTATATATATATATATATATATATATATATATATATATATATATATATATATATATATATATATATATATATTTATATATATATATATATATATATATATATATTTATATATATAATATATATATATATATATATATATATATATATATATATATATATATATATATATATATATATATATATATATATATATATATATATGTATATAGAAATACGAATTTTTGGCGAAACCCGTCTAGTTAGACTCCTATAAATATAAGCGTGACGCAGCCTGAGTAATGTCGCGAACCTGCATCTAATTTTACAGCGAACCTCATCGTCGATGCTGCTGCAAATATCCTTCATCTTCATTTCAGTAGGTGTAGTCGCTTTATTTATAGTCATCTTGATATCCTTGGATTAAAATCAGAGATGAAACATTGAAACTGGACTATTGTTCTTTATATCGTCGAAGCTTAGTCTTCTGACGCACAAAAAGCGTAATGAAAGCAACTGAAAGCTGGTGGAGTCTAGAATTCCGGCTTAACGAACCAAAAAATAATATAGATGTAAAAACTTCAGTTTTCTGATACTCAAGACTACTTTTTATTTACAAATTTTTTATGTTTAATAGCATATCATGCAAATAAAGCATAAAGAACGATCTTTATTTCATAAGAATTAAAAAATTTAAGATTTTAAAGAAACGGTATTGTTTATAAACATTTCAAAAAAGAAATCTTATTTTTTGAAATTTCGTCTTTTCTCGATTTTTTTTCTGTTTCAGGCATTGAAAATCAAAAGACGTTATTCTATTTTTGAGATAAAATTCAAATTAGAACTCATTCTTTTGATTGCTTGCAGCTGTCGATAAGATACTTTCACTAAGTTAGCATAAATCCAATCTTTCATCAAACAATTAAAAATTCAACCGGATTATGCTAAGTGGGAAAAGGCAAGAGATACGATACTATGATAAAAGATAATAAAACTTAATTTCATATGCAGCATAAAAAATGTAAAGTTATTCACATTTGCTAAGATAAACATATTTCATATAATCATGTCATAATTACACTACTAGTTGTATATCAAATATTACAGATACAACATGTTATGAAAAGACAAAGATTCGGCATATATAAACATGTTTGATTATGTAAAGTTTTGTTGTATTGTTTTTGTTTGACCATGAAACACACAATTAGTATACGTATAACCGTACGAATTTTCCGTCGTTTTAAAAGATGTGGGAAACTGCCGAAATCATTGTTGTGCCTTGATTAATTGCAGAAAATCAAACAATAGTGAGAAACAACTGAAGCGAATGAAATTAAATGTATTCGTCACTATGTATTATACAAAGGAATGTTGCTACAAATTCGCTACGCTTTTAATAAGTATGTGTAACAACATTATTTTGGCAGGTTGCTATTGGGAGTAGATTAAATAGTCCTAAAAAAATCGGAGTCATGAGCAGACAAATAAATGTCGTTTTTATTGTTTCAGAATTTTATTTTGGATGTGATCGGCTTTTTTTAATGGCATGAACCAATTTGTTTTTTTTTTTTAAAGAATCAATAAAGACAAACTATTGTTCATTAAATATAGGTAATACATGTGTATTATTAAATTGAAGTGTTTTCAGTCGATATTCAAGCATCTTCATCTGTGTTATGTGCCGTTTTAATATCCAAGATGTTTTCATTGCGAGCGAATGATTCACCACAGCCACTATGTCGATTTTCATTGTTTTTCTTCGATATATAATACTAATCGTAATTGATGGTACAATGATTGCTAGGAAAACTCCGAAATTTCCTCGAAAGTATTTTTGCGCGGCCACCATCGACGCAATTCAATGTTTCGCTGTGCATTAACCGTCAATTATGTGCATGGTTAGAAACAGTAACAAACCACTTGTTGGCCGACTGCAGTAATTTGTAAATAGATATTGAATAGATTTAAGTTGCGGTCCGTCAATTGAGCTGCTGTTGAGCACTTAGTGTAATTTATGTGAACTTTTTATTTGTGCAGAGAAAGATAATGTGAGCTTAGCTTGGGCAGCGTAGTGTGAAGCATATCAATGATAGATTGATGATGGCGGTGCGCCAAGCATACATATGGATTTGTGTTTACAACGAATAGCAGTTGCGCGGCTTACAATGAACGATTTGAATAGCTGGTATGAATACGAATATGAAAAGAATTTATACTTTGGTGGAGTGAAAACAGACTGTTTGTAATTTTCATTCATCGATTCTAAAAATGAAAGTAAGGCTACTGTGTGTACGCGTGTAATACAAATTACACCGTTCAATTTTGTACTTAATGATGGTTTTACTGGGGCGATGATAGAATGGTTGGATGAGTTTGTTTACATTGACAGAGGTCAAGCAAATTAAAGGTTGTAAGAGATACGGCAAAACGGTTTTTTTACGATTGTTTATTTTTGTTCGAAAACAACCCATTATTACGATTGTGGACTTGATCATGAATAGATGTCGAAATGATTTTTTTTAGCAGTTAGCAGCATTTTAAGTAATTTGTAAATCAGATAAATAATAACAGCAGCTTCGTTATGCAAGAAAATGAATAACAATAGTTGCGGTTTTTTGCACACCCGAGCAGATCAAATTTTGTGGTTGTATTCAAACAAAATAGTTGTATTCAATATACTTAAAATTTGATCTGCTCGGGTGTGCCAAAAAACGCACCTATTAATAGCGAAAGCTGCTGGAAGTAAATAAAAACGTTAAAATTCTTATAAAAACATTTTTATGGATTTTCGAAGAAAATAAGTAACAAAATCACTTAAGTGTATTTCAAGGGACTCTTATACTTCTGTGGAAACAAAATATTTTGGAAAAATCGGAATAACAGAGAGTAAAATTTTTCAATGTTTTTAGCCTGAATATGATGTTCTGGAAATTTTAGTCCTTTGTGAGCGCTAAGTGACTAAAACTTGACAAAGAAAATTTATATAATTTCGAATTGCGATAACTTCTAACAGAGTCATCCGATCATCACGAAATTCGCAGTACATATTTATCGGCACACATGAAATACGTTTGACTGATTTTTAATGAAAGTTTGAGCGACTTTGTAGCTGCAGCAACTACACTCCGTTTCATATTTATAACCCACCTGACAATTTTCAATTATTTTGGACTGAAATAATTGTTCACCCCAAACTTTATGGCTAACTGATTGAGAATCTGTGTAGAATTACATTTTTGAGAGTCATTTCCCGTTAGGGCTATTTTTTACTGCAGTCCTGGAAAATTCGGTATTTTTTGGCGTTTCATATTTATAACCCAGATAAAGTTTCCAACAAAATAAAATGTTTATTAAAATTAATTTCAAAATTAACAAAAGCTTAGTAATTAATAAAATCTCCCTTTGATTTTATCAAATCAAAAATCCGTTTTTTCATGGAATTGATCAATTTTTGTAATAATGCAGGTTCGATTTTCCGCCATTCATCAAGAATCGCCGCTTTCAATTCCGCCAGTGATTCATATTGCCGATTTTCAGCATAAACCCGTCTGACAAGAATCCCCCAAATGTTTTCAATGGGGTTCAGGTCAGGCGAACACGCTGGCCAATCCATTACCTTAATGGAATTTGTTTCCATCCATCTCATTGTTTCACGACTGGTATGAATCTTGGCATTATCCTGCTGGAAAGTCCAGTTTTTTTCAGGATGTGCTGCCAGGAATGACAGTAAACTGCCCTCAAGTACTTGTATGTAGTCTCTACTCCTCATACGCGATGAAGTAAATTTTACGTCCAAGCATCCAGATGCAGAAAATGCACCCCAGAACATCACGGAACCGCCACCAAAATTCCGCTTCGAGAAATACCGGGGTTCCTTTCTCAAATCGCGCCAGTAAGATTTTAATCCATCAGGCCCATCTGAATTCCATTTTTTTTCATCCGAAAAAATAATCTGGAAATAAAATTTTTGGAATTAAACAAAAATAATAAAAAAAATAAATAAATATAAAAACTAATAAAAAAAACCAGTATTTCTTACAGATGGCCAATTTGTAGCCATATTTTTTTCTACGAATTCTAATCGAGCTTGGCGATCTAATAGTCGTGGCGCACTCTTCATTTTAGCTCTTCTGATCTTATTATCACGTTGTATCGTTCTCCAAATCGTTGTTTTTGACACCTTTGTTTGTACAAGAGTTGCCATTTTATTACAGCTCATTGTTGAATTACTGGCTGAACGTATAATTTTCCTATCCTTCCGCGGAGAAAGTTTTCTTTCTCTTCCCGTTCGCTTTGTTTTCCCATATAATTAAGGTTTTTTTAAAAAGTTGTTAATTACACGGCGACTGCGTACAACTTTTCTTGAAATTTCATTGATGTTCAAATCAACTTCTTTGTACGTCAAGATTTCACCCTTTTCAACTTCATTTAATGACGTACCTCGAGGCATTTTAAATGATAAACTTATTACCACACACACTTGTGAACATCTGTTGAAAGTATTGAAAACTCGACTAGTAATTCTGCTAATTACCAAGTGAGTTATAAATATGAAACGCACAAAAATGACAAATTTCCAAGAAATGCAGTAAAAAATAACGCCAATGAGAAACCATTCTCAGAAAAATCATTGCACACAGTTTCTCATTCTTATCAGTATTAGATTTGTGTTGAACAACTATTTTACATGAAAATAATTGAAAATTTTTAGGTGGGTTATAAATATGAAACGCAGTGTAGTTTAACAGAAAACCTACACATACCTGAAAAAACCTATCTACCTACTCCACCTACGACACACCTGAAAAATTCTTGCTCTCATTGGAAAAATTATAAACTTTTGATAAATTTTATGCTTTATTTATTTATTTATTTGATTCATTCTGCTATTGGAACAATTCTAGTTACTGCAATTTTAAGAATTTAGCTTTACTAAGAATAAGATCAAGAACAAAATAATAAAATAAGAAAATTTAAAAAAACCAGAAGTTGATGCTAAGCAAAATCCAATGCATTCTTCAAAACGTACTTAAACTCAAGAAAGAGGACCAAGCTTTAAGGAATTTGGCTTTGTAGGGAGCCGGAGCAAAGTAGACAAAGCAGAGGGAAAGTAGGCTTCTGTTCGAGTAAATGGAATCAAGAATACCTCCGACGACCTGCTTGGTCGATTTGAATCACAAATTATTATTTGGGAGTCAAGATTTGACCAAAAAAATCATCATCAACACTCAACGTTCATGAAGGATGTAATCTCGAGAACAATATGGACTATAGGGAATATTGAATTTAAAAATAGGGAACGGGCAAATCTACGCTGAACTAATTCACTAGCATCATATAGGTATTTAAAATGAAGGCCAAACGAATCAGCTTCGTCCACAGATTTGATTGGTCTGTATAACTTTAGGTCAAGAAAAGAGGAATTGATTAAACGAGGAATATCATTGACAAACAAGATAAAAAATAAGGAATTTTGAAGAACTCTGGAATGAGAAAAGAGAAGAACAAGAAAACCAGAAAAACAAAACAAGAAAAATCAAAAGAGAAGCGGACCAAAAGTTCCTAAAAAATTAAATTTTTTGAGAAGCAGGTTGTGGTTCCCATAGTCAAAAGCCTTCGGTAAGTGTATATATATTGCATTAACTTGAAGCTGGTGAATCCAAGGCTGAAGTAGCATATTTTGAAAACACCATAAAGGGACTCTGAGAACTGCTAAATAAAACATGCTGCTCAGGGACAAGAAAAGGTTGGAGAAAAGGAAGTATTCTATTATAGATAAGGTGTTCGAGGAGTTCGCTGAAACCGCAAAGAAGGGAAATTGAACGATAATTAGAAGAACGGATTACAAGATTTAAAAATAGAGTAAATAATGGTAGCTTTCCACAATAAAGGAAATGCATGCAAAGCAAGGCTAACATTGAAAATTATAAACAACGGAACATTGAGAGAAGAAGAAAGTGATCTAGGTTCCACATAAGACATTCAACTTCCAATCGATTAGTACAAATCAAGAATAGGGTACATAAAGTAATAGAGAAATCTTCAAGAGGCAGATTTGTTGCTATATTTTGAAAGGAGTAGGATAAAAAAAAGTGGTAAATATGTCGCAAATCACCTGTGGAGTTAGCGCAATTGTGTCATCGCGATGCATGGAACCAGAAATAGAGGAACTAGTTTTCAAGGAACGGATATAGAACCAAAAGAGTTTTGGTTCATTAGAACAGATTGAAATTTCGATGTTCAAAACGTAACCCCGCATTGCCTACCTGATTACTTCTTTAGCTTTAGATCATAATACATGTTTTTTTGAAGATCCGTGTGTAAACCCGTCTTTTTCGATTTCATACGAGCTTTATCGTTGGCCTTAAGAGGAATCAAGGTTTAGCATCAGATTAAAGAGGGCGGAAAGATAAGGTTAAGCAAGAAGACCTAAAACTTAGATAACTCACAGTTCACATCAAACTAGCTGGTAAAATTGAATTCAATAGACATGAATACATCAATAGACATAAAATCAGCTATATAAAGAAAATCAATAATTCAATAGACATGTTCTGAAAATCAGCTAAAGGCGGTTTTAAATAAAGATCAACATCAACGATGAATCAAGGACGATCTGAATCAGGTTGCACGTAAGAAAGAGGATTTGAGAGAAATAGAGGTGGAGACTAAAGGATCACTTGAAAAAACGAGGTCTTAAGTTCTGTTACTGGTATGGGCATACACAATCCAACTAAAATATTGAACATTTTTTTCGCATAAGAATGATAGCCCTTAATCAAATTGCCTCTATTTTTTGTATTCACGAGAACTGACGAACTAATCCACAGTTTAACTCTGTAGATGAGGTTTGAATCTATGGGCGGTGGCTAAGTCTTGCTACCATTAAATTTTCAAATTAAAATGGTCGCTGTAACTATAATGATCTTGTAGTGACAATTGACACCAAATGTTTCAGTTTCGAAAATTTTGAATTTTTTTTGCGGATAGTAGTCTTATAATTTCTAACGCAGTCATGGAATCAAAACCAAATTCACGGGATGAATTGAACTCAACTTAGTGCATATATGCTTATTTTTGGCTATGGTGGCAGGAAAGAGTTGCCAGCACCAGAAATTTATGTTATTTTCGAACTAACAGATGCTATCGTTGTTTTGCATATGATAAACCTCTACAACGAAAATAAGTAGTAAATGTTTGAATTCTCCTAGGACGAAGTTTAATTGCTGCAATTTAGAATTTGGCTCCTAAACTTTATTCAAGTGGCAAAAACAGTTTTGACTATAGCGGCTTATATTGGTGTGGCCAATTCGAAAGATAGTCTTAATAACTCTTTACGAATCATAAAAGTTTTAGAGACAGATATTGGCACCCGATTTTAATAGTCGAAATTTTTTTTATGTTTACAACACAATTTAAAACTTAAACCTGATAAACAAAACAAGTTTTGCATTACTAGGATTCTACTCCACGTGACCGATGATAGGACACCTCCTTGGAGGCATTCACTTGTCGCCTCCGTTCTCAAGTTGCAGTCGGCGCCAGCTTCCGAGAGCAACAAACTCTGTTTCAGTATGGCATGTATTTATTTAACTAAGGCGTCATCTACGCCATGAGTTTTTGCAGTTTCACATAGCTCTCTAAAATGCACTCGGTCAGAAGCCTTTTCGATCTCCACAAATACTTGAAGAAACATAAACGAAGTTAAGCTGAATAGTCATAACTCCCCGGTTGACGTATAAAGACTATCTTAACCTATCGCCCATGCTATCGCCGAGGTGAAGCAACATACCCCATAGCTAGGCATGCCCAAAACATTTCTTTTAAGTCTACCTATAAGTGGTCAATTTCCTCCCTAAGTATAACCGGATGAATGCCATTAAAGCCCGGGCATGAATCACGACCGACGATATCGACTGTCGAAATTTGCGATATTTGAAATCACGAAAATCAAAAAACGACAGCGGCTATCGAAATCTCTGGCGATAGTCAAACGACTATCGATATGTCATCTATATCCATTTTCGGCTTGTGAAATGAGGACTGTTCGCGTACTGCACCAGCAACAGATTTTTGCAGCTGGTTTCTTTTTGTGGTAAAATTTGGCTTGCAGCAAGAGTACAAAAACAACTTGCTGCGAATCCATTTTAATATATTGTAATAAATTCAGGTACGCGAACATACTAATGATGGCGGTCCATTTCGCAGTTTTGTGTTTGAAGACGAATGGTAAAGAGTGGTCGAAACGATTCCGGTTTTTCTCTTTGAAAAGGTAAGTATTATGATTTTATAAAATTGTGTCTCAAGGAAAATGTATTTTCAGGGAAAACACAACGAATATAAAAAACAAACAAATACTACTCAGCTCGTAATAATGAGCAAATTCATGGCGGAACATGGAAAACTTATCATCTTCAGATGAAGAATCAAAAATGATGAATGGCTCCATTGATTTTCGTTGTGAATTGAATTACCGACAGACTTTTCGCGCGTTAGCAGCTCAATATTTGAATTTTGAAATGTCATTATCATTCATCACATGCTGTCAAATGTCAAGAAAATCTACCATGGAGTTATAATTTAAAAGGAAAATTTCGATACACCATATCGTTCAGGCTGTGATGCCGACATTCCTAAGTCGATAATGGCTATCGTTTTTATTTGACGATAGGCGATATCGTCTATCGAAATCTCGTGATTCCTGCCCCGGTGATTTGCAATTTTCAAAGAACATAATTAAACGACTGACAATTTTACTGGTGCAGACTAAGCTGCGTTCTAGTATTTCCTATTTTTGCATGGTCAGAGGCACGGATGCTTTCTTCCGTTATTTTGGAAATTACCGGTTCTATCCAGGGTAAAGGACGAGAAAAGAGAAATGTCTAAACGCCCATACAAAAAGCGCATAAAGGTCTTGGTACGATATGACTACTTGCTTCAATATTTCTCAAATCAACTGGCGAAAATGTGATGTTGCTTGATTCTGCAAAAAGCATAACATTTATTACATTGTTGCAAGGCTCCGCAATGAAAATAAATTTTATTATTAAAAAGCCCTAGTGGGTATATTTTTATTCAATGCTTTGGATAGATTGATTTTTAAAAACAGAAAATTAAATCCGAAGAAGCTTTTAGTTTGTTGTGTTTACGAATCACATTCTCTTCAGCATATAAATACAGTTTTAATTTAAAAGAACACTTTCTTCCCCGTGGCTAATTATTTATTAATATCCATTAAAATCAGTTTTTATGATCTCTACAAAAAATCAAAATACATAGTAGTTTTCACACATTTGACAGCATACTACTGGGTACTAAATTCATGTCGCTCTTTTTTCTATGTTATAACATCCACGCACAAAAACTACAATTCAGAGAAAGCGAAATCACAATGCAATGTGCTAACTGATGAGTTCAGCGTGACTACTTTTAACTGAAGTCTCAAGCGTCACCTATGACCATAAAAGTTTTTGTAAAAACATTTCTCACAGCCAAGAACAATTCGGTAAAAGTGAAAAAAATGAGAAACCGAAATTCCACTAAACTTAATTATCAAAGGCATCGTGTTTTCTTCGCAATAGAAACTTGTATCTTCCATTGGGGAGGATCCAATCACAGCAGGGTCTTTTGCACGCCAGCCGCTTCATTATCACTGGAAACGTTAAGATCCTCTAGTATCTAATCGAAAATCACGATTCGGTGGCCATCAGCTTAATGTATTATACTTTCGAGAACATTTGAAAGTCAAATAATCGTTAATGCTGGCATTAGTTGCAGTTTAGCTGCAACGCAACGAACAGAGCTCTGCATACTTATCCATCCAGTCTCATAGTCGAAGAAACCCCTTCCATTCGAACGCTGCAGCTATTGATCGGACGGTGCACGCAAAGCTCAATAATTAACATTTTCTAAAAAAAACTGGAGCATGGCGCAATTTTTTTTCTTTAACTCTTTCCATTTCACATGTTACTTATTCAATTTCATGGTCAACGTACTCTACGTGGTCTTTAAAATGCACTTCACTTCGATCGCGCGAATATCGGCCAGTGTACCCGTTGATTTTCCTTTCTTCTGGATCAGCAGTACTAACAAGCAGTCGCGGCATTGCATCAGCCAGCTGGCATGCTGGTAGGCTGCGCGCACCATGCTGTTTTCTAGTGCAGCATGATTGCGAATTTGAATGATCAGTGGATATAGAGATTGCAGAAATGCATTCCAGAAAATTGTGCACTCGCACTTAGAGGTACAGATGCGTATGTGCATTTTCATTTTGCTCCAAGTGCAGGGCAATACCCTATCGTATGTTGTAACGCATGCTTACTGTAATAGTAGGTGCATCAGACAAGTGCAGATCAGGACAGACACCATCATTTCTGAACACTATTTCGTAGTGGATACAGTTACTTGGGTAGTAGGTTTATTGCGATCGTGAAAAAGATTGCATTGTCCTAGAGATATTTGATTACTTTAGAGTGATCATACCAGCATATGTATGTAGCTGTAGTTTCGTTTTCATAGAAACATAATCCGTTGAAATTAGTAAATGGGAACTTTATCAATTCAAGTGAAAGTTGATCACAGGATGAGGCCATCGCTTATTTTCGAAAAACAGCACGACACTTTTATTGAGATAATTTAAGCTTTCATCTAGATGACAATCTCACTAATTTAACAAAATAAATCTTTACACCTATGAAATGATTCTATGTGGGAGGAGCGACAAAATATTTAGTATATATTTTTGCAAGACTCGATCATGGAAAGTCTTTTGAAGTTAATTATGATCTTCAGATACCCTATATGGAATCAAAATAAAAATATTTGAAAAGCTTATAGCTCTTTGAATTTTGTTCTGTTTGTTGGTTTCGATATCGAATATCGTACTGATAGAAATGAATTTTCGCTTTTTTCGAGTAATCTGACCTGATTAAGGTATCGACAAAGAGTACAATGAATGTAGTTAGGGAGCAATCGACGAAAGAAAGTTGATATTTTTTAGTTTTTTCGTAGCATAAGACATCATGCAGTGTTGGAATTTGCACAAACGTACAACAAAAATCTGTCAACACATGTTGTCATATATCAACCAATAAAGTTAATTATTGTAGCTTATATGTAATCATTACTTTGCGGTGCTCTTGATTTGGATGAACATTGCTCTCTGATCGTAACAAAGTGTTCATTTCGGCCATCAACTGGCGTATTTGAAGTATCCTTGCCCAGTTTTTAGTTAAAATGTTAAATTAAAATATTAAATAATACAAAGATTCAAAACAATTTTTGCATACGTTTGTTTTCCAGCCTAAAATACCGATGTCGTCATATAAATTCAAGGCAAAAACAGCCCCCTTGGAACCCTCCTGCTTACGTAGATGCTGCTTCGATAGATTCCCTGAAAATCGATTCCATCGCTCAGTGGAGTTTGTTTTATAAATTGTATTACAGAAAAACCGTCAAATACGTCAACTTATATAAAAATCACTGAGCTGAAATCTTTTGCACAGCAACCTCAACCACCACTATATGCCTTCTTATGGAAAGAATAAGCCTAAGAAGAACTCCTCTTGAAGAATTTGTCGAAACTTCCTCCAGAAATATTCTGCCCCGAAGAAAAAATAGAACGATAATCGTCGTCTCAACGTTTATTATCAAAACTGAGAACCAAAATAAATTGTCCAATGCTTTCTTGCATAATCGTGTCTGATATCATTATTTGCGTCATTGAAACCTGTTTGAAATATTTGAAATTCTTACTTCTTTACGAGTGGATTTTCTCCAGATGGTTATGGGGTCTATTGCGATTGTCGAAAAATAGTCGATAAACGATGCTTATCGACTATCGATCGTCGATTGTGAAGTTCGGTATTGTGAATGTCGATTGTGATCGATAAGTGTCGATTTGACAAACGCTTCTTATCGATGGTATTTTACATGAACGACGACTGACGATCACAAACGCGTCTGATAAAAAATGAAAGTAATTTATAGTCTGTATGCATTAGTTATTTTAAAATTTATTTTTAAGAGGAGTTAGCAATCGTAGGCTAGTAAGCAATCGTAGGCAATTTGAAAGGCTCGGAAATTAAATGCAGGTGAATGCCGACATTGCAAGAGGTGTTTGCACAAAAACACATGCAAAGCGGAGATGGGAAGCCTTTGCCCAAGAATTGAATAGTTTGGGGCCTCCTGCTCGCGAGTGGGATAAATGGCTAAAGGTTAGTTACAGTAAAAACACTTATTTAATAATTTAGAGTTTATGTGCTATTTAGGTTTGGACTGATACGAAATTTAAAATTAAAAAGAAAATGATTGAAAATAAAACAGAATTGAATGCAACTGGTGGTGGACCTAATAGGTTGCATACTTTTAGTAACATAGAGGAAGCTGTGATTAGTTTGTTGGAAACTGTCTCGTCAGTAAATCCACCTGAGCAAGAATTTGGTTTATCACACACTGATGAACATGGAGATTGTGAGTTAAATAAGGAAAATGAAGTGTCCGTAATTCAACAGAGTAAAATCCGTGAGGAAAAGCCAGGAAAAAATACAAAAGAAAAAAATGATGTCTGGATAGAAATGTTAGAGAAGAAAACGCAAGCCCAACAGGAATTTTATGAAGTAACACAAAATGTAATGAAAGACATAAAAAAAGTCTGAAAGGTAATAATAAATGTTCCAGGATGAGTACACGAACCAATAAGTGAAAAAGATAGAGCATACATACAATTCTTCATCAAATTCTAGTGGATTGGGCGTATCTCTTAATTTCCTTCTAGCTCTATATAACTCCAGTAAATTATCGGAATTGGAACTATCCTCTTCGTCAAAAAACAGCTCGACAGAACACATATTTCTAATAACAATGTTTGTTTCTTGCAATATTAAACACTTGCTCAGGCGTTATTTTTTAATGAGCCACAAATTACAAAGAAAAACACCCGCCTTTTCCTTCAACCAAGCGAATAAAAATATAAACTCCAAATTCGATATAAGCTTTGTTTAATGAGCACGAAAAAAAGCAGAGCATCTCAAGGCAAGTCATAGTAGCGCGGCTGTCAAAAAAAGTCGAGCAAATCAGAGCAATTGAGAGGCAGAAAAAAGTCGAGCAAGTGAGAGCAGCTGAGAGGCAATTCTCAAATTTCATTACTTGTCAGTTGGTGAACCTGTCAATTCACTAACAAAAAACTGCACTTCAGTAACAATTTTTTGTTGAAAGTCGATTCCGTGACAGTTGGAAAACAGCTGGTTGCTTGCTCGAACTTGCTCTACCAAAAAAAGTAGAGTAAAAACCGTGCTCTAAAGTGCTCTAGTTCAACTTAGAGCAGACTCATGAAACACAAATCAGAGCAACTTCGAACAAGTTAGAGCAGCCGAATTGCTCATTAAACACATTTTGTTGAAATATCTCAACCTAGCTCAACCTAGAGCAGCTCATTAAACACAGCTATATTTACGCTGTCAACAAGCGCCAAGTACAATTCACAAGCTCTTATATCTAAATTCACAATAATACACATATTTGTCGATTGCACTTACACAATAAAATTTTATCGTTTCGAACGACAGCAGTCGATGGGTCATCCAATCGACAATCGCAATACCAAACCAAATTTTATCGTTTCGAACGACAGCAATCGATTGGTCATCGAATCGACAATCGCAATAGACCCATATGTTTAAATCGGCGTCCATAAATCAATTAATGAAATTTTTGCATTAACTTTACACCCTCTTTATCATTTTAATGTGTAATGGTCAGTGTTCCATTTTTACTCGATATTGTTTGTTTCTTCTATTTACGGCCTATGTAGTAGCTTCGTAATGGTCAATAAAAATTCTTTCGTACAACTCTTATTCTACCACAATGGCCGGTTCGTATTCACGCTTACTTTTGTACGGTAACTTCAATATTTGTGCCTTGGAATGGGATGCTAGCTACTGAAGACTATTGCACAGGAATCATATTTCTTTTGCTATATTTTCCCTCCGTTCTTTACGCTCGCTCTTCTCATTAAAAAATCAAGAATAGCATTATCGAGATCGTCATAATTAATATTCTTCTGTCTTCTATTTCCTTGAGTATTTCCGTAATACCTTATATGCAACTTGATTCTAATCATCTGTTTTTTCTTTATGGAATCATCTTTCTGTTGATCCTCTCAGATTTCTCTAAGATTAAATTTAAGCTAAGTGAACTATACTAGCGTGGATAGTGAATAAATGGTCAATAAACATTCTTGGTAAATTGGTACCAGTTTTTTATACCGCGATCTATTGCCGTAATATAAGTTTAAATGTGTAGCGCAGAACAAACAAAAAAGTTTACATTATTAACTGCCTAATTTTAAAAGGCTACGTGCTGTTGGAAAATAAGTAGTTAAAATACATGCGTATTTCGCCTACGTCAAAGAATTCTTTATGTCCGTCTATCCAAAATTAATTTGGTGCTACATTTATTCCCCACAAATTTTCGCTGGTATACCGTCTACTATGTCTACTATGTATAACTCAAAAACCTTAAAATGTACCTTAAATTTGTGAGCTGTTCGCAAATGTTTTTCTTTTTTTCAGCTCCCAAAATAATCTTTCAACAACGTCAGCTAATTTTTCCACATCTACTACTCTTTTCTTTGTACCAGTCTATTGGAAGTTGAATTGATGATGATCAGTCTTGGCGCAAGCACTGTCTACGATGCCAATAGCATTGCTTTTCTGTTTGATAGGTGATTTTTTCTTCTCTGCAGGTTTCTCTGTCATTAACCGTCAGTTTTAGCATTATAGCCAGAGGAAATCCAAAAATATATTCTCCACCTCCGACAATTTCTTTTCTCCATAGCAATTTTACCCTATTATAGTATGCTCTTCACTAACCAACGGACTAGATTCATCAAACTTACTGTTTTTCATTAACACTGCCATTTTCGCTATCAATCAGCCGAAACAACTTATCTGAAATCATCCTCGCCGGTGATATCAATGTGCACAACGTCCAGTGGTTCAGACACACTTCTATCACAATCCCGGTGGGCAGGCACGTTGAACTTTTTAGCGAGTCGTTAGCAGTTAGTGGACTGTGCAACGAGAATTCTCGACATGTCTGGTCCTAATGCAAATCTTTTAGATTTGTTCTTAACTTCTCACCCAGATAAATATTCGATTTATGTTTCTGCACTTCGTGGCAACTCGGACCACAATTTGATCTCGGCCCACTTTAACATCTCTTCTCTGATTAACACTAACCAGTTAGGCATTATGGCAAGGCTGACTGGACAGCATTTAGAACATATATTAGAGAGTTTGACTGGTCCGATTGCCTTGCAACAAAGAACGTCGAATATATAGCTTCCATAATAACCGACATTTTATGGTGTGGAATGTATTTTTTTTATCCCACATGCCTTCAAGAGCACTAAGTCAACCACCACCTCATGGTTTAGTTATAAATGTCAAGAGGCCATTCGCATTGAGAAGGCGGCATTCCAAACTTATGAGGTACTTCTGTCTAAGGTGTTTGAATCACTCGTAAACTTAAAATTAAAGAAATATCTTCAGTCGAAACATCTTATCAATGACTGCGAGTATGGTTTCCATTCTAGGCGCTCCACTGGAGATTTACTTACATTTCTCACCGAGCGTTGGAACGATTCTTTCCATATCTTTGGTAAAGCAATGGTCGTTTCTCTCGTATTTCGAAGGCCTTTGACAAAGTCTGGCACCCAGCCCTATTAGCCAAGCTTCGTGCATTTGGTCTTCACCCCGTTCTCGTCAAATGGATTGAAATTGCTCTCGTAGATCGTTCCTTTCAAGTTGTTCTGGATGGACTCAAATCATGTGTCCACACCACCAATGCCGGAGTTGTCACCAACTCTCTACCTTTTATTTATAAACGAACTCCTTTCCTCCACTTTGACCTCACATACTTTGTTGACAGAGTGGCCGATTCTCACGGGAACGCTACTTCTGTTAGTAGAGATTGCATGTTTACATCGCTAAATAAAGACCTATTAAGCATTATCGCTTGGAGTTCAGTGAACCGTGTTGTGTTTAATGCTTTGGACGCTGTTGTCTTTCGCTCAAACCTTACACTTCTTCTGCTAGCCACACTATTTCCGTTGATGGAGTGGATGTTTCTGGATCACCGTCGCTAAACCTATTAGGTTTTAATAACTCCCGCAAACTAAGCTGAACCGGTTATATTTTCTATAATGGGAAAAATGCCATGAAATGCCTAGGTTTCCTTCAGAGAGCCAAGAAATACTTTACACCATCAGACATCGCGGGCGTCTACAAAAGTCTGTAATGTGAGCCTCTAGTCAAATTTCACGATTCTTTCTTATCTAAGAGAATACGATTCTGGAACAGCCTACCATCTACTGTTTTCCTTGCCGACTATAAGCCCCAGCTGTTCAAACGAATCGTGCAGCGTTATCTCCTGCAAACTCAACCCTTCCTTTCTCACTTTCCTTAAATTTCCTTCCGCCAAGGCTGTGCTATAGCATGGTGAGGCACCCCCTGAGTTTCGGCATCACCACATAGAAAAAAGAACGAAACGTGGATGTATTACGCACCGGCTTTGAAAATGAGTTCGATTCAGAGAACCATGAAATTGTTTTTTTTTTACTGATTTTCCAAAAAAATTATTCCGAATTTATTATTATGTGTAATAACTATTATTATTACGTATAATCATTACAATTATTAATCTACTAAATGAAATTTGAGCATGTTTTTAACTTGGATATGATACTATTTTAAAAATTTTGCAAATTTCGATCATTGAGAAATTCTCATTCAAATCAAGTTAGTAAGTACATTGAATACAACAACAATCGCTGCCGCTGTAACTTCACTGCGGCAGTGATTGTTGTTGTATTCAATGTACTTACCTAAAGTTCTGTCATAAAGAGGTTAGACTACCTTAACTTACTCTGCCCAAGAGTGCAAAAAACGCACCTACTATTTAGATATTTAACGTATTCATTTAAAGAATTATTTTGAGCTCTCGCTCTCCGAAAAAAGCTTAATTCGTAAATTGTTTATTCAGGACAGAATTTCATGCGAAAGCTTTTATGAATAAATAGCACCGGCTGTTAACGCGTGGTGACACTGGCTCGAGCCCGACCATGGTCAACCAACGGGCTTTGAATTAATCTGGCTGTGAGTAGGAAGTTTAGTAGAATTAGGAGTATACTCAGAAGAGAGATATATAAGGAAATTAAAACAGCAGTGAGAATTGAAGCAAATGGCCTGAATCTGTATGCCAATTTGACAAGTAACAACCAAAAGCTTGCAGAACTTAGGTTGCGCAGAAACCAAAGGAAAAACTGAGGTAGTAGTTCTCTCGATTTGTTCTATTTATAGATTTTATCTTTGTAGTGAAATTGCTTTAGTAAATTTCGTATATGTATACGCTTGTTTCATTTCCTTAAATCTCTCTGTTCTGAAGCAGTATACCAGTAAAAACTAATCCTTCTATACTTGTATGCATTTATTGTTAACATGGCATTTATGAGACACATCTTTCCACGTGTCAATAATTGCATCGTTTGGCTTGTTAACGTGATGCAAATAATGGTTTTATTTCAGTACCAGTTTTACAGCGTCTATTCATCATCTAGAATAATTCAGCTGGTTTAAAGTCAGAGTGAAAATATAAAAGAATGATTGAATGATAAGCAGGGCATTTGAACTAAATACCCAATTTGGGCCAAATAGTGCATATCTATCCAAATTTTCTAAAAAGTTTCCCAAAATTCAACCGACAATATTTCTATGTTCCTACCATCGTCAAAGAGAAAACGCACATATTCTTACTGCAACTTTTCTTACATCTTCATCTTTTTTTGTCATCATTTTCATTGAGAAAAAACGTATTCGAATGCCTAGTATGCTACACTTGCAAGTCTGACTATGCTAACTTCATGTAAACATCAGAAAACATTATTATCTATCTGGGTATGTAGGTAAGTATCTACGCAAGTTAGTACTCTGCTCGCCGAAGAAAATGGAAATTACGGTATCATTACAAATTACTTTTGTTGTAAAAGTTTGTAACGATAAATTGCAACGATGTTTTCCATGTCGTTTGATCCATAATTTTCGAAATTGTCGAATTATCTGTTTCTGGTTGGTCGCTCGACTATGCAAGAGTATTCAGTAGTCCGTTTGATTCAATTATATCGAATTGTGTAGATACAGACCTCATTTTGTACATAGTACGCTGAGTCTATGGGTAGAATGAAAGAGAACTTAACAACCATGAACTGCTGTTAATTTATCTGAAAATCAAAGTAATAGTGAATTGATTTTTTAGATTCTTGCATTTTAAATATTCTGACTTCACTTTATTTTGAATTAAGCAACAAATTACTGAAATATTTCATCCCATCAAAGAGTAATTTACGAGAATTTTTTAAAGTATCCTAAGTTTCGTCGTCAATTCTATCTATGTATGTAGTTCACATGAACGGCTCTGACCAAAGTACCAATGTTTTGGTTTCGTTTTCGTTCGCACATTCCATGGCCTTTGTAAGTCGTTAACATGTCGGCCTTGATTTAGTTACGCTCGATAAGTTTATAAGAACTTCAATTGTAGACCGTGGTCAGCCTGCCCACTTGAGCAGCTACCTACCAGCTGAAGTATGTTTGTGCGCATTTTCTAAATTCTATAAGCAGCAACTCTTTAAGCTCATGTGATACAAATAAATTTAATTTCGTTCCCATGATGAAATGACAAGGTAAACGAGTTAAGGTTCATAAAGTCATGGAGTTTGTGTTCACTGTAATGAGTAAAGAATTAAAATCCAACCATATTCGAGCCACGTGCAGAACTGAGGATTGAATCAAATGAGTAACAACGTTTTTCAACCACTTTCCAAACATCCACGGTATGTTAAACATACCACATTAAAGAACAGCTTTACTTCTATGTACAAAAGATCTAGCCAGTAACGCTATGACTAGCACCTGATCTCATCATTGCTAATCCGCCTGCTTTATGCTGAGTTGTTGCATGGTGAATTAATGCATTTGCGGTCGCTACCGCCGATGCTGGTCATTTGTTTTGCGGAAACTTGACAAACATGTTTAATAAAGGTAATGGGATCAATAGAACGGTGAATAGTTAAGCGTCTTCCGACGATTGACATAGTGACGATGATGACTCTTACCGCTAGAAAGCCTTAGGCTATAGTCCAACATGAAACTTACTTTTAACATGCAGAGCCTTTGAAACGTCTGATGTAATCTGAATTGTGGAGAATATGATTAGTTTAGTTTAGTACTTCGTTCTTTGAGTCAAGCTGATTGTATCTAGCTCTTAGTAATTATTGGTAATCCTACCGAAGGAACTTAAATGATATTCGTGTTATTTTTGCAGTGAAAGTTTGGACGAATTTTTCGATATAAATATCACGGTAAGAACATTTTTTTTTAAATTTTTTATCTATTTTAAAATACTAGAGCCCGATTAAGGTAAAAGGATAAAAATGTTGATGAATATCTGAATAAACAAAACAAGAATTTAAATTTTTTTTAACAAATAGCAGCCAAAGTTAGGCAAACGAGAGGCTTTAGCAACGATATGCGCAAGGTACTGGTAGAATGGTAGTTTAAATTTGAACTGCTAAGCAATTTTTGGCAAAATCTTACGAGGCTTATGACAATTACATTAAGACAACAGGTGAAAATATAATCCGCGACCCGAAAAAATTTTATGATTTTGTAAATGTGAAGCGAATGTCGATGTTCTTTAGGGATATCACTTCTTCCTCTCTTAATGAGATTTGTAATTTATTCGCATATAATTTCCAGAATATTTTTTTTTTTAAATTACACGTGACGAAATACGTAAAGCTATTTCGGAACTCGACTGCAACAAAGGTCCAGGGCCAGATCTTCTTCCTCCAACTTTCTTGCGCAAATGTGTAGAGCAGCTTATAGCTCCCTTTCATATTTTTTTCAACAGATCACTTTCGTCTGGAGTTTTCCCATCCTGTTGGAAACTTTCATATGTCACACCCATCTTCAAAAATGGTGATAGCCACTGTACCGGAAATTATAGAGGTATTGCCATCTTATCTTCTATTTCGAAACTTTCTGAAAAGATTGTCTACGATAAATTTTCTCCACTTGTTGACTCCCGTCTGAACGAGCAACAACATGGTTTTAGAGAAGGTCGCTCAACTACCACAAATTTGACAGTCCTAATCTCACGCGTCCTGTGTAAAATGGGGAAAGGATACCAAATTGACGCAGTCTATACAGACTTTAGTAAAGCTTTTGACACAGTTGACCACCCTACCTTAGTTCTAAAGCTACTGAAATTCAGACTTGGTGGAACTTTGCTTAGCTGGCTGACTTTTTACCTTGAAAATCGAACTCAGGTGGTAAAACTTCAAGGTTTTTTATCGAAAAATATTTCTGTTACCTCTGGTGTACCACAAGGTAGCCATCTTGGCCCACTTCTCTTTAATATATTTATTTCTGACCTATCTGACCTCCTAGCAAATATACCTCATCTACTTTATGCCGACGATCTCAAAGTCTATCATATCATTAAATCTAAATCCGATGCACTCTTTATCCAATCCAAACTTGATTCACTTGATTATTGGTGCAATGAAAACAAGCTCTCTCTCAACATTAATAGGTGCCAAGTTTTAAGTTTCTCCCGAAAATGCACCGTCTCACATAAAACATACTTCCTCGGGAATAATTTGTTAGCTCGAGTTGATAACGTTGTCTACCTTGCTGTTGTCTTGGATGAGCGACTCCGCTTCACCTTACATTATTATAAAATACTTTGTCGTGCAAACAAACATCTAGGCTTCATCAAAAGACGTGCCAAGGAATTTCGTAACCTGTGGGTCACAAGGTCCTTATACATCTCACTTGTACGCCTCATTTTCGAATATGCTTCCATTTGCTGGAATCCGGCTTTTAAAACCCACAGTAGCAGACTCGAGTCCATACAAAAGCAATTCTTACTTTTCGCATTGAGAGAACTATACAGCCCTTACGATTTTAATACCCTTCCTCCTTATGAGTTTCGACTGGGTCATCTAAACTTATTAACACTTGCATCTAGAAGAAAGATGATTTCGGCCTGCTTCAACTTCGACGTCATTAGAGGCGGCATCAAAGTTGAATTCCTGAATAGAAAAATAGTGTTGAATAACCCTATAAGAAACACCAGGTCCTCTCGTTTACTTAAGGAATATCCACACTTCACTACTTATGCAGCTAATGAGCCGATAAATAGATGCTGCAGGATATTCAATAGCATAAGTAATATGTATTCTCCAACAGTCTCAAAATTATCCTTCAAATCCTCCCTTTTCCGAGCCATCCGCAACCCTTTATCTTAAGCTATATGTCAATGTTTTATTTATTTGTTATTTATTAATTTATTATTGATTTATTTTGTTAATTATTTTATTTAATTTTCCGTTTTATTTCTATGTACTCATTGTAATTTCCAATTTTGCTTTTTTTTTTACTGTTTATGTTACTTGTACCGTGCTTGGTTAATAAATAAAAGAAAAATAAATTTGGGTGTTTGCCTTCTCTATTTGAATGCATTGTGCGCGCTTATGAGTCATATGCTTAGCATTTACCTCCTTACCAAAACCATTTAAATCTTCTTCATAATAATATAATAATAATACTAATAGAAATTTTATTCATTACATTGTACATAGATAACTTAACTAGAGGGGTATTTAACTTAAAAGAACTTATACTTTGCGGATACCCTATTTTGGCCTGCTGGCTCTTATTGGGTTTTTATTTTTATTGTTTTTTATCATTCATTAATTTCTTCAATTTACACTTATTAACTATTACCCAGGTAGTACAATACCTCGGGTTGACTTAGCAATATAGTACTTAAATACTAACTTAATTTACCCATAAATCTTCTTCAAATGAATATCTTTAAAAATTCTTATTGCCTCAATAGACTTGCTAAACTAGCTCGACTTTGATACCTACTAATGATAAACGTGTCAGATGGGTGAATTTTTTGTTAATCCCTCAAAATAAGATCAATTATGGTTAGAATTAATCAGTCATTGCAATAAGTAAATGCTTCAAGAAAATAGTAGTAGCTGCCTAGTTAATTTGCACTGACGTAAAATGGTTGAGTGTTTTTGTAATCTTTTTTGTTTCATTTCCGGTCTAGATTAGACGAATTTTTGATACTTTATTGTATTGTATAAGATTTTTATTGAATCTAAGTGGGTTGATGTTATATGCTTATCTTATGGTGGAAATATGAAAGATATTAATCGTGACTAGAATACAACGACTTCCTTAAAGCGAAATGTTAGGATTTCAACCACCCTCAAACAATTTTTTTATCAATATACTTCTTTTTTAACAATTTACTGATTACTTATTCATTGCACTGTTAAGAATTTATCTAAATTTGGAAAGCTCCCTATAATTTCAGATGCTAATAGAAGCGTCTTTTATTAGCATTTTATCTACGTTCCAAATTTATGCGAAGCCTAAATAAATTTGAACCAAACATTTTCGATTCTAATTCTTTCAAACACATCATTTTGGCATATATATTTTAATCTTTCATTGAAATCAAACCAATCTCCGCAGCCTTTGGAAATGCAGTTTTACTTTTAATCAATAATTCATACATAAGCCATTTGAATAACATTCAGATTTTATCACTCTCATTTTATAAATAAGTTAATAAATAATGAGCAAACACTATATTTGAACTCATATCGATTCCAAATTAGGTATTCAGTTACAAGCACACAATTCCGAAACATTCCAAACATACATAGATCAATTTCCTCTAGCCATGTGCAAATGCTAATTTCATCATGCTGTGAGCCGCACACTATGCTGCTTTTATGCCATTTATATCGATATCGAAATGCATGCATATCCAATTTCGATTAGTTGATGCGATGTGACACTAAGATGATGTAAAATGCCTATGTTTCGCACGAATTACAACATTTATCACCTGAACATAGAGTGTTTCAAGTTTGGTCATTATCATTAGATAATTGCAATATGTATCAACATGTCATTATAGTTTCTGTGCTGACAGAATAAATTAATGTAATAGTCTGTTTTGGTGTCTTTGTATGAATGACGCATTTGTAACGGAAATATTAGCATTGGACACAATTTTATCTGTGTAAATTTTGTTTGCGGAATTGCTCGTTTACAAAACATGAATAATTTTGAATAAAAATGTATGGCCATTTTTGCTTTATCAAAATTGAAAAATTATTTAAATATTAAATTGAAATTTATATGCAATTTCTTTGATTCATGTTACCATAAATAAAAAATTAGCTCTCTAAGTAAGTAACTCAGTATTTATTTGAAATAACACAATAGCTGTGGCAGTAAGCAATGAAACAATATATTTAAATCTAATCTATTCTTGCCATTGAACACTTACCATTACAAATAATACGACTTGCTACAATTTGTGATTTTAAAAAATATGAAGGTCATGTGGAAAATAGTTCATATTAAGATAAATTATGTGTCCCCTAACGGTGATTGAGATCTATTGATTGCTTACTATAAGAATAAATTGAAATGAAGAAGTAAGTTAATTTTGAATAATTATTTTTATCATGTGTTATTGCTGTATTACATGGCCCAGTTTTACCATAATAAAGAAATAATAATATATTGCTCGCATTTCTTATTGTTGTTGAATATTTAGATCTGAATTTTACGGAGTCAATCACTTGTTAGATATATTCATGTAAAAGAATTTACATAATTTCATTGAAAGAAATTATGTAAATTATGATTTGAAGTGATCCGAGATTTTTTTTTGGGTGTAAATATTAAGAACAATTGCTTGGGGAAAACCCCTCCTAAAAATTATTAACCAAATTGAAACATGACAATTGAATTGATAAATGTATAATGTGCAACACCGAATTTCACATCCAATCTAGTTTTCTCAAAGATAAATGACACTTAATGTCATAGGTAATGGATTCTGAATCCCAGTTAGAATACAGTACCCATCCAACATATCCGAATAGGATATTGCCCCGTTTCTAGTTTCTATTACTATGGATATATGCACTTGGCCATACCGACTTGTAGATAGAAGAATACAACTTCAACATCAGCTTTTCGCTTGGCTAGCTGCTAAGTATGGTACGAGCTATAGTCGCTTGTGCTACAGTTACCGTTGTGCGTTAAGTAGTGCGTTCCTTCTTTTGTCCTTTGTTTTGTGCTTTTAAAATATTTTTATAATTTTTTTAATGTTGTCCTATTATATCTAATCTGTGGGAACAAGTAGACCGCAAAAACTTAATACACTCAAGATGAGTTATAAAATTAACGCTGAAACTGTATATAGCAACAATTCTATTGAAGTACAACAACCTTTATTCGGGTCTAGGTGTTGAATATGGTAGAGAGCTTCATTCACAAATTTACAATCAATGTGAATACGAGTGTGTAGTGATTAGTTCCACGACTCACGTTACCCCTGATTTTTAAATCAGGTACTTCATCAGAGCTAGGTGAACTCAAATCTCGGTGTGCTGTTTCTCATCATTTAGTTGATAAGATAAGCCAAAGAAAAAACTTTCGTAATTGACAACGTATTTAAGGCTTTACTAATATAATAAATTTTACACTAAATATGCACCTAACCGGTTTGTCTTGTAATACTTTTTGGGGGGTTCTCAGTTGAATTTTTTTGCGTCCAGCGTGGGGTTTCTCATATTGGGATCTGGCAATACTGATTGTGACAACTTGTTTCACTACAGGCGGAGTGGCACTCCACGATGATTTGACGTTGGTCAAAGAACATCCAGGATTAGATGTAGTGGAGGAGACGTCCATGCCTAGACTAATTGTGACTAACGTGGCGGTCCCCAATCAAAGGCTTCAGAGGGTCTGCCTCCCCCAAAGAGACAAAATTCTGATTTAAATTTTCGACCTAGAGGCTGTTTCAGGTGGTCGAACATGAAAATCGATAAGTGGAGTCGAATTTAATCAGCGCAACAAAAACATTGCTGGTGGTGGGAGTTGATCGGGAGCCCGTAGATTAAATACGGGCAAACAAAGAGCTGACTTACTTCGGACTGGAGCGGATCACCATGGAAATTGGGGCAAAAAATGTGACTGAGGCGAACGAAAGTACAAGCGCTCCAAGCGAATTTGCATCAGAGCAAAGACGAACAATCTACTTGAGCATTTTGATTGGTGGCACGCTGAAATCCTGCTGACATAAGAGCCATTTTTATATAAGATCGTGGATATCAACGTGTTTAACTCAAGTGTGGACAAGAGAAGGATTTATATTGTTTTCAAAAAGGAACAGAATTTAATCTTGATTCCAGGACCTGACCAGGATTCCAGGAAGGTGTTGGGAACCCAAGAACGCCACAACGGAAAACTTATTCCAGAAAAACAGAGAGACAGTTCAGGGTATTATGCGACCTGGATCTGCCGAGCCCAGGACGCATTGACGAGCAGGAATTTTGATGTTTGATTTCTGTAGCATTTGCCATTTCGAATTTTTTTCTAAATTCACGGCAAATGACTTCTGATACGTAATGTATCAGAAGTCCTCTACAAAACGACCTTACGGCATCTTGTTTTTTTTCGAAAAATCGAAACACAAGTAATGTCGTGTTAAAATTTCATTTTTCACAAACAAATTACCGTATTAACGGTAACTTGTTTGTGCAAAAATTTCGAGACCGGCACTGGGCTGTGTGCTGGCCGCGATAAGCTTGGCTATGACAGTCGATTGCGGGCCGGCGTGGCGGCGAGAAGGCTACTAGGAGATTTCGCGTGAATGTAGTGTCGCGCGCTGGGCTAGTGCAAAGTGGAGCGTTAGCATAATTTGGAATACCTTGCTTTCGGAATTTTTACGCGGCTGTAATCGTGTTTGGTTTGATTTTGAGAGTTTCGTAGATAGCGTGATAGCTTCTCGGACGCGAGTTCATTAAGTTTGGCGGTGGCATTGGCGACGAAATTAAAACACATCAGCCAAAGACAAGAAAGAGAACGACGGAAATCCGAGGGTGCTGTGTTAGTGCAAATCGAATTCCGCTCTACCAATCTTTATTGTTTTTACGAATACCGACAGATCAGCGTATTGAAAAATGGTCCGGTGCCCATCAGTGAGCGGACGACACCTTTATCGCCTCAAGCCGAAGGAGTGTCGGTAACGTTTGAGTCGCGAACCCAAGTAATCGGACGGTCTGAACTGAGTCGTAGCGGCGAGGGGTCGTTGATGACCCGTCCGCGAAGAGAAAACGGCGAAAGATTGAAAATCGTCTTGGTGATTGAAACACAAGTGCATTGTGCAAAATTGATAATTATCAATTAATTAACGTTTGCCTTTGTTTACTAAGCACAGTTCGATAGTCCTTTCTGTTTCGCGGATTTAGAGTGGAAGTGGTGAAATAAATATTAATTGTGGTATCGAAATAAAAGTGAATTATATAGCTTTCGTAGCTACTGACAGCCACACCGGTCCTCAACGATCGTACGATCAACATGAAAGAGAAAGTCAGTTTCTGGTGCCTGTGATGTGCTGCTAAACGAGTTCTTGAAGATTATCAATCAATTTAACGACCACCATATAAAATCCGACACAGTTCAAACAATGATCTCGCAAGTTCAAATTAGATAATAAAACAGTGAAATATCAAAATACAACATCAAACATTGAGAGGCGATGTTTTTTCTACGTCACACCTTTACCATTAAACCATAACCAAACCTTTAATAGAAGATACCATACGAATGACAAGTGGCCAATAAAAAGAACACAAAAATAATACTATCGAAACCTACATTGGAATTTGAAATCGTCGCGTGGAGTCTACTCTCTCCGATAACAAAGCCAAACCGCAGCTATTGGTCATTCTCCCTAATTAAAAATATGCTCAAGATAATAAACCATAATGAAAAGCGAATGTCAGATAGTGAATCAAGATAAGCCCAGCAGGAGATTCCTGATGAAATATTTAGAAATAACTACATCGTTGAAGTTTCCTCTAGCGGTACAAGTATTTAACTAGCAGCCTGTCAAGATGATGCGATGCGAAGGTGAAGAGAAGTTAGCAGACAGTTCGCCATGTGCCGGAATCAGAGCAGATTTGAAGATGTGCTTGTTGAAGAGGGATTGCTGTACATAGGAGTACTCTTAAACACGAAACAGTAATCAAGTTCCTTTCCTGGCAGTCTGAATGCTTTTGGAATCTACAAGCTACTTAGCGTTCTGGTCTCCTGATTACTTAGGCATTTTCACCCGGCCAAACCCGTCAGGTACTAAACGTTCAAAACTGGATGTTTTCAAACTGGTAATTTACACGAAAATATGTCAAAGTAATATAAAATGATTAGATGCTAGGGAGAATTATGAAAAAACGTTTAAATAGAATCGTAAGTCTACAGTAAAAACAGATCAGCCTTAGTAAAATAAATAATGATAATAATGTGAAATATCTTAGAAAACAAAAGTTCGTTTCGCAACAAGTATAGTACTAGAACAATAGCATTTTTACATGAAAAGTCGAAGGAAGTTTTCGGTAAAGTCGAAACTGTTTCAACAGAATTAATTAATCCTTAGACCAAATGTTACACACACTTGAATCAATGAAACTATAACTAATGGCTAACTGTTCTACATATATATTTGGTCTTTTGACACAGCCAAGACGTTTACGCTTTTACATTGTACTTACATTACTCTCGTATTCTTATCAGCAAACATGTGCATTTCTCTTACCATATTAAATCTAATAGCAAACATATACAAAACTTGAATATCCTCGAAAACTTCCATTCAAGCACAACTTGAAGAGGCTGTTTTCGATGAAAACCATTCATGCTAATTATCGCAGTCGATATGTGTAGCGATGCTTGAAATCGCCTTTACACACACACACACACACACACACACACACACACACACACACACACACACACGCACAAACATACCCTCGCCCTCATTTCTATTTTAAGGCTGCCGAGAAAATTCGGTGTAGTAAAATATCGACGCGACACAGAAAAGGACATGAATTAACATTGTGATAAAATATCCTTGTTTCGAAACCAACTAAAAAGAAAAATAACAATATATATTTCTTTAGTAGTTTATGGAGAAAGAAAATTGCATTCATATTTAAAGCGCATAATTTTCATTGAGAAAGTAGATTGAGAAAACTTTATTTACAAAAATTCACAGCTGCATTACTTTTACCGTTAGATAGACGTACGTCACATTGAATTATTGTATTAGAACATTTATTGATAATCACGAGGAGGATTTATTTAAAAAAAAAAAAAAAAGAAAAAACTACAATCGTGAGGAGTATAGTTATGCAGTAGTTGGATATTTGTTTGAAACATATGTAAATAGCATAGTAGTTGGATATTTGTTTGAAACATATGTAAATAGCATAGAAGTTGGATATTTGTTTGAAACATATGGAAATAGCATAGAAGTTGGATATTTTTTGTTGATCAGCAAGTAATAAAGTAAGCATCTAATTACGTGTTGTATGTTGAGAAAGACAAATTAATGGAGAACTTGTTGATAGTTAAAAATAATGAAATGAATTTGTATTAATTATAACATTTGGCCTTCTTATTGGGCGAAAGCCCGAGAAGTTCTTTCTCCTTTTCAGGGTCCGCGCTTGGCCTGGCTGGCCCATAATGAAATAGTTTTCTTTGTGAATTTTTCAGTATTTTACAGCATCTTAAAAGGGAGGGATACTGGCCCAAACCTAATTAGTTTCAGCATTTTTCTGGTAGATTTTTGAATTTTGATATGGGGCCAGTATCAGAGGGTGGAGGACCCCAGACCATCGGGGTCAGGGCTCCACTGCCATCGGGGGCCCGGGGCTGTCTGCCTCACCCGGGTTCCTTGTAAAGAGAGGTAGCCTTTTTTTCCTATTTTCCCGTTTTTAGATTTTTCAATTTTTGGCTCCGTGCGTTGTCACGAGCACTGGGTCTGCTTAGTCAGCCCATGTTGCAGAGCCTGGGTGGTTTCCTTTACGGAACGATGCCCCCTTTTGGTCCCTGGGTATTTTATATACCAGTTTGCGGCTACAATTCATGACGGATGAATATACGTAGCATCCCGTTTCTTGAGAGCAAACCATCCCCATTTGTCAAGAACCCACCCCAGCCGCAGCGAGCTAGCAAAGCGGCACCCCAGCATCCGTCGGGGTTGGTTAAAGGGTGCTCCGCTAATGCGGACGAGGGGCCTTCACGGCCATTTCTAGGGCACCCTGCTCTCGGGGCAATTCTTTTTTTTTTTTAGTTTTGCCTCTTGAATGGCAGCAGCCATTCCACTTTTTGACCTTAGCACTCTTGGTTCTGGACTTCGGTCTGGTTCTAAGTTGTGCTAAGGCCACTCCCATCCTTCATAAACGCTACAAATGGCGCCCAACGTGGGGCCCGAAACTCGTTTTTGGGTGACCCACCAAAGTGAGAAAAACTTATGAGTTTCGACTCATACTCCCCTTAAGACTTTACGTCTTCAATCCTTAAAATTTCCATTCTCACTAGCAGGTCTTAGAATCGCCTCCAATGCGATTCGATATACTTCGTTCGAGAGAACAAACCCCTTGAATTAAGACCTGCATCGCTCGCTCTTTCCTTACTAGCCGCAAACATCCTTCCCAGTCCTATCCGGTTAAATTCAATTCCTAGTTAGTTTACCTCTTGGGCAGCTTCCTGTTGTGTTGTCTTTTGGAGTTTTTTGACTCTGGGTGCAACCTGGAGGTTGGCTGCGGATAACAGGTTGTGGTGGTTTACCGCCGCTCCTGTCCCGGTCAACCGAAGGGCCCCTGCCCCACTTTATGTTGGGAAGCTGTCCCAAATTTTTCATATCCTTGCTGTCTTGATCCAGCTTCGGCTTTTGGCTTGAGTTTGGTTCAAGCTGTGGTGGATTACGTGGGGTTGGCGTGGTGCCGCCTACACGTCCCTGCAGCTTGGCCAGACTTGAACCATTTGCTGAAGTTGAGTCAAGCAGCAACATAGTGGTTTTTGGTCCCCTGCACCTCTCTTTTCGAGGAATTTCGGGTGAGAGTACAGTCCCCCATACTGGGCGATTCCCTTTTGGAATCGACCCAATTAAATTACTGCACTTCAATACTCATCACACTTAAACAGTTTTCATACTTAAACATTTTGTAATTAAAATTTCAATATTTTCACAATCACACATCCACTTCACTTCGACAATTTTTAATATTTTTCACATTGTTCCAGTCTAACATTGCATAATTAGAATTTCAATTTCTTGCGTTTTTAAAATCAAAAGCCAGCCAGCCAGCGGACCTGAATTGGAGGAGAACGGATCGGGTTCCGTCCAGTAAGAAGGCCATCTCTTGGAAATTATATTTACATTTTTTTCTTGATTCAACTTTGGAAGTTGACAACTTTAGAAAATTGTCTTTCAAACTTTTTGGAAGTTATATATTTTTTTTTTTCTCATTAATTATAGCTTCTTGGCATTCTTGTGCCCTTTAGCTGTTAAGTTTTTTTTCTCTCTGATAGAGTTAGTCACACCAATGGTGTGCACCTACTTATATATATATATATATATATATTCTTTTATATATTTTTGAATATTTGGCATATTTTGCCTAGTTATCTGTTAAGGTTCTTTGGAAGAGTTAGTCACACTCGTTGTGCACAGAGTTGCATTTGAATTTGCAGCAACTCCTTAGTTATAAGCGTAATTATTTCGTTAGTCACGAGTATCGTGCACTTTCTTTGAATTTTCGTCTATAATCAAATTTCACAGTTTAGACATGCCATTGCGACACAGCAGTGAGGATCTGTCTGGCACCACAGTGGAGGCTCAGTGCTCCATATGCCAGCAGCCATTCGCTGCCGCCCAGGACACGTATACCACAAAGTGTGGACACACTTTTCATGAATCGTGCCTGGAGCAATGGCTCAGAAACCGCACTGATTGCCCGCTGTGCCGTGGACCACTGAGTCTCCCCTTAGGAGCCGGACAGGCCCCCACTGCTGCAGCATCTATGCCACGAGGGGCTCGGCCCAAAACCCAGCGGCCGGGAGTAAGAACCCGAGGCATGAGAAGCAATGAAGATGTGGAAATCAGGGACTTTGATTTACAGGCCGAGTCGGGGGCGGAAGGTTTAGTTCAGCCACCTGGCCCGTCATCAAAAGCGTCCCCAATCTCAGATGTGACGTCGGAAGCCGCAGGAGCGCGCTCTATAGTGCCTCAAGATTTAGGCGGACTTCAACAACAGATTAACGAATTGCAGAACGGCATGCGTGTGATGCTGGAGCGCATGGCCCAATTGGACCTTCCGTCCCAGACTCGGAATGTAGAGTCGCCAAGACTGAACCCTCGCGCACAATCATTTGTTCCAGTGCCGCGATCCTACTCACCTCGCACCCCTCGTGGTAATAATGTGCAGTTCCACCACGATAAAGTGGCTAGCATCATTGGTGGGTGGGGACTAAAATTCTCGGGTCGTGAATCCTCCATGCCCGTGGAAGTCTTTATTAATAGGGTAGCGGCTCTCACCAGAAACACCTTGGGCGGAAATTTTAATGTGCTATGCCAGCATATGCACTTACTTTTAATTGGACCTGCCGCTGATTGGTATTGGCGGTTTTACAATTCCAGACGTGATTTCAATTGGAGGGATTTGGAGTCGGCCCTGAGCGACCATTTCGCTGATCGCTTCACGGATGCCGACCTGATGGAGCAGATACGAGGAAGGAAACAGCGACCTCAAGAAACATTCGACGATTACAGTGCGGACGTCTACAAGATTGTCGACCGGCTACAGCGCCCTATTGGCGACGCGGACTTAGCGGACATTCTCAGACGCAATTTAGTGCCAGAAATCCGTCGTGGTCTGCTCCAAATACACCTTCCCTCTGTTCGTCTGCTCCGTCAGGCCGTCATCCGTGCGGAGAACTTTGAAATGGAGCTTGGAGGTCGACGCCGATCCTCCCAATGGAGACATGCTACAGAAGAACTACGTGAGGAACACCCGCTGGACCAATATGAGGATTCCCCGGAAGAACCTGGAGTGGAGGCGGTCACGGTCCTGCCTACTTGCTGGAACTGTAAGCAAGTGGGACACCGTTTCGACGATTGTTTGGAGCCCAGAACAATATTCTGTTATGGCTGCGGAAAGGCAGACACATATAAACCTAATTGTGTGAACTGCCAAACAAAAAACGGACCGCAGGGAGCGCGGAACAAGATCTCACGCCTCCCGCAGGGCAAACAAGCTCCACCCCGTTCCAGCAGGTAGACAGGACTGATGATCTGTCTCCAAATTCCGTGGGCCCAACCACCAATGATGTTAGTATTCAGCCGAGTGGGGACTCTACCACCTTATCAAACCCACTCTTACAGGCAGAGCCTCCTACACCTTTGGCTTTTCTGCCCTATCACCTTAGATGGCGGAAATACACGGCGGTCCGAAACCGAATTTTTAACTCCGAAATTGACACCATTCAAAAACACCTTAAAACACCTAAACGTTCAACGTTGAGAATGAGGCGTTTCTACGCTCAGTTCCGTCGTTGGCGTTATCAATTGGATTGTGCGACTCTGTTGAACGTGCCTCCAGGTGACGTTCGACCGTACGCTCAGGTTCTGTTGTTCGGCCAACTTACATCGGGTTTGATCGACACGGGAGCCAACGTGAGCGTGATGGCGGCTGATCTAGCCCGCTCATTCCTCGAGAGGAACGCTTTTCCCTGGAAAAGAGCTTCTCTCGGGTTGAAAACAGCTGACGGCACACAACATCAAGCCGTAGGCCGAGTATCAGCCGACATCACGTTCCGGGGGCTCACCAAGACGTTGACGCTGTGGATAATACCCACTCTCAGTCAGAATCTCTATCTGGGAGTGGACTTCGTCCGTCTTTTCGCCCTGGCCACAGACCTGTTTGCGCCACCACCACAGGTCGACACCACCAACAGCCTCGACGCACTCGACGATTGCGCCCACCCTCTCACACAGGAGCAGCATCGCAGACTTCGGTCTGCGATTGCTTGCTTTCCTTCGTTCGCTGTTGAGGGCTTGGGAAAGACTACGCTCATCCGTCATGACATCGACACTGGTGACCAGAAACCCATAAAACAGAGACATTTCTCTGTGTCACCAGCTGTCGAAAAGCTCCTATATCAGGAAATTGACCGGATGTTAGCGTTGGGCGTAATCGAAGAGTCGAAGAGTGCATGGTCTTCACCGGTAACGTTGGTGGTAAAGCCCTCGAAGGTGCGCCTATGCCTGGATGCCCGGAAGGTCAACTCGGTCACAGTGAAGGATGCCTATCCTTTGCCGCTGATTGATGGAATCCTCAGCAGACTTCCTAAGGCAAATTTCATCTCCAGCCTTGACTTAAAGGATGCCTTTTGGCAAATCCCTCTAGAGGAAAAGTCAAAGGAGAAGACAGCCTTCACTGTGCCCGGTCGACCCCTTTACCATTTTGTCGTGATGCCGTTTGGGTTGTGTAATGCACCCCAAACGATGTCACGGCTAATGGATAAGGTTATTCCGCCCCAACTCAAGCACCAGGTATTCGTGTACCTCGACGACCTGTTGGTGATCACAGACGAGTTCGACGCGCACCTTCAGGTGCTTCATCAGGTCGCCTTCCATTTGAGGCAAGCTGGCCTCACCATCAATGTGGAAAAGAGTAAGTTCCTCTTGCGAGACGTCAAGTACCTTGGCCACATTGTTGGTGGGGGCACTATCCAGACTGATCCTGACAAGGTGAAATCTATCATGGATTTCCCACTTCCCTCTACCACGAAGCAACTCCGAAGATTTCTAGGAATCTGCGGTTGGTATCGGCGCTTCGTCAGGGAATATGCGTCATTGTCAACACCACTGACAGACATGCTTTCTAAGCGGAGTCAGTTTGTGTGGACCGATGAGAGGCTAAATGCTTTCAAGCAATTGAAACACAGCCTTGCTTCAGCCCCAGTGCTGCACAGCCCAGATTTCAACAAGCCCTTCTCCATCCAATGTGACGCAAGTCAACATGGAGTCGGTGCCGTGCTGGTGCAGCGCACAGAAGACGGAGCTGAAGCCCCCATCGCCTATATGTCCCACAAACTGAATCCCGCTCAGCGAAACTACACCGTCACTGAGCAAGAATGTCTGGCAGCGGTGTTGGCAATCAAGAAGTTCCGTGCCTACGTGGAAGGTCACGAATTTGAAATCGTGACCGACCATGCTTCCCTAAAATGGCTAATGAACCAACCAGACCTTAATGGACGATTAGCCCGGTGGGCCTTGAAACTTCAAGGTTTCAACTTCAAGATTGTCCACCGAAAGGGAAGCCAAAACGTAGTGCCGGACTCCTTGTCGCGCATGTTCTCTGCCGAGGCGTTGATGCCGGCAGAAGGCGAGGAGACTCCAATGGAGCTAGACTTAGAGTCGCCCCACTTCAAAAGTGCCTCCTATACGGAGCTGGCGGCTAAAGTCCAGGCAGAACAAGACCAGCTGCCGGACCTAAAAGTTGTAGACGGGTTCGTGTACAAGCGGACTGAGTATGCGACCGGAAACGGACTTCAAGACCAGTTGGCTTGGAAGTTGTGGGTGCCGTCAGAAATGACGGCAGAATTAGTGAAGGGAGCTCATGACCCACCCTTGAGTGCGCATGGTGGCGTGGCCAAAACCCTCGGCCGATTACGGCAATGGTTTTATTGGCCACGAATGGCCGCTCAAGTGCGTGATTATGTGGGTTCATGCCTTACATGCAAAACCACCAAAGCCCCTTCACACACCCTTCGTCCACCAATGACGCTGCAGTCCGTTCCCGAGCGCATATTCCAGCGCTTGTACATCGACATTATCGGCCCCTACCCTAGGTCCAAGTCTGGCAACATTGGAGCTCTCATCGTCCTCGACCATCTTTCGCGATTCCCCTTCGTTGAGCCGCTTCGGAAGTTCACTGCGAAAGCAGTCATTGACATCTTGAGGAAAAGGGTATTTCACCTTGTTGGAGTCCCGGAGAGTGTTGTAACAGATAATGGTGTACAATTTCGGTCGTCTATCTTTCAGACCTTTCTACAGGAATTCGGTATCGGACATACCTTCACCGCTGTGTATTCCCCTCAAGCCAATGCCTCGGAACGTCTCAACCGCTCCATACTAGCGGCCATCCGTTCGTACATTGATCCAGCTCAAAAGGAATGGGACGGTAAACTTTCAGAAGTAACCTGCGCGCTACGCTCAGCACCTCACGCAACCATAGGAACTTCGCCCTATCAGGCAGTCTTCGGGCAACCAATGATAACTCATGGCCGCATCTATCACCTGCTGCGACAACTTCATCTGTTGGATGACCCCGAGACCACTCTGCCACCTCCTGACCAACTGGCTCTTCTACGCCAGACCATCCGCGACCTCACCACCCAGGCCCAGTCTCGAAATGCAAAGGCCTATAACCTTCGTTCCAGGTTGGTTTCATACCAGCCTGGCGAAGTGGTCTACAGGCGCAACTTCCGGCAAAGTGACGCAGCCGCGCACTACAATGCAAAGCTGGACCGGAAGTTTTTACCTAGTAAGGTAATTAAGAAGATCGGCGGTGCTTATTACCAGCTGGCCGATCAAAATGGACGATCAGTGGGCGTCTTTCACGCGAAAGACATCACTAAGTGATATACCCACTAGTTCACCAGTTCACGATCTGTTTCCAAATTTTATTTGGAGATCGTCCATTTGCGCCTATTTCAGGTGTCACTCCTGCTTCAATTGAAAAGTATCTAGAGATGTTCACCTCGTTCACCACTTCCTCTACCAAAGATACTTAAATTCTAAATCAGTATACGTTGTTCACGATAATTCCTTTCAGTAATAATTACCCCCTTTGAGTTCTGTTCACATTATTCACGATTTTCTTAAAAGGATTGGACAGTAAACGACATGATCACCTGTTCACGTCATTGTCTTTCACACATTACATCCATCCTTCAGCTCTTTCCACGCACTTGCCCTTGTGGAAAGATCTGTGTTGTAGCATTTGCCATTTCGAATTTTTTTCTAAATTCACGGCAAATGACTTCTGATACGTAATGTATCAGAAGTCCTCTACAAAACGACCTTACGGCATCTTGTTTTTTTTCGAAAAATCGAAACACAAGTAATGTCGTGTTAAAATTTCATTTTTCACAAACAAATTACCGTATTAACGGTAACTTGTTTGTGCAAAAATTTCGAGACCGGCACTGGGCTGTGTGCTGGCCGCGATAAGCTTGGCTATGACAGTCGATTGCGGGCCGGCGTGGCGGCGAGAAGGCTACTAGGAGATTTCGCGTGAATGTAGTGTCGCGCGCTGGGCTAGTGCAAAGTGGAGCGTTAGCATAATTTGGAATACCTTGCTTTCGGAATTTTTACGCGGCTGTAATCGTGTTTGGTTTGATTTTGAGAGTTTCGTAGATAGCGTGATAGCTTCTCGGACGCGAGTTCATTAAGTTTGGCGGTGGCATTGGCGACGAAATTAAAACACATCAGCCAAAGACAAGAAAGAGAACGACGGAAATCCGAGGGTGCTGTGTTAGTGCAAATCGAATTCCGCTCTACCAATCTTTATTGTTTTTACGAATACCGACAGATCAGCGTATTGAAAAATGGTCCGGTGCCCATCAGTGAGCGGACGACACCTTTATCGCCTCAAGCCGAAGGAGTGTCGGTAACGTTTGAGTCGCGAACCCAAGTAATCGGACGGTCTGAACTGAGTCGTAGCGGCGAGGGGTCGTTGATGACCCGTCCGCGAAGAGAAAACGGCGAAAGATTGAAAATCGTCTTGGTGATTGAAACACAAGTGCATTGTGCAAAATTGATAATTATCAATTAATTAACGTTTGCCTTTGTTTACTAAGCACAGTTCGATAGTCCTTTCTGTTTCGCGGATTTAGAGTGGAAGTGGTGAAATAAATATTAATTGTGGTATCGAAATAAAAGTGAATTATATAGCTTTCGTAGCTACTGACAGCCACACCGGTCCTCAACGATCGTACGATCAACATGAAAGAGAAAGTCAGTTTCTGGTGCCTGTGATGTGCTGCTAAACGAGTTCTTGAAGATTATCAATCAATTTAACGACCACCATATAAAATCCGACACAGTTCAAACAATGATCTCGCAAGTTCAAATTAGATAATAAAACAGTGAAATATCAAAATACAACATCAAACATTGAGAGGCGATGTTTTTTCTACGTCACACCTTTACCATTAAACCATAACCAAACCTTTAATAGAAGATACCATACGAATGACAAGTGGCCAATAAAAAGAACACAAAAATAATACTATCGAAACCTACATTGGAATTTGAAATCGTCGCGTGGAGTCTACTCTCTCCGATAACAAAGCCAAACCGCAGCTATTGGTCATTCTCCCTAATTAAAAATATGCTCAAGATAATAAACCATAATGAAAAGCGAATGTCAGATAGTGAATCAAGATAAGCCCAGCAGGAGATTCCTGATGAAATATTTAGAAATAACTACATCGTTGAAGTTTCCTCTAGCGGTACAAGTATTTAACTAGCAGCCTGTCAAGATGATGCGATGCGAAGGTGAAGAGAAGTTAGCAGACAGTTCGCCATGTGCCGGAATCAGAGCAGATTTGAAGATGTGCTTGTTGAAGAGGGATTGCTGTACATAGGAGTACTCTTAAACACGAAACAGTAATCAAGTTCCTTTCCTGGCAGTCTGAATGCTTTTGGAATCTACAAGCTACTTAGCGTTCTGGTCTCCTGATTACTTAGGCATTTTCACCCGGCCAAACCCGTCAGGTACTAAACGTTCAAAACTGGATGTTTTCAAACTGGTAATTTACACGAAAATATGTCAAAGTAATATAAAATGATTAGATGCTAGGGAGAATTATGAAAAAACGTTTAAATAGAATCGTAAGTCTACAGTAAAAACAGATCAGCCTTAGTAAAATAAATAATGATAATAATGTGAAATATCTTAGAAAACAAAAGTTCGTTTCGCAACAAGTATAGTACTAGAACAATAGCATTTTTACATGAAAAGTCGAAGGAAGTTTTCGGTAAAGTCGAAACTGTTTCAACAGAATTAATTAATCCTTAGACCAAATGTTACACACACTTGAATCAATGAAACTATAACTAATGGCTAACTGTTCTACATATATATTTGGTCTTTTGACACAGCCAAGACGTTTACGCTTTTACATTGTACTTACATTACTCTCGTATTCTTATCAGCAAACATGTGCATTTCTCTTACCATATTAAATCTAATAGCAAACATATACAAAACTTGAATATCCTCGAAAACTTCCATTCAAGCACAACTTGAAGAGGCTGTTTTCGATGAAAACCATTCATGCTAATTATCGCAGTCGATATGTGTAGCGATGCTTGAAATCGCCTTTACACACACACACACACACACACACACACACACACACACACACACACACACGCACAAACATACCCTCGCCCTCATTTCTATTTTAAGGCTGCCGAGAAAATTCGGTGTAGTAAAATATCGACGCGACACAGAAAAGGACATGAATTAACATTGTGATAAAATATCCTTGTTTCGAAACCAACTAAAAAGAAAAATAACAATATATATTTCTTTAGTAGTTTATGGAGAAAGAAAATTGCATTCATATTTAAAGCGCATAATTTTCATTGAGAAAGTAGATTGAGAAAACTTTATTTACAAAAATTCACAGCTGCATTACTTTTACCGTTAGATAGACGTACGTCACATTGAATTATTGTATTAGAACATTTATTGATAATCACGAGGAGGATTTATTTAAAAAAAAAAAAAAAAAAAAAAACTACAATCGTGAGGAGTATAGTTATGCAGTAGTTGGATATTTGTTTGAAACATATGTAAATAGCATAGTAGTTGGATATTTGTTTGAAACATATGTAAATAGCATAGAAGTTGGATATTTGTTTGAAACATATGGAAATAGCATAGAAGTTGGATATTTTTTGTTGATCAGCAAGTAATAAAGTAAGCATCTAATTACGTGTTGTATGTTGAGAAAGACAAATTAATGGAGAACTTGTTGATAGTTAAAAATAATGAAATGAATTTGTATTAATTATAACATTTGGCCTTCTTATTGGGCGAAAGCCCGAGAAGTTCTTTCTCCTTTTCAGGGTCCGCGCTTGGCCTGGCTGGCCCATAATGAAATAGTTTTCTTTGTGAATTTTTCAGTATTTTACAGCATCTTAAAAGGGAGGGATACTGGCCCAAACCTAATTAGTTTCAGCATTTTTCTGGTAGATTTTTGAATTTTGATATGGGGCCAGTATCAGAGGGTGGAGGACCCCAGACCATCGGGGTCAGGGCTCCACTGCCATCGGGGGCCCGGGGCTGTCTGCCTCACCCGGGTTCCTTGTAAAGAGAGGTAGCCTTTTTTTCCTATTTTCCCGTTTTTAGATTTTTCAATTTTTGGCTCCGTGCGTTGTCACGAGCACTGGGTCTGCTTAGTCAGCCCATGTTGCAGAGCCTGGGTGGTTTCCTTTACGGAACGATGCCCCCTTTTGGTCCCTGGGTATTTTATATACCAGTTTGCGGCTACAATTCATGACGGATGAATATACGTAGCATCCCGTTTCTTGAGAGCAAACCATCCCCATTTGTCAAGAACCCACCCCAGCCGCAGCGAGCTAGCAAAGCGGCACCCCAGCATCCGTCGGGGTTGGTTAAAGGGTGCTCCGCTAATGCGGACGAGGGGCCTTCACGGCCATTTCTAGGGCACCCTGCTCTCGGGGCAATTCTTTTTTTTTTTTAGTTTTGCCTCTTGAATGGCAGCAGCCATTCCACTTTTTGACCTTAGCACTCTTGGTTCTGGACTTCGGTCTGGTTCTAAGTTGTGCTAAGGCCACTCCCATCCTTAATATTCGCTACATTTCAAACGCGTGTGCCCAGTAAAGCTTTTAACGAAAAACGCTGCCCTATGTGAAATGGGAAACTTGAAGAAGCTAGTAAAAGTAAAATAATCCTACGACAGCCTTTGTATGGGTCTAGGGGTTGAAACTAGTAAAGAACTTCCTCACAATTTTACAACCAATATGAACACGAGTGTATAGTGATTCGCTGCACGACTCACTTTACCTCTGTTTAATTCAGGAGCCTATTCAGAGCTTGGTGAACTCAAAGCTTGGTACGCAGACCCTCGTCCGTACCTTAATTTGAACCAGGAACCCTACACGCAAGACGCTCGTGCTCTACACACTAGGCCACTCAGGCTTTCCTGCAGAGGCTAGAGGGTTTTTAACAATGCAAGGTGGCTCTGAAACTCTGAAGATTGAAACCTATATAAGTAAGAACTGCCGTTCTACAAAAAGAAGCTACGCCGGGTCAAATGCGGTTCATGAAGAGAATTCTATGAGAACATCTACGAAAGCACAGAAGGTGCCAAAATCAAGAAATGCCTAAGCGTAATTCCTGGCTTGCTAAGGTTTTTACGTATCGAAAACCGGAAGTGCTACTGGAAACTCACTTGCTACATGGCAAGTGCAGCAAGCTAGTTTCTAGCACGGCATCGTGGAACGACCGATCGCGAACAATCAATCAGCAAGTCCGTGCATTTGCTGAAAGTTGTGACAGATGAGGTCAAAATTGAGTGAGATAGGGATATTTCGACCTTACAGGGCCATATAAATAAATGAGATATCGCCTATTATGCTTCAAAGATCAGATCGAACCATGATCCCCATTCTCTGGCGTATTTTTAACGCAAGCCTTCGACTTGGAGTCGCTCCCAAGCTGTAGGCAACAGCTGAATTATTTTTTATTTCGAAATCTGGCAGGTTCGATTAGGATTTTAGGCTTATTGGCTTACAACTATTTCAAATGCTGCAGAGACTGATGGGTTTGAACATCATGATTGATGTTGTAGAACTCTATGCAAACCAATTCGCATATCTGACGGGTATTATATAAAGAAACCAGCACAATCGAAATTTCCTTGCAACAAAAAAAAAAAAATCATGTTAGCAGCCTTCTTAGACATCGAAGAGACTTTCAATAATGCTACTGTTGCGAGTATAATGGAAGCTTTGATTTGATAAGAGGCAGATGAAGCTCTGACGATTTGGGCATCAGATTTGCTCAAAAACAGGCAAACTGACGTCACTTTTCGGGGGCCATAGTGGATAGAATGGTTGCCACGCTAATACTACTGGAAGGATTATATCGCCACTTTTCCGGACAAGAATACTGCTCAATTTAATAGCCAGCGCTTTTCAGGTAGTAGTGTCTGCTAGCGTCATTGTGGTTCTTCTGACGGGTGCTTTTTGACAAACTCTTTCAAACATTATGTCATCAGCGCTGGGTTATATCTAAATCTAGGCCAGAAAAGCAGGCTCTAGAGTAAACCCGGCTGAATTTGAACTTGTACTCTTCACAAGGAAACACAAGATACCTACTATTACCACCCCAACTCTCAACCGAATAACGTCAAAGCTTGTTGATAGTGTTATAAATTTGGTCCTTATACTAAACAGGAAACTGAATTAGAGGCTAATATGGAGTACAGAATTGACAAGGGTCGCGCAGGCCTTCTCGCGTCCCAATATGCTTACTCCAATACTTGGGGTCTTAAACTTTATGCCTGTTTTAGTATACGAGGCGATGGCGTGGTGGATTGCACTGAGAGGAAGGAGCTAATGAGACTGTGATAATTAGTTTGAATAATTAACACGGTTCTATTAGGAACCACCCCGTCTGCCAGGGTGGAAATTATTGTGCAGCTTTTGCGCGTAGATTGGCTCAGAAGCGCTTACTTAGTGGCACCACGCACTTAATGTTTAGGAATGTGATGTAGTTCAAATTGGTTGGCCACAGCGGTATTCTTATGGAATATCGGAGATGGTATGATCTTTTTGCTGAAGACACAAACTACACAAGTGAAGTAATACAACTTGGCAGGAAATTTCAGGTCAGAATACCCACAAGAGCAGACTGGAGGATAGCAGCCACTGAACCGATGATGGTAACGCCTAGATTTACACTGCAGAATATAAGATGAGCACAAAAACCAAGTGGCATAGACTGTCAGTCTGTCTGACTGTCAGTGTTTAGACTGAAATATATGACATACTCATTTCAGCTGAGTCCATTTGCGGGATATCAACTTAATCAGCTACGGATTGCGGGGAAAACCGGGCACTCATTCTCCACCCCCACCATCTTACATCTGCATCTCCATCTTCTCTTGGAGAACCGTATACGCTTGCTGAGTGTATTGTGTGGGTGCCAGGGCATAGTAGCACCATAGGCAAAAAAAAGCTGACGAGGGTCAGCTCCTGTACAATTAATATCACAAAAGCGTGTGCACTGTAAATAAAAACCGGTTTTCATTATCTAGAAAAAGTTGGAACCATTTGATTGACCAAGGTTTTCTTTAGTACGGGTTGCAAGTTACAGTTAAACTGCATTGTGATTTTCAGAGAAAACAAAACGGAAATAATCAAAATGAATGCTGCGTACGCTAAGAGATTTGAAGCTGTGTTTTTTGGTTTGCACCTTAAAGGGCCACAAGTGACAATAACTGCTGCAGCGCGATACTTTAAAAAGTGAAAGAAAGTGGGAAAGATCCAGAAGCTTAAGAAGATCCATCGCCAAAGCCGAGGACAGTGCCTTCGTTGAGATTTTCGAACAAAATCACGTTACAACGTTGCGTTGAAAAGAAATCTCCGTTAGCTTGAATAATTAGCCTAAAGCGATGATTAAGTGGCTCTGGCTAAGGATGGCAAAATACTGCTTTTAAACCTTTTTTGAACGAAATATACATTGAAAATTAGTACAGTAGCTCACAAAAAATAGAGAACGTGATTTTTCAAATTCCATTTTTAGGAATGAATCTTCTTTTTGGCATGGAGTACTTAACAGCAAGCATGGTCGATTTGACGAACATCACATATCCTGCGCACCGTCATCATCATTGTCTTTCTGCATTCCATGCGAATAGAATAGGACTGGCTTTACGCAGGAAATATGAGAGGGAAGACGACACCATCGTTCATGGTAAGATTAGGTTTCCATGGCTGGTAAGAGGCCACGCATATATTTATTGCTGCGTAGCGATACTAGAAATGAAAATCTGGAGCTAAAAGGTTTATTTCAAGTTATCATCGAAGGCCTCATCCCTTTTAGCGAGTTGATATATGTTTTTTTAACATTTTCTCTGCCACGTGCGTCAATTCCACCAGCCAGTGCTTACCAAAGCAGCGCTATCTGGATTTTGCCAGTGCTGGACAGCGACACAGAAGATACTGAATTGTCTCTGAGACTCCCGATTCCTAAAATTTCCTAGAGATATCATTGGTTAGGAGTCGCAGTTTCATTGCGTGAGCTGCAACAAGACAATGGCCCCCAGTAATAACAGTGACCAGCCGCTTGCTCTCAGTCCGGGCTAATTCAAGTAGGTATTTGGATTAAGCATATCCTTTGTCCAGCCCAACATTCTATTCTCTTACAGCTTTCAAAAATTGGCAGAGGTGGCTAGTACCGCTACCTTGTGTCAGCTGATTCAGTTTACCGTAGTGGTTACTTAACATGTCTAACTAGCCAGTCGATGGTGGCAAGTGGGTTCAAACTTATTGTAGTTAATATTTTCTCCTAATTTTAGGGGCATATCTTTCAGCCGAACACTATTCTATAAAATAAGGCTAAATCATCATCAGGGGACTGTAGCGTGGAAGATCTTGTCCAATCGACAGTGTAGAAAATGGTGAATGCTATCAGAATCATAATTAGCCAAATCATGCATAATCGTATTATTGTGTTTGAAATGCATTGAAGAATTAACTCAATTATAAATGCGGAATGGTGAATTCTATTAGAGAGAATAGATTTTCTAGTCAGACTTAACCAATACTTTGTCATAAACGTTCGTAAATATGAGGCCTAACCGATAATCGGTTTTTGGCTTGAAATGGAATATCTTAAAATATAATAATTTAGATTGCTTTAATATTTGGTCAACATTTAAAGCTTCTGTTTATTGAAAGGAGTAAATAAAAAAAAATTAATTTTGTTTTGTTACTTAATCAGGACCAAACCTGCATCCTGCCATTCATATATGCCTTTTAAAACCCATACCGAATGCTAATAATCAATTGATTTGAAAAATCATCTCCGATCAAAATATTTTCTGGTAAATTCTGATAATCAAAATTATACACATTTAATTGTTTGCGATTGCTCAAGGCACTACTATTAACAGTTGCATAAATCATTTTCACGCAATAAATTTTGTTTACTCAATTGTTATGCAATCAATTGCCCAATCAAATCTGAAATAAATAACCTATTCTGAGTAATCTTTTCTTCATTTGAATTTTATGCAAAGATTAAAAATTTTATGCTTGAAGCTTAATCAGTCTAATTACTGGCAGTTTCGGCAATGGATAACACAAACGTATATGTATTAGTAGAGAGAGAGAAAAACAAGTGCGACATGCCCAATGCATTAAAAAGAGTATACTTAGTTAATGAATTGATATAACATACATACACACATGGATGCCATTTCGGGGCTCATAAACCAGGCGATAAACCATTTCACTTGCGAAATTATGCAAATCGATTTATTTATGTCTTCAAGCTCATTACAGCAGCCGCGTACTCGTATTTATTTCATGCTAGGCGGATACGAAGGGAAACGTTAAATTTTCTACTAGGTCTAGTCGCCTTGTCGAAAGGGAAAGTGAAATTTTTCTTATACAGCTGCACGATAACCAGCCGTGATTAATTGAAATATGCACTGCACGTATCTAAAAACACACAAGTTTCGGAGTGAGCCTCTAGCTGAAAGATATTTGTCTAGAAAACACGAGATATTTGTGTATCACACGACCACCATCGAGGAATCTATGCAACTACTGCAACAAATCGCAGTATGAAAACGAAATAAAATCAGCGCAACTAATAATTAATTGGAGAATCAATAATTTTCGTTTCGTTCCACGTGAGATGTGCGAATTGCGAATTTGCTAAAAACGACCAATTAATTAAATTTACATATAAAACGCTAGGCGGTGTGTAGAAGCGAGACAGCAGCATGCAGCATTAACAAGCGATGATAATTCATGATGCGTTAACTAAACGTGCTAGGAAAAAAAGAAAATACTGAATTCCAACACGAATAAATCAAACAAATGCAAGCGGTTTGGTGATAGTTATATATTGAAAAAGAAAAATCGTTTAAGGTATATTTGAGTGGAATGATGAATATGCAAGCGACGTAACGGAGGTTGACGCGAAAAAAATTGTCAACCTGCGTCAGATGGCTTATAGGGAGAAATTGTAAAAGAATGTTTAATAGACGGTGTGAAGTAAGGCGGTTTTTGGCATCACTCTAATACTTCCTAGTTGGTATTTTGTAATAGCGCAATGATACCATTGAAGTTTGAGAATGTATGATTGCAAAGTCTTTTTATTTGAAGCAAGTTTTATTGAAGCATCTTAGATGTAAAATAATAAGTTGATCAAAAACCAAATTTATTTTTTTTGCACCAGTTGAATGTTTGTTTGTAAAATTCTTTTTACGAAATTGAAATGAATCGAAAAAGTTGAGTTAATTTGACAATTTTCGTAAGATCGAAATATGGCAGTTGACGTGCACACGCTCACATCAACGGAAGTATGAGCCCTTTCCTCTTTATAGTTATTTTTGAAAAAATGAAAAACGACTAGGAAACTTTCTTTGATATTTAGCTAACTATTGTTAGTACTTAGTTCATAGAGTAATACTGGCCATGACCAGAATCAAATGAGCTCAGAACTAGGGCACACTCTAGTTACAGTGTGTTCTGAACTCAAATATATATGGTGCTTATTCCATGAAGCAACAAACATGGAAATGGTTGAGCGATGTGCCGACAATTCATCTTTGTAAAAACTTTCTTCGTCAAAAAACCTGGAACAAATGCCTCGAATTGGGCGGATCAACAACGACGACCACGCAACCGCACAATGGATTATTCTTTCGAAACCTGGAATGTACGCTCCCTGAACAAACCGGGGGTCGAAAAGGTCCTCCTTCATCAGGTCGAACAGTATAAATTGACCATTACTGCAGTCCAGGAAATAAATTGGTTAGGCGGCGAGATCAACGAAAATAAATCGCACATGCGGCAAACCGTCGGGCCACAAGGAGTTTGGAGTAGCATTCATAGTGAATAAGCAGCTCAAGTAGCACGTTACTGACTTCAACCTCGTGAACGAAAGGCTGTGTGCGATTCGCAATAAAGCGCGATTTTTCAACCTCTGCCTCATCAATGTCCACACTCCCATCGTAGTTAAAGAAGAATCAGTATATGATGCAACGATAACGGCCAACGTATAATCGACTTCGCCTGCAGCAGCAACCTTGTTATAACCTCAACTTGCTTTCCACATCGTTGCATTCATAAGCAGACCTGGAAATCTCCAGACGCACGTACCGTTATCAGCAAGATATGAGCATCAAGTGTGATGAATGCTTGGTCGTACTGGGGAGCTATCTGCGACTCTGATCTAACCTAGTGAAAAGAACATTATTTATTAAGTGCGCTATATCCATTACTGCTGGGAACATGGGAGACTGAGGTAATCCCAGACGATTGGCGCAGAAGCATTATCTGTCTCATACATAAAAAGGAAATGAACTGCGGTGTGAGAATTACAGAGGCATCTCTTTAGTCTGTACGGCCGAGAAAATGCTAGCAAAAATCTAGAATGTATTAAAAATATGCCAAGTCCTCAAAAAAGGGCAAATCAAGAATATTAGCTACACATGAGCTAGTAAAAATAATAGAAAAGACATTGCGAAAGGAAAAAAAATTTCACTATGCGTTTTCATGGACATAGAAGAAGCCTTTCACAACGAAAGAAGCGACTCGCTGTACTCGCTGGATGCTCCTCAAGAAGTAGAAAAATGGGCGAGCAAAATACTAAGGTATCGAGGTGTGTTTGCAAATCTGGGTGAAGCCAGGCTGAGGGTGAACCGTAGAAGAGGATGTAGACAAGGTAGATTGTTATCCCTCTGCTATGGTCTCTCCATAGTAAGGGACAAACTGCTCTCAGTTACGGTAATAATAAAAGGCTCACACTTGAATACCTTGAGATCCACAATGCAAAAAGGCTCAAATGAAACAATTCAATGGTGCGATGGTTTATCCATTAATCATCAGAAAATTAACATAGTACGATTCACTAGGAAAACAAAAATCGAGATAGAGGTCGTGTGCCTGCAGGAAGAGGTCAAATGTTTAGAAGTCCGCCTAGATCGGAAACACACCTGGGACAATCATCTAAACAAAACGACACTGAAGGCATTTTGGGGGACAAAATAAATGCTTGAACGCAATTGGGCACTATCTCAAAGTTGGGCCTAGAAACAAATAGTATCGTCCTATATGGAGTTTAGTTTAGTGGAAGAAAACCACACAAATAATAAGTGCTTATACTTAGGTTCAACAAGCTTCAACCAGCTGATTACAGAAGTGATGAGCTCCACTGCAACGATAAAAGTGGAGGACCTTCTAGATCTAGAACCACTACACCTCAAAGTTAAGGAAGAAGTAGCAAAACAGGCTATTAGCTAGCAAAATTCTCACAGGAGACCTAAAAGCCACCTTAGAATCCTCGAGGGCATCAGGACCATTATGGAAATATGAAGTATTGAGCTTCAGCGATCAAATAAAGACCAAAGCAGCCTTTGGGAAGAGATTCAAGGCCACAACCCTATTAAAGAGCAAATGGGAGAGTGGTTGAAAGTGCGCAAATGTGGTACGCGGATGGCTCAAAGATAGGCGGTGGAGTAGTATCAAAGATGGTAGAACCTAAATTCAAAATTGGGTTCATATCCTAAAGTAGGTCAATATCTATCAAGCAGAACTATTTGCAATACTTAGAACCACACATTTAATAATGATAAGGAAATAAACGGGCTTTTGGATAGCCAGCGATTGTAAATGCTATCAATTCCAATCACATAGATTCAGGTATACTATTAGAGGTTAAAGAGGCTCTAAATTAAGTAGAGGGGCACAGAACAGTCTAGAATTGATATGAAACTCTGGCCATGAGGGGTACAAAGGAAAACATGACGCTGATACCAAGGCCAAAGAAAAAGTCAGAATATTCTTCATTGGCCCTACTCCGCACTGTGGCTTTGCGAAAGCAGACAGGGTCAAAGAAATCAAAACATGGAGTAAGAAAAAGTGTTTTAGAAAATTTCGGGATGGGTGCACTATAACAGTAGATACACCTCGCTCATGACGTCCCACAGAATTTGCCGACACGGCATTTAACGTCTTGGTGGAAGCAGAACAAAGTTTAACCGTGGATATGATTACAGAGAGCCTTGGACCTGACCTCCCCCCTCCTACTTTTTTGATTAAGTGTGTAAAACAACTGATCTTGCCCCTTCATACTATATTCAATAATTCTCTCTCCTCTTGGAAATCTTCTTATATTACACCAATTTATAAAAGTTGCGATAAACGTTTATAGAGCCATCAGCATTCTATCTGCTGTTCCCAAACTTTTTGAAAAAATCATCTACTGAAAACTTTCTCCTCTGGTCGACGCACGACTGAACGAGCAGCAGCATGGATTTAGAAAAGGTCGTTGTACTACAACTAATCTTATAGTGCTTGTTTCTGATGTTTTGTGGAAAATGGAGAAAGATTGTCAAATTGACGCTGTCTATACAGATTTTAGCAAAGCATTCGACCGAGTTCATCACTCCATTTTGATTCCCAAGCTGAAACAATTTGGAATTGCAGGATCTTTACTAAAGTAGCTTGGCTCCTACCTCCCCGACCGTTTGCAATTCGTGAAATTCCAAGGTCTCATTTCTAAGAAAATCGACGTGAAATCCGATATACCTCAAGGAAGTCATCTTGACCCTCTTCTTTTTAATATTTTTATATCTGACATATCGGAGGTTTTATCTGACATTTCCCAGTTACTATATGCGGACGACCTCAAAATCGACCATCTCAGCAGGACACTATCTGACGCTACCTTTTTTCAGTCTAAACTGAACTCTCTAGACCATTGGTGCCCCGCGAACAAGCTCCCTCTTAACATTGCCAAATGCCACGCAATTAGCTTCTCTCGCAAAACTGCACGCGGTCATTATATGTACCGCCTCAACAACATATTAAATCTCGGTGTCACCCTGGATGAAAAGCTCTGCTTCAATCTACACTACGATAGAGTGCTTTCCCGAGCAAGTAAACAGCTTGGTTTCATTAAGCGACGGGCCAAAGAGTTTAAGAATCTTTGGGTTACTAGATCCTTACATATTTCACTCGCGAGTCTTTTCGAATATGGGTGCACTATCTGGAACCAGGCTTTCGAAATTAACTGCCAAAGGTTTGAGTCCATTCAGAAGCAGTTTTTACTATTCGCTTTGAGAGATCTTTTCAACCCTTATGATTTAAGTAATCTACCATCATACGAAAATCACCTTAAATGTATTAATTTGCGTCGAGAAGATTAATATTATCTGCCTGCTTCAGCTTCGATGTCATCAGAGACGTGGTTAATGTCGTTTACTTGATAGAAAAGTTTGTACTCAATCAGCCCTTGAGAGTCACTAGACCCCGACGATTGCTTATTGAATACCAACAAAACACAGCATATGCAGCAAACGAGCCAATAAATAGGTGCTGCAGGCTGTTCAATAGCATGAGCGATAACTTTTCCCCTACGATCTCTAAATCAATGTTCAAAAATAACATCATCAAGGCTCTCTCTTTATAGCCTCCTCCACCCCCCACCATACTAACATATATGTATTGTATATTCAATTTAAATTTAAATTTGCTATTTAATTTGTTAGTCATTCATTTGTAATTTGTCATTTATTTATTACTTTATTTGTTGTCTGTTTATAACTAATTTTATTTATGCGTTATTTATTAGTCTTGTATTTATATATAGTTTGTTTTATTTTTATTTTATTTCGTAATTTTATGCATGCACTATTTTATTTTATTCTTTATATACATGTACGCCTTGCTTGGTAAATAGATAAATAAAGTCTTCGCATGCAACCATTTATCGGCATTTGGTGCAGAAACAAAAAGTATCCAAGCTTGAAAAAAGGGTCCCATATCAGTTATTAAAATCAAATCTTCAGCAAAGAATGAACATTTGTTCCCTCACAATGAAACGGAACGTTTTCTTAATCGTATTGTTAGGTTATGTTGTACTGACTGGCACATGGCCACACATAGACCTACTGGTTGGTAGTGATACCAGATAAATGGACCTCGAGCAAGGAATTCAGTCCAAGCGGCCATCAAAGGCCCCGGACTTTTTCACGAACTGAAGGATGTCCTTCAGCTTTTGCTTTGCCACGTGCGAGAGATCCACCAGCCAGGGCTGAAAAAACTGTCCGTGAAGATATTTAATACTTCACTAGTATTCTCCTTGGCATACATATATCAGATCTGCGGCTTTACGTATCGCAAACACCTCCCCCTGGAAAATACTACTGTGATTCGGAAGCCTGAAAGCTGCTTCCATAGTTGCATCTGCAGAATATGTTGCAGCACCTACTCCTGCAGCTGTTTTCTAGCAGTCAGTCATGCTAAGAGCTGCAGGGCACATTTACCGATTCCATTCCTGTCCATCTCCCACAGGCGCTCGATATCCCCGCTCAAAGCACAGAGTGGGAGCCAGGTAGTCAGTGGTTCTTGCGTAACCCCGTTCAATACTGCTGTGGCCAAAGGATCGTGACTCGAAGTGTCCTGATTCCCTAAGCCTGACAGCAGTTTTTGCGGCAGTGCCTCTAATAAAGAGATCAAGGGGGGGGTGAAGCAGGACGTTCAGAGCAGACGAAGGAGTCGCGGCTAAGGCACCTGTAATGCAGAGGGTTGCCAACCGCTAAACTCTATTCGCCATGCTAGCAAAGGTGTTTTTATTCACTGCTGGTCACCAGACCAAGCATCCGTAAACAAGGATCGGCCTAGCTATCGCCAAGTAGATCCAGTGCGTTAGAGCAGGGCTTAGACCCCACGTTTTACCCAGCACTCTCTTGCTGGCATAAATCGCGTTGCTTGCCCGCGTAACTCTTTCCTTCTTGCTGTCTAGAATAAGACCCAAGCACTTAGTAATCGTATTGTATCAGAGGACAAAAATTGGATAGTCTATAACGATGCGGAAAAGACAATGGGTGGACGGTAATCAGACATCGGAACCAACTGCACCCAAAACAGATGTTTCTATCTGTTTGGTAGGATATGTCAGGAGTTGTCTATTTTGAATTGCTGGATCCTAATGAACCTCTGGCAGCGAATGTGTATTGTCGTCACCTTAGTACTTTGAATGCAGAATTGATTAAAAAACACCCTTCTTTAGTGAACAGGTGGTAGGTTCTTTTTTATTACACGCTGAGAAATGACCGAAATCAATATATTAGCATCTTAATATTGTTATAGTAACAGCATTGTCCCTAATACATAATTTTAAGAGCTCAATATTGTATGTTTGGAAGTTACAATATTATATTTGCAGTTTAACATTACATATTAAGCTGTTAACTTTTTATATTCAGAACATCTGTAAATATAAATGTTTTAACATCTTAACATAAATATATTACTATGCTAATATAAATGTATTAAGCAAGGGTGGTGAAATTGTTGGCCATACAACAAAGTACATTGCTTGTATTGTTAGTTAGGATGTTCATATTTAATGCGGCAATAGCACACTGGAATAACCTAATATTGCGCGATCATCGAAGTTAAGCAGTGTTGGGCGCGGTTAGTACTTAGATGGGGGACCTCTTGGGACTATGGAAAAATCGTATCGACGGCGTGTTAATATTAATTATTGGTATACCAATATACTATAGTAAGACGTTAATATAACTTATTGCCGTGTTACTATAATATATTGGCATGTTAATATATATTATTGGTGTGTCAATATAGTATTGTAAGATGCTAATATAACTTATTGCCATGTTACTATTTAATATTGGCCTACTAATGTAATATTGTAACAGAAAAATTCACCACACGCATGTTAATATATAACATTTTAAGAATGCTATGTGCGGGCAATATAATGTTATTGCTAGGTCAATATAATAATGTTAAGAAATGTTTTTAATATAAATATATTAGCTGCAAAATATATTAAGGGTAGAACAATGATTTTTCAGCGTGTATGATAATGCCCGACCGCATTCTGTAAAAGTCTCCCTGGAAATATTGAAGGGATGTGACTGGAAAATGATGCCACATCATGCATATTCCCCAGAAATCTCACTTGTTTAGAAGCCTGTAATACGTGGAAAAGTGTTATGTGGAAAAGTGTTTCAAAACAAGGATGATCAGCCTAACTAAATATTTTAATTCAAAAGGTAAGAAACTTTATTCCGATGGAGCTCAACAATTACCACAATGGTTAAACGAGATTGTAAATAATGAAGGAAAATGTATAATCGATTGATATTAAAATTAATAGTGTTTTTTAATGTACTTAAAATTATCTTAAAAATCGCGACTGACATGACAGCTCCTCTAATGCAAATCTATCCCATCAAAACTATTGGTTTCAAACCTTCAAGCGCGTGTCCTAATTCGCAGAAGCACATACAAACGTTCTGCACTATCATTCTCATTACATCAATTTATAAAACAGTTGTTGGATTGAGTCCAAAAAAAACTCACTCAATACCTGAAAATATTTTTTGCTATTTCATCAATAAATGGCCTTATCACACAGCTCTTATGCAATTGACAACTCGACAATAATGGAAGTGCCGCTGGCTGCCTAATGGGACATTTTATGATTTCAAAACAATGCTCCGAGCAGATTCCACCAGCTATGTAAACAAGTCGAATCACTAATATTGTAATTATCTTATGATTCAGGGTAAACTAGATGATTTCATCGCCTCCGAGTTATTCACACAACAATTCAATTCACAATTGAAACGAACCGTTATATCATATGCGGTGGCGCGATGGGTGCCAGTGGAATCAATCTAGCTGGCTTCTAGTCACTGCGCTACGAAGCAGAAAAGCAAATTGAAAAACCGAAGACAATAGGCTGCGATACAATTAATTTCGGGTGTTATGTATTCTACGGCAGTAATGGAGGTCGTTAAGATGTAACAAACAGTCCCATCAGCACTAGTAGTCAAAACAAGCGGCAAATAACTCTCGCCACTGCCCCTGAATGAAAGTGAATTGCATTTCTACTCCAAATCTTGTTACCGTTATTACATACTAGAAGTCACAATAATGGCATGAACGATTTCCGTTGTTATTGATACTAACTGTCAGTAGTTAATGGTGTAAAGCTAATTCATCGTTTTGGGAATCATGGGCTATAAAAAACATTGACAGAATTTATTGAAATAATTTTGATTCAAATTTTTATCCAAAGGCTCCATTAAAAACTAGAATGTTAGAGTACGAGAAACATTAACTAGAAAAACAAATTGGCCTCGACAAGTAAATATCTGCTAATAAATTGAAATATGTATATTAAACTTCAAATTGAAATACATTTAGAATATTTTTTCACATCCCCCTTCGAATTAAATCTACCGGCAATATCGTAAACAGTGCCGGAACATTAATTGAACCACTTGACTGATTCATTTAAATTCATAGCAACAAAATGCGTTCACCACTGAATTTCAGTTTGAATTCATAATTTTTCTCAGTATTGCATCGTTAGCAGGATTCGTGTGACTTGAAGGCCGTCCGATATGTCTTTACTTCCGTCTTCAGCTACCATGTAAAAGCTATTGCAGTTTCACTTACGATATTGGCACGATATTGTTTGCTAATTCTACCTATCTACTGCTACCGATGATGTTATTATTGTTATTAAAAATGGTCAGTGAGTGGATTGCGCGCAATAACATTTGGCTGCCTATCTGCTCGTAGTCATTAAAATTCGAGTAGAGCCACTATCGATTGGCTACGTGTGAAAGTCTTCATCCACTTCATCATGTAGTATCATTCGGAAGCTAATTAGACAGGGCGAAATTTGTGCGCAAGTAATGCAAATAATGGGAGAGTCCAGTTCGAAGAAGGAAAGTGTTTATGCGAAATAAAGTTAAAGAAAGCAATTTCCACCTTTTCCACATCAATTTCAATTAATTTTATGATAGGAAGTGCAGTAATTACAATTGCACGTAAAATCATGTTACTCATTCTCTAACACTAACAATAAATATTCGATGCATTCTAATGGCATATTCCAAATTACTTCACAATTGAGCGCCAAAGTTTATTTATTTGTTTATTTAACAATAAAAATACAACAGAAAACAAGATAGTCCAAGAAAAGAAAAACTCTAGCGTATCTGAAGTGCTAGAAATACTTATGCTCGGTGAACAGTAAAAGAATCGTGCAGATTTTGAGTGTATATTCTACCACACGGGCTCCAACCTGTTTCGAGTGCAAAGTCACTTTAATATCAACAATGCATTTAAACTCATAGGGTGGAAAGCAGGGGCGGCTCGTCGATGTACGCAAAGCAAGCAGTGCTTCCCTTGCTAAACCACAAAAGTGATTAAATAATCAATATGTAACAATCAAAAGATTTACGATCAATATTTAAAGATCAATGTAATAACATTTATTTTCTTACAAAAATCAAAACTCCATGAATCAAATGGTTTTATTTTATAACAGTCCCACTACAGAGCTTCCACGTTAAATTTATAGTGACGCAACGAAAATTCAAAAGGTTTACTACAAACTACAGGCACTGCATACCATTCAATTCAAAACATACAGTTCATTGAGATATTCTACACAGAACACTGAAGTGATCTTGTTGCAATGCTCAAACTCGTGGTTTTCGGATAGATCTACTTAGACGCTTTGCCTAAATGATGCCCCCAAAAATGTTACAATCAGTGTACTCAAATAGTATTACGGACACTGGCTCAGTTCACAGCGTCTTGGTGGATAGATAAATTCAAAAAACCCTTGCCCCATCCACCCGCTGAACGACCCGAAAATCTTTGTTAATGAATGAACTTAATACGCTGCAAAGTTATCCGCGTCTCCTATTATGTTACCGTTTCCCCTCATGATTCTGTAGATTCTCTTCTGCTCCTCTTCTTACGATGCATTTCCTGCTTTGTTCACATGTACACATGTACGGTGCAAACTATTGTGATGTTCATGTGGGGAATAGAATAGTAGGAGTTACATTTTTTCGTGTGCAATTTTCCCCAGATCGGTTTTTTGTGTCTGCTTTGGGTTTGCTTTGCCAAAAGACGTAGTTTTTCGGTTCTGGTGCTTTGGTGAAATGATCACTTGATTGGTTTGGACGCCTATGTTGACGCTGAAAAGTCATCCGCGTCTCTATTCTGTTTCTGTTTCCCGTCATGATCTACGTTACAGAATTTGTAGATTCTCTTCTGCTCCTTTTCTTACGAATAGTTCTCCTTCTGATTTGATGCCTTTTATGTTTTGTTCGCATGGTGTATGTACGGTGCAAGTTGTAGGAGTTAAATTGTTTCGAGTGTAATTTTCTCCAGAAGGGTTTTTTTGTATCTGCTTTGGGTTTACTTTCGAAAAATGGGTATCTCGGTTTAGGTGCTTTGAATGATATGACCACTTGATTACTTTGCACGTTTATGTTGACGTTATTTCTATGTTAAATTTCTGGAATGCTTTCTTTAGCATTTATAGTTCACATTAGGTGCGTTTTTTTATGTCTTCTTCACAAAAAACGCACCTGTTATAATTCTTTTGACTTGATTTTTTTGTATTGTCAGTATTAAAACGGTCGGTTGAATATGGATAAAAGGATAGTTTTTAAAGTAAATTATAACATAAAGCTCGTTAAAGTATGGAACAGATTCTGTTTCGAAAAGTTAATATTTACCCGTTTAATATGGATTTTAATGTGGAATGTTGATGTGATTGTGCCATAGAGTATTTACTGCGGTAGTCTTTTTCATTGAGGATCTTATTGAGTCTTGGCAACCAAGACCACTAATTTCACTCAGTCAGCTGTTTGCAAAAGGTACTAGGCACTTTTATTGCAAATTCTATGAGGAATTTATTTTTATTATGGCATTGGCTCTCTAATTTAATTTGCTAAAATATGCATTATATCCTCTACTTTGAGCTATTAAAAAACTTTCACTATTTATTTAGCCTGTAGTATGCTTTCAATTTAACTTTTTTTATAATTCTACCAGACACGGCTTAGAGTAAGGTTCAGCTACTGTGTCAATTTGATGAAAATCTGGTAACTGGAAAAGCAAACTTTTTTCTTTATAATTTTTCAAGATGGCACCACTGGGTCAGAGTTGCCCGCATTTCAAAATCGCTTCTATAAGACCTGGCCCTTATCAATATCAATACATTCTGTGAATTTCAACTGTATCTGATAATTGGGTCGTTAGTTATCGTGAACAGAAGTTTCTGATGCTTAAAATATAAGTAAATTGAAGGGGGCTACCGTTCTTGTACGATGTGAAATTTCGAAAGTTTTGCTTTGGTTATATAGACAAAGCATACGATTTCTATATGAGATGGTCTTCACTGTAAAAGACGAAAATTTTTCATGAGAGTCCATGTTTTGAATGTTTTCACTTTTAATGAATGCCGTAGCTGCAGGGTTGCCAGCACGTTCATAAAAAACCACATGAGTCTACAGCTTAGCAATATCAATATTTTTTTTTTTTAAGTTTCATAATGATTTGATAATCTGGTCAAAAGTTATCGCAATTCAAAAAATTTCAAATTTTCCCAATCTCCATTTTAGGCGCCTAGCGCACACATAGGGTTAAAAATTTCAGAAATATTACCACATTTACATTAAAAACACGTTTGAAATTCATTCCATAAGCTTTATTTTTGCGAAAAATATTTGTTGACAGAAAAATAAGTATGTTTAATATATCACTAAAATGGCTGCCGGCGCCAAAGGGTTAAAGACTTTTAGCTTTTTGTGAGACCTGGCACTATTCTGCATATATACCAATATATCCTGAAAATCGGATGGCGCGTTCTTGAAATTTTATTACTGAAATTTTTTGATGATATATGTACATATATATATACATACATATATATTTTTGACCAAAGTGATTTTAATACTAATGTTCTTTTTCGAGCATTTGTAAAAAGATAATCCAAGAAAAGAAAAATATACGGTACAATAGTAAATAAAAATAAAAAATTAAATTGTTAGCAAGTTTAAGATGGTTTATAATTACTGTAAATAATACAGTTCATTATTCAGTGTTGATATTGGTAAATTATCCAAACGTGATACTAAAGCAAAGAGATTTGAGATGGTATTGATACACTTCCGAAAAGGAGTGCAAATGTGGTATACGGATGGTTCAAAGATGAACTGTGGAGTAGGAGCACGGATCGTAGGTCCCAAGTGCAAAATACAAGCCACCATCTATCAAGTAGAGCTATCTGCCATACTTAAAGCATCACAAATAATAATTAGATAAGGAATACTAAAAGATCCTATCGGATAATCAAGGAGCTCTCAAGGCTATCAGGCTTGATCAAATAGATTCACCTATACTTTTAGAGATGAGAAAGGGCCTAAATGAAATAGCGGCACACCACAGCCTCCTCCGGCCATGAGGGGCACCGTGGAAACGAGGAAGCTGACACCAAAGTCAAAGATGGGACAAGAATGCCGATCACAGGTCTTTTTCCGTACTGGGGCTTTACAAAAACAGGTACGGACAAGGAACTTGAAACATGGAGCAAGAAAAAGATCGTAAGCGACTGTCGTAATTTTGAGGGATTAAAATACTCAAAAAAATACCTTGGATTCGCTGGCAAAAGAGCAAGAAAAGCAGTGGCTTTCTGCACAAGTGATAGGCCAATTTCACTGCAAAAAGTATCTCCACAGAATAGGTAAGGTGTGGGGCGACTGCTGAAGGTACTGTGGGGATATGACATAGTGTGTAGAACATCTTCTCTGGAAAAATCGTTTTTTATTTTAACTCCGTATTATCCCTGAAACAAAACTCGTTTTCGAAACCATAATGGATGAGCATAGAATTTCAGCGAGTTCGAATCTTTCTTCTAATTCACAAATAAATGGTTTTATTTTGGTTTTTAGAAGCCATTTTTTTGCAACTCTGTTCTCGTCACCTTCGAAATATGGCCTTGAATTATTTTTTAAATTCAGCTCGCTATTTTACTTCAAATTTTCTCAATTTCAATTGTATTTCATTTAATTAAAGGTTTATATTTTTTATGCAGAGCTTTGTGATTCAGTGTTTGAATTATTAATTTATTTGCTGAATTTTACAGAAACATTTGTTAATTGAATGGCTTCGCGTATGGTTTTAGAGGCTTTTCAATTCACACATCACATCATTTTCAACGTTTTCTTCTTTTCATTGCAACGGTTTCAACAATTTTTATGTTCATAATTTTTAATATAAATTTAATGTTTCAAATGCCATTCTTAAAACATTCACCTACATTCAAAAAACATTCACCTACCCAACACCTATCCAGACTCTGAAGTGAACCGAAGAAACATGTTTCCTATTTTGTCTCGAAAGGCATTGAAATATCCATCAATTTCCGCATGATGATTTTGTCTGTCAAAACTATTTTGCTTACTGTGTTGTGGTTGTCGCGTGCACTTATGTCAATTCACTGAATTTACTAATAAAAACGCACAGTTTCCAAATACATTAATTATTTATGAAACAACACACAACTTAAGACTAACATTACACACTATGACTAAACTAGGACTTCAACTAACAAAGGATTCAAAGTATGATAATGACAGCTGGACGAATCAAGCGCTAATCAACGATGAGACGGTGAGTGCAGGAAGCTTCATTGCTTGCAGCGGCGAGCGTACGAACTTATAACGGCTACAACTGTAGGCTGCAGTGCTGTCGTTTTACTGCAATTGCAGCATATCTGCTGCAATTTGATGCAGTTTACTGCAACATTGCATTTGCGTTTCATTTATTGCATTTTACGAAATTTGCTACTTGTTTAATATAGCTAGCATATTTCGTAAGTTAGTTTCGCTCTGTTTAGTTATCTATGCAACCGCTAGCCATTTTGAACTAAGAATGAATAGGAATTTCCCCAAGTCTTAATCCTGGAGATATAACTGTATTTTGTTATTTATTTTCTTTAATATGGAAAAACTGATGTAAACAATAGTATGTATTTTTCACCAAACGACTAAGCTCGAATCTGATATTTTTACAAAAAAAATTATACATATTTTGTTGAATATGGTTTGTTATTGCTATTTGAAATAGCAATAGTTGTATTTTAAATGCATGTAAGAAGGCTTATATGTGTACACATATGTATCTACCTATAGAAGAATCAATCTACTGCAATTTAGAGCAATCTGCTGCAACTTCGGAGTTTTATTTACTGCACAAAAAACACCAAAACGACAGCACTGGTAGGCTGTGAATTATTAAATCATTCCTAAATTCACAGTAAGTTAATTTGTAGAAAATTAACTAATTTTGGTATTCATATCCGCCACCTACTGGCCACTAGAGTACTTGTTTATATCAGAGTTTTTCGATGCTGGCAGCACACCTGAAATGACAGCTTTCGAAGTCGACTTCACTGATTAGAAATCGAACATCGAAAATCTCGAACTGTCACTCCGTCTTTTAAAGATCGTGCTACCCTTGGAAAACCACCAGTGTGGAGGAATTTCTATTTGTTTTACGCTTGGGCTAACAATTCATGGGAAGATGGTAAGCTCGTATTTTCCGCTATTGCTTGTGATTCTATAGCAGCAGCGGAAAACATACTGTAAATTTGAAGTTTGGAAATATGTTGCATGTTATATGAGAGTCAAAATCTCTTACGGCTTTAGATAATTAAATCCTTTAATTTTCGATTGTGTTTTTCTAGTCGGTAAGTGAATTCCTCAAGGGACTGCCGTCATACAACGAGCAAAATTTCTCGCTATTCAATACGGAGAATGGAATACGCACGTCGTTGCGAAGGCCTTCAGTTTACCTGCCTACAGAAGATATGCCATCAGAGCAAAGTAAGTGCTCCACGAGTGGGGCGAACTTTGACATACGCTTCATTTCATCATGATTAATTTTGAAACTTTTACAATTTCAGTAATCGTGACAGAGAAGAAAAATATTCTACTCCGCTACCTGCACCAGCAATGGGACAAGAAAGTCGTAAGTTTTGTTTGTGCCGAGCACGTTGTGCTTGACAATTGTTTCTGTGCTATCATTTGTTTTGATATCTCGTTTTAGAATGCACCGAAACGTAGAGACAACACAGAGGTTGGTGGCGACACAGCGAGCCGGAAACGTCCTCGACTCGAACGCGATGCAAACTAAGTGCAACAAGCGGACTGTCTTCATAGGTCTAGGGTGTAAACTTATTTTTATATTGCCAATCATTCTAATTAAGTCATTTGCAAATGTGCGAAATCACAGAAACATGTAACATAACTTCCGATGAGCATTTCTGTACTATACTTTCGACTTCCTTTTTGTAACGGCCAATACGAACGAGCAGCAACAAACACGAGTCACAATGTGTTGTCCTAGTTTAAGACGTTATTTATTGTTTTCTAACCAAAATAATGCTTCGTTTCAATTGGATTTCGAATGTCTTTGGTAATTTTTCTCCTTCGTTTCGAAACGATGTCGACGTTTTTAGCATGTAAGTGAATGAATTTCTTGTAAATGAAGTGAATAAAAACGAAAAACGTATCGAACTGCAAGCACATAACTCTTAGTATAATTCCTTCGCAATAAATCAATTAAACGATTGCCATCAAGGAAATTGGCGCTAATAACTGTGGACTGTTTAGAAACAAGCAATTCACTTTTTGTAGTAAAATACTTGATCAGGTTTTCAAAGATTGTACGCTTGATTGATTCATGAAATAGTGACACTAAACAGTGTAGGTCACGCTTGCGATCGCGTACGTGCTTTTCATACTAAACGCACAGTTTTTATCAACATCTTTCGCGGCTGGATTTCCTTGTGAAAATCTGATTGTCATCTATAAGACGGCCTTGAGTGCAACAAACCTATGATTTTCACCAAAGAAACACATCGACCTCGATACTTGACTGCATGTAAAAGTATATTGCTGTTGTGCGGACGGTGTTTATATAAAAGATTATCCATTTGATTAGAATATAATCTGATTTGGCTTATGAAATTAATTATTGATTTTAAGTCCCCTAATGGTAGCTCGTTCATTGACTTGTATACGTTACTGAGTATTGTACAAACGTTAACATAGTTGTTGGTATTTTAGCGTTGTTTACCTTGTGCTATTTTCTTTGGAGCCATAATCTAAATATGCGCTAGTTTTCGCAATTTTTTCAATTTTGGATTTTTGCGTAGAATCCTTGTACATATAGTATTCGCCACGTTTGCGGCTTTAAAGTGAGAAAAATCAAGACCCGCGATGTTGTAAAGATCAAATGCTGGAGAAATTTAGCAGAAATAGAAACAGCATTTCTCGTGGTAATCTCTTGAATTCGATGTGATGTACGATTTTAAAGTACGATTTATTTTTGATTTTTTGTTTTCGCTGAGGAGATGTGTTCAGAGTTCTTACTTTTGGTATGCAAAGTAAAAAGCGTTCGAAGTAGTTCAAGGTACTAAAGGTGATAGATACAATTCATTGGAAATACATCAAACAAATTCAAAGTATAATAACTAGTAGCGATTGCAAAGAATTCGTAGAAAATGTTTGCCAAATTGATTGATATACAATCTCAATTTAATTATCAAAACATAAATAAATTGGATAGCCGGATTTTTATTTGGAGTTTATCCTGAAAAAAGAGTTGTTTGGTAGTAGTAGCGTTAAGAATGCCTGATGACTCTCATATTCGCTGCCACTTCGAGCATTACTTCAATATGACGTCTCTCGTTTCTTCAAAGCTATAAATGTAGACACTTCCTCAGTGAAACTTTGAGTATAATCGTAGAATTTTAAGATAAAACTTTTCATCAGCCTAGCAATCAGGAATTTGTTGAATATGAAAGTAAACGTTATACGTGGCTTTTTTGAAAACTGACATAAAAAATACCAAGAATGCGGGAATCTTTTGAAGTGTAATTAATAAATAATATGATAATTATAAACTTTCACTAGTTGCTTTTTAAAATTTCAATTTGTTTGCCCGTTTTATTTTGCCCGTTTGCCCATTATCAAAAATAATCGAATAATGGAAAATGCATCAATTCAATACAAAATATTACGATTTGCAAAAGACTATGACTAGTATCAATTACCAACAACAAATAGGGAAAGGAGAAAGTGCCACATGCAATCAATTACTTCACACTATCCTTTTTTCAAAACTATGAATAAATTAAACAAAAGACAGAGATCACTGGCTCATAAACAGGGTTCCCACTTTTGATACATTTGTATCATTTTGATACATTTTTATTTGAAACTTATATTTTTGATACAATGATACAGCAACTCACTGATTTATGGCAAAATGCTACATTTTGTTATCCAGTAAATAAAACCGAGTTTGATTCAAAACAATTTAAGTGAATCAATGTAATCTGCCGCCTTTCATGTTGATTTTAATAGCTGTACCTTATAGTTTACCTGAGAACGAGGTTTTTCGGTATTAAAATTGGATGGTAATGTTATTAATTATTAATTATTAATATAATTAATAAAACACTGCTTACACGGCAATACCACACTGGAATAACCGGTTACCGGGTTCCAGATAATGCAAGCATACTCAAGAAGAGGGCGAACGAGCAGTGGCGGCTCGTCAGGGTAGGCCCGGCCCGCCTGGCCCACCCTGACGAGCCACCACTGCGAACGAGCGCGGTGTATAGCGATTTTGTAACCCAAAGGCTCTGAAACTCCCTAGCTCGCGGCTTAATGAAGCCTAGTCGTTTACTTGCTTGAGAGATTATTTTGCCGTTGTAAGACAGCGCCAGAATCCACCATTGCTGAAGATGCCGCTGTAACCAAACCGTCCATATTGAAGCGGATCAAACATGTAAACTGGGCTGAACCTACACGCATACATAGAATCAATCGATGTAGAACAGTTGATGTAGAAAGAAGTGTGTCTGAAGCGTCGTTGTGAAATAGATGCACAATAGACAGTGAATAGTAAAATAAAGTATTTTATCCTATTACAAGTGCATTTTTGAAGTCAATTATAGCTCAGGTGTGGGGTCTAACTACGTGAAATGACCCAAAGAAGTGCGAAAAAAAATATGAAGACGAAGGCAGCCGCAGGAGCCCCAGTTCCGAGAACAAAGGAACTGGCGGCGTCAAGTACCGCAATTGCTGTCCAACGCACCGACGCCCGATGACTCACATCATGACGCTGATGCCTGACAATTTGCTGAGAAGTAAGGAAGCATTGCTACCTGACGACACCCGGAAGTTTGGAGAAACGCTGATGCCTGACGATTTGCCGAGAAATAAGGAAGTATTGCACCCTGAGGTTTGGAGAAACGCTGATGCCTGCTGATGTGTCGGGAGTAACGGAAATAATGAAAACACCGACGCCAAAGGAAGTAGAAGCAAGTAAAATGCCGCCCGGACTCAACCTTTTGCAAACTGCCGACGAAGTCCAAAGTAGAATTATGTCACCGATGCCCGGACCATGGACAAATGCAGACCCAATGCTGTTATGGAATTGGCGGCAGAATCAGGAAGTGAATTCAATTTGGTCACTGAGAAAAATACGTGAGCAGCTAGAAGAAGAGGACTTTGAAAAACGCCACTGCTGTCTTGCCGTATCTAATTGGTATCGAAGACCCTGCTGAAATATACGAAGACGCTCGCGATGAATATCAGGACGAAGAGTGGTTAGACGAAGAAGCATGGGACCCAGAATATCTCGAAGCAACCGACAACCCAGCTGATGATGCCTACGTCACTGAATCAGAAAATCCTTCGATCGAGGTCGATCGAGAGTCAGGTTGGCCGAGCTGTAAGACAGCACCAGAATCCACCATTGCTGAAGATGCCGCTGTAACCCAACCGTCCATATTGAAGCGGGTCAAACATGTAAACTGGGCTGACAACCTACACGCATACATAGAATCAATCGATGTAGAACAGTTGATGTAGAAAGAAGTGTGTCTGAAGCGTCGTTGTGAAATAGATGCACAATAGAGAGTGAATAGTAAAATAAAGTATTTTATCCTATTACAAGTGCATTTTTGAAGTCAATTATAGCTCAGGTGTGGGGTCTAACTACGTGAAATGACCCAAAGAAGTGCGAAAAAAAATATGAAGACGAAGGCAGCCGCAGGAGCCCCAGTTCCGAGAACAAAGGAACTGGCGGCGTCAAGTACCGCAATTGCTGTCCAACGCACCGACGCCCGATGACTCACATCATGACGCTGATGCCTGACAATTCGCTGAGAAGTAAGGAAGCATTGCTACCTGACGACACCCGGAAGTTTGGAGAAACGCTGATGCCTGACGATTTGCCGAGAAATAAGGAAGTATTGCACCCTGAGGTTTGGAGAAACGCTGATGCCTGCTGATGTGTCGGGAGTAACGGAAATAATGAAAACACCGACGCCAAAGGAAGTAGAAGCAAGTAAAATGCCGCCCGGACTCAACCTTTTGCAAACTGCCGACGAAGTCCAAAGTAGAATTATGTCACCGATGCCCGGACCATGGACAAATGCAGACCCAATGCTGTTATGGAATTGGCGGCAGAATCAGGAAGTGAATTCAATTTGGTCACTGAGAAAAATACGTGAGCAGCTAGAAGAAGAGGACTTTGAAAAACGCCACTGCTGTCTTGCCGTATCTAATTGGTATCGAAGACCCTGCTGAAATATACGAAGACGCTCGCGATGAATATCAGGACGAAGAGTGGTTAGACGAAGAAGCATGGGACCCAGAATATCTCGAAGCAACCGACAACCCAGCTGATGATGCCTACGTCACTGAATCAGAAAATCCTTCGATCGAGGTCGATCGAGAGTCAGGTTGGCCGAGCTGTAAGACAGCACCAGAATCCACCATTGCTGAAGATGCCGCTGTAACCCAACCGTCCATATTGAAGCGGATCAAACATGTAAACTGGGCTGACAACCTACACGCATACATAGAATCAATCGATGTAGAACAGTTGATGTAGAAAGAAGTGTGTCTGAAGCGTCGTTGTGAAATAGATGCACAATAGACAGTGAATAGTAAAATAAAGTATTTTATTCTATTACAAGTGCATTTTTGAAGTCGATTATACCGTAAAGAAAATTAAAGCGGAGCTTTTCATCCAGCACCACACCGAGGTCTAATATATTGTTAACCCTACAAAGTGTCGTATTGCTTAAAAGATAAGTATGATGTACGAGCGTACTTTTTTGAGAGAAGCTAATCACATGACATTTTGCGATATTGAGAGGTAGGTTGTTCATGTAGCTCCAATGATCCAGGGAATTTAGTTTTAGTTGAAAAAAGTTGGCATCTGATGGCGACTTTATAGTATGAAAATTTTTCAGATCGTCCGCATAGAGTAGATGAGGTACATCAGATAAAACCTCCGACAGGTCTGATATAAAAATGTTAAATAACAAAGGGCCAAGATGGCTACCTTGAGGTACTCCAGAGTTGACATGAATTTTTTTTTAGAGATAATCCCTTGGAATTGGAAATGTGGTGTATTTCACCCAAAAACTTCTTTAAGTATACAATATCTTACCAAGTATACAAAAATATTTATTAGGGTAGAAATCTACCCCACGAATGAAGTTTCGTTGATAAAAATACCGAATGTAGTTAAGGGTTAAGTTCGACAATAAGGAAAATCCATTAAATAAAAGGTCTGTTCCCGTACTACGATTAATTGCAATTAATTGCAATGAAACGTACTAAAACAGAGTTTTTTACTCCATTTTAGTACGCTTCATTGCAATTAATTGCGATTAATCGTAGTACGGGAACAGACCTAATGTAGATGCAAGAAGCGCGGAGTTTAAATTCTGCAATTTGTTATAAAAAGAAATAGTGTTTCTCTTTGCCAGTTTTTTAACGATTGATTTCACTGATCAAAAAGTGAGAAAGGAGATAAACAATATGGTCGTTTAACAATTATGAGCATGCACACTGCCATCATCAGCTCAAAGTCTTCAGGGCTATTAAATTTGATTGATATTGCCTCATCATGTTGTTGCTAAGTTGCAATGTAGTTTTGGTGTCTCGTGTGCAGTCAACAAAATTTCGCACTCAACCCAATGAGTGTAAATAATTCTTTCGGATATGATTAAATGTTAAGAAGATCACATCTGAAGTTTTAATGGTATCATGTACTACACTCGATTTCACTTAATAGATGTATTCAAATAATTTATCCATTATTGAATGCAACTAAATCTAATCAGCAGAAAATACGATATAACGTCATGCTATAACCAAAAGGAGCAAATATCCTTCGACAAAGCTTTATCTGGAAAGCCACAATATTTTGCAAACTATGAAATAATGTACATATACGATAACTTGTTGACAGAGTAATTTCATTATAAGATTGACAGGCTATAGACAGGTATGCACTCAGAAAACAATTTGAAACATAATTTTGATATGATTATCATAATCGATTAAGCGATTTGCATTTGTGTTACATGCACAGTTGTTTTACATACCAATCATATTAAGTGTCATCATTTGATAGCTTGCGTCTGTAGAGCATAAAAAATATAAGCGGAATAAAAACACATTCTTAGTGTGGATGGAAGTATTTTAGAAAATCGTGAGATCACGATTCAGCGAGAATGAATAAGTATCAATAATAAAAATATTATTAATAATGATATTAATGATAATTATAATAATAGATATATTATAATGGGAGATAAAATTAAAGTAAGCTTTGTAATGATTTTTAATGTGATAGGTACGACGAGCTGAAGGAGGCGGAGATTTTCGAACGGAAAAAAACTACGTTTCTGCACTGGTAAGTTTTGCAACCCGGTAACTAAAAAGTGGCCGATGAACTATTTGCTATACCAGAAGACATAGCTTGAGCCACTTAGGGATCAGGTTGCTGAACTGACGACAAGATTTCACTCACAGACAGACGAACATGAAAGCAAACTGATCCGAAATATCGGGCGCGCGAGTGACTTTAAAGAGCCATTTATGCATCCTGCGAAGATAGAAGGTTAATGGCGGCTCATTAACATTCTGTTTAATTCTGTTAATCTCCCGACGAACCGCAGGGGATAGTTACCACCTAGGTTAAGTTTAGCTCTAATTAGGCTAAGCGAATCATTTCTCAAGTTGTAGTAAAAAGGAGTTTCTATTTATCGCTTCATTATGCCTTCTACCATGTATCCACGAGGCAGTCTGGGTTGAACTGCTCCCATAGTGTCGTCGAAGGAAAAAGGTTTTGTCGACCATAATTTTGGAACGCTGATTCGTCCGAGAAACGTACTTTTAACATATTGTAATAAACACAAACAATCGTAATCCACGAGCTATTCTTTTATTAAAGTATTCGTTTCCCAGCTCCAGTCCGTAACAGTCATATTCGGGTGCTGCTTGGCCCATTGCAGTCTCTTAACTTTCATGGCTTCGATCAGACATGGTGTTTGATAGGCCGGTGATCGATTAAGCTTTCTTCCGGTAATCTTCTTTGGATTGTCCTTTTGGAACAGAAGATTCTCTGGTCTTTCACCAATTTTCACTCTTCGAGGCAGATGTCTTTGATTTTCCAATCCGAACAAGGAGTCGTAAACTTTTTTTTATCATTTTTCTCGCGCGGTCCATGCTTTCAGATTTTTGCTCCATTTTTATTTTTATTTGTATTTTGTTAGCAACAGACTTAAATATACCTGAATGATTTGCAATGTGACTCCTGAAATATGTGGTGCTATCCAATAAGGTTTTTATTTCCCTCCACTTTTGCGGACACGTGTCTGAAGTCTTGTCAATAATAAATATAAAAATCTTTGACGTTTATATAGTAAAATATTAAAATTAAAATTAAATTTGACTTATTAAATTAAAAAAAAAACAATTAATACTTATGCATAATCATAATACTCAGCTACTAACCTAAAACATACTCCAATTTAAAATAAAAACACAATATCCATTCCTAAAACTTTTCTCATTACTTGCAATTTAACCGAATATGCGCAAACCACAATCATAAATTCCATGACGGAAAATTTCATTTCAAATGATAGAGTTCGTCTAAATCTTTCTCAATAATTGCTATAATTCACCCATCATGTCTGTTTCGATAGTTGCTTTGCAAGCACCATATAATTTCATCGACAGGACTACGTTCCACATCCACAAACCGTACCCACGGCAGTCAGTCGAAGGATGTGGTTTTTGTCACATTATTGATCCTTCAAGGTAACAATATGACTTTAGTATCATCATTATCATTCCAGAGCGCTATAAAAGCGAATCGTTTCTACACCGTCCAGCCGGCTCACATCATCGAATTTGGAAACTCAGCGTTGGCATGGTGCAGGCACGTCATGTATGCATGCGTAGCCTGAAAGGATTGATGGATTGATATTTGGAAAGAAGGTCAAGAGGTTATCGTAAAGTTACTAAGCCGAGATTTGAAGGAATCTCGGAAAAAGTACTTAATTGCCATTGACCCATACGGCAGAGCGGCCAAACGAGGGACATCAATTTGATTGAAGCAGTCTATAAGAGAAGAGTTACCGTTATTTTTTGACATAATAAAATCACATTATGCGAAATTCGTAATCAGGAAATTCGATAAGTTTATTCCGAAATTTACGAAACAATTCGTTAAATAATTTTGACGCCCAGTGTGGGTAAGTAAATTTTTAAATGCATGATTTTAATCAAACGACGGAGCAGTTAGAGACCATGAAAATATGTGCATTTGAAGATAATAAATTTTGTCTTATGTGACCTCAAATAACTTGGACTAACTATTGAATTGTTGAAGTTCACTCTCAATTTAGTTTTTTGGATTATATTCGTATTAGCTCATTAGTTTGCTGCCCGTATTGGCGGACCATGGATCCTTCTATGTTTGCGAGCGGGCTTGTGAAATTGCACTTTGGAAGGGTAAAAATGGAGAGCGCTTATTTATATTCCATTTAAAATTTCCAGTACAGTGATGCAGTTAGTATTTGTGCCAAAGCCCTTCCTTACAGAACTTATAAAAAACTTCGGGTACATGGAGGAATAATTGAGTAGCACTTTTTATCGTCGAATGTTCCCAAAAAAATATAAGGCAGCATTTTATATGCTTTGCAAGAACAATTAGAAATAAAATTAAAGCCTTATGCAATTTAGATGAGCTTTGTATATAATTGCAAAACGAAAAAAATCTGTTAATATACTTATAATGCAAGTTTCTTCCCCATATAAATTTTATCGAAAATCTTCTTTAAAATTTGATTGCCTAGTGCTCTTCCTAAAGCTTATTTGTTCTCGCTCGCACTTGAGCAGCTTCTACTTCTCTTCAAACTTCTAATCTATTTGAGAAAATATCCCTGTCATTGTTTGCAAACATATCAATTGGAATTACTGGCGCTTTACCTATCATGAAAATTTTTGACACTGCTTATAATATGCAGTAGGACACTGCTTATACATAGTATGCAATAGTCCCATTTCTCCACGCTATACATGTTTATGTTTACTCACACTATAATCACGAACGTTTCCTATCCGTCTCCCAAGCGAGCACCTAATGCCCTATCGTATGGTTTTCAGATGTAGTCCCCATAAGCCAGCTTTGAATCCAGCATCAGTCTAAAGTGCTTAGTTGATTTTTTGGTCTCAATTACTTTGAATCAGACCATCATGGTATAACGGTTGATATGATCCTCTTCAATAGCATTACAATCTCAGTTTTTGTTATTACCAGCTGGATAACATGGCTTTCCATCCAGAACTCAAGTCTTTTCATTCCTTGATTGAAATGAGGATTTCTAGATGTGATGACGGCTGCTGCGTCATTGAAATAACCTATCAAGAGTACATCTTCTAGCAATTTAAGGAACAAAAGACAATCTTAACAATATTTCACGGGTCTGGTTCAAGAATGGACCATTGTGCTGCTCCCGATGCAATACTTTGGCGCACAATTCTCTGACTCGTCTTATAAAGCGTGATTTTTTTTAAGAAGGTTTTAATTTCAAACTTAAATAAAACAAAAAAAATCTGTCAAATCACCTTATTATTCTTGCAAAATTTGGCTCTGTTAATTTACTTTTTGAAGATTTTGATTTCAAGACACCAATCTAAAAGTCAGATTTTCGACCACTTTTTGAAGCAACTAGGGCCATGTATCATCAGCGATGTGAGTTATTTTGACTTCTAATGCGTTCATCATCGTCAGCGTAGACCAAAAAAATTCTCGATGGGAATTTTCCTCCGTCTAGATGCGGCAATTTGTTTACTGACATAGCCATTAAGCCAGAAATGAGCCTTGTCGTTGAACAAAATTTGCCTATAAAGCGGAACGTCCGACGCATCCGATGGTTATACGGTTTTAATTCTTGCATCAATTGGATTTTTCAAGCCTTTCGATCAAAATGTTTCCGAAATTTCTCACAAAGTAGACGCACAAAGCCCAATTTCTTGGGCACGTCTGCAAATCGTCTTCCACGATATTCTCTTCAGAACGCACTGTTCTCAATCTTATCGTTGGATTAAGGTCTAGCAACGTGAAGCGGTTGCGAAAATTTGCAATCAAAAAAACAATCTTTATATAAAATGAAGATCTTTCAAATAGTAGGCGTATTTTTTTGCTCCCCCTATCTATAATAGAACAATGCAGACGCATTGGGAACAACAACAACTCCTCCTTTCCATAACAGGAGTTTTTGTTGTTTCTAATGCGTCTGCATTGTTCTGTTATGGATAAGGGGAGCAAAAAACGCGCCTAATATCATGCCCTGGCTAGCAAGTGTTCCGCTAGCTATAAATGTCGCTGAAGATCAATTTGGAGACTGTAGGAAAAAAATTACTGTTAGTTAGACCCAAAATCAAAGGTTGAAAGGATATCTAGACATTTATTGACGAGGAAACAAAAGTTGCTTCTACCATTAGAGGAAAGTTCTTAAGGCGTTCGTCTAGTGTGAAGGCCGTTTTTTAATGCTTTTTCGGGGAAGTTTTTTTTTGACAAATCGTTAAAATAATATAATTTATAAATTGTATATCATTTTTATTAACATTTAAACAAACTTTTTGCATTTTTTTGAAGTCATCATATACAAAATAGTCGGAGATACACCGCCCAACAGGAACTCATATATAAAAAGAGGTGCTCCACTGCTGCCATGATTCCGGCCGTTCTGCTTATCTGAAAACAAAAAACCTAACGCAGTTTTAATTGTGAGGCTTGAGACTCTACATGGATGTAAAATTAAGTTAGATTTATCAAAAATTATTGTTTTTTACGCTTTAGAAAAAATATCAATCTTTCGTGTTTTTTTGGGATTTGTATATCTTGTGAAATGAAAAGTAATGAAGCAATCTTAACTATTTTGCGTCAACTTGTAGCTATATATGTATGTATTTAAAATGCTGTATAAATTTGCGCAGAATCAATCAAATAGTTTTTAAGATATCATGGCAGCAGTTTGAAAAAATCGTGTTTTGAGAAAAACGCGTTTGAAAGTTGTTGTATATAATTCATAATAAAAAAAATGGTCTAACCATCAATCTGCTATGCCTGGACTATAGAGTACACCTTCTTCTTCTTCTTCTTCTTCTTCTTCTTCTGCTTCTTCTTCTTCAAAGAAGTCATGCAAGGCCGTCTTCTTCTTCTTCTTCGTCTTCAAAGAAGTCATGGAAGGCCATTCTCTTCTCTCTGTTTGATATCCGGGCTTGTTTGGCGAAATCGCTCGAGCGCCTCTCTGAGATATATATAATGTAAATCTTATGCTTCTAACAACAATGAAGTTTTTGCGTTTTTGCAACACAAAATAATACACCCAGACACGTGATTTTCCACTACAAGTGATTTTACTATCAGGTTGATTAAGGCCTAGCAAACTATTACCAGCAGAATCACTCAAATTTCTATAATTGGAGCAACTTCAACATGGAGATTGGCATAGCCCCTTGTGGAGACTCGAATTTGAGAAAGATAGTACATCAACTGATGAATATGGTCTGCAGCCTTGGAGGATCAGAAGCACATATGCATGGATCAGAAGCACATATGCATGGAAGTTACGACCAGTGAGGTTTTAAAACAAAAAGCTTAAGGGATTGGTTTCGGGCTTACAACATAAAACTTCAATGAGCACAGAAATATATTGCTCCTTAGTTACAATGATTGCTTGAAATTCAATCTGGAGACATTTACACTGGAACTAATACGAGTTATGAGTTACGGCTCATAAAATATCATTTCCGCATAGATAGGGTGAACTACAAAAAATTTGAGTCCACGCTGGGCGCTAGTTTTTCTTCGAAGTTGTCTTTTTCTATATATTCATTTTTCTGATTTTCATTGGTTGTTTCGCATGAGCAGCAATAACATTGGCAACCCAAATTATTTCTAACGTGAATTAATGAGCACCTATCCTTTAATGAGTGAAAAGTTCTGACAGCTGATGAATAGAATTAAATAAATTGAAAATACATACTTTAAGTACATGCATTCAAAATTATCTGATAATAGCTACTGGATAGTCTCTAAGTGAGATTATGAAAAAAGCTAAACGTATTGAATATATTGCGGGAAAATTTATTGGAGCGGGAAATCGGATGAAAAATCTGGAAGAAAAATACCGAAACAGCGAGCCTTTGTATATTTTCTATAAAAAACAAAGAAAATATGGGGAATTCGGGGATTCTTTGTTAGAGAGTAGAAAAATTAAGACGTTTGGAAAAAAGTAAAAAAAGGCGGTAGAAGTAATTGATAGTAGTATTGAAGTGAAAGTTTAGAATTTAAGAAAGGAATCTAAGTAGCGGGCAGTGATTTTTTCTTGATATTAAAAAAGGATTTTATTGCTTCTTTGGTTGAATAGTTGCAAGTATTGGAAAAAGTACAAAACGAAGCAAAAATATGTGCCTGAAGAATTATCGAAGTTGTACTTCAACTAAAAGTAAAGTATAAAAAAAAAGTGAAGCATAAAATCAAAAAATAAATCAATAGATTTCAATTCATCCCATATAATAAAAAAACTATTCAATTTGAATACACCGATTATTTAAACAAAAGACAGAAGTTCATAATAAAATACAACAGTTCCACTATAAACTGGTGTACTTAACGCTACATAGAAAATAAAATAAAATATAAAATCAAATTCAATTTTAAAAAATTAAGGAAGAAAGAAAAAAGTTTCATGGAAGATTTAGATTTCTATTAAAGAAGAATTGCTTTTTTTTAATGAAGACTCTTTTTTTCAGTCGAAACTGAACAAAATGTATTTGAAAAATTACACTACGAGGTTTTTCACTGGCTTAACATCCTATTGAAATACAAATTCGTTTTCGTTAGAATAACAAAACTACTTTTGAGCTCGGTGGATTCTATCAAACCAAACATTATCGGTGCACAAGACTTTTGAAGCCTTGTGAGATATTTATTCTCATCAAAAATTGATACATTAATAGTTTGGTACATTATTCTTCTATCGCTTTGTTTGAATTCCAGGAAATTGTTACCCACCCTGGTGTTTTTGGGTCTTAATATACGCATAAAAAAGGATCGTGGTTGTCACTCATTCGTCTCGAATTGAACTTCAAACTCTCGCACGAGGCTTGGCTCACCAGATTCATGTTGTTTAATCCAACAGGAACTACCGTCAACTCGAAGACCAGGAGCCCGTGTTGTTCGCCAGTTATTTCGGTAGCAAGCCAATTCAGTAATTTCAATGTATTCAATAAATTTAATAACAACTCTACCAGACAGAAGTGGACTTTGACATGACTTCTTTCCTTGATGGACAATCCCTACAAAAACAATCACATAAAAAGGTTTTTTTTTTCTAAAATGCATTGAAATTTAAGGGCCTTTCTTAGACTGGCCCCTATTCAGTGTCCCTATTTTAAAGCAAACTAACGTATCCTAATGCGTGCGAGTTGTTGCAATACCACCATACACTCTTAAACCAGCATCTTATCCAACTTTAAATAACTATATATACATATGAGAATAAAGTCTCAAATGAAAACTTATTCTAGAATGACCTTAACCACGCCGCTCATGCAAATTTTTCACTAGCATGTAAGTAAATAGTATCAGTAAAATAATGGTGTGATTAACGGTTAAGATAAAACAACGGTGAGAGTGAGGATAATCGTCCACTTAGCACGATAGCTTCGGGCTATCTTCTTCTTCAGAATTGGGTACTACTCTTTATCTGCAATTTAGGAGACATGGTCCGGTGGGTCATGCTCACATTGATCGATTCGTCGATTTCTTGGCTTCCTAAAGTGAGCCACTTGTGGGAATAATTCAATAACCAAGACTAAAATCATTTTTCAAATGGTGAAGGTTGAGCGAAATCATATGATGGTATTTTCGCGACTGTACCCGATTTTTTTTCGTGGACCTTCAGTATTAGATTCGTTGGCTTTCGTCGAGTAAACCACACAGGACAAATGCTACAATTGCTAACGCTCTACGAGTGGTGCTGCATCCAATAGCTTACACAAGTGAGTGATGGCATTCGAATCCTGGACAGCCTTTCCCGGGAAGGGCTGTACCTTCTATTGTTTTAGTTTAAATCGACGGCAGTATAGGTAGCTCTTTATTGGCCGGTAATAAAAAGGATGTTGTTATTGCTTCAACTGTGTTGGAGTCTCAACTGCTTCGCCTTCATGCCTTCTATTTAAGTTTAAGGGATAATATCTGCTTTAGAAGCTTATAATAACAAATTACTAAAAATTGTCTTTTTTAACAGATTAATCGATATTGTTTGGGATTATTTGAAAGTTAAAGCTAAAATTATATATTTAAAATAACCATAAAACCTGAATATAATTTTCTTGTAGGTACCTGAAACATTTAACCTTATTTATTAGCTAAAATAAAATACTAAAACCTGCAAAATAATCTAGCCCTGTGTTCAAAATATTTGCCCTTAATTCACAAAGAAGAAAAATATTAGCAGAAATGGTATATTTAAAAAAATATATATATTTCATTTTTTACTACATTATTGTGGGAAATGTCTACATTATAAATCATAGACACCACATAATAAAATCACCTAATTCAGTTTATCTTCATCCTGCTTATTGTCCGTTATCTCTTTGTCGAATTTAATTCAGCATAAGAATTTCCCGCGGCAACTCGGACACGACACATTCCTGTTTCGGTTTCGTGTCTGGTCGTCAAGTCGACAATTGACTAAAATCCTTGTTGTTGTCGATGTTGTCTCCGTCGTCGCCAACGCCAGCATCGTCATCGTCTTCGGTCCTATGAAAAACTTTTTTCCTATGAAATTAAAAAAATACAACTCGTAGCTGTTGTCCAAGTTCATGCCACCACCATCGCACAGCCATCCTCATTCACGGAGCCCGTGAGCTTTGAGGCGCCTTCGCAATAAGTCGACTCCGTTAAGGTACAACAAAGTACGAAGTAGAGCACAAAACAAACTCTTATCCTTGAAGAATAATGCGAGAGTGTGATTCCACCCACTCATCTGATGTACATACATTTTGCCACTTAGAGCGCTAAGCAACTGCTGTGCGAATGGGGTCGTGAGTGAATTTCATGGGAAGGGCCAGGACTTGTGTTGTAAATGGCCACGTTTCGTCCGAAAACAAAAGTAGGGGCACTTATGGTTCAGACACGGGCACAGAACATTTTGTAATGCCTTGCCGTAGACATAATCGGCAGAAACTTGTTGCTTCGCGAAAATCCCTTGGAGCGGTGCCGCCATACCGAAGTGAACCAAAAGTGCTCTTGTTCTCATTCTTGGGAGCCAGGATGGAATTTTCCGAGAAAACTCCTGACTCGTCTTGTCAGCCAGGCCTCGAGGCCGAAGAGAGACCACGAAAGTGAGCGGAGTATTAGATTTTACGTAAATATTCTTTAATTACCTACTCGTGCTCAGATTTGCCCGTCGGAACTTTTGGATCTCGTTGAGAGCAAGTTTCGAGTGGCAATTTGCCGTCAATTGGCGTGGAACATGTAATTACTCACAGTCTTCTTCTAACCAGCTCCCTCGAGTATCCAGAATAAATATTTAGGCCAAAAGAATATTGTAACTTCTCGCCTATGGAATATTTCAAAATCAGATCTGGAAATCTCAAGGACTTGGTTGTGAGTGGTGTTGACGGGCAGAGCTTATGGGCTCCCTGCAAAATAATGTGAAATAGCTTGTTTCTCAGAACTACTGAGGCACTATTCACCCAGCTTGTTCGAGGGCGCCACCAACACAATTTGCAAAGCTACTAGAACTCAAGTGCTTTTTGAGTGACGTTCGTCGTCCTAGTCGTCTTGACTAAGACCTAGAGTACTTGGAATAACGTTGTGTGGCGAGAAGTTATTTTGTTGAAGTTTTCCACATAATTCTGTTGACAAGCCGGAAACGGGGAAGTTTGCGCATGACAAGGAAGTTGAGAGAGAACGGATTTGTTGTGTTTGTTTCAATTGTATAGTTTGAGTTGTTCGGTGTTGCCTATGAAACTCAAAAGAAATCAGTACCTTTTTTTCGAGTTTCATAGGCAACACCTACCAACACCAAAACGTACTGTTTTCATAATTGGACATTTTTTTCTTCTACACTTTTGAAATAAATTGGAGAAGCTTTTTATTCTGCACTTCATCTTTTAGTTTCAGCATTCCAATGACTTATTTTGGACATTGTTGTAGGAAAAGTTAATGCAATCCATGATTGATTTCTCTCACAAATTGTGCAAAGAATTAAATATGAGTCGGTCATTTCTGAAAAACTAGGAAATTTCAGACTTTAGTCTGCAATTTCCTTGCTTTTTAGTCAGTGGTAAATTATTGGTAAAAAATTAAAAATAGTTCTAACATTAAAAATGCTTAAATTTGTTCAGACTCAATTGACTTTGTTTTTTCACGAATAAATTTCGCGGTCGTTCTGCACAAACCAAGTTGACTGTTATTGATTCTGTTTACAAATATGAGTTTAGCAAAGGTTCAAGACTTAAAACCATTGTGGATATCTTATCTTGGCATGACAATCTGCATTTTTAATGACTGTAGCTTTGAAAGGGCTGATTTTTCATCCGCAGGAAATTATACCTAGCGTGAAAATTGGTAGGTTTAGATATTTATAAAATGACATAAACCAGCCTTTTATTCAATTATTCATCATAGTGTCATTTGTCTGTGAAAGCAAAATGCCACAGCTTTCATTGCAAAGTCTAAATCATTCCTTCAAGAACTTGAATAATTTAAATAGTGATAGAGAGGGTTGATATTTTTAAGATTTTTTTGTTTCTAACGCTTGTCCGCTTGTCTAAACAATCCCCACATATCTATTAATATTTTATTACGGAAAAGTAACTTGATTTCTCATTCCACCGGAACTAAAGTACACTTGTTAAATTTTTCCTAATTCTTTTTATAAATAATCACAAATAATAAATAAATGAATTAACAAAATTTTTGTTAATTTTAGCATAGCATAGCATCAAGAAACATTTTTGAAAATTGTTTTTTGTTTTATTTTGTACAATTTAATATTTCCAGCTGTGATATTTCAGCTAATTCAAGCAGCAACTTAGTCTTGGATTTATTTCACCTCTCAGATGACCTATTCAGCCGTGCTGAATACCTTTTTTCACTGGGCGCAAGTTGATAAGTCTTTGCCGCTGATTTTTGTTTCAAACCAATTCGGTATTCAGTTTAGCTAAAAAAACCACCTAAAGGCCAACTTAATATAAAGTCAATTATGAAAAAAACGTTGCTGCAAATTTTAATCCTCGTGCATGCAACAGAACATCTAGGTAGGTAGGTTGAAGTGGCTGCTGAGGTCAGCTGACCAACACATAGAAGCACAAGTGATGCCCGTTGTGATGCCACTATTATTTGTGACTCTCTCCTACTCACTGAACTCGGGAAACCATCTGCTTCCCTTGGCAAAACGCGCTATCACCTTTAAATTGACCAGGGACAACTCGGTCAGGTTTGAGAGAAAGGGTGCACCAATTGCCGACAACCTTCTCCTTACCAGCGCCGGGCACTGACACATGAGGTGGAGAACGGACTCTTCCTCATCCTCAGAGCCACAACTTCGACAGGAATCGTTAGACTATACTCCCAATCGTTGTGCATGCCGTCCTATGAGGCAGTTGCCCTTAAGAACTCCCACAGTGCTACGTAGAGCACTTCGATTTAAGCCTTAAAGCTGCCTAGTGCGATGCGCATCCATGGATACCCACGACTGCCTTGCTGTTGCACAGGATGATTCATTTTCCCAGGACCTCCTAGCATCCTTGAGATATTTTTGCCTGATGGCCAATTTGACCGATGTCATCGGTATACCTATTGAGAGGGAGCAACAGGCCTCCGGTAACAAAGTTCCAAGCCTTGCTAGCTCATCACGACAGTCATCCTTACCAGGAATGCAAGTTGTGATCTCCAAATTTAGTAGGGATTGCGGAGCAATGTAGTCAACACCCGCTGGAGTGGGAACTTCCTCGACCAAAATCCTCGCATGGCCAAGTTCTGTTCTATTCCATGCCGAGATACAATTTAGTCTCACAGCAGCAAGATTAGCTTGCTGTGAGATAAGTAGATTAGTTGGCAGCCAATGAAGTAACACGAAGAGTCCCTTAGTAGGGGTGGAGCGGAGAGCCCCAGTTAAAAGAAGTGCAACCATCCTCCGCACTATTTCAAGCTGCCGCTTGTAGGTAGCCTTTAAAGCAGCCTACCACCAGAACGCCACCCCAAACAATAGAATTGGCTCAACCACAGCAGTGTAAAGCCAATGAACAGTACGAGACTGTAATCCCCAATTCGCTCCTATGGCTCTTTTACAGCAGTAAAGTGCGTTGAAAGCATTCCGAGCTCTTTCTGCTACATTGAAGGTCTATAGTAACTTCAAGTCAAGGATCAGCCCTAAGTACTTTACCCTCTGGTTCAAGTTAATGGAGACCCCTTTCAATTTGGGTAACTCAAAAGAAGGAACTTTGTACTTCCTTGTAAACAGCACTAGTTCCGTTTTATTAGGATTCACATTCAAGCCGCACTCACGACTCCAACGTGAAAGTATGTTAAGAGAGTGGTTTAACCTCTGCGATGGCGTAGATAAATACTTTCCCGACGCTGCTACAGCTATGTCGTCTGCATAAGCAATCACTTTGCAGCCAGCACGATCCAGCCTCATTAGAAGAGTAGTCACCGAACAGAATATCTAAGAGTCTGTCATATTTAGAATTGAATCGAAGTTATCAAGTGCGTTATTCGATTAAGCTGAATTTTTTAGATTATACTGATGTATTTAAGAAGTAAAGCTGTGTCTTTAGCAACATTAAGGTTAATACAATTGACAGAGCACCAGTTGCCCAGAGCAGACAAGTCATAGTGCAGTTGGCAGCAGTCATCCACCGACTCAATCAACCGGAATATTTTCAGATCGTCAGCATACAAAACACACGGGGAATTAAAGAGGGGAGGGAGATCGTTTAAAAACAAGACGAATAGCAGAGGACCAAGCATCGAGCCTTGAGGAGCACCAGAAGTAGGATAGAAAGTGGAAGAAGAACTAGAGTGAACCGATACGGAACAAGCACTTTTATGAACGTATGAGGAAAACCAGCCACGGAGCTGACCCGAAATATTGAGACCATCGAGCTTTATGAAGAGGTTGACATGTTTCGCAGAGTCAAAAGCCTTGGCAGAGTCGGTATATAATACAACCACTTGCTTTTGCTGGTCGATGACGGATGCAACAGTATTACTGAACGAAAGTAATTTGGAAACTGTGGACTTTTACCTTTGACGAAACCATGTTACACAGAAGCGAGAAGAGGTTCAATTATTGGGTAGTCTTTCAAGAGCTTACTGAAGCAAGGTAGAAGAGATATGGGGCAATAATTGGAAAAAAGGACGAATCTACAGTTTTAAAGATATGGCAAATGTTTGCGGATTTCCAGGAAGAAGGAAATGCACAGCAAGAAATACTTAGGTTAAAAAGGGCAGATAAATGAAGAGGAAACTGAAGAGGAAATATTCGCAGAGAAAAATGAATTAAGTTGAGAGGCAGAAGAAGAAAGAAATATGCAAACAGGGTACATATTACTTGTGGCAAGAAAGCTGGCAAATCATTTAGATGTATCATAGAAGAGATAGAGGGAGATTTTTTAAGGAAACGGATATATGACCAGAAGGGTTTCCAAAGGTAGGATGGTATGGAAGATTCTATGTGACCATGATAAGCACTCATCGCATCTTGAATCATCTTTTTAGCAGAGGAGAGTAAACTTTTGTAGCTTAGAAGATCAACCTCTCAGCCTGAGCCTCGAAATATACGACGTGCCGTGTCACATCAACAGTTAGCCAAGAAGATCAATAACACGAAAAGCGGGAGTGTGACAAGAAACAAGATTTGACAAAAGACCAAAGAACATATAAAGGAAATCATCAACACTTAGACCTCTGAAAAAAGCAAATCAGTTATTAGCATGATTTCATTGGACATGGAAGTGAAGTCCTCTTTAGCGAAGTTATATCACAGTACAGATATATTTTTATTGTTGGGAAATGAAGCAAAAGAAAGGTCTATAGCAAGAAGCGGATGGTGAGGATCAGAACTGACATAAGATGACAGAGCAGCACATAAACTTATACATAAATTATAAATCTATCGAAAGATGAAACTTGAAAAACACAAGTATGCAGTATTTAAATTGATCGTTATTTTTTCCAAGTTCGGTATAATAATATTCTAAAATTTTTAACGCCATACAGGTGCATAGTGCCTGAAAGTAGGAAAAAAAAATTTGTAAAAATATACTTGAGTGGTTTCTGATGGATTTGTGGACAACATTGTAGCCATGGACGGAAGTTAAAAAAATATTTTCAATCATCAAGTCTCTTGAAAGTTAAAAAATGGAGATACTGACATTTGCATCGATTACCGCAGCTTAAATAAGTTGGCTAATCAAAACAATTGTCCGCTACCTTTCATTGAAGACTGCTTTCGATGCCTGGAAAGGAAGCCAAATAGCGGAATCATCCACTGAACATACTGCTTTTTTGACGCCTAATGGGCACATGCCCATTTAGCTGAGGAATACCACAGCTGTTTAACAGTGAATTAAAAACGCGGTCTTCCAGGATTTTATTTAAGGAGAGAATATAGTAATACATATGAACAACACTATATTGGCCACTGACAAGATCGCGGAGCACTCCAGCTTGATGTACGATGTACTTGATATCGAGCTCATAAGATATCGAGGATTGGAGCTTGATTTAAGAAAATTTAAAATAGACTATAACTAAAGTCAGCTTACGACATGGAGTAACCGCGGAAGGGATTGCTTCCATTCAATCTTACCTTGTTGCCACAAGTAAAAAGCAAGTTTTGAAGAATCTGAGGAATGTTCAGTCAACTTCTGGATTATTTTCATACTTTAAAAGGTTTGCGCCAGACTTCTTACAGTAAGAGCTGAAGAAATTATGAACCAAAGCTGCTGTGTTAAGTAGACATAATCCACAGTATGAAAACGAACATCTCAATTATGCCAGTTCTATAGGACTTGGAGTTTTATTGCTGGAAATATCAACTGATAGAAGATTTCACCCCTCGATCTATGACCAGGATTGAACCTGGATATCATACATTCAAACTACAAACCTTGGTGAAAATATATGTACTCAGGCCATTCAAAATCGTAATCGTTTGTAAGATTATGTTAAATATCATGACGTAAAATATTAAACAGACAAGCCAGCGAAATAAATGAAAATAAAATAAATGATATAAATGAAAATAAAATAAATGAAAATAAAATAAATGAAAATAAAATAAATGAAAATAAACAAGTAGATGTATTAAATTGTCAAATGAACTGTGGGTGGGAAAGACATACCAGAAACTTACGCTGAGGTATTCGATTTAGAGTTTTTTTTTTAGTGTGGTTTATATTCCTTAGCAGTTTTTGAAGCTTGGAAACATATAAAAATTATCGCGTCTCTTTGGTGATATATTTTTTTTTCATAAATCCCTTTTTTTGAATTCTACATGATAATTTGCAATAATACTGTCTTTTAAAATAAACTTTTTTATTGTTATAAATTTCACTTTAGAAACCACTTAGTTAAATTACAATTTCAATAATCCCACACAAACAATTCTATTATTATATAATTAAATTATAGAAACAAAATATAATTTGCATAATAAAATAAAGGAAATAAAATCAAATAAGTGCGAAATTTTAAATTATAGCTTTTTCCTTGTACTAAGCAATGAAGAATATATTGTATGAAAACACTGATTTTGGTTATCCTGAAAATACTATTTACCCATCTGTATTCAACACGGCAGCCCCGATATGTAAGAAACTTTCTCAACATGCTGACGCGCACTGTGCCCGTCCGTGTCGTGAGAGTAGACCACGAGAAAGTGAAAATACATACATCAATTTATCTGACTCGCAGGAAAATCGGGAAATTATTTTTGGGAGGGCTTTTCCATCGGGCTGCGTGTGGAAAATATAACTTTCAGTCGACCGAAAGCGCTTTTACCACACGGACGTGTCGAGGATAAACTCGCTTCGCTTGAAATATCGGTTTCCTATTTCTCATTATTTTCTATACACTTTGTAATAACGCAAGTGAGTTTCGATTTTGGTGTGGGTTTTCCCAGGGATCTTAATCGGGCCTTGCCATTCAGAACTTTCGTCAAATTACGTGAATATATTCTGGGGTTTTCCTTGGAATTGTGCTGTGTTTTGTGTGTGGAAATGAGTTTGAAGACTGTGTGCTGGATTCTTTGATGTCTTGTGTAAAGGACGTGGACGTGAGGGCGACACGGTCTCCTGGTCGAGTGAGGCGAAGTGCATCATACCTCCACTCAGTGGTGCTGAAGCTTCGCATTCCAGGAAAGTGATGATTATGATAAATATCGAACAATGGGACATTGTGTAGGTAAAATGGCAAAGTTTCAATTCAATGTGGTAGCCGCAAATAGATTTTCGTTTGCTTGCGCAAATTCAAGAGGTCGTAATCGGTATGAATGAAAACACGGACTCGTTCCGTACGGACGAGTGGGGTTTTCAAACAGCTCCACGACGTCGTTAACGCCGCCAACGACGATGATAACGACCATGTCGAGGTCGCTGTCGTCGACGTTGTCGTTGTCCGTCGTCTTCAAGACCCGACCGATCGTTTCGGGTTTGGGCGTGTTTTGAATTCCTCGCATCTTTTGCGTAACTCGAAAAATCGCCTTAAACTTGAATATTTTCGACAACAACAGAAATCCTTGAAAGATACTGATTTGAATGGGCAAGTGCCACGTTGGCGTGCCTAAGCGTGTGTGACCGACCAGCGCTAGCGATAGATAGGCGTCTGTCTTGCTTTGCCGGGCACGAATATTCAATATTGTCTAAAATGACACAAACCGTGTCCATTAATTATTATTATACTGTGTATCGAGATCTCGAGCAAAAATAAAGCTATTTCTTGGCTAAGAATATGTCAGGTGCCAAGATGCTCAGGCCTAGACAGGCCTGTTTCGCGAGCCAAGAAATCAAATGAGATTCGCAAGATAATTTCTGCAAGAGCAAATTGTAAATAATATTTCTTGTCATGGACGAGGAAAGCGGCCTGAATTAGACGGTGCGAATGAGTGAAGTGATTTCCTGGGCCAGGGAATTTCCTTGGCATTAACCCTTTCATTGAGCTATGAAAAGATTTATGATTTGTTGAAGCTTGGGACTTATATGATCTAACATTTGTATATTAATTATTGGCAAGAGCACTTTAAACATCTAGGTAGTCGAATTTAATTGCGAATAACTGAGTAAAAAGATACGTAGAAGAATTATGGTTGAAATATGGTCGTGTTCCTTTAGATTTGATTTCAATTTCACTCACAAAACATTTGCGAAATTTCAATCAATCTCATTTTCATTATCCATCTATGTAGTAGCAACCAAACAAAGTGCCTTTGATATAAACTCAGACCAGAATCTTACCCTTAGGTTCGCAAGCAGAAGATCAAAGGAAACTTAATTCAATTCTAAAGTATCTCAGAACATTTCCACGCAATAAATGGATTTCTCTCACACTCATTTATCGGCAGCGGTTAACGTAACCAATTCTTCCATATGGAAATTAGTTCCACAATGACGACAATGACATTCGATAATGTTGTTCGCGTTCTAGGGTGTCTCTTTTCTGGCCGGGCTCCCTTCGAGCTCTGCTCCAACCTCAAATGCCGTTCGATGAATTATTGTGGTGGATAGGCAAGAGCCTAGTAGGAAAAGGGTAACCAGATAGGCAGAGCAGGCTCCAACCATCATCCTATGGTGACGGTATCTTATTATTGTTGTTAGGACGCCTACGAAAATGACATACAAACGTCACACTACCTACCTTGTGTATAGATACACTGGCACCTTTCCGCCCAATAACAACCGTCCCGCGTTTGTACTTCGGATATGACGTTCCACTCCTTTTCTGTTGTTTCCTTTCCGCGCCTGTCGACTATCTCAAGCTATAAAGCATAAAATGGATGGTTATTGGAATTTAATTACGTGCCCTCGATTTTCACAAACACGATCGAGTTCATAATGAGATTTATGTATGAAGACAATGGCTAGGTCCTAGATAGTGTTGTGGTTGATGCGTATTTGTTTTGTAACCGACATTATGTGTCCATGAACTGCAATGATAATAAAATCTCATAGTGCACTTCTTGACTAGCTGTAAAGATTTTTCTTTGTTAGAGTAGTGTTATACAAAGAGCTCTGTGAAGCATTTGCCTTCTTTCAGAGATAGATACAAGTAAACTTGCAAATTTGATTTTAAATGGTAATAATTCTTTCTGGTTTTTAAATGAATTCATAAAATATTCACTACATTTAATATGCAGAATGTTACAAAACTGTCTTAGGCATTTATAGAAAGTTTAGCAATTGGTCGACAGCGATCGATTACAGTTTTGAAATTTGATTGAATTATTAATTGAAAATATAGTTCATTTTACGGAAATTGAATTGTGTGCTGAGAGATTTCAAATCTTAATTAATATTATAGTTCAAATGTTTGTTGAGTTTTCATTTGAATATTTGATGTTGGGGTTTTCAATTCGAACTCAATTTAATATCGAGTGGTGAGAGGTCATTTTAAAGTTTTAATCTAAATTCGTAATGTTGGTTAAGAAATGTTTTTAAATTCAAACAATAATCTGAGTTAAGAAACAAATTTAACTAACTTAAACTGCATTTCGCATTGGCCTTTCATATTTTATTTAACCTATTCAGTTTCAAATAAACTCAAAGGTCGGTGTGCGGTACACACACACTAAAACCAATGTTCTACCCATTAGATGGTTCGAACTCATAACATTTTGAAGTGATTGTTAACTGCTGTGAAAAATAAACACGAATTTAAGAAGATATCATGAGAACCCACGCTGGGCGCCAGAATATTTTGCTCTAAATCTAACTATAGTTCCTCCAAAATTTGAATAATTAAGAAAATTTGGACATTTGTATTGCGTTCACCATCAGAAAAACTCATAATATGTTCTTTGGAGCTATTTTAACGTTACTATGTACCGTTTTTCAGTTATCTCGCCTCTTATTTGTAGTGCTCTTGTCTCTCGTACTTGTAGGTCTATCCTTTATTGAAAAATACAACAAGTCAGCCATAAAAATCACCTTAAACAAATATTTCAGTACAACGATAATCAAAATTATATGCTCCCATGCCCAGATTCAATTGATTGTGTCGTAAATTGTTACCCGCGTATCGTTATTTTTTCATCTCACATTGATGACTTTCCAGCAAGCACAATCCCAGCTCACAAATCTGTTATAAAAGTATATATATTTCCAATACTTATTTCAATGTCAGCAATAAAAGGAACTTCAATCGGTACTTGCATAAGTATATTTCATAATTCAAAAGAAAAAAAAAACTCCTTCGAAACTTTTCACCATCACCCTTAAATTTCTTTATGATTTCACCGAATGGCATTTATTGATTTCCTGAATGTGCTCTTTGCTTACACTTAACACTAACCTTTCGGCGCCTTGTTTCAGCTGTTTCGATTTGTCGATTTTCGCGCTGAACTGAAACATTTATACCAGATGACGCTGTTTGAACACGAAATTTGCATATCGTTCGTAAAACGAAAGACTATTTTTGCACAGTTTTCGTTTTTTGGTAATGCCGATTTGATTTAAGTGTTCTTGCTGAAAAGCGGCTTGGTGCTGATTTCCTTGTATGTTGTGAAAAATTTTCGTAAATATTTTTACGATTCACAAGATGGAATGGTTTTGAGAATTTTTGAAATTTCCGTTTGGCTCGTAAACGAGTGTGCATGGATGTTAGAGGTCGTTTTGAGTTGAAGGTCGTATGATGTGCACGTTCTATTATGATTGTTTATGAAAAATGACAAGTGTGTAGCAGTAATTTATCAGATGTGGTTTTTGAGAAATGTGAAATAATAAAATGGAAATAATGGCATTGATGAAATCTTGCATAGAAACTGACTATCTAATCTCGTATTCCTGGAGTTGAAAAAGAAATACCCTTTTATTAAAAAAAAAAGAAGAGAGATCTACGGGTTTTTTTTATTAATGAAAAGAGACAAAGTTTCGGATTCAAAATAAAACGGCGAGTTAAGCAATATTGTAATTTAAATTACTTTGCATTATTACTCTACATAAGGCTACTAAAAACCAGCGACGATATCCAAAAACTATTTTTTTTCGATACCTTTGTGCAATAATTATACAACCGAACTAAAGAGTGTGTGTGTTTGTGGGTGGGGGGCGGCGCGCGGGGGGTTGGGGGAGAGGCACATTGGCACTCAGACGAAAAGACCCATTGTACTCATTACCCCCTGCCTACTATAGTTTCCCGGACTTCTTGATAAAATCTAGGATCACTGATAGGGGAAAAGAGATGATCTTCTGCATAGGCTGCATCCCAGCCAAAGCATTGGTATCTGAGACACGCAAACGCTGGGCATTCAAAGAGGAAATGCTCCGCAGAGTTAGCCTCTTCTAGGCAGGATTAACAGAGGTCATCTTGTACAACACCTATTCGGTACGTATGTCCTCCTAGGAAGTTGTGTCCTAAAGAGTAATGCAGATACAAATGAAATCAATTTGTGAAATCACCTCCACTTAAAAAGTAAGCAAACGCTTGCAAAAATTAGCTTAGGTATGATCAACTGCACTGTGGCTGATACTAATTTAGGGGCGATTTTAGTTTAAAAAGAGAAAGCTTAAACGAATCATAATTTTTTTCTCACCTAGATGATTTCCATGCTGAAGTGTTTTGTAACCAAAATGAAATCATATTATTTACTACCGATCGAGCGTATTCATGTTATCTTTATATGCACGGGTAGTTGTAAGAATGCTTATGCTGCACTTATGCTTGAGTTACAATCAATGCAACCAACATTTGCTGCCAAGTTTTGTTGGTGGAACGAGTTACAATCAATGCAACATAACATTTACTGTCATCTGTCACTGGCTATATTAAAGAAATTGCTGTTCGATAATTTGGATCCTTTAAAGTCTCGGAAAGAGATATCAGTGAATATTTGATCCTCTAAAAGCTGCGGAGTATAATGTAAAGCAAAAATGAGACAAAAAAATACAAATTCTGATTGTCATTTACATATGACATTTCCTATTTCCCGGACTCTCATAGGAACAGGTGGAATTGGATATTTTCAAAAATGTTGTTGCCATGCCAAGTTTGAGATATGAGCAAACTCTGCTGCCAAGCAAAGTTGTGTTGCATCATTGTAACTGCTCTCATACGTTCTCATGGGTTCAAACTCATTTTGACGTGCAACAAATGTTGGTTGCATTGATTGTAACTCTAGCTTTACTGTCGTAGTAAACGAAATCGGACCTTAATCAAATGCTGCCTCTTCACTGTGTAGACGGGCGATGGCTTGCAGTGGCCAACAGTGGCGAAGCATGGAAATGGCGATGGCCGAGGAAAGCTTTCGAAGCGGTTTTTCACACACATCAAAGCAAGCCATCATGCGGAGCCGAAAAATATTGACTAGGCCATCTAGTGGCCCAGTGTGTGGAGGCATATGTGTGATGGTGGATATAATTGTGGCGATCATTGCGACCATTGCAGTGGCCGATGATGACCCACAGTGAGGAGGCAGCATAAGAACTGAAGCATGGAAAGAAAATGCTTATACAGAATTTGACAAAAAGATGGTAACTGGCCGGGTATTTCAACTGATCTGAAGTCCGATGAAGACATCTGCCAGAGGCGAGCCCATGAAAAAGGCAAAAAAAAAGAATTATTTGTCCTTAGTCTAGAAATGACCGTGAAGGCTTCTAGTCCACATTGACACAGCATACTTGTACGCACAGCTCATGGCTGTAGCGTCTCACATATGGGTCCGATGATTCTTCGTAAGCCTTTCCTCTGAAGCGCTGGTAAGAAATACCTTCTGCTGGGCATCCAAGTCTTGTATACACGCAAAGCTAGACTATGGTCTTATACAAAATAGGCTTACAGGTTCGTTCTTCTCCATTTGAAGAGTCTTAACAGACTGTAGTAGGATTTCCTGGATTTGAACACATCTTTTGATCCAAGACAGTTGAAGAATCATCTTTTGTTGAAAGTATCTGGCATATTAAGCATTTCCTGCAAGTCTTTTGACATCTCTTCGTGCTACTAAACGAGCAGTAAAATTTCATGCATTGTTTGGTGTTACGTAAGTTTCCCGTATTATATAATATCAGCTAGTATGCCCTAGGTCCCAGAGGCTTTGTTAAAGAAGCTTAAAGACTTCTTCTTGCATTAGTGAAGCCTCCAATTCTTCGTTTTGCTGACCTTTTTACACTGACGTGATACGTCCTTGCACTGGAATTCACGCTTGGAAAACCATACCAACAAAATGGTAGTCCGGGTTTATTATGGGGCCTCCTTAGTGGGGCTGTCAGAACCTGTGGTGAGCATTATGTTGCCTGATAAGAATTTCATTTTTTCTTGAAATATGAAATAATTGCTAAGTGGTTTTTGTATAATAGCAACTAATATGATTTTATAATGCCCTTGAGTTAGACCATACCAGTTTTATAATCATTTATGTGCCTCTAATGCTATTAGTTAGTGCCAAAATAGTATAAACATCATCCCGAGAATATACACCATCACCAATAATTATAACTGGATTTCTTGCATGTTCTAATTCCTTAGCAAACTGATGTTCCGCTGATATTACCTTAATTATGTCAGGGCTAGCCCCCAATTCATTAATATAATAAGTTTGGCTAGTAATATTGCCAATTCGAGCTAAAATACAGCGGATTTGGTAATTACTTCATACCAATTTTAATGGGTGCCCCGGATATGGCTTTTCCAAGGCTAAATAATATAAGTTTTTGGCTACTTGTCCCTGCTTAATTTATATTATTAATGCTGTCAGGTTTGGTTGATGGAGGAGCTGATACTGGTTGGACATTTTATCTTCCTCTAAGTAGTCTACAAGGACATCCTGGGGAGGCTGCGGATATGGCTGAATTTTTCTTGCCACCGATTCAGTTATGCCACGCCAATTTACTACATTAGTTGTTAAAAGACTAGTTGTCAGTATTGTTGAAATAGTTTGATCGGCATTTTTAATCTTAATTACTGCAATAGTAATTTTTTCTACAGTACCTTCAACATTATACTGATGAATAATAACAAAATCACCAATTCGTATTATATCCTGAGAAACAAGTTGTAAGCTTGCCAACAAACCTGTAACAGTATTTTTAAATAGGAAGGTTAACAACGCATACATACATTTATACAGCAGCTTTGTATACTTTTTGAGATCGAGGCAATAGTAACATGCCAGAATATATTAAAAACACTGTGCATTTTAACAGGGAAGCAAACAGAATGTTGATCAGAAGAGAACTCTTCATAAATTTAAAGGTAAGAGACGAAGTTAAAAAGTTATATAATAACTGTCACTCTCTCTCTATGTTTTTGGATAGTAGATAAGACTAAATCTAAAATACAAATCAAAACATGCAGCTTCAAAATTTTTAACGTGGTCAACCAAACGCAAAGTCAGCCCTAGCGGTTTTACATGAACTATAATATGTTGAATTTGAGCTACCGTCCGCGTATTTCTTCTTCCATGTTATTATCGGTTGCTACAATTGACCTTAAGTAATAGATTGATTGCACTATTTCAAATTCATGCTTTAATACCCTGAAGGGTTGACAAGCTCTAGGTGTTCTGCAGATGTTTGGAGCAAATAAAGAAATTAGTATGAAAGTTCTTTTTAAAAATAAATTTCATATGTTTTTAACTTATTTAAAAAACCGTATAATATTTTATTTATTTGCTCCAAACCCAAGTGTTTCTCTTCTGCAGATGATGTATTGCTGCATATTTTTTATTTTTCAATTTAATCCCCTTCTAGTGAAATTCACTTTTCACATCGTGAATATAATGCCTTTACACCAATGAAAAAATATTCTTTTGAGCTCTCTTCCAAATGGGTTTTTACGGCCGAAAATCTTCACTTTCGTTATTCCTTTTTCAAACTGAACAAAAAGGAAAAAGTCACTAATAGCCATGTCCAGACTGTAGGGTGGGTGGTCAATTCCTGGGAATTCCATAACTTTCAAGGCATTCCTCGGAATCCGGGCGTTGTGAACGGGCCACGATCGTCACTGAGCGGCCCGGGCGGAGCCCATTTTTTAACTATCGTGCACTACTAAGGTGCAGAAGGATTCTACTAAGGTGCAGAATCCTGAAGAACCGAGGCATATCCCTTCAAAAATTTTCTCAAAAAAAAGTTTGTCAGATTCTCGAGCAAAAAGCTAAAATATAAAACATCTTATCTGAGAACCGTGTTTTTCTGACTTCCATCAGTATAACGCTTAAATACTACCCTTAGATTTAAGTTATTATTTGATATCTACGATCGTAAATGTATAAAGACCGCTTAAAACAACTTTAAATGTTTTTCAATTTAAAGGACCATGGAAAAATCGTATGTGATCAGCCTTTTTTTAACTTTAAGCGATTTTCGAGTCGATGCAATAGTACTCATTGTAATATCAAATACCGTGATTTTCAGCGATCCCTCACTTGACTGATAGGTCAGTCATTTTACACTTTCTCTGCCAAATAAAATCAAGTGAAGTTTTTTCAATGGAACTATTTTTATTGCAAAATTACAAAAATAATGTGAAAATTCCATTACGAAGTCGTGTGCGCTTGAAAAATTATTAAATGTAAAAGTTGACGATGTTTCTTAAATATCTCGTTAACTATTGAGTTTACGGGAATTTGCGCTAATTGAAACTGTGAAGCACAAAAATTTACACACAAAAGACATACACAAAATTCAAGTGAGTGTAATAGTTCTCGAGATATGAGGCTAAAAAACCTCTATTGTAAGATAAAAAGCTCTAAGTGAAAAGCCCATATTGAAAACGTGTGGGCGAAAAAGATGGATTTTTGACCTAAATGAACGACAATCATTTATTCTTAAATATCTCATAAGCTATTGGTTTTACATGAACTTTCGTACATCAATTTGTTCAACATAAAAGTTCTTGTGGCGTGAGCCTGAGAAAACTTGAACTTTTTAAATCACCATGTATTTCATCGAAGTTTTCTCAGACTCATATCTCGGAAACTACAGGCCACACGCAAATTTTTAGTTGGAAAATTGTGTGCAGATTTGTGTGGTTGATAAAATTAATTCAACAAAAATTCAACTTATACACTGAAAAAAATCCACATGGCGCCCAGAGCTATGTAATATAGCGCATTATTTATGGCCCCATACGCTATGTATATAGTACTCCGAGCTATGCAATATGGCTCCCAACGCAATAATGCCAGAATCTACATAGCGCGTGGTCCTATGCAACATGGCGCAGCATTTATGGTCCCGCACGCTATGTACAAGTACACTGAGCTATGCAGTATGGCTCCCAGCGCCATAATTACATGGCGTAGAAATTATGGCCCCACGCGCTATATTACATAGTACCATGAGCCATGTAATATGGCTTCAGTTGTCATATTTTATTTCTTTCATAATGTAAGATAACTCGAATTATAACTTGCAGTCATACTGTGTGAGGGGACGTATAAATGTCAGCAAGTGACATTTGTGTATAGATATCTTGCAAGAGCGCTGGATAATAAAAACAGCTAAGTAGCTTTGAATTTTAAAGTCAGGAAATAAAACGCAAAAATAAGGATCTAAAACGAACACACGGAGAGCTATTAGACATTTTGTTCAAGGGGCATTTTGCATTTAGAAGCTTTCATAACATACCGCCTGCTACAAAAGAGCTTATATTAAATGCTGTCCCCTGCTATTCTGGTTATCATACATCCACGGACATGCCAAATTTCACTATAGGTTTTTAGTATAAGTAATCAGCCATTTAAACTCAATATTTTGTAGCGTTAAATGACACTGAAAAAACACACAGCGCCAGACGCCATAGTTTATAGACTTCTGACGCCATGTACATACTCGATTGCGGGATTGTGATAAAATATAGCGCCACACGTCTTAGCACATAGGAGCAGACGCTATGTACTATAGTCCTCCACGCTATGTACAATAGTCCTCCACGCCATGTACTATAGTCTTCCACGCCATGTACATGGCGTGGAGGACTATAGTACATGATTTGGAGGACTATAGTACATGGCCTAGCGTCTGCTCCAATGTACTTTTCGCCATGTACTATGACGTGTGGCGCTATATTTGATTACAATCCCGAAATCGACTATGTACATGGCGCTAGAAGTCTATAAACTATGGCGTCTGGCGCTATGTGTTTTTTCAGTGTACCAATAGTTAATAAGATATTTAAGGAAAACTGATTTTCGTGGCCTTTGATAACTATTAATACACACACGACTTCGTAATGGTGAAACTTTCCACCTTATATTTATCATCTTACATCAAACATAATTCCGTTGAAAAATCCTCACTTCGATTTTTTTGGTAGAGCATCCTTTTTCGGCTAGAATGTCTGGGCTATAAACAGAGCCAATCGGTTGTCTCGAGACCTTGACTGCACCCTTGTGATAGGCTTAATAGTTTTAAGTTTGATCATTTCCGCCGACAGAGTATAGAAATCATTCGCACTAGGCGTTTATTCACACACTGCTATATTGATTTACGTTGCAAAAAATTATAACATAAGTGGTATTCATAATTTAGGACGAGAAAAACTAAAAACTTACTAAAAACCGTTCCTCAACGCGATTATATTCTATCGCATTTTCTCGGCAGAGTAGTTTGTTCGATCCTTCTTCAGTATATAATGAGATACCAAATATTTGATTAACTCCTCCACGAAAGTATCAGAAATTCTTCGCAATTAAGGATACATGATGGACAATATTTTAGTTTACTTGAAACTACGCAACGCAACGGCTATGTGGCTACTTCTCGCGAAGCTGTAGTACCTAAATAAATATAATATAAATATAAATACATTTAACAAGTGATCGAATCCACAACATAAATATATAATAAATTTAACAACATCCAATCCACAACATAACATTGCGAACCGTTATTGACTTAAATATCATTCATATTAAATTTCATTAAATTTATTCCAATCAACAATGCACACGTACAAGCTCACTGCCATCGTTCCTATGAAACTTTATTACTTCCTCAATGCAAACTCAATTTGGGTTGATTCAGCGGAAACGAATCCAAACAAACAATTGTACACACAAGAATTTCATTTGGCATCGACCGCGGTGTCCTTGTTCTTGAGGCCGCTGCATCGCATCGTTTCGAGAAATTTGCAATAGTTGAGCCGATACATCCTCCCACGTTGACGAGGCAATGACAGCGATTCAAATCATTGGCAACAACTATTATGATGTTTATCATTGCATCGTGAAGTGCACAGTCAGAGTTAACTACATACGAGTACTAGTTCTGTAATTTGTTGGATATGATTTCCTTCGTCTCCAAAAAACACGAAGAAATCTCATGCCTTGTGATGTCACTCGTCAGGCTAATTTTCTATCAGCGGAAGTTGGAATGACGTCAAGACAAGTCTTTTGGCGCACAATATGTTCAAATTGGTGGTGGATGCCGTAAGATGGGAAAATTTCAATTTTTTTTCTTTGTGCATGGAAAATTGATGAGACCAGTGTGATAAGAATAATTTTTGAGTTGAAAGACGGTCGCAAAGGGAGAAGACCTATTGACATATTGTTTGCGATGAGTAGTTTCAGATTTTACATGAAGTTTGTGGAAGTATCTAAAACCAAAATGGATCTTTTTCAAGCAAAACCATCTGGCACTCAACCGGTCTATCATAAATATCACGTTATTCTACTAATCACCCAGCTTTCCGCAGAGAGTAAAGCAATACCATCCAACATCAGAATCACGCGAGCTTCAATCTCGTTTGGATTTTCATTTTCTTCAACACATTCACCATAGATATTTCCGCACTTTGAAATTTTCCCCGAACTAAAAATAAAAATGCTGAGTAAATCAGAGTATATTTCAGCTAGATCGCAAAGAGAAATCGTTCTGAGTGCTCTGCACGCTATGACGTTTCAGGCAATCTTACAAATGATATATAGTGTGAGATACTCATGAAAGGGTATGTAGTCAGATACAGCTTTGCAAGGTGGCTGCCGAGAAATAAATGTTTTGAATCAATTTCGTATCGGAAAAGAGACTACTGCTGTCGCGTTTCGTAAGCAGCTCGACTGTTATTTTGGTTTCCCAATACGAAGCACTTTAGCGGCAACTTGGATATTTATGTATGTCTGCCAACTATTGGAGAATTTCAAAATGTTTCCATTTGGATTCGATTTCATTACATGGAAGAATATGGAAATTATTGAATTTTCTCTTAAGGAACTTTCGATGCTACTTGCACATTGAAATATTTATCTTTGTAGTCATGCAGTACAAGTTATTGAATATTATGCGCTGTTGCGCAAAAACATGCAGTTGGCATTGGATTTCGTAATTTTGACGATTTCGACGTTTTGCTTTCTATTTTCTGTTGTTCAAAATATTGATTTTGAAATGAGTCCAATTTTTGTATTTGAGTTTGGTTGTTAGTATTAATGACTTTAAAAATTTTTCACCTATTTAGTATGAAATTAGTTTGCATACATATATTTCATGATTGAAAAAGTAAACTAGAAATAAACACCCAAAATATTCTAAAAGTTATGTAAATATTGATCTTTGCCATTATATGTGAAACACAATATCCTTCAAATGTTCTCCACGAGATTTCTTACAGGACTCAATCCTTTTGAAGTAATTTTAAATGACTTTCCGGCACATTTTGGGCAATATCTTGGCCTTAACTTCACAAATATTGGCTTTCAGTTCTTTCAGAGTTTGGAGATTGTTTGCATAAACACAATCTTTTGCGTACCCCCACAAAAACAAATCCACATGCGTTAAATCGCAGGATCTTGGAAGCCAATTCACATTAGCCAATCGTGAAATTACACGTCCTGGAAATATCTATTGCAAAAGGGCTTTGCCTGTGTTAAGTGACTTGTTGCCCCATCCTCCTTAAACCGCATATCGTCAAGATCATAATCTTTGATTTCCGTCGGAAAATAATCGGTTAACATATGATCATAGTTCTCAGAATTGATGGTGGTGGCTCGTCCTTGATCGCTTTCAAAAAAATACGGCCCAACCAAGCTACAAGACCATAATGCACATCACACAGTGACTTTTTCCGAGCCACATATTTTTTCGGATTTCGGATTTGGTAATGCTGTTTCTGGGGTTGTTTGATTCTGTCGCGAACCTGTGACAGACTGATCTAA